>JAVRKA010000018.1:0-1480000 GCA_034508555.1 Venustoraphidia nigricollis | reverse complement strand
TTATCATAAAAAGTTCTTACCTCATTTAGCCTTTTTGCTTCTCTCAGAAAAACGACTACTTCAATTTTAGCGACACGTTTAGAAATAAGTGTGAGAGAGGGCATTGAATAGATAGAGATAAAACTATGCACGCACGCAAATAACGCTGTGCGTAACGCGTTGCTAATTTCTCTGAAACGCATGAAACGTGCCGCTAAACGTACAATCAAATCATGGATTTCACTGCTGAACATTTAGTCTTATAGTAATAGTTGCCAAATATTGACAGTACGTGCCAATGGTAGCTAATTCTAGAAGGGGCAGATGGAAATTTATTATATCTATTCAGTTAATTGTAGTAAAAAAATCGACAGGAGAGAAAGACCTATACTTTAAACATTCTCACGTAACTCTGGATTTTTTTTGAGAAAACAAAGCTCTTTTTAATCGACTTTAGAAAAAAAGAGGAAGGTATCTATTAATATACACATAGTATGGCCATTTTATTTGTTTATTGGTCTACTAACGACCAATTTAAATCACTGACATCTTGATTAAGCAAATAAAAACAATTTACGTGCAATTTATACAGAACACATTTTTCTCAAAATTGGTACATTTTAGAAACAAAATATTATGGGTCTATTTATATCCAGCTGTTCTAAATATTAATTGTTTTTAGGCTTGCATAGGCCGAAATTTTATTAATATTTTATCATCTGCAATTTATTTATACTTGCTTACCTGAATTAATATTTGTTCTTGGGAACATTTCTTCGAATATCTCAGAACCAATTTGGATCAAAATCTAATCAGATCTAAGCTAAATACTGACAAATACAAAAAACCCGGGTCGCAGTGCCAAAACCCTGCCGACAATATAGTGTATTTGCTAATACAGGTATTCTGGCTTTATTAAATGAAATTAAGTTTGTTTTTGGAAGAAATAAAAAAAAATTGAACCCCTTAATACACCCCTTACAATAATAATTTTATTAGTTGAAATATTGTTATCAATCCAACATCTGCACCAAATTAAATACGACCTTCAGTAAGTCAATTCGTATACGCAAACTAGTGTTTTCATAAAATTTGTAAGTCCGGTCCTGTCGGGCCGATTTGCTTATAATTTTAGGAGCACTTTTTAATTGCTACTAAAGGGTTAAATTTCAATTTTGAAACGATTCTGAGAATTTTTTCGGTATTTTTGGGCCCAAAAACTTTTTTCAACCCCTAAAAACTACCCTTAAAATGACCCGATTGGGCTCATTTTAAATAGGCTTTGTGCGGTGATGGATTCCAACATGTATGCCAAATTTCGTTAGAATGAATTAACTCCTTCGAAAGTTATTGCCCGCACATATAAATATATATATATATATATACGTATATAAATATATATATATATATATATATATATATATATATATATATATATACATATATATATAAACATTTTTAAAAATGGTGCCAAAGTGTTTAGGAGGTTATGAAACGTCGAGAAATTTTGGTCCGACCCCTAGGTCCCGCCATCCGACCAACGCCAATAGTGTATGTTGCCATATGGCAAATACACTAATAACAAACAAACCGCATAAATTAGAAAATTGTCTTGAAGACTTCTAGGGTATCGAAAAAAAAATTCGGACTCTTTTTTGCTATATAATATTTTAATTTCAATATAAGACAAACATACGTTTTCCAAAAATATGTTTTCAGACCCGGGAAGTTTTAAAACGAAAAAACATTGTAAAATTATAAAAGGTGAATTTCGATCTAAATTAGTAGCATTCCCTACTTGTAGAGTTGGAATGGTAATAATTCCAAACAATACATTAAAAGTTTTAATTTAGATTTCAATTATTTATGTTTCACTAAATAACTCCAGCTGCATTATTAGTAGTTAGTTGTTTAGTTGCGATGAATGTTTATTACTACAATAGTATGCTTATAAATTTCAAACAAATTAATTGAATATCCGTAACGTATTGTTTCACGAATTGCATTAATGTTTACAATTTCCACGTTACGATATAATAACGTGATTATCGGTGTAATGTGACCACTTACAGCCGATGTAATGTAACATCCATGCCTATTTAAATACATTATTATAATTATCTAATATCGATTTATTAATGGAAATGGTTGCACGAGAATAATCTTTCCGGAAACTACATAAAAATTAATAGAAACATGTTTTGAATTGATTTTTTTTTGTAAAAATTAATAATGAAACCAACTAAGAAAAACTATCGAAAAGAAAATCTGAGGGGTATATGTCTCCCTTGAATTGCTCAGAACTCCCCAAGAAAAATTCAATATATAAAAAATCGTGATTTATTAAAAATCACCTACGCTTAAATCTTTTTTTGCTCCAATCCCCTACAAAATAACTGCTTTTTTCATGTGTCCGGCAGGCGCTAAGATGCAATTCTTTTTATTTTTAACAAACTATTATTTTTTTAACGCACAAGTATGCAGGTTATTGTAAAGATATTATTTCAGTTAAAAATAAAAGCCTCAAGGTGAAAGCCTACACACCTTAAGGCTATAATTTAAGTCTATATTGTAACGAATATATCTATTTTATACATAATAATATCATATTTCATAATACAAACTATTTGCTGAGAGCTAGATCCATTTTCCATTATTAGATTCATACGTACGTATCTATCGTGTATTAACATTATACAATGAACCATGTGCGAGGCCAGGGTTGGAATAAGAATTAAAATACATAATGTTTCAAGACCGTTTCAAGACAGTTTATTTGGGATCTTCCCCACGGCCGGCCCCACCATAGAGCAAATAGGGAAGCCACCAAGTCCCAGAGGACGCCTCAGTGGTAAAAGAAAAAAAACCGGGGTCGCAGTGCCAAAACCCTGCCGACAATATAGTGTATTTGAAAATACAGGTATTGTGGCTTTATTACATGAACTTAAGTTTGTTTTTGGACAAAATAAAAAAAAAATTTAACCCCTTAATACACCCCTTACAATAACAATTTTATTAGTTGAAATATTGTTATCAATCCAACATCTGCACCAAATTAAATACGACATTCAGTAAGTAAAATCGTATACGCAAACTAGTGTTTTCATAAAATTTCTAAGTCCGGTCCTGTCGGGCCGATTCGCTTTTAATTTTAGGAGCACTTTTTAATTGCTACTAAAGGGTTAAATTTCAATTTTGAAACGATTCTGAGAATTTTTTCGGTATTTTTGGGCCCAAAAACTTTTTTCAACCGCTAAAAACCACCCTTAAAATGACCCGATTGGACTCATTTTAAATAGGCTTCGTGCGGTGATGGATTCCAACATGTATGACAAATTTCGTTAAAATGAATTAACTCCTTCGAAAGTTATTGCCCGCACATATAAATATATATATATATATATATATATATATATATATATATATTATATATATATACATATATATACGTATATAAATATATATATATATATATATATATATATATATATATATATATATATATACGTATATAAATATATATATATATATATATATATATATAGGTATATATATATATATATATATATATATATATATATATATATATATACATATATATATAAACATTTTTAAAAATGGTGCCAAAGTGTTTAGGAGGTTATGAAACGTCGAGAAATTTTGGTCCGACCCCTAGGTCCCGCCATCCGACCAACGCCAATAGTGTATGTTGCCTATAGCAAATACACTAATAAAGGAAAAAATATTTTGATTGATTTGATGTATTAGAGGCAAATAATGCGGGCGCCATAATTGAATTTCTGTTTATTTTTCCAAGTGACATTTCTAATATAAAAAAAATGTTTCGGAATTATTTTGAAAATAACCAAAAATAGGCTGTGTTTCGTTTTGAAGATTTGTCAAAAAGAAATTAATTAGCTAACAAGCATGCTTTGGTTAATTTTTAGATATGTAACCATATTATACCGGATGTCTCAGAAATAGTGCACCCAATTGTTGAGATCGAAAGAGAAAAATATTCTGAGCCCAAAAATCCATGTTTGGAACTTTTTGATAACGTAGTTAATTAGTAATTAATTAATGAAAGTGACCAATCAGGAGCGCATGAGAAGGACAACAACATTGAAAAAAAACAAGCGAGTCGAAATAATGGCAACAATTAGGATGAAAAAAAAGTCATTAAACAAGGAGATCGGAAGAATAAAACACGCTCTCGGTTTGTCTGAGTCCATTATTAGTGTATTTGCCATATGGCAACATACACTATTGGCGTCGGTCAGATGGCGGGACCTAGGGGTCGGACCAAAATTTTTCGACGTTTCATAACCTCCTAAACACGTTGGCACCATTTTTAAAAATGTTTATATATATACGTGTATATATATATATATATATATATATATATATATATATATATATATATATATCGTCATCGTCATGCAGAACTATCGTAAGTCGCAAAATGTCAAAAATGAGTTATAAGTACCTATGATATAGTAATGCTCGTATTTTTCTAGTGTAAAAGTATCGTAAGTGTAACTTAAATAATAAGTTACACTTACGATACTTTTACACTAGAAAAATACGAGCATTACTATATCATAGGTACTTATAACTCATTTTTGACATTTTGCGACTTACGATAGTTCTGCATGACGATGACGATATAGGGGTTGAAAAATATTTTTGGGCCCCAAAATACCGAAAAAATTCTCAGAATCATTTCAAAATTGACATTTAACCCGTTAGTAGCAATTAAAAAGTGTCCCCATAATTTTAATAAACTCAGCTTAACAGAACCGAATTTTTTTGAAAACACTAATTTGCAGATAGTGACTTATTAATTGAAGTGTGTATTTAATTCGGTGTAGACGTTACATTGATAATAATATTACAATTAAGAAAAAAAATGTTATTTTAAGGGGTGTATTAAGGGGTTAAATTTTTTATTTTGCCCAAAAACAAACTTAATTTCACATAATAAAAGTATAAAACCACACGGCCCTATACAAGCAAATACACTATATTGTCGGCAGGGTTTTGGCACTGCGACCCGGGTTTTTTTTATTGTAATAATAATAATTATTTTATTAATTAACCAAAATAAGTCAGCCAACGACACTCTCTCGGTTCGTCTGAGTCCATCGGTTTTTTATTTTAAAAATAATAATTATTATTTTACTAATTAACCGAAATAAATCAGCCGACGACACTCTCTTCTGTAGCGCGCTCCTGTTTGGTCACTTTCATTAATTAATTACTAATTAACTACGTTATCAAAAAATTCCAAACATGGCTTTTTGGGCTCAGAATATCTTTCTCTTTCGATCCCAACAATTGGGTGCGCGATTTCTGAGACATCCGGTATAACATCTAGCAAATATCATAATATTTGTTACTAGCCTTTACCCACGTCATCGCGCGCCTTAACAGAAATTTTATTTTATCTATTATAATATGTCTAATGGCAAATGTTTAAAGTTAGAATGGTCCTGTCATCCAATTTTCGAGTGATAAATAATTACCATATTTTAAGAGGTACAACTCTGTTGCTCTGCATACCTGGGACTTCCTTTAACAGGCAACGTATACATAAAAGACGTACTGTTATAGTCATCGTTGTGAAACTCAAGGTTTGAACAATTAGTATCATTGTCTATATTGCGGAAACCAAACATTGCCCTCGCAAGTAGCTACAGCATTCAAAACACCAACGTGAAGTGACTCGCTAAACGAACAGGGGAAGGATGTAAGATGAAACGCACGACTGTTATTGTTGGTACCTTCTATTTGTTTAGTGTGTCTAACTTCAAATGGATCTTATTATTATTATAAAGTTAAGTAGTCATTGACTCTTTACTTTAAATAGAAATGTCGAATTATGTTAATGAATAATAAGTCAGTCGGCCTATCAAACTAATACAAAATCGGCCGCCTTTTAAATCTGTGTCGAGACACAAATAATTTTTTATTCGATTATCGGCCAAGGGTATATTATCTTTAAAAAGAACGATTTTTAATAAAATTCGAAGCTTTTTCAAACTCAGCATGCTTGAATAAAACAATTAGGTCGATTAAAAAAAATACGTGGTATCAATCTGTAAACATTTGGAATAAAATGGTGTCGAAATTTTTTTAATTGGTTATAACCTCGAAAAGTTAAGGCTGAGCAAACATAAAAGAAAAAAAAGTATGCGTCATGTCGAAATGAAAGTCTCTTTTTTTAAGTCGGTACAAAATGGCGACATGACTCCAATGAAAAACATTTCTATATCTGTCATATGACGTGTCCATTTATAGTTTTCCAAAAGAGATACAAAAATCTGCTGGTGCTCATTGCAGCGTATTTTTTCACAAAGGTCCTCAATTGGAAAAATGTATGAAACATTTCAATTTCAGTTATTTTTATGGGACGTACTTTTAGAAACAAATTTATTTTCAGAAAATACTCTATGTGATAAAATTTCACCTCGGTTTTGTCTGATCTCTTTAAATCAATTCGTTAACTTTGGACACTTCAAACGTGCACTATACTGTATGCCCAACCAAAGAACGTCAGGGCGAAAGAGTACTTGAATTCTGCAAAAGCATAGGTAGGGAAGATGTTCTAGTGCAGTGGGGGGTGCGATTATAGACAAGGGAAAACTCTTGTTGTAAATAATATCTATTAATAATATTAATATTGATAGACATTTATCAACACTTAAGAATAATTTTTACATAAAATCACACAACTCGTCAAATATCGGTTCGGTCAATGAATCGTACGTCGGAACGCTACTGGTACTTCGCTTAGAGGCTAAATTTCGCATAAGAAATGCTTCAAGTTACCATTCAAATATGCCTATGCTGGTATGGAATGTTACAATGTGACAGGAGCGTTTTATATAACTGAACACATATTAAGTACAAATCGTTCATGCCACTTTAAGGCTGTCGGAACGCTCTGAATTTAAGCCAAAAATAGAGCTTCGGCTGTCAACTGATTGTAGACTTATTCGTCAACATTCTGCAAAAATTCTTTCTCTATAAGGAAGGTAAAGGACAAATCTAGGTCTATAATGGACTACTTTTGTAATTTATGTACGATTTACTAGAAAAAAGTTGGTATTAATTGTGCCAAAAAAACACACGTTTTCAATGTCACACTACGACCTTATTCGAACTTATTTCACAAAACTGTTCCATCACAAACCTAAAGTGACTCTTCCTTTTTCGGAAAAGTTTTTTGAATCTTCAAAATATTTCCAAAAATTAGAGTAATCAATTGACAGCGGCACCCTTGCAATAAAATTTTCTAGCCTCGTAGTTGGCACCAGCCAAAAATTGAAACGTGCGGATGATTTGAGCGAGACAGAGCTAAAGAAGGTCACACACACAATATATCTTTTGCCTTCCTCGCCCCTTAGAGCTGGGTCTCAGCATAAACAAAATTCAGAGCGTTCCGACAGCCTTAAGTAAGGGACTTTCTTTGGTTGGTCGATAATATGTGTAGCATTTCATTTATTTATTCTCTCCGTTTTGGATCTAACTTTCGTTTATTACAAACATAGACTACAGTAGCATATTATGTTGAATATGAGTAGAAACTTGAGACTGTGATGAAAAGATAAGGAATACCTTTGTAACTAAGCATAAAATGACGGTAATTACAGAATAATGAAAACAGAAGTAGGTAGTCGATCTTATCTCGAAATTTAAATACAGAGAACACCCAGTATAGTCAATTAAGTTGTCGGAAGCTCATTTGTGTTTTCAATTTACAAAAAAGATACATCGTGTATATTGTAACGAATCTATTATTATTGTTGATTTAATAACTTAGGTGATTGTTCATCAACTTTTCAATATGATCTCTTATTCACCCGCATAACTACATATTACGAACATTTGAATGTTTGTGTAGGCTTTCACGTCTGGCGTTGTTGCAAATCTTCTTGATTTCCGGGCTTGTACGCCGTGGTCCATTGGTATTTCTACCTGACGTTTCGTCTACAACTGCGGTAGACATTATCAAAGGCCGAGAAGGACACTTCGCCCGCTACCACATCGCCTTTGATAATGTCTACCGCAGTTGTAGACGAAACGTCAGGTAGAAATACCAATGAACCACGGCGTACAAGCCCGGAAATCAAGAAGATTTGCAATTTGAATGTTTGTGTGCACACAAAATGCACTAATTCACATGAAAAACAGTTCGAGAAATCGTCAGTCTCTATGGAAAATAAATTAGAAGTATGTATCATTCTTTCCATGTGAGTTTGAGTAAGATTTTTTATATATTATTTGATCTAAATAAATTATTTAAAATCATTTTAAAATGACAAAATTATCGTAATTTTATCAACAGCTTATATACAGAAAAAAATCCAAAAAAAATGTTGGACAAGTAAAATTTTTAACATACGACTATAAAGAATTTTTTTTAATCTCGTCATGCTGCAAGTAAAGAAATATTGACAAATAACATTTTTGACACAATTTTTCAAACAAAAAAAACCCGGGTCGCAGTACTCAAACCCTGCCGACAATATAGTGCATTTGCTCATACAGACAGTGCTGTTTTATTATGTGAACCTAAGTTTGTTTTTGGGAAAAATAAAAAATTTAACCCCTTAATACACCAATTAAAACATTTTGGTTTTTAATTGTGATATTATTATCAATCGAACATCTACACCAAATTAAATACACCCTTTAGTAAATAAATCACTATTTGCAAATTAGTATTTTCTAAAAATGTGTAAGTCCGATCATGTTGGGCCGATTTTATTACAATTTTAGGGGCACGTTTTAATTGCCACTGAAAGGTTAAATTTCAATTTTGAAAGGATTCTGATAATTTTTCCGGTATTTTTAGGCCCAAAAACATTTTTCAACCCCTAAAAACTAGCCTTAAAATGACCCGATTAGGCCCATTTTAAATAGGCTTCATGCGGCGATGGATTACAGCATGTGTGCCGAATTTCGTTAAAATAAATTAACTCTTTCGAAAGTTATAGCCCGCACACATATATATATATATATATGCCTTTATATATAAATATATACATATATATAAACATTTTCAAAAATGGTGCCAAGTTGCTTAGAATGGTGTGAAACGTCGAGAAATTTTGGTCCGACCCCTAGGTCCCGCCATCCGACCGACGCCAATAGTGTATGTTGCCAGATAGGGAATACACTAAAAATGTTTTTGAAGTAACAAGTCAAAATTTGTGAAGCTAAATGTTTAACCGCAGCTTATAAAAACATTACGGGCGCTATTTTGTGCACATACCTCCTATAAATTAGCTGGTTTTCACTCCATTTTCAAAATTTTTGTCAGTTCACTTTTGAACAAACATCATCAAATACTGGGCTATTGACAAACAGTGATTTACTATCGAATTGGTATTGAGCGACCAGTTTGGTTTTACTTTACCGCGCTAGTGCGTAATGGTCACTTTACACGCCTGTATACATGCATGTCAAGAAGCTATTTTATAGGAGGTAGTGTAAAAAGTAATAAGCACATCTGCCTCTTATAACTCGTCTCTACTTCGGCACAGAGCGGTCTTTAGCATCTGTAGAGACTTTTATAGCGTCTGCAGAATGGCGTGATTTCTCCAAGTAATCATCCACCACATAAACTGTTGTACAATTCAGTTTTACGCAATTCTTCTTCAGTTGAATGTCTGTAATATGTTTTAAGAGGTGAAATGCTTATAACAACCATAAATTTAGCTATCAAGACTGAAAATAAATTCGTTTTTTTCGCACAGCAAATTGAAGAAAAACAATAAAAAATATACTTGTTTGTTTAACGTCAACCACATGCTATGTCAAATTGCAGTTCAGAATGAAGTTTTGTTGTAGAGAGAGAGAGATATTGTAGATTATAGACGCTTAACACCTAAGTGGATTTTGTTAATAGAGTGAATTTTATAGGGGATATGACAAAATACGAACCATATCACACGCGCAATGAAATTATGACTCGTGTGGAGTATAACTCGCTATCTTTTGTTTTAACATGATGTTAATACAATACTATGTCTTCAACAAACATAAGTAGGAACTACAAACATGGGAAGCTTGGTCCAGTATCGTCCAATAACGATTATGTGGCCGATCCACCAGTGACAATGATCGTCAAGTGTTCAAGGCTAGAAGGTATTGGAGGGCTGGTCGAAGAACGACAACTCGAATCGAAGAAGCCGCTTTGTTTGACAGTGCTCCAAGGACTCTGGCCACACATTCGTCGAAAATGTATTAATATAATCGGGGAAATAAACGAAATAATAAAAAGTATTTTATTTCCAAATTTAACTATTAGAATACGTATTTTGAATTTTGTATTTAAATACTAACGCAATTAGCCATTTTTTTTTGTGTATGAAATGAAATGCACAAAGGGGTTTGTGCATTTATCCACGATTTTATTTATTTTTATTTTATTTTGTATCTTTCTAGGTGTACACAGATTTTTGATATTGAAAGATAAGTTGTTTTGTCGAATATTAATTTTAATTAACAACTTGAAATACCTAGAATCAAAATCTTCATTGTTGCGGTTTTGATTAAATGATTAATGAAAGATGTTTAGAATTGCAGTGTTAATGCCTGCTGCAAAATAATTAGATGGGAGTATTCTTGGTAAAGTGTTCTGGAAGCAAATATTCGCCAAGGAACATTAGACTAGACGGTGCCAGTGTGTAGCCAGCCTATGCTCCCGGTGCTTCATTGGAGAAGGAGGAAACAAACAGTGGAAGCAAATATTTGCCAATGAGTATTTGGCCAGGCTTGACATGTGGTTAATATTCAGCATATCTACTTTAATTTAGTCGTCGAAATACCTAGTTAAATAACTGTCTGGAATATTGAAAACAGTGCCTATTTTGGTCTATGGTAGGTATATGTCATGACAAGACGTGTTCATCCGGACAGGTAAAACCGCAAACAAGGGATGTCCATACAAACGTTGAACGCATTACACGGCAGTTAATTTATAGCGGGTAGGGCAAAAAAATTACGTCAGTTCTAGAGGAGATGGTTCAAGTAAGGATTGTTATTTTGTTTTTTACATTATTTGCTCTATTTTTTTATAATAAATGACTTAAAAAATAGAAATTTTAATTACAAAATCCTATCGTTAGATGCTGCAATATATATTAATTATCTTATTAAGCAGGAAAAGCATATTAAAACTGTTCTGATATTTAAACGTTTCAGTATCCCGCAAATTTCGTAAAAGACGTCAAACTCAAAAGTCTGTGATACTGTGTATCCATAGTTGCATAATATATAATTTCTCTTTTTATCTATTCAAATCTGTATCTGCCATTATTATTAAGAATTAATAGTTTCATTACGTAAGGTTACAAATTATTTATTATTAAGTTTTTAAAAATTCAGTAGCTTTGTAACGAATTTATTTTGATAAGTAGGTAAGTGTCATGTACCTTCTTAGCCTATTTGTTGCTTGTACGTAGAGTGCAGACAAATGACGTCACGCCTTGTTTGATAGGTAGTAAATTTTTTGAATTAACTATAACTTTCTTATTTATTGATATTTTTAAAAACGAAAAAATACTTTTTAGTTGATCTGTTTCAATAATCTGAACGGGCCGTAAATTTTAAAAAAAGATAAAAAAGTTATCGACAAATTGATGCACGTCTGCGTGTATAAAATTGGCTCTTTAAGTTTCAACGTCTAACGTTTTTTGGCCAACCCGGTTGAAAAGCGACGCAATACGTAAACATGGGTCCGTCACCTTGATAACTATGCTGATAAGTTGATTGATAACATAAGTGCTGAAGGGTTGCTAATTCAAATGTTCCGGCCATGAAAGGTGGCTTATATTGATTTTTAGCGCGTATAAAGGGTGTTCAAAGTTAAGTATGCGTTACTGTTAACTTTAATAACCCTTTAATAGCAATTAAAAAGTGCTCCTAAAATTTTAATAAAATCGGCCCGACAGGACCGGATTTACAAATTTTATGAAAACACTAGTGAATTATTTGCTGAAAGGTGTATATAATTTAGTTTAGAGGTTCGATTGATAATAATATTGCAACTGAGAAAAAAATGTTCTTTTAAGGGGTGTATTAAGGAGTCAAATTTATTATTTTGCCCAAAAAAACAACTTAAGTTCGCATAATAAAGCCACACTGCCTATATTAGTAAATACACTATATTGTCGGCAGGGTTTTGGCACTGCGACCCGGGTTTTTTAATAATGCCGATGTCAAGATAAGGACAATCAGTTTCCACGATTTCGAGTTCTTTCAGCTCTAGCCCTTTCAAAACTAAGCACTTTAAGCCGGTCAAACTTCTAGAGCATGTTAGAAGTACATAAATAAAGTGAATTGTGAATTGGTAATGATTATTTTTAATTTGTGTGGTAATAAGGGGGTGACTTTAACATTTTTTGACGCCGAAAAAAATAGGGACCAACATTATTTTCGTCAGAGCTCAGTTAGTTTTGATGCTAGGGACTTTTATAAAAAATAAAAATAAAGGTTCTTTCAAGCACTTCAAAAAATGTTCCATAAGTTTCCCCCGAAAAATGCATTGTATTTTGGCAACTTCACGCTGAAACTTTCAATTTTGGCTTTTGACGAATAAGAACCAACCTTCAACAAGGTAGTTCTCCATTTGTATTGGGTCTACAGACACTGTAAACTCACCATTATTTTTTTTTTTATAAGGTACATTTTTACTAAGAATGATTTTTTCGATAAAATACTTACTTTTTCAGTTATTCGGGAAAAATCATCTGAAAACGTAGGTTTAGTGGTTGAAAAATTGACACTTACACTCGCGAATAAGTCGAAAAGTATGGCCTTTCAGAAAAAGCTTTATAGAACAAAAATTGCTTAGAATTAGTCAACCTATCCATTTCCGTGCTTATTTTCAACGAAACATTTTTCACCCCCGAGAAGGGGTGGCATCCACTCCGCAATCGAGATCGCAAAAAAATTTTTTTTTAACTTTTATATTTGAGCTTTTAACAATGCAGTCCAAAAGTTTTTATGAAGATTCATTGACTGGCCCTGGATTCCGAGGTTTTACAATTTTTACGTCTAACGGCATATTTGTAATTTTTTACATAGATATGAAAACAAAAAAATCATCTAGCATCGGATTTTTTTTAATTATTTGCAAAAAAAAAAATTTTAATGAATCGTCCTGTACACTTTTGCATTTCATGAAACGGTAAACAATTCTCAACATTTCCTGTCCTAAAGTTGAGAACAACAAAAAATCCACCCGCTCATCCTAAAAAAGGGGACATGTCCAGGGAAATTCTGGTTAAAGGACATCATTTTTGTCTTTAAGAAAACTAGAAAAGTGTGGTTATAAAAACACAAACTTTGTCGTCATTCCAACGTTGTTTTTATTTTATCTATCTTGTTGCGTATAATTGCTTCTTGACATCAATTTTCTCAAAAAAACGGTTTTAACGACAATCGTTAAATTTTATGATCGCCTGGAGGGAAGTATTTTATAGTCCGGTCATCTAAAGATGAACTGCCTATGATTTAAAGTGCTCTACACATCTACATAGTAGCTATAGCATAGGCGACCAGACCCGCCTGCATAAATTTTATCGTCTACAACTAGTATTTGCGGATTCAGTTGTTTACTAAAAACATGTTCGATTGCCAACGCGATCGCAATTATTATCGCAATCGCATACATATGTTCTCCACTTGCTGTATACTTGCAGTTGTTATAAGAATCTCCTAAGCTGTTAATTGAGTGCCGCAATTTACAAATGAACTGACTTAAGGCAATTTATTATAGACAGTATATTAATGTAGTGTAAAAAACTCGGTAAAATTTACACCAGAAGTGTGTTTTAGGTTCTCCAAAAGTACCAATTGTCAGATATCTATCACGTGATCTACACTTATGGGAGAATTTACATAGGGACTGGTAGGGCTTTAGTCTTGGGTCTCCAAGTATGAAGGGCCCACAAAAATTGAATTGTTATCATAATTTCTTTATACTTTTTCAACAATGAGAACTTATGATTTTGATGTTATTAAAACTGAAATTAAAACTCTAATTTAAAGATTCTTTATCTAACAAAAAAGGGGCCCCACTGAACTTCAACAAGTTCTTGACCCCGAATAATATAGGTTCTTCCCTGTCTATACTACACTACGATCCCGCGCTCAAGAGTCGGAACTACTTCTGTTTACACTTTTAGTCCGACACTTTGTAAAATAAACGTAATAGTGTCAAACGTGTTAACACTTTTTTGGATGTTGTAATTAATTTGTGTATGGACTACAATTCGGTAAGTCGAAAATACTCATGCAGTAATTTCTTTTTTTAAATCGTGAAAGATAGCAAAGAAAAGGTATAATACAGCCGGCAATATATTTCTGTTATCAAGCGAGTTAAATTGCGTTTTAATTTTCAGCTAAATTGCTTATCTGATATGTACGCATGGTGGTAAAGTTGTAAAATTATATGCACTAGGTTGGTACCTGCATTTACGAGTTACTACAGTAGATGCTCATTTATGCTGGAGGGTAGATTAGAGAGAAGTTGAAAAAGACCTTCACTTTATACTGACAACCTTTTTTGATTGAATTAATTTCTTGCGTTTCGTCTCTTATTTTGAGTTTTCATCAAAAAAATCAAAATGTTATCAATTTTGCATATTCGCTAAACCATTGAATATTAAGTGTTCAAGTGATTCATGAAAAAACTTCAACATTTAAATATTTCAAATAGAAATAGTTCTAAAAACTAGCCGTGCGGTGAGTCGTTTACAAGTGCGATCCTTGAGGTCCCCCCGATCAATTTCCCAGTGTGATCGATGTTGAATATCAAATATGTAGGTATTATAAATTAGACCAGAGAAAATTTTTCAAGAAAATCATAAAATACATTAATTTTTGCAGTCTTTTTGTTTAAACAAAAAAACGGTCAGCCCGATTTTGATAAAATTTCTTTCGGATCATATTGACATTAATGAGCTTCAATTAGCATTCCAACAGAGTCAATATTAATTTTTGTTTACAAGATTTCGTGTAAGATTCACCTTTTTTTTATTTAAATAAAAAAAAATCTGGATCATCTGGCATAAATATGCATAGGGTTGATTGAAGTCCAATGGGACACCAATTTTGTTCTGTTAAATTAAGAATCTTTAAACTGAATTCCATAAAATTTATTTTTAATAACATGGTTAAAACTTGGCGATCTGACTAAACATATAATACCTACTAGAAATTTGTCAAAATTCACTTAAAAAATTGTCAAAATTATCAAAAAAAAAATCGTGACTATAACGCGCATGCGCCTGCACTCGTCGTTGACGTCACAGGTAAAACAAATCCTTCGCGACAAACACGTACAGACATTACATTTTATCCATTGTTGGCTCAAGCATTGTTCAACGTATAATTAATCTTGTTATTAGCGATTGTAATTTAACGGTATTTTGTCACACAAAAATTTTGACCGGCTGTAGTGAGCTAATAAATGTTTTCAGATCAAAATATAATAAATACACACATTAAAATGTGAAAACCGCAGAGTACTTTTATAGGTTTGAGTTACAAGAAACTTATCAAAGGGCCGTAGAATTAGCAGAATACATATAGAAAAAAAGGGCGGTTAATTCGAATGATCAAAGGTTTTGTCGTGCGAGAAGTTCAACTGTACGCGTAGTATGTGTGGTAATATTAGTAGGGGACACGTGGGTATAAAGAAAAGTATAAAAGCAACGGTGCAAAGGTAAAGTAAGACCCTCATCGATCTAATAAAGTGCCTATCGCTGCCGTTATACTGTTCTCCCTGGGGTTACCGTATATGCACGGTGTAGCGACTCTGTCTTAACGGGCTGCGTTCGAAACGGGAAGAAAGGCTTCATAAATACGAAGTTCGGTTGCAGAACGCATTGTCAGAAAATCTGGTTTAACAATGGCCTTAAGGCTGTCGGAACGCTCTGAATTTAAACCAAAAATAGAGCTTCAGCTGTCAACTGATTGTAGATTTATTCGTCAACATTCTGCAAAAATTCTTTCTCTATAAGGCAGATAAAGGACAAATCTAGGTCTCTATTGGACTACTTTTGTAATTTATGCACGATTTACTAGAAAAAAGTTGGCATTAATTGTGCCCAAAAAACACACGTTTTCAATGTCACACTACGACCTTGTTCGTACTTATTTCACAAAATTGTTCCATCACAAACCTAAAGTGACTCTTCCTTTTTCGGAAAAGTTTTTTAAATCTTCAAAATATTTTCAAATATTAGAGTAATCAATTGACAGCGGCACCCTTGCAATAACATTTTTAAGCCTCGTAGTTGGCACTACCCAAAAATTGAAACGTGCGGATGATTTGAGCGAGACAGAGCTAAAGGTCAGACCCACAATATGTTTTTTGCCTACTTTGCCCCTTACCGCTGGATCTCAGCACAAACAAAATTCAGAGCGTTCCGACAGCCTTAAATCATCATCACGCATATCAATAGATCGCCGAGTTCGTGAGAGAGACAGTCTATTAAAAAGCCTTATTTACAAGAAAACATATGCATTTTGGTTTTTCATTTTTACATCAAGAGATGGCGTTATTCATTTTTAATATTATCTTTAGTATCACAGTACTAAATAAATTTATATTTTTTTATATTTTGCAAAAGTAAACAATTATTATCCAAGAAAATGTCTTAATATTCTAATAAATAAAAAATGAGTGATATCGTAAAAAAATATTTGCAGTTTGAACTTTAAATTCGTGAGTGCGACAAAAATAATCGATATCAAGTTTGGAGAGTGTAGTAAGAATAAAATTCATAGAACGAACTCATCAATCGAAGACACATAAAACAATGATTTTATTTTTTGTCGTCAATGAATTCATTTTATTATTTTAAATTTTAGTACACTTGATGTCAGTTATTTTGATCGCACTCACAAACTTCAAACATACATTTTTATTTTTTTATTTTTTGTTGAGTTCCCTATAAAAGAAGCATAGTAAAATTTTAAATCGATTCTGCTTAAAAAATAATTGATCGAATGAAACATTTTTTTTAAATAGAAAACAGGGTCACGGGTAATTAGTTAAACTGAGCAACTGTCATACTATAATTTTTAGTTGACTGTGAAAAAAATAAAAACAGAAAAAAAGAATATACTATTTACTACAATTTTTCAATTTTTAATAATTGTTTTTGTAATGCCAAATTGTATATTTTATCATAGTTTAACTATCGTTTAAGCATATTGAGGTTAGTCACACCATTGTTTCTTTTTAGTAAATTATTTAATCCATAATGTTTAATATTTTTATATGAATGTTAATTATTGTAAAATTTTTTAGAGCTTGAAAAAGTCTTAATAAAAAAGACGAAACGTTGCAATCAATGAGTGTTTAAATTGATTTATTTTCATTATTCCAGTTACCCGTGATCCTGTTTTCTATTATAACATATATCTGGAATTGAACTTTGAAGATGAATTTTTTTTAAATTTTATATACGTCGTAGGATAATTGAAATAATCGGATCTTTACGAAAATCCTAAGATGATTGCAAAAAAACGGGTAAATTGAATCCGGTTTTTTGAAAATGTTCTAGGATTTTCGCAAAAATCCGAATTTTTTAATTATCCTTCGACATATACACGTATTTAGCGTAGCTTTTTATGAAATTTCTACTTCGAAACCACATTTTTATTTAGCCAGGTAAGCGGTCTTTTTCTAGTAGATCAGTCATTTGTTTTTGTTGTGAGTACAATCTAAGATTATACAATACAGAGATGTTGACAACGACATTAGAATATTTCTGTATGTCATCATTGTTAAATCAGATTTTTTGACAACGGCTCTGTAATCCTGGAAGAGGGTTGATTCTGAATGCACCCTTTAATATTCCATGAACCTGTACGTAGGAACCTTACATATACTCGTATGCATGTATCTTAAATCTCAACGCAGAATTAATACAGGTCACATAAAATGAATAATATCCGGTGTCGACGAACGAAAATATGGCCAAAAGCTCGTAGGAAACAGCCGGCACATGCAAGTCTACCAAACTTAACAAAAATAAAAATACATATTTTATGTTGAAAGAAAAACACATTTCTTTCGTATTAAGCCGAATGTGTGACATATTTACAAGAATTCCTTCCGTAAATTCCTATAAAAGTATGCAAGGTCATCTGCGAACTTCAAGGACTGGTGACTGCTGAAAGTCGCCGGTTTCAATTATATTTTTTTTGTGAAAGTTGACCTTAAACTATAAAATACGTGTTGCTTCATTCGATAAAAAAAATAGCATTTTGTTCGATGTTTGTTGCGACTCTAGATAAGATGAAAGTACTATCAGGAATCTAGCATAAATCACCCAACATATTTTAGATAAATATGAAAATTGAAGTCATTCACATTGTAGGTATATTGTGCGAATTGTGAAAAAAGAATTTTTGGTTTAAGGTTTAGCTTCATCAAAAACAAAAACAAAATGATTGAAGTGAAATGAAAGAGACTGTAATAAACAAGTAAACATTTGAGAGCAATGTCTTTTTTTTTTTGTTTAAAAAGATCGGCCATTATAAAAATTGAGCAGCGGACAACAAATCCTATTTGACAGAGTGATTTAAGTAAACCTAACCTCTTTGACAATAGTCTTCGTTTCTTCTTTTGTCTGTACATTCGGAGGAGTGGGAATTTGATTTACAACAATGCCAAAGTAGATACCACATACAACTTATCTTTCTTTCGTCGAACCTGTTTCAGATGGATGTTATTACAGTCAAAGCCCTCTAAGTGCACAGCTCGGAACCGAGCCCATCCTTTAAGTGCACACTTCCCCTACGATCTTTTTCATCCCCACTCTTCTAACTCCTATAGCTATCTTTATTCAATCAGATGCTATAAACAATATCTCTAAAACTCTATGAATATGATGGAAATGGAAAGTTTGAAAATAGCGCGCTTACGGTCGCACGTGATTGGTCGCAGATTATTCGAAGTGGGGGCTGGGGCACGTGCACTTAGAGGGCGAGTTCGTGTGCAGAAAGAGAGCGTGTGCATTTAGAGAGCGTGCACTTAGAGGGCTTTGACTGTAATACAATTTATAATGACTCATATTCAGTACCATATAGCTACATAAATGGCAAGTCCGTTTAAGAAGAAATTTATTAAAACAATTGAGATTTCCGCGACTAAATTAAATTTCAAAAATTCAAAAGGCAACTGGTTTTCGAGTCGAGCTGCTATTTTTTGTATCAAAAACGCGCGACAGCAATTGCATCGTTGCTCGATCGCGCGATTTCGCAACCGCATTGAGACTCAATCGGTTTAGCGAACAATGGCTTTGTTTTGCATTCGGGTGCTTATGTGTGAAGCATAGAGTATAAAGATACAGGGATTCAGCTGTGTATATTAGCCACAAGATACGTAAGGATCAAACGTCACAGTGAAAGCAGGCGAAAATATAAGAACAGTCTTTGACTTAACAAGAATAATTTAAGTGAATAAGTATTCTCGAAATATCATTTTAAGACAAAATTTCATAGTAAATAAAAAATTCTTTAAAATGATAATATAAAAACCTATTGTTCGTTGTTTGATTTTTGTACCGCACGCCTTGCTTTACAAGCCGCGAAGATTTGTATTCCATGGTGCAGCTAAGGTTAGTATAAAGTAGATGTTGCCTTGTTCTAGCTGA
Source organism: Venustoraphidia nigricollis (assembly GCA_034508555.1). Lineage (NCBI taxonomy): Eukaryota > Metazoa > Arthropoda > Insecta > Raphidioptera > Raphidiidae > Venustoraphidia > Venustoraphidia nigricollis. Next base: position 1,460,333 of record JAVRKA010000018.1, on the reverse strand, counting down.
AGCCCGGGAATGACGTCGGCTAGCGGATCGTTCAAATGAAGTAATAGAAAGATAGAAGAATAGACGTTAAAAATAGGAGTCTTTTAATTTTTATTACACAATTTAGGTTTTAATAGTATCTAAATAAACAAACAAATAATGATCAAGAAATGACAGACATTGTCTATTCAACAGAACGAGGCGACCTCTGTAACTCTACTAACTTTGAGAGCAGTCACACTTAAATCTATGACAACTAAGATCATTGATGTTTGTATAGAGACGTTATATTTGATTTGTAAATAGAGATTACAGAAAGAAAAGATCGATTCAAATCCATTTAAAGTTTAAACAGAGTAGATCTTCGTTTGTGCAAGTCGGATAGAAGCTATGTCACCTTTATAACTGCGACGCATTGGTTCTTTCAGGTGCCAAATTATATTACGCGAAATAAAAGTGATTGAATCTCTTTGTGGAATTTGTAAAGAAAATTAAATTTATATCTACATAAAAATGTTTTTTTTTTTTGAAAATATGATTGCTTGAGAGTTATTCTGAAAGTTGATACGAATATCTGAAGAAAAAAAAACACATTTCTGCATATATACTCATAGTTTTGTATAAAGAAATATTTTCAATTGCATTCAACAGATTTAAATACTAATTACGTTTTGAACGGCAATTTTCTTCAATGAAAACTTTTTGAAGATATTTTTCTAAGTAAAATTGTTTTGTATATACATAAGTATACATACTATTGTATTGCCTCATACCATTCGACTATAAAGCGTGTAACAAAAGAGAACGTCCAATGAGATTTGTTCCTACAATCACGAATTTGTCTCTGCGAAGTATTGTTTTTTTTTTTAACATTTTTCACGGAAATTAGGACAATAAAAATACAAAAAAACTCGGGTCGCAGGGCCAAAACCCTGCCGACAATATAGTGTATTTGCTAATACAGGCAGTATGGCTTTATTATGCGAATTTAACTTGGTTTTTGGGCAAAATAAAAAATTTGACTCCTTAATACACCCCTTAAAATAACAAGTTTTTTCTTAATTGCAATATTATTATCAATCGAACCTCTATACCAAGTTATATACACCTTTCAGTAAATAATTCACTATCTGCAAACTAGTCATTCGTAAAATTTTTAAATCCAGTCCTGTAGAGCCGATTTTATTAAAATTTTGGGGGCACTTTTTAATTGCTATTGAAAGGTTAAATTTCAATTTTGAAACGATTCTGAGATTTTTTTCGGTATTTTTTTATAGCAATCAATGTTTTTGATTGAGGAAATAAGGATTATTTTTAAAAAACCATTCTGTACTTGAGAAAATGATTAAAAAATAAAAAATTGCACATTATGTTGATTTTGGCAAAAACGAAAAATTTAAACCTTCCGAGCACTAAGAAAAAAAAATCGCAGCGCTTTGAAATTTTCAGGACACCTTTGGGATACTTTGAGGTTAAAAACGTATAGATGATATCCTTCGTTTATCCATTATATGCAAAGTTATACCAAGTTATCCAAATATCCTTAAATATGCAATTTTTTACCTTTTTTTCATTCAACAATTTCACTTCGAAATAAATTTTTTCTTGAAAAGCCACTAATCACTTCTTGTAGGGAATATTTTGCAGTTTACAAAACCCTACTTTAGTTTTCTGTAGGATCATTATGTCTCGAGTAATTTACTATCAAAGTCAAAAAAGACTTTTTTGCTTTGATCGACGATAACTCAGCGCCAAATCATTGTACAGAGTTTTCAAGAAGGTCAAATTAAAGCTAATTAAATTTTCTAAAAGAGCTTTATAATGCCATGACCAATAAAAATTTTCCAAAGTCCATAGACAGTTTTAAACACGATAAAATATTTGGAAATTTTTTTCTTCATTTGTTTTTGTACGATAACTAAAAAATTGCTTACGCTAAAAAAATTTAAAGTCCAGATTCGAAAAGAAGACACTTTAAGCACCAATCTCCTTTTTTTAAATTTCCTGTACGATTATTTTCCTCCAAGTTACAGCCTATTAAAAATCACCGAAAAATTTATATATATATATATAAACATTTTTAAAAATGGTGCCAAAGTGTTTAGGAGGTTATGAAACGTCGAGAAATTTTGGTCCGATCCCTAGGTCCCGCCATCCGACCGATGCCAATAGTGTATGTTGCCATATGGCAAATACACTAATAATTAAACTGGCATTGAAAGAATCGACGTCCCGTTTCTTTTATTGAAACTTTTTCAAGCAACTGAAAAATAATTACAAACATACAGATAAAATATTTTATCTGTCTGTTTGCATTTGTTTTTCACTTGAAAAATTTCAATAAAAGAATGCGTCTGAGTAAAAATTCGTGTACTATCTGCAAACTTTTCTGAGAGTCAGCAAATGGTTCACAAATCTGTTAAAGGAACTGACTAGAAATCAGATATTTGATAAATAGATTGTAGACTATAGACGCTCGATAACTGAAGTCATTAGCGTCTATAATCAGGGATTTGGGTGTGCTGTTGGTTCAATAAAAACTTCACTGTGTTATTTGATGTCCACGAACTCCTCTGAATTTCTGGAAGAACAAACCTATATACAGCAGCACCACCATCACTGCGTATCACTCTTTTCTGTGTGCGACTTTTTCTGTCCTGTTGAACAGTTCATTCTCTAGGTCAACGGCTCTCTTTCGTATTTTCTTTTCTCTCTCGCAATGTGACATTTATGGGATAGTCTGTATATAAACATATAAAACGTTCATCATCGCAAATGTAAGCTATTTAGTATAAAAGTAGGCTTAGCTTTGTGCATCCCAAATGCTATGTTATACCTATGTTGAATGTTGTATGGAAGAAGTTTCTTCTCTTCGTCTCCGCCCCTCTCGCTCCTGGTAAGCTGAGTGGAGAGAAAATGAGATTTTAAATGAAAAGTTTAATGTCTCGACGCCACTCTCATAATTTTAATTAAGGTTATAATTTAGCTTCTGCAATAACAAGGATGGGAAAATTTTCGTTTTCTTAATGACGCAATTTTGCTATTAGACTGTGTAACATTTCAAAGTTCTTAATTTTAAAATGTATAAATATTTTTACAAGCGGTAATTAGAATTAGGTATTACTGTATAGTTGATTAGATATTTGGCCACGACGTGTATCTTTTTGGTTTTGGCATGTTATACGCGGCCGTGTGAAAAAGTTGTTTTTGAATGAATAAATGTTTAGTGGTGTTTATAAGTTGAATGCGGATGTATCTATGATAACTGGTTGTGAAAAAGTGAAAAAATAATCAAGACCTCGTCAATAGGAACCTGGAGTACTTGGGTGAGACTGATCCAAATTTCTTTTGCATGTGGTGTTTGATTGATTATTTTTACTAGACAGCAAAATTAATCACATTACGATACCAGTGAATTACTGTGTGAACTTTTGTCATATATATTTCACGCCAATTTAATAAAACAAAATTCAACGACATTATTTTAGATTGTTTACTTATTGATATTGTTAAATTAATCTATTTCGAATACCATTATTTTAAATTGTTCATTATTGTTATTAAATAAATTCGTTTCCAAGTTCCAATTATTAAGTAAAATTGTATTACGAGACGATTACCGGGGCCTATCTGGCCAAAAGTCCTAGTGTAATACGTCTCAACTGTATGAAGTTTTGTAGGTTTTACATTTAATTTCAAATAAGTGGTTCGTTTGCAATAAAGTAACGGATACTGTTTTAAGAAGACATTTCTTCACTGCGGATAAAAAATTATCAGTAGAAAACTTTTCAAAACAAGCTTTTATTACAATGAGCTATAAAGAAGAAAATAACAGCCAAACAAATAAAATCATTTTATTATCATTGGTGACCTGACCTAAACAACTTTTCGCGAGAAGTTTAAATTAAGATTGTTTAAGTCAGGTCAGCAATAATTTCAACTGTTTGCTGTCTGTCATTTTCTTCGTTTTAGTATATTTTAACAAAAGCTCGTTTTAAGAGGTGTTTAACCTACATTTTATTACTGCCGTTTTAGTTAGCATGGGAGTATTATCATCTGAATCGTCTGCCGACCTAGGCATTTTTGCGTTGAAGTCAAGCTGAACATAATTTATCTACCTAACGTTTATGTAACAATTTACAGTTATTATTAATTACTATTCATCTTTAAAGTTCAATTCCAAAATATGTAATAATAGAAATTAGTTTCATGGGTAATTGGAATTACCCATGAAACTAATTTCTATTATTAATTACTATAGATCAAAGGTGACCTTGTTCCATTGTAGTAGAAGAATGATGTCATCTAGTGGACTATGTCAACTGATATTGCGTGGTTGACAAAAATATTGAACGGTCTTCCAACTGACGTCATTTATAAGCAAGGTGACCTATATCTTGCTTGAACAAGCATTCAAATCTATGTAGGGGAAGGCGAGGTAAAGTGGCCCAGGTAGGTAAATTGGATATCGTCATTTGAACAAAGAATAAAGTACTGCAATCTGTTATTGTTGACTTGAGACAACGTGTTAATAGACGCCATATTGATTTAGTAAACGTCAACACGTTCTGTACAAGTACTAAGTTTATATTTAAAAAAAAAGTGTTTTTGTGCATCTTGATCTAAGGTAAGTGTTTCAAAACAATCAGTGAAATATTTTATTTAATATATGCTGAAGTTTTAACAATAATCATTTTGATTAGTGTGGTTTTTTGGTCCTTTTATTACCCGACATCATCTGACATTTGACGTATCTTTATTTTTCCCTGAACGTTTCGTTTTAGGTAAAGTGGCCCACTACATGGTAAGTTAAAGAGAGTGTCTAAGTCTTTTGAGCTAGACGCGAAAAACTGTAGAGGACAAAAAGCAAAGCGCAAGAAGCAACAAAAAAGTAACCTTGATGAAGATTAGAAAGATGGTGATCCTGAATGCTTCTATTGCCACGAAATATGGTCTAAGTCAAGGCGAGACGACGGCTGGATCAGATGTAGTGCTTGCAAGCGGTGGGCACACGAAGCTTGCTCGGGATGTGATGAAGAAGATGATGATTTTACATGTGAATTTTGTTTTAATATTCAATAATAAAATCGTCATTTTGCTTTAATCAGCAAATTATTGTATTTTTATTTACCCTATACCACTTTACCTAGCTTGGGTTGATAAAGTGGCTACTTATTTACTTTCCAAATAAATTGAAAAAATATGTGATCGTGTGTAGATAGGCTGAATGTTTATTGTAATATGAAAATGTTATTAGTGTATTTGCCATATGGCAACATACACTATTGGCGTCGGTCGGATGGCGGGACCTAGGGGTCGGACCAAAATTTCTCGACGTTTCATAACCTCCTAAACACTTTGCCACCACTTTTAAAAATGTTTATATGTATTGTGACGTACACTTCAGGGTGTCTGTTAAATTATTAGGGAGAATCTTAAAATTCAATCACACAAGGTCTCCGGCTAGCTTACTCAGCGGCGCTAGATCGTGGTTCGAAATATTGTGCTCTAAAAATCGATCTTTTCAAAAAATATATTAAATAACCTGACCTAAATTCGGGGGGAGTAAGCTACGCTCAACAGGAGTTCGACGCTTACTCCTTTCCCTCAGGAATAAAATAACAATACTGTCAATTAACAGTTTGTTTTTAAAGAAAGAAAAAAACCCTACCACCTACCACATGACAATTAACAAACACTATTTAAGTAGACGAACACAATTACACTTATTACCCCAAAACGACAAGGGGACTACGGCAACCGTTGAAAGAAAAAAAAATCAGAGACGTAATCACCGACTAGATGAAAAACTAAAGGACGCCAGGACCACTTAACGCTCTGATTCACGCTCCGCCTCTAGGTCCAACGAGGTGCACTAAAATTGCAGCAGCCCCTAAATCCCCGAATGTAAGAAATTATAAATAAAATACGGGCATAAATGACAAAACACAACTGCACAAGGCTTTTGTGAAATAATAACACAAAACTCGCCAGGTAAGAAATCAATAACAACAATAAAACAACAATAATTAACGATGATAAATAATAACGGATAAAAAATAATCAACGAAAATAATAACAACGGTACTAACACTGGCGAAATATTTAAAATGGCACGCCACTGAACACAAAAGCTATAATTAATTTTGTTCTAGGATTTTTTAGATCGCACTAGATCAAATAGGTGACGATCCGAACGCCCTCCTATTTACAACAACTAACGCCGGCAACAATAGCAGCGTACCAAAACCAACCCCCAAAACAACAACCAGTCAAAATCAAATTTCCAAAAATTATCCCAATCAAACGACAACAATCACCTATGCTAACTAAACAACTCGAATAATAATAATCCTAGCAACAATAGATGTCTAAAAACTGTCTACAACAATCCATCTTATCATAACATCAAGATAATGGTAACACCTCTATCTCGTGTGTGTACCGTTCCCGGTCCCTGTGCAGTCTGCCGTTATCAGTCGACTTTCAAAATAGACAGCCTACTAAAACACGTCGCGAAACGTCCACCCTCTCGCACACGCGATAGGTACTATAGGTGCCTCTTTGTCGGCCAAATGATACACTCCATGATGCCAAGCCATTCGTGTCTATTACCTGTTCGTCAAATAGACACTAGTAAAACACATTTATTTAAAAAAATGCACATAGGCTCGAACTATTTATTATTTTAGGGGGGTCCTAAAACTCTAAAACGCTACACTCCCCCTCTTCCTGGTAAAAAAATGTGAGCCTGCGAACATTTTTTCTTGCGCGGACAAGAGACAACTACTCTGAGTCGGAAGACTCCGAAGGAATATCAAAACAGGGCTTCAAGTCTTTGACATGCCAGCGACCAAGACTGACTCCTGAATCGTCAGCCAGCTCATAAACTAGTTCAGAAATAACAGACTTAACTGTAGCCAAAGAATATTTAGGGGCTAACTTAGCAGCGACATACCGAGCACCACTAGATATCACGTGGTGTCTTTTCCAGACCTTATCGCCCACCTTGTACACATCAGCGTCCCGTTTCCCTTTATTGTATTCTCGAACATTCCGATCGTAAGCCTCACTGAGTTTCCGCTTAACCTCTTTATAAACCTCAGGCAGCTCCTCTAATTCCCTAGCATGGAACTCCCGCACAGCATCCAAATCCACTTCATCCTCGTTCTCCAAGCGACCAAAATAATTCCCATTAGAAGGCACAAATCGCCCAAAGTTCAAAAAGGATGGCGAGAATCCAGTGGATTCACTAACGGCAGTTCTCAATCCAAAAGCTATTTTTTGAACCTCCTTGTCCCAATGACGATGGTCAACTCCATCCAGGTAGGATCTAATGGCAGCGCCTATAACTCTGTTGTAGCGTTCCACATAGTTCACTTGCGCATGATAGCGGGCATTTGGCCATAGTTTAACTCCATATTGACGCGTTAATTCTTTCATGCGGTTGTTAATAAACTCAGTACCATTATCACACATTAGAATTTGGGGTACACCAAACAACAAGAAAACACTCTCTTCTAAAAACTGGGCAATAGAAGCGCCATTAGCCTGTCTTAAAGGCTTAAGCAATGAGAACTTCGTAAACCAATCTGTTACAACTAATAAATACGAGGCACCATTAGTGGATTTGGGAAAGGGACCAATGATATCTGCAGCTATTAATTGCCAAGGGTAGGATACCCGTTTTGGTTTTCCCATGAAACCGGGGCGAGCCCTGTTGCTCATCTTCTGTGCAGCACAAACCCTGCACCGTAGCACATATTGCTTTATCTCCCGGCGCATTTTCGGCCAATAGTAAAGATCACTTACCCTGTTAATGGTCTTGTACACTCCCAAATGTGCAGCCGTAGGCACATCATGACAGGCACGAATTATTTCACGCCGCTGACGAGCCGGAACCACTAATTTCCAATCAGCCGGGCTATGAGATCCAACGTCGGAAGGGACAAACTTGTATAGCCGACCCTCGACAATATCATAGCTCGAGAAAGTATCACGGTGAGCTTCCACTATTCTAATCATGTTTTGATACCAGCGATCGTTTGCTATAAACTCCTCATTGAGCTCGAGAAAACACGACTCCTTATGAGCTCGGGACAAGGCGTCAGGAATGACGTTAAGAGAACCCTTCCGATGTTCTAGCTCAAAATCAAACTGCTGCATCTTCACGGACCATCTAGCCAAACGACCAACCGGATCTTTTAGATTGTGCAGCCATAGTAGAGAGTGATGATCAGTAATTACCCGAAATTTAACACCTTCAACGTAAGGGCGAAACTTCTCAATAGCGAACAAAACAGCCAAACATTCTTTCTCCGTAACCGTATAATTCCGTTCAGCAGCTGACAAAGTACGGCTGGCATAAGCGATGGGTACATCGATACCGTCGTTATTCTGTTGGGTTAAAACACACCCCAAACCGAAATTCGAGGCGTCGCATTGAACAGTGAAGGTCTTATTAAAATCAGGACTAGTAAGGACAGGGGAGGAAATAAGCGCTTGCTTAATGTCATTAAATGCCCTTTCAGCATCCTCACTCCACACAACATGATGTCCTTTCTTGCGACCTTTTATCAATGCAGTTATAGGGGCAGTGAGCGTAGAAAAATTGGCAATAAAACGACGATACCAAGAACACATCCCAATAAATCGTTTAACCTGCGTCGTATTCTCCGGTCGAGGATAGTTTATCATCGCGGAAACCTTGTCCGGACTAGTTCTCAAACCATGGCGATCCACCACAAAACCCAAATAATCTAACGACGGGAAACAGAATCTGCATTTCTCAGCATTAATAGTCAACCGAGCTTCAATCAACCTTCTGTGCACTTCCATCAAGACTTCCACGTGTTTGTCAAAAGTAGGAGTTGCAATTATTATATCGTCCAGGTATACGAATACAAACGGATCTAACTCAGGGCCTAACACCATGTCCATTAACCTTTGTTGTGTTTGAGGGGCATTATTCAGGCCAAAAGGCATGACGACAAATTCAAATAATCCCCGGCCAGGCACACTAAATGCGGTTTTCTCACGGGAAGGTGAATCGAGCGGAATTTGCCAAAACGCACTCTTTAAATCAACACTTGACAAGTAATGGGCCCCAGCTAATTTACTTAAAATGTGATCGACGCGAGGAAGCGGATATGCGTCCTTCTTCGTTACCTCGTTCAGCTTCCGACCATCGAAACACAACCGAAAATTTCCTTGAGACTTTTTGACTAACAAAACCGGCGACGACCAAGGACTAGAAGACGGTTGCACAACTCCTAACTTCAACATTTCGTCTAACTCGCTGTAAAGGTGTTTCATCATATACGGCGACAGCTGATATTGTCGTTGTTTAATCGGCCTAGCATCACCAGTATCAATGCTATGTGTTATTTTGTCCGTTCGTCCCAGCTTGGTACCATTTTTCCATGACAACTGCTTGAAACGCGTTATAACCTGATTCAGTTGACTACACTGAAATCTATTTAATTCCACTCGACTTTGAATACTTACTGAGTCATCTGACTCTTCCCCCGGCGTAATAGATTCTCCATTCAAGACACAAATTTTTTCATCACCAACAAAGTACGAATTTGCGCGAAAATCTAGCTTCAGCTGAAAATAACGACAAAAGTCACTACCCAATATTAATTGATGACACAAGGACGGCACAACCAACACTTTCATTAACCGGACACAATGTCCCACAGACACAGGCAACATCACATAACCCGAAATAAGCTGGCTCACACCATCCGCAGTTGTAATGAACTTGTCCGAGCAATTGTGAATTGACAACGAATATTTCTTTACAATACTCAAACCCTTTTTACCAAGCACAGAGTCACTAGCACCTGAGTCCAGTAAAGCGGTGTAATCATCCCCATACACTTTAATAGCGATATATGGTCTATTGTCAAAAGGTTTCGTCACTAATAAGGGATTCAACGACACTTCCGTCCTAGATGGTTGACAGAAATCAGCTACAATCCGAAGCCATTTTTTCCAAGACTCACTATCTCGAAATGAACTACAGGCCGTTTTACGATTAAAGGAAAGGAGCCGACCTAACTGCTTCCCCGTGGAGCGTTTCCCTGACACTGTGAACACGCGAGTCGTGTAACTCCTGGCTTGCCACAACCAAAACAGAACTTAGTCCTAGGCTTGTCGCACTTAAAACTAAGATGACCAACTTCTCGACAATTCCAACACGTTAAGTTTGACACGTTCCTATGGGATTCAGGCACTTCTAACGATCCCAGGTCTCTTTTGGTTTCAGCAGGTTCATGGTAGGACACAATTGTAGGCTCAAATTCAGTTAAAACACTAGTTAGGTGTTCCACAGTTTTCGGCTTGATCAATACAAGTGACTGACGATAACCTGGCAAAACATTTCTAATGATGTTCTTCACTTGTTCCTCTTCAATAAGGGGAACACATAACCGACCCTTTAAAGTCAACATACTTGTGATAAAATTAATCACTTTCTCCTGAGGCCTTTGTTTCCTACCATAGATCTCCAACAAAATGTAGTGGTCATTATCAGGAGGCAAAAAGTGTGACTTCATCGCCTGCACCAGTGAATCCCAATTATGGAAATAAAATTTCATGGTTCTAAACCAACGAAGCGCATCCTCACAGAACAACTCAACCGCCGATTGGTAAAGATCTTCCTTAGAGACACGATGTGCTAATCTCATTTCCTCGATACGTTCTAAAAAATCTAGCACAGGCTGTTTACCATCGAATGAGATTCCCCATTTGTAAAGCTTAATATTGTTATGTTGACACGGCAGATTATTCGTAGATGCACGAGTGGTGTTCGCCAAAACCTCGGTCATATTCGACGCAGGAGCCACCGCAGTACCAGTATCTCTCCGAAGAGCGACTCCAGAACTAGGGCGCTCAACCATCGCCGAACCACCTTCGGCCGGGGACACATCGGCAACTTTCATTAGAAGGTCATCTTCTAATGCCATGGTGCAAATTAGCCTTTCATCTTTAAAAGCTCCCACAATAGCATCTGTGCTTCTAATTCTGACCAATCGACCTTTAAGGTGGTTCAATCGGCTACGAATCTCATCATAGGAAGCATCAAGCTGGCCGCCAAACGCTTCAACCAGTGATCGGACAGACGTAATGCTAGCATCTATCTCAGCTCCATCCCGCTCAGAGTCAAATCGGTCGCAAACATATTCAACTCCGGGTCGCTTTAAATCAGAGACTAGCAACCTACGCAAGCACTTACGCCTATTAGCATCATCGCCACCACCTCCAAAACCTCGAATAGTCATTTCATAGTTGACTTCATAACTGGGTAAATAGTCCACGTCAATTTCATAGGAAATGTCCATTTCGAAATAAATTTTAGACCACTACAATTAATAACACAAGCTTCAACAAGTACAGAATAAATAAATAGTAACAAAACAACCAATAATATTGCCAATACACGCAATAGCGCAAGCCAGCCACTATTCAACTAAAAAAATCAAATAAAAATTCAACTCCTCAGCCACAATACTGCCATAATCAGAATAAGGAATTTAATTTGGAGGAAGGCCAAAAAGGAGGGCCCCACGTTCTGGGCGCCAATTGTGTGACGTACACTTCAGGGTGTCTGTTAAATTATTAGGGAGAATCTTAAAATTCAATCACACAAGGTCTCCGGCTAGCTTACTCAGCGGCGCTAGATCGTGGTTCGAAATATTGTGCTCTAAAAATCGATCTTTTCAAAAAATATATTAAATAACCTGACCTAAATTCGGGGGGAGTAAGCTACGCTCAACAGGAGTTCGACGCTTACTCCTTTCCCTCAGGAATAAAATAACAATACTGTCAATTAACAGTTTGTTTTTAAAGAAAGAAAAAAACCCTACCACCTACCACATGACAATTAACAAACACTATTTAAGTAGACGAACACAATTACACTTATTACCCCAAAACGACAAGGGGACTACGGCAACCGTTGAAAGAAAAAAAAATCAGAGACGTAATCACCGACTAGATGAAAAACTAAAGGACGCCAGGACCACTTAACGCTCTGATTCACGCTCCGCCTCTAGGTCCAACGAGGTGCACTAAAATTGCAGCAGCCCCTAAATCCCCGAATGTAAGAAATTATAAATAAAATACGGGCATAAATGACAAAACACAACTGCACAAGGCTTTTGTGAAATAATAACACAAAACTCGCCAGGTAAGAAATCAATAACAACAATAAAACAACAATAATTAACGATGATAAATAATAACGGATAAAAAATAATCAACGAAAATAATAACAACGGTACTAACACTGGCGAAATATTTAAAATGGCACGCCACTGAACACAAAAGCTATAATTAATTTTGTTCTAGGATTTTTTAGATCGCACTAGATCAAATAGGTGACGATCCGAACGCCCTCCTATTTACAACAACTAACGCCGGCAACAATAGCAGCGTACCAAAACCAACCCCCAAAACAACAACCAGTCAAAATCAAATTTCCAAAAATTATCCCAATCAAACGACAACAATCACCTATGCTAACTAAACAACTCGAATAATAATAATCCTAGCAACAATAGATGTCTAAAAACTGTCTACAACAATCCATCTTATCATAACATCAAGATAATGGTAACACCTCTATCTCGTGTGTGTACCGTTCCCGGTCCCTGTGCAGTCTGCCGTTATCAGTCGACTTTCAAAATAGACAGCCTACTAAAACACGTCGCGAAACGTCCACCCTCTCGCACACGCGATAGGTACTATAGGTGCCTCTTTGTCGGCCAAATGATACACTCCATGATGCCAAGCCATTCGTGTCTATTACCTGTTCGTCAAATAGACACTAGTAAAACACATTTATTTAAAAAAATGCACATAGGCTCGAACTATTTATTATTTTAGGGGGGTCCTAAAACTCTAAAACGCTACAGTATATATATATATATATATATATATATATATATATATATATATATATATATATATAATATTAATTTTTTTTTTTTTTTTTTTTTTTAAAAGAATCGGTATAAGATATTATAAAATTTTATTTAATTAAAGCCTTTCCCGATCCGAAATTGTTTATTAAAAAACCATGAGGAGTTTACAAAAATTAAAAACACAACGTTTCGACGTTAAATTATCGTCATTTTCAAGTGTACAAAAGTATTCTTGGACTCCTTAGTGGTATTTTTGTCCAATGTCATCAGAATTATCCATTCAAATACAAATTTATAATTAAAAAACCATACATGAATATGTAAAAGGCGCAATAAAACATTTGATAAAATTATTTTCTTAAGCATGTGCTTTTACAAGTATAACTGTTAATTAACAGTTATACTTGTAAAAGCACATGCTTAAGAAAATAATTTTATCAAATGTTTTATTGCGCCTTTTACATATTCATGTATGGTTTTTTAATTATAAATTTGTATTTGAATGGATAATTCTGATGACATTGGACAAAAATACCACTAAGGAGTCCAAGAATACTTTTGTACACTTGAAAATGACGATAATTTAACGTCGAAACGTTGTGTTTTTAATTTTTGTAAACTCCTCATGGTTTTTTAATAAACAATTTCGGATCGGGAAAGGCTTTAATTAAATAAAAAATTTTATATATATATATATATATATATATTTATATATATATACATATATATATATATATATATAGGTATATATATATATATAGGTATATATATATATATAGGTATATATGTGTGCGGGCTATAACTTTCGAAGAAGTTAATTTATTTTAACGAAATTTGGCACACATGTTGGAATTCATCACCGCACGAAGCCTATTTAAAATGGGCCCAATCGGGCCATTTTAAGGGTAGTTTTTAGGGGTTGAAAAATGTTTTTGGGGCCCAAAATACCGAAAAAATTCTCCGAATCGTTTCAAAATTGAAATTTAACCCTCTGGTAGTCATAAAAAAGTGTCCCTAAAATTTTAAAAACTCGGGTCGCAGTGCCAAAACCCTGCCGACAATATAGTGTATTTGATTGTATAGGGCCGCGTGGTTTTATACTTTTATTATGTGAAATTAAGTTTGTTTTTGGGCAAAATAAAAAATTTAATCCCTTAATACACCCCTTAAAAACACATTTTTTTTTCTTAATTGTAATATTATTATCAATCTAAAGTCTACACCGAATTAAATACACCCTTCAATAAATAAGTCTATCTGCAAATTAGCGTTTTCAAAAAAATTGTAAGTCCGGTCCTGTTGAGCCGATTTTATTAAAATTTTAGGGGCACTTTTTAATTGCTACTAACAGGTTAAATGTCAATTTTGAAACGATTCTGAGAATTTTTTCGGTATTTTGAGGCCCAAAAACATTTTCCAACCCCTAAAAACTACCCTTAAAATGGCCCGATTAGGCCCAATTTAAATAGGCTTCTTGCGGTGATGAATTTCAACACGTGGGCCAAATTTCGTTAAAATCAATTAACTCTTTCGAAAGTTATTGCCCGCACACATATATATATATATATATATATATATATAAATATATATATATATACATATATATATAAACATTTTCAAAAATGGTGCCAAAGTGTTTAGGAGGTTATGAAACGTCGAGAAATTTTGGTCCGACCCCTAGGTCCCGCCATCCGACCGATGCCAATAGTGTATGTTGCCATATGGCAAATACACTAATAAAATAGGCCTGACAGGACCGGACTTACAAATTTTATGAAAACACTAGTTTGCAGATAGTGAATTATTTACTGAAAGTTGCATATAATTTGGTATAGAGGTTCGATTGATAATAATATTGCAATTAAGAAAAAAAATGTTATTTTAAGGGCTGTATTAAGGAGTAAAATTTTTTATTTTGCCCAAAAACCAACTTAAGTTCGCATAATAAAGGTACACTGCCTGTATCAGCAAATACACTATATTGTCGGCAGGGTTTTGGCACTGCGACCCGGGTTTTTTAGTTTTTCATTTGATTGCAACAAGTTAATGTTAATTACTTAGATATTGTTGAAGAAATATCAGTTCTAACATTAGGGTGGCCAATTTACCTCACCCTCCCCTAATAGTGATTTCCACAATATATTCTCAAAATTGACTTTAAAAAATAGAATACAAGAGTACGAAATGATTAAGCGTATAATAACCCAGTCCTAGCATTCCACCGTGGAGATGTAAAGTAGAAGAGAGAAAAACCTAGTCGTATAATACAGAATTATTATTACAGATGTCCTTACACACGTTTTTCGTGTATATATTATTCTACCCTACTGCCGTCGCGACGCGGTGGGCGACACGCTACCTCTATCTTTATGTATAGCTAAATGTATGCAAATGTTTCTATCCACCAGTCAGTTGTTGTACAAAAGTTGGGTTTTAACGAGATTCAAATGGTTGTTGTATTTTTTTTAATGTTTGCTGCTTACCTCTCCGTTTAAAACATCGTCTAAACGACGCTTTAAATCATGTGCCAGTCACGTGACAGTCTTTTTAGTGTATTTGCCATATGGCAACATACACTATTGGCGTCGGTCGGATGGCGGGACCTAGGGGTCGGACCAAAATTTCTCGACGTTTCATAACCTCCTAAACACTTTGGCACCATTTTTAAAAATGTTTATATATATATATATATATATATATATATATATATATAGGTATATATGTGTACGGGCAATAACTTTCGAAGGAGTTAATTTATTTTAACGAAATTTGGCACACCACCGCACGAAGCCTATTTAAAATAGGCCCAATCGGATCATTTTAAGGGTGGTTTTTAGGGGTTGAAAAAAGTTTTTGGGCCCAAAAATACCTAAAAAATTCTCAGAATCATTTCAAAATTGAAATTTAACCCTTTAATAGCAATTAAAAAGTGCTCCAAAAATTTTAATAAAATCGGCCCGACAGGACCGAATTTACAAATTTTCTGAAAACACTAGTATGCAGATAGTGAGTTATTTTCTGAAAGGTGTTTTTAATTTTGGTGTAGACGTTCGACCGACAATACTAATGTAGTTAAGAAAAAATGTAATTTTAAGGGGTGTATTAAGGAGCTAATTTTTTTTATTTTGCCCTACAATCACCTTAAGTTCACATAATAAAGCCACAAGGCCTGTATTAGCAAATACACTATATTGTCGGCAGGGTTTTTGCACTGCGACCCGAGTTTTTTCTTGTTTATTGCTACTAGCGAATTATGGGTTTACATGCATTCTGTAGAAGAGAATGCGGTAATTGAGTGTGACATCTTTTTCAAAAAATAGTTTATTCTATTGTAGGTACATTCGGTGTGTTTGATATATTAATATAGTATTTAATCTTTTTCGTTCCAATATATATTTTTAACGTGGAAGGAAAGTTTGGTTGAGGAACAGTTGAAAGAAATAAGCTTTACCGATGTTTCGCTTGTGGCCTACGTTTCGGAAAATATATTTCCATCTTCAGGGCCTCAGGCTAGTCAAAGGGTGGTAAATTGTACTAATCTTAAATACAGTTACATGCGTTTTACATGTATTTAAGATTAGTACGATTTACCACCCTTTGACTAGCCTGAGGCCCTGAAGATGGAAATATATTTTCCGAAACGTAGGCCACAAGCGAAACATTGGTAAAGCTTCTTTTTTTCAACTGTTCCTCAACCAAGCTTTGCTTCCACGTTTGATATATTAAAATAGAGTAGATAACTTAGTAAAATTTACTCTGAAAAGTGTAAGGTTTACCACACGTGTACACTTAGAACAAATGAGCGTGACAGATTTCACAACAAGATTAGAGCCAGAATAGAAAGACAAGTTGTTTTTATATATAGTTTTTTATGTAGTGAAACTGATTTTTAGTTTTAGACGCAAAAAAATGTAAACAACGTAACGAAAAATGTATTTGGTTAAATAATGTTATTATCAAATTCAGACATTTGTCATGTGCCCTACTCTACTCCACGTACTCCTGCTCAAAAGTCGGGACTACTAGTGTTTACTTCGTTAGTCTGACACTAAAATATTAAACCGATCAGAGTAACTTACTCCTTTGTATAACAAACGCAATAATGTAAAAAGTGTTAACACTTTTAAACTGGTGTACGATTCCAAACACACCTAACATACATTCACATTAACTGATTTACAAAAAGAGAAAAATTTTAATCAGATGAATATCATACCTATAAGGAATAAACAAGTATAATAAAATTTTCAAACTTGTGATGGTCAGACGTATTAGAACTCGTCTTAATTGAATCAAATTTTATTGTGTTTTATTTTTTTATTTTTATTTTATATTTACAGATCAATTCGATCATTACAATATTGTCACTATAAATGAAAAAAACCCGGGTCGCAGTGCCAAAACCCTGCCGACAGTTATTATTATGTGAAATTAAGTTTGTTTTTGGGCAAAATAAAAAATTTAACCCCTTAATACACCCCTTAAATTAACATTTTTTTTCTTAATTGTAATATTATTATCAATCTAACGTCTACACCGAATTAAATACACCCTTCAATAAATAAGTCACTATCTGCAAATTAGTGTTTTCAAAAAATTTGTAAGTCCGGTCCTGTTGAGCCGATTTTATTAAAATTTTAGGGGCACTTTTTAATTACTACTAAAGGGTTAAATGTCAATTTTGAAACGATTCTGAGAATTTTTTCGATATTTTGGGGCCGAAAAACATTTTTCAACCCCTAAAAACTACCCTTAAAATGATCCGATTACGCCCATTTTAAATAGGCTTCTTGCGGTGATGGATTTCAACACGTGGGCCAAATTTCGTTAAAATCAATTAACTCTTTCAAAAGTTATTGCCCGCACACATATATATATATATATATATATATATATATATATATATATATATATATATATATATACGTATATATATATACGTATATATATATATATATATATATATATATACGTATATATATATATATATATAAATATATATATATACATATATATATAAACATTTTTAAAAATGGTGCCAAAGTGTTTAGGAGGTTATGAAACGTCGAGAAATTTTGGTCCGACCCCTAGGTCCCGCCATCCGACCGACGCCAATAGTGTATGTTGCCATATGGCAAATACACTAATAATGACTCTATTGTATTATTGACAAACTCGTGTAGCCTAGAAAATAGACGGAACGTAGTGAATTTAAAAATTAACTGCGTTTTATTTAATCCACGTGTCAAGTCCCCGTTAATCTTTTTTATATAGTTACGATGGATAGCATTATAAGTTAACCTTTCACGGTGTTTAAAAATGTACAATGACAAGTTATCGAAATATATATTATTGAGAATTGCGTTATATAGTTAATTTAAAGAAAAAAAACAAACAGATGTGAATTCTTGTGCAATATTTGTGTTCAAACGGATATAAATTACATCGAAAAATAAATGAAAATATATCTGGAATTTACGATTGCCGTATATAAGTGAAATTCATATATAGAGTATCTCATTGAAGCGAACATATTGTCAACAGCAGAGCTTTCGGTTAGTTCACACATCAATGGAGCTTTAGCAAAGTCCACAAAACGAACATGTAATAAATATGATATATTGAATTATACACCAATTCGTTCACACGTATATATTGTACGTTGTACTGTCCATTCGCTAGGCGTACGTCTAAAACTACCGAGAGAACAGTTAAGCTTGACGTGCACCACAAACTAAACTTTGGTGTGCTTTCGAGAGAATCTAGCGATTGTCGACGTCGAAGCTTATTAAATTCCCAGTACGTTGGAAAGTTATTAATAATCAGTTTGGAAAAAGAAATGAATTTTTTAAATATATTTTTATGTTTCAAGGTCATTTTATAATTTCTGAAAAGAAATATGCGTACATACGTGGTAATTTTTTCTGGTATGAAATCTCGAGAATAAAAAAGATATCGACTATGTTAGGGTAGCAATCGATGCGTATTAATGTCAATCAGTTCAGTCGTTCTTTCTATTTATACAAAAAGACTGCCAAAATTGTATTTTAGGATTTTTGGAAAAATATTTCTGGGGTGTAATTGGGTTAAATACATACCTAAGTACATAATATTTAATATTCAATGTTGACCATATTAATTGTTGGTCGTGTGAACTTCAAAGGTTTCATTTATGGAGTCCTAGTACACGATCCACCTAACGGCTTGTTTAATTATATTTTCGAGATCGGAGATAAAAAATGCGTTTTGGAAATCATCTCCTTAATCTTTATATTATTAGTTTAACGTCTGTGTAAGAAATTTTTTTTCGAAAACCTAAACTCAAAAAACGATTATAATTAAAACTGGTCTATGTTTCGGCTATGGACACGCGTCACTTATTAGTTAAGTTCCTCAGAAACTACTACATCGATTTTGATGAAATTATTTATTGTTATGTTGTAACCCTTTTTCAAGTTTCTAAATCAGTTTTCAAATGCAACAGGGAGACACTATACTGTATCACTTCGCAGGCCCGCATATCGCCATTTTGAACTAAAACAAAAATGAAAAATGTTTTTTACTTCACTCGATGAGATATCCTTAAAAACACCACACGTGCAAATATCTTCAAAATGTTTAATATTTTGTGTTCTGTGCTCAATGCGTTAGGCCTCTTAAAATATAAATTTAATAATTATAAATTGTGATTTCGGTTATGAGTTTACAAAATATTTGCCAAATTCATTTTGTAGCACTGATAGTTTTGAAATTAGTCTTTCCCACCAACAGATAAATATAGTAATAGCTATATTGTTCGACATGTAAATAGTACTGGCTTGCCAAGTTGGGTTGGAAGATTCTGACAATTATTTTAACTCAATATATGTATGTTAAAAAAAGGAATAAATAAATAAATAAAAATAAAAAATTCTCTATTCTTGTGCAAGAATGTAACGTTGGAAAAATTACAGAAAGCTGTGACAGACGCACAGGCATACAGATAGAGTATTGAGAACAATGGCGTTCCACCCTTGCGTGTGGAGCCCTAAAAAGTCCGTTTGTAATTCCAGTGCTCTTCAAAGTTAACTTTATTGTTTTTATGCAATCGATTTCAAAGTACTTGAAGTGAATTGCAGTAGATAATTATTATATAACAAAAGCTAGTGATGAACAAGTTTGAAATTGAATACCATGAAGTCCGACTATAATTGAAATTAACTTCGTTGACAAGCGCTTGTAAAAATACCATTTCTCGTTTGAGTAAACGTCAAATAAACTCATGCATCGACGGCATCAAAGCAAAAGTATGTTTTTCATTCGGTTGCAAATTGTTTATTATACATTTTGTCTTTGAGAATTTAATGCTTTCGCGAATTTTGCAAATATGTACTACGTTCAGTAAAAACTAGAAGCATAAAAAAATAACGACGCAAACTTTTTCTACAACAAAATAACAAAACAATTTCTCGTGAATTTTTATTTATACAATAATTCAGTGATTAAATATGGAGGATGAATAAAGTTGCTCGCATCATCTGTCTTATATAACCTGTATTTCCCATATATTTCTAATTGAAAAAAATTGTTTATATAAATCTTTTTAAAATTTACGGTGTTTATTTTTTTTATAGCTTGTTACTTCACCTTCTTTTATAATTAATATAATTTTCTTTTCGCAGGATAGAAGGTCAGAAATAAAAACAATCTTCTTAGTTTTTTATTTATGCCTGTTTCGGCTGTCAATTCCAGCCATCCTCAGAGACCTAGTTTCAATATTAAAAATTAATAAATATTTTGACATCTTTATTATTACATTATATATATTACATATAGAAAAAAATTTAACAAAACGACTATGGTTAGAGATGTTAGATATAAAAAGTCTAAAAAATACAGTGAATAAAAAAACGGACATTGAAAAAATGAATAGAATTTATGACAACGTGCTTAAAATCAAAGATAATGAATAGTCTAAGGTAAAAATAAAAATAAGGGAAAAATAAGTTATATGTAAACAAACAAAATGAATTAGTTTAAAATAAGAACATATAAACATAGTAAGATATAAAGATGAAGCTTAGTATGACATTTGTGAATAATTTCCGCCATTAGATAAGATTGTGAACAGTGTGTTATAAGAATTAAAAATATTAAAGGCATCGGGGATAAAATTAGTTGGTATATAAAAAATAAAATAAAAATAATAGGTTTAATTAGTATAGAAAGACCATATTGTATGGAATATGACAATTATGTTTTTAAAATATCGACTTTATTAGAATTTAGGTAAGATAAAATAAAATTGCATAGTTGTAATAATAAAGATGTCAAAATATTTATTAATTTTTAATATTGAAACTAGGTCTCTGAGGATGGCTGGAATTGACAGCCGAAACGTTAGACATAAATAAAAAA
Organism: Venustoraphidia nigricollis; assembly: GCA_034508555.1. Lineage (NCBI taxonomy): Eukaryota > Metazoa > Arthropoda > Insecta > Raphidioptera > Raphidiidae > Venustoraphidia > Venustoraphidia nigricollis. The sequence continues at coordinate 1,439,025 of JAVRKA010000018.1, read as the reverse complement.
CTAAAAAACCCGGGTCGCAGTGCCAAAACCCTGCCGACAATATAGTGTATTTGCTTATACAGGCAGGGTGGCTTTATTACGCGAACTTAAGTTGGTTTTTGGGCAAAATTAAAAATTTGACTCCTTAATACACCCCTTAAAATAACATTTTTTTTCTTAACTGCAATATTATTATCAATCTAACGTCTACACCGAATTAAACACACCGTTCAATAAATATGTCACTATCTGCAAATTAGTGTTTTCAAAAAATTTGTGGGTTCGGTCCTGTCGAGCCGATTTTATTAAAATTTTAGGGACACTTTTTAATTACTACTAAAGGGTTAAATGTCAATTTTGAAACGATTCTGAGAATTTTTTCGGTATTTTGGGGCCCAAAAACATTTTTCAACCCCTAAAAACTACCCTTAAAATGGCCCGATTACGCCCATTTTAAATAGGCTTCTTGCGGTGATGGATTGAAACACGTGGACCAAATTTCGTTAAAATCAATTAACTCCGAAAGTTATTGCCCGCACACATATATATATACATATATATATATATATATATATATATATATATATATATATATATATATATATATACATATATATATAAACATTTTTAAAAATGGTGCCAATGTGTTTAGGAGGTTATGAAACGTCGAGAAATTTTGGTCCGACCCCTAGGTCCCGCCATCCGACCGATATGGCAAATACACTAATAAGAAGATTGTTTTTATTTCTGACCTTCTATCCTGCGAAAAGAAAATTATATTATTTTTTTATGTTCTTATTTTTTGGCTTCTGCACTTATGAGCACAATTAACCACAACCTTATTCTAAATTATTAGAAAAGTTTTCTTCTCGGGGAAAATTAGAATTAGAGCATTCTTTTTTTATCCTTCTCTATTCATTCTTCTTCATTCGTACCCTAAACATTTTTTCATTACGGAGTTTATAGAAAAATATATAATGATCCCCAAAAACCAATCGGCATTAGTTAAAAGAAACTATGGATATTCAAAGTTAATTTATTAACTTTAAATACCTATAACTTCGAAACCAAAATAGATAAGTGTACTCGCTGAAATAAGCACATCAAATTCTACAAGCTTAAATAAAAAAACCCGGGTCGCAGTGCCAAAACCCTGCCGACAATATAGTGTATTTGCTTATACAGGCAGTGTGGCTTTATTATGCGAACTTAAGTTGGTTTTTGGGCAAAATAAAAAATTTTACTCCTTAATACACCCCTTAAAATAACATTTTTTTTTTAATTGCAATATTATTATCAATCGAACCTCTATACCAAGTTAGATACACCTTTCAGTAAATAATTCACTATCTGCAAACTAGTCTTTCTTAAAATTTTTAAATCCGGTCCTGTACGGTCGATTTTATTAAAATTTTAGAGACACATTTTAATTACTGCCAGAGGGTTAAATTTCAATTTTGAAACGATTCGGAGAATTTTTTCGGTATTTTAGGGCCCAAAAACATTTTTCAACCCCTAAAAACTACCCTTAAAATGGCCCGATTAAGCCCATTTTAAATAGGCTTCGTGCGGTGATGGATTCCAACATGTGTGCCAAATTTCGTTAAAATGAATTAACTCCTTCGAAAGTTATTGCCCGTACACATATATACCTATATATATATATATATATATATATATAAATATATATATATATATATATATATATACATATATATATAAACATTTTCAAAAATGGTGCCAAAGTGTTTAGGAGGTTATGAAACGTCGAGAAATTTTGGTCCGACCCCTAGGTCCCGCCATCCGACCGATGCCAATAGTGTATGTTGCCATATGGCAAATACACTAAAAAGAACTTGACAATTTTTTTTTTCAATAATATGTTTACTAATATATGAAATAGTGTAGGTATGTTTCAACATTACTAATAAATAAAATCTTGTAACCTAAGATTAGTAGATTACAGGCGTTGCCTAGTTCCGCTAAATAGTAGTGGAAAGATGACACCATCCGGTGGACCTGCCAATCGATTGTGTGGCAAGGGCTGTTATTTATAAACTTTAATGGCAATTATAATAAATGTCAAAGAAATCAAAACTCAAAATATGATATCATCTGCAATAAATTGAATTTTTGAGTTAAGAGATTTACATAGTCCTAGTTAAATATAAATGGCATATTTGATATTCTCACCACAGCTTGATAAACATATGAATGATCCACCGGCTGACGTCATTCAGATGAAACCAGGTAGGTAATCTCTGTTTATCTGTGACCCAAGAGAGCTGAGCAATAAAACAAAGCCACGAAAATATGTATAACGCCCGACGCACTATCACGTGTTCGTGCATGGAATGGAGGCAATAAAATAAACTTTCTGTTAACGCATGCGATGCCGCGAGCTAGTTTAATTTGCAACAAATACAGAGATGTATAAATTTCAGTGACAGTGAATTTCACACACAACCGTCGGCCATTTTATTTAACACGCCATTCTAGATACCAAAAGCACATTTAAATTACGGTAGTACTTCAATGAACATTATGTATGTGATTTGTTTAATTTCACTCGTACAAAAAATCAGCAGATCACTTTTTTTCTTTTACATAGAAACAGAGATTCGAAATTAAAACTGTCACAGTTTGATCAAAGCATGCTCTCGATGCATTTTTGTTTCCGATTGTGACGTCACTCACCACATCAATGCGACGTGCAGATTCGCGGTTGAATGGTCAATGTGTAATAATAAACCAGTAAAAAAAACTTTCAACTCTTTCAGCAAACACTGCTTCGGAATGTTTCTTCAGCACAACGCGCATTGTACATATTTCTGAGTTTATTGAAGTAGAACTTCTCTTTTTAAGATTGAAAATGTAACGAACATGTCGCAATATACGTATACCGTATACTAACCTAAAGGTCACAGGTTCTGATGTCGGCAGTCGGTGCTATTATTATTATTAGTGTATTTGCCATATGGCAACATACACTATTGGCGTCGGTCGGATGGCGGGACCTACGGGTCGGACCAAAATTTCTCGACGTTTCATAACCTCCTAAACACTTTGGCACCATTTTTAAAAATGTTTATATATATATGTATATATATATATATATATATATATATATATATTTATATACGTATATATATATATATATATATATATGTGTACGCGCGATAACTTTCGAAAGAGTTAATTGATTTCAACGAAATTCGGGCCACATGTTGAAATCCATCACCGCAAGAAGCCTATTTAAAATGGGCCTAATCGGGCTATTTTAAGGGTAGTTTTTAGGGGTTGTAAACTGTTTTTGGGCCCCAAAATACCGAAAAAATTCTCCGAATCGTTTCAAAATTGAAATTTAACCCTTTGGTAGTGATTAAAAAGTTTCCCCATAATTTTAATAAAATCGGCCCGACAGGACCGGATTTACAAATTTTATGAAAACACTAGTTTGCAGATAGTGACTTATTTATTGAAGGGTGTATTTAATTTGGTGTAGACGTTAGATTGATAATAATATTACAATTAAGAAAAAAATGTTATTTTAAGGGGTGTATTAAGGGGTTAAATTTTTTATTTTGCCCAAAAACAAACTAAATTTCACATAATAAAAGTATAAAACCACACGGCCCTATACAAGCAAATACACTATATTGTCGGCAGGGTTTTGGCACTGCGACCCGGGTTTTTTTTTTTATTTATTTTTTTGCAATTATACCAGTTTTACTTCTGTACACAGTCTCTTTTTTTATAATATTAATTAATAGATTTAGATCTCTTTGTATAATAAGGTTTATTACTTACGACATTTCTCGATTCAGTCAACGATGTATTACCATTCGGGAAATGGCTCATAACTCATAACTCGGAAACGGTTTGGTTACAAATACTAAAAAGCTGGTTACAAATTAAAATGTTAAGGTTACAAATGGCTTCGGATAAATGTGGCGACTTAGGAGCGCTACGTGAAGTCAGCCCTCCATTGAGAACATAACTCGGACTCGGGAACGGTTTGGTTACAAATTAAAATATTAAAGTTACATATCTTTTAGAAACAATATTGCTTTGTTGAGTGGTTAACTTCACATACGTCTGTTTTTCACTACATTTTCAACATTTTTGACAATTCATTTGACACAGGTAATAGGCAGTAATCTTGGAACTGACTTACACTTTGTTTCATCAAATCATCTTGATATCTCAAATGCTCTTGAAGATATGATGATGATCATGATGTAGGTATTGAATTCTTTGAAGCAGATGGTCTACTTATGGTAGTAAAGAATCTTTTTCAATAAAATTCGTGGGGCGTCGTCTATGACACAGTAAAACTCGAATAATGGAGTTTAAGACAACCGGACGAAGTTGGAAAATAATATAGTATTTAATAAGCTTCCAATGACGAGATGTTTCTAATGATAATGGAACAAAATGAAACGTATTTTAATTACTATACCCTTTATGACCGTTCTAGAGATCGATTTTAGGGGTATCAAAAACATTTCGTATAATATGATAAAGTCCTGGCATTGCGCCAACCGTCTCGATTGAAGTAAATCAACAATAAGTTTCCGTTAACTGATCAAAGAATACATGAACGTAATAGAAAAAGGAAACTAGATTACCAACTAAATAAACATCTCCATAGAGAAGTCGTAATGTTGTTAATAGATGTTTAAACTTTTTGTTGTTGTTTTAGTTCGAAACAAAAGATGTGGATATGCATGTGTCAAGTGGGACACAAGACACTATGTCTCTGTTGCATTACAAATAATCTTGGGATTAATCGAATGATTTTGATAATCGAAAGATAGTTTATTCGAATGTTTTTTATAATTGAATGATTCATTCGAATCGATTACTTCAGCTGATATGATTATAACGGATGGATTTTCGATTATGCAAGTTGAGATGCCTTAAGCTGTTGGTAGCTTAATTTAATCGCAAGGTTGTGACACAAAATGTAACATATGTGCGCTGGCCTTTAAGTCGTAACACCATTCCAGGTGACTTGACCTTCAAAGCATTTAAATTTCGATAGTAATCGCGGTTTTGAAAGCTTTTCAGTAAAAATTGAAAGTAATTCAATTTCCATAAATTAATTTGCATGATGACTGAAAAAACAACATTTTTCACATCGATGTTATTACAGCTATTTAGATGAAAGGAAAAACGATTTAAAGTAATGGCTTAGTTAGGTATATGCAGCCTGTTTATCAAGCTGAAAACAGAAAAGAGAAAAGTGTTATGAAAGAAGTTAAATCGTCGATATCGCATATTTTTTTCTTCCTCGTTTTTCAATACCTTGTCAAAATGAATTCAATGTAAGTATAGGGGTTCTGTTTTGAATCGTTAAAATGTATCACTGTGAATTTTCTTCTCACTAATTTGCTTGTAATTTACAGTATACTGTTATTATTGAAATTACAAAAAGTATTACCACAAAGCATTTTAAAATGTATTGTAGGCACTTGTAGAACAACACACGCAGATTTCCGTCTTTAACAAAAAAAATTGATTTGCATTAAAAAGCTGTTCCCGCGAAGCTTGCTACAGTTTTGGAGTATATTGAGATATAAATAATAAAGGAAACATCTTAGTGAAATTGAACGAGCCTATAAGGAATCGAATGCTTCGCCACTGTTCGGTAGACATCGGTCTCAAGCATAATGTACAAGGACATTTAAAAAATGAATGGCTAAAACGTTCAATGAATACAGATACCAGAGTCGAACATTTATAGCTGTGGCAACTTTGTGTTGTTGCTGCTGTTACAGCTGCTTATTTTTTTTATCCATTCTTCTTCTTCTTCCTGCTTCTTTCCATTACACAAATCGATGCATACTCATAAAAAGCCAGCCTGTATTTTCATGATGTAAAATATACGAAGAATGGAATAAATTGCGTTATCTTTTTTGAGTTATTTAGGACATAGATTAAATGAACCACTCAAATTCTGTGATCGATAATTTTCAATTTAACACAGGGACTGTTTTAAATTTTTCATAGAAATAAATACCACTAGCTGCTAGGGTTATCTGAGCTTACTACCGATCAAATAGATACAGTATAATTACAAGAAATTAATTTTACCAGCCACAATATAATATGCTTCGATGTGGTCACCCAGTCTTTCAGGCAAATATATGTTGCCGGGAATCTCTGTAAGATTTTCAAAAGATCACAGACCCCATATTGTATTTTACAGAACACTTTCCAATTTTAAAATGACAAGAATTGTCTTTCCATAGACTTTATTCAAATATGGACAAAAAAATTTAATATCCTAGCGCATCTGACATTTTATGAAACAAACTTCTAAGGGCTATGTGAAACTTTCAGAGTATGGTGCAAACTGACGGTTGTATTTGAAAATACTCGAGTTCATTGGAATAAATAATCAATCAACTAATTAATTTTCTTAGTTAGAGCAATTGTCAAGTAATTGCGACTCGTATTTGTGAAATGAAAATGGCACTTTTAAAACATATTTAGCATTTGACAAAACTTCTTTATGTCCACAACAAACTCTTGTTTTAGCAAGTAAAAATATTTTCGACAATAGTGACATAAATCGTGTTAACATTGTGGCAAAAGTTTTGCACATTTCTCATTTTGCCGCGCAGTTTGTGTGCGTAAATATTATTTTAAAAACAGTGAACACCGTTTTATTTTCGTGAAAGTAAATTTTTCCTAAAATAATATTTTGGACAATAATGATAAAGGTGCAGCGTTCCTGCCGTGGAAAGAAAAAGTATTATTTGATGCCTTTATTTTAATTAAATGTTATTGTTCTATTTATAAAAAAAAAGATTAAGCCGCCAATTTTGTTTGGATGAATAGTATTTTAAAATATATTTCTTTTTATATAATATTTAATTCGTAATTTTAGTAACGGTCGTTTAAAAGTCGCATTCCTTTAGTTAAAAATGTACTTTTGAATTTTGGAAATAAAATAGGTATTCATTATAGTTTTAATCGTGAAACGGTAAATATCTTTTCCTGTCTTTTCCCGTTTCTCATTCTTTTAATTTCTATCATCATCCGTTGGCGCTATTCTATCTTACGGTGGCTAATCTTTTTTCTAGTATTAATTCTTTAATTATTCTTTAATAATTTTGTATATTTCATTACATTAATCTATCTGTAATATTTGTTGAAGTATAAAAATTGATATATTTTCTTATTCCTTCTTAAATTAATATATATAAATAGTAATTAAGTTATTGACTGTCCGAATTTCGAATTCTTATAAATAAATTCTCGCTTATATATAAAGTTCACTAGTTTGTTTCGATTTTGTGTTGTTTAATTTGTCTTGGGAGTAATTTTTAGCTAATCGCGATCAGCACTAGAATTTTCACTAGTCCTCGACGTGTGTGTGGGCCCACTTACGTTTACTCTGCTAAATTACATTCTCACGCGTTGACTGTTTTCTTTGAGACGGTACTCTGGGTTTTTTTGTTTGGATACCAGTGAAACTATCTGTTAAAGTGCTTTACGGTGGTGGCAAAAGCCTTATTTATAATTTAGCGCTATTATTGAAATCCACAACGCCACAAAGGATCTTGAGTAGTTGGACAGGTTGAATAATTTATTCAACCTGCCCAAATACCCAACTATTTGTTAATGACAAGGATGAAAATAATCTTAAATTTGGATAATATATCATCAAATTTCAAGCTATTCATTTTATGTCACGAAATATGAATTTTTCTTCGGTATCCGATTTAGGAAACACTGGTATAGACAGTAGTCATATATACTATTTGATACATTTGATGCATATAATATCCAACTTAAGTAATTAGTATAATAATTAAATGTAATAATACAAGTTTAAATGTTTTAGAGCAGTCGTCAAGAAGTAACGTCTATCTCTTACGTACGCGTTTCAGAATCCGGTTTCATCCCAAAAACATATTAAATATGTACTTACAGATAAAATAATTTAATGCTACAATTCCTTATCGATAATACTAATTATTTAAAATTGTCCCACGACTTCTGCTTGTAATTTCGTTTACTTGTGGATTTTTATTTTGAGAATCTGCATTAATCTGTAAATTTTGATGTGCTAGAGCCAACATTTATAATTTATTTGTTTCCATGGATATAGTACCAGAAAACGTAGTGAAGTGTATATCATACCAAAGAATTAAAATGTGCCAACATAGTTCGTTTTGAAATTATATTATATAAAGTTACTGGATTAAGTAAAGTAGCGCAATCGTCTACCATTTTGAGGCAAATAATATAGACGTTTTCGTAACTAGAGAAAACAATAAAAAAATCAAAAATAGATATCGATGGCATAATAATTTTTATACTCAAAAATACATAAATTATCCAAATTATACTAATTTAAAAAAATTGTTTAAATGTTATTGTAATTCTCAATATTGTTCACGTCCATTATAATTAATAAGTTTTTTTTATTTTTTAACTGGAAATTGGATAATTTTACTATAGTTAAACTAAATTAAAAAATTGCGACATTTTTTAATTTAGTTTAACTATATTAAAATTGAATTGTCCAATTTCCCGTTAAAAAATAAAAAAAACTTGTTATTGTATTTGTTTATCTAATACACCTAGATTTTTTTCTAAAAACATCTCCAAAATTATCACAAACTATTATTAATAAACTTCATATCTACATAAATTACAAACTTCGTATATCTTAATTGGCACTCTACTGAAGTACATGCGGTTTTTTTTTGGTGTCTGGTTCAAATATACTATTGTGTCTTTTTGAGACAAAATCAATATCCTACATTATCGACCAGAACATTGTTTTGTTTAGGTTATTGTGCGGTATGCTGAAACAAATTTAATTAAATTTTCAGCCGTATTTTAACCTCGTCCTGATTATATCAAATTTTATTGTATTTTATTTATTTACATTTATTTTGTATAAAAACCAATATACGATCGTTATATTACCATAAGGTTTTAAATTAACTTTTATTTATATACATTTTTATAATTATATTTATATAAGTTTCATATAAATTTTTCAAAGGCGTAGTCCTATAGAAAACACTGCGGTACAGCCAAAGGTGAATCACATCAATTCTTATTTTAATGGGACGCGTTTGAGGTAGAAAATATTCAAATATTTACTATTTTCGTAGTAACATATTACGGGCAAAGCAACCTTAAAATAATAATCAAATATTCATTTGTTTCAACTTTCTCGTCTAAGTAATTCATAATCACCACACTAGTCCATAAATAATACAGACATCCTTATAAAAGGTAGTGTTTCGAGGATCAAGTTCTGATTATCGCCACGTTTACGCGTATTAACTGTAGGTGTTTAAATAATGGAAGCTTTTGCGTAAGTCTATGCCTTTGTGTGCTAGTGGAACATTTATACACCAAAACTTACCACTTTGCACTACTTAACAAGTTCTATACTCAACTAACATAACATTGAGACCCTTAAAAGCTCGGTTCATTCTCAAAGCTCTGCGTTTCTTGCACTATGTGCTGTGTACTCTACGCCAGTTCGTATTAAAGCCTCATTATTAAGTGCACACCGTCAAATCTGTGCGTTTTATAGAGCTATTCAAGCGATCGTGCCTAAAAATAATTAACTACGTTCTCAAGTTTGTTAATTCAATCGACTATTTGATTATTAGTGTATTTGCCATATGGCAACATACACTATTGGCGTCGGTCGGATGGCGGGACCTAGGGGTCGGACCAAAATTTCTCGACGTTTCATAACCTCCTAAACACTTTGGCACCATTTTTAAAAATGTTTATATATATATATAGGTATATATGTGTACGGGCAATAACTTTCGAAGGAGTTAATTTATTTTAACGAAATTTGGCACACATGTTGGAATCCATCACCGCACGAAGCCTATTTAAAATGCGCCCAATCGGGTCATTTTAAGGGTGGTTTTTAGGGGATGAAAAAAGTTTTTGGGCCCAAAAATACCTAAAAAATTCTCAGAATCGTTTCAAAATTGAAATTTAACCCTTTAATAGCAATTAAAAAGTGTTCCTAAAATTTCAATAAAATCGGCCCGACAGGACCGGATTTAAAAATTTTCTGAAAACACTAGTTTGCAGATAGTGAGTTATTTCCTGAAAGGTGTTTTTAATTTTGGTGTAGACGTTTGATCGACAATAATGATGTAGTTAAAAAAAATGTAATTTAAAGAGGTGTATTAAGGAGTTAATTTTTTTATTTTGCCCAATAATATAATCACCTTAAGTTGACATAATAAAGCCACAAGGCCTGATGTATTAGCAAATACACTATATTGTCGGCAGGGTTTTGACACTGCGACCCGGGTTTTTTTTAAATATTAATTATTGTCAATAACGAAACTGTAATAGGAAGCTTCTTTTTTTTTAAAGACAATTTTGGCAATTTTCATTTGGCAAAGATGAATCCATACCGGCTGTACGGACATGGTGGAGGGTACAAATTACGGGTATATATGGTGGAAGAGCCGGAACAATGTTTGATGTGAAATTTTAGTTATGATGGGTGTAAATTTATTCAACACAACTATAAAGAGTGGAGATAAGGAGAACAATCTTTTATGGCTGTTGTACTGAAAAAGTGGTCACCTATAAGGAGCAAAAACCCGGGTCGCAGTGCCAAAACCCTGCCGACAATATAGTGTATTTGCTTGTATAGGGCCGTGTGGTTTTATACTTTTATTATGTGAAATTAAGTTTGTTTTTGGGCAAAATAAAAAATTTAACCCCTTAATACACCCCTTAAAATAACATTTTTTTCTTAATTGTAATATTATTATCAATCTAACGTCTACAGCAAATTAAATACACCCTTCAATAAATAAGTCACTATCTGCAAACTAGTGTTTTCATAAAATTTGTAAATCCGGTCCTGTCGGGCCGATTTTATTAAAATTGTGGGGACACTTTTTAATCACTACCAAAGGGTTAAATTTCAATTTTGAAACGATTCGGAGAATTTTTTCGGTATTTTGGGGCCCAAAAACAGTTTCCAACCCCTAAAAACTACCCTTAAAATGGCCCGATTACGCCCACTTTAAATAGGCTTCTTGCGGCATTTATATACAGTGTGTCTCACCGAACTTTGGCTAACATGGGTAACTTTGTTATTAGTGGAGATAGAAAGTCGGTTAAATGGGCAAAGTAGTGCAGAAAATTGGGCTCATTAACGTCCCGTCGAAAAAACAATTGAATTTTGACACCCTATGAATTTATTCAGAAAATAGTGCCAAAGTGTTTAGGAGGTTATGAAACGTCGAGAAATTTTGGTCCGACCCCTAGGTCCCGCCATCCGACCGACGCCAATAGTGTATGTTGCCATATGGCAAATACACTAAAAAGAGTGGTTTAATAACTCGCCAAAATAGCGCTGGTGAACCAATGGTGACAAACTGCAGTATCCTACTAGCCAAAGATAAAAGCCAAAGCCTTCAGAAGAATAATGCATATCAAATACTTTATCTAATCCGTAAACATTCTCAGTTGATTTTGATGGAACATTGTAAAATAAATAAAAATTAACTCAGGTGTTATCTGTTTTATGATATCTAAACTTAAAGTATAATATAAGTTTCCCGTCTAAACCGATATTGATACGAGCAAAACTTTGGCAAAATTGATATTCACAAGCATAAAGAAGAGTGCAAAAACTAGATTAAATAATACGATAGCTTATTCAATTGTATAGACACTTACAGCTTAAGTTATTAAGAACTTATATTCTATAATTTACAAAAAAAAAACCCGGGTCGCTGTGCCAAAACCCTGCCGACAATATAGTGTATTTGCTTATACAGGCAGAGTGGCTTTATTACGCGAACTTAAGTTGGTTTTTGGGCAAAATTAAAAATTTGACTCCTTAATACACCCCTTAAAATAACATTTTTTTTCTTAACTGCAATATTATTATCAATCTAACGTCTACACCGAATTAAATACACCCTTCAATAAATAAGTCACTATCTACAAATTAGTGTTTTCAAAAAATTTGTAAGTCCGGTCCTGTTGGGCCGATTTTATTGAAATTTTAGGGACACTTTTTAATTACTACTAGAGGGTTAAATGTCAATTTTGAAACGATTCTGAAAATTTTTTCGGTATTTTGGGGCATAAAAACATTTTTCAACCCCTAAGAACTACCCTTAAGATGACCCGATTACGCTCATTTTGAATAGGCTTCTTGCGGTGATGGATTTAAATACGTGGACCAAATTTCGTTAAAATCAATAAACTTTTTCGAAAGTTATTGCCCGCACACACACACACACACATATATATATATATATACGTACATAAATATATATATATATATATATATATATATATATATATATAAACATTTTTCATTTTTAAAAATGGTGCCAAAGTGTTTACGAGGTTATGAAACGTCGAGAAATTTTGGTCCGACCCCTAGATCCCGCCATCCGACCGACGCCAATAGTGTATGTTGCCATATGGCAAATACACTAATAACAAGAGAACATAGTTTCTCGGATTAATTCAATTTTCCATACAATCAGATTTATTGTAGCTTAGGAAGACCGTAGCAGTATTTTTTGTAATTTATTAGAGTACATTTTTGCATATTTTATTTTTGGAACAAAGACATTATTTTTTATTAAAAATTTAGTTCGTTGATAATGTTGACACATTGAAACATTTAATTTGCAGAATTTTAATGTTAAAAATTGAAACGAATTTGCAATAAAAATTTATAAATTTTCATTAAGTTACGACGTATTCTGACAGTGGTGTATCCAGGAGGAGTATTTTTACGCTCTTCCTAAACTTTACACGCAACTTCTTTTGCGTTAATGCCTGTTTTTTAGCTATACCACTCAGACTACTAAATTTTGTAAGTGAGCTAAAAAGTTCTTCTGTAGAGCAGGCTGTCTACAGAAGAACTTTTTAGCTCACTTACAAAATTTTACAGATTAAAGCTCTTCTAAATAAAAAAAAATGTGTGTGTACTTATATGTCTCATGTCAGTTTTTTAAGGAATTAAACAAACCATTCTTTGTTTGTTTTCATTTACACTAGATGAGCTTTCGTCTGTAAAATTTTGTTAACGTTACTAACAAATTAGTAAGTAAAACAAAGACTATAGTGAGATTCTAATAAAAATCTGTTTAGTAATTATTAAGTTAAACAAACACATAAAAATATTAAAAATGGCTGCCTCGGTTTAGGAATACAATCGACTGAGCGAAGTTTCGTTAAAAACTTTAAATTAAGAAAACGATACTACTTTGTTTATTTGTATTAATTTATGACAAATTTAACTGCGTCAAATTTTAGGTGATTTAGGCTACGAAATTTGCTGGTTACAAAAAAGAAAAAAAAATTAAATTATTCAAATTGAATAATTGACTGCGTCCCTGTATTCCAATATATTTTTTCATGTTATTTGTTGCAGATAAAATATTATCTACTTTGTAGAAAACCCTGTTTTTACGGATAAGAATACGTTATTAAAATGTTTACTATTAATTATTTTTTTATATTTTAACGGGAAATTGGACAATTCAAATATAGTTAAACTAAATTAAAAAATTGCGACGTTCCGTTGAATCTTTTTAATTTCTTCAGGCACAACTGAAATGATTAAAAATACAAATTAGTTAATGAAATAAATATATATTTTTTTAATAGAATTGAAATAATACCTTTAACGAAACGTCGCAATTTTTTAATTTAGTTTAACTATATTTGAATTGTCCAATTTCCCGTTAAAAAATAAAAAAAAAACTTATTAATTATAATGGACGTGAACAATATTGAGAATTATTTTTTTAAGTACGAGGCTATAATAGAAACTGATGATAAAAACATGCCAATTTTCAAAATATCCTCCAAAAAAGAGTACCTATTTTCGACGCTTTTGTTCGCGATAACACTCATATCTTTGTCAATCATTGTAATTCAACTTTAACCCACATTTATGTTAAATTGCATTAAAACTCAAGGCATGCGCGTATATGAAAACTAAAATATTCTCAAGCGCAGAACCGAACTGATTATACAGGGTGCGGTAGAGAGGACGGACGGTTTTAAAAAAATCATAAAATAGTTAATTTTTACTCAAAAACAAATTTATTGATGGAATCAGGTTCACAAGGAAATAGCATTTGAGACAGTCAAGTGTGGAAAATCACATCAGGCATGTGGTGGCCGAAATCGTTGATGTAGTGCTGGAGGCGTTCTTGGAAGTTCGCGTAGACTCTCTCCAACATCGCTCTCTAAACTTGGGCGACTTCCACGCGAATTGCGTCCTTCAATTCTTCCAGAGTTCGGGGCTTGTTCTCGTATACTGTAGCCTTGAGGTGTCCCTATAAGAAAAAATCGCATATAGATAAATCTGGGGACCGAGGAGGCCAATGAACATCGCCAAACCTGGAAATAAGGCGACCAGGGAAGAGAGGGCGAATAACGTCCATTGATGCTCTGACTTTCTTATGGGGACACCTCAAGGCTACAGTATACGAGAACAAGCCCCGAACTCTGGACGAATTGAAGGACGCAATTCGCGTGGAAGTCGCCCAAGTTGAGAGAGCGATGTTGGAGAGAGTCTACGCGAACTTCCAAGAACGCCTCCAACACTGCATCAACGATTTCGGCCACCACATGCCTGATGTGATTTTCAACACTTGACTATCTCAAATGCTATTTCCTTGCGAACCTGATTCCATCAATAAATTTGTTTTTGAGTAAAAATTGACTATTTTATGATTTTTTTAAAACCGTCCGTCCTCTCTGCCGCACCCTGTATTTTCAAAAATTCAAAGATAAAAACGAACGACCACGCCGTGACACTTAAAAGATATAAAAGAAAATATATGAAAATTGAACATACTCACCTTATGTTCGAATCTACTGAAAAAATAGGCAATATCGGATCTGACTCATATTTTACGGAAAAATCTGAGCGAGAATAACTCTTAAAGTTCTCACGGAAAACCGAATGGGGTACCGAATTCTTTCCACACAAGTTCAGCTCGCATTTGACTGTTTTTTAATCCAACAACACTGATTCGGACCTGTACATAAAATGGAAGTCGAACGAGCCATGAATGGTGTTCCACGAATGTTTAATATGTATCTAGACAAACTAGCTCTCGGTTTAAATCTGTTAGAAGTTATAATGACATTTATATTTTAATGTTGCAGTTTTGGTACTCCCTTTCCTGAAAACTGACATGTGGAATCGCGCTAATTAATGTAATTAAGTTGGAATGGTTCTTACCTAATTACATATAACATGTTCAGCGTACATTTTTTCAAATTTTTTATTACGAAGCGAAAATATTATTTTACTGACAGAATCTGTGCAGTGTGCATGTTTTAAATAAATTTTTTATACATTTTCAGTTTTTTTCTCATAGCAATAACGTAAATAGAATGACGGTATAAATTCAGCTTAAAATTAAAATGATTCTTTTTCAACAACAACAACAATGAAAACCCGGGTCGCAGTGCCAAAACCCTGCCGACAATATAGTGTATTTGCTTATACAGGCAGTGTGGCTTTATTATGCGAACTTAAGTTGGTTTTTGGGCAAAATAAAAAATTTTACTCCTTAATACACCCCTTAAAATAACATTTTTTTTTCTTCATTGCAATAATATTATCAATCGAACCTCTATACCAAATTATATACAACTTTCAATAAATAATTCACTATCTGCCAACTAGTGTTTTCATAAAATTTGTAAGTCCGGTCCTGTCGGGCCGATTTTATTAAAATTTTGGGGATACTCTTTAATTGATACCAGAGGGTTACACGATTCGGAGAATTTTTTCGGTATTTTGGGCTCCAAAAACATTTTTCAACCCCTAAAAACTACCCTTAAAATGGCCCGATTGGGCCCATTTTAAATAGGCTTCGTGCAGTGATGGATTCCAACATGTGTGCCAAATTTCGTTAAAATAAATTAACTTCTTCGAAAGTTATAGCCCGCACACATATATATCTCTATATATATATATATATATATATATATATATATATATATATATATATATATGTGTATATATATATATATATATATATATATATACATATATATATATATAAACATTTTTAAAAATGGTGGCGAAGTGTTTAGGAGGTTATGAAACGTCGAGAAATTTTGGTCCGACCCCTAGGTCCCGTCATCCGACCGACGCCAATAGTGTATGTTGCCATATGGAAATACACTAATAATAGAAAACAGTATCACGGGTAATTGGAATAATGAAAATAAATCAATTTAAACACTCACTGATTGCAACGTTTCGTCTTTTTTTTATTAAGACTTTTTCAAGCTTTAAAAAATTTTTACAATAATTGACATTCATATAATATTTATTTTCATTATTTCAATTACCCGTGATACTGTTTTCTATTATAACATATATCTGGAATTGAACTTTAAAGATAACAACAATAATATTAGGTCGATGTATAAAAATCTAATTTAAGACGTGCGTATCTGTTTTTTTTTTGTGAGTAAGGGGTGCAACTGATTGTAGATTAGTAGAGAGTGTGATCATCACAGAAAAAGGAAAACTAAGTGTGGACTTCTGAGCTGTATTCTGAAAACTGTTCATTGAGATTGTTTTCGAAAACATAAATTTTTCCGATTTCAAAATTTCACCATAATTTTGTTTCATTGGAATTTTAGAATAGCATCATTAAGGATAATACTGTTTGTCCTGCACAGATATGCTGGGTTGCAGAACGCATTGTCAGAAAATCTGATTTGATAATGACTCTATATTGTAATTAAATACATATTTTTCTCCACAAGGGAATTGTAAAATTTTAAATCGATCTTGCTTAAAAAATAATTGATCGATTAAAACAATATTTTTTTAACATGCATTACACATATTTTTTCTACAATTTCTACTTCGAAACAATAGTTTCTACGCATACTGATCACGATTTAGCTTGAAAAGTGATAATACAATCAATTGTTTTTGTGCGAGTACAATCTAATGTTCACAACGACATTAGATTGTTCCTGCATGTAAAAATCTGCATCATAATCTAAGGTCATTGTTAAATCAAATTTTTTGACAATGCTTTCTGCAACCTAGTAAAAGTGTATTCTTAGAAAAACAGATGCTGAATTGTGGCGTCTAATTTCAAATTCAGTCAGATCCAAAAATGTAATTTTTACAGTATGTAATTTTTTATATTATTATTATTATTATTATTATTATTACGTGAATAATATAGTTGTCAAAATTTAAAGCAATATTTTATAAGTATAGCAAACACCATATTGATTTTAAATTCATTTGTTTTAGAATTAAAAAAAAATAAAATAGATAGAAAATCTCCTCTTAAAGAAAGTGGATCTGGCGGTGTTTGAGATTAGACGACACAATTGGGCGTTTTCAAACTAAATGTTGATAAAAATATCTATAGAAAATGTACTAAGAATATGTTAAATACAAGAATACACAGTTAATAAAAAATGTCGTACAAATCGATTATTTTTTGAGCAGGATCGAAATCAAACTCTGCTGTTCTTTTCTTATAAGAAATGTGTGGTTACAGTCAATGAGTGCCAAATTTTTACAAGAATGAGTCCTGCAATTAGGAATTGGTGCTTGAATTTCAGTATTATTACACAATAATTGTCATTTTAAAAATATGTATCTAGTACATATTAAAATACACTACATTTCAACAAAACTTAATCCTTAAAATAACATATAAAGAAGAAAATATAAGAAGAAATAATCTTGTTTACAAATTTCATCGTAAATAAATTTAAATCAAGTGATCGCTCTTATAGGTTTTTCACAATATTATTGGTTCAAAAGAAAAAAAAAATAACGAAAGAAATGAAAGATGACAATAATGTGATTTTTATTGGTCGTTTCAGAGTCCATTTGATATGAAAGTGAACACTTTATATTCGGGTTATTTTTACTGACAATGGTAAAAAATATATGGAGAAAATAAAAAAATTCATGTATTTCATTTTTCGATAAGGCACTGTAATTTCATACGATTTTAATCATATTAGTTATAAGAAAAAGCTTACCTTAATTGTTAGGAATGTTTATGTTGCGCCATTGGATTTCAAAATATGTCAGATGACAAATTAGAATCCTGTAAAAAAACAAACAAGATTTTAGAAAGTTTTATACACCGACACTACTAACAACAAAAATAAAATTTTTATAAAGCACTGGTGTAAGCTCCTTTAAAAGAGAAATAGTATTGATTACATGAATTATTATTTTATGACGCAGTGTGACATTATGGTAAAACGAACGGCTAGTCTTAAAATAATCTCGAACGAGGTGTATAATTATTATTTTTTGCGCGTATCTCTTTTAAAATAGTTTGTTTTTTACTTCATATTAAGTATATATTTATATATCTAGCATTTGAATATTCAGCTATATTGGAATCTATTTGGTTAGTTTACGAAGATCACTCTTATCTGTTGTCCCTATTGTTCATATTAATTTAAATCATAATCTCGTAAAATCACATTTGTTTTGTTTTACTTTACGCTCTAGTGCGAAATGGATCATTTTACTATTGTTGTACAAGCATAAAAAGCAGTTATTTCATAGGAGGTCGTCCATAAAGTAATATTTTTTGTATTAGTGGGTTCGTACTTTTTTCTAGCGTAAAGTGTGTAAAAAAAGATTAGTAATAACAATTCTCAATTTCCTGTTAGGGCTGTCGGAACGCTCTGAATTTAAGTCAAAAATAGAGCTTCGGCTGTCAACTGATTCTAGACTTATTCGTCAACATTTTGCAAAAATTCTTTCTCTATAAGGAAGATAAAGGACAAATCTAGGTCTCTAATGGACTACTTTTGTAATTTATGTACGATTTACTAGACAAAAATTGGCATTAATTGTGCTAAAAAAACACACGTTTTCAATGTCATACTATGACCTTATTCGTACTTATTTCACAAAACTGTTCCACCACAAACCTAAAGTGACTCTTCCTTTTTCGGAAAAGTTTTAAATCTTCAAAATATTTCCAAAAATTAGAGTAATCAGTTGACAGCGGCACCCTTGCAAAAAAAATTTTTAGCCTCGTAGTTGGCACCAGCCAAAAATTGAAACGTGTGGATGATTAGAGCGAGACAGAGCTAAGGAAGGTCACACCCACAATATGTCTTTTGCCTACCTCGCCCCTTACCGCTGGGTCTCAGCACAAACAAAATACAGAGCGTTCCGACAGTCTTAAATAATAAAAAAAACTTAGTAATAATAATATTAATCAATCCCAAATTAATACCTAAGGATCTGAAGGTACAATATTATAAAGCTTGGTAAAATTAAAATCAATGTAACTTTTTACTTATCTAGTGAATCGATTTACACATTTTTAAGAGCTTTAGCATTTATAAAAAAGATATCCAAGAAGTAATTTTTTTCGAAATACCTCTATAACATCTTTGAAGTTTCAAATAGAATTTATTTCACCAGAAAATCCTTTAAAGATAAACACAATAAATTATATATTAGTAGATACTTTACATACGCTTGTAGCTACGTACCAGCTGAATTAATTTAGTATAATAGCTTATGTCTGCTATAATTGTTAAGAAACATTCATTGCTGTAGCACTATATTAGAAAAATTTATTATTCCAACACGTCACCGTCGGGATTTAAACCCGAATCTTTCCACTTTCCACTTTCTAGCTATAGCTAAAAATAATTGGCTCTCGCATGTAGTGAATTTGAGTGTTGTAAATCGCTATATTATGAAGGATTAAAATGTTGAATTGTGTGCACCGTAGAGTAATTGTTTAACTCATTCCGCCGCGAAAGTGGAAAGATTCGGGTTTAAATTCCGACGGTGACGTGTTGGAATAATAAATTTTTCTAATATAGTGCTACAGCAATGAATGTTTCTTAACAATTATAGCAGACATAAGCTATTATACTAAATTAATTCAGCTGGTACGTATCTACAAGGGTATGTAAAATATCTACTAATATGAAATAATGGTGTTGATAATTTACCAATATTAAATTGTCGTTTTCTGCATTGAAACAGTCCTAACGAAACAGAAAAATTCTGTGACTTAGGACCGTATTAATAATGGAAAGTTCATCTTTGATTCATTCAAGAGCCCTCGCTACTGTAAGAGTTAATATCTGGCTATAGCTAAAAATAATTGGCTCTCGCATGTAGTGAATTTGAGTGTTGTAAATCGCTATATTATGAAGGGTTCAAATGTTGAATTGTGTGCACCGTAGAGTAATTGATTAACTCATTCCGCCGCGAAAGTGGAAAGATTCGGGTTTAAATCCCGACGGTGACGTGTTGGAATAATAATTTTTTCTAATATAGTGCTACAGCAATGAATGTTTCTTAACAATTATAGCAGACATAAGCTATTATATTAAAAAAACAATAAATTATACAATGTTACGATTTTATTTTCACGTGTTGTAGAAAGGAATTTATTTTTTGTCTTTTTCAACGAATTTGATTTTAACTATATAATCAGAAAACAAACGAAGAATCCATTATAAGAAAATAAAATTCAGAAGTGACATAAATATTTTTATAGCGTTCATTAAGGAATTTTATTCATAAAAAAGGGACGTTAAAAATCACCTTCTTTTAATACACGAGAAACGTTTCCCAAAGAGAAATTTATAGAATGGGAAGTCATAAATATTTTTTCTGTAAGCATTCACAATGCACATATCGAGAATTTTACTTTTCTTCATTTTCAGTCTCTTTCTTTCCCTACAACTGCAAACTTTTATTGACATTCATATTTTCAAAGTAGACAGACCAATTATAAAAATTTGCATATCCAATTTGTGTTCTTTTACTTGCATGAAAATACAGTCTCATATTCACCTACAGTCACGACAAAAATACGTACCAGAAAAAAAGTCAGAAATATCTTCCAAAATAGTATATTACTACGCAAAGCACATTTCTAGAGATACTGGATTGTATTTGATATATTCTAAAGTTTTTCCATACCAGTATTATAGAATAATAAAAAAGCCCGGGTCGCAGTGCCAAAACCCTGCCGACAATATAGTGTATTTGCTGATACAGGCCTTGTGGCTTTATTATGTGAACTTAAGGTGATTGCTGGGCAAAATCAAAAATTAAGTCGTTAATACACCCCTTAAAATTACATTTTTTTCTTAATTACATTATAATTGTCGATCGAACGTCTACACCAAAATTAAAAACACCTTTCAGTAAATAACTCACTATCTGCAAACTAGTGTTTTCAGAAAATTTGAAAATCCGGTCCTGTCGGGCCGATTTTATTAAAATTTTAAGAGCACTTTTTAATTGCTACTAAAGGGTTAAATTTCAATTTTGAAACGAATTTGAGAATTTTTTAGGTATTTTTGGGCCCAAAAACTTTTTTCAACCCCTAAAAACCACCCTTAAAATGACCCGATTGGGCCTATTTTAAATAGGCTTCGTGCGGTGATGGATTCTAACATGTGTGCCAAATTTAGTTAAAATGAATTAACTCCTTCGAAAGTTATTGCCCGTACACATATATACCTATATATATATATATATATATATATATATATATATATATATATATATATATATATATATATATATATTATGAAACGTCTAGAAATTTTGGTCCGACCCCTAGTTCCCGCCATCCGACCGATGCCAATAGTGTATGTTGCCATATGGCAAATACACTAAAAAATATACATATCTATCTATTATTTACCTTGAATAGCTGTTCGAATTTCTTAAGAGGTTATATTATGTAGCTGTTATCCTATTTGAATATAAATGTTTATAAATTGTTTACACATCGTTTGAGAAAACTATTTTTTTCCTTATAAGTAAAACTGTTTTGAACGTATGAAATATTTTCTGAAATAGTGTTTTTTGCAGACATGCTCGATTACGTCGATTTTTATTTGCAATTTGCCATCTTTTGAAATATTATTTCGCCACAGTGTAAAGTGGTGTATCGCTGAGCTAACAAAAAATGTGATAATTTCTTTAAATCCCGTTATTTTGAACAGTTTGAAAAAAAACATTTTTTGAAGTAAAATTTTTAGGCACGATAAGTTAAATTGATTCATGAGATTGTAACGAACATGTCGCAATCTACGTGTACCATATATAACAAAAATTGCCTATAAATTGCACACAAGTTTACGGAAATGATTCGCAATCGGTGCGTCGTCCAATAATATCCAGTAGTTTGAAATAATCAAGTCAAGTAGTAACGATAAAAAACCACGTCAAGTAAGTCGTGACTTTTAGAAACCTTGACTTTCAAGTCAAGTCAAGTAGTAAGAACATGTCTTGATGGGTCCCTAATAAGTTGTTAAAATAAATTCATTGTATAAGAGTTTTGATTTGAATCGCTGAAATTAAGTTCAAAGTAACGGTAGAAAATCAAGTTAAGTCAAGTAGATCGTAAAAGCGTCAAGCTACTTGACTTGATGAGTCCCTAATACGTTGTCAAAATAAATTCATTGTATAGGAGTTCTGCTTTCAATTGTTGAAATTAATTCAAGTAGTAACGATAGAAAATCAAGTCAAGTCAAGTAGTTCGTAAAAGCGTCAAGCTACTTGACTTGATGCGTCCCTAATACGTTGTCAAAATAAATTCATTGTATAGGAGTTTTATTTTCAATTGTTAAAATTAATTCAAGTAGTAACGATAGAAAATCAAGCCAAGTCAAGTAGTTCGTAAAAGCGTCAAGCTACTTGACTTGATGAGTCCCTAATACGTTGTCAAAATAAATTCATTGTATAGGAGTTCTATTTTCAATTGTTGAAATTAATTCAAGTAGTAACGATAGAAAATCAAGTCAAGTCAAGTAGTTCGTAAAAGCGTCAAGCTACTTGACTTGATGCGTCCCTAATACGTTGTCAAAATAAATTCATTGTATAGGAGTTTTATTTTCAATTGTTGAAATTAATTCAAGTAGTAACGATAGAAAATCAAGCCAAGTCAAGTAGTTTGTAAAAGCGTCAAGCTACTTGACTTGATGAGTCCCTAACACATTGTCAAAATAAATTAGTTGTATAGAAGTTCTGTTTTAAATTGTGAAAATGCGTCACAGTAAACTTTGTTTTCACAGTAATATAAGGGTATCTACATTTCAATTGTGATTTAATTACCAAATGTCAATTATGACGGCGCCTCAATTTGAACCTGGCTTTATTTATGTCTTTCATCAAATTTCCTTAGATAACAGATGATGTAAATAATTAGAGGTGCAGATGGTGGAAATTTTTGTCAGTGTTAAAGATCTTACGTTTATTACAAAGGAACAGATAAACCACAGAGAAATAGCGTATTGTTTTAATCAAAGGCAGTAAATAATGGAATCAAATTGAAATCAAGAAACCTCTTGACTACTAAAACACTGAAAGCGTGAACACTTCCTGCGCAAATATAAATATAATTATCTTTTGATCAAACAAAAAAGGGATAATAAAATCATAATAAGGCTGTAAAAATTAATTAATGCAAGATTATTTCCTATTAGAAATAATTATTGTCATAAACACAACGGCGTGTTTTTCATTTCAATATACGTTAGACAACAATTTTTAAATTTTAATACTTGCTATGGGTCAAACTGTAGTGATGGGAGTATTCGAATGCTATAATCGAGAAGTATCCGATTCTCATAAGTTCTCGGTGTTCTCGAATACTTTTTTGAAAGTATTCGAATACCGAGTTCTCGTAAGAAGAATTTCAAATAAACTGCAATCGAAGATTCGGCGTTCTCGGTTCTCGATTCCGGTACTCATCCAGTCAAAGTCAAACTATTTCCCACACATATAAACACACACGTGACACGACGGTGAACGTCCAACATTCTTTTTATTGCCATGATTT
Source organism: Venustoraphidia nigricollis (assembly GCA_034508555.1). Taxonomy (NCBI): domain Eukaryota; kingdom Metazoa; phylum Arthropoda; class Insecta; order Raphidioptera; family Raphidiidae; genus Venustoraphidia; species Venustoraphidia nigricollis. The sequence goes on along the minus strand of JAVRKA010000018.1, from coordinate 1,415,179 downwards.
CTAACTTGTGTAGACAGGGACGGCTGCGGAAATTAATAATATTCTCCAAATATATTTAATAGTTTAATTTAATTGTAATATCTAATTAAACATAACAAAAATAAATATGAAATTAAATAAAACGAAACCACTTGCGATTACTGTTCAAAATATTTTTTTATTCACAAAACGTTTCGACCAAATTTTGGTCCTTTTCAATTTATTAAAATATAAAATAAATTATAATTGTTTATATTAAAACAAAACAGTTAAGTACTAAAATTTTTTATAAAAATTATATAATCTATGACATTTCATTACCATAGATTATATAATTTTTATAAAAAATTTTAGTACTTAACTGTTTTGTTTTAATATAAACAATTATAATTTATTTTATATTTTAATAAATTGAAAAGGACCAAAATTTGGTCGAAACGTTTTGTGAATAAAAAAATATTTTGAACAGTAATCGCAAGTTGTTTCGTTTTATTTAATATTCTATTACTGTTGGTAGAGTCAATATTATTAAAAATAAATATGGTTTAAATAAATAAAAAATATTGTTCAAAATTAATAACAGAATAGGTATACTCAAGAATAATAAAAATGCGATATTCAAAAAACAATAAAAACCAATATAAAGATTAAAAAAAATAATAATAAAAAAAAAATATTTCTCAAAAATTAACAACTTAAAAAAATAAACTCTAATAACATAACTTTGGCCTTTAAATATGTATTTTACATATTACTATTTAAAAATACAATGGCATCTAAATTTTTAGGTGTCAGTCGATTTCTTCTACAATTGGTTAACTGGCCAGTTTTAGAAAAAACTCTCTCGGACTTTGAACAATCTCGATAATGTGAACGGCCGCCGGGATTTTTGTGTTCACATTATCAAGATTGCACTGTATATAGGTCTAAAGGTCAGTGTAGCACAACTCACTCTGAATCGAGTGCAATCGGTACTAATCGGTAGAGTCCGTACAGACTATGGTATTATGACATTGTCGCGGTGCAAAGAAATAAGAATATCACAATATGAGAAGCGAGAACCGAGAATATTATGGAATAATATAGGTATTATATTATTCATAATATTCTCAGTTCTCAGTTCTCGGTTCTCGGTTCTCGGTTCTCGAATACTCATTCGATTCTTAAAAGTATTCGAATACTGGGTTTTCGATTCCTAAAAGCATTCGATTCTGCCCATCACTAGGTCAAAGCGCGTCAGCTGTAAACATATTTTATATACTCTATATAACCAAACCGTCGATGTTCCCTGTACACAAAGAAAAAAACGATGTACGTATTAATATGGGCTGTAAATAGGGTGAGGGAGGGGGTGATGTTTGGTGAAAATGACGTCGCATCTCAAAAAGAAAAATATTTTATCATTCCAACTCTGCAAGTGGGGAATGGAACTTATTTAGGTCAAAGTTCGCATTCTAAAATTTTACAATATATTTCGTTTTGAGTCAAAAAACATATTTTTGGAAAAAGTCTGTTCGTTTGTTAATCTGTTTGTCTAGATAAGTGAAATGAAACCAAATTTTGAGAGAATGGTTAATATGCAAATATGAAGAGCCCTATTGTTTCTTTGGTGAAACTCGCAGATACGCAGAAGAGATATACACAATAACATTGTTTTTTAGTGTATTTGCCATATGGCAACATACACTATTGGCGTCGGTCAGATGGCGGGACCTAGGTGTCGGACCAAAATTTCTCGACGTTTCATAACCTCCTAAACACTTTGGGACCATTTTTAAAAATGTTTATATATATATATATATATATATATATATATATATATATATATATATATATATATATATATATATATAGGTATGTGTTTGTGTGCGCGGGCAATAACTTTCGAAAAAGTTAATTGATTTTAACGAAATGTTGAAATGCATCATCGCAAAAAGCCTATTTAAAATGGGCGTAATCGGACTATTTCAAGGGTAGTTTTTTTAGGGGTTGAAAAATGTTTTTGGGCCCCAAAATATCGAAAAAATTCTCAGAATCGTTTCCAAATTGACATTTAACTCTTTAGTAGTAATTAAAAAGTGTCCCTAAAATTTTAATAAAATCGGCCCGACAGGACCGGACTTACAAATTTTATGAAAACACTAGTTTGCAGATAGTGAATTATTTACTGAAAGTTGTTCGATTGATAATAATATTGCAATTAAGAAAAAAAATGTTATTTTAAGGGCTATAATAAGGAGTCAAATTTTTTATTTTTCCCAAAAACCAACTTAAGTTCGCATAATAAAGCCACACTGGCTGTATAAGCAAATACACTATATTGTCGGCAGGGTTTTGGCACTGCGACCCGGGTTTTTTTTGTATCATAATGGTATACTTTTCATAACGGCTTATTATTCTATTTATTTTTACAAGAAACTGTTGTAAAAAAGATTTTTTTTCTAAACTGTTCTTTTGTTCTGAAGATCTATTTTACGTGCGAAACCATATTATGTAGCGATGCAAACGAATAGCAAATTTCGTAAAATTTACTACTAGTCGTTATCCGCGTCACCGCACACGTTAACAGAAATTGTATTTGATTTATTATAGTATATTAAATAATAATAATAATAATAATGCGTTTAACGTCCGTTTCTCGACTTTATGTCATAACAGACGCCATTCGCACCATTACTATTTTTCATTTTACCACTTCCCGTTTCTTTCTACATTTCTTAAACTTCAACTTATATAATAGCAATGGGCGAATGATGGAATTACAGGAAATTAGGATAAGGTAGGTAATTTTTGAACTAGGAGTTTGATAGGTAATCGGCCATGGCCTCAAATAAGGAACCACCTCGATATTTATCTGGAATTAATTGAGGGAAACCATGGAAAACCTCAATCAAGATGGCCGGTACAGGAATTACCGTTTCTCGGCGAAAGGCAGTAGGAAAAAGTCCCAGCCACATCTGCCCCCGCCGGGAATCGAACCCGGACCTCCCGAATGCTCCCGAATACTCTACCCAGCTCGGTAGTATATTAAATAATAGAAATTAGTTTCACGGGTAATTGGAAAAAAAAAATCAATTTAAACACTTATTGATTGCAACGTTTCGTCTTTATTAAATTAAGACTTTTTCAAGCTTTGGAAAAATTTTTTTTTACAAAAATTAACAATCATAATATAATAAAAATATAAAACCTTATGGATTAAATAATTTACTAAAAAAAAGTCTTAATTTAATAAAGACGAAACGTTGCAATCAATAAGTGTTTAAATTGATTTTTTATTCCAATTACCCGTGAAACTAATTTCTATTATTACATATTTTGGAATTGAACTTTAAAGATGAGTACTTATATTAAATGTTAATACTTTTTAAGTTGGAATGGTCCTGTCACCAAATTGACTGGAGTTTTTTAAAATTATCTCTAAAAATTAGTGTTGAAATCATTAATAAAAATCTAGTGCCATTATTTAATTAGACGCAGCTTCTTCCAATGATAAAACATTTTGCTTTAAAGTTGACAGGATTATGAACTGTGATCGAAACAATTTCTAAAAATGAGATGAAGCGCTGTGATCGTCAATTCGTGAATGGAATGAGAGAAGCAGAAATGAACTAACGAACCAGCGAAATGCACAGATTTGAATGTTTTGAACATTTAGTATATCGAAATTGTAAAATTTCGACACATTGTAAAGTAGCAAAACACAAAGTTAATAAACTAATATGTACATGAAACAATTCATAAACATACATGTAATTATTGTCACAGGATGTAAGGTAAATTAAAGGTGGTAACACTGTGAAGTTACGTAAGCAAACTATAATATAGTTCTATTTACATTGTTAGATGTGTGCTTGTTATGTTGGCACTGTGAATGTTTAGAAATGAATTGCGTTTTTAGTTCAGTGTATATGCACTGAACTAAAAACAGCCCACGTTCATTATAACTACACTAAAATCGTTTTCCTAAGACTATTATATTACAGTGAAATCTATATATTTTGGTCACTTCGAGGGTTTTTTGGACCAACCATCAATTAATAGTTTTATCAGTTCTCAGAATAGAAACTAGGAGCTAGAAATTTGTAATGAACCCGCCATACAAAGGTATTGCTAGATATTTTCCTGTTTGCAAATTTTCAAGTTCGATTTTCAATGTATACGCATTTTTCTGGAAACATTATTTTCTAAAACTGTCATGGTCCTAAAAAAAAAGTATTCAACCGATTGCTTTGAAATTTATATATGTTCTTCTTTGGGTTGGGTAACTCAGATCTGAACCGGCTCAAAGAGCCGACTCCGACAGAAGATCCGTGAGAGCCGACTCACTTTTTCTTGAGCCGACGGATCAGCGGATCCGCATAACTCAGTGAAACACTTAACTCATAGAAGCACATTTTACACTTACGTATCAGTTATTGCTTTGAAGCATGTCAGCTCAAATTACTCATGCATCACATGTAGGGTTGGGTAACTCAGATCTGAACCGGTTCAAAAAGAGCCGACTCCGACAGAAGATCGTGTGAGCTGACGGATCCGCATAGCTCAGTGAATCACTTCACACAGAAGCACATTTTACACTTCCGTATCAGCTCTTTCATTGATGCATGTCAGCTCAAATGACTCATGCATCACATGTTTGGCTATGCATTCTATACAGGTACAACTATACAGTGTACACACTACGCACTAGGCGGTACAATTATTACTTAAGTCATAACTATTTAAGGTATTGTATTGCATATTGTAATATGCTTTCTGTTTAAAAAATCACTAAATGTAAAAAAAATGAAAATAAGTTTTTCCTCATAAACAGTGCCTTTTAATTAAAAATAATTAATACCTTTTTCAAATCATTAAAATGTAAAAACAAAATGCAAATAAGTCATTTAAATACTAATTACCAAATTCTATAAATTTCCATTTAAGAACAAAACTTGAGACACTTTTGAGGTTGACATTCGTGAACGCTTTTCTGTAAATATTTGTCCAGCCTTTGAAAATAGTCTTTCACAGGGGATCGATGTGGCTCTTTTTGAACCGGTTCAGTGAGCCGGCTCACATACAGGATCCAGATGCAAAGATGCAGATCACTAAAAAGACCCGTTTTTCCCATCTCTAGTTCTTCTACTCATTAATGGTTATCGTCCGTACTAAAATTGCTTATTTTCGAAAATATTTTCTTATTTTTTTAAGCGATTTTTAACAAAAAAATTAACAAAAAACAAACTTTTTTCTACAGTCCGCCATTTTTTTTTTTTTTTAATGAAATTGATTAATTTTAGTAGGGACGATAACGACATTCCTACTGAACAATGATCCATTCGATTTTTTTTATTTCAGACAACATGAACAGTCGCTATTACCATGACCAGTGACCTGCTTTTTTTTTAGTGTCTAATTTAATTTAAAAAATATATATATATAAAAAATGTAAAATAAGAGAGAATTTTTTTTTTATACAGTTTAAGATACAAACAAAAACATATAAAAAAATTAAAAATGATTGAATGTTATTGTCGTCTAAAAAAAATTCCCTAAAAAGAGATAAAATTTATGCGTTCACATAAGAATACCCCCTTATTAAAAAAATGATCAGTATTGGTTGACAAATTAATCCTGGGGAAATGAGGTAAGATACACAAAAAAATCTCCTTTTTTGAAGTCAATTAAAAATTATACTACCGATTTAATAAAAAAAACTCCGTGGTACCAATCTGTTAACATTCTAAGAAAATCGGTGTCGAAATTTTTTTAATCGGTTAGCCGTTCGCAAAGTTATGGCTGAAAAAACATTTAAAAAAATGTTTAATTAATATTCATAATTATTTTTAATCTAGAAAAACAATAGTATTATAATACATTTTGTTTGTGAAATGAGAATGCCTAGTTAATCTTAGTTTGTAAATTCAAACAGATATTCGCTTGAAATTTATTTGAAGTTCTTTCGGAAGATCATTATAATTTTATGAGGGCTTACAAATAAAAGTAGTATTGACAAAACTATTAATTAGGCAGTCCAATGGTGCTATTCTCTTTGATATAAGGATTTACAGTGTCACTTTTTAACAAATTTGACATCACACAAGTTAAAGTGAGATAGTAATTTAACAGTACTGTTAATTTTAACATGAATCATACAGAATAGCACCATTTATAAATATATCCGAACTAGAACGGTAAGTAACAGTTTTTTTTTTCATTTTATTGTAAAGATTATATTGGAAAATTTCGAAAAATGAATTCAATATTATGTCTTTCTTACAGTTTATTGAATCTTTTTGAATGCAAGTTTATTTCTTAATAATAAATCGTAGCTTGCCTTGAGGCATTCTATATCATCGTAAAAGGAAAACATGACAACGAGACAAAAGAAAGCAACTCAATAAACTCCTCATTTCATTCCTTTCACTTAAATAACTTCAATATACAGGGTGTTCAGGAGAGGCTAATAGACATGTTTATATGGAAAATTAGAAAGACCATAAAACATTACGTCATACGCATTTTAGCAAGTTATCGGAAATTATTTTAAAAACTATTTTTAAATTAAATGTACCATTGTAACATTTCATTCAAAAATCCAATTGTCAATAGAAATGCTTACATTGGCCATGCAGAATAGCTCCATAAATTGTAGTGCCGATGATAATTTACTTCTCGCTTGTATATTATAAAACTTGAAAAGCGTATAAAGATTGGCATGGGGTATGTTCAGTTCAGAAAGCGTTTGTGAAATGTTTATTGAGTAAGCACCAATTAGTTTAAATTACCATTGTGTGTTACTTTCAGCTTTATTATAATCAACATTTACATTCAGAGCTTTAACCATCCGTGTTTCGCTTATTATGTTCCCCTGTTTTACCCTATCTATCTTCATTACTTCACTAGTGTGAAAATGAAAATATTAAACAAAACACAGCAAACAGACTTCACAGATGTTTAAATTGAATAAATTATTATATACTTCTTACTAAATGATTTATATTTATTTTCGTACAACGGTTCCTACTTATTTCAGAACTTTATTTAAACATCTGTGAAGTATTTTAACTATGAATATCAAGCGAGTTAAAGTATTAAACAAAACTGTTTTTAGTGATATTAAAAAAATGTGTATATTAAAGTAAGTGGTAGTTCTAGGGAATAATCGAATGATTTTAAAAGGTCGCTAAAAAATGTTTTTAGTGTATTTGCCATAAGGCAACATACACTATTGGCGTTGGTCGGATGGCGGGACCTAGGGGTCGGACCAAAATTTCTCGACGTTTCATAACCTCCTAAACACTTTGGCACCATTTTTGAAAATGTTTATATATATATGTTTATATATATATGTATATATATATATATATATATATATATATATATATATATATATATATATATATATATTTATATACGTATATATATATATGTGCGGGCAATAACTTTCGAAAGAGTTAATTGATTTTAACGAAATTTGGTCCACGTGTTGAAATCCATCACCGCAAGAAGCCTATTTAAAATGGGCGTAATCGGGGCATTTTAAGGGTAGTTTTTAGGGGTTGAAAAATGTTTTTGGGCCCCAAAATACCGAAAAAATTCTCAGAATCGTTTCAAAATTGACATTTAACCCTTTAGTAGTAATTAAAAGGTGTCCCTAAAATTTAAATAAAATCGGCCCGACAGGACCGGACTTACAAATTTTATGAAAACACTAGTTTGCAGATAGTGACTTATTTATTGAAGGGTGTATTTAATTCAATGTAGACGTTAGATTGATAATAATATTACAAATAGTGAATTATTTACTGAAAGCTGTATATAATTTGGTATAGAGGTTCGATTTATAATAATATCGCAATTAAGAAAAAAAATGTTATTTTAAGGGGTGTATTAAGGAGTGAAATTTTTTATTTTGCCCAAAAACCAACTTAAGCTCGCAAAATAAAGCCACACTGCCTGTATAAGCAAATACACTATATTGTCGGCAGGGTTTTGGCACTGCGACCCGGGTTTTTTTATAATTAGCTACAATTTTTTAAAGAAAGAAGACAAAAAAGAGATGAGAATTGTTTTGTTATAAAAAGTTTTCTTGAAAAGAAAATAGTACAATTAATAACCATGCCGCTATTTTTTAAAATAAAAGTTGTAACAGAAAATCCATTTTCACACTACTGTATGTGCAAACAATGATTAGTACGAATAAAACGAATACCTACCGCAATCTAATTTTATTTTCAATTACTTTTTTATAACTTAAAAGTAGGTACATCCAAATTACACCGTGCCACGATATTTTTATACCTCCTAATTTATTTGTTTAAAAAGTACTAATTATGTCGTTTATTTTAGTTTATACCTATAGACTAGGTACTTAATTTCTTTATAAATAAAAAACGATTTCTCTTTGTTATTTAGAAAGAGAGAGTAGATCTAAAAACGGTATTTTCTTGAAATGAAATATAATAAATTAGACGTATTATAGGTATGCCAAATTTTATTAATATATACTCGTAAAGTTTCGTAAATTCATAATGTAATTTAACACAATATAGTATAGTCCCCATTATCTTAATACACTAAAAACGAAAAAGAAGAAGATAAGCTTAGAACTGGATGGTAAGACTCTGCCATTTTGGTTAATTTTCCATCGTGGATTTAAGTTGAAGGCTCTTTTAAGAATCATCTATTACCTATGCAATTTAACTAATTGCATAGAAATCGATTACTAAATTCATATTTGGATCAGAGCTATTGCTGATAACTTATGCTTTAAGCATCTAGAATACTTAAAGTACTTTGCTTAAAGCATTTTGTAAAGCTTGTTACTTATTACGCACATAGTGACATAAGCATTATAAATTACTTAATAAGCATTCAGCAAGACGCGTATTAAACATTTCTTAAATGCTCAGTAAGCATTTTCAAAGGTTATTAAAACATATTTCGCGTATATTTAAAAATTCTTATTTCATTTGGTGTTAGAGATCAATTTCTTGTTTTGTTTAATTCCAAACTTCCACATCAATTAGAAATATTATAGATGTTCAAAATTTATATCATAACTTAATGTAGGAACTTAACATTTAAGAAGTTACTTTAAAATTTTTAGCGCTTGATGCTTAAGTTTTTTAAAGCACTTTAGAAAGTGCTCGATTCTTTTAAGCATTTTTGGAAATAAAAGAGCTTGTTGCTTGATGCTTTAAGCACTTTAGTAAGTGCTTCAAGCACTTAGGTTCAACTATGACTTGGATCATAAATATCTTCAATTAGTCGTACTTATATTCAATTTCTTATCCAACTTGTCTCATTCAGATATATTTGGTGTTATGGGAAGGCAATTGATTCAACGCCCTCTGCGAGTTGTAGAAATATTGTAAGCAGAAAACTATTCTCAAGGTTTCTCAAGCCTCTTCAGAAAACAAAACATGCTAAAAAGCAGAAAACTCAAGTAGTGATTTAATTTTGGATTTTAGATTGAAATTGGTTACTGGGCACGACTTTGAATGATTCATTTCCATTTAACTTGCGTTTCCTTAATTTTCTACAATATTTATCTAATTGTCGGTTCCATTTTTGACGGATAATCGAAACTCTACCATATATCCAAAATTTAAACTTTTCACTTACATTTTAAAACAAATATCTTCCATTTCATAGGCGTCACTAAATTTGTATCACTAATTATATAATTTCGTACGAAACTTAGCATCGCTTCTTACAATAAAATTATTGTTTTATTATTATTACCGAAGCTATTAAAACTTTATTATTATATTTAGTAATATTTGCTTTTAACTTTCTTGAATATAATTTTAAAATTGTACATACAAACTCAGAAGTAAACAAACTTTAAACAGTGTGTTCAAATACACTTTCACTACTTAGAGATAATTCTGTTTATTGGTTAATGAATTTAAAGACCAATTGGCTGTAGTAGTAAAAAATAGCGTTCCCAACACCATAATCCATCAGAACCTATGGAATAGGAGTCACCGATTGACAATTTGTATTTCACATTCGGTCCGGATAGAATAAATTCTTTAGTTTGCCATCGTTTCGTCAAGGTCAGTAAAAATATATGCGGTATATATATATTTTTTACTGATCTTGACGGAACGATGACAAACTGAAGAAATTATTCTACTTCTTTCGCACGAAACACAAACATGCCTAAAAGGGATTTCATAAAAAATTGGTTTTATAAGAGAGAGAGAGAGAAAGAGAGAGAGAGAGAAAGTATTAAATTGTAGACTAGACTCTTAACGCTTCTGATATGATTAGTAATGTAAAAAATACAGATTTAACAAAGTATAATAGATTTTTATATAATTTTATTTCTGGCAAAGCTAAATAAAAATTTACACAATTAAGTTAGCAGGAAAGTGGACAAAATGATGTTAATCAATAAACCAATTATTAATTTTGCGACGTTTCGATCATATATTTGACCTTCATCAGGCATCTATAAAGTATAGCACATGTTAAAATTAAGTACATAACCAGATATACAAATGTTTACAAATACAGCATATTTACCTTAATACACTAATAAACTAATCTAAATAAAAATGTTTCCTTTAATAACCTCGCGCTTTTTTTTACCAAGAATCAATTATTTTGTTGTTATTGCGTAAGTGAGGACAATAAAAAAACGGGGAAGAATGTTTTTGAATTAGTGTAGGATAGGATCTTTTAAGCCACTGTTAGGTTCTTCCAAACTACGGAAGTTCAGCAAGTTTTTAGAACGGATCTTCGTCAAAATAAAGTTAGCGACCTCTACGGCCAACACGTCGTTCGCTATCTTACCGGCCGATCGCAGTACGTTTTTGGTCGATCGTTAACGCAACAAAACTCATAATAACTCTTTAACTTTACCGAACTGAAATAATGTACGAGAAATACTGATAAATTATTCAGTTAATATACAAAATAATTATGCCAGGGTCACATTGTGTATTCACAAAATGCACTTACAGTATCATATCGCGATGCAACGCGACGCTGTGCAATGCCTAATTAGTATAGTTCATGACGAGACAAAGCAACAATACAACCGTTTTATTGTTTAGAATACTGCCTCCGTTGTACCGATATTTCACGATAAAGTGAATCGAAATTAAATATACCTACTATTGCATATAATAAAGAGAAGATATATTTTAAAACGAGTTTGAATTAAAAGAAGTTAATTATAGTGGTTGTCATCCTTGATGATTGTTGGATAAGTTTGGACAAAATCCGTGGCACAGGATCAATAAAACACAATACTGAAGTTAAAATTGCATTCTCACTAACGTTTCGGTGTGCTTTACACCATCTTCAGAGTTCGAAAGGTCTGAAGATGGTTTAAAGCACACCGAAACGTTAGTGAGAATGCAATTTTAACTTCAGTATTGTGTTTTATTGATCCTGAGCCACGGATTTTATCCAAACTTATCCAATATATTTTAAAATCAAAGAAAAAGAAAATACAACTCTCATTTGTGTCGAATTTTCCTGTTTATTTTTCTAAATTTTACTCGTTTAGAATTTCTTCAGGAGTGCAATATAAAATGCTTACACTCCTGAAGGGAACCTAATTTCGAAACAAAAACGAGAAATTAAAAGAGAAAGATTTTACACAAACGTGAATTGTGGTCTTTTTCCATTGGTTCTGAGTGCTCGACGACTACAAAATATTTACTTCAACGGAGCGTCACCTCAACATATTTTGAATAACAGTTGTTTGGAAAATACAGCTTATTGAAATCCCCTTTTTAGGGCTGTCGGAACGCTCTGAATTTAAGCCAAAAATAGAGCTTCGGCTGTCAACTGATTATAAACTTATTTGTCAACATTCTGCAAAAAATATTTGACTATAAGGAAGATAAAGGACAAATCTAAGTCTCTAATGGACTACTTTTGTAATTTATCTACGATTTACTAGAAAAAAATTGGCATTAAATGTGCTAAAAAAACACACGTTTTCAATGTCACACTATGACCTTATTCGTACTTATTTCACAAAACTGTTCCATCACAAACCTAAAGTGACTTCCTTTTTCGGAAAAGTTTTTTAAATCTTCAAAATATTTCCAAAAATTAGAGTAATCAATTGACAGCGGCACCCTTGCAATAAATTTTTTTAGCCTCGTAGTTGGCACCAGCCAAAAATTGAAACATCCGGATGATTTGAGCGAGACAGAGCTAAAGAAAGTCACACCCACAATCTGTCTTTTGCCTACCTCGCCCCTTACCGCTGGGTCTCAGCACAAACAAAATTCAGAGCGTTCCGACAGCCTTAAGTACACTTTTAATCTATAACAGTTGAAAGTAATTTTAAAATTTAATTATCTGGCATAAAATTACATAAACATTTACAAAAAACAAAACATACAAAACAAAAAACATTTACAATATAAACTTCAAATTCGCAAGTGCGACAAAAATATTAGTTATTTTTCTGCAAGTTGTAAAATATTTTTTTAGGACTACAACTCATTTTTATTTTATTGGTAGGTATAATATACAATATTGTATATTTTTTTAAATAATAATTATTGTCGGTTTTTATAAAAATAAAAATAAAATTGATGTAAAAATGAAAAGTAAAAAATTATTTCTATGCTTACTACTAAGACTTTTCATGAGATCGTTTGTCTCTCGAACTTGGCAATTGTCTACGAAAGTAATTAGAAAATATAAAGATTTCGAAATAAATTTCCTCCAAACTTCCACTAAAATTCAACGATTAAAACACAAAAAACAATTACCATCTACATGGCACCAAATGTTTCCAAGAACATCCATAAACAGTAAGTTTGTATTTGGCAAGTTTGTGTGTGGTAATATCTTAATAGTGGCTCCTGTAGACATGCAGGGATATTATGTAAGTTATATGTAAATTTATCTATCATTAGCTTTGTTTGAACGTGACCTGATTAAAATACTGGCTTCAAGTGAGCTTCAGAAAGCTTTCGAACTATAGATGTACAAATGCATCCTCTGAAAAGTTACTAGCTTAACGAGTATCGATATGAGCACAATTGGTGGTACAGTCGTGACGTTCAAAGTTGCCCCAAGGAGAAAATGGATTAAATTATCCGTTATGATGTACCTATGTGTTCAGTCGATTATAATAATAATAATAATAATTTTATTTGCGTTGACTCTGTACAAATTTGCAAACGTCCAAAAATACATATAAGATAAAAATTGCTAAAAAATACATTAAGAGATAAAATTTCTAAAAATTACACTAAAAATTTTACACTGTACGGTACTAAATTTATTAAATACTCTTTTAATTGTTTTTGGAAAATGTTGATTTTTTTCTCCTTTTGTCTCTTGGGGGAGCTTTTGAAAAATTTTATGCCTAACATAAAGTGGCGACTTTTCATAAAAAGTTGTGCGATGTTTATAAAAAACAAGATATATTTCTGAATTCATGCCTCACTTTTACAGGAGTTTTTAAAAATAAGTGTTTGTGATGAATGTGAGACAATAGATCATATGCATATATTCCAAAAACTGTTAAAATCTTCTCAGTTTTGAATACTGTTTTGCAAGTCTCTCTCCGTTTTAAGTCATATATTAGTCTCACTATCCTTTTTTGTAGTATCAATATCCTGTCTGCTTCAGTGCTACAGCCCCAGACCAGGATTCCGTATTTTATTGTAGAATATATGTGTGCGTAATAATAGTTTAGCATCTGTTTACGATCAGTATATTGTTTCAGGATCCTTCCTTGGAAATAATTTTTATTCAGTTTTAAGGCTACGCTATTTATATGTTCTGTAAATTTCATTTCATTGTCAATAATGATACCAAGAAATTTCGCACTTTTATTTATTTCCATTTGTACTGATTGGTTGATGATGTTTTTATTTATTTCAGTTGATCTATTATTGCATGAACAATAAATTTAGCTCTATTATGAAGTTTTTCAATTTATAATGATAAGCTAATCAGTTCAGAATATCCTAAGTAAAAATTTAAATAGAAAATCAGAAGTTAATTTCTTAGGAATCATATTTAGTGAAACTCTTTCATGGAGTGCCCACTTCGAAAATCTAAATATTAAATTATCTAAAAGTATCTTTGCTCTCCGTGTCATAAAAAATAGTTGCACTGATATTTCAGTTTCTTTGTCTGCATATTATGCTTATTTTTACCAGCTTGTTAAATATGGAATTGTTTGTGGGGGTTGTTGTGCAGATATGCAAAAGGTATTTGTACTTCAGAAAAAAGCAATCCGCATAATTTTTAATCTTAATTTTCGTGTCAGTTGTAGACAAACATTTATAGAAAAACGTATTTTAACTGTGCCGTCTGTATATGTTTATTTTACTTTATGTTTTATTAAACGACGTATTCATAATTATGATACGTTTCAGGCTATCCATGGACATGAAAAAGGAATAATTCAAATGTGATTTTGCCGAAGTCTACACTGACGTTATTTAACAAGAGTGCCGAATATCACGCCTTGAAATTGTTTAATAAATTGCCACATAGTTTCAGAAATCTAAAAATTTCGAAACAATTGAAAACTGCTCTTCTTAAATAATGTCTGTATAGGGTGGATGATTTTGTTGTAAATGATTTGTAAACATATCTTTCTTTCTTTTTTGACGAATCCTATACATATTTGTATATCTTTGGATCAATAAATTCTAATTCTAATAAATAAAACGATAACTCAATGAGCTATTAACAATGAAATATATAATACATTGAAAATTGGTGAATGAACCAATAGTAAATACAAAAGAAGTTTCGGGGGTAAGTAATAAGGTAAAATATAATTACTTACCGGAATCTCTTTTTGTATTTACTATCGTTCATTCACCAATTTTCAATGTATTATATATTTCAGTGCTAATAACTCAATGCGTTGATGCACAGTTTTCTTTGTATCAAAAGAATTAAAATATATTTTGTAATATCTGAAATAAAAGTATATAATTACATCATTTCAATCTATTAGGTAGAAATGTGTTCTACAAAACCGCCACATTCATTGATGGGCTTTTATAGATATTATAGACGCTTGACGTGTGAGATCATTATCGTCCCCTTAGAAATGACTGTATCTTTTATTGTATCTTTTCTTGTCAATTTTTAACAGATCGTTCCCTAATGATCAAATAAATTAGTTATTTTCTCACAGGCGCACGTACACCAATCCTCTACTGTACCTAATGTGCGACCTATTTGAAGTTTGCAGATTATACAGTATACAATTTTCATTATGTCCTTCAACAAACCTACACTAGTGTACTACACTAGTCTGACTCGGGTGTAGTGCATAGTTACATTGTTCAGAGGACAAGGGTAGCAACGTGCTCAAGTTGAACTACAAGTGATACTGTATTTACAGAGAACCCCCGAATAACGCGACACTTTTACAACATGGTTACGCTCTAACAATGCTAGACAATTGCAGCAAGCACCGCACGACACATACTAGCGTGACGTAGAATTATGACATCTTGTTGCCAAACTTACTAATAGATTTTATAAAACACAAACGTTTTTTTCATGGAATGAAAGGAATAATTTAATGAAAAAATGACAGCACACAATGTCTGGTACATTCTCGAAAAGAATTTATATTCTGAATGCCTTATTCGAAATGTACCTACATATAATTAAATTTGAAATTTACAGAGTAACGTGTTAAGGTTTATTGAAAAATTATGTTAAAATTTTATAGTTTTGCTACATTTAGTAATGTTGCGGTACTTATATAACACGGTTTTGCTCTAACACGTTTTGAGATTTACGACAATCATTACATAGCACGGTACTTTTATAACACGAATTCTCTCTTACGCGATAAATTTCGTACAACATGGAATTTTTTTGTTTTAGTGCCCAGGAATTATTTGATTTTTGGACGCAATTTTTCATAATAGATTATTTGTGAATCTTCGCAGCTGATTCACCTTTCTATAACACGATTTCCAGGTACACGAGTTTATATTGGAGTCTTATCATATCTTATGAAGGTTTACTGTAGAGAAACTATAACGACTGTACTTATATGCGATACAATGTACAGAGCTGTTATCTACTGAAACTATACACCGATGCTTGTTTTCTATAACTAAATTATTCTACAAACATTCAGAAAGTCAGAATCTTGTTCAAAACAATTATAATTCTCATTGCTTTAACTACTGTTATGTTTTCAAATCTTTCTTTAGATTTAAAGAAACTATAACATAAGTTTCAAAACATGGCAATTTTTTAAAACCTGTCATAAGCCGTAATTTCACAGTTTTAGAAATGTCAAAATTCTTAAATACTATTTTAATAGAACAGGAAAGAGTCCAAGTTTCACAAAAAATACGCAAAAAAGTAGTACAATCAAAAAAATTGATAGACCCGTTATCCTTGACTTACCACTGAGTATACCAAAATTTCTTTAAAATCCAAGCTGTGCTACGACCGCCATATTGGAAAATGGCGCCTTACTTTTGGCATTTTGCTTCTAGCTTATTAATTATTTCATTCAGAAAAGAGAGACTGTATTTTACATTACACACTACTGAAGGGACACGGTTATTCGAAACCCTTGGCCTGATTTTTCAATTATAATAAAAGTTTGACGATTGGAAGAAATGTACTACGCCCGCCCTGTCCCCCGTCTCGCCTAATCATACTTTCAACAACGTTAACGCCTAGCCTATAGTATTCTGCTAACCTTGCTGAAGGGATACTTCTAGTCATGTAAACAAGCACACATATACGCAAAGCAGCTTCCAATTGCAAAAAACGAACTTGCTCTTTCGTGCTTAAAGAAGTTTCCCTTAAAAAAAAAAGTTTTACTGTTGGAAATTTAGTAACTTTTGAGTTACGAGCTTTATAAATATATATTTGATATTTTCACTCGAAGTCATCTTTTTGTAACTATAAATCTTCTACTTAAAATTCTATTTAAACTTCAAACGGGAGACCGTTTCGAATATGTTATTGGTCAATGAAAACTTGAAGTGTAATTGAAAATTTAAGTATACTGCTTATACGAGTAAATATAAGCAGGAAATGCATTCGAGAAAGAATAAATCTAATCGTAGTTACATGAATAGTCTACGAAGAAAATAAAAATGAACTTTGGTCTTGTAATTCAAATTCAACTATATAAACTTTCAATCAGTTTCATTCGACAAACTATGTACTAAAGTTACAATAAAAGTTTGGATAATCAAAAATACGACGAGTCACAACCAGAATATATTTTGAAGTTGTACTTCTTTGGCGTGATTAAAAATAGCAAAAATAGCACTCAAAATTTTAAACATATAAATTTTCACGGAAACACGAGCCATCATGTTCACCTACTGTGATGTCATTCTTGTAGTATCCAGACAAGTACAAATAAAACTACACGAGGCTCGTCTAGTATTTACTCACGTGTGTGTGTGTCGTGTTGATATAGGCAAATGTGTGTTTATTACAAGTCTGACGTCCCGTTTCAAACCATCATGGCGGACATCGTTTTTTTTTAATGTAAAAAATTGAGATTTTAAATTTGAAATAATAAATTAACCTCGTGTCTTTTATGAATATACAAAACGATATTTTCTGATTTCTTATTCGATAAAGTATAATTTTTTCTTCATATAAAAACTAGCTCTGGTTAATTACTTGTCAGAGTAAAGGCCATTCTATTAAGTAAGAAAAATCATCATTTATTTTTTATAGTGTCAAATACCTTATTAGGCTTGGACCTATAACAGACGGAGAATTTTTTATGTTTCCGCTCGTCATTCTATGTCAGAAATATAGTGAATGGTATTCGACGACAATTTCATTCCGTCGTGTCTGACTCCATGACGACACTTTTCCGTCGACTGTCAGTTCCCTAAATACAATTCGAAATTTATGTCGCTACTAACAAAAAAGTATTATATAGCTCATTATTATGCACACTTCTAATCAGAAATATGTCAATTACCATTCTGTGGAAATTATTAGAACAATAGCTTTATAAAACGAAAGATAGAAGCATATAACTAAGTGCATAGACAGAATGGGAACTGCAACTATACATATTGTAACTTTATATAATCTGCTGTATGATTAGGAAATATATAAAACGGGTCATAAACACCGACCGTGTATTGAATAAATTAATCATTAATACCTCTAGCAACACATCTATTATCAAGTAACCTCATCCCGGTTAGGAGCCACGAGACGTATCGGTGTTGAGCATGGAGCTGGAGGAACCAAAATCTGCGTGAGATTTAAGTGTAGTAGTGTGTACATAAATTCTTCTCTACGCTCACTGCTTTTCACTTAGTTCCATGAATTACGAATATTACCAAACTCGTTATAAAGTAGTTTATTCAAATAGATCATCGATTCATTTGAAAATGTAATTAAAAAATTTTGTCTTTATAAATAAAAATATTTAAACTACAATTTGTTTCATGACATACTTTAATGTGATTATTATATTTGTATATATGCCACTGGCTCATGTGTGTACCACTTACACTCCCGTTTTGTAACCGGTAAAGGGTTATATAAAATATTATTGCTAGGATTCTGGTACGACGTGTATTACGTATGGAAATGGGGCACCATTTCACACTTGTCACGCACGGTACTTTTCGTACTGTAAACGGATGTGTGTAAAAAGTGAAAACCCATGCAAAAACGGCGTAGATAATTTTGCTCAGTGATTTGACATATTTGTTCGTAAGCACGCATTGCCTCGAGGCCGTCAAAATATCGAAACTTAAAGTTTTAAAAATCAAGGAGCACCAACACTTCTGCACCCTTCTATGTTTTATCTGGCAAAAAAATGCCATCGCTAAAAAGTCTATCCCTGCGAGAAGCCATTCTAAAATCATTTGGCAAAATTTGATTGCGTGAAATAGACAATATTAAATTAAATATTAAACAAACATCAAGTGGAATACGAAATATTTGTAAAAAACAAAAAGCAATGTTATGTTGATCGGAATCAAACCTGCGACTTTCTGCGTAGGATGCAGTCGCTATAGTAACTGAGCTATCGCAGCTGTGTTTTATATCTGTCTTTATGGTATATCAAGTATCGACTACATAGGATCAATATTGCATCCTGGGGGTACCTACACAGAAAGTACGTTATTTTTATGGTTCATTACGTATAAATTATATAAGTTGTCGATACAGAAGCACGTAGTTCGTGCTGGAAGGATATTTAGCTGTATTTAATTGGTTTGTAAATGCTATCTGATAAAGCCAATTTCTCCTAGCCATGCAAGTATTCGCCTTGCATTACACAAACCCATAAATATCGGTATCTATATAGTTCAGTTCGTAAGTTCTAGAGATTACACTTACACTTCAAAATGTAATATAAGCAGCACAGTTTTTATACATGGCTTTAAATGGTTTCAATGTTTCGCCGCTCCTCTCTATTATTTCTGAGTTGTGGTAGGTATATGCTGGGTTGCAAAGAGCCTTGTCAAAAAATCTTATTTAACAATGATCTTAGATTGTGACTTCACATATTACATCATAAGAAAAATATTGTAGAATTTTAAATCGATTCTGCATATATAACCATCCAACACAAAAATATTTTTTCAATTCGAACCAATAGTTCCTGAGATTAGGGCGTTCAACCAAACAAACAAAGATTTCAGCTTTATAATTTTGTAATATTAATATAGATAATAAATCGTTTAACGTCCGTTTCTAAACATTATGTCATAGCAGCCATCCGTACCATTAGTACCTTCTCTTTGACACTTTTACTTTTTTTTCTGTATTTTTAAACTTCACTTTAGTTAACAACAATATCCAACTGGAAGAATTATAAGAAAGTAGGATAAGTTAAACAAAATCATTATATTAGTTACCAGTTCGATATTTAACTGGAATAAATTATTGAGGGAGTCAGGGAGACCATGGGAATCCTCAGCAAGAGATGAAAACTTACGAAACGTAAATATAGATGACAGCATGTATGTAGCCACCTATAACCACTTCTTTTTCAGTTTTGAATCCTTCTTAAGCACAAAAATTCTACGATTTAAACATTGATAAACACAAAATGATTAATTATTTTTCATGAAGTTATTCCGTACAGATTGCTATGAGCTACACACAGGGCTAAGTGAATATATATTTTGATATATCGAACTTTATTTTGTGTTTTTTTTTTAATTTCATTTCATCTAAAGATAACCAAATTTAATCTTCATACCTATAGGTAAGGTTCACTGGTATTTTAAGAATAAAATTATTACTAACTTAATTTCGTAGAAAAAGGTCAGTTAACAAGTAGGTAGTCTGCAAAAATTGAAATTGAAGAGACAAATCAACAACTTGATTTTTTTTCTCTATTTTAAATAATTAATAATAATAATTAAATTATTAATCAATACATTTTGTGCATATGTGTTTAATTCAATAGAATATTTTCGTTCCTGAATATTTTTTTTTACAATAAAGCAGTTTTGAAACATTCTGTATAAATACGGCAAGCTTGTTTGTACATTTGTTCTCACCATCTAATCAGATTACAGAAGGTTTTGTTGTATGTTTTTTTGTATCAACGAACGTAATAATATATTTCTATACGTTCTCTGTACTGGCATTTTGCAAGCGTGAGCTGTAAAATTGTTCAGTCGCTTATAGCTGCTCAGTAATAATAATAAAGAATAATTTGAACTGCATTTGCTAATGTATTTTAGAAATTAAAAAACACAAATTCAACTCATTTCCCGTTCTTAATGAAATCTACATCACCGAAAACGTTTTCAAAATATCAAATTTTGAGCCTCAGCGATTTCGTTTTGGATTGATGAGTCAGTCAGTTAATCAAGACTTTATTATTTTATGTAGAGACGTTGGTAGTCTATTTGCAATTGTGTGAAATTTGAGAATTACATAATATTGTTGTGAAGTTGGGTACTAGAACGCTTTTATAGGATTATTCATGCTTTCATAAATATAGGTTAGATAGAAGAGGTTTTATTTTTTGTTGTATTTAATTAATGAAATTTAATACAATAATCCCATCAACAGGGATTTAATCTAAATATTCCGAGAAATTATTGTGAAAGTGCAGACGGTTGATTAAAAATTTTCACGTAATTCAGGATTATGTTTCGTCGTGTAATTTTTTTGCGTTTTATAGAAATAATATTATACTAGATTAACCTCGTCCATATTCAACAGAGTGAGAATATTTGAAACATCATAGAAATAAAGAAACGCTCCTTTTCAACATATTTGGTTTCGGCTTCATATGTTTAGGCTGGTCGTTTCAAACTTCCCTACGCCATGTCGAACAATTCCGATGAAGCACGATTGAAACATGCGATTTTAATAACAAAATGGAATCGATTCATCCATCAGTTCTCAAATTAGAATCTGGAAAGTGAACTTGTAATTGATGTGTCATAAAAACATCATCGCTACCAAGGTCAGTAGATTACAGAGGTTGCCTCGTTCCATCAGACTATTCGGCGTAAGCACTATAATGACAATGATTGTTCATATTTTTATCAACCTAGAATGACAATATTATTTATGTACTCTTGTTAAATACTGCCAATAGTGTTTATAAACAACAGACGTTACCACGTAATCAACTGACAGGTCCGTCGAACGACGTCATCTCCCACGATTATCCAACTGAATGAGGCAATCTACTAATCTTGTCGGCTACAATCTCCGTTAAAGCTTTAAAATAAATTTAACTTGAAGGTTAAAATTCTATCATTAAAAAAACTATGTACTAATTCTTAAGGTCTTGAAAAAGATATAATTTGTGTAAAATTATTATCTTTTCATTTTGCATATTGTTCTTCAAAAGAAAATAAATTCTAAACAAAGTGTTTTAAGGAAAGTCATGTGAAATGTCTGCTAAATTTTGTGGCAGATTATAAAATTGTAAGAGACGTGCTTTTAATATGCACATGAATTCTACATGTACAATGTAATAATTGCTTTGACATTCTTGCGTATTTTGAAGCTTCACAAAATAAACTACAATGCTACATACTGTTTAGAAGATAAATTAATGTATATACTACCTATGTTACCGACTGAGAATAAGGCATTGTACAGTCAGATTCATATTATATTTTCAACTAATTTTATTCACGTGTTTTCAAGTTTTTAGTCCCTACTTCTGGAACAAAGAGTCCTTTGACGCTGTTCGGTCAATAAAAAAATACGTTAGTCAACGCTTAGCTACAAATTAATAACGATTTTTTCTGATTACAATTTCAAATTTTAGTTTTTAGTGTATTTGCCATATGGCAACATACACTATTGGCGTCGGTCGGATGGCGGGACCTAGGGGTCGGACCAAAATTTCTCGACGTTTCATAACCTCCTAAACACTTTGGCACCATTTTTTAAAATGTTTATATATATATATATATATATATATATATATTTATATACGTATATATATATGTGTGTACGCGCAATAACTTTCGAAAGAGTTAATTGATTTCAACGAAATTTGGCTTATGTGTTGAAATCCATCACCGCAAGAAGCCTATTTAAAATGGGCCTAATCGGGCTATTTTAAGGGTATTTTTTAGGGGTTGAAAAATGTTTTTGGGCCCCAAAATACCGAAAAAATTCTCCGAATCGTTTCAAAATTGAGATTTAACCCTTTGGTAGTAATTAAAAAGTGTCCCTAAAATTTTTATAAAATCGGCCTGACAGGACTGGATTTACAAATTTTATGAAAACACTAGTTTGCAGATAGTGACTTATTTATTGAAGGGTGTATTTAATTTGGTGTAGACGTTAGATTGATAATAATATTACAATTAATTAATTATTTTAAGGGGTGTATTAAGGGGTTAAATTTTTTATTTTGCCCAAAAATAAACTTAATTTCACATAATAAAAGTATAAAACCACACGGTCCTATACAAGCAAATACACTATATTGTCGGCAGGGTTTTGGCACTGCGACCCGGGTTTTTATATGTTTAGAACCACTCTAATTTTGTAGTCAAACATTTTATTATCGTATTGACAGAAAACATTTTAATCAAGATGCTGATAAAATGTAATTTTTTATGAAGAAACTAGAAAAAAGTACGTAAAATAAATGTATTTAACATATCTATTGTATTCCTCAATACCACTCCCCTCTAGTGGTGGAGTCAGAATGATAATAATATTATAATCAAACAAAATGACAGCTATTTTCGTGCAGCATCCTATAGTTTGACATGAAACAGTGAAGCGTCGTGCGAACATTCCATCTTGTGAACAGTTGCCAACAAGTCCTGTGTACATTATAAAACTTTCTCAATTAACATCGTTTAACATGAAACAAAAACGAATCAATACCAAGAAGGATCGACGCTAAACGCAAGTATAGTTAGAGGAAGGCCCAACTTCAATATATTTAGTTAGTTAACAGACGAGAGTCGAAGTCAATGTTTTGAACATAGCGACAGGTCCTGTTTTTGATGTTATTACAGAGTGATCAAAAAAACCTATGCCATGGGATTGCGCGTATAAACGGTCACATCCACGTAAGAATCAGAAAATGTATTTCAATTTATATTTTTGATAAAATGGTAACTATTGAAAAGAGAAAAAAGAGTGGGTGCGTGCACTTTATGTACGCGCATTTGAAGTTATACTTCTTTAGTGTGACTAAAAATTAACTTTGAATATAAGTGCAAATACTTCAAAAATTTAAGAAAAATACTTATAAAAATTACAGTCAAATATTTAAAAACATTATCAAAACGTTATGTTGGTTACACTTAAAACGACAATTGGTTGTAATCAAAGGTTATAGTCGTCTAATATATTATATAGTTTTCGGATGACAGAAAGCGCATTACTTTCGTCTATATGTCATTTCAGTCTGAGCCAACTTCATACTGTCGAATTGTTATTCGCTGTGCGCGCGCATCTTCCGTTGCCTGCTAAAATTGTAGTCAACGCACCTAAAGAATTATAACTTCAAAAAGGTGATAATTTCTTGTCAAGCTTAGCAAGTGCCTACTGCTCATCATAGAGAGGTTCCGATAGGCAATTTAAAAAACATTAACCTTTTAAAAAATCTCTGAAACGAAAAAAATAATAAAATTTTGAAGCAGCGCGATTTAATTAATATAACTTTTTACATATCTTTTTTTATTAAATTGGCGCTGAAATTTCAAGTTTTTCTAAAACAAAGAACGCTTTGAAACATGCTATGCTCGTTTTATTCCATATCGATATCTAGAAAACTTTTTCAGTAATACATAATCAAAGAAATATAAAGTTTATGATAAACTGAAAAGAAACATTTAATGATATCATTATTTCTTGTATCATTTCATCATTCTACATTAGCTGAATTATTTTATGTCAGCAATTAATTTTACAAACCCAACTGTTGATATTTTTTTTAATAAAACAAAACAAGACTTTAAAGTGAAAAAGCGAAAATGTATTCGAAACGAAATAAAACGGGAGTGTATTAAAATAATGAAAGTTGAGAAAATGAAATGAAATGTAAGATGTATATAAAAGAGAGATAGAGAGAGAGAGAGAGAGAAAGAGGGAGTTATAATGTTGAGTGGTAATGTCTCCAAGTCCCGTTCAATTCAGTAAAACTCGTCTTCGTATTAATTGTCTAAAGAAATGGAGTGTACGAAACGATCATATCAAGGGATGAGAAAAACACTATTCAAAATCCGTCTTTCTGATCAAAATTAATTCACCGTTCGGTTTTTCTACCCTAATCAACATAACAGATGCGTTTGTTTAGAAGGGATAGCCGACATTATCGAAGCATATGAGGTGGAGATAAGAAATAAACTTGGAAAGTTTTTCATTAGTTCGTATTGCAAATCTGTCGAAATCTGTATAAATCATACGAAAGATAAGGTTTGTTACTTCACTAATAGACCTACTTAAATTGTAAAAATAAGAATTTCCAAATGGTATACTTGCAACTTTCTTTTCATAATATTACATAAATAGATGTTTTAACATATACAGTGGTACCTTGAGATACGAATTTAATTCGTTCCGGGATCATCGTCGTATGTCAAAACAATCGTATCTCAAAGCAATTTTTCCCATTTAAAACAATGTAATGTATATTAATGCGTTCTAGCGATATGAAACTACCCCAATACACAGTTAAATTAGTTGCGCCATCTGGTGACATCATCTGTATATGTAGGTTATTTTTACAATCGGATAGGCAACCAGCTGTTATTCATACGGTACGGTCGGTAAAGCAGTTGATATTGATAATAATTCTTAGATTTTTTCTTCTCACTTACTTTAACTTTGGGACCCATTGTTAAAATAACAGGGTACATACAGTATTTAAACTAAAATAGCACGAAAAACAGGCACAACACAACGAATAACACAGCTACGTGTGAACAAGGAACGATGCGGCGACGGTGTCAACAACCAAACAGAGCGAACGCTCTGCCATCTAGTGATCATCTATAAAATTATCGCGCATTAAAATTCGTATCTCAAATTTTTCGTCGTATGTCGAGGTAGAAATTTTCGAATATTATTCGTCGTATCTCAAAAAATTCGTATGTCAGGGCATTCGTATCTCTAGGTACCACTGTATTTTCAAATTTATCACAAAATATAGCGTGAATGACTTTATAATTAAACTTTTTTTGCACTTTATGTACGTCTATGATTGATTATCTAAGTTTATTTACACTTCTAATTCACCAGACGAGGTGTGCTCATAGTTAATTGCGTAGTGAAACGCAACAAGCTGGCATTTTTTCTCTACCGACAGTATGCCACCACTTCTATTTCAGTTTGGATTATTTGGAAATACAAAACCTCTATGAAATGAACATTGGCAAATACAGCACATCGCCATTTTCAATGATTTATCATTTCAAAAAAACTTATTCTATAGAGTATAGACAATGCTGAGAACTACCAAGGTGTTTTCATAGCTGGTGCCCCTAGAAGTAATATTGTAAATTGAAGTTTTGTCATCTTTGAAATACAAAATAAGTATGAAAGGAAGTCAAACTTTATACACATTACATGTATAATATAAAAGTTTGTATTTGCAAGCAGAAAATAAATGATATTGAATTTTACAGTACAAGTTAATGATATTATTTTTTTAGGATTTAATAACAAATGGTGAACAATGTACCCTTCTGATGTGACATCGTTTTCTGTTCGTCTGTATATCGCAGTCGACTGTCTGCATATGCTTGTGACTTGAAATTTGGCACAGATTTAAAACTTCTGTGTCTACACCTAGTCCAAAAAGCAGAACCAAAATAAAATATTTTTCTTTATATTATTTTGGAGCTAAAAATTGAGGCAAAAAAATATTTTTTTTCTTCTTACGGTCAAGTAATTATGTGTAAGGACATTTTTTGAAGATTTAAAAAATATATATTTTTTTTTGTATAATAATAATAATTATCAAATAAACTTCTTTGCGATAATACAAATAAACATAACACTGCAATTATATGATTCCAATGTCAAATCAGATTTTATGACAATGCATTCTGCAATCCATAATCACATTTTTTTCTCTTTCAGGAGACGACCAGAATTAATTTTAATTATTAGTGTATTTGCCATATGGCAACATACACTATTGGCGTCGGTCGGATGGCGGGACCTAGGAGTCGGACAAAAATTTCTCGACGTTTCATAACCTCCTAAACACTTTGGCACCATTTTTAAAAATGTTTATATATATATATATATATATATATATGTAATGTATTTTGAAATAATCTTAGAATTTATTTTTATGTTAATTTATTGGAAGGTATTTTACAAGTGTTCATTTATAATTTTTAAAACAAAATTCTTAATTCTAATTACATAATATTACTTATAATCATTACCCATTATATAATTTAAAGATGAATACACACCATTCCTCCACCACAAGTCTTTTACAACCCAAAAAAATAAATTTTTAATACTTAACAAAAACAAACAATTTTTTTTATATATAATCTAGACGGTTAGGCTTTCTGACATTCGTTCTGAGATTATAACTTCTTTCTGAAACAGTCGAATCTGAACTTTTGTTAGATTCAACATCATCTTCGGTTTTAACTTCGACAGTTTCATCAACAGGCTCTATATTTTGTTCATTTATTTGTTCATCATTATGGATAATATTATTTGTATCATACCGATTTAGATCACTAAGAATAATAAAGTCATTATACGAGTTATCAGTGGAATTCTCAGACAATGATCTTATTTGGTTAATGTGCCTTTTCCAAATGAGATCACTTTCTTGAGTTTGCACAATGTATGTACGTGAACCTAATTTTTTAATTATTTTAACCGCAACCCAACAAGTTTTATTTACGTTACGATAGTCCTTAACACTAACCAAATCGTTAATTTCAAATTCTTTTCTATTTCTCCCTCTATAATATTTACATTGATTATTTTGACTTTTAACAACGTTATTTTTTACTTCTTGCTGGTTTTCGGTTATTTTAAAATCGTTATTATGTGGATTCATTAATGTTAATCTACTTCTTAAATTTCGACCAAACATTAATTTAGCCGGCGTTTCACCTGTAGACAAATGCACAGAATTCCTATAGTTTAATAGAAAATTTTGTATTACAAAATCTAAATCAACATTGGAATCTATAGTAAGAGCATTATTTAATTGTTGTTTAACTATTTTTACTGTATTTTCGGCTGCGCCATTTGTAGCTGGGTGATACGCAGGACTAGTAATATGTTGAATAGCATTTTTATCTACAAAAAATTTGAATTCTTTTGAAGTGAAAGTTGTTGCATTGTCTGTTACAATTACATTTGGCAACCCAAACCTTGCAAAAACTTCCCTTAGAACTTTGATAGTTGTTATAGATGTTATATTTTTCATTTCAAAAACCTCTATCCATTTGGAGTGAGCGTCAATTAAAACTAGAAATGTTTTTTTATGAAATGGACCTAAAAAATCAAGGTGTATTCTGTACCAAGGTGTTGATGGCCATTCCCATGGTTTTAAAAAACTTTTTGGCGGATCAGTTTTCCATTTAGCGCATGAAGGACATGATTTAATTAGATTTTCAATTTCTTTATCAATCTGAGGCCACCATACGTAAGATCGTGCTGACATTTTTGTTTTCACGATACCCATATGACTAGAGTGTAGTTCATTTAAAACGTGTTTTCTATATGCGTATGGTATATATATACGGTAGCCCCAAAATAAACAGTCATTTTCTATGTTAAGTTCATTTCTTTTGGTATAAAATATTTTAAAAGCATCGGGAATTTTATTAGACCAACCGTTTCTTAAATAATTTATAACAGTTTGAGCAACTGGATCTTTTTTTGTTTCTTCTTTTATTAAATTTAAATCAATAGGTAAAGATTGAGAAGATTCAGAAATATAATTAATAAAAATATCGTTTACATTATAATCAGATATTGTTTCAGATGGTATTGGAAGACGTGACAAACTATCTGCTACATTTTTATTAGACGAAACATATTTAATATCAAAGTCAAAAACTGATAAGTAAACCGCATATCTCTGTAACCGGTTCGCTGCCATTTGGGGTATGCCTACTTTAGGACCGTAAATACTCACCAAAGGCTTATGATCAGTAACTAAGACAAAATGGCGTCCATATAAATAATTATAAAATTTTGAAACTCCAAAAATGATTGCAAGAGCTTCTTTATCAATAACTGAATAATTTAATTCACTTTTTAAGAGCGTCCGAGATGCGTAAGCAATTGGACGTTCCACCTCTGCTGGAAAAACATGCGACAAAACCGCAGCTACGCCGAATTTAGATGCGTCAACCGTTAATCGCAATGGGAGTTCCGCATTGTAGTGAATAAGAACATCGTTAGAAATTAATTTCTTTTTTATTTCAATAAAAGCCTTCTCACAGTCGTCAGACCAATTCCATTTAACATCATTTTGTAACAAACTGTAGAGAGGTTTTAAAGTTGAAGCAACATTAGGAAGGAATCTACGATAGTAATTTACCAGACCTAAGAATGCTTTTAAATTGTTTACGTCAGCAGGCCTAGGTGCATTTACCATTGCCTTAACTTTATCCGGGCACGTGTGTAGCCCTTCACTATCTATAATGTATCCTAAATACGAAACCGAATTTTGAAAAAAACTACATTTATCAGGTTTAACTTTAAGGCCATGAAGCGATAAACGTTTTAACACAGATTCTAAATTACATAAGTGTTCTTTTTTTGTTTTACCGGTCACTAAAATATCATCCAAAAAGTTAACCGTGCATTTGAGACCTAATAATACCTTCTCTAAAATTTTCTGAAATTTTGCAGGACCTACTGAAATTCCATACGGTAATCTATTATAGACAAACAATCCTTTATGGGTGCTGATTGTTGTCAAATATTTTGAATCATCGGTAAGACATATTTGATTGTACGCTTGAGACAAATCGATTTTACTGAATTGCTGCCCCCCTTGAAGTTGTTGAAACAAATATTCTATTCGCGGTAACGGAAACTTATCACTTTTTAAAACAGGATTAAGAGTTATTTTATAATCACCGCAAATACGGACAGTATTGTCGCGTTTAAGGACCGGAACAATCGGAGTACCCCATTCACTATAAACAATGGGAGAAATTACCCCTAAATTTGATAATTTTGTTAATTCAACTTCAATTTTTTCTTTTAATGCGAAGGGCACCGATCTAGGCTTGCAATACTTAGGTGTTGCGTCATCTAACAGTTCCAATTTTATTTTACCGGACTTAAACGTTCCGATACCATCCGAAAAAACATCTTTAAATTTATTAAGTAAATCGTTAACTTCTACAGACTTAGTGATTGCATTAACCTCGGAAATTCCTATATTGAACGATCTCATCCAATCTCTACCTAAAAGCGGAGGACTATTACCATCCATTATAAAAATTTGTATTGGGCTAGACTTATTTTTATATTGAATATTCATGTTACATAACCCAACAGGCTTTATGATATTACCACCATATGACATCAAATTAACCGTGGCTTCATTTAACTGGATATTTCTAAATTTTTCTAAATATAATTCTTTTGGAATGACTGATATCGCTGCTCCCGAGTCAACCTGCATTTCTAAAGGTATATTATTCAAAATTACTTTTACATTAATAGTCTCATCTTGTTTGTTACTGCTGCTGCCTATTTGATATATCTCTACATCAGCTATATCTAAATACCTGTGTGACTTGTAATCACTATTAGAATTACCGCTTCCATCACTTTTGCGCTTAGGACATACTTGCTTCATGTGGCCCTTGGTGTTGCAGATGTGACATTTCCGATCACGATACCGGCATTGGAGTGAAGAGTGATTCTTGTATCCACAAACTCCGCATGGACCGCTACTCGGTGTGTCGTCACTGCCTCCCTTTTGATTTCTGGCCTTGAAACTTTGCCGTAGCTTGTACACTTCTGGAGATTCAGTTTTCACGTGGGCTGAAGGAACATCATAGTGGTGTTTGATAGATTCCAGATTCTCTGCTATTTCTAAAGCTTTAACCAATGTTAATGAACTAGGACTTTCCATAAATAATTTGTCCTTAGTTGGACCTTTCATTAAGCCCATTATAAATTTGTCCAATAATATCGTTTCTAAACAATTTCCGAATTCACAGGAACTTGCGAGTGACTTCAGTCTTGCGCACCAGTCAGAAATTGTCTCGCCGGCTTCAATATTTGCTGAATAAAATTTGTAACGTTCCGCATACGTTGACTTTTTTGGACAAAAATGCGTATCCATTATTTTAGCTAAATTGTCGAACGTCATAGTTTCAGGATCATCAGGAACACAAAGATCCATCAGTAATTTATATGCCGTTTCGCTTATGTTAGATAACAAAATAGCACGTTTCTTCTCAGCAACCGTAATATCATTTGCCAAAAAAAACTGTTTTAATTGCTTATAATAAATTTTCCAACAATTTAGTTCTGGGTCAAACGATTTAATGTGACCGACCTGCGTTTTATTTTCAGACATTTTTTATTTTATCACCACTACAATAATTTATTAAATACTTTTTTTTTTATCAAACTCGTCGCCAATGTAATGTATTTTGAAATAATCTTAGAATTTATTTTTATGTTAATTTATTGGAAGGTATTTTACAAGTGTTCATTTATAATTTTTAAAACAAAATTCTTAATTCTAATTACATAATATTACTTATAATCATTACCCATTATATAATTTAAAGATGAATACACACCAATATATATATATATATATATATGTGCGGGCAATAACTTTCGAAAGAGTTAATTGATTTTAACGAAATTTGGTCCACGTGTTTAAATCCATCACCGCAAGAAGCCTATTTAAAATGGGCGTAATCGGGCCATTTTAAGTGTAGTTTTTAGGGGTTGAAAAATGTTTTTGGGCCCCAAAATACCGAAAAAATCATCAGAATCGTTTCAAAATTGACATTTAACCCTTTAGTAGTAATTAAAAAGTGTCCCTAAAATTTCAATAAAATCGGCCCAACAGGACCGGACTTACAAATTTTATGAAAACACTAATTTGTAGATGGTGACTTATTTATTGAAGGGTGTATTTAATTCGCTGTAGACGTTAGATTGATAATAATATTGCAGTTAAGAAAAAAAATATCATTTTAAGGGGTGTATTAAGGAGTCAAATTTTTAATTTTGCCCAAAAACCAATTTAAGTTCGCGTAATAAAGCCACACTGCCTGTATAAGCAAATACACTATATTGTCGGCAGGGTTTTGGCACTGCGACCCGGGTTTTTTTTTCTGTTGAAGTGTTTGGTACATACTATCTCTACACCAAGAAATGCATCACTAAAAACCGTTTCAAAATAGGTCCACCCACTTTCGATAATCACATACAACTTCTCGCTTGAAAACAAGTGAGAAATTCTCCCCGTCCAGATAGACTTTTAGGCAATGAAAACATTTCTAGACGGCGAACAGGTGGCAAAAATGCGTTAGAAACAGAATTGACTTCAGAAACGATTTTTAAAGAATGTTACAAATTTACATAAAATTTCAGAGATAAAGAAAAACCGCAAGAAGAAAATAAAGCAGACTTAAATTGACACTAATTAAAGACAAAACTAATTAATCGCGGATTAAAATCAAAAGAAAAATAAAAGAGAAAACGTTAAATAACGATTGGGAAAAATTATATAAAGGCCGAAATGCGTTTATAATCGTTTTTTTCTCTTTTGGTACTACATAAATATTTTTACTTGTGGAAAACTTACCACAGGAAGATGTTTAAGTACTTGAGAAAAATTTATTTTAAATAAAAGTTAAAAGCTTTGCTGAAAAATTAGCTTTCACTATACTGCTATAAAGTCGGCAACACACGAGGAAAGGATGATTTTTTTAAATTCAAATATTTTATTCAATAATAGTAACAATACGATATTCGGGTTAATTTCCTATTATTTCATCGAACGAATCTTGCATTAATAAAACTATTAAAAGCTTAAAATATGACAAAATCAAAGAAAATATTGTCAATCACAATCCATATCGACAATGATGGTGCAAGTGGCTGTTATTAGAACTAAAAGAGACGTTAAATCCATTGTTTATAATTTTTTTTTCACATAATTATACCGGGTTGCAGAAAGTGTAGTCAAACAAATTGAAATGACAATGACCTCAGATTGTGTTCATATAATTACAGTTTTTAAACATGCAGGAGCAGTCTATTGTCGGATTCAAACTCTCTGGCATGTACAACATTAGATTGTACTCGTACAAAAACAAATACCTACTTAATCTGCATAAAAAAGATCGCCTTTCAATCTGAATTTTGCTCAAAATACGTAGAAAAATATTGTTTTGAATTGGGAATTGTACAAAAAATTATGTTAAATACATGTATGCAGTTTAAAAAATATAGTGTTAATAGATCAATTAATTGTTTTTCAACTAGAATCGATTTAAAATTACACAATGCGTTTCTAGTGGAGAAATAGTTTGGTCACAATCTAAGGTCATTGTTCAATCAAATTTTCTGACAAATATCTAATGCAAAAGCGAATAATTCACTTTTGAAAATTGATAATAATTCATCTTTAAAGTTCAATTCCAAAATATGTAATAATAGAAATTAGTTTCACGGGTAATTGGAATAAAAAATCAATTTAAACACTTATTGATTGCAACGTTTCGTCTTTATTAAATTAAGACTTTTTCAAGCTTTGATATAAAAGGCAATTTTGCATTACTGTAATGCAAAATTGCCTTTTATATCAAAGTTTTATTATAATTTAAACATGCTGAGGTTAGTCAAATTATTATTTCTTTTTAGTAAATTATTTAATCCATAAGGTTTTATATTTTTATTATATTATGATTGTTAATTTTTGTAAAAAAAAATTTTTTTCCAGAGCTTGAAAAAGTCTTAATTTAATAAAGACGAAACGTTGCAATCAATAAGTGTTTAAATTGATTTTTTTTTCCAATTACCCGTGAAACTAATTTCTATTGATAATAATGTTAATGCTGTGTTGATAAAATTACCAAAAGTTCAAATTACTATTATTATATCTGAATAATCAGACAATATAGTAACATTGAAAATGGTTACGTAAGATCTATATGATTATTAATACCAATCAGATCGCAACACGACGCACACATGTCATAAAGTGGCACGCAAAACATTCTCTAAAAAACATTTGCAATAAAAGTTGTGAAACCGAATGCGAGTGTTGAAAAGTTGCGAATCTTTCCTATATTGCGACGGCGGATATTCGTTGCAAGTCTATACAGAAAACTACAACCCATACCCGTTCTCACACCACCATATCCGTCCTCCCACCACATATACGTTTAACAGAGATTCAATAACTTTTGTCGCGCTGCACGTTTACAATTTTTAGCAACAATACAACGTATTGTGTGCAGTCTTAAAGCTTCTGTTATTTGAACGTTGTGATATCGTCCAGAACGAACGACGTGAAAAGAAAATAAAGCTTCGCTCGGTTCTCTTCTTCTTCTTCTTCCGTATTTCCGGTATCCTGTTTCACGGAGCCTGCAAGCGCTTTCGTCTATGTGCATTGTGTAATTTATTTTAGACGTACACAATTAATTGAAAACTTTGGTGAGGAAAAATTTAGGTTAATCATTGGTGTCACTTAAATAGCCCTATTTATTGTGAACAAAAGAAAGCTGAAGTTGATTGTAATTTATGCATAATTAGTGTTATCGTGATTTATTAAATCGCATCGAGAGAAACAGTAATTTTCAAAATGTTTTCAGTCACTGAGTCTAAGCATAGCCGAGCTTTCAGCAATGCCGTTGTTTATTATTCCATGTTTGCAGCTCTATTACATGACAAAGATCTGAACCGAAAACTGGTAAAAGTATAAATTGGATTTTCAATCTATTAAAGAATTATAAATCACAATATGAATTGTTACTAATCTTAAATAATTAATATTAATTTATGTATCTAGTGTGTAATGCATTAGTTTATGATGAGCTGAGACATCGTAATATAACGAGCGAATAGCGAGTTATAACAGTTATATACCAGTTATAAAAGCATTACAGTCGAGAACTATTGGATTGGTAAAACTGTATTACTTGTGATACTAGTGCAAAATAGGTCATTTTACTAACGCTATACAGGCATGAAAAGCAGCTATTTCATAGGGTCTTATGCAAAAAAAAAATTAATTCAGGTTTTCAACATTATAATATGTGCAAATTTCACTGAAACATCTTGTTGAATAATTCAGTATAATCTGTATTAATATTATAAAGAAGAAAAGTTAGCAAGTTTATTTCTTTATTTGTTGCAAGTTATCTCAGGAGCTACTGAGTCGATTTAAAAATTTTTCTTCTGTCCGAATAACATAAGCTCTATATTATTACGCTAAGATAAAAGAGGAATGATCAATGACTGAAAGGTAATTCGCGAATCGGGAATTTTGCA
Source organism: Venustoraphidia nigricollis (assembly GCA_034508555.1). Taxonomy (NCBI): domain Eukaryota; kingdom Metazoa; phylum Arthropoda; class Insecta; order Raphidioptera; family Raphidiidae; genus Venustoraphidia; species Venustoraphidia nigricollis. The sequence continues at coordinate 1,380,295 of JAVRKA010000018.1, read as the reverse complement.
AGTAATTTCTCTTTTTTTCTGGGTTTTAATTTTATTTACAATTATACGCTGTCTGTTTGAACTCTAGCTTTAATATTTTCAAAGCCATTTATCGTTCGTATCAAGGCCACTTAAGACATCCTTGGAAAAAAAACTGCTTGAAGAAGATACTCATATAAAATAAAATAAGCTTAGTGGATCGTGTCGTAAGCTTATATAAAACCACCAGCATTATATATAAATTCTCATAACCGTCATTGTGTACTGTTTAGTTGCATACGTCGTCACCAAAGCGCCACAGTTTCACAGATTGTGTGATTTGTGATGACTTTAAGTGGCTTGAATTTATTAGCTCGGTGCACGCTTCACTTAACAGCTCTTTTACAGCTACAATGAACACGAAACCAGTATGATGATAATAGTTTATGTATCTAGATTGTAATGTAGTATTTTATGTATTTATGTTCAAACGAGCGAATTTTAACAGTCACACGAGTCGTAAAGGCATTACAATCGAGATATATACGTACAATATTTTTAACGTGCCATCTATAAAATAACTGATTTTCACATGATAATAAGTATATTTATAGTATTTTGGACAGTTCAGTTCGGCCAATCTGGAATAATTACACGTGGGCTGTTTACGGTAGCAACGTCTACTATCTTGTCTTTTTTGCTCATAAGGATTTAAGTGACAACTGGATTGTTAAAATCATATTACTTTTGTTTAATTTTAAAACCAGTGCATAAAAGAGTTATTTTACTAGAGCTATACTTTTAGCGCTCCTAGCGGTTGGATCATTATATAAACAGAACAGCTGCTTGTTGAAAATCATATGATATAGTTCAAGAATCGGCAAGTTATTTTTTGTACAGTTCAGATGTTTATGACATTTTTATCTAGGTCTAGAAAAGAGAAAAATATCAGCGCTATTTCATAGCAAAATCCGTCTGTCACAAGCTCCCAGAGCCAAACGATACAAGCTAAAAGTTTGAAATTTAGCACAGTTAAAGTTTGTTATGACTTAAATAGGTAGTGTAGATATGAATTAATTCTTCGGATAAATATGGGTAATTATAAGAAGGGGTTAAATAGGTTATGAAAAAATGGAAAAAGTTCAACTTCTTCGAGTGGGGTGTCTAATGAAAGCTGGTGAGCCGTAGAAAACAATGACTCGCTTTTAAATATAATTTAGTTTTTTAAATAAAAAAATCGCAAACATTGCTAATTCGACGTCGTTTATTTCTAAAGTATTAATCGAAAAAATCTAAAATAAATTTAGTGTAAAAAAAATCCTACCAAAACTACAATCTACTCGGGTTGTTTAACAAATTTAACTGATGAATTTCCAAATTATATTTTCATACAAGCACAGCAGTTAATCCATTTTTAGGACACAGCTTGTACAACAATGAGCCGACCAACAATGTTTTATGGCAAAAGAATAAATGAACATCAACAACAGCAACCGGAGTATAAAGGCATTTTGCCAACACAACAGAGGAGGAAACAGGAAGTTCGTTCAGCCGCGATTATGGATCCCTCTATCTGTAAATGTGTGGATTATGGTATGATTCATTAGTCAAGTGACCGTTGCTTTTTAATTTATAACCTCAAATAATGAGAATTATTTCAACAGTAACTGTAAAAAAGACGGACAAGTGCGAGTAAGAATTTGACAAATACTTTGTTATCTTGTTTTCCGTTTCTATTAATGTAACAACTTCAAACAAGATGTTTTCATAAAAATAATAACTATATTTATTTGAATCAACAAATCATTGTTAATTCAGTCCTCATAAATAATTGATATTAAGTTTCGAGAGTGTAGTAAAAATAAAATTAAAAGTACGAAGTCATTGATGATGAAAAATAAAATGATTGTTTCTTAAAACAACAATATTTTTGTGTCGTTGATCGATGAGTACGTTCTGTGAATGCTATTCTTCCTTCACTCCCGAAACAATATCAGTTATTTTTGTCGCACTCACGAACTTCAGGTTTAAATTTCTTTTTCGAGGATATCACTCAATTTGGTTTTAATGGTGTAATACATAATACATATTTGTATATTTTTTAATAACAATTTTGTTTGTAAAAATATACTCATTTATTCAATTCTTTGATGACAAAGATAAAATGCAAACATGAATACAGTAACGCCATCTCTCCGTGGCAAAAATGAAAAGCAAAATATCCATTTATATAAATAAGATTTAGTACTAGGATGATAATATGTAAACGCCATCTCTCGGCGTAAAAATGAAAAGCCAAAGTGTATTTGTATTCCTGTAAATAATACTTTTTAGTAGATCGTCAGTTTTCACGAATGCAAAGCGATAGGTAACGCTTTGATTACGAATGACTCGCCTGTATATGCAAATAGAGGGAATGGGATATGTATGTGTGTTCATTGTCTGAAAAAGAAATAATTAATGCCCGTTTTTGCAAAATTAATATTGATTACTCCACTGCTATTGTGTAATAACAGGTGTATTGTTAAAAGAACATACTTATTCTATATTATGTACCTACGTGTATTATTTCTATATATTTCTATATTCACAGTATAATAAACACGTCAGACAGTGCATTGAACTAATGAATAAACTGCCTGGGGCATTGTTAAGAAAACTGAGTGTAATATTCTTAATATTCATATTCAAAGAAAGTTAATAGCAGCCCATTGTACAAATATGTTTAAAATCGAAAATTAAACGCATTTTCATTCTTCTTCTAAGAGAGTTTCCTTAATTAAAATAAAAAAACCCGGGTCGCAGTGCCAAAACCCTGCCGACAATATAGTGTATTTGCTAATACAGGCAGTGTGGCTTTATTATGCAAACTTAAGTTGGTTTTTGGGCAAAATAAAAAATTTGACTCCTTAATACATCCCTTAAAATAACATTTTTTTTTAACTGCAATATTATTATCAATCTAACGTCTACACCGAATTAAATACACCCTTCAATAAATAAGTCACTATCTACAAATAAGTGTTTTCAAAAAATTTGTAAATCCGGTCCTGTAGGCCCGATTTTATTAAAATTTTAGGGACACTTTTTAATTACTACCAGTGGGTTAAATTTCAATTTTGAAACGATTCGGAAATTTTTTTCGGTATTTCGGGGCCCAAAAACATTTTGCAACCCCCAAAAACTACCCTTAAAATGCCCAGATTGGGCCCATTTCAAATAGGCTTCTTGCGGTGAATCAATTAATTCCTTCGAAAGTTATTGCCCGCACACACACACACATATATATATATATATATATATATATATATATATATATATATATATATATATATATACGCATATATATATATATATATATATATATATATATAAATATATATATATACATATATATATAAACATTTTCAAAAATGGTGTCAAAGTGTTTAGGACGTTATGAAACGTCGAGAAATTTTGGTCCGACCCCTAGGTCCCGCCATCCGACCAACGCCAATAGTGTATGTTGCCATATGGCAAATACACTAACAAGAATGTCTTGAAATATTAGATTGTGTATCTGGGGCGTAATAGCACTTTTTCGACGAGTTGTGACATTACATACGAGCTCAAATATCATTATGCTCTAAATACACACTGTATTTTTGAAACTAATTTCTTTAGGCGCGTTTTGTGAATTTCGCGAAGGGACTGCTTGATGTGTTACCGTTACGAACAAATTTAATGTTTTTACGTGGCCTATTAATTCCATACATAATATACTAAAAATACAGTGTAAACTCTATATAGCGACGCTGAAGGGACTGCGCATTTTCTGGCGTTATAGAGAGTTGTCCTTATATGGAGAGAAAGAAAAATTAATATTATTTTACTATTGTAGTATTATTAAAAAACCCGGGTCGCAGTGCCAAAACCCTGCCGACAATATAGTGTATTTGCTTGTGTAGGGCCGTGTGGTTTTATACTTTTATTATGTGAAATTAAGTTTGTTTTTGGGCAAAATAAAAAATTTAACCCCTTAATACACCCCCTAAAATAACATTTTTTTCTTAATTGTAATATTATTATCAATCGAACCTCTGTACCAAATTATATACAACTTTCAGTAAATAATTCACTATCTGCAAAGTAGTGTTTTCATAAAATTTGTAAGTCCGGTCCTGTCGGGCCGATTTTATTAAAATTTTAGGAACACTTTTTAATTACTACTGAAGGGTTAAATGTCAATTTTGAAACGATTCTGAGAATTTTTTCGGTATTTTAGGGCCCAAAAATGTTTTTCAACCCCTAAAAACTTCCGTTAAAATGCTCCGATTACGCCCATTTTAAATAGGCTTCTTGCGGTGATGGATTTTAACACGTGGGCCAAATTTCGTTAAAATCAATTAACTCTTTCGAAAGTTATTGCCCGCACACATATATATATATATATATATACGCATATATATATATATGTATATATATATATACATATATATATAAACATTTTTAAAAATGGTGCCAAAGTGTTTAGAAGGTTATGAAACGTCGAGAAATTTTGGTCCGACCCCTAGGTCCCGCCATCCGACCGACGCCAATAGTGTATGTTGCCATATGGCAAATACACTAATAATAACGCATAAAATTTACAAATATTACTATTAACAAAAATAACAACGCTGGTTGCGTAAATTCTGTTATCTTCGTCTGATGTTTTTTTGCTATGCCAGTATTTTAATTGCATTTTCTTATGTATTTTGCCGACATTATGTGCGTTATAATGGCATATGGTCGATATTTAGAGTGGGTGTGATGCTACATAAAGTGTATCATTATATGGACAACAAGGCAAACCAATTAAAGTAGAGTACGACGTTTTAGGGAGCGTGACGTTAAATCGAGTGACGTTACATGAAGTTTACACTGTATATATGTATACATATATATCGCAGCGGATTTTACAAAGTCCACATACTGCGAGAGGTGTTTTTAATGAATTAATTTAATGAATACAAATCAACCAAATCATAATTCAGTTTGTAATTGTATATAGTTGTATAGATTTCTAGAACGATTTTTTTTTTGCTTATTTATTTATCTGTATCTATATAAAAAAAACTGTAAACCTATTATGTAATATTTACGTGTTTTATTTTAGCCACACCGTAACGATTACACATACACTTTCTTCCTACTCCTTATAAAATAAAAAAAACCCGGGTCGCAGTGCCAAAACCCTGCCGACAATATAGTGTATTTGCTTATACAGGCAGTGTGGCTTTATTTTGCGAGCTTAAGTTGGTTTTTGGCCAAAATAAAAAATTTTACTCCTTAATACACCCCTTAAAATAACATTTTTTTTTTCTTAATTTGCAATATTATTATCAATCGAACCTCTATACCAAGTTATATACACCTTTCAGTAAATAATTCACTATCTGCAAACTAGTCTTTCTTAAAATTTTTAAATCCGGTCCTGTAAGGTCGATTTTATTAAAATTTTAGGGACACATTTTAATTACTGCCAGAGGGTTAAATTTCAATTTTGAAACGATTCAGAGAATTTTTTCGGTATTTTAGGGCCCAAAAACATTTTTCAACCCCTAAAAACTACCCTTAAGATGGCCCGATTAGGCCCACTTTAAATAGGCTTCTTGCGGTGATGGATTTCAACACGTGGGCCAAATTTAGTTGAAATCAATTAACTCTTTCGAAAGTTATTGCCCGCACACATATATATATATATATATATATATATATATATATATATATATATATATATATATATATACGTATATATATATATACGTATATATATATATATATATATATATATATATATAAATATATATATACATATATATATAAACATTTTTAAAAATGGTGCCAAAGTGTTTAGGAGGTTATGAAACGTCGAGAAATTTTGGTCCGACCCCTAGGTCCCGCCATCCGACCGACGCCAATAGTGTATGTTGCCATATGGCAAATACACTAATAATTTTGTTTTCATTTCCAGTATTTTCTACATTTCACTTGTGTAGCAAATTTAACTTCAATAATAAATTAGTACAGGTAACAGTTTGTTGTACACATTATAAGTAGCGGCAACTACGCCACTGATTCTTTTTTACTATTTTTGGAGTTTCAGCGGTACACGAGTCGGTGAAGGTTTTCGAAATACGCCGAGCAAGTAAACGATAGTAAGGTAGTACTAGGTGGTATAGTCGCTACATTTTGAACGTAACCGGCCGTAGCAATGATTAATGACTGCGTCACACCAACGCGATGCGGCGAGCTCAGTCGTCTCGTAGCAGCATCAGTAGCGGTTTGTTTAATTTTTAAAATAGGTATCAATTTTTTTATACACTACAAACATAATTGTTTATAGCTTAAAGCGGAATTGTTATAATACTTTGGAATGGAGGCAGAGCTTTGACGTTTAATTAAAAAAACTCGGGTCGCAGTGCCAAAACCCTGCCGACAATATAGTTTATTAGTGTATTTGCCATATGGCAACATACACTATTGGCGTCGGTCGGATGGCGGGACCTAGGGGTCGGACCAAAATTTCTCGACGTTTCATAACCTCCTAAACACTTTGGCACCATTTTTAAAAATGTTTATATATATATGTATATATATATATATATATATTTATATATATATATATATATAGGTATATATGTGTACGGGCAATAACTTTCGAAGGAGTTAATTTATTTTAACGAAATTTGGCACACATGTTGGAATCCATCACCGCACGAAGCCTATTTAAAATAGACCCAATCGGATCATTTTAAGGGTGGTTTTTAGGGGTTGAAATGTTTTTGGGCCCAAAAATACCTAAAAAATCCTCAGAATCGTTTCAAAATTGAAATTTAACCCTTTAATAGCAATTAAAAAGTGCTCCAAAAATTTTAATAAAATCGGCCCGACAGGACCGGATTTACAAATTTTCTGAAAACATTAGTATGCAGATAGTGAGTTATTTTCTGAAAGGTGTTTTTAATTTTGGTGTAGACGTTCGATCGACAATAATAATGTAGTTATGAAAAAATGTAATTTTAAGGGGTGTATTAAGGAGTTAATTTTTTTTATTTTGCCCTACAATCACCTTAAGTTCACATAATAAAGCCACAAGGCCTGTATTAGCAAATACACTATATTGTCGGCAGGGTTTTGGCACTGCGACCCGGGTTTTTTGTTAATACAGGCAGTGTGGTTTTATTATTTGAACATAAGTTTGTTTTAGGGAAAAATAAAAGTTTTAACTCCTTAATATACCCCTTAAAAACATGTGTTTTTAATTACAATATTATTATCAATTGAACATCTACACTAAACTAAATACACCTTTCACTAAATAAATCACTATCTGCAAATTAGTGTTTTCAAAAAATTTGTAAGCCCTATTGGGCCGATTTTATTAAAATTTTGGGGGCACTTTTTAATTGCTACTGAAGGGTGAAATTTCAATTTTGAAACAATTCTGAGAATTTTTTCGGCATTTTTGGGCCCAAAAACTTTTTTCAACCCCTAAAAACCACCCTTAAAAAAACCCGATTAGGCCCATTTTAAATAGGCTTTGTGCGACAGTAGATTCTAACATGTTTTAAAATGAATTAGCTCCTTCGAAAGTTATTGCTCGCACACATTTTCAAAAATGGTGTCAAGTGGCTTAGAATGATGTGAAACGTCGGGAAACTTTAGTCCGACCCCTAGGTCCTTCCATCCGACCGATGCCAATAGTGTATGTGCCATATATGACAAATACACTGAAAGTGGTGCGTGCACTTAAGTATGCGTGGCAGAAGTTGTACTTCTTTGACGTGTTCGCGATAATTGATATTCACATTTTCATTAAAGTGATAAAATAAAATAGGATTTTTAGAGAGATGATAAATATAGTTAAAAGTTAGCCTGTTCACTTCGAGTAGTACTACTTATTTAATCCATCATCACATTGTAACGGAAAAATGAGACGTAATCGCGTAGATATGTAGAGTGCTTTATAAAAATAAAAAAAACTGCGTCAGGATACGCCACTGCAGCTACATACATATATAACTAAGTTGTAATCACTCATTCGTTCAATTGTATAAAAACACTAAAACGAACTTTCGTTAAGTCAAAACATTTACATGTATTTTAAATTTTGCTAGTCAGAGAGCTGTGCCAAAACCGGCACATTAAGAATTTTCTTAATAACTTAAATGTATTTACGAACCACTAAACATAGAAAACATGACTGTGAAAGCACGCTGTTTTTAGTGTATTTGCCATATGGCAACATACACTATTGGCGTTGGTCGGATGGCGGGACCTAGGGGTCGGACCAAAATTTCTCGACGTTTCATAACCTCCTAAACACATTGGCACCATTTTTAAAAATGTTTATATATATATATATATATATATATATATATATATATATATATATATATATATTTATATACGTATATATATACATATATATATATATATATATGTGTGCGGGCAATAACTTTCGAAGGAGTTAATTGATTTTAACGAAATTTGGCCCACGTGTTGAAATCGATCACCGCAAGAAGCCTATTTAAAATGGGCCTAATCGGGCTATTTTGAGGGTAGTTTTTAGGGGTTGAAAAAAGTTTTTGGGCCCCAAAATACCGAAAAAATTCTTCGAATCGTTTCAAAATTGAAATTTAACCCTCTGGTAGTAATTAAAAAGTGTCCCTAAAATTTTGATAAAATCGGCCTGACAGGACCGGACTTACAAATTTTATGAAAAAACTAGTTTGCAGATAATGAATTATTTACTGAAACGTGTATATAATTTAGTATAGAGGTTCGATTGATAATAATATTGCAATTAAGAAAAAAAAATGTTAATTAAGGGGTGTATTAAGGAGTCTAATTTTTTATTTTGCCCAGAAACCAACTAAAGTTCGCATAATAAAGCCACACTGCCTGTATAAGCAAATACACTATATTGTCGGCAGGGTTTTGGCACTGCGACCCGTTTTTTTTTTTTTTTAACTTAAATTATTGTGCTCAGCGACAATGGCTATATGCACAACTCTAGAACTCTAAGAACATTAATGTAACATTTCATTTTCAAAAATTTTTTTTTCACGATGTTAAAAACGAAAACAATTAAATGAGAACTTTTGGTAACAGTCTCGACTTTATGTCATAACAGACGCCATTCGCACCATTACTATTTTTCATCTACCACACTTCCCGTTATTTTTCTACATTTTTAAAACTTCAACTTATGTAATAGCAATGGGCGAATGAAGGAAGTATAGTAAATTAGGATAAGGTAGGCAATTTTTGAACTAGGAGTTTGATAGGTAATCGGCCATGGCCTCAAATAAGGAACCATCTCGATATTTATCTGGAATTAATTGAGGGAAACCATGGAAAACCTCAATCAAGATGGCCGGTACAGGAATTACCGTTTCTCGGCGGGACGCAGTAGGAAAAAGTCCCAGCCACATCTGCCCCCGCCGGGATTCGAACCCGGACCTCCCGAATGCGAGTCTAGTGCTGTTACCACTACTCTACCCAGCTCGGCGGTGACAGTTATATTATTAATTGTCCGTTTAACATCAGTTTCTCGACATACGAAATACGACTTGCATCATTACTATCTTAAATTTGGTCGCTACTTTGCCGTTATTTCTTGCATCTTTAAATTTAAAATTAGATAACAGTCAAGCTCATTAGATACACAAGTTATCTCGTTAATAAATAACGTCAGCTGAGAGACCGCTCAACATTTTTATTAACAACACATCAATTGACAGCCCACTAGATGACGTTATCCCGCCACTATTATTCAACGGAACGAGCTCACCATCTAGTAACTTAAGTTAATAGTTAAGTGCGAGTGGGCAATTTTTAAAAATTGGGTAACTTTGTGAGTATAGCAGTTTGACAGAAAATCGGTTATGCATCTTGTGTATTGAGGGAAACAATGGAAAACCTCGTCAAGATGGTTTGTACAGGGAATTACCGTTTCCCGGTAAAAGTCACAGCCACATATGTTCCCGCCGGAACTTAACCTCAGTACCATTTTAGTGTCAGTCTAGATCTCTATCTACTACGCTAGTCATTCATAGTGTTAATAAACTCTTAAATCACTTTTTTAACAATCGTACTAAAAAGCAAAGGCACGCTGGAAGGTAATTGATACCATATTTTATAGAAAGTGAATGTACAGTACACTCTTAATGAAGATTCCCATGTCAGACAAGCATGCGTCGTCTAATATAATTTTTTATCGAGCGATCATTCAAAATCAATCCTAGTAAAAAATATTCTGTTCATAAACGTCTAAGAAATATTTGTACTCTGCGTTCAAAAACTATATCTCGAACTAAAAATCAATGAGACATTATAAAGATCTTCCGTTCTATTAAACCAGTGGTCTCCAAAGTGTTTATGCGAAGCGCTACATTGTCAACTTTGGAAATGTCACCGAAATCCTTCTTAATACTTTTCGTTAGAGGTGTCCACAGACCGACTGGAGAAAAATCCAACCCGAATAAAAGTGACATGCGGGTGGAAGGTACTGTTGTAAATTACCTTGATACAAATTATATTTTTTAAAACACGTTTTGCTTGCAAATAGCAAGCAATAAATATTTGTGTAAAAAGGTTGGTGAACTTTAAACTATGGAATCTTTGGTTAAACTGCATATACATACACGGTATTGTCATAATACAATGAGACCACAGTAAGGGTTTCGTTAAAAAAAAGTAACCAATTTTTTTATTTTCAAGACGAGCGCAAGTCGACCAAAGAAAGCAAAGAGTCAGCAACATTTTCTCATAAAATGTCCGCAGATGCACGACTTTCATAGTCCACTAAAAATAAGAGCAATAAGAAGAGGTATGCTGAGAAATGTTTAAAATGGAATATTTAATTTATTGTATGTACAAGCATAATAAAACGGCCATCGTTCGTTTTTATAGCATTACTAGCTGCCAACCCGGTTTCACTCGAGTTCAGTGCGGATACAATATTTAAATTGCATTTGGAGGCTTGTATTAATATTAATATTATAGAAAAAGTATTCTATGATAAAGAGGAAAGTAAATTGTGATAGATTTCAATCAAGTTTACTGTACTGAAGCTATCTATCTATGAACGACACTAAACTGTTTAGTGACTGAGGTGGGCAAGCTGTCATGGCGTACGGATATAAAACAATTGTCATTCATTATTAGTGTATTTGCCATATGGCAACATACACTATTGGCGTCGGTCGGATGGCGGGACCTAGGGGTCGGACCAAAATTTCTCGACGTTTCATAACCTCCTAAACACTTTGGCACCATTTTTAAAAATGTATATATATATATATATATATATATGTGTACGCGCGATAACTTTCGAAAGAGTTAATTGATTTCAATGAAATTTGGGCCACGTGTTGAAACCCATCACCGCAAGAAGCCTATTTAAAATGGGCCTAATCGGGCTATTTTAAGGGTAGTTTTTAGGGGTTGAAAACTGTTTTTGGGCCCCAAAATACCGAAAAAATTCTCCGAATCGTTTCAAAATTGAAATTTAACACTTTGGTAGTGATTAAAAAGTGTCCCCACAATTTTAATAAAATTGGCCCGACAGGACCGGATTTACAAATTTTATGAAAACACTAGGTTGCAGATAGTGACTTATTTATTAAAGGGTGTATTTAATTCAGTTTAGACGTTAGATTGATAATAATATTACAATTAAGAAAAAAATGTTATTTTAAGGGGTGTATTAAGGGGTTAAATTTTTTATTTTGCCCAAAAACAAACTTAATTTCACATAATAAAAGTATAAAACCACACGGCCCTATACAAGCAAATACACTATATTGTCGGCAGGGTTTTGGCACTGCGACCCGGGTTTTTATTATTATTGTAACAAGATCAGTATTCGAATTCTGCGGATATATGTTGACGATTTAAAATTTATATCGTTTCATGTTTAATAATTTTTGATAGATTTACCGTACTGTATCCTTCGACGAAATTATTGATATAGAATATTATATCTTATCCAGTGAAATAAAGTTTGCATAAATCTTCAAAAGAACATTCACAATAAAACTTTAAATTCGTGAGTACGACAAAATTAACTGAAATCAAGTTTCGAGGACCAAAATATTCGATTTCAGGTAGTGGCAGAACTTAGTGAGGGAGCTCTGGAGGTACTAGAAACTAAAGTTGCGCGTTCAATTACTAATGATTAGACCGACAGTGAAATAAGAAATGCATATTGCTGGCATGATTAAAAATATTGACAGGATGTAGTTTGACACATCCCTGAACAATAACTAATTATCTTTGTTTAACAACAACGAAATGTCTGGCGTTGAAAACTCCGAAAGACGCTAAAGAACGAGTTTAGTTGAGAATGAAAAACAGAATACGTGAAAATGACGCGTTTACAGAATATGTCTTATTAGTTCAAACTCTAACCGTATGAATTTTTTACGTATTGGAGATAATCAAAATGTAAGATGTGTGCCGAAACTAATGATGTTAGTGAAGAAGGAAAAATTCGTCTATTTTTAATGGTGCCTTTAATGAAATAAAACCGTTTCTACGCCTTCAAAAAACTTTTTTCATTTCAATACTCTGAATCAACTCTGCAGCTTTTATTTACTTGAAAAGAATTAAATTTTCGATTTCTGCGTTGAGAATCTAAAATGAAGATGAAGATTCGAATAATTTCACTGTTTATTAATTTGCAGAATGTACTTACAGGAGACTAAAATTAGTCCACTAAACTCACGGTCACCCTCGCAAACTGTAATAATTTCTTTTAACTAAAAGACTATAAGCACTGTCCAGTCTTTTTAGGGTTCCGTACCTCAAAACGAAAAAAGAACCCTCATAGAACCACTTCGTTGCCCGTCTACCTGTCCGTCAAAACCCTTTTTCTCAGGAACATGTGGAGGCATCAAGTTGAAATTAATATCATATACTCATGTCTGCAATCTCTTGGAGCTGTGAAAAAATCAAACTTCTAAGTCAACGCAATCAACAGATACGATCGTTTATGTCGCTTACTTTGAAACTCGCAAGGGAGTCAAAACCTATAGGGTACTTTCTGTTGACCTAAAATCATTAAATTTGGCAAGAAGCACAAGTAAAGGGAAAAATTCGAAAACAGTAAACTTGTAGTTACGTCACAAAAAAAGTTAGTTAGCTATTAGTTCAGACATTTCTGCGTCTTAGTGTGTATTACTATGTCCGTTATAACAACAAATAATAAAATAAAATAAAGTTAATAATTAATATTGTAGGGTGATACGGAACCCTTCGTGTGCGAGTCCGACTCGCACTTGGCCAGTTTTTTTAAATGCATGTTACCAAGCCTAAATTACTTTAATACATAATAAATGTCAACTTGTGAGATAAATACGGTAGTATTTTTTTGTTCTTCGTACAAATGACATCATAATTCAGTGCGTTAAGTTGCCAGCTCTCTTGTGCATTCGTTACATAACGTGGTTAAACCAAGAATCAATTACAAAGGTCGGCTACAAGATGCTCCTGGGGGCGAGGAAACTCTTGCAGACTTGACACTAAGTCATGCTTCACAACAACTTTGTGTCGCCAGACTTAGACAGGGTTGGTCAAACTGTCTTGTCCCACAAAAATTATAAATTATCAATCAAATTAGTTAAGATAACGCGAATCTGCTAATAATTTAGTTGAACACACGTTTTCAATTAAAATAGCTAAGTGATTAGTAAGTTTGTATACCGTCAAGTTATGGTAATTTATAAATAAATGTACGTCGATTTTCTTAATTAGGTAGCTGACAAACATGTTTTGGTTAGCTAACATACACACCTTAAAATAATTTCTTAAAAACGTTATACTAGGGAGCTAGTAACGATTTTACTCATAGTACTTCTTCAAACCAGAGTTGTTATTAGTTCATTAAGAGTACTATTCTGAACACAAAAATCGCAGTCTGGTAGCTGAGACCGGGGACAAAGCGTGGGCTGACACGGTCAAAGATGTCACACAGCTGGTGGCACTAAATATTTTTCCTCATGTTTGAAATTTTCCGAGCGCTAAGTTCAGGTGCCCTTGAGCATAAAAAGTCAAGTCCAGCATTTCGTACCCAGGACAACCCCGTCTGGCAAAAGGTTATGTCAAAATTAATAATTTTTAATTTTAAGCAATTCACTTTTTTGGTAGACGATTTTGACATTTTTGTTTCATTATACTTTCGCCAACCTGCCAGACATACTTTTCCTAAAGCACGGGTCATCAGACTTGAGTTTTGTGCTCAAGGACACCTGAAGTTATCGTTCGGAAAATTTCAAACATGAGGAAATATATTTACTGACACCTCCAGTTCGACATCTTTGACTCACGCATTGCCCCCGGTTTCAGTTGCCAGACTGCGGGTTTTATGTTGAGGATAGTGCCCTTAATGAACTCACAAAAACTCAGGTTTGAGGAAATACTATGAGTAAAATCGTCTCTAGCTCCCTACCTATAAATGTTGTATGCCTTCAGGCAAATGTAGATCCCTTCTTTTGTTACAGTAGCAGCGATTGCCGTGTTTTCTTTAAATTGTTTACACATAATATGAAAGCACTTGACTCATCATTTAAGGTAGTTGTCGTGGTTAAGACACACCGTCAGAAAATTCTTAATTTTTGTATACTTATTAAGGACATGATAATACAATTACCCTGAAAATTTGAAGTCGATCGACCGACAACATACATTCAATTAAAAATTGGATAATTAACATTGATTGTATACGATCTCTCTAGTTCTGAACCAGTTTCTTATTTATAAAAAAAGAACTAACTGTCAGAAACTTTCCAAAAACTGAGTCTTTCAATGCATTTGTTATGAGTTTAAAAAAAATAAGAATTTTTTTTGACCACCTAATTATTTATAAATAACGGTTTAAAGTGCAACAATTTATAGAAAAGTATACATGCATATGAATACTGTATGGGCTACGTTTCCACGGGTACAGTCTTGCGTACAAATTATGGATCACTTAGCTAGTATACTTTTGTGGCGCGTATAATCTATAACTTTTTGACAATATCGTACCACGACAACTACCTTAAGTAATATTTCTATAAAGATTGCACCCCTAGACGTATTAAGGCACGTTCAGTGGCAACAGCGCGTTATTATGAACTGTGAATTAGATGGCGTGCGTGAAAAGCTGCTAAGGTATACGATCGGGTTCGTGTTATTGGACTTGTAGAGGAAGTAGAAGTGGTGAGGTGTGTGCCTTTCGTGTAGATTACTGATTATGTCGCCTCTGTATCTCTATCTCTCTTCATCCCCCTTTAACTATCAATGGAATGCCCAACGTTTAAAGTAGATCCTGTCATTTATTATAACAGTTCATTTACTCTGTACTTAAATAATGTTGAAAAAAGCGCGTTTGCATGTAGATGATTGTGTAAAGTCGACATAAAGTTTTGAATGGCGGCCATTTCTTTTTTAAATACATATAATAAAATTAAAGTATCGTCCCTTACACAAAATCGTGCCTTACAGACTAATTAACAAAGACTAAAATTTTTAAACCAACTAAAATTTGAAACTTCTTGGCTTCCGAGCTTGAACACCGTGGTCCCTTGATATTTCTACTTACCTTTTCTTCTATAACTGCGGAAGACATTATCAAAGGCGATGTGGTAACGGGCGAAATGTGTTCGTCAACACACTTACCTGTGAGCAGACTGGAGGGACACTTCGCCCACTACCATATCGCCTTTGATAATGTCTACCGCGGTTGTAGATGATACGTCAGGTAGAAATACCAATAGACCACGGCGCACAATCCCGGAAGCCAAGAAGTTTCAAAACAACACACTTGGATAAAATTTGAAAGTTGACAAAAATTTAAAAAGCGCTACAAATTCAAAATAGAATGTATTTTTCGTCGATTGTGAGAATGAATTTTATTACTTTGTGTCTCACTTTTACGACTCAGAAATGTTAAATTTCAAAACTACCATTACTAGGTTAAAAATCCGTCACTAGAACTCAAAATATACGTATAGAAAATAAATGAAAAAAAGTCAAAACGGCTCCATCACAGGGGTTGTTTTTCATCCAAAGGGGGATGTTGCGTTAACGACATACGTGGGAGTTTTATATAATACATTACAAGGGCGTCATATCAGAGCGAGTCTAGGGTGACATCATAACCAAATCCACCCCTGATTCTGTATACATTTAACAAGCTTTTTAAACGCGGTATAAAAAAAATTCTACAGTGAACTGTCTCTTTTGTAAAAAAGAATCTGGACTCTGTTTTTATTTCTTAACCCAGACAATAACAATTTTAATCTTTCATGAACAACACAATGACGCCTCATTTGTTTTACAAAAAATACATGCCTAAACAAAACTACCGACATCTATGTTGAGTTTCTGATACAACTTTTGAAGATATAAAAGTACGTTTTAAGGACATTTAGCATTGAAATTTATCGTTGGTAATTTAGTGCTAAATGTACTGTTGGTCGTTGTACCAGAAACCGAGTAACAGTATTATTCGCGTCAATAAATACGATTTACAACTAAAAGAACGTAATAGCAATCAAGTGTATATTTTTGAGATAGATTTTATTTTGTGTATGAATTAATATAAAGTTGCTGATAATATAATGATTGTAAATTAAAAGAAAAACTTTACAGAAGGAAATTGTTTGTTTTTCTGTTCAAAGTATCTTTACTTGGAATGTACTTTCAAACAAAAATTGTTTAGACTCTATATATTCAAAAGAAATGCGTCTGAAGGACTGTAGCTGGCATATCATTGTTTGTATTCATTCTATAAAGCATCTGATATTTACTTACGTATCAAACTCAAAGCCGAACTTGAGGATAACAAAGATTTATAGCCATGAGGCTTCCAAAAACCATTTTTTTAACTTTTTTTACAAAAGAATTATAACTGCACGTTCAGCACACAATTTCACTATATAGCAGCAATATTATAGGTTAAGTGGCAAAAAATCGAGATATTACCTGAGTTTGAAATTAAATTACAACTTTACATTACAATAAGGTTCACACATATAAAATTTGAATAACTTGGGTAATTTATGTATTTTTGAATATAAGTAAAAATAATCAGTTTACGATGTTTATTTTAGATTTTGTTATTACTTTTTACTCAGTTACGAAAACTTTTTAATATTTTAAATTGAATCATAGGCCTCAACATGGTGGACAATTGCGATACTTTGCTCAATCTAGTAACTTGCTTCCTTAAATCCGGTGCTGGTTAAACGGCTATATAGTTGTTAGTAAGTTTTGCAGTCAACATGACGTAGCGCTCAAACACACACAAACTTCCGTATAGCTTCGAAGATAGTTTATACTCTTGAGGTTTTGAAGACAGATCAATCTTTCACTCTAATATAGAGAGTCTTAAACGGTATATAATTATCTTACGCCTTATTGTGATATCATGATTTATAAATATATCAATACCAATACAAAATAATATTACCGAAGTTCTGTCTATAATTACGTTTTCTTGTGGGGTTTTTTTGATAATAAATAAACGAAAAAACATCCTATAAGACTGTTTGTTTTCACTTGAAATACTCGAGAATAGTTGGATCGATTTTGAAGAGACTTGGCACTGCTTAGTGATAATTAATAATATTAACAGGATAAAATCATTGACGACAAATATAAAAGTTTTGTTTTATATTGCATTTTTAGTGTATTTGCCATATGGCAACATACACTATTGGCGTCGGTCGGATGGCGGGACCTAGGGGTCGGACCAAAATTTCTCGACGTTTCATAACCTCCTAAACACTTTGCCACCATTTTTGAAAATGTTTATATATATATATATATATTTATATACGTATATATATATATATGTGTACGCGCGATAACTTTCGAAAGAGTTAATTGATTTCAACGAAATTTGGGCCACGTGTTGAAATCCATCACCGCAAGAAGCTTATTTAAAATGGGCCTAATCGAGCTATTTTAAGGGTAGTTTTTAGGGGTTGAAAACTGTTTTTGGGCCCCAAAATACCGAAAAAATTCTCCGAATCGTTTCAAAATTGAAATTTAACCCTTTGGTAGTGATTAAAAAGTGTCCCCACAATTTTAATAAAATCGGCCCGACAGGACCGGATTTACAAATTTTATGAAAACAGTGGTTTGCAGATAGTGACTTATTTATTGAAGGGTGTATTTAATTCGGTGTAGACGTTAGATTGATAATAATATTACAATTAAGAAAAAAATGTTGTTTTAAGGGGTGTATTAAGTGGTTAAATTTTTTATTTTGCCCAAAAACAAACTTAATTTCACATAATAAAAATATAAAACCACACGGCCCTATACAAGCAAATACACTATATTGTTTTGGCACTGCGACCCGGGTTTTTTTTGTTTTATCATCGATGAGTTTGTGTTCTCAATTTTATTCTTAATACTCTCTCGAAACATAACATTGATTATTTTTGTCGCAATTACGACATTAGTGTGATATAGAGTTGCCTACATTTCTATATATTTTTTAAATAATAATGGACAGTTTTTGTAAAATATAAAAGAAAATCAATTATTTAGTATCTATCATTATGATAAAGATAATAGTAGAAATGAGCACAGTAACGCCATCTTTCGATGTAAAAATGAATAGCCCATATATTATTTGTATTCCTGTAAATGCAAATAATGTGCATGTGAATCAATCTTACGGCTGTAGTTAAGTTTTGAGTTATGTAAGAATAGATTTAATTTGTGAAAATATTTTTTATAAAATTGTTCATAAATTTGGTTTTGAAATGAACATCAAATAAAAATATTGAAAAATTATAACAGTAACAGAAAACTGAAGATCGGTTCACACATTATTAGAATAACGCTTTTTAGTTAACCGTCTCTCACGAATGCGGAGATCCACGCATTACCTTGATAATTATAAGAATAATATATAATATTATTCCCTTCTGTGTACTCCGTGCGCACGACCCAAACACACTGTAAGCTCTGTTAAGCAGGTCAACTTAATGCGCAATATGACCACATCAAATAGGAAGCGACAAACACAAATAAAGCTAAACGAAGAATGATTTCGCTCTTTCATAAAGTTTATTTTTTCAAACTATTGCTGCACCGCCGAACACCAAAATTAAATTACGCATAATAAATAATCGACTAATTATTTACAAAACTTTGATACACAATAATTTTGATGGTGCTAATTCTTTGAAATTCTAATCACGCCGCCCGCACACGCGTTACATAAAATTTAGAGCAAAGAGGAAGGGACACCTAGATATAAATACGAAAAATCACAAAGGGGACACACACGCAGTCGGGAATTTCATTAAGTCAGTCGGGAAGGGCATAACGGGGGGGGGGGTCGGGGAACACGTACAACACAAAAAGGGCTTAAAATACGTGGGTTACCTTTGGGAAGAAACAATTCAAATTAGTATTTTATTTTTACTCAAAAGTGTTTGTTGTGTGTCGTTATATTGCGAGTAAAAAGGGTAAGTCAAACAACTAAGAATATTATTTAAGTTAAGATTAACAACTATTAATATTGTTA
Source organism: Venustoraphidia nigricollis (assembly GCA_034508555.1). NCBI lineage: Eukaryota > Metazoa > Arthropoda > Insecta > Raphidioptera > Raphidiidae > Venustoraphidia > Venustoraphidia nigricollis. Next base: position 1,360,776 of record JAVRKA010000018.1, on the reverse strand, counting down.
TGTTTAAGAGTTCTTGATTCAATTTGACTACTGTTTTTTTTTATTTCATTTTTAATTTTTCTACTCAATTATCCAATCATTTGTAACTTTTTTGTTGTTTAATAAATATTTAGTAATTAGATATTTTAAATTTAATTAATCATCAATACCTGGGCCTACCCACACCGTCATCTAACAGATCCCAAAAAGAACCCTAACGGTGTCAGTGATAAGTCACTGGCGGTCCGTTAACAGCTCCAATTTCGTGGTTTGAGAGGCGGTTATAGTTTTAACTTGCTCCGCAATAATAATAATATTCTAATTTATCCAAAGACCACACAGTCAACAAAAGTCAATAAAAGAAGCAAAAATTAATCATTAAAAATGTGACAATACTATTAGTACAAGAATGATCTGCCTACTTATGTAAAAAATTATAATAAGAATAATTTTTCTCAATTCATTTTCAATAAATTACTGACAGAGCAACTGTGATAAAAATTACACTTTTTCTTTGTACTGTTTTGTATATTGCTTTTTAATATGTAAATTTTACCATGGGCTAGGTGGAAGACCAACGAAAGTTGAACCATGCCTTTTGTGCGTTTTATATATACAATAAACGTTTATTATTATTATTATTATTGTGAAGGAAATATTCCTTAAAAAATTTTGCATCCACAAGCACCCAAACTTCGGGTTCGTCACCGTCATACTAGGGATACTTGTGGAGCAAGTTGTCACTATAACCGCGTCTCAAACCATGAAATGGGCGATTACAGTGAGTTTGGGTCGTGCGCACGGAGTACACAGAGCGACGGCCTTCTGCATACGGCAAATTAGTAACTCAGCAGTACGCTGACATGCCGGAATAGTTTTCATATTTGCTAACAGTGATGGTTTTGCTCCTCCAAGAACACCAATTATAAGGACAATTAATTTAACTGTTTAACTGCTTTCTGAGATCAAAAAGAAGATCTTGATATTATTATTATTATTTAATGCCATATTCACATTTTTTTTAAATTAAGTAACTAGTAATTACCATGTTATTGACACACACGAGTTAAGTAAGTTATCTTTGACGAAGGAAGGAATACGACCCCACAGATTTCGAGAACAAGGTTTAGATAGATAAAACGCACTTTGTGGAGGAAGAAGTGTAGGTAATAGTCGATTCGGTAGAACAATATAAAGTTACACCTTTAGAAACTTACTAAACCACCAAAGAGAAGAAGGCGGATTCTAACATTCACTAAGGGCTTGTTAAATAGTTTATAGAAAGGTACAAAGCCATCAAAAAAACCTACCAAACGTATTTCGAAAGATGGTTCAATCGCGTATTTGGTTTGAAAATCATTCAACACTAAAAACCGTTTTTATAAAAAGGTGTTTACTGTTGAAGACTTTTATCCTGGAATAAATTAAAACCTATGAGTTTAAATTTATTTAAAGAAAAATATTTTTAAGGGATACATTTGCTAGCATTTATAATTCCTAATCTAATCTCGAAATAGTAATTCATCTAAGTTGTTATGAAATTTAATTTAGATGAGTACGTGATATTATCTTACACGAGCAGTAGTGAGTTTTAACAGTCGCACGCACCAAAATACAATCACAACTGAGATATATACTATATTTTTTGCACGTACCTCCTATAAAATAGCTGAATCTCACATCATAATACAGTAGAATCCGTTTATTATGACTCCGCCTATATTGACCAACCGCCTATTATGACGTAATTACACAACGAGGTTTGGTTTTCATATAAAATTCTTTGTAACAAAGTCGGATATAATGACTTCGCTTACAGTGACATGTCGCTTATTATGACCCATTTTTAATAAATTTTGTCCGTCTATAGTGACCGACATGATTCTTTACACCTTCGGCAATGTTCGTTGATTCCCGACGACGTTCGGCACGTGGCTTGTTTTTGTTTTGAATCTCAGTGAGTAATTGATAGTTAAACGTCACGCATTGTTTTTAGTGATATCCTATGTAAAAAATGTCATCTCAACGTCGTAAAGCATTTACGATTGAGGAGAAAGGTGAATAATATGCAGATTAGAAAATGGAGAATCAAGCTCATCTCTCGCAGAGGAATTGGGCGTGGGTCATTCGACAATCTCAATGATTTTCAAAAACAAGAACCGGATTAAGCGATCGTTCAATTCAAATGTTTTGAAACCGAAGAGGCTTCGAAAATCGCGCAAGAAAATGTTGATCAAGCGTTAATTCAGTAGTTTAAAATCACGCGAAACAAAGGAATACCCGTCAGCGGCCCTATGCTACCTAAAAAAAGAAAGTTTTTTTTTCACAAAAATGCTTTGTATGACGTCCGCTTAGTATGACGTGTTTGTCAATTCCCTTCGATGTCATTATAAACGGATTCCACTGTATATCATAATGACAGCTGTTATATTCTATGTGTGCGGCCACATTGCATTTCATTTGGATTAGCGGATACTATTTCTGTTCATCTTATAAAATTTAACGATAAATATAATTTAAACACTGGTTTGTGTCTTAATTAGGTATAGTTTTGTGACTATAAATTCTTTGTTCAACTCTGAAAGTTGTATTAATTGGAATAAAGATATTCATTGAGCCATTAACTAATTGTCTACTTTTACAAATAACACAGACATGAGCACGTACTACTACTAAACGTTATAGAAGCGAAATGAATGTATTTCCTATTTTCTGGTGCGTTTACATAAGCGTGGTGTTAGATTTTTTTTAAACTATTGGTATCTATTTTATTGATGTACTTGTATAACTAAGTATCAGAGCGAGACCGATGTTTGCAAGCTGGATAATATTTATGTAGTTACGCAAAATCACAAAGTGTAAGTCCTATGATTACAATGTTAGCGGAAATGTGTGAAACTGGTAAAACTACACCGTTTAAGATTCTAGCGCATACGATTTCAAATGTTTGTATTAGGTAAATGACATTAGGATTTGATTTTACTAAATTTGTTTCAAATTATAGTGAAATACAAATTAAAAAGTAAAAAAAAATACACTTCTTTTACTTATTAAATCTTTAGAAAATAAATCAAATTATATCGTTATTTTCGCCTAAAAAAACTTTTTCAAAAAATGAGCGTCCTTAAGAAAAGCCACTAGAAGGAGGATAACATATTAAAATTTTGATGTCGGCACTAATTTAATAAAAGTAGATACGTAGTAAGTTTTAGTAATTAATTTGACGCCGACCTCAAAATTTTATTATTTTTATTCTTTCAGCGACTTTTTCGAAGGAGATTTAATTTTTTTAAAATTTTATTTTTACTTTTCAGTGAATATCATCTAATTTTTCCAGGGGTCAAACGTTTGCTTCTCCAAATTAATAGAAAAATAGTTTTAAGTTCTGACTATTTGAAAGCATGTGAGATAAGTAAGCTTTCTAACTAAACCAAAGTTTAACTTGATACATTAATCCTAAAAACGATCATTCGAAACAGATTAATTACTCCTTTCACTAAGAAAAAACAAAGTTCTGACGGCCTGCAGTTAGCATCTGTTTTTGTGCAATTTTGTATAATTATTATTACTGAGAATGTAATAAAAAGAAAAAAAATAAAGTAAGCGCAGTAATTGTAAACAAAGAAATAAATTATAAAGTTTACAAAAACACCAGCACTACATACCTTACGAGTTAATTAGACCATTTAAACGTATCCGAATGTAAATTGCAGCGATGAAACTCACCTGAAACAAAAGAAATAAGAAAATAAACATCTGTGTCTTAATTCTTACGGTATTTATATTACAGTGACGCAAAAATTTTCCCAAAACATTTTAAATTTTGATTCTGGATTTTACTTCTTTAATAAATTACCAAAATATATTGCTTAGCGTGTACAATAATCAACTTTCTCTTCCTCTTTTAAATGTATACTCACAACATACAAGGAATGTCTTGTAATCGTGCAATTATTTAGGATTTTGAATTTTTAATGGATTAACATTTTTCTCTGAATGAAATACTTTTAAAAAAGATGTGTTTAGCAATTTTTATGCACATTTCTTTCATATTTAAAATTAAAATCTCAACGAAAAACTCTTCTAAGTATTTATTTAAAATAAATAATTATTTTTAAATTTACTATCGTTGAAATCCTTGATTTTAGAGCGTGAAAAATAAGTTTACAAACTATTATCGTTTGGTGTTTAGTTTGTTAATAATTGACGTTGGTGCAAGTGGTTAACAGTGAGTTATATTTAGTCATTAACTATATATTGAGTCAGCAACTTTACAAATGCTGCTAATAAGACCAGTTTAGTTAAGTTTTGTTTACATCTTGCAAGTTCACTGGCACCAGAACTTGATCAACTTTAGGTACTGTTCGTATCAATTTGAAAGTCAACTATAGAGAAAGTAATTTTCCCTATTAAAAGTTATTTTTACTAATTTATATTTTTTAGAGCGATGGTAGTTTTATTTATGCAAATACTTCGTCCTTGTATTTTAGGGTTCCGTGCTAAATTAGTAAAAGTTTCTCGGAATCATTTTAGCGAGTTTTTTTTATAATTTCTCTTGGTATTTAACAAATCGGAGTGAAATTATTTTAAAAAAATTTCGCAAATTTTTGATAGGATTTTTAGAAAACCTCAAAAATCTGTCAGATGTTCAAATGAGGTTATTCTTTCGGAAAAAACAACTTTCAATCGATTCCGTTTATATGTACCTCTTTTACATTGAAGATATAGCATTTCTGATAGTGTTTTTTTAGAAAAATATATAAAAATGCTAAAATCATGTAAATTAATAATGAGATACAGTGATGTAGCCAGTGCGAATAGCCAGAATTGACTTTTTTGGTAAGCAAAGCATATTAGCAAAACATGAAAACAAGCAAAATTTCAATATATATGAAAAAATATAAAAATATCTGATACAAGTAAGTACTTCAAATTAATGTGCCTTATAGAAAAAAAAATCGGGGTGAAACCAATTACTTCTCAATTTTTGAAAATTTTCAATTTTCTTAGCGGGAAATTAAAAAATACGCTGAATCGATTAAGCCCAAGTGCAAGTCCATATCTCTTTTAGTTGTAACAAAAAAAAAAAAAACACTACGATCGTATAGACACTGTAGTATCAGTGCCGGGTTAAGCCAGCGCGGGGCCTGTAGCAAATTCTGTCAAGGGGCCCTTGATTTGCTTTAGGTTCTCAAGTTAAGGGTATTAAATAAAACAAAACTGTTACAAATAAACTTTTCTGGATTTAATATGGGCAAATTTAGAGATAACACTTTCAATATCGACTTCTTTAAGCAAATCATGCTCTATATTCAACAAAGTGAGATGATTAAGACGTTCTTGGCCCATCGTGTTCCTTAATTCATTTTTAATACATTTTAATGTCTAAAAAGAACGTTCGCCACTGCAGTTAGTGATCATGAGAGACAAGTAAATGCGCAAGGCAATTTCTAAGTTTGGGAAACACGATTCTAAAGAATTATTTAATAAAAGTTTATAAAATTGCTGTTCCAGAGGCTCCTGTTTCTTGCTGTCAATAACAGTAGCCACATCTGTTTTCAGCAGCTCTGCGAACTGCACTAATTTGCCACCTAGGCTGTTCTCCAAATCATCTTCGTAAGCACTGACCATACTTGAGGATTTTTCCAAAATCTCTTCTGTTGTAAGAGATTTTAGCTGTCGAAATACTTCAAAAACACGCGTTTAAGGCATGCAAGATATTTTACGCTCCTATCTAAATTAATATTTTTTTATTACGGTCAGACAGGCGTTGGAGCGCGGGGCCCCCAAATTCACGGGGCCCGTAGCATTTGCTACTCTTGCTACGTGCTAATCCGGCACTATGTAGTATTGTTAGCATTGATGGAAACACTGGTTTCAATTTTTGCGTATAATTTTTTTTTTGGGTCGAAGAACATTGCGGTTAAAAAATTTAGGTCGGATTTTCTAGGTCAACCTGGGCCCCGCTTTGTGTACCTGCGTTGCTGTTTAAACGCCATTTTGAACAAACGTTAACATCGATTGAAGATAAAGATTCTCCTCAATATAAAACGTTTGAAAAGAATATATTAGTTTCGTTTTGTACAAGAAATGGGAAAGAGGTTGAGGCCGTGTTGTTACGATATTTAGGTATTATCTGACTATAACAAAATAAAGATAAATATCCGATTTTTGTCTGCGTATACAAAACATAGTTTTTTATAAAACATATCAAATAACAGTTAAATCAGGCGTAAAAAACGAAAAACAGTCCATAACAGAGAACATACCTCTCATGGTTTATATTTTTGAAAGATAGATATGAAATATCTGTATCACAAGATATACAGGATGTATATTTAGTGAAAGTATATGTTTTCTTTATATTAAGACCACCAATAGTTAAGGCTGTCGGAACGTTCTGAATTTAAAGCCAAAAATAGAGCTTCGGCTGTCAACTGATTGTAGACTTATTTGTCAACATTCTGCGAAAATTCTTTCTCTATAAGGAAGATAAGAGGACAAATCTAGGTCTCTAATGGACTACTTTTGTAATTTATGTACGATTTACTAGAAAAAATTTGGCACTAATTATGCTAAAAAAACACACGTTTTCAATGTCACACTATGACCTTATTCGTACTTATTTCACAAAATTGTTCCATCACAAACCTAAAGTGACTCTTCCTTTTTCAGAAAAGTTTTTTAAATATTCAAAATATTTCCAAAAATTAGAGTAATCAATTGACAGCGGCACCCTTGCAAAAAATTTTTTAGCCTCGTAGTTAGCACCAGTCAAAAATTGAAACGTACGGATGTATGAGCGAGACAGAGCTAATGAAGGTCACACCCACAATATGTCTTTTGCCTACCTCGCCCCTTACCGCTGGATCTCAGCACAAACTAATTTCAGAGCGTGCCGACAGCCTTAAGGTTATTTATAGTTTAATGTTATTTAGTACCAAATAATATTTCCAATTTATTATTTTTCAATAATAACCTGATATTTCCAGTTTTCAGATTAGAGAGTCTGGGAAACACTGTATAAAAATGGCATTGCTAGACTATTTTTTTTTCTAGCGGTGACTTTAAGATAAAAATATTTGTTATTTGAAATTCAAAGAAATGGCTACAAAAATGTGCAACTGCTACATTTATTATTTAAAAATTTTAATAAATTGAAAATATGAATTTAGCCCAGTAATCCTAGGAAACGGAGCTTTACGAACATTTAAAAAAATTGGCGAGCCTGCTAGTACTCGAGACGTTGATGTGTAAACATATTATCGAATCACTGAAATTAAACGGAAGTATTCTTAGGGACTTGCTTTATCAATTTCTTAAAAATACGAATTATATTTTTATTATTTATACAGTTATTTAATTATTATTTATTTAGTTAATTATTTATTTATTCAATCATTTTCTAGGAAGTCAATTTAATATATTATTTACTTAATGCATATTTATTATGAAAATAGTTAACCTCAGGTTCTTTACAAGGTGTATTTTATACCCTTATTATATGCTCTCTTCTGTACTCCCCGGTATTCTACACTATGGTATAAGAGACTGTGCTTGACGGCTGCGCAGAGTTTACTTCCTGTTACGCACTTCCGTTGCAAATTTATCGAATTGCACCCATACTGGCGCCAAAGACGTTTACACTAAGCCAAAAGTCTTTCAGTTGTTTTTAACCATACTGTATATTCATATTTATGTATTGCAACATGTTATGTATATGCTTTATATATATAATCAACAACAAAGCTTTTTTGTATCGAAAGCTCTGACATGTTTTAAATATAAGCTTTATCATCAATCACACCAGGATTAACACATTGTACGTTGCTATATGTAAGTGGTTACAGCTTTATATAAAGCTCTGTATGTACGCTAACTTATCGGCCATGTTGTGTAATAAGCTACGCAGTTGCGGCAAGTTTGTATCAAACTGTGAGGTTATGTGACCAGAGATTAAAAGTTCAACTTCTGTTTAAATCGGGTTTCATCGGAACTGGACGAAGTGGTTCAAAACAGGGCCGTAACTAAATTTCTTTTCGGGGGGGGGGGGGGGCTGCGATCTTCTGCTAAAACTACCTAGTCTTTGTTTGCGATTAAGTTAGAGGTAAGAAGCCACGGTCCAATACTACTTGCTATTAATATTATTATTGTATTCAAGTATACTAGAATATTAAAAAAAACACTAAAAACAATTCTAACTCTTCTGTTTTCCGGTTTGCTCCTAAAAAAAATCCTTGCATTTCAGTACGAAAACAAAATGATCCATTGGAAATGTTTTTTAAAAAGGTCGCACGTCTGGAAAGTTCAATTCTATCTAGTGTGAAGCCAAGAAATTTCGGGGATTACGGGCCTGAATCAAAACAAGAAACTGAACATACCTATTATATGAATAGGATTTCATCTAATCGCTCAATGAAATCGAAAGCAAGCGACTAAGCATGTTAAAAAACATTCAGAATTGTTTCTTTAATTACAAATTAAATTATTTCTTTCATTTCTACTTTTCCAAAAATATTTTCGACAGAATCATTTAGTATATAGCGAAAGTATCAATGACTGTTCAAAAAATTAAAAAAAATATTTTATACAGATTTTGAACGTATTGTCCATTAATATCATTAATAAATTAGAATACTAATAGAAACCTTAATTGGTGTTTTAAATATGACATTTTTAATTGTTTTAACTTTTTTAAAATAATTTTACCGGTGCTGTAGCGTGGATTAGAGGTTATGTTTACATGTATGGTACATATGTTTTAAAAATTACAAATTTACACAAAAAAGGGATAAATTTACGCATAGTATAATGTGTAAAAATATGTACATATTCGTTTTGTTTGCATTTGCTACTCGTATTTAAATTTATTAATTAATCTACATTTCCGTAATTTTCTGTTTTTTTTATAAAATTGTTATTTAATGCAGTGTTAGTCTAAATGTGTTTTCAACATTTATTTTTTATGTACAATTTATTAATTAATCTCTAATATTATTTGCTTTCTATCAAAGAAATGTTATAGTGTATGGGCATCCCCCAAGGCCAGATTTAAACATTTTGTTCTATATATAACAAAAAAAAGAGAATATGTGCTGAGAATCACACCGAAGAAGTGATACTTGTTGGAAAGTTTGCAGTTGTTAAATTGATCACTTCACCCACGCGATATTTTAGCCTACTATCGTAGCAGAACGTAGTAGTGTAAGCTCCCATGACAAAAAAGGTACCCCATAGAACACCTCAAAATTATAAAATGAAAATGACTGAAAAACATGTAAGAAACATGTTACGCCCGCCAGACAAGTAAAAATTTGTTATTTGTTATTTTTTATGAATTTTTGAATTTTGCTAAAAAAAATGATTTTTTTTTCAAAACACCTGCTTGAAATTTATACAATGTGTAGAAAATAATGTACCATTTTTGAAAAAATTTGTCTGGCTGACAATTTTTGTTAATTAACTTCTGACAGACCTTTTGTTATAAATTATTTTTTTTATGAAAATGCACGTCATAACACCTCCTTGAATTTTTTTTTAAAATAAAGTTTAAGATCTCTTTTATCTCTTGCAACTTGTCTGGCTGACAATTTTTGTTAATAAATTTGTCAGACTTCATTTGTTATAAATTTTTTTTTTATGAAAGTGCGCTTCATAACACCTCCTTAAATTTTTTTTTAAAATAAAGTTTAAGATATTTTCTATGTAATAAATCTTGTCTGGCTGACAATTTTTGTTAATTAATACCACAGGTAAGGCGAGTTCTCTCTTGTGCTCCCAAAAGCAGCTAATCATTCAGTTTACGTTTAGTATTCGTTCTAGAACGCAATAGAAAAAGCAGAGCATAATATTCGCAGTGTTTTAGAAGACTTTATCAATATAAAACAGTTCTTTTCTGTACTTTTTGTTGTGTTTATAACATTTTTACTATATTTACCATATTTTCTATAATTGTAATATAATTGTATGTAATAATTGTAATATAATGTAGTCGCAGTACTTAAAAAATGGAATCTGTCATATTGAAAAAACATTTTTTCGCTGACAGACAAATTTTTATGCGTCAAATATATAATATAATATGCCAAACTTTCTATGTGGAAAAAATTAAGATGATGTTTTGACGCACCCGTCGTAAAAGCTTATTTTTGTTGTGAAAAAACGCTGTCACGGCGCTTAAAAATTAAGTTTGGCATAGTAAAAAACAAAGTTTGTATGAAAAACGTGTTACAATATATAAAAGAAGTCTACATTATTAAATTATAATAAAAAAAAATTTTTTTTTTTAGTTAGCAACTATTATACCATATTTTTTCATTAAAAAATGTGGTCGCAGCACTTTAACAATGAAGTCTGTCATAGTAAAAAACATTTTTTCGCTGACAGACCAATTTTTATGCATAAATTAGATATCAAACTTTCTTTCAGAAAAAAATTAAGAGGATGTTTTGACACGGCCCTTGTAAAAGCTTATTTTTTTAATGAAAAAACGCCGTCACGGTGCTTAAATAGTAAGTCTGACATAGTAAAAAACAATGTTTTTATGAAAAACGTGTTACAATATATAAAAGAAGTCTACATTATTAAATTATAATAAAAAAAATTTTTTTTTTTTAGTTAGCAACTATTATACCATATTTTTTCATTAAAAATTGTGGTCGCAGTACTTTAACAATGAAGTCTGTCATAGTAAAAAACATTTTTTCGCTGACAGACCAATTTTTGTGCATAAATTAGATGTCAAACTTTCTTTCAGAAAAAAATGAAGGTGGTGTTTTGACACGGCTTTTGTAAAAGCTTATTTTTTTATGAAATAACGCTGTCACGGCGCTTAAAAATTAAATCTGACATGGTAAAAAACATTTTTTTAATGACAGGAATATTTTTATGCGTAGAGAACATCTTAAGCTACAGTTGATTTTTTTTTTATCGAGGTGTTCTTAAATGCCAGTGATTGATCTTGATACATTGATGCTGCGCATTCAAAATGAAGTCTGACAAATTTATTAACAAAAATTGTCAGCCAGACAAGTTGCAAGAGATAAAAGAGATCTTAAACTTTATTTTAAAAAAAATTCAAGGAGGTGTTATGACGTGCATTTTCATAAAAAAAATAATTTATAACAAAAGGTCTGTCAGAAGTTAATTAACAAAAATTGTCAGCCAGACAAATTTTTTCAAAAATGGTACATTATTTTCTACACATTGTATAAATTTCAAGCAGGTGTTTTGAAAAAAAAAATCATTTTTTTTAGCAAAATTCAAAAATTCATAAAAAATAACAAATAACAAATTTTTACTTGTCTGGCGGGCGTAACATGTTTCTTACATGTTTTTCAGTCATTTTCATTTTATAATTTTGAGGTGTTCTATGGGGTACCTTTTTTGTCATGGGAGCTTACACTATAGTTACTTTCTTTTAATTTAGTATCTCAGCAGGAGTTTCACTGTGTTTTTACTACTTTGCCTACACAATTATAAATAACATTACCAACGACACGCGTTGTTTAGTTAAAAATTCCCTATATTTTCTTAACAGACGACATAATACAGGTTGATTTTTAAGTAGATACTTCTTTTTTAACAGCATGTAGAAATCAAAAAGACCAACAAATATTTCAAGAACCTTTTTTATCAAAACTCAAAAATAAGAGAGAAACAGCTTTTCAAAGTTTAATTAAATTTTACTTAATTTTATGGTCGGTTCTGTCGTTATGTTATGTTTTATGTCTAAATTAAATAATCAGTTTGATCAGACAAAATTTGTTTTAATGTTGATTACACCTTTAGTATCAAATATCTTGCTGCCTATTTGAAACAAAACGGGGACAACTTCGAACAATTTCTGTAAATACTTGATAATGACATAACATATTTCCACATTGACATAACATACCGCTAGGACCTACCTCAAAATTTAATTAAAGTTTGAATGACGATCTCTTGAGTTTTGATAAAAAAAAATATTTGTTCGTCTATTTGATTTCTACACGCTGTCAAAAAAGAAATATCAACTTAAAAATCAGCCTGTATAAACCAAACAATGTAACAGCATCTTCGTTCGTACAAACAATTAGAATTTAATGATGTATGTCGTTACATGGATCTGTTTAATGAACTGATGCGTCGTACTCATTACGTAATACCAATTTGGTACTCCAGTATGCATAACTAATATAACGTGTACACGTGTGTGTTTGTTTGTTACATACCATAAAACAAGTGTACCAACATAACGTCCTCTCCGGCCTATATAGCCCTAGTGACATTGCGGCTAGCAGGTTTGTACAAAATTAACAAGAAATATTCCAAACATTTTTTTACGTAGGAGACGCCTATGTTAACAGCTAGTACGGAGAAGCATAACGAAAGTACGATAGATGCCATCTGCGTAGAGTTGTATTTATTAGAGAAGAAACCAGCGTCATACCGGATTCCATTGGTGTTCTTCTCTCTCCATGCTTGCGGCTCCTAACCGGGAAAGGGTCGAAGTGCAAAACAAAGAACTCGTAATCGTAACACAGTGGAAAAAGTACAAACAATTCGACCTCAAAATTTCGCATGTTTGAAACGAAAATACGTAAAACAATATAAGAATCGGGTGTTGGAAGAAAGCTAAGACACAATATTGGAAAAAACTAAAAACTAAATCAGCGTTTCCTAAACTTAACGATCTCTCTGTACTATAATAAATTAAGAGCGCTTTATTTATTTAATTTTTTTTAAGTGTAAATATCTATTTGTAAAATTTAGATTTTGCGTTAGTTTCACTTCTGTAGAGTGTAGTATAAACAAAATATCAATGTTTGCCGGGCTGTAACATTACTCATTTACACCGAAGATGAGTCTGTCTCGCACATACTGGGGGATCCCAGTTTGGAAAACGCTGTTAAGGCTGTCGGAACGCGCTGAATTTAAGCCAAAAATAGAGCTTCGGCTGTCAACTGATTGTAGACTTATTCGTCAACATTTTGCAAAAATTCTTTATCTGTAAGGAAGATAAAGGACAAATCTAGGTCTCTAATGGACTACTTTTGTAATTTATGTACGATTTACTAGAAAAAAGTTGGCATTAATTGTGCTAAAAAAACACACGTTTTCAATGTCAAACTACGACCTTATTCGTACTTATTTCACAAAACTATTCCATCACAAACCTAAAGTGACTCTTCCTTTTTCGGAAAAGTTTTTTAAATCTTCAAAATATTTCCAAAAATTAGAGTAATCAATTGACAGCGGCACCCTTGCAATAAAATTGTTTAGCCTCGTTGTTGACACCAGCCAAAAATTGAAACGTGCGGATGATTTGAGCGAGACAGAGCTAAACAAGGTCACACCCACAATTTGTCTTTTGCCTACCTCACCCCTTACCGCTGGATCTCAGCACAAACAAAATTCAGAGCGTTCCGACAGCCTTGACAATAGTATTATGTAATGTGAAAACAATTCTGGTCAGCCCTGAAGGAGTGAGGATACTGAGGTACGACGGTTGTGGTTTTACATACATTCCTGCACTGCTTATCGTGTGTCTGCATTTATTAACTAAGTCGTGCCTAAATAAATCTCTTAGGTTCAGTTTAATAAAAGGGAGAATAAAATAACTGCACAGACCTACTTTTGAATAATTAACTCCACAAGGAAAGAGCTTACCGAAACAAATACAATTTTCGAAACAATATAATATGCTAGACGACCATAACAATCAATAGTAGTTTTAAGTGAAAAAAGTAAAAATCAAAATAAAATTTTGATTGTGTCGTCAAATATTTGAGGCTTATTATTACTGTATTTGCCATATGGCAACATACACTATTGGCGTCGGTCGGATGGCGGGACCTAGGGGTCGGACCAAAATTTCTCGACGTTTCGTAACCTCCTAAACACATTGGCACCATTTTTAAAAATGTTTATATAAATATAGTATATATAATATATATATATATATATATATATATATATATATAAATATATATATAAATATATATATAAATATATAATATATATATATATATATATATATATATATATATATATAAATATATATATATATATAAATATATATATATATATGTGTGTGTGTGTGCGGGCAATAACTTTCGAAAGAGTTAATTGATTTTAACGAAATTTGGCTCACGTGTTGAAATCCATCACCGCAAGAATCCTATTTAAAATGGGCCCAATCGGATCATTTTAAGGGTAGTTTTTAGGGGTTGAAAAAAGTTTTTGGGCCCAAAAATACCGAAAAAATTCTCAGAATCGTTTCAAAATTGAAATTTAACCCTTTAGTAGCAATTAAAAAGTGCTTCTAAAATTATAAGCAAATCGGCCCGACAGGACCGGACTTACAAATTTTATGAAAACACTAGTTTGCAGATAGTGAATTATTTACTGAAGTGTGTATATAATTTAGTATAGAGGTTCGATTGATAATAATATTGCAATTAAGAAAAAAAATGTTATTTTAAGGGGTGTATTAAGGAGTCAAATTTTTTATTTTGCCTAAAAACCAATTGAAGTTTGCATAATAAAGCCACACTGCCTGTATTAGCAAATACACTATATTGTCGGCAGGGTTTTGGCACTGCGACCCGGGTTTTTATTCTTAAATACGAATAAATTATTTACATGTATATTAAAGATTATTTTTTAATCATGTTAAAGAAGTATAACTTCAAATGTGCGTACATAACTACACACGTTCACTTCTTTTGACAAACATGAATATTGATAAAAGGCGAAACAACACTACAATCTCAGCTTTAACCGAAAGATTTACAAAATATGAAAAAAAAATTCAACTAGCCTGACGTGATACAATTTGCAAGGGTAAATGAACAGAACAATTTTCATAATACGGGGGAGCGTAACTAGTAATGAAGGGGTTTTGATTGCTGCGATGTTACTGGGTAAGGGTGAATAAGGGGGTGTGAGTCAGGTAGATATCGCATCGCAGTGTAATGCATATTAATGATGATATTGAAACGAGGGGATTAGCCTGTTGGCTGACCCTACAGCACAACTTGTCTGATCCTCTTTAGCAAGTATAATAAGTAGATCATCTCTACACCGGCCTGCACCGAATGCACCCTATTACACTAACAATTTGATACCGAACAGATCTCAGACCAAATCTAATAAAACTGCCGTGATGTCTACATTAATAAAAATAATCTCTCATACTATAGATTACCCATTTAAAAAATCGTTGCCCTAAGGCCGTAGAGTTTTTCGGCTCCCTCCTCTGACTTATAAACAGCAATTTAACAAACAAAAGCCACAAAAAAATCATAATTAAGCAGTTGGACTGAAAAAGAAAGTAAAAGAAAAGGCAACGTATACCTGGGTGCAATTATATCCGGAAAATAAATAATATATATCTTGCTGGCCCTACTTCATGGCCTAGATTGGCAAATATTGGTTATTACTGACCTGAACAAAACTTTTTTCAATATATAAATATTTTATTGCACATTTTTGTATTAATAAATATAAAAAATACTCTTCCTGAATACGAGAAAAAGTATCAAAAATGCTTTTCATGTAGTGATTTAGTATTGGTTGGCTTCCGCTGAGTTATCGAGCTCTAGGTACTTGAATTTAGTACGGACAAAGGAGAGTTCATAGGTTAACAAATAATGGAAACAGGCACTCAATATGGCTTCAAATTTACATGTAACAGATGCCTGTTAAGGGTGATTTACGTTAACAAATTAACTACAGATTATAGGCAGATATTTGAATTTAACAGTTCTAGTTTTTGTTTTTTAGTTCTGTGAAAAATGATACGTCAAGTTTTCCTTGCATGCATTTTTTCGTTGAAAAATGATAGTTCCAGAGGTTTGACTATACTCTCAATATACGTTTTATTTATCAATAGGGACAATGTTACGAAAAATCAAGACTCATGGTAAAATGGCCTTCTATAAATAACTTCTATAAAATGCAACGTCACTTTGTCTGTCCGCATTTTAAAAAAATCGGTATGGTCAAGTTTAAGTTTGTATGACAAAAAACAGATTGAGTAGGAGTTTTCTTGACGTACGCCAGCCAAAACCCTTAGACATATCAATGAAATCTGTAACAATTAAAGGCTTCAATTATAAGACTTGTCTGTCCAGATTTTAATCTATATTTTGTTACGCTAGATAATGTAGTAGTTATGTCGACAAAAAACAGGCCGTGTAGAAGCTTTCTTGGCATACCGCTACCTTAAAACTGTTGACCATAATATATTCTATAAAAAAAGTTCGCGACAAAGCCGGACCAAACTCCCAGTTTTTAATGAAAAGCATTTAGTGTGCATTGAACTTGAAAGAAAACAAAATTATAAAAGGGAATATTTCAGCTCGTAAATACATATTAATTAATTGCTGTTTTGCAAACTTATGCGAAACTTTGAAAAGCTTTGCTTCAATTTTAATTCATTAGGGAAATCACGAAGTAAATGTAATTTAATTTTAATGTTTATTTCACAGTATTTAAAAGCTCACATTTCTTAAACTGAAAGAGATACTGAAGTGCCGGTGGTTTCATTTGATTCAACTGAATTTTTGAAATGAA
Organism: Venustoraphidia nigricollis; assembly: GCA_034508555.1. NCBI lineage: Eukaryota > Metazoa > Arthropoda > Insecta > Raphidioptera > Raphidiidae > Venustoraphidia > Venustoraphidia nigricollis. The sequence continues at coordinate 1,344,237 of JAVRKA010000018.1, read as the reverse complement.
ACTTCTTATACGGCACCTCGTCGATGACCGAAATGAAAAGCACTGATATAAATGAGTAGCGACGAAAACATGGACACGCAATATAAACAGCGAATTGACTTTTTTTCTTTTTTGTTCTTGGTAATTAATATAAAAAAAGAGCGAATATAAGTACAATGAAAAATAAAAACAAAATAAATAAATTGCAAAAATAAGTTTGTATTGACTTTATTTCTTTTTTGTCTTTGGTAATTAATATAAAAATGATTTTTCGGGAAATAAATAAATGTATTAATTTGAACATCAACTGAAAAAACATTTTTCAAAAAAACGAAATTATTATAAACTTTGTATTAATATTGTTAAACTCAAATTTATATTCACATGTATATATTATCTTTTATATCTATTTAATCATAACATTTAATAGTTATTAAAGCTTGATAAAGTTCCAAACAAGGAACGAAACGTCGCTGAAAATAAAATATTAAGTGTTTTACTTATAAATAAAGTCCTTTTTCCCGAAAAATCATTTTTATAAGTTTGTATTGTTCACTTTGCCCGTGTGCCTCGACACATGCCTTTGTGAAGTGAAACTTCTTTAGAACAGTAGGGTAAAAGTCATTCTTAAAATTGAAAATGTAACAAACGTGTCGCAATATAAGCTATAAAAAGCAACTGTATAATATTATACTAAGTTGGCAGCGAGATAGAATTCTTGCCCTGTAACCCAAAAGTTGCAGATTCGATTCCGGTGATCGGTGCTATGATTGCTTTTTTTTAACAATTATACTAGTTTTACTGCTGTAATATGTAGTGCAAAACACACAGTTTCTTTTTTATAAATATGTACGTGACATATAAAACGTATCACAGAGACTTCAATATAAAAAATCGCAGTTTTACTTCAAATGAAAGACTACTTTTAGAAAAGTGAAACTTTAAAAACATAATTCGAAAATTACGCACTTTCTGTTGAACCGTGTATAATTATTGTGTAATGCTTATGTACAGCAATACAGATAATTAAACACTTAATGGCTCTGGTAGCGTTCCAGTAATCCTTTTGAAACTATCATTATTTTCCATAAATAGATTTAGATTCCCGCGGGGGACAGGCCTTTCAATACTTGGAATATTACTGTATATATATTGGTCGGTGTTTACGAAGTAGATACCCAATACCCGCACCATCGAATATCTACGAACGGACAACCAAAGCAATTCCAAAACCTCTAAACTACGAAATAACTTAATCTACACCGAATACTTGTAGAATCATTTCAAAGCACTAAAGACGCGTTCACACTAAATATTGTTATCATCAATAGGGTGTTTTGCATATAGGTACTAAAATTCTTGTCTTTTGCATTTCAATGCACAGTAAGTCATATATAAGAAACACAATATGCTCATTCTGTGTAACAAAATTTTAAGATAAAGTCATCTCTTGTGATAGCTATACATTCACAAACAAACTACATAAGATAATATTACGCTGGGTTGCAGAAAGCATTGTCAAAATTTCTAGATTGTGATCATATAATTACAGTTTTATATGTACAGGAGCAGTCTAAAATCGTTGTTAAACTCCCTGTCATGTACAACGTTAGATTGTATTTACACAAAAACAAATTATTGATTTACAAAGAAAAAGATCGCATTACAAGCTTGACCAAAATGCGTAAAAAAAAGTTGTTTCAATGTAGAAACGGTTGTTATATACGTGTATATGTCGTAGGATACTTAAAAAAAAACGAATTTAGGCGAAAATCATAGGACATTTGCAAAAAACCGGATTCCAATTACCCGGTTTTCTGCAATCTTCCTTATAGGCGGGTTGACACGGGTAATGAAGTTCGCTCGTGCCTCACACTTTCATGGACCACGCGTCATGTCAACAGCAGAGTCGTGAAAGAAGAATGGAAACGAAAGGCGCCACGATCGTGATCAAGCAAATCAAACATGTTTGATATTTCACGAACCATTCTCAGTAGATCCAGTCGTGAAAAAGCAGTCGGCTAGCGGAAATCTACGAATGAGCGACGCAGGAACGTTGAAATTCTTAGAATACTGCAGAAATCAACCTACACTATAAGACCCTACAAATAACGCATATAAAAAAAGGGAAACGCACGCTGCAGCTGCTCAACGAATTGCAGAAACTTTGTATTTGCCAGATTTTAAGGGTCCGGACCGGTCCTTGTTTTTAATCCATTCTCTCACCCAGCATCTGCGCCATCTCCTATTTTTTTTAACTACCCCAGTACGATTGATAAGTTGTGATACGATATAATGTCCTAATATTTCACATACCACTGCACAACCTTCTGCTTTTACGAAGCCATATTGAAGACTGATTCTTTGCTGTGTAAACAGAATACGATCGCTGGACTATATTTTCGTATTTCACGAGACACTTTTGTCTCTAACGAAAGCGTGAGACACGAGCGAACTTCACTACCCGTGTCAACCCGCCTTATAGGATTTTTGCGAAAATCCGAATTTTTTAATTATCCTACGACATATATATAATTTAGAAGAAATATCGTTTCGATCGATCAATTAATTATTTTTCGAACACAATCGATTTAAAATTCAGCAATACTTTTTTATGGAGAAATATGTGCGTGATCACAAACTAAAGTCTTTGACAAATCAAATTTTCTGGCAATGCGTTCTGCAACAGACCATTATAATTGTAATCACAACTTAAGTAATTTTCAGTCACTTTTAGGACATTGCCTACACAGAATTGCATGTATGTGTGTGTGTGAGTGAGTGGAATGTTACCTACGCGTTTAGCAAGTGTCTGATGGCTAATTATAATTAGTCATCAGCCACTAATTCTAATTAACGCCAGTGATCAATAAACAAGAGGACAATTCTGTTCGTCGCATCAAAGTGTTCCGACACATTTCGTGTCCGTGTCAACGCAATATTATAGCACATACCGCGTGTCCATCTTGTTTAATCTCGCAGTGTTTGCGTATGGTAGAAAAGACAGCTGCGTTTAATACATTGGGAAGTTATTGCAACCAGGCCGAAAATCGAAAAAACCCGGGTCGCAGTGCCAAAACCCTGCCGCCAATATAGTGGATTTGCTTATACAAGCAGTGTGGCTCTATTATGCGAACTTAAGTTGGTTTTTGGGCAAAATAGAAAATTTGACTCCTTAATACACCCCTTAAAATCATTTTTTTTTTCTTAATCGCAATAATATTATCAGTCGAACCTCTATACCAAATTATATACAACTTTCAGTAAATAATTCACTATCTACAAACTAGTGTTTTCATAAAATTTGTAAGTCCGGTCCTGTCGGGCCGATTTTATTAAAATTTTAGGGACACTTTTTAATTACTACCAGAGGGTTAAATTTCAATTCTGAAACGATTCGGAGAATTTTTTCGGTATTTTGGGGCCCAAAAACATTTTTCAACCCCTAAAAACTACCCTTAAAATGGCCCGATTAGGCCCATTTTAAATAGGCTTCTTGCGGTGATGGATTTCAACACGTGGGCCAAATTTCGTTAAAATCAATTAACTCTTTCGACAGTTGTTGCCCGCACGTATATATATATACGTATATATATATATATATATATATATATATATATATATATATATATATATATATATATATAAATATATATATATATATACATATATATATAAACATTTTCAAAAATGGTGCCAAAGTGTTTAGGAGGTTATGAAACGTCGAGAAATTTTGGTCCGACCCCTAGGTCCCGCCATCCGACCAACGCCAATAGTGTATGTTGCCATATGGCAAATACACTAATAAAAGTTTTTAACAATTTATGTTATAAGGTTACTACACTATTATTAAACTATTTTGTATATATAAACATTTTCAAAAATGGCGCCAAGTTGCATAGAATGATGTGAAACGCCGAGAAATTTCGTCATCCGACCGACGCCAATAGTGTATGTACCTATCATATGGAAAATATACTAATTACTTTTTAAACACGCCAAAGAAGCATAACTTCTAGATAAATTGTGATAAAATAGCATAATTAACAATTATTATGAATTGTGTTTTTTTATACTCAAATTTGATTATATATATATTTTTTGCACCCGGTATAATCGATTCAGTATCACCTGGTATCACCATTAACTATCTCTATAACTTGTCAACAGGGGACACTCAATGTGTGTAACACAAATATAATAGTATCTACTTGATTGAGGTATTCAAACATTATCAACTGATATCATTGATAATAATGGGAAATCATTGAAAACTTCAGCTGTAGTAAATCCATTCATTGAAATTGTCATTAAAGTATTTCAATAACGTATTATATTCAATTACTCTAAATTGTAACAAGAAACGAACAAATATTTTGAATGAAAAATAAAGTATTTATAGTGTAGAAATTGTATAATCCGTGTCTAATATAATAATACACCATGCAAGCGGCACAGTTTTTATCTACGAGAAAATTCAAGAACGAGTATACATTGGTTTTTGATCACCCCTCTATTAAATATGTCTGCTTTTCATGCCTGTACAGTGATCATGTAATGAAACATTTAACACTAGTGTTGTAAAGTTGCGTAATGAAAAATAAACGTAGTCGTACTACCAATTTCGCAGTAAATCATAGTCAAACCGCCTGAGAATTGAACGCAGCCTACAATTAAAAGTGATCTCACTCAAAATTGAAGTGTCCAAAACTATATTTTTTTATTATTATTTTACTTTTTATTAGTATTTTACTTTTTAGTTGGTTTGTAACATATAGTTTATTCAATATTTCAATATGCCAAACTATTAAACAAAAAAAAAAAAACAATAAAGACCGGTTAACAAATTCTGGAGATGTGAGGTAACATATTGTATACATTAAAAAACCTTTCTTTTTGACCTTAATTAAAGATGTCTGAACCGATTTAAGAATATATATGGGACCAATCCGTAAATATTCAGAACACAATGGTGCCAATATTTGTTTTTAATCGGGAAACTTCTCGAAAAGTTATAGCGGAACAAATATAAAAAACCCGGAACGCAGTGCCAAAACCCTGCCGACAATATAGTGTATTTGCTAATATAGGTATTGTGGCTTTATTATGCGAACTTAAGTTTGTTTTTGGACAAAATAAAAAAAATTGAACCCCTTAATACACCCCTTAAAATAATAATTTTATTAGTTGAAATATTGTTATCAATCCAACATCTACACCAAATTAAATACGACCTTCAGTAAGTAAATTCGTATACGCAAACTAGTGTTTTCATAAAATTTGTAAGTCCGGTCCTGTCGGGCCGATTTGCTTATAATTTTAGGAGCACTTTTTAATTGCTACTAAAGGGTTAAATTTCTGAGAATTTTTTCGGTATTTTTGGGCCCAAAAACTTTCAACCCCTAAAAACTACCCTTAAAATGACCCGATTAGGCCCATTTTAAATAGGCTTCGTGCGGTGATGGATTCCAACATGTATACCAAATTTCGTTAAAATTAATTAACTCCTTCGAAAGTTATTGCCCGCACATATATATATATATATATATATATATATATATATATATATATATATACGTATATATATATATATATATATATATATATACGTATATATATATATATATATATATATATATATATACGTATATATATATATATAAACATTTTTAAAAATGGTGCCAAAGTGTTTAGGAGGTTATGAAACGGCGAGAAATTTTGGACCGACACCTAGGTCCCGCCATCCGACCAACGCCAATAGTGTATGTTGCCATATGGCAAATACACTAATAAAACAATATATAAATATCGAATTCATAACCTCTATTTTTTAGAAGTTCGTTAAAAACAGACGCATCTGCAGTTGAAATTTATTACCACAGCTTAATAAAAATAGTGACGCCATCAATTATGGTTTTCATCAATTACAATTGAGACTATAAACGATTTCGAACACCACAAAATCCTACAGCTAATGAAGTGCATTAAACATTTATTTGAGTGGTTAATATTTAAAATCCAATTTCCAAACCTATTTGCAGTAGAGGCGTTTAGACATGTGTGTTCCATTTTTTACGAATACTTATTACGAGAAAAGCGATCCGTAATATTGGATTATTAAATAAATAATGCTATTTTGTTGGAAATAGAGGTACATATAACGAACTGATTAACCATGAAAATACATCATCATTTCCTATTTGCTCGGCTGCACGCCATCAGTGGCGTCGACATTCTTTTTTATTTTCTTTTATATTCATCCTCAAAAAACGTTGACAGTGAAGTTCGTGAGAGCGACAAAAATAACTGATATCACGTGTCGATTGTTTTATAAAGCATTTATTACTTTGTGTCGTCGCTCGAAAAGTTCGTTCTATTAATTTTATTCTTACCACACTCTCGAAATTCGATATCCGTTTTTTCGTCGTAAATACTTCTTTTTTTAGAGAATATCACTCATTTTTGTTTTATTCGTATAATACTTATATATTTATTATACTTATTTTTAGTGTATTTGCCATATGGCAACATACACCATTGGCGTCGGTCGGATGGCGGGACCTAGGGGTCGGACCAAAATTTCTCGACGTTTCATAACCTCCTAAACACTTTGGCACCATTTTTAAAAATGTTTATATATATATATATATATATATATATATATATGTGTACGCGCGATAACTTTCGAAAGAGTTAATTGAAGCCTATTTAAAATGGGCCTAATCGGGCTATTTTAAGGGTAGTTTTTAGGGGTTGAAAACTGTTTTTGGGCCCCAAAATACCGAAAAAATTCTCCGAATCGTTTCAAAATTGAAATTTAACCCTCTGGTAGTAATTAAAAAGTGTTCCAGAAATTTTAATAAAATCGGCCCGACAGGACCGGATTTACAAATTTTATGAAAACACTAGTTTGCAGATAGTGACTTATTTATTGAAGGGTGTATTTAATTCGGTGTAGACGTTAGATTGATAATAATATTACAATTAAGAAAAAAATGTTATTTTAGGGGGTGTATTAAGGGGTTAAATTTTTTATTTTACCCAAAAACAAACTTAATTTCACATAATAAAAGTATAAAACCACACGGCCCTACACAAGCAAATACACTATATTGTCGGCAGGGTTTTGGCACTGCGACCCGGGTTTTTTTTTTTAATAATTGTTGCTATAATACTTTGATGATAAAGATGATACGTAAAAATAAGTAAAGTAACGTCATCTTTTGGTGTAAAAAAATCAAAAACGTAGGTATTTGTATTCTTGTAAATACAGATTTTTAGTAGATCGCCATCTTACTAATTCGGCGATTTACCAAACGCATTATTATCATTTTTTTTATATCAGAGACGAGAAATTTAATTAAAGGGAAATCGTTAAATGGCAATAGTTACATTATTTTTTATATTAGTGAAATTCGATAGAAATTTTAATATTTGAGAAAATTGTCGAGAAATATAGTCCTACTCGATCCATGAATTATTAGCAGTCATGTTTAAAACTAATTTGATAATGTTTCGTAATTGATTTGGACGGATTATCTTTCTCTTTAATATGTATGTTCATCGAGTTTCGTACTTCATTTTTGAGAAAACGATGACTTCACTCTTGTGATGACTGCACGTTAAATGCTTCAGACGTGAATAAAAAATTGACATTTTGAGTGTACGTCAATGATACAAAAAAAACCGTACAAAAAAAACTTAAAATAGTTCCTATCATTTATTTTATTTATGTTGTGTCCATAGCAGTAGAATAAAAGCATCGCGCCGGAGCTGAAGCTGTCAGAGTGACTGAGTACGGAAGAAATGTTGAAGAAACGACGAAGATAATTCAGAAAAAAAAACAGTATTGTTGCGGGGAAAATTTTATTATATATTGTTTCATTATTTTAGTTCTTTACTTTATTAATATTGCAACAGTTTTTGAGAACCGCGGATGATACAAACAGGCCGAAAGTCATATAAATTTCTAATTTTTAATAATTCGTATCTAAATAGCAAAAAACCCGGGTCGCAGTGCCAAAACCCTGTCGAAAATATAGTGTATTTGCTAATACAGGTATTGTGGCTTTATTAAATGAAATTAAGTTTGTTTTTGGACAAAATAAAAAAAAAATGAACCCCTTAATACACCCCTTACAATAATAATTTTATTAGTTGAAATATTGTTATCAATCCAACATCTGCACCAAATTAAATACGACCTTCAGTAAGTAAATTCGTATACGCAAACTAGTGTTTTCATAAAATTTGTAAGTCCGGTCCTGTCGGGCCGATTTGCTTATTATTTTAGAAGCACTTTTTAATTGCTACTAAAGGGTTAAATTTCAATTTTGAAACGATTCTGAGAATTTTTTCGGTATTTTTGGGCCCAAAAACTTTTTTCAACCCCTAAAAACTACCCTTAAAATGATCCGATTGGGCCCATTTTAAATAGGCTTCGTGCGGTGATGGATTCCAACATGTATGCCAAATTTCGTTAAAATGAATTAACTCCTTCGAAAGTTATTGCCCGCACATATAATATATATATATATATATATATATATATATATACGTATATAAATATATATACATATATATATAAACATTTTTAAAAATGGTGCCAAAGTGTTTAGGAGGCTATGAAACGTCGAGAAATTTTGGTCCGACCCCTAGGTCCCGCCATCCGACCAACGCCAATAGTGTATGTTGCCATATGGCAAATACACTAAAAACCGCAATTTCTCGTCATTTCGTTTTCAAAATATAGTTGACTCTATACTAAAACAGTAAAGAAAAAGAAACGTATCTATGTTGCGTGAAAACTCAAGAACCACTAAACCAATTTGAAAAATTGTTTTCCTTTAAAGCTTACTGATTGACGAGTACGGCAAGAGGATGCTGAGCAGTGAGCGAAAAAAGCGATTCGTATCGAGCTGCTAGTATATTATAAGTTAAGAACACAAATCTAGACAAACGATTTTTTTTTATTGGGCATATATTTAGGGAACTTCGATAATGGAGTTTAAAAAATAAAAATGTGCAGTATCTATGAGCTTTATAAACCTGCCGTCGCAACACAAAAACTGATTATAATTAAAATCTGAAAAATAATTTTAGTTTACAATAAATATTAACGAATCTTTGAAACGCAATCACAGAATTAAAAACATTAAAAATTCGAATTGAGTAATTGATTCACTTTTGAACAGCGCTATTTATAAACAAGCTAAAAGGAATAAATAATTGGCATAAATATTTACTTTTGCATCGATTACACGGGAGGGTAGACGGGTAGGTAGTACGTCTAGTGGTATACAGGTTCCGTAACGTAGCTTGAAACTTGAATGCGCGCAGGACTCGCTGTGAAATAGTGAGGAATAGTCATTTCACACTGAATTGTCGAAGCGTGGGTATCCGTACAGTTTGTTGTGAAGAAACAGATCATCCGCCATCTTGGAGCATATAGGATTTAGAACAGTATTATATATATTGTGTTGCATTGTCATTGGACATAAATACGTGTGCAGAATTTCAAAACTGTAACTTAATTAGAACTAGTCGTAATTGTAATTGCAAGATTTGATCCAAACTGACAGACAAACATGTAACGTTGAATAAAAGTTTGTAGTAAAAACATTTGTCTGCGGCTATGTTACGGGACCTGTTATCGTTATAGGGCCTGCAATATCGAACATTCTCAATTATCAACTGGCTTCAATGTTTTGTTCTCAGTTTCGAAATTTAAAAAAATACTACATGTCTTTTTTTTAATCGAAATGTGTTAACATACTTATTGATATAGAAAAAAAATAATAAAAAAATAAACATTGTCGCCTAATAATAATTAATAATAGTTCGAATAATAAATTAAAAAAAAACTTAGATTTTATATAACTCTAGAGAGCTCATTAATCATTAGTAAAAATTAATATTAAGGCCAATTTTTTGATCGGCAAATTGTGCAAAAGTGTGTTGATTTTTAAAAGTTTTCTTAAATTCCGGAGTTCCGGTACCAATTTCTTCAGAATTGGTGTCTCAAAATTTTATTAGAAATCTCGACATTCCGGAATGGAAGCCCTAGTTATCGTTACATTAACGAGGACCAATTGGAAAATTGACATCGTATAAAAAGCTAAACAAAAACCCTCAGGTTATATACAAATGCAGACAGCGCAATTCTTGTATATAAACTGCTTAAATACATTACAAAACAAACCAATTACCTATTTTAAATTAGATACACGAATGTCGGAAATATACGAGGGCTGCTACATTTATCATCTATCGCTGTCTTTCGCAACCTTTTAACTTTCAACTCCAGAAGTGGGGATGGTACTAATTTAGATCAAAATTTACAATTTCGTTTTGAGGTCCCTTGAATCTAAAAAACATATTTTTGGATAAACTTCGATCGTCTGTTTGTCTGTGAACGCGATACATCTCAAACGAATAAACGGATTGAAACCAAATTTGGGGATGCTGTTTAATATGGAAATATGAAAGCCGTGTTATTTTTGGGTGCATGCGCAGACGACATGTATGCTATGACGTTATTAGTGTATTTGCCATATGGCAACATACACTATTGGCGTTGGTCGGATGGCGGGACCTAGGTGTCGGACCAAAATTTCTCGCCGTTTCATAACCTCCTAAAAACTTTGGCACCATTTTTAAAAATGTTTATATATATATATATATATATATATATATATATATATATATATATATATATATATATATGTGCGGGCAATAACTTTCGAAGGAGTTAATTCATTTTAACGAAATTTGGCATACATGTTGGAATCCATCACCGCACGAAGCCTGTTTAAAATGGGCCCAATCGGGTCATTTTAAGGGTGGTTTTTAGGGGTTGAAAACAGTTTTTGGGCCCAAATATACCGAAAAAATTCTCAGAATCGTTTCAAAATTGAAATTTAATCCTTTAGTAGCAATCAAAAAGTGCTCCTAAAATTATAAGCAAATCGGCCCGACAGGACCGGACTTACAAATTTTATGAAAACACTAGTTTACGTATACGAATTTACTTACTGAAGGTCGTATTTAATTTGGTGCAGATGTTGGATTGATAACAATATTTCAACTAATAAAATTATTATTGTAAGGGGTGTATTAAGGGGTTCAATTTTTTTTTATTTTGTCCAAAAACAAACTTTAGTTCATGTAATAAAGCCACAATACCTGTATTAGCAAATACACTATATTGTCGGCAGGGTTTTGGCACTGCGACCCGGTTTTTTTTTATATTATAATAGTATACTTTCTATAACGGTTTACTATTCTATTAAGAAAATTGTGAAAGTTGTGGAAAAATATTTTTTTAAGCTTCTTAGTTTTGGGAATGTATGAAAACGGTATAAACTGCAGACAAATAACGTCACTTTGTGTTCGGTAAGTAGTCAATTTTTAATTAAGTATATTTTTATTTCATTTTTTGAAACGGAAAAAACACGAGCAAATTATTTTTCTGCAATAATCTATTACAATAATAAGTGCAAAATGAGACAATAACGAATTGGTTGATTACTTTTTCACAGTGCATTGCGCAAGCCAAGACTAACAATATTTTGTTGACCTCTCGTATTTTGGTTGTTATCATGAAATCGACTGGAAGAGATTCTTGCCTACAAATAACCAATTAAGTCTTCGACCGTCAGAAGGATAAACTGAACAAAGCATACCTTTATTAGGTTATTGAACGACGCCTGGAGAGCACAAACAGAGAAAGCTTGAGGAAGACTTTGTACATACACCGTAAACAACTTCAACAGCTTATCACGAGACCCCATTTTGTTCAGATTTACAATGTGCCTAAGGTAGGCCCAGATTCATGACATCCTTTCCATGCAAATATGCTGTTTCATTTATAAACATGCCAGTTGCCGCTGTCAACCGACGTACGTTTATTTAAGATCTTATACCGTATGTTCATGAAAAAAGTGTTCATAGATACCTAGATAGCTTTTTGTCCTAGTCTCTATAAAATAGCTGCTTTTCATACACGTAAATAAGTTGGTGCCGCGACTATTGAACCGCAAATAGTTCAACCACGATAGTTCAACCGCAACATTTCAACCGAACCAGAGTTCAACCGGCAACAATTTAACCGGTAACTCGTTCCCAAAAAATTGATAAAAATAACTATTATTTAAAAAAATGTATCTTCTCATATTATTTTTAAGATGCGAATTATTTAATTTTTAATAAAAGATTTATTTATTTATGTCCAAAGTCCATGATATTGTTGCAGTATTATCACTGTGATTTTTATGTGACATAATTTTTTCGATACTTAATTAATTTGTTGCAACTTTCGATCAGTTGAACTTTCGATCAGTTGAACTCTCGATCGGTTGAACTTTCGATCGGTTGAACTGTCGTCTGGTTGAACTGTCCGCGGTTGAACTGTCTGCGGTTGAACAGTCGTTCGGTTGAAATGTCCGCGATTGAATTGTTACAGAACCAAATAAGTTCGTTTTATTAATTTTATCCTCACTACACTCTCAAAACTTGCTATCAGCTATTTTTTGTCGTATTCACGAACTTCAAATTCACATTATCTGTGCGTTTTTTATGCCGCTCATTTTTGTTTTATTGGTAACTGTAATACTTTTTTTAAAATAATAGTTGCTAGTGTTTGTAAAACATAAAAACATATCTATTTACATAGTACTGTGATGATAAAGATAATATATAAAAATGAGCATACTAACGCCATCTCTCCGTGGCAAAATGACAAGTAAAAATTTCCATTAGTGTAAATAAGGTTTTGTACTATGATTTTAATATCCAAAAATAAGCATAGTAACGTCATCTCTCGATGCAAAAATGAAAAGTCAAAATGTATTTGCGTTCCTGTATATAAGGTTTTTAGTAGATCCCCTTAATTTTGTACTCACGGTATATGTTATACACATAGTTTTATGTGGCTTCTTAGTTAATCGCGCTATATATGGTGAGTTTTTTTACAAAGCGCTCATTCGTTTGAAGTTTCTCGAGATATTAATATATGGAGCAAGCGTCGGTAGAACCATATGCAGTTTAACCGCACAGACGGATACGATCGACATGTGTCGTTTTGTACGTTTACTCCTTTAAAGTAATACCTTCGGAATGTTTGATCAAGCAGCCACTGCAACTGTAAAAGGTTTGTACTATGCACAAATCGAGACGGCTTACATAAATTTCTCGTATGCGATACGTCAGACAACCTCAACGCTCTGAATCTTACCGGATTTGTATTAACCAATGTATGTTTACCGCACAATATATTTGCTTGCGAATGTTGTTATAGGTTATGTTGCAAAAGTATCGGCGATTAAAAATACTGCAAGCAAAGTTTTCACCCTAGAAAACTAAAAATCGACTGGACATCACTACTAATTTAACGGATACTATGATGGAAAACACCAAATCAATTGCAGACTAATTCAACTTTTATTGTTAGTAACTCAACGCTATTAACTTCATGAAATTTATACAGATAGATGTAATGGGGTTTAAATGAGACATTTCCTTTTTTAATTTCATTTAGTTAGAAGCTTCAATTTTTTGCTGAATTATGAGGTTGCAGACCTTATGATTTGATATTCATTTCAACTTGATATACTTCTAATCGTTTCGAGGTCAATTAAGTTACTAAATTTTTTGACATGTTTACTTTAATTAAATTGGCGTAGACCTCAAAATTATATATTTTGCTCTTTTTAGAGGCTTTTTTTAAAGGAGCAGCAATTTTATTTTTAGTTTTTCTTTTTTATTTTTAAGGGATTTGAAACATATAGTTTCTACATTATTATTAATCGACTTCTGTTTTTGATTTTTGATTTCTGAACTTCAAATTAGAAAGATATTATGTAAAAAAAACCCGGGTCGCAGTACCAAAACCGTGCCGACAATATAGTGTATTTGCTTGTATAGGGCCGTGTGGTTTTATACTTTTATTATGTGAAATTAAGTTTGTTTTTGGGCAAAATAAAAAATTTAACCCCTTAATACACCCCTTAAAAGAACATTTTTTTTCTTAAATGTAATACTATTATCAATCGAACCTCTATACCAAATTATACACACACTTCGTAAATAATTCACTATCTGCAAACTAGTGTTTTCATAAAATTTGTAAATCCGGTCCTGTCGGGCCGATTTTATTAAAATTTTGGGGACACTTTTTAATTACTACCAGAGGGTTAAATTTCAATTCTGAAAAAAACATTTTTCAACCCCTAAAAACTACCCTTAAAATGGCCCGATTACGCCCATTTTAAATAGGCTTCTTGCGGTGATGGATTTCAACACGTGGGCCATTTCGTTAAAATCAATTAACTCTTTCGAAAGTTATTGCCCGTACACACACATATATATATATACATATATTATATATATATATATATATATATACAGGGTGTCTCACCGAACGTTGGCTAACATGGGTAACTTTGTTATTAGTGGAGATAGAAAGTCGGTTAAATGGGCAAAGTAGTGCAGAAAATTGGGCTCATTAACATCCCGTCGAAAAAACAATTGAATTTTGACACCCTATGAATTTATTCACAAAATAGTGAAAATTGCCATTTATGAAAACTGGCCATAACTTTTTTATTTATGAAGATATTTGAAAATTTCATTAACCATTTTTTGATAACTTTTTAAGGTCTTTTCAGTGGCGTAGGTTTAATTTTTTTATTTCCACTACATAATGAGATATTGACATAAACTTTGGTTTTTCTTATGGACGGCATTTTTGATTTTCAGATATTCGAATTCTACTTATTTTTCTGAATAATCTGACATAGCATATCCTATATCTAAACCAATCAGACGCTACAAAACTGACAAAAATAGCTTTTTGGCGTTATCAAAGTGTGCCGTGTAAAACGAAATTTGTTGAAACAAATACATATCGACAGGTTAACAATCTGTCGAGCGATCGCTACAGTTTTGCTAATTCATTTTGTTTGATTTACTCTCTAAGATGGCTCAAGCATTCTCAAATTTGGAGAAACAGGCTATTTTTGCGCATACATTCAGCGTAACAAAAATATCATGTGGGCTCAAGCAGAATACTTGAACCTTTATCCAGAAAGGCGACAGCCTTATTCAGTAACTTTTAGGAACTTTTCTCCATTAATTTCAACGTTTGCTAAACCTAATTCTTCTTCACAGTGTTGAATGTTGCCTTTTTTCTTTGAAAATGAACCGTATACCTTTAAATTTCTATTTAAGTTCCTAAAAGTTATTGAATAAGGCTGTCGCCTTTCTTGATAAAGGTTCAAGTAGTCTGCTTGAGCCCACGTGGTATTTTTGTTACGCTGAATGTATGCGCAAAAATAGCCTGTTTCTCCAAATTTGAGAATGCTTGAGCCATCTTAGAGAGTAAATCAAACAAAATGAATTAGCAAAACTGTAGCGATCGCTCGACAGATTGTTAACCTGTCGATATGTATTTGTTTCAACAAATTTCGTTTTACACGGCACACTTTGATAACGCCAAAAAGCTATTTTTGGCAGTTTTGTAGCTTCTGATTGATTTAGATATAGGATATGCTATGTCAAATTATTCAGAAAAATAAGTAGAATTCGAATATCTATAAATCAAAAATGCCGTCCATAAGAAAAACCAAAGTTCATGTCAATATCTCATTATGTAGTGGAAATAAAAAAATTAAACCTACGCCACTGAAAAGACCTTAAAAAGTTATCAAAAAATGGTTAATGAAATTTTCAAATATCTTCATAAATAAAAAAGTTATGGCCAGTTTTCATAAATGGCAATTTTTACTATTTTCTGAATAAATTCATAGGATGTCAAAATTCAATTGTTTTTTCGACGGGATGTTAATGAGCCCAATTTTCTGCACTACTTTGCCCATTTAACCGACTTTCTATCTCCACTAATAACAAAGTTACCCATGTTAGCCAACGTTCGGTGAGACACCCTGTATATACATATATATATTATCAAAAAGAAAAAGAATCGTTTAAACCGGTTCATAACTGACGGAGATATCGCAGAATATAATTTAAAATAATGAATAAAAAACTACTGATTTAAGTAAAATTTATGTATGACCACCTTGAAGATAAGCTCTATTAGGTAAATACAACAAGAATCATTAAAATCGGCTCACAACTGGCGTACATATCGAGAAAAATACACACAAAAACAAAAAAATACGGGTCGAATTGAGAACCTCTACCTTTTTGAAATCGGTTAAAAAGTAATCTTAACGGACAACAAAGTGATGCTAACAAAGGGAATTTTAAAAAACAAATATCGATTAATGAAATCAATTTGTAATGAGAGATTCAAACAGTATTCGAGTAAACCATACTCTAGTTCTGTTGCTTAGCTACCTGGTATCGATTTAATTGTGTTTGTTCGTAAGCAGGCATCTTTATCCTGTAAAGAAGCATTGTGCACATACAATCGCCATGTATATGTTAATGTCAAAGTCCGTTGTGTAAACAGATCTAAAATTTCCTAGATTAATAGATTCAACGGGTAAGATCATGAACGTCTATCCTAGATTAATGGTTCTTTGTTTGAGACATGTAGTCAAGAAGCAACACCATGCTAAAACCGACTTTTAAGGAATCACAGAAAATTTTTGAGCCGAACATTCAAACTTAAATATTTTTGAAAATTTAGTATTGTAAATATTACAATTGTAAAGTATTGTAAATATTACGACAGTCGTATTTTGAAAGAGCTTCTAAAATAATGTTTCTTTTCGTCATTCACGTTCACTATCTACGTTTGATTAGCAGGATTTGATAATGAAGAGAAAATTATTTTGTCATTTCGAAAGCATTTTGATCCCTTTTTTAAAATTGATTGAATATTGATATTTTTAATTTTGCTGTTTTTTTTCTACAGAGATGGACACAGGTCGCAAAAAATCCTGGCGGAAGTCAAAGCAGCTCGATGACCGATGTTCTGTAATTTTTTTAAAATTTAAATAAAACAAACAAAAAACAACATAAACAAAACAAAAATAAACATTAGTGCATCAACTTGAAGTTATTAGCACTTAGTACAAAAATTTTATTTTAATTAGTATAAAAATTTTGAATCATAAATCTAAGTATGTATTATACTCGTAGATACAGTGGTGAATAATAAGTATGTGCCAGGTATTTTGAATAGACGAATTATTGTAAGAGTATAATTTGAACAAACGGAATAACAAAAATAGTAAGTGCACCAGGTAAGGAATTATTTAGAAAATCTTCCACTTATCCGCGCATAGTTTGACGGCAACATATCTGTTGGTTATACGGTATTTAGGGTAGTGCGTGTTTATTTCAAATCGATCGCAATGTAATGCGAAGGATTTGCTCGAACTGCTATGCATTATCTCACGAGAGAATTCTCTAGAATAGTGATCTCAAACTCTCAATTATACAGAGAAATTGCTTCACCAGCTTCAGTTTTGTTGTTGAGAATAATTGGTAAATGAATCGAGAGCGCCACTGTAGATCAGGAACTAACGCGTGAGCTGTTAAACTCTTATAATAATTATACCTCATGTTTATAATAATAGTCCGTTTAAATGAACGATAAATAGATTCGACGATTCATTAGTTACATCGGTTTTAATTCATTAACCCGTCAATTCCCAGTGTCACCTGTAGGTAGTGTTGCCAGGTCCGATTTGTTTTCAATCGGGACAGAAGGTAAAACAAATCGGGATTTAGGGTTGTAGATCGGGACAAACAAAAAAACAACGTTTTTTAAATAAAACTTTTATTTATTGCGTTTCGCAACTAACATTACAAGTAGGCCTATGTCAGAATTTAATCCTACATAATAATAGTCAGACTCAAGGGCGTCGCCAGCCTTTGAGCCAGAGGGGGGCAGAAGGATGAGAAAAAAACAAAAAATTCAGATTTTTGAGGGTTGAAATATTAAATATTAACACATTTATTGAATCCTTAAATTTGATTTTAGTTTCAGAGTGATTCTGCTGAACGCTACATTTTATTACTCACTTATTTTGTGACATTAGGCAGGAAAACTTATAACTTAAAAAAATCTCGAACCTCTAGGGAGGGGCAGCTGCCCCTACCTGCCCCCCCTTGGCGACGCCCCTGGATGGGATGCGTGCTATTTTAAACGCATTGTCGCACTCGATATAGTGATGTGATGCGTAATTTTTCATTATTCTAATAATAATGGGTTTTTAATAAATTTTTTGATTTATCTGGACATTTAGCGTCCCGATCAGGTGCAAATCGGGACGCGTCCTCAGACCCTGAAAATCGGGACGTCCCGCGCAAATCGGGACACCTGGCAACCCTACCTGTAGGTGACAGAAGTTTAATATTTTTTTTCTAGCACATGGAGATTTTATTATTAAATTCCACTACCATTGTTGCAAAGTCAACAATTAAAACTATTAATATTTTTTTTCCAGACAACAATAGCTAAATGTAATCTGTCAAATACAATCAGATGTTTCACTCGAAATTCGAGCAATCTGTGTTTGTGTAATCTCTTGCGATAAAAAGTGAAATAAAAATGCCTAAACCGTAACTATTGTTACTTTTTCTTATTGCGTGTAATAAATAAATAAATAAGCTATTGCACAAATTTTTTTATTGGTAAAAATAACTTTGAATACGTTTTTTACGACGTTGGAAATATGCCGTGTCACCTACGGGTGACACTGGGCATTATAATAACCGTTTACGCCGCAACGGAAGCTCTCAAAAGGAATAATTTTTCCCGTTTTTGCAACATTTTTCATTGATGCTCCATTCCTACTGGCCGTAGCTTGATGTTATATAGCCTATAGCCTTCCTCGATAAATGGACTATCCAACAAAAAAATAATTTTTCAATTCAAACCAGTATTACCTGGGATTACCGCGCTCAAACAAACAAACAAACTCTTCAGCTTTATGATATTAGAATAGATAAGTGTTTTGTTTCTTTCAGATAAACTATTTTTATTATAGAGAAATTGATATATCTAAATATAAATAAATATTATAAATTCTAACGTTTTATTCTTACCGTAACAATAAGAAACAATGTGTGTCTGCTTCAAAGTCTTAATTTCATCACGCCCAGTGTCACCTACAGGTGACACCCCCATAAATGAAAATTGGGGTAGTTTATTTTTTATTTATATTTTTTCTTGTCATAACCAAATGTATATAAGGTATTTTATTTAAAAAGAAACCATTAATCTTTATTAACTTGGACATGGGAATTGACGGATTAAAAAAGACAATAGTTTGAACACGGTAGACTCGCAGACACTATTCAACTGATTTTCATGCGGTGTCCACGAATAGGCACAAAAATCAAACAATAATCACGGGAAATTAGACAACGGAAAATGAAACAAAACTTTCGTATTTAGCGACGTTTCGTCTTTATTTAAGACTTTACCAAGCTTCTTAGGTTAAACATGCCTTTTTTTACATTTAACAGACTCATGTTATATCTAAAAAAACCTGATGAAGTCTCAAATAAAGACGAAACGTCGTTAACTAGAAAAAAACACAGTTTTGTTTCATTTCAAGTTATCCAATTTTCCGTGATATGATTCAGCATGGATCCAAGAATCAACGGACATAAACAATATTTCGGAATTTTGGGCTATATCGCTTAAAAAAGGGCTACCATTTCCGGGAAACACTAATGCGGACTTGCAGAAACTATTGCCAAACAATCTGATTCAACAACAACCTCAAATTGTGATCGTATAGGTAATGTTTTTATACATGCAAGAGCAGTCTAATGTCGATGTGAAACTGTCACGTAGAACTCAGATTGATCTAGATACAAAAAGTTAAATATTGATCCAAATCCGTAGAAAAATGTTGTCCCGAAGTAGAAATTCTGCAAAAAATAAATACGTATACTTACAGTCTAAAAAATATCGTTTCATTTGATGAATTATATTTATATTAGAATCGATTTAAAATCTTAAAAAGCTTGGGAAATATATGTGTGATCACAATCTAAGGTCACTCTCAAATCAAATCTTTAGACAATGCTTTCTGCCACTCAGCGTAAGTAAACACATGCAGATTATTTATAATAACCGACCGGCTGTCATAAATACTTGCTTGACAGCCGGTCGGTAATACTCGTTGTATTAAAAAAAAAAACTGAAAAAAGTAAAATAAATACGCAGAGTTTTTTATGTTCAACATTACTTAAGTTTTGTTTCTATACAACAATTTTGTTCCACCTTGTATGTATTACACTCATGTAAGAGGTATTATACGGATTAACGCACATATAATGTACATACGTAGCGTTAATTCAGAATAACGTATAACAGCTATGTTAAGTTCATATAATAGGTTTAGACTCTAAGTAGACCGTTGATAAGGCTTAGACAAAATCTGTTTAGACGAACCTGGTAAAAGATCTTAGAAGTAGATGGACAAAATATAACTTATTCCATAGCATATACAATTACGAAAGTCGGTTTTTTAAGGTGGCTATTCATCTGATGTTCAATACAGCCTCTTTTTCACCTGCATGGCTCTATTTTACGAGCATTGCAATTTGTGTGTGCATACAAAATGCATGAAAAACAGTTCCGGAAATCTCCAGTTTCTATAAAAAAATTATTCAATTTTCGACGGTAATACTTTCAAAATAAACTAGAAATATGAATCATATTCCTCCCAGATGAATTTGGGTCCAATTTTTACGTATTATTATTTGATCTAAATAAGTGATTTAAAATCAAGTAAAAAAAACCCGGGTCGCAGTGCCAAAACCCTGCTGACAATATAGTGTATTTGCCTATACAGGCAGTGTGGCTTTATTACGCGAACTTAAGTTAGTTTTTGAGCAAAATAAAAATTTGACTCCTTAATACACCCCTTAAAATAACATTTTTTTTCTTAACTGCAATATTATTATCAATCTAACGTCTACACCGAATTAAATACACCCTTCAATAAATATACAAATTGGTGTTCTCAAAAAATTTGTAAGTCCGGTCCTGTTGAGCCAATTTTATTAAAATTTTACGGACACTTTTTAATTGCTACTAACGGGTTAAATGTCAATTTTGAAACGATTCTGAGATTTTTTTCGGTATTTTGGGGCCCAAAAACATTTTTCAACCCCTAAAAACTACCCTTAAAATGGCACGATTACGCCTATTTTAAATACGCTTCTGGCGGAGATGAATTTCAATACGTGGCCCAAATTTCGTTAAAATCAATGAACTCTTTCGAAAGTTATTGCCCGTACACATATATATATATATATATATATATATATATATATATATATATATATATATATATATATATATATACAGGGTGTCTCACCGAACGTTGGCTAACATGGGTAACTTTGTTATTAGTGGAGATAGAAAGTCGGTTAAATGGGCAAAGTAGTGCAGAAAATTGGGCTCATTAACGTCCCGTCGAAAAAACAATTGAATTTTGACACCCTATGAATTTATTCAGAAAATAGTGAAAATTGCCATTTATGAAAACTGGCCATAACTTTTTTATTTATGAAGATATTTGAAAATTTCATTAACCATTTTTTGATAACTTTTTAAGCTCTTTTCAGTGGCGTAGGTTTAATTTTTTTATTTCCACTACATAATGAGATATTGACATGAACTTTGGTTTTTCTTATGGACGGCATTTTCGATTTTCAGATATTCGAATTCTACTTATTTTTCTGAATAATTTGACATAGCATATCCTATATCTAAACCAATCAGAAGCTACAAAACTGACAAAAATAGCTTTTTGGCGTTATCAAGGTGTGCCGTGTAAAACGAAATTTGTTGAAACAAATACATATCGACAGGTTAACAATCTGTCGAGCGATCGCTACAGTTTTGCTAATTCATTTTGTTTGATTTACTCTCTAAGATAGCTCAAGCATTCTCAAATTTGGAGAAACAGGCTATTTTTGCGCATACATTCAGCGTAACAAAAATACCACGTGGGCTCAAGCAGAATACTTGAAACTTTATCCAGAAAGGCGGCAGCCTTATTCAATAACTTTTAGGAACTTAGATAGAAATTTAAATGTATACGGTTCATTTTCAAAGAAAAAAGGCAGCATTCAACACTGTGAAAAAGAATTAGGTTCAGCAAACGTTGAAATTAATGGAGAAAAGTTCCTAAAAGTTATTGAATAAGGCTGTCGCCTTTCTGGATAAAGGTTCAAGTATTCTGCTTGAGCCCACGTGGTATTTTTGTTACGCTGAATGTATGCGCAAAAATAGCCTGTTTCTCCAAATTTGAGAATGCTTGAGCTATCTTAGAGAGTAAATCAAACAAAATGAATTTGCAAAACTGTAGCGATCGCTCGACAGATTGTTAACCTGTCGATATGTATTTGTTTCAACAAATTTTGTTTTACACAGCACACTTGATACCACAAAAAGCTATTTTGGTCAGTTTTGTAGCTTCTGATTGGTTTAGATATAGGATATGCTATGTCAAATTATTCAGAAAAATAAGTAGAATTCGAATAGCTGAACATCAAAAATGCCGTCCATAAGAAAAACCAAAGTTCATGTCAATATCTCATTATGTAGTGGAAATAAAAAAATTAAACCCACGCCACTGAAAAGACCTTAAAAAGTTATCAAAGAATGGTTAATGACATTTTCAAATATCTTCATAAATAAAAAAGTTATGGCCAGTTTTCATAAATGGCAATTTTCACTATTTTCTGAATAAATTCATAGGGTGTCAAAATTCAATTGTTTTTTCGACGGGACGTTAATGAGCCCAATTTTCTGCACTACTTTGCCCATTTAACCGACTTTCTATCTCCACTAATAACAAAGTTACCCATGTTAGCCAACGTTCGGTGAGACACCCTGTATATAAATATATATATATATATATATATATATATATATATATATATATATATATATATATATATATATACATACATATATATATAAACATTTTTAAAAATGGTGCCAAAGTGTTTAGGAGGTTATGAATTAACGTCGAGAAATTTTGGTCCGACCCCTAGGTCCCGCCATCCGACCGATGCCAATAGTGTATGTTGCCATATGGCAAATACACTAATAACAAAAATAACGCGACAAATTTATGTTTTTTGACCTCGACATTCTGTCTTTTAACTTTTGACATTATGTTTAAAGCAACGAAATACAGTTTGCTGGCAATTTTTCCGCAAAAAATCGTACTCTGAACTAGTTTTATTGACGCATACTGTATTTTTGATCTGCTTTCCGTTACAGCCTAAAATAGAAAGACGTTAATTCCCATGTTGATTGCATTCTGTGTGCTCATCAATCAGATTTCGGAGCTTTACCAGTTATCTAAAAGCTCTGTTAGCAAAAGACAAATCGTTTCCTTAGTAAAAACACACACAAATATTAAGTTTCTTGCTAGTGAAACTTCGAATTTCATGACGATAGAAAGTTAAAATTAAGATCGAAAAAAGAAACAATGGCACGTCACATGTAAAATAATGCAAGAATGAAAGAAAATTTAAAAATCGTAAAAAAAATATTTTGCAAACAAAGAATGCATATACGTCACGTAAATAAGCGCTCGGTACAGCTAATACCTACACGAAGGTTGTAAAAACAGAATAATAAAATACCAAAGTTTCCTAAAAATAAATATGCCTAAGGGTTCTTTCACATTAAATTCAACAATGTATCAATCTTGTTAAACGGTATTAAAAAATCAGTTCTTCTTTAAGTACGCCAGTTTGGATCGTCTAAAGTTCGCGTTAAGTATTTAACCCAGATATGCCTAAAATGTTTTGAAAAGCGCAAAATTCGTTTTTTTTCATATTCTTAAGAATATATTGATAATAAAACAATTTTTCAAGGTTTTGTCAAATTTTATTAAGAAAAAATATAAAATGGCGGCCGTCCTATATATAGGACGTTAGTCATATATGGTATAATGATAAAAAAAATTATTTTGTATGAAAATTAATAAAGCATTTTACATGAACTCCTACATCACACTTGACACATCTGGTTGTTGTCTTCTGGTGACAGAGCCCACACCGTGTTTGTTTTTCTTGGGGCACAACCAAATGATCAAGGCGATCATATCGTATATTTGTTCCTTCAGATGCTGATGGACGTCCTGTCGAGGAAGAAAGTTTTTTCTTATTTTGAGTTAGCAAAGCTATTGCAATTTGTCGTCTGAAATTCAGTTGGTCTAGGTCGCCTCCATAGATTCGATGTAATTGCCAGGCGTTGTGAATTGATAGATCGATGCAGTGAGTAATCAGCGAAGAGTACCACTTTTTCCCTCGGATCGAAATTCGGTAAAGGCTGACATTTTGGTCACATCTGTCCACTCCTCCCATGTTTGAGTTATACAAATTCACCAGATGTGGTTGTTCTACCTGAAAACAAAGAAATATGTTGGTTTATTTACCTATGTTTCTATGTGATCATATTGTGATGATGAAATTACCTGGATATTCTTTTTTTCTTTGTGTGAATAACGCTTCACGGAATGAACTGGTGTTATGCCTGCAAAATTTGAGCAGAGCGAGACAATGTTGTTGTCGTTCCACTTTACAGCGATTGTATTCTGGTCCTGAATTTTCTGAAAATCGTATGTTCCTCTTTTTTCTTTCTTGAGCACTTTTGAATCTACCAAAGGATTTTGGGGTATGCGGTTTTCTCGTATGGTGCCAGTGGCGTAGAAGTTTTTCAGAGTTAACTGTTCTATAAGTCCAATAGACGCGAAAAAATTGTCGAAGAACAGGTGAAACTTGTCCTCTGGCCACTTGCGTCTCAACGCATCTGCATATTCAAGAACTACTCCTGCGCCAACTCCATATTCGGCGTAAGTTATACTTATATTTGTAGATGAGCCTTGATATGGTTCAAACCAATTGACATAGCCCAATCTTGTCGTACCTACCCACAGTTTGTACCCATATCTAATAGGCTTGCCGTGAATGAATTGCTTGGCGCTATGGCGCCCAAAATAAGGCACCATAGCTTCATCCACCGAATGATTTTGTTCAATAGGCGCGTATTCTAAAAATTTCTTGTTCAAATGTTTGAACAAGGGTCTAACCTTCGCAAATTTATCTGCTTTGTCTAACTTTTCGTTATCAGCGAGATGGAAGTTTGAAAAGATATATTCAAATTTATCCCTTGAAATCGCCTCTGAAACCAAAACGTTGTGACCATCCTTCTCCCGTTCCCAGTAAATTCTTCTCCGGGGTACCTGTATGTAACCACTAATAATCAACACTCCGATAAAAGCTTTTAGTTCAAATAATTCGATACTTCGTTGTCTGTTTTTCTGTGAAATATATCTATTACTTTCACTAAGAATTAGTTCAAGCAGCTCGTGATCAAAAAATTTAGAAAATAATGCTAAAGGACATTCTAAATTTTGAAATTCCTCGTGGTTTTCTAATTCGGTGAAGGCGATTGGTGGTAAATCTTCTTTTATCCAGCTGTAAATTTTCTTCTTCTTTTGTGTTTTTTTTTGGAAGATTGTGTTGAAGTGCTGGGCAATCATCAGATGAATAGTTATCATCACTATCATGATATGTTATTTCAGCTGGAGCTTGTAACTGAGAACCCGGCAAATTATTGATAGACACAAAATTTTCGTCGCCTGAATCTTCGTCGGTCAACTCAGCACAAGCATTTTCCGGTGGAAATATAACGATTTCATTTACTTTTTCCGCATAGTCTTCGTCATCTTCGAGCATAGCAAGTGCTTCGTTCAAAGAAAAACCTCTGAAAAAAATACATGTGATAGACGTATAGTTGCCTGACGTCCTAAATATAGTACACAATGTTTTACGTAAAAAAAAATACAATAATGGTAATTGTAACACTAAATTTGATTATTGCTATCAAAAGGACAATGATTTAAAAGTACGATCCAATGCTAAAATAATGTTTTCAATTACTTTCTGAATAAAAAAAATACGTACCTTGCGAAGTTGATACCGTATTCCGACATTTTTCAAAATTGGCCCGAAGTAAACGCAAATATGTCAAACTTATTGCACATAAACTCTCACAAAACATACGTTCATGAAGCCTGACTAACAGGGAATGCGTCCAGATAGTGCATGTTTCCCTGCGACCGTATATCACTGCAGGTTTATTCATGTTTGGAGTGTCCCATATGTAGTACGTCAGGCATATCTGGGTTAATGCTAACAATCTAACCACGGAAATGAAAAACAAATAATATATTATTCTGTACACCTATGTCATTTTATAACATTTAGATGTAGGCTGTGCTTTTATTCCTGTAGTGTGTAGTGTAAACTACACAGTCTTAAGCAAAATAAATTTTACAGTATAATTTTGGGTAGGTACTGCAAATTTAAAAAAAAATTTTAAATATCGAAACCGTTAATAATGTAAAATAAACTAATTCTAATTATTAAAAATTTTTGAATTGAGAAAACAATTTTAATGCAAAAAGAAATAATTCTAATTTTGTCAGTTTAGCATCTGCTCTAATATTTGAATCACATAATAATAATTGAACGGCAAGAAAAATTGTGTACAATTATATACAAAATGGGTTAGATAGATGTTGCAAATTATAGGTAAAATAAAAATAAAGTTGGCATATTGTAACAAATAAATTATTTTATGTTTTGTTAAAAATTATTAAGAAAGGTAATTCATTTATATATTTATAAGGTTCTAAAAATATTTTATTTTAGAAGTGGTAATATACGGCCTACTGAAGAATATTCGTATAGACTCAGACATACAAAAATGGGTGTACCTAGGCCTTATAAGTCATTATTTAGAAGATATTTTTTATTTACTGCTCCCTTTTGTTTAATTTATTACCTGTGCACATTAAAAATTGTAATAACAAAAATATATTTAGGTCCTTGCTGAAAAACTGGCTTTTAAAGCAAGCAAATGTCGAAAGCTTATTTTGTATTTGTCAGTAAAAGGTATACTTATAATGCGCTTTAGCTTTTTCTTTTTATATAACATTTATATTTTTTTCTATTTCAAATGTTTTGTCCAGATAAATTTAAATTACTTAAATTCAGTTAAATGTCCACATCATTTCTCTCATAATGGTTCCCTCAACACAGGTTTTCCTTGGAAGGAACCTATATACTTTCATTTTGTATAAAATTTTGTGTTTATATATCTATGTATTCTTTATGGAAGTAATAAATTATTATTATTATTATTATAAAATATGACAGGCACAACATTGCCAACAATCGGTTATATCAACAGCATCCTCCCCTTCCACCATCTACACCCGTAACTTCCACCATTTAAATTTGTTACACTAAAAATTATACCTCGGTTTAAATCACTTATTAGTGTATTTGCCATATGGCAACATACACTATTGGCGTCGGTCGGATGGCGGGACCTAGGGGTCGGACCAAAATTTCTCGATGTTTCATAACCTCCTAAGCACTTTGGCACCATTTTTAAAAATGTTTATATATATATATGTATATATATATATATTATAGGTATATATATATGTGTGCGGGCTATAACTTTCGAAGGAGTTAATTCATTTTAACGAAATTTGGCACACATGTTGGAATCCATCACCGCACGTTGCCTATTTAAAATGGGCCTAATCGGATCAATTTAAGGGTGGCTTTTAGGGGTTGAAAAAAGTTTTTGGGCTCCAAAATACCGAAAAAAATCTCAGAATCGTTTCAAAATTGAAATTTAACCCTTTAATAGCAATTAAAAAGTGCCCCCAAAATTTCAATAAAATCGGCCCTACAGGACCGGATTTAAAAATTTTACGAATGACTAGTTTGCAGATAGTGAATTATTTACTGAAAGTTGTATATAATTTGATATAAAGGTTCGATTGATAATAATATTGCAATTAAGAAAAAAAATTTTTATTTTAAGGGGTGTATTAAGGAGTCAAATTTTTTAGCTTGCCCAAAAATCAACTTAAGTTCGCATAATAAAGCCACACTGCCTGTATTAGCAAATACACTATATTGTCGGCAGGGTTTTGGCACTGCGACCCGGGTTTTTTTTGTGGTTATATTCATGAAAGTTACGTAAGATATTTAAGGTTTATATGTATTTAGACTATTCAGTTGGTTACTCGTATTAAACGATAAATATCCAGAATAAAAAAACAGTTTAAAATTTCGAGCAAAAAAACGAGTTTAAAGTGAGAAACAATTTACTTGTGGACATTCATATTTTCACGTTTCTATCTTCAGAACCACAAATTTCGTTTCTTGAGACTGAAATTGTAAGCCTCAATGTTTACAAATAAATATTCCTTTTGCAAAAAATGTGTTAATTTTGCTTGATATCTAACAGACTTTACCTTTTTTTTATCTCTGAACTTTTTTACTCCCCTCCTCCTAAATTTCTGTTAGTGCCATCGTGAAATATCACGAGTACTTTGAACAGTTCTGCAGGGCGAATCGTATTATCGTATCTAAAGCGTATACTATAATATGCACCCTCCTTGGTGATCTGTCAAAATTGTTTGGGCTGTCATCGGATTGTAAATAATCTCACATTTCTTGGAAATACCGGGGACTTCTTGCTTTTGTTTTTTCGGATGCTTATTGTTTTATTCAAATCAGCAACATGATAATAATTAGAAAAATAATTATTGTTAACTCAAAGAGCATCCATTTTTACAAGAATAAAAAAACCGATAAATTCTTTTCATGTTTTCTGTCATGAAATTCGTGACATCAGCTGCGAAATGCAAATATGTTATACATTCCAAATATTATTGCATGAAATGAAATCACATTGAGACATTATTTCGCGCACGTCAACATTTTTACACGTCATTTAACATTCAAGTATATAAAAAGCTATACAATTACAAATTTAAAGAAAAACCCGGGTCGCAGTGCCAAAACCCTGCCGACAATATAGTGTATTTGCTGTGTGTTCCTTTATTATGCGAACTTAGGTTGGATTTTGGGCAAAATAAAAAATTTAACTCCTTAATACACCCCTTAAAATTACATTTTTTCTTAATTGCAAAATTATTATCGATCGAAGGTCTACACCACATCCTTCAGTAAATAAGTCACTATCTGCAAACTAGTATTTTCAAGAAAATTGTAAAGGCGGTTCTGTCAGGCCGATTTTATTAAAATTTTAGGGACACTTTTTAATTACTACCAGAGGGTGAAATTTCAATTTTGAAACGATTCGGGGAATTTTTTCGGTATTTTGGGGCCCAAAAACATTTTTCAACCCCTAAAAACTACCCTTAAAATGGTCCGATTGGGTCCATTTTAAATAGGATTCTTGCGGTGGTGGATTCCAACATGTGGGCAAAATTTCGTTACAATCAATTAACTCTTTCGAGAGTAGTAGCGCACATATATATATAAACATTTTTAAAAATGGTGCCAAAGTGTTTAGGAGGTTATGAAACGTCGAGAAATTTTGGTCCGACCCCTAGGTCCCGCCATCCGACCGACGCCAATAGTGTATGTTGCCATATGGCAAATACACTAACAAATAAAAATTTTAAATTCTTCATACAGTAACTTGTTTATAAAAAAAACACACATTCGTGTGACAGACATGCGACGGTGTGTTTTAGGTTAGTTACGTGTTAATGTGTTAAATGTCAAACGAGCCAGTTGTACCATAACAGAAACAGGAGAACGCTGTTCTGACAGTGTTACCATTTACCACCAGCTGTGTGACGTCATATCGACACGTATCGTGCTGCAACTAACATATTGCAGTTACAATGTTTGTAATGCGTGCCAAGTGAAATACGTGCAGAGGAAGTGACAAATGTCGCGTACGTCAGTCGTTATACAGGGCGTCCGTCAAAACATTCGTATTCACTATTCAGGGATCAAGGTCGTTTCAAACACTCTTTGGATCCTAGACATCCTAATATCAACGATTATTCATAGAAAATCGTGAGAAGAGAGCCTAAACTCGGCAATCAGCAATGCGAAGTATGTGTCCCAAAAATCGACGACGGTAAAGGTTCGAAAAAAGCTTTACGCGCGGCGCTGCAGCCACAGAGCCTCGAGTCATGTACGCTGTTGCATTCTTCTACATGAAATCAGTCTCCATAATTCTAATGAACAAGGCAACCAGATCTCTGACTTTTTAATTCAGTTTATTTTTTTGAGATTGCAGAAAATGGCATTATTCAAAATCGCCCGGTTACTCACTCTACTTGGAGCTTTATATTATCAGCGCCTCTACCGCGGGAATAGGTACCATGATTTTCCGTTCTCTCTATCCTCCATGATTAATTATTCAAAGGTTTACCGACGATTTTTAGGAAGTTTTAATTTTATTTTAGAAGTTTAATTATTTCTATTTTTATTGGTCTCGCAATATTCGACGACACAATTTCATATATTGCTACTGATTGATAATACAGTAGAACTGCCTTTTCCACGTGCTGGAACCATAGACATAGGAATATAAAGACACAGCATGTACTGAAGTTTTAGACGAGGGGTGTAAAGCCAATTAAGGGACGCAACGAGGTGAGTGGTGTCTACTTGTCATTGGCCGGTGCACTGCACATGTCTAGTGGCATGATATTTATGTTGGTAGTATGGTGTAAAAAACATTCTATTGTATGCAACACAATGCGTCGGCCAATCAAATGCTTTGTACCCGTCCCTCAAGGGATTTCCCCTCGCAGCTATGTACTCCATCCCTATAATTACTAGATCCATGGTTGGAACTAATCGATTCATGTGTTTTCAATTTCACCGTCAATCTCATTTTGTGACAGTCATAGACTAATCAAAAATAAACATTTACTAATTTGACGTATTTTTTCATTAGCTGAGGACGGTAAGAGACATTTTGCGTACGAAGTAGGGCCAAAAAACTTGAAAATACGTGAATAAAACCCGAGTCGCAGTGCCAAAACCCTGTCGACAATATAGTGTATTTGCTTGATTAGGGCCGTGTGGATTTATACTTTTATTATGTGAAATTAAGTTTGTTTTTGGGCAAAATAAAAAATTTAGCCCCTTAATACGCCCCTTAAAATAACATTTTTTTTCTTAATTGTAATATTATTATCAATCTAACGTCCACCGAATTAAATACACCCTTCAATAAATAAGTCACTATCTGCAAACTAGTGTTTTCATAAAATTTGTAAATCCGGTCCTGTCGGGCCGATTCTATTAAAATTTTGGGGACACTTTTTAATTACTACCAGATAATTAAATTTCAATTTTGAAACGATTCGGAGAATTTTTTCGGTATTTTGGGGCCCAAAAACATTTTTCAACCCCTAAAAACTACCCTTAAAATAGCCCGATTAGGCCCATTTTAAATAGGCTTCTTGCGGTGATGGATTTCAACACGTGGGCCAAATTTCGTTGAAATCAATTAACTCTTTCGAAAGTTATTGCGCGTACACATATAAATATATATATATATATATATATATATACATATATATATAAACATTTTTAAAAATGGTGCCAAAGTGTTTAGGGGGTTATGAAACGTCGAGAAATTTTGGTCCGACCCCTAGGTCCCGCCATCCCACCGACGCCAATAGTGTATGTTGCCTTATGGCAAATACACTAAAAATGAGTTAAAAATAGATGGTGTTGAAAATACATGAGTACGACTGTAATAAATCATATTATGGTAAGAATACGTACACTCGATATATTCTGAAAGGGTGAGTTAGAAAGGGACATAGTGTGAATGAACACAGTTTCGGTTTGTGTGCGGTATAACAGTGTAACATGTGGTGCCTACGCTTGATGTAAATTATTGTAACCTGGAGTCGGACTGTCCGTACGTATAGGTAGTATAGTTGCAGGATTGATGTTATTCAACCGGCCGTACTAAATTCCGTTACAGGTCCGGCTCGGTCGTTAAATACTAAACTGCTAAGTAAGATATAAGGAACTCAAACGTAATGTTAAAAAAATGGCTTGGAGTTGGTGGATAAACTATTGTTCGTGAGGGGATATGTGGGAATACAGCACGTTAAAGCTCCTAGATTAGTAGATTTACCAAGTATCGCTATCCATTGATGTGACGTTGTATAATTTATGTATTTTTGAATATTAAAATGATTATCTGTCATCAATATTCATTTTTGAATTTGTTATTATTTTTCTTTAGTTGCGAAAACCTTTATATCTTTTAATTCGAAGTAAAAAAAAACCCGGTCGCAGGGCCAAAACCCTGCCGACAATATAGTGTATTTGCTTGGATAGGGCCGTGAGGTTTTATAATTTTATTATGTGAAATTATGTTTGTTTTTGGGCAAAATAAAAAATTTAACCCCTTAATACACCCCTTAAAATAACATTTTTTTTCTTAATTGTAATATTATTATCAATCTAACGTCTACACCGAATTCAATACACCCTTCAATAAATAAGTCACTGTCTGCAAATTAGTGTTTTCAAAAAATGTGTAAGTCCGGTCCTGTTAAGCCGATTTTATTAAAATCTTAAGGGCACTTTTTAATTGCTACAAACGGGTTAATTGTCAATTTTGAAACGATTCTGAGAATTTTTTCAGTATTTTGGAGCCCAAAAACATTTTTCAACCCTTAAAAACTACACTTAAAATTTCCCGATTACGCCCATTTTAAATAAGCTTCTTGCGGTGATGGATTTCAAGACGTGGGCCAAATTTCGTTGAAATCAATTAACTCTTTCGAAAGTTATTGCGCGTACACACACACACACATATATATATATATATAAACATTTTTAAAAATGGTGCCAATGTGTTTAGGAGGTTATGAAACGTCGAGAAATTTTGGTCCGACCCCTAGGTCCCGCCATCCGACCGACGCCAATAGTGTATGTTGCCTTATGGCAAATACACTAATTATGCAAAAAACTATGTTAAATACACGTATACACCATTTAGAAAAAATATCATTCTAATCGATCAATTATTTTTCGTACAGAATCGAATTAAAATTCTACAATGCTTTTCTTATGGACAAAAATGTGTGTTAACAATCTAAAGGCCATTGCCAAATCAAATTATGTGACAATTCTTTCTGCAACCCAGCATTAGTGCACTAAACTTTCGATGTGGAACTATGGTCTCGGCTATACGCCGTACTCGTTTCGGTTGTTTTTGAAGTAAAAATCTTTAGGCGAATTTTCAAAATTTCGCGAAGGGGCAACTCGATAAGTTAGCGGTACTAAAATCTGATCTCTTATCATCTATACATAATATAAAAAAATATTTGTTTATAGAGCAACGGATTACAAAGTTCACATACTGCTAGAGTTGTTTTTTAATGAATTTTACAGAAGCTACTTGAATGAATACAAACAGAGCGAATTTTCAATTTTCAAAAATTTTTGTTTACTTATTTATCTGTTATAAATCTACCAATATTGTTTCCATATTTACTTCAACCGCAAGTAAAGGTTACACGCACACTTTTTTATAAAACGAGCAAATACACAGGAACTCAGTAAAAAATAAAGGTATAACAATATATGCTTGAGTTTTGTTCCAATAAAATATTGAGGGAATTTTTTTTTTAATTATTCCTCATCCAAACTTTCCCTCAACGATTTATATGCGCGAGGTGCTTTCAAAAATACAATAATATTTATTTAAATTAAACATTATATCGCATCCAAAATTATTATTATAATTCAATAATAAATCTCAGGTATTTGGATTAATAATACAAAACAATCGTGTTATTGTTAATCTTGCTACGTTTCGACTACTACGAAGACTAAATAAAGTAGTCGAAACGTAGCAAGATTAACAATAACACTATTGTTTTGTATTATTAATCCAAATACCTGAGATTTATTATTGAATTATTTATTTAAATTTTTGAAACACAAATGAAAACAGAAAAAATGCGACTTATTCGAGTCTTTATTTAGGACTGTATTTAGAACTTCTGGTTAACAGAAAACTATAAACTTATACCTATGTAACATAGATGACAATAAAAACCCAAATTGAAATATTCCAAATATTTATATAAATAAGCGAAATTTTATTTCAATGCCAATAGATAATTTTTCGCTCAGTTAGCATTTTTTTGCATATTAAAATGCTTTGTTATATGTTCATTATATGTCCATAATTAATGAAAATTATTTTAAAAAACCACTCTAATTCCAATTTTGATACGATATAATTTTCGCGCATTATTAATTTAAAATATTCACAAATTCGATTTTAAGTTATCCTAAAGCTGCGACCAGACATGCGGGATTCGCCAAGCGCTAATCGCCTAGTGCCGAGTGCTTGGCTTCGTATTCGGCAAGTAGTGAGCATGTTCATACAGACATGTGGGCTCTGTTTAAAAGCGTCGTAAGCGTCGTTTTCTTCGGGAACAGCGAATATAGCCGAGTGCAGTGCGAGCATCCGTTTGGTGCGAATCAATATTTTTAATCATGGACAACAATGATGAAATTTGCACAAGTATTCTCGTATTCGTGCACTTTGAAGTGGAGAGGCGAGCACTAATACTCGTCGCTCGGAGATGTACGTGCACCCATCCCCACTACTCGTTATTCGGCGAATAATCGGCTCGGCATTCGACGAATCCTGCATGTCTGGTCGCAGCTTAATAATAATTTATTAACTTTCCAATAACGGATAGCGAAAAATGCTTTTATAAAATTAAATCCAATTTATATATGGTTTCAAACAAAATTAGAACGTATTTACGTAAATAATAGAAGAAATAGGGAATTGAAACAATGAACATTAAATAATTTAGCAAATAGACATTTTAAGAAAAGTGACGAAATAAATAAAACGGCAGAATTTTTAGTATATATCTTTTGTACCTAAGTTTAAAAGCTTCATAACAAAAGAATGATTCACAATTCATTTCATTATAGCAAACAACAGTGCCGATGCTGTTATCATGGAACATAAATTAGAAGGAGACACGAACCAAAAACGAGGCCCATTTTTATAGTATAATTATTTTCGGAAAATATCAATTTTTGTGCCACACGCTTTTCTTTGCAGGCCGTGGAGATTCGTTTCGTTAACCGTTTACAATTACAACGATTACAACAAAAGCAAATTACACTATGTCTGTTTCGCAACAAGACAATTTACGTTCTATTGCCTACGTGAAAATGGATGCTAGGCCATCTCCTATGTACTATTATTCCAATCCAGTGCTGTCACACGTTTCGTTTCAAATTATTCATCTGTATGATATTTCCAAATGCAGAGAAAATACGATTATTTTGACAAATCAGAATTAAATCGACTGAATAATCAAAACTTTCATTGCTGGTCTAGAAAATTGAAAAAATCAATTTTTTTTTGCATACTTTCAAAGCTTAGACTTTCAAAAATATGCTTTTAAAAGGATTTTTCAAAATTCGATTTATTTTGGGAGATACAGCGGATTTTATGACGCGGCTGAGGATTAATCGCTTTGAACTACGAGCTTCTGCTGCTTCAAAGAACTTCACAAAATCTCGATTTTGAGAAAGAAGAAGGTCCAATCTATGGATATGGGATCGCCGATTAATCCAAAGTGAGTATTAAATATTATTATCTGAGTTATTCAAACTTCAAACGCGTTTTTCTCAAAACTCCTTTTGTTGAGGTGGTTGACACGATACCTCAATCTATCTGACCGATTCCTTTGAAATTTTGTGAGAATCTTCTTTATACATCTTTTTATCACTTGGATCTTGGATTTTGAAAAATTTTAATTTGAAGTATTTTTAAAAAATTCGTAAAGGTCGAAAAACAGGGGTAAAAAAATTTTTTTTTTCAAGTGGACGCCATTTTGTGAATTTTTTTTTTCGGCCAAGGTTCAAGATATAGCGACATCTTTACTAATTAAGAATTTTTTTTGTTTGTTCTATTTAGATCACTACAAGGGTTGGAATCATGTCAACCAGGGAGCACCGTTTGACTGGCAACCCCCACTTCACCGGCCTGTCACTGGATGAATTTTTGACTTTTTTTTTAAATTTTTTTTATATACTTTAAAAATCAATAAATATTGTATAAAAAAATGGATAGTAAAAATGTTTTTAATTTTTTTTTTATCCTAGTTTGAAAAATACCCAAAAAGTAGGGCTCTAGACCAGAATACCCCCTTAATATAAAGGAAGTTTATTTTTCAAACGAGCGTTAAATTATACAAATAGTTTTGCGACATTCAACATGATATTCTAAAAGCATTGAACAGAAAATAAAAGCTCAAACGTTTTGTAGCTTCAATAAATTGTTAACGAGCTTTTAATGATAGAAACTAGAGCTTACGAAAAGCGGTATCAACAAAATAAAGATGATTACGCAATCCTGTTGAGCAGATGTTATACATGTAGTAACTATATATATAGGCAACACAAGTATATATATAATATAGGCTTAACTACACGGTGAGGCCAGGTGCGGGTATCTAAGGCGGAAGGGGGGAGAAACAAGGCGAGAGGCACGCAATATGAGGTATCGGCTCCGGTGAGACCGACTGCGCTGATAATCTCCGGGGAGCAATCAGAATCAATTACGGCTGATCGCTACCGCACGAGGTTGTTGTGTTGCTTTTCTCTATATTCGATAAAATATACTGTGTGCTGGATGTATTATGTATATTGGGTCCAATCATTTGTGATGAATGCGTAACAAAACAAAATTAATGCTGAATTGCAGAACACATTGCCAGAAAATCTGATTTGATCGTTAATTTAGATAAATTATGAAGGAGAAAAACGTGTCCCCGCTGTACTCATTACAAGGATTCATTATGCCGAAATCATGTTTCCGAACAATTTTGGTTTCTAGTGAGAAACCTTTTGGCGAGACAACACGTTTTTCAATCCTTTCAGGGTACGTCCCACCAGCACTCATAGTGAGACGCCCAAAATGGTTATGTGATGCTTTTTAATAAATGAATTGACTATAGTAAAAGCAGGCTATCGTATACAATAGTTAATGCACCTGGTTGTACCGTTTTTGGTTGCCTATAGGGTACTTCACTCCATTCACTCACTCGTATGAGCAACTGATCATTCCAATCACTAATGTAATGAACTGCTCTTCTTGTACTGTCGCAGTTTAGCCAATAATCAATAATGAGGTACTAATATTTAAAATGATTACAGGACCTCCGTCTCTAATTACGTTCTTGATTTTAGATTTTTGTATATCACACCTAGACTAAAAAACTTATTTTCAGTGTTTCTCTGTTTGTCTGTTTGCACAAACATTGCTCAAAGAATTCAATGCTAGAATTCAAAGCCTTGAATGAATTCTCTACAATGCATTTAACAGTTAGAGGCATTGTAGAGAATTCATTGACATCTTTTAAGGAAACCGTTTTTCTAGTTACTAGAAAAACTGTTTCCTGAAAAGATCTCAAAACTAAAGATTTCAAGCTTCAAATTTTTTTTTCTTTTTCTTTTTTATTCAGATACGACCACTTTTAACAATGATACGGTCATTTGAAAAATCGCTAAAATTTTGATTTTTTTTTGATCCTTTAATTGTTTGTGTTAATGTATTATATTATGATTGTATCAATTTATACAGATGATATAGTTTTTTTACAGATTGGTACGTAATTTTACCTCAAGCAAATCGATGTTTACATTAAATTATAAACGAATTTCATTATTCATAAATTTATATTTTTAACAGTAATTTTATTACGTTGTATGTACATTCGAATTCTAAATATTTTCCTATTACACCTGCTTTAATTGCTGAAATTTACCTTCTTTTACCTCGAGCATATCGAAGTTTACATTAAATTATAAACGAATTTCATTGTTGATAAATTTACATTTTTAACAATAATTTTATTATGTTGTATGTATATTCGAATTCTGAATAATTTTCCTGGTATATCTGATTTAATTACTGAAAGTTATGTGCTTTTACCTCGAGGGTATCGATGTTTACTTTGAATCAGCAACCACAGCAGATAATATCTGTTTAGATACATTCTCAAGAGTGTTCAGTATTCCAGGAAGGAGTTTAATTATAAGGTCACCACGATATATCGTACATTTAGCCATGGCTTAAGAAATAATGTTTGCGGTTGGTCCAAGTTATTGTACATGGAAACGTGTAGTCAGTATCTAAGATCATTGTCAAATAAGATTTTTTGACATTTTTTTCTGCAACCCAGCATTGGTTTATTTTTAAAACGGTCCATTATATTAAAAAATCGGTTCACACATTATTATAGGAAACTAATATATAACTATTTAAATATGCGATTTATGCGAATAATATTATTACAAATATTAAAATTAAACGCATTTGCGCGAATTAATCAAATTTTAAGTTTAAATTATAAACAACATACCAATAATTATATATTTAAAATTACGCAAATTTTCTGGTTTAAATATCTAACGCAAATTGCAAGCTCGTATCTGTTCGCCTTTAATATAACGTTTTGAATCAAGCCTCATCATCATTACTAAGGTCATATGATTGAATCGATTGGGTTATGCAATAATTAGCACATTTAGATATTAGTTACAGCTTCTAGTATTACTTCCGTTACGATAATTAATGCAGTACACAATGTCTATTCATTAGTTTAATATCTATCGATCTTAGAGACTCAGATTACTTCGAACAAAATTATTCTTTCTTGTCATACAAACTCATTGAAAATTAATCGCACTCAATGAACATGTGTACATAACAAACGTAACGTAGATGGCAGCAGGTACATAACTACCTAAGTTATGTTTGGTTTTCAGTACGGAGTAGGGAGAGTCGCCGAACACTTAAGATTTTTAATAAACAAAAAATGGAATAATTATGTTTCATTTCGATACTTAACATTTTCGTTTAAACAATCATATATATAACATTAAAATAATCAATATGAACATTGTAAATTTTTTAGACATTTAAATTGGAATCAATCATTGGTTTAGTTTTTGGTTTCATTGAAACTTGGCACCTAGTACCGGACAAGTATAAATTCGAACCCATAAGACTGAACAGAACTTGGCAATTATGGGTTTATAAAAATTTAAAATTACACAATAATCTTAAATTAATACTATAAATGCCTGAGCAATGATTGAAACAAAAGCACCACACACAATTAATTCACTTTAAAAATATAATCTATGACGTTCTAAAATATATTACTCGACGCAACAAATTCCTGCGCAAAATGACTAACGTATAACCTGCAAGGGGTATCGAACGAAACTGACGCCTCCCGCGCCGCGGGGGAGATCTGACCGTTGAGTTTGACGTCTTCGATTGCATGAATGTTACTATGAGCGTTATTTCATGTTTCTATGTGTTTTGTCCGATACTAGGTGCTGTCCGGCGCTAGAGGGATTCCCCCTATACTAAAAACCAAATCTACGTGTTCCTGCGTGATTTAAATAAGGAATAATTCAAAGTAAATCTGTGATGTTTTAACTCTTTAACGACTACGGGGACACAGCTGTCCCAAACAAAAAATTTAAAAGAAGTGAATAACTAAGAAACGAGTGGGTGTCATTTTACATTTATTATTTCCTGAACGTATCTTTTCATTTTTTATATATGGCCTGATGTATCTGAACCGTCATTCTTTGATTATGATCACTGGAAATTGGATCATTCTAAATTATAAAAAATGATTACTTTTGCTCCTACAATCTTATGGTCCTGAAAGGGTTAATATTATAATCATCATTTAAATAAATATAATTAGTTTTTCTATTTGTCTTTTTGTGGGAAAATCTTCTTTAGTGAGCTTTAGTTAGTTTCGCCAACTATTGTCAGAACAGTAAAAATCCTTTCTGATAGCATCCTTGGGAAATACAAAACCTGTACAATTTGAAAATTGGTAAACACAGCACATCGCCAATGTCTTATGATTTGCACAAACTGCCATGAACTATTCACATACTGGGGTCATTATATAGATCGCGCCCCTAACCGTAAAGTTTGGCAGTACCCATCTACATTGTGGTACGTTGGTTAAATTATGAGATCAGTAAAGTAATAAATGAGGCTGCACAAACCAAAATTTACTCAGGCAAAGCCGGGTCAGAAACCTGGTAACAATACATTTTCAGAGAAAACACCACAAAATCTTTCCTTACACTGTTGGTCGGTATCAATCCTATTTACCACGCCTAAAAAAGTTTCAAATAAAAAAGTATTTAGCATGCGAAATGTATTTTAAACAAAAATAGAGAATGATAATATCGGCTAAGTACAGAGTTGGTTATTTTGTTAATTTATTTGGGGAATCTGTTTATGTCCCAAGTGAACAATAAAGAAACCGGTATGTTTTGAACACACCTGAGCTTGTGCGGCCGCATTACATATACGCACATAGGCGGTGAAGGTGGGTCCCAGAACACGCGCCCCGGTAAACTCTGGGACTCTGGGGTCGGTGCGTGAAGACCTTCGCTTCTCTACACCGTGTCTATTTTCGCTTAGTACAATACAGCCAACAAGAAAATAATTGCATAATTTGTTTCATGAAAAGTAATTTGCGGGGGAAGCATGGCCATGGTTTGTTATATATCTGTCTCTGTGTGTGTATGTGTGTTTGCGGCATAACTCTCAACAGACCTAATCAAATTAAACGAAATTTGGTCCACGGGTTGGAATCCACCACCACACCATGTCCATTGTAATAATAATAATAATAATAAACCCGGGTCGCAGTGCCAAAACCCTGCCGACAATATAGTGTATTTGCTAACACAGGCAGTGTGGCTTTATTATGTGAACTTAAGTTGGTTTTTGGGCAAAATAAAGAATTTGACTCCTTAATACATCCCTTAAAATAACATTTTTTTTCTTAATTGTAATATTATTATCAATCTAACGTCTACATTGAATTAAATACACCCTTCAATAAATAAGTCACTATCTGCAAACTAGTGTTTTCATAAAATTTGTAAATCCGGTCCTGTCGGGCCGATTTTATTAAAATTTTGGGGACACTTTTTAATTACTAACAAAGGGTTAAATTTCAATTTTGAAACGATTCGGAGAATTTTTTCGGTATTTTGAGGCCCAAAAACATTTTTCAACCCCTAAAAACTACCCTTAAAATGGCCTGATTAGGCCCATTTTAAATAGGCTTCTTGCGGTGATGGATTTCAACCCGTGGGCCAAATTTAGTTGAAATCAATTAACTCTTTCGAAAGTTATTGCCCGCACACATATATATATATATATATATATATATATATATATATATATATATATATATATATATATATATCTATATATATAAATATATACATATATA
Organism: Venustoraphidia nigricollis; assembly: GCA_034508555.1. Taxonomy (NCBI): domain Eukaryota; kingdom Metazoa; phylum Arthropoda; class Insecta; order Raphidioptera; family Raphidiidae; genus Venustoraphidia; species Venustoraphidia nigricollis. The sequence goes on along the minus strand of JAVRKA010000018.1, from coordinate 1,303,072 downwards.
TATATATATACATATATATATATATATACATATATATAAACATTTTTAAAAATGGTGCCAAAGTGTTTAGGAGGTTATGAAACGTCGAGAAATTTTGGTCCGACCCCTAGGTCCCGCCATCCGACCAACGCCAATAGTGTATGTTGCCATATGGCAAATACACTAATAATAATTTATTACAGCTAATAATAATAATACATTGTACCTATAGCTGATTGTCATACATAATACACAAACATTTTAAAAAGTTATTTTTACGAAGTCTTTAGTATCATAAAGGCATACATTTATTAAAATATTTTTAATTTTTGTTCGGAATTTTTTATAATTTAAATTTGTTAGACTTGGTGGCAGCGAGTTGAACCATTGCAAACTTTTGAACTGTCTGTTTGACACTATTAATCTGTGAGACGGAATGCTGATAATATTGGTGCTTCTAGTGTTGTAAGTATGAAAACTGTTTAAAAAATTGTGATTGTTTATATTCTTTTTGACATACAGTAAGTTGAAGAAAACTACCAATGATGGAAAAGACATAATTTTTAATTTTTTTAATAATGGTCTACAATGGTCCGTGAAGCCAGAGTTCTTTAAAATTCGTATGACCTTTTTTTGTTGTATGAACACATCAGATGCTGATGGTGCTGTTCCCCAGGTTACAATGCCATAAATAATCAAGCTATGGAAAATAGCAAAATACGCAGTTTTTGCGGCTTCAGGTCCCACTGTCATAAAGATCTTTCTAACTGCAAATGAAGCCTTTGACAATTTCGTGCATAAGCTGTTAATGTGATGTTGCCAATTTAATCTAGAATCCAAATTCAATCTCAAATATTTGACATGCTCCTTGTCGAATGTTGATTGGGTCGATTGGGTCGTTGTAAGAGTGGTTTTTAAGAATTGTAAAAGGTTTTTGAGCACAAAAACACCGAGAAAAGTGTGAGAAAAGTAAAAATTAAAATGTGCTGCTAAATTTTTAATAAAATCAGCTCGACTGGGTTGTCTTATGAAAACACTAGTTTGAGGACACGGATTTCGTTACTGAAGGGTGTATTTAATTTGGTGCAGATGTAGGACTGATAATAGTATTTCAATTAAGAAAAACATTATTATGTTAAGGAGTTTATTTAGGGGTTATATGTTTCAAACCTCAATTGGTTTGGTACTGTGACCCGAGTTTTGTTATCGATCACACTGTATATTATGCACACATGCGTACTAGCCGAATAATAAAATTACATATGAAAATATGCATTCATATGATATATCCAAATAACATTTTTTAAATGTATATTTTTATCATCTTTTAATTAAAATGTGTTTTAATAACAGAAGTAACAAGCAGCAAAAAACGAACGTCATTATTAAAACCTAACAGTATACCTACAAAGCTTGTTCGAATACGCAAAATGTAACATATTATTCGACTATTGATTTCAGTTCGTACCAGGATTTTTTTTATAATAAAGTTGTTCAAAAATTTGCTAGCAATACGTTTTCCAGAAGCGTAGAAAAGTTTTGCTCTGAACTATTTTATTTTAATATACAAAAATAAAAAATTGTGAAATAAATTAATTTAGTTTTCTGTTTTGTGTTTTTCCGTATGAATAAAGATATATTGTCTTTAAAAGATGTAAATTATTATAGTAATCTATAGAAGTCACTCTCTTATAAAGTGCGACGTACAATTCATGTGTTATCTCTTTCTGCAATATGCAACAGAATATTGCTATCAGCTTCTTAAAATCGACAAAAAAGTGGATGAGTGTACTTATGTACGCACGTTTGAAGTTATATTTCTTTGACGTGATTGAAAACTAATTTTTCATATACATTAAAAATTTTTATTGAAATGAAATCTTTAAAAAGTTTAAGAATAATACCTTACAAAAAAATTAATCTAAAATATTTGGAAATGCTTTTAAAATTTTATTTTGGTTTTAGTTTGATAATAATCAATTCATTGAGTAATCAATTCCACTGAATGACACTTACCTATTGGTTTTAATCGAAGGTTTAAGCAGTCTAGTGTATATAATATATATAGTTTCTAAGTGACAGAATAAGTGCATGAATTTCGTTCATCTGTCATTAAGGTTTGAGCATCTTATCGTCAACTTCATACCGTGGAATTTTCGTTTACTGTTTCATTAGTTTGCCGCTCCATTAAGCGAACCATACTATAGTGATAATTATCTCCTTAAATTTTGATACTTTATGAAACTGCATACACTGCTGCATTCAACTGCTGCATTGGCATATTTAATAATTAAAAAAATAATAGTTAAAAGTTCGCGAGAAAAACGTGTTTTCAACTAGAACACGTTTTAATTTTAATAATGAAACTCGATTCGGTTTTGTCAACCTGCACATTTTTATTATAATTTTGTATTCATAAAACCCAAGGGAGGCGCGTTTCATTGCAAGCATCATTAATGTTATGTGCTTCATTTTAAATTTTTTATCAGAAAAAGATTTGAAAGATAAAAATATTTTCCAAACAAAAAAGCAAAAAAGCATATTAACTTTTCTGTTTTGTTTCAGTAAATTTAACTTGGCTGTACCTAGTTCATCTTTTTTGTTACACCCTGTATGTTAAGTTATAACAAAACCGGTAATATAAAAATAAGTTGGAGCTTAAGTGATTACAAAAGTACTTCCTTTAGATCGTATGGATGTAGAGAAAACTTGAGGATAGTTTGTTGTTTTATGGTTGTGTCATGAGTAGGGGATGGATCGTTACCATACGTAAAGAAGCTGCACTTTAAAAATATTTCAGTTTAAATAAAATATTAAAAAACTTTCTATTTAACCTAAAAAATAGATTCACTCATCTTTCTTAGCTATTTCTTTCATTGAAAACAAAACGATTTTTGAAATAGTGGGTAAATTTCTTATTGCATTTAAACCACTTTTCTATTACCATGCCATCTAAATCTAAATGATTTAAGGTAATGTGTAATACATCAAAGGCGTCATCCGTGAGCTGTTTTAATAAGGATACAGTCACTTAATTAATTTAATTCTGTCAGCGCAGAGCAACTCAGGCCTAAAACTCATATAACCTGCATCATAAAAATTTATAACAAAAATCAATAGACAAAGAGAAGCGTCCATTCTAGCAAAGCAGTATTAATCTTTGACTATAGATTTATGGACTATCATATACTACCATTTTTTTCACAGAAGCAATAAAAAACGATTGAAACTATAACAATTCAAAATTCTTAATTTTAAAATGTATAAATATTTTTACAAGCGGTAATTAGAATTAGGTATTACTGTATAGTTGATTAGAGGTTTGGCCACGATGTGTGTCTTTTTGGTTTTGTGTTTTAATGAATATATGTTTAGTGGTGTTTATAAGTTGAATGTGGATGTATGTATGATAACTGATTGTGAAAAAGTGAAAAAATAATCATTTAGACCTTGTCAATAGGAACCTGGAACACTTGGGTGAGACCGATCCAAATTTCTTTTGCATGTAGTGTTTGATTGATTCTTTTTACTAAACAGCATAATAATTACAATACGATACCAGTGAATTACTGTGCGAACTTTTGTCATATATATTTCACGCCAATTTAATAAAACAAAATTCAACGACATTATTTTAGATTGTTTGCTTATTGATATTGTTAATTTAAGGCTATTTCAAATACCATTATTTTAAATTGTTTATTATTGTTATTAAATAAATTTGTTTCCAAGTTCCATTAATTAATCTATTTAAGTAAAATTGTAATACGAGACGATTACCGGAGCCTATCCGGCCAAAAATCCTAGCGTAAAACGTCTCAAAACCAACATATTCCAGCATAAACAACACTTAGGTTTGTGAATAGTCAAGTGTTTAGTAAAACTCTTGCTTATATGGCATTTCCATTGCTTCTCTATTATATACAGAATACTAGCCTCTATCCGCGGCTCCCCACTCAGTTAAGAATAAACGCGATTGCGCCAACAGTAATGGAACCTTCGGCTCTACTGTATTATAGTCTTGCCTCGCGGGACTGTTTACAATAATACCATTGAAACAAAATATGAAAAAAAAAATTGTATGTTGTAGATACATTTGAATCTGAAAGTAATTTGCTAAAAATGATGAATATTCAATTTCGGTCACATGGGTATATAAAAATCTATTATAACCGGCTGAATGGATAAATCTAAATATATTTGTCATTCTATACAAATTTGTGCGTTTTAGCATTCTGTGAAATTCACGAAAAGTATTACGTTTTCATTTCTCATTGGAGGCAACGCATATGCACATTGGATTCGAATATATTATATTTGTCTACTTCGCTATAACTAAACGTCACCTGAACCAAGTGACTGGTTTATATTTCCATATAGTCTAAAAGATCTGATCGTTCAAAAGTCTACTGAACAAGAACAACACGACTAACAATTTATAATCAAAAACAAATCGTATTACGTAATTATGAACCCGAAGGCAGACTAAATATGCTAAGCTGCAGAAAACATTTTCAAAAAAACCCGGGTCGCAGTGCCAAAACCCTGCCGACAATATAGTGTATTTGCTTGTATAGGGCCGTGTGGTTTTATACTTTTATTATGTGAAATTAAGTTTGTTTTTGGGCAAAATAAAAAATTTAACCCCTTAATACACCCCTTAAAATAACATTTTTTTCTTAATTGTAATATTATTATCAATCTAACGTCTACACCAAATTAAATACACCCTTCAATAAATAAGTCACTATCTGCAAACTAGTGTTTTCATAAAATTTGTAAATCCGGTCCTGTCGGGCCGATTTTATTAAAATTGTGGGGAAACTTTTCACTCACTACCAAAGGGTTAAATTTCAATTTTGAAACGATTCGGAGAATTTTTTCGGTATTTTGGGGCCTAAAAACAGTTTTCAACCCCTAAAAACTACCCTTAAAATAGCCCGATTAGGCCCATTTTAAATAGGCTTCTTGCGGTGATGGATTTCAACATGTGGCCCAAATTTCGTTGAAATCAATTAACTCTTTCGAAAGTTATCGCGCGTACACATATATATATATATATATATATATATATATATATATATATATATATATATATACATTTTTAAAAATGGTGCCAAAGTGTTTAGGAGGTTATGAAACGTCGAGAAATTTTGGTCCGACCCCTAGGTCCCGCCATCCGACCGACGCCAATAGTGTATGTTGCCATATGGCAAATACACTAAAAATTAGATTTTACAATGGCCTTAGATTGTGATCATATAATTACAGTTTTTATACATGCAACAGCAGTTGTGAAACCCTGTCGTGTAGAGCTCTAGATTGTACTCATGCAAAAAACAAGTGAACGATCTGCATAGAAAAAAATCCGTATTTGAAGCTAAATTTTGATCAAAATGCGTAGAAAAATGTTGTTTCAAAGTGGAAATGGTACAAAAAACAATTTTAAATACATGTATGTGCCGTAGGATAATCTAAATCGTCGGATCTTTGCAAAAATCCTAGGACGATTACAAAAAACCAGATAACTAGAATCCGGTTTTTTGTAATCGTCCTAAGATTTTTGCGAAGATCAGATTAATTCAATTATCCTACGACATATATGTACATAGTTTTTAATACAGTTTAAATAAACGACCTTAGATTGTTTCTGCATGTATATAAACTGTAATTATATAATTACAATCTAAGGTCATTACCAAATCAGATTTTTTGACAATGCTTTATGCAACCCTATATAATTCTTTCTTTTTATCATTATTTGTTCTCAGTGCCTCGGGTACGGCTCCACGCTACTTAGTGCAATTTATACAAATCATAAAAAAGTATCAATTATTTACAGTTATCATAATCGGCCATGCAATTTTTCTCCATACTAAGTAAATGTCATATGGAATATCTATTTCAAGAGAGGTCTGCCAGGTATGAACGATGATACAACAAATGTGTAAATCACTTGTAAAAATTAATATTTTCTAGTTTATATTTAGACACAGTATAATATAATCGATAAAATAATATAAAAATGAAAAACCAAAATGTATTTGTATTCCGTAAAATAATAAAACTTTTACGTCGTCTGTCTCACAAACTGGGCGGTCTACCGATCGCCTTGATATTAAACTAGACGTTATTATTAATAATTGAATCTGCCAAATAATGTACAGATACGTTCGATCACAGGTCAGGTTATAGACGCTCATAAATGATAAATCAATCGGCCGAATAAACTATCGAATAGCAATGGCGACATTGTCATTATTAATTTAACAGATATGGGCGCCTAGCCTCGTGATCGGAAATCGAGGTCTTTTGCTATATTTCCTTGAAATCTACAAGCTTAACACAGATAATATAATGTTCATATTATTCTCAGATGATAGGTATATAAAAATGACACATTTTATACCTTAAATAAATCTCAAAATGATTGATTTGAAATATGTTGGATTGAAAATATATGTTGATGATAAATACTACTTTCTTATAATAAAACCAAACCGCGAAATGTTTTATTTTCAAGAATATATTATTGTACTGATTTGTTTAAAACTGAAAATTGACCAGCAAGAAACAAAGTTCAAATAAGAAATCTGAAAACGAGCTGAAAAGTATTTTAATACACAAAGTACCGATTTAGTTCTTCGGATGGTAGAAGTCGATAAACGCTGTTCGTTCCGCTGCGTGATCGTTAGACTGCACCTGCTTTGGGTCCGTATTTCCTCCAGTCCGTTTTGACAGACGTCGGCCGACATCAGAATAAACGCAAATATCAAGATTATAATATAAGTGCCTACATTAGAAAGGGACATCGGATTCAATCTTGGAGTTTTTTCTCCTGATGTCGGTCGACAGCGAATCGGAGGAAAACACGGATCCTAATGTAGGCGCAACCTTAGACTACACCTACATTAGGTCCGTATCCACAGAATCGACTAAGATTGGTTCGAGATGGCAGTGTATACAGTGGAATCCGTTTATAATGACATCGAAGGGAATGGACAAACACGTCATACTAAGCGGACGCCATACAAAGCATTTTTGTGAAAAAAAAAACAACCTTCTTTTTTTAGGTAGCATAGGGCCGCTGACGGGTATTCCTTTGTTTCTCGTGATTTTAAACCACTGAATTAACGCTTTATCAATATTTTCTTGTCGCGATTTTCGAAGCCTCTCCGGTTTCAAAACATTTGAATTGAACGATCGCTTAATCTGGTTCTTGTTTTTGAAAATCATTGAGATTGTCGAATGACCCACGCCCAATTCTTTTGCGAGAGATGAGTTTGATTCTCCTTTTTCTAATCTACATATTATTGCACCTTTCTCCTCAATCGTAAATGCTTTACGACGTTGAGATGACATTTTTTACGTAGGATATCACTAAAAACAACGCGTGACGTTCAACTATCAGTACTCACTGAGATTCAGAACAAAAACAAGCCACGTGCCGAACGTCGTCGGGAATCAACGAACATTGCCGAAGGTGTAAAGAATCATGTAGGTCACTATAAACGGACAAAATTTATTAAAAATGGGTCATAATAAGCGACATGTCACTGTAAGCGAAGTCATTATATCAGATTTTGTTACAAAGAATTTTATATGAAAACCAAACTTCGTTCTGTAATTAGATCATAATAGGCGGTTGGTCAATATAGGCGGAGTCATAATAAACGGATTCTACTGTACGTACACTGATAAGTTGCCGAGTGGATCCTAGCCAATCGTAAGGTATTAGTGCGTGGAAACTCATTTAACTTCATATATCTCAAAACTCCTGATTGTGCCAAGCCGATCCGACTCAATGGGTGTGGATTTTTAGATATACAGTGTAGCTTCCCTGATCAGAAGTCAATAGTATATAAGTTTTATTCGCGTAATATGTGTGTTTGGTATCGTGCTTCTGTTTAAAAAGTGATGACACTTTTAAAACAAATACAAAAGTGTAACCATGGATTAAATACCTAACGTACACTTTTAAGTGTAAATTTCATTGAATTATCTACACTACACTAATACACCAAACACACCTATTAAGTGGCTTTTAAGTGTTCGACTCTGAATGTTTTCACATTTCTTGAGAGTATTGGGTATTGACCATTTTTAGTGTATTTGCCATACGGCAACATACACTATTGGCGTTGGTCGGATGGCGGGACCTAGGGGTCGGACCAAAATTTCTCGGCGTTTCATAACCTCCTAAACACTTTGGCACCATTTTTAAAAATGTTTATATATATTATGTATCTATATATATATATATATATATATATATATATATATATATATATATATACATATATATATACATATATATATATATATATATATATATATATATATATATATATATATGTGCGGGCAAGAACTTTCGAAAGAGTTAATTGATTTTAATGAAATTTGGTCCACGTATTGAAATCCATCACCGCAAGAAGCCTATTTAAAATGGGCGTAATTGGGGCATTTTAAGGATAGTTTTTAGGGGTTGAAAAAGGTTTTTGGGCCCCAAAATACCGAAAAAATTCTCAGAATCGTTTCAAAATTGACATTTAACCATTTAGTAGTAATTAAAAGGTGTCCCTGAAATTTAAATAAAATCGGCCCGACAGGACCGGACTTACAAATTTTATGAAAACACTAGTTTACAAATAGTGAATTATGGACTGAAAGTTCTATATAATTTGGTATAGAGGTTCGATTTATAATAATATTGCAATTAAGAAGAAAAATGATATTTTAAGGGGTGTATTAAGGAGTAAAATTTTTTATTTTGCCCAAAAACCAACTTAAGCTCGCAAAATAAAGTCACACTGCCTGTATAAGCAAATACACTATATTGTCGGCAGGGTTTTGGCACTGCGACCCGGGTTTTTTTGTTTATTTTTATTAATAGTAAACTTTCAGAGTCTAAACAAAAAACTTACACAGCGCATTAAAACTGAGTTAACAAAATTTAGAAATCATTACTTTTTAAACCATACTTTCTACTATAAGGATTTTACAGAGTAGTTTTTAATCTGCAAAAAACACAACTTCCCGATGGAACATTTTTGTGTCTTAAAAGAGCTATATAAAATAGTAGGTGTAAAAAATATATAAACTAAATATATAAAATATTATTACGTTCATCAAATAAAATGTGTAGGTGTTATTCAAACCAACATCTCTCAGTATTGATATTATGGTTGCATTTAAAAAGATGCATCTGTACAAAATGCAGGGCTGTAATTATGTCAAAATTAGAAAAATACTAAAATAAAATGATGAGTGTGTAAACGGGTCAGATCATACTGAGTTGGTTCGGAGTTCTAACAGTTTTAGCAATTTTTTTAATGTTAGATGACAGCTAAAACTTATACGATACACACTGTCCAAAACCTTTATCACACACAATAAAGCAATAACTTACGTTACATCTGATGGTCACGTCACACATGACGATCATATTTACGTTAATACGCGTTGATTGACAACCTTACGTAGTCGATATCGTTTTTTATTCTTACCATTTCGCTTTAGAAAGAAATGACCACGTACATACAATAAATAGTGTAGTGTACAATCAATAGTGTGCCTTGAAACACAAAAATTTGTTGGAAATTTTGATTTCGATTTTCGGCCCTATTACAATAACCGCCCAATTACATAAAAGCACTTTAAATAGTAAAATTTTGAGAGCCGTGACTGCTTAAAAAATACAAATAATTAGACCATAAACAATTTTCTACAAAAACAAACGAATGTAATATTACACGAAGTTAAGAACAATTAAAAATATAAATCCAAAACTCTTTCAAAGGTAAAATTACGAGCCTGAACTGTAGAACTTAACCGTTTTTCCAAGTCGTTTCACAGTAAATATAAATGTTATCAGTCGTTTCACGGAGGATTCAACATTTAGTTTAATACACATGTCTGACGCATTTCAACTTATTTTTATTTTATATTTTCCGTCATTCAAACTTCAGCATTTTACAGATGAAAATAAAATAACAAAACATCATGTTTCTTTAACACTACGAAACACGTTCCACTAAAGAAAAAAGCAGAAACTATATTATCACCGAACGCAAAACGAACGCCATTTTGTAACAATGTTTTTAAGAGGAAGTCACAAAATTAGATACTTCATCAACTATCGGCTGTAAGAAGTGTTAGCACACTATACTTACACTGATTGCAAGCCGGGAATAATTTTAGGGGACGTACGTTATGTCAATTAAAATTTAATTAACTGAGGCACAAAGGAAATCACTTTAATCTAATAGAATAAATTGTATCATTAAGATGAAAGTTGAGAAGGAAAATCTCGTGGAAGTAAGATACCGATATTTGAAAATAAAATTATTTTTATATCTAAATTAATTTTAAAAAAACGCGTACATTAGACCAGGAATTGCAACCAGCAGCCAGCAACGGCTGTCAGTCAGTCGCCAGCAATTTCTGTCTATCCGTGCTGCTAGTGATGACCCGTTCTTTCCAAAGACCTGTGATTGTTTCAATCACTCACTGTCAAGGGAATAGCAAAACATTAAGTAAGTTATTAAACATTATCAAAACGATAGTAAACAAATCAATTACTTAATGGGTCATTCTGATCCATTCATTTTGTAGAAAATATAATGGAAAGGAGAGAAATGTATAGCAAAACTTCAGACACGAAAAATTGACACAACAATCCTAAAAAAAAATATTTAATTATCCATTTGCGCAAGTTTGTGTTGGTTTATGCTGATATAATGTGCGACAACGTGCAGGCTGCAGGTTGCAAGTGGTGGTTTAATGTGCGCCGTCTTTTTAAGGGTTAAGAGCATTGGGTACATACAAACACCTCTTGCATTTTTTATCTCAAATTCTTTCTTTTCGCTTAAAACGATTACAGCTCCCCCGATGCTGTTTTAAAGATAAATAGCTCGGGTAATTGTCAAATGAAAAGCCACGAATCACAGTACAGATCGTTCAGGTAAAAGACTGGAAAAACAGGTACAACGTTATATAAATTACGTATCTTTTTTTTTTTTAAAGCTAAGAGGGTCAGCTAAATGCCAAGTGCAGAAGGAACAAGAATCACACCACAGATATAGTATCTGTAGTGTGATTCTTGTTCCTTCTGCACTTGGCATTTAGCTGACCCTCTTAGCTTTAAAAATAGCGTTGGGAGAGTTGTAAGTATTTTTAGGCGAGGAGAAAGGATTTCAGATGAAGAGTGCATAAGACATTTTAGGTAGAATAATAAACTCTTAGACTAGATTTCATCATTAAGCTTTGGAAATAATATGCAAATACCTGAGTTTCACCGCGCGTCTGCTATTAGAATCCAGCTTAAAATGGGAACATACTTGAGGGTGTTAGATAAAGGGTCAAACCGGTTGTAGGTTGTAAGTAAAGATACAATATGGTCCTGAGGGAATGCTGTAGCTGCGTGAAAGGAGAAAGAGGACACGATAGATAGAATGGTTCTTTACTCTTATATTATGCTGTGCCCAAATCGCGAAACTGTTCATGTCAACTTGGCAGTTATTTATATATCTTTAATAAATTGCTTTCATTGCTGTTTGTATCGATTCAGATTTACTCGGCTTAATTTTAGACTGGCAACGAAATAATCGATACCAACTTTCTCATATAATCACATAACTACAGTTTAGCCAACTTACATCGATTTTGTTCAGAAATCGAGTGCGGAATCCCTGGCTTACTGTACATTTTCGCTCACTGCTCATTCCTTTTTAACTATAGTGTAATAATATATAGAATATCATTTTAGTAGGCTTTTATACAGTGAAGTACTTTTTCAAGTGTGTTCAAAAGTTCCGGAGATTGCTCGAGAAAAACATAACATAACATTTTCATATTTATACTATTATTGAATATTTTTTGTATCTCTGTTTTATTACTTAGCTCTTTTTATGAGTCATAGCGTGATAATATATTATTTATCTTAATGGAATTTGACATAGAACGATGCGACATCTGGTGACAGAAATTTAAACCATAAACACATTACATCTTACATATTGTTAATATAACTATATACGAGTATATATATGAAAAAATGGCGGATTCAACACTACATTTGGCCCAAACTCTACCCATATGTTAAGTACCAATAGCCTTTTTGAGATTTCACGGAATGTCTATCGCAGATTTTATTAAATCGGACCAGTAGTTTGTTTACACAATTTTGTAGAAAATAGATTAAAATAAACTGGTTTGAAGACACGGGAAAAATAACAATTTGACTTAAGAGGTTTTGCCTTTTGGCCACAGATTGCAGTGGAGTGTGGGAAAGGAGCCATTCCACAATACAGACCACGAGACTGTGTAAACTGTAATGTAATCCAGATCCTTCAGAAGTATCGAGTTCTAAAATGGTTTGAGGAAAGGTAAAAGAATTTAAGATGAAAGAATGCGGTTGTTTGCTGTTTCAATTCCGTTAATATACAGGGTGATACGGAGTACGAGGTGTTTATGAAAGGATTGTAATTAATTAAAAAAAAACACACGTGCATTAGTTTATAGGTTCATCAGTAACTTATTCGCCACGCTAGTTGTACTAAATACTCCATCGCAATGCCAAGCCCTGCCGACAATATAATGTATTTACTAACACCAGAAATTAGCGATCGCTCGGTACTAGTTTTTGCAGATCAAAGACGCTCGACAAAATATAACAGGTGTATTTGGTATCGTGCTCCAGTGTAAACAGTGTTAACACTTTTGACACTATTGGGTTTGTTATGCAAAAGTGTGAGATACACTGGCCTGTTTGACATTACTTAAACTGCGAACGCTAGCAGTCCCTACTCTTCAGCAGGGGAATATAGTGTAGATTACTTGATAGACGACAAATTATAGTTTTGGTAAATTAATGTACACTTCTCATTGTAAATTTTACAGAAATATCAACATTACAATAAAATACCGAACACACCCAAAGACAAAAACGTCTACTTCCATCAAATTAATCCATAAGGGGATGTGAATTCGAATCCATGAGAGTTTGACCCAAAGATTAGCACGCTAACCAAATATTTGTTAGTAGTTCATCTTTAAAGTTCAATTCCAGAATATATTATAATAGAAATTAGTTTCACGGGTACTTGGAATAAAAATAAATCATTTTAAACACTCATTGATTGCAACGTTTCGTCTTTATTCAATCAAGACTTTTTCAGGCTCCGAATTTTTTTTTTTTTACAAAAAATATGATTGTTAATTTTTGTAAAAAAAAATTTTTTTTCAGAGCTTGAAAAAGTCTTGATTGAATAAAGACGAAACGTTGCAATCAATGAGTGTTTAAATTGATTTATTTTTATTCCAATTACCCGTGAAACTAATTTCTATTTGTCAGTAGTTTTGTATTACGCAGTAATCAAGTCTACCGGAATTGTCTTCCGGTGTTAAGTAGCAAGCCATAGAGGGAAGGTAACTTGTATTCATTGGCTTGCAGATTAGAGTAGCTAACAAAGAAGACTTGGTATACCAAAAGCTTTTGTTAGCTTCAAAGAAACTGCACACTAACTTACACATGTTTGAGTATGGGTGAGTGTAAGTACATAACCGTAGACACTACGAATCAACTTTTATACTGAATGGTTGCAAAATCGAGACCAGCTTATAATTTTCGCCATCGGTTAATTCCTGGAAAACTAGAATAATTTTAATCTCTTTATTTACATACAAAAAGAGTAATTAGACGTTTACACCAATCTTCTTTTTGTGTTATAGCTGGGGTGTTACAAAAACCTCAAAATTTTCGGACTTTTTTTATTTTTTGCAAATAATTTACAAACGACGAATTTTCCAGAAATTGTGACTTTTACGTAAATTAAAGTGCATAAAATCTCATTTTTTAGATTACGTAAAGGGGTATAGACAATATTACAATAGAGAGAAAGACTTAAAAAATAAACAGTTACTACAGTGGGAATTATCCGAATTTTTGCCAACAGTGAACATAATTGACATTTTTTGAACTCACATCTTCCAGTAAATTCAAAAATAAAACATCATTCGACGCAGAATTTATGTATTTTTTATTTATATAAAAGTAAAATGCTCTTAAAATATATATCGTTCGTAAGCTACTCACGTAAAAATGAAAAAGTCAAAATATTTCGAGATTTGAACCAATTTTCTGCTTGTACTCTAGGTGGGGTATACCTAGAATATAAGCAGAAAATGGATCCAGCTTCGCATAAATTTTTTCACTTCACATGTAAGTAAAGAGATAAAAACAGTTTTCAGTTTGGCATAAATTAATTGACGCCGCGGCGTAGTCTCTTTTTGACCTTAATTTCTTTCTATCAATATGGCATATACATTTAAACGCCCAGTTTTCCCACAATATATTGATTTTTAAATTATATATTTTGGCCTGATTTTAATATACATACAAATAATATATTAAAGCTGTGTGATTAAAAATATATCATTTAATCATTCTCTACCAATTATTGTTAAGTGAAGAACTAGTTTTCTTCGATTCGTTCTGAATTGGTTCTACGTGTTTGATAATCAAAGTTTCGGACTTTTCGAACCGTTTGAACCTGCTTCTACCAATTCTAGGCTTCTAGGGGTCTAGAACTGATAGACCAAGTTCGTTCAGAATTTGACCAACTAACACCCAGTTGTGTTCAAAGAATTCTGTATTGCCGACATACAGTTCTGAAGTTCAGCACCAACAAACACTCATATTTTCAGTATTTCTAGGTAACGATTTTTCAAACAGACGATATACCATTACTATCATAATATTATTAAATTATGTATAGAAGTATGCTGTGTATAAACAAATGGTAGTCGTGAGCGGTTTTGTAATAGAAAACTGAGAACGTGGTGTATTATGTAAAACTCTGCTGCAACTGCTAGTCAAGAAAATGATGTGGCGATGTTGAGTCAAGACTTCAAGAATCGTTTTAATGGTGTACGTGTCATTTTAAAGAAGAGAATTATACTGTACTCATTGCTATATAGCATAAAGATAAATTTATATTATTTGCACAGACAGGGAACGTATCAATTCAGCACTCATAAAAAATGTATATCGATAAAGAAAATTCAAGGTAGAGATTTTTCACATCATTCTCGGAGTTCCAGAAAACTCGACATCGAATTTTCAGTTTCTAGTTCATGTTGTGTTTAAATAAAAATATTACATAAAATGTATATTAAGTTTGAAAGCAATATTAACAATCGATTTTTATAGTACGGTATAGAAAGACAATTTTTATTGTAAAGATTTATTCCATTCAATAAAATCATTATTCTGCAAGCAGAACTAGTATATTAATAAACACATGTTTTATTAAACAAATGGTCTTTTTCTAGGAAACTTTTTATGTCAAAAGAATAATTATTACGGCCAATTATCGGTCAATAAAAAATTGACACCATTTTTAGCTCGAACCTGTTTCCGTTATTTTACCCCACAGCTGGTATAAGGGTAACTTGCACGCGATTGAGATGAAATACGACAGCGGCAACAGTAGTGGAGCCTTCATATTTGACTAGTTACAACATAATGGATAGCAAAAAAACTTCTCCATAAAAAAACACACACCTATATGTGCCAACTTTCATGATGACAGGTCAAACGATGTTGAAGTCTATTAATCTCAGATATACCATCATCCATTTTTAAATATAAATATATAGATATAAAAACATTTATTATTTTTCTTTTCTGTCTCGCTCGTTTACTACGGAATTCAACCGAATGTATTGACGTGGTTGATAATATAAGAAGATGTGAAGGCAAACTGTATATTAAGAAAACAAAATAAACTTTGAAATGGAAATGTTCACAATATTTTTTTATAGAAAAGCATTTCAATGTCTCCAAGGATTTTAAAGATATAAGACTTTATTAACATAGAAAATCTAAACATTACACACACAAAAAAATATGCTGACAATGCAACAGTACGAATCAGTATTCTACCAACTTTAAAAAGGTAAAGTTTTAATTTACATTGCTAGAGAATGAAAGTTTCAAATATTATCAACTTAATGATGAAACAGCATAACAACAAAAACCATAGAGAAAAAAATAGAAAGACGTAGAGCAGACCTGGCCAACCCAAATGGTTCTGTGAACCATCTTGAACTAATATTTTTAGCAGGTCACTAAGAAAATTTATCAATAAAAAATACTTGTAGTGCAACATATACAAATATTGTAATTTGTTGACACAATATTTACAATTTCTATATAAAATTTATTCAGTCAAATGTTAAAGTCTAGAATCTCCGTTACACATAACACTCGATAATTATTTAATTATCCTATTTCATTCGCGACCTTGCCAAGGTCAGAACATTAATATCAAACACTTTATTGTATTAAAATAAATTTTATTCTTTCTCATATCGAAAACATCTGATACCACCGTTGGAATATCAGAACTACACTATCAGTATTAATAATTAATTAAATTCTGAAGTTTTCCAGCATTCGTGGCTTTATAAGATACATTAACTTTAATATTTCTGGCATCTTGAAAACAAATAACATTTAATATTTAATTAATTACTAATCACTTATATAATATGTTCAGTACTCATCGTACATTTTAAATAAATCTATAAAAATAAACTTAGTTCCTCATAAAATAAAAACGTTAATAATTAACAATAGAAGAAAACATTACAGTCAGTAGTATCACAATCAATTGATTCTCTGCCGGTTTGTAAACGAAATTTGGAAAAAGATATATTTTAACATATGCAGATATTTGTTTTAATATAAATTTTATATTTATTTTAATTATTAGTATTATAGTATTATTTTTAATCTTCACTTTATAATAATTTTATAATGTTTTAAACATTTTTATTGAATTATAATATTTTAGATATTTTTCATGTATGAGTACATTTATATAGGCAGGTTAAGTGGAAGAAAAGCTTTGCTGAGTTGAATTCTCAAATAAAATTATAAAAATTATACCGACAAAATTAAATCTGTTTTTGGAGAATATTTTGTTAAATAAAATGGCAAACTGATATAAAAAAAATGGGTCGTCAAAATTATGCATTTACAGGTCAGAAGACTTAATTTCAAGCTAAAGAATTCCGGGATTTTCCCTGAAACTTCAGTCTTATGATAATCTTAGACGAGCCATATGCGATCTGCGGGTTAGCCAAACCTGTTGTAGATGGAAAGAGGGAGAAAATAGAGAACCAAATTAACTTTTTTTTCTTTGCAAATAACTATATAATGCATTACAAAGTTTCTTTTGACGCTGAACACCCCGTCTAAGAAACTGTATCATCTAAGTTGGTATAACTATTTAAATTACGGTGTGCAGTGAAAACTTTTGTCACAAAAGAAAATACATTTGGTGGCGCATTCTTAAAATTCATTAAACTAATCCAAGTGAAACCGCTTTTTTAATTTTTACAAGTTTTTAATCGGTTACAAGTTTACTATTTCAGGGATGGCCCGACATAATTACAATTTTCTGTCTTTAGGGAATACGGGATTAAAAAATTAATTATCGGTAAAAAAACATTTTTGGGCGACGATCATTTAAACTTTTTGATCAAATTTTGTGATAAACGAAAATGTGCATTGCTTCACGAAAAATGAACTAAATGCAGAAATAAAACTAAAAAATAGGATTTATTGTTGCGACAGAAAAAGCAAAATTTTTTTGAAGGGAAATATAGTTTTAGAAACTCTAAGCATTATAAAACGAAAATGTTGATATTAAGCCTTTGAAAATAATTAAGTAGTTTTACTTGAGCCAATTATAGAAATGATATATTCAGGTTTTGTTGATCTCTCTAAAATGGGATAGATTTAGTAGGTACAATTTTGTTACGCTTAATATTGTAAGCCTTTGAGTAAATATTACTTTATACGCAGTTTAACAAAGATAATTTCTAACGTTTAACCCTAGATTAAGTCACATTTTCGAAACAATAGCATTTCAGTAGTACATAAAAACTTTTAACGTTAAGCCTTGTTGAAAATGTTGCCGCTATTAACTCACTTAATTTCTAAGAGCTTCCTGCTTCCTTGTTTCACAAAAACTTAGTTAAATATTCAAAAATAAATTAATTACATTTTGTAGACAGCAAGGATAATATTTTGCAACAAACGGTTAAAATATACAGCAAAGGGAAAGGCGCCTATGTAAGTCAATAGGTTGATTTGTATCATTTCTGATAAAAGTAATACGCGATATTTCCGCAGCATCTCTATTAAACTGCCTTTATCGAGAAGTATTTAAAGATTTACATTTATAAATTAGAATCATTATTCTATCAATTACTTTTAATGTGTTGACGTTTTCCAAATTAGATGAAAAAGCCCCTTTACCAATTTAAATAAAATTCATGTGTGATCATTCTGAAGCTATGGCTTATTCAATAGAAAAAAAAATCATCAAAATCGGTTCACAATTGCTGGAAATATGAGGTAGCACATATGTGGCGTCTAGTTTCAAATTCAGTCAGATCCAAAAATGTAATTTTTACAGTATGTAATTTTTTATATTATTAGTGTATTTGCCATAAGGCAACATACACTATTGGCGTTGGTCGAATGGCGGGACCTAGGGGTCGGACCAAAATTTCTCGACGTTTCATAACCTCCTAAACACTTTGGCACCATTTTTGAAAATGTTTATATATATATATGTGTATATATATATATATACATATATATGTGTGCGGGCAATAACTTTCGAAAGAGTTAATTGATTTTTACGAAATTTGGTCCACGTGTTGAAATCCATCACCGCAAGAAGCCTATTTAAAATGGGCGTAATCGGGGCATTTTAAGGGTAGTTTTTAGGGGTTGAAAAATGTTTTTGGGCCTCAAAATACCGAAAAAAATCTCAGAATCATTTCAAAATTGACATTTAACCCTTTAGTAGTAATTAAAAGGTGTCCCTAAAATTTAAATAAAATCGGCCCGACAGGACCGGACTTACAAATTTTATGAAAACACTAGTTTACAAATAGTGAATTATTTAATGAAAGTTGTATATAATTTGGTATAGAGGCTCGATTTATAATAATATTGCAATTAAGAAAAAAAATGTTATTTTAAGGGGTGTATTAAGGAGTAAAATTTTTTATTTTGCCCAAAAATCAACTTAAGCTCGCAAAATAAAGCCACACTGCCTGTATAAGCAAATACACTATATTGTCGGCAGGGTTTTGGCACTGCGACCCGGGTTTTTATTATTACTCTTACGTGAATAATACAGTTGTCAAAATTTAAAGCAATATTTGATAAGTATAGCAAACACCATTTTTTTAAATTCATGCGTTTTAGAATAAAAAAAAAAAATAAAATAGACAGAAAATCTCCTTTTAAAGAAAGTGGATCTGGCGGTGTTTGAAATTAAACGACACATATATAGAAATATGTTTTTTAAAGTCATTTAAAATCGGATATACCGATTTTCAGAAAAACTATATGGTACGATGAACAAAATGGCAATGAAATTTTTCAAATCGGTACACAAAAAAAAATACGCATCAAATTGTATAACCTCTTTTTTAAAGTCGGTTAAAAAAATATAATATGATACTAACGTTCCGGCCCGGCTTCGCCCTAGTGTATTATTGAAAGGTAAAATAAAGTATAGAAAAATATGTGAGAAAAAAATATTATCTACCTGTTACAAATTTTTTAATGCACGTCTTTTAAAATGTGCAACCTCTTTCGTAAGAACCCCTGAACAACAAAATAAGAGAAGTTGTTTAATGGTTGCGACAGTTGTGAAGCTAATAGCTTAATTTAAAGTTTCGTGCTGAATGTCGAACAATTTATTTCAAAACATCAAGGGATTCACCGATGGTAGTTTAAGTTGAACTATATTAATGTAGGTACGGCAAACTACACAGTATTAAATTTAGATTACAATATCTGTGCTGCAAGTACAATAAATAAATAACTAATATCCACAACTACATGGAAAAATCGCTTATGTTCGAAATGTTGGCACTATATTTTGTGAATAGATTTTTCAACTCTTATTGTGATGTAGAAGTTTCATCTCTATATACATTCTTAATTAAAATTGCATTTTAAATTTATTATTGGTAGCGGTCTGATTTTCGCTGCAATAAAAAGATATAGCACTGTCAACCGTTTGACGACCGCTGAGGCGAGTAAAATTTTGTTGTAAGAAATCCACCTGTTTCATACCGCTGTATCTACATTTTTGAACCTGGAATAATATGCTTACGCAACACGGTAAAAATTTGATATTTTTGTAAAAGGTGATCAGATTAAATTAAAACGTGTATTCTAGATCAGATATTGTATTTAAATTAATAAATATAATTGTTTGAATTGAGAATTTTTTTTATCAATATATCTAATTGTCGAAATTTCCTTTTATTGCAGCACTAAAAAACTTAATCGTAAGCAGTGTTTGAGATTTTGGTCATGATTTAGAAAGATTAAGTAATACTATATAATATATACATAAACACTTTTCAAAAAATAATTTTTAATAATCATGGTTTGTACTAATTTGTGAAAAATTATTTAAAAATCATTCCAAACATTTTGTTGAAATATTTTGAAAATTGTCTCAACTGTGGTGTGAACAAAAAAAAAAAACCCGGGTCGCAGTGCCAAAACCCTGCCGACAATATAGTGTATTTGCTTATACAGGCAGTGTGGCTTTATTATGCGAACTTAAGTTGGTTTTTGGGAAAAATAAAAAATTTTACTCCTTAATACACCCCTTAAAATAACATTTTTTTTTCTTAATTGCAATATTATTATCAATCGAACCTCTATACCAAGTTATATACACCTTTCAGTAAATAATTCACTATCTGCAAACTAGTCTTTCTTAAAATTTTTAAATCCGGTCCTGTAAGGGCGATTTTATTAAAATTTTAGGGACACATTTTAATTACTGCCAGAGGGTTAAATTTCAATTTTGAAACGATTCAGAGAATTTTTTCGGTATTTTAGGGCCCAAAAACATTTTTCAACCCCTAAAAAATACCCTTAAAATGGCCCGATTAGGCCCATTTTAAATAGGCTTCTTGCGGTGATGGATTTCAACACGTGGGCCAAATTTAGTTGAAATCAATTAACTCTTTCGAAAGTTATTGCCCGCACACATATATATATATATATATATATATATAAATATATATATATATACATATATATATAAACATTTTCAAAAATGGTGCCAAAGTGTTTAGGAGGTTATGAAACGTCGAGAAATTTTGGTCCGACCCCTAGGTCCCGCCATCCGACCGACGCCAATAGTGTATGTTGCCATATGGCAAATACACTAAAAAACTGACCTTGACAGATGTTTTCGCTGAACTTGAAATTTGGTACCCGGTTTCTTCACTCATCAGGATCGTATGGAACTATAGGCGCATTTAATTCTACTACTGTTTAATGCACTTTGATTTTTATATGGATTCTGATATCAAAATCAATCAAAGCATTTTATTCAACACATAATATGTAAGTTATTAATCACAAAAAAATAGTCACTGTAACCGGTGCAACTTTAATTAATATCACACGCGACAATAAATAATTTTTTTTAATTAAAACACTTCAGTCACTAAAAATACAATGTTAATAAAACTTTGATTGATGCAATTCAGACGAACGTACTTATTAAAATGAATATAATATCACAAAATATTTCATTGTCCAAATTATTAAATAAATTGACTTGTCTTTGCTCGCAAAACCAACTGCAACATGATTTATACCTGCGAACAAATTACGAAAACTGATTGCTCAAGGTCATGTATTGTTATGTGAGTAGCTTAAATAAATTCTAAACACAAAATTTGAAACTTAAGTTGCGAATATCCGAGAGAATAAATTGTGCCTTTAACAAAAAAATACTTTTAAATATTAGATTTGTTATCTAATAAGTGATCTCAAAGATTATCAAACAAACTACAGTTGGATCAATATAATTTTATGCAAACTTCAATTTGATTTTTAAAACACTAATTTGCTACTTATACTTTATTGCACAAAGTATCGTGCGTAGCCTATGAAAACGAAATTAACAGCGCAATTAGTTGCGCAATACTTGCGCTTTTAACTTCAAATGAGTTTGAATATTTGCGGTTAGTTACGCAGGATTACCACACACCGTATAGATGTTTGCACAACAGCTTCTGTTGCACAATTTGTTGCACAATACCGTTTGTGCATTTTTTTTTCAAATGCCTCAGCCACACACTCGACGAGTGGCATGGGAAGTAGCGAGGAAAGGAGGCAGAGACGTTGTGTGGCCGCGTTACTCGTCATGCCGCACGTCATGCTCCTCGTCATGCCCAGTGCTCCCTCGATTGTCGGTTTTTTGTGCGCGAGTCAAAGGACCAGCAATAAGAGCGCGAGTAAGCTGGCCACATACTCCCGCGCCACTCAGTACGCATCAAGCGGTCTAAGTGTGAAGGCATAGTGCGCACGCTGCCACAGTATCGACCTCCATTGCCGAAAGGCGGAAGCCGAGTGCGGAGCGTCGCGAGTACAGCAGTGTTTGGCCGCTTAGGGCAACATCGCGACAGCGCGATGAGCAGAGCGAGTAGCAGTGCGCGGAGCATAGTCTGGCAGTAGGGAAACAATTTGTTCGCAGGTGTATAGGGTCTGTTACGTAATCGAGTATTTTTATAAATGTTCTAAAGTCACAAAAAGAAAAAAAAATATACAGCCTGTTTAAAAAAATAGAAGATATACCAGTGTTGTCCGTCGTCTGGATATTTATCTAAAATTGAATATGCCGAGCGAGACAGCTAATTTCACAATTTTTCAAAAACATTGACGCTGATGATCTTAGCTGTCGAACTTTTAATAACCAACAATCTATCTCAAAAACATTTTTCAACACAAAATATTCGATTCTATCTGTTTATCATTTTTCTCTATCAGAAAATTTAAGAGTGCAAACGCCAGTTCGTAAGAACTTTTATTTTATTTTTTGCAATATTTTTTTAATATTTCATAACTCATCTATGTTTTATAAAACATCAGCTGTACTGAAAAATACAAAAGGAAATATAAAACACCTGCTTTTTTCGTAACTTACTTACAATAATTTATGTAAATAATAATATTGGAATATAGGATTTGTAAAATACTCGAGCTATGATAAATGTAAGGATATACAGGATGTTAAAATTTCGATGTATACCAGTGAAATCGTAAAGTATTAAACTTTTTTGGTCAAAACATTTTTCGTACGTTAAAATATGCAGTTTATCCATTTTATAATCCTAATCCTACACAATTTATATAAAGATATTGTAGACGATCAACAACTGAATACAAAACTTATCTTCGAGAATAAAAAATATCGACTGAATTCTATACCAAAAATCAGACACAAACATTTTACCGAACTTCAGTAAAGTGTTTGTGTCTGATTTTTGGTATAGAATTCAATTGATATTTTTTATTCCCGAAGGTAAATTTTGTATTCAATCGACTCGTGTGTTTTCAACTTATTCTTCATCCTTAAATTTTGTGGCTGTCGGTCAGAAAAAATTCTTTATTAATATGACGTAGTTAAACGTATTATTTCATTGGCAGAGCAACGTAGGAGGAGATACTTTGGGTGAGAAGTGGGGACTAAGAACTTGAAAATCAATTGAGTTGAAAATACATCTTGTTAAAAATATATATATAGGTAATTGAATTAAAAATAAGTAGCTGTCAACATATGCATTTTTGAGTATGTTGCACTCATTCTTTGTTCGAGGGGATTTTTTTTAGTTTTAAATGTCATAATGAAAAATAATTATTAAAGCAATTAATAAATAAGGGAAAAGAACTACTTTTTGCTCGGGTTTATTGAACCCCAGTGAGATGTCCTGTATATTGAATTTGAATATTGACTTGTGTATCCTGAAATGTGCAATATACTTCAAAATGCACAAGCTTCATATACTACTGAAATCCTTGCAAACATAATATTGAATGTCAAGTTTTATTATTTTCAGTATTCGCTATGATATATTGCAGTCGAAGATTGGTTTACAATATCGAAATATAACACATATTTACGCGATGATATTTTATCATACGCCATGCATGATACATTGTTTATTAGATAATACATCATATTCAAGAACTCGTATGTTTTACTAGCAACGAAAATCGGTTGCAAAATAACTTTCGCTTTATTCATTGTAACGAAAAAAAATTAGATACAGCGTAGTGATACTGCCAGGATTATCTGACCTAATACCAATTCATATTCTAAAATTTTTCATTTTTACCTGACTTCGACAATGGAAGTGTTATGAGTAGAATTGCCAGATCCATTTTCCAAATATCGTATCCTAAATAAAAAAAAACTGAACTGCAACGAAAAATTGGGACGTAAGAAAAAATCTACAACAATGATTACAATTCATTGATTCAAAATCACAGGCTTTAATGAAATAAACAATTATTAAATTTATTTTAATAAATTATAAACCGCGTCACAAGAACAAATAAAATAGATTTCTATAAAATCATTTCGTTACGGACCGCCATGGTTTTATTTTTTATGTCGCTTTGTTTATAGCCAAAGTAGAACACCAATTTTTTCGAGTTTTTCGTATTTGGGTTTTAGTTGTTTAAACTTATATTTTTATTCTCTACTGTTGCGTCCATTTTAATGTTAATTGTGAATATTATCAGGAAATTGGAACAGACAAAAACATCAAAATATCGGTTATTACTTCTGCAACGTTTCGGCCTTTATTAGGGTTTCTTTAGACATCATAATATCCAGATACTTAATGAATCTCTTCTAATTGAATAATGACCATTGTATAATGAAAATATATTTGGATAAGAAAAATATTTATATTTTATTAGTGTATTTGCCATATGGCAATATACACTATTGGCATCGGTCGGATGGCGGGACCTAGGGGTCGGACCAAAATTTCTCGACGTTTCATAACCTCCTAAACACTTTGGCACCATTTTTAAAAATGTTTATATATATATGTATATATATATATATATATATATATATATATATATATATATAGGTATATATGTGTACGGGCAATAACTTTCGAAGGAGTTAATTTATTTTAACGAAATTTGGCACACATGTTGGAATCCATCACCGCACGAAGCCTATTTAAAATGGGCCCAATCGGGTTATTTTAAGGGTGGTTTTTAGGGGATGAAAAAAGTTTTTGGGCCCAAAAATACCTAAAAAATTCTCAGAATCGTTTCAAAATTGAAATTTAACCCTTTAATAGCAATTAAAAAGTGTTCCTAAAATTTCAATAAAATCGGCCCGACAGGACCGGATTTAAAAATTTTCTGAAAACACTAGTTTTTCAGATAGTGAGTTATTTCCTGAAAGTTGTTTTTAATTTTGGTGTAGACGTTCGATCGACAATAATGATGTAGTTAAAAAAATGTAATTTAAAGGGGTGTATTAAGGAGTTATTTTTTTTATTTTGCCCTTAAGTTCACATAATAAAGCCACAAGGCCTGTATTAGCAAATACACTATATTGTCGGCAGGGTTTTGGCACTGCGACCCGTTTTTTTTTTATATTGCAGAAAAACTGACAGTATATTTTATAAAGAACCATAATAATATTACGGTTCTTTATAAAATATACTGTCAGAACCATAATAATATTATGGTTCTTTATAAAATATACTGTCAGTTTTTCTACAATATAAAAAAATTAAAATATAAATATTTTTCTTATCCAAATATTTTTTCATTATACAATGGTCATTATTCAATTAGAAGAGATTCATTAAGTGTCTGGATATTATGATGTCTGAAGAAGTCCTAATAAAGGCCGAAACGTTGCAGAAGTAATAATCGATATTTTGATGAAAGAACCATAATAATATTATGGTTCTTTATAAAATATACCGTCAGAACCATAATAATATTATGGTTCTTTATAAAATATACTGTCAGTTTTTCTACAATATAAAAAAATTAAAATATAAATATTTTTCTTATCCAAATATTTTTTCATTATACAATGGTCATTATTCAATTAGAAGAGATTCATTAAGTATCTGGATATTATGATGCCTGAAGAAGACCTAGTAAAGGCCGAAACGTTGCAGAAGTAATAATCGATATTTTGATGTTTTTGGCGGTTCCAATTTCCTGATAATATTCGCAACTTATATTTTTATTTGTAATAAGTTATTTACTCAGGCCCTGTTAAAAGACATCCCTGCACTAGTTATAACTGTCAGTAAAATGTTCAATTCCCTAGCGCCCAAAACTGTCTGCGGCGAAGCTAGATACAATTTGCAAACTTTGCAGATTTGCCTAATTTAATAACGCAGTTTCTATTCCGCTACTTTTGCACATGAAATGCCATTTTGCGCCACTCAGTGCAAGAGTACGTTCAAAATGAAGCGGTGATTATCAAATTGCACAAATCTAGAGAGAGCGACCGTTTTTTTCCCGCTTCTTACAGTAATTCAAGTTACTTGGAAATTGATGTGGGAGTACCACAGGGCTCAGTCTTGGGTCCTGTGTTATTCCTAATATACATCAATGATCTAGATTTATCTCTTGAACCTGACCTGTCATGTACTCTATATGCTGACGATGCTTCATTTATTCTCAGTGACAAGGACTCATTTCAGCTCAACACTAAATGTGACCTAAATTTAAATAAATTAGTTGATTGGTTCAGTTGTAACTCACTCTACTTGAATAAATCTAAAACAAAGTACATCAGATTCCACAACTATCAAAATGTTAATAATATGGACCTAAACATTCATATTAAAGGCGATACTATTGAAAGAGTCAAAACAATAAAATTTCTTGGTTTACATCTGGACGATAACCTTAATTGGAAAATACATTGCTCTAACCTATCATCTAAGCTTAATTCGATATGCTATTTGATTAGGAACCTCAAGACTGTATTGACACCTATACAACTCATAAATTTTTTTATGCACAAGTTGTCTCAAGGCTGAGATACGGTATCTGTTTCTGGGGAAACTCAGTTATGTCTTATGATGTGTTTATCGCTCAAAAACGTATTATTCGTGTAATAGCTGGCATCTCCAATACAACTTCATGTCGACAATCATTTAATAATTTTAAATTGATGACTCTATGTCAAATTTATGTGTATGAAATTGGTATATTTGTATTTAAAAACCTTAACCACTTTGTAACTAATGGTAATTTCCATTCATATCACACACGTCATAGGCATGAACTGAGTTTCCCATTAAACCGTTTAAATATAAGCAAAAATTCGCCCCACAACATGGGTATAAAAATTTTTAATAAGCTTCCAGGAAATATTAAAGAGAGCAACACTATTCTTATTTTTAGTCGTCTCTTGAAGACTTATATTTTATCTAATGTGTTTTATAGCTTGAATGAATTTTTTAATATGTAATTTTAGTATCTTGACGTTTTCTATACAATGTTATTGTCAAATGAAATAAAAGGGATTTATTTATTTTATTTATTATTTATTCGAAGGTAGCGGCTCTCAACCTTTTTTTCACAAACTGCTTAAAACTAGGTTAAGTAAAACCTGTCAATATGACTAAGGTATAGATCAAGCATTTGTTTTTGTGTGAATATAATCTAATGTTGTACATGACAGGAAGTTTCAATATGACATTAGACTGCTCTTGCATGTATGAACATTGTAATAATTATATTATCACAATCTAAGGTCATTGTCAAACCTAATTTTCTGGAATGTTTTGTGCAGCCCACGATAGAAGAGCTAGTAATTTAGAATAGAATAGAATAGAAGAGAAAATTTTATTGTATAAAGATTACATCTTTTTACAAGGGGGGGGGCTTATAATTATGTAATAAATATAAAATTTACATATTTAATAATCTTATATAATATACACTCAGAAGAGCTAATTTTAACAGCCTTTTATGATTTCGTGAGCCACCAGTTGAGGACTGCTCGTCTAAGGAATAAACAATGTGGGAGATTACAATATGCAACGATATGATTATTTGTGTCGCATTTTTTCCTATTTTAAAAAATCACTAATCTTCATCACTGCTCTCACTTGCATTGTCTATTCTAACATTTTTAGTTAAACGAGGTACATATTTCAGAGCGTCGTATATTTTATTACTTAATATAATATGCAGTTGAACTTTCAAGGTGAAGTTGCTCCACGGCAATGTTATTAAAATCAGAATATTGCTGACACCAGGCTTGCATTTTATGTGAGCGAAGTTGTCTTTGAATAGTTTTTTGAAAAAGAATATCTTTACATATAAAATTCGAGATAATTAGATTTATGACCAAGTTTTAGTACGACTTTAAAAATATTGTTTTAAGATGCCTGTTCAGCAGCTGTTCAATATTATCGCTTATTCATCCGCATATTACGAGCATTTGAATGCGTGTGTGTATATAAAAAGCATGAAAGGAAATCTTTATTTCTATGAAAAACCTTATTCAATCTTTGCAGGTAATGCTTTCAAAATAAACTGGAGGTGTAATATGCTTTCCATGTGACTTTGAGCTAGAATTTTATTTTTATTTAATTGAAATTAATGCTTTAAAAGCAGGTAAAGATGACAAAATACATAAGCTCAACACAAATTTATGTTATACAGAAAAAAAAATTACAAAAAAATTGTTGAATGTAATTTGAAAGTAGTACCAAAAATAGCGATTGTGAGAAAAAATTTGATAGAATTTGTTTCCTGAATAAATAGAAGTTTTTAATTTTCGATAATACGAAATTTCCATAATATTTTACTTGTATTTTGTTTTATTTCAATGCTGGACAAATAACAAATTTTTAAAAGCATTTATTTGCTTTTATCTGCAATAACGCTATCGCGATGATTAAAAAATAAATTATTAATTTTGGTGTCTACAAAATTTTATATCGAATAAATTAATTTTAACAAATGTTCAGACGCGCCAATTTCAAACTCAATTATAGAAAACAAAGGCGTCATTTTTTCAATTAACATCTGACATCGTGTCACGTGCAGAAAACAAATGCAAAAATGGACAATGATGTCACAAGCTTTAAAAAATTATCGGGTGCTGAATTATTAATACAAGAGTATTTGTTTATTGGGGATCGTGTACTGGAATAAAATCAAAAAGAAAAATTGCATTGCATGTGCCAAATTACTACCGATTATTATAAACATCATTGGCAGTCGTTCACAAATTGCTGAAACAGTCAATGCCTTTTACTACATTATGCTAGCAGCAGGTTTAAAACATCGATAAGTTTTGTAAGAAAGAACCCTTAAAAGTTGAGAAATTTAAATCAGCAGCTATAGTCTGTGGAACATCAAATGCAGAGATCTCAAATATGGAATCAGTGACACGGGCTCAGAAATATTATGTAATTTACTTTTTAATTGTATTTTTTCCATGAAAAAAAAATAAAAATTGTTCCAAAGGATCTTTAGAGTGAATAATAAAATAAACGACTATATTAACTAAATCTCTAGTTTGTCTTTAAATTGACGGTTAACCGAATCCTAAGCTTTGAAAGCAACATCGAGAGAGTCTTAATCCAATTTTAAGATTTAATCATTAATCGTATTAATACCTAACAGTAATTCATATATGTTTTAACCAAGATGTTTATCTGGGATCCTAGTCCTCAAAAACATATTTGTGATTGGTACAGTTTTCTATGAAGACATTTGGGTATTGTAAAAAATAAATACTAAAGTAATTTCAGTGAATACATAATATAAGATTTTGTCTCCTGACAAAATAAGGTTCTCTAGATTCGTTGACCTAACACAATGTTTTGTTGAACTTTCGTAACGAAATAAATAAAATTTTCCGTAATTGCCTTTCAAAAATATATGAAACGTAGTCTTTAATAAAAAGTATTTCAAAGAAAGCGTTTTACTATTAAATATAGTACAACAAATATCGAAATTTATATTAAATATTGCGCTAACGGTGAAATTTAGCTGATATGTTTAATTTCTTATTTCCTTATTCTTGATTCAGATATAATAATCTCTATTAGAACTTTTTTATGGACTTAATGTACTTCATGATTCTTCATTTTATCTGCTAGCAATAACATAAAGCTAATAGAAATACTTTGCTAATTGGCTGTTAAAGTTAATTGATATAAGCTTACTAAGATCTTTACTGCACCGAGTTAAATTCTTTATATGAGCATGCATTAGTGTAATAAAAATTAAAACGATTTCAAAAAACAAGTCAGAATATCTATAATAAAAGTAAAATAAATTTTCTCTTTATTTTAGAATCACATTTCCTAGCCTGGATTCAATTAAAAGTCGGCGTAAATGAACCACTACGCGATTATAATAATAGAGAAATAATTCACCCGATAACTAGAGGGTTAGGAAAGATGATTGTAAAGCGAAATGAAAAATTATTTTATCCTTTATAGAGACATTTTGACTTTTTTTTATTTTTTCTAGAGTCTAGATTGGGTTTTCGGTCCCGGGTTCCCGGGTCGGGAATTCCCGGGATTGGAAGCGGTTTCATGCCCGGGAATAATTTTACGAAATTCCCGGGTAAACGGGAACCATTTAAAATTAATAACTTTCTGTTGAAGACATTCGAAACCTCAGCAAAGTTTAAGCTCAAATAATATGGAGATTCAAATAATACATTGTAATTCTTTATTTCGTTGATTCAGTAGCGCGTACCTACTTCATCAGAAAGCGAGCGGACTTTTTCTATTGCTGGAAGTTTTGCGACTAAAGCAAGAAACAGGCTGTCCGATCGCTCTTTAAACGCAATGGTATTCTTGAAGGTTTTTTTCTCCGGCAACAAGACCTCGTAAAGTCCTAAAATTATAATGTTATCGAATAATAATTTCACAAGACTTAAATTTGACATTTTTTGCACACAGTGTCGGTGATAGTTCCTTTTTATTTAGTTTAAACGCACACTGGAAAATGTACAACTGTAATTAGATTTATAATGATCTCAGTAGTGACTAGTGAGAGTTCCTTTTTAGTTAAAGTAAACGTTTAATTATGAGTACAACATCGTTACACAATGTACATTTTTTTATTAGACTAGCAGTCATTATTGATTATTTTGTAATGAAAAAGTATATTTTTGTTTTTCCTTAATCTTTTAATAATAAAAAATAGAACATAATACTTATAAACCTGAGTTTTATTTGTAAATAAGTGATTCCCGGATACCCGGGAATTCCCGGGAATATAAAATAATCATTCCCGATTACCGGGAATCAAAAAGAGCCGGGAACGCGAAAACGCTAGTCTAGATGCATGCAAATTTTGAGAAAATCGGTCTGGGGAACCTACAGACAAGATATACATTTTTGAAATTATACGTTTTTTGGTGTGTTGAGAGTAACAGCAGGCAACGGAAGTTGCGCGTAACAACTAACGAAAATTCGAAAGTATGAAGTTAGCCACCAAAGACCCTTAAATGATAGATAGACCAAATAAATGCACTTTCTGCCATCTTGAAATTATATAATAATGTACTAGACGACTATAACTTGGATTACAACCAATAGTTGTTTTAACAGTCAGACAGCGGAAAAAAGTAAAAACCAAAATATTTTGAAAATGTTTCCAAATATTTGAGATTAATTTTTATAACTATCATTCTTAAACTTTTTGAAGATTTTATTTCAATAAATTATTTGCATGTATATAAAAAATTAGTCAGGCCATAGAAGTATAACTTCAAAGGCGTGTACATGATAACGCGCACCTACTTTTTTAAACAACTTTATTGCGTTCAAGGGTCTTGAAAACGTATAAATCGACCAAAAACTGAAAAATCAAATTATTGCACGATCGCAAGATATACGAGCTGTTTAGAATTTAGTTTTCAAAATGTGCGAATTTTTGACTTGATTTTACGAATACTTTTACATGATTTATTTATTTATTTAATTCCAACAACGGGGTGTGACCCCAACATGTTTAGTACATTGTTCAACTATTATAATGTTGTGCCCCATAAATCTGCGCAGTTTATAACATTTGCATACTTTATCGAGCGTATGATTCGAACAGAATAACGCAAAACTTGTGTTGTCAGTACTGTGTTGGTTACCATCACTCAACCGTAGTTTTTCGCTGCAAACATTTTTATTTGACTGTATATTAGATCTGCCTAATTACGGTTCTCTTGTTTCCAGTAGAGATGGGATATTTCGAGTGAAAATTGTCGAACTATTCGATTATTAAAATATGTCCCCAGGTTAATCGAATGATTTTTATACCAAGGAGTTACCACTTATCATACAATCTCCAGTAATCAATTATTATACTACGCTCTTCCTTTACTCTTTAAAACACTGCATGTAATTGTCTCTCTCACCTCATAAGCGAAAATTCATTGGTTAGAATAATAATCATATCGAATGCATACAGCGATAGAATTAATTATATTTTCATTCGCATCTTAACCCCTCGAGATACTAAAATGTATTGTACAGAACTAATACGATTACTTACGTCTATTATCTGCGTCTGTTCTATGAGGCACTGTATGTATGTGGCTCTCTCAAGACTGACATTGGAAAATCATTCGATTATAATAATAATAATAATAATGCGTTTAACGTCTGTTTGTCGACTTTTATGTCATAACAGACGCCATTCGCACCATTACTATTTTCCATTTTACCACTTTCCGTTATTTTCTACATTTCTGAAACTTCAACTTAACTAATAGCAATGGGCGAATGAAGGAATTATAGGAAATTAGGATAGGATAGGTAATTTTTGAACTAGGAGTTTGATAGGTAATCGGCCAAGGCCTTGAATAAGGAACCATCTCGATATTTATCTGGAATTAATTGAGGGAAACCATGGAAAACCTCAATCAAGATGGCCGGTTAAGGAATTACCGTTTCTCGGCGAGAGGCAGTAGGAAAAAGTCCCAGCCACATCTGCCTCCGCCGGGATTCGAACCCGAACCTCCCGAGTGCGAGTCTAGTGCTGTCACCAATACTCTACCCAGCTCGGTCATTCGATTATAAAAAATCATTCGAACAGCAACGTTTCGATTATCAAAATAACTCGATTATTCCCATGACTAGTTTCCAATTTCATTGTTATTATGTTTCATTACTACTTTTAACTATTTTATTGTATTATAGTTCAACATGTGACTTTACTTGGTCACCACAAAGACTTTACTGACCTCTTTGTGTATTTTAGTGTTTCAAACAACGACAGCAAAACTATTTTCCAATTTGTTCGAGTCTCAGCACGTTTCTTTATCTAATGTATCTACTTTAGGTTTTCTGTATCTAATACAAACATATTCTGTAACGTAGACCTTGTATAGTCTCGTTCAATTGTTTCCATTCTTGTTATTGAAAAGCGAACCCTATGCCGTTTCTCATATGATATTGAAGCGTACAAAACGTCTGAGTTCACAAAACAGAGGCGAATGTAAACATATTAGGTAAATCCAGGGCCACATTCAGTGGCATTATTACAAATTTGGAGTTCCTGGCACATTTTTATGGTGGGCTCTCTAGTCTACTGAAAATTTATTTGAGCTCGCCAATAAAAAAAAACTTTGACACATCTCGTATCTTTGTAATTAATGGAAGGAAAATGTTGTGAATGTTCTAAGAAATCTAGAACAGAAAACATGTGACTAAATTAAAATAAAACTGGTTTTAGTGAATGTCTTCTTCAACATAATATATGTTACATAGGAGGTATAATATAGAATTTTTTACACGTAACTCCTTTAAAATAATCGCTTTTGACTTCATTTTCAATAGATGAAGAATTGTCTGAGGACTTAGGATCAATTTATTAAGACAATACTATTTTTTTTATTTTTATCACGACGTTTCAAAATTTATTTATTCTTTCATCAGGTGTCTGTCAGGATGGGAACAATCTTTGAAATATTTCATTTTCAATATTTTTTGTAGTTCGATTTTGGACGAACGGAGGTTATTAGCAGGTTAAAACCATAATTTAAAAACCATATAAAAATTCCTATGGCAAGCATCAATATCTATAAGTTTGCCCATCAAATTTTGCAGCAACTGTGTATAATAAACTACGTGCTAGCCTCCAGACTGATGACGTAAATTTTTTCAAGAAAAATATAAAAAATTTACTGGAAAATGCATTTTATAGTATTAAGGATTTTTTAGACAAATTCTAGAATTATGTAAAATATTGGAAATTGACGTGTCATAAAGATACATGCATCTCAACTGATAAAAATATATATAGGTACTATTACTATACTATACTGTAAAAAAAGGCAACTGGCGGATAGAGAGTGCGACCAGTTATGTTTTACTTTACACACTAGTGCCTAATGGGTCACTTTGCATGCCTGTGCACAATGCATGTAAAGCAGCGATTTTATACGGGGTAGTGGAAAAACAGTTTCTGAACGAAGTAGCTTTGTCTATTGCTATCGCTTAAACCGATCCTGAGATTATTATATCTTAGTTGTTTCCGCGAAGTTCAAAATACATCCAATCACTTTACTCTTGGTATACTGGCTTGTTTCATTGTATAAATTCCATTGTCTTCTAGATAAAGGGGAATACCGAATTAACAGTGTCGTCGCCTAGAGGAATCGAATATTATTATTTCATATTACTAGTTTTAGGGCACGGCTTGTCCGGTTTAGTAGTTAAATAATCTCTCATATATTATCTCTATTCGTAGCTTAGCCACACTCAGTAATCGGCTACGAGATTTTAGACTTATTGAATATACATTTTCGCTTTTCTCTTATTTCGTAAAATAATAATAATAATATTATAAAGAAAATACTTTCACTACTTAAAGTTTCACAGTAACATATGCTATATATTATATAGCCTATATTACCTACTGTGAAAGTTTAAGTTGTGGAAGTATTTTCTTTTCAAATTGCTTCAGTAGTTCAGAATCTGATCTTATCTCGAATGCGACTGTTCGACTTAATTCCTACACTTTAATTTTCTTATTAGTCCAGACAAATTAGACGAAGAATTTTGATTTTTTGACAAACTTATAAAATGGTATTCTAACCATTTGAAAAATATTAAAAAATCTGAATTCTTCATCTAATGCTAATAATATCTAAAAATGAGCACATAGTAACAGCATCTTTTGGTGTAACAATATAAAGCCAAAATGTATATGTATCCTGTAAATAAGGTTTTTTTAAGAGATCGTCTGTCTCTCGACTCAGGATTCTACCGATCACCTGAATTGTGCAACATATTACATATGTGTATTACTGTTAGGTATTAGACATTATATCGCATCCAAAATTATTACTATAATTCAATAATAATTCTCAGGT
This sequence comes from Venustoraphidia nigricollis, assembly GCA_034508555.1. Lineage (NCBI taxonomy): Eukaryota > Metazoa > Arthropoda > Insecta > Raphidioptera > Raphidiidae > Venustoraphidia > Venustoraphidia nigricollis. The sequence goes on along the minus strand of JAVRKA010000018.1, from coordinate 1,267,826 downwards.
ATTTGGATTAATAATACAAAACAATCGTTATTTTATTTATTTATTTCATTTATTAGTTGTGGGAATAATTTACAAAATTTTTTATATATTTTTTACTGATTATAGTATAATTGAATTTGTATATATATATATATATATATATATATATATATGTATTTTTCAGAGCCTGACGAAGACTAAAAAACCCGGGTCGCAGTGCCAAAACCCTGCCGACAATATAGTGTATTTGTTTATACAGGCAGTGTGGCTTTATTACGCGAACTTAAGTTGGTTTTTGGGCTAAATAAAAATTTTGACTCCTTAATACACCCCTTAAAATAATATGTTTTTTCTTAATTGCAATATTATTATCAATCGAAGCTCTATACTAAATTATATACACACTTCAGTAAATAATTCACTATCTGCAAACTAGTTTTTTCATAAAATTTGTAAATCCGGTCCTGTCGGGCCGATTTTATTAAAATTTTAGGGACACTTTTTAATTATTACCAGAGGGTTAAATTTCAATTTTGAAACGATTCGGAGAATTTTTTCGGTATTTTGGGGCCCAAAAACATTTTTCAACCCCTAAAAACTACCCTTAAAATGGCCCGATTGGGCCCATTTTAAATAGGGTTCGTGCGGTGGTGGATTCCAACATGCGGGCCGAATTTAGTTAAAATCAATTAACTCTTTCAAAAGTTATTGCCCGCACACACACACATATATATATAATATATATATATATATATATATATATATATATATAAATATATATAAACATTTTCAAAAATGGTGCCAAAGTGTTTAGGAGGTTATGAAACGTCGAGAAATTTTGGTCCGACCCGTTAGGTCCCGCCATCCGACCGATGCCAATAGTGTATGTTGCCATATGGCAAATACACTAATAAAGTAGTCGAAACGTAGCAAGATTAACAATAACACGATTGTTTTGTATTATTAATCCAAATACCGGAGATTTATTATTGAATTATACTGTTAGGTATATTATAGTTAGGTATTCTATTTTTTCACACAATACTGTATATGTTGTTGAAGTGGTTAAAGAGCTTGGGAAAGAATTTTCAGCGAATTGGAAATGCTTTTTTATGTTTCCCATCTACGCATTTTGTACCTATTTCCGTTATAGTCTTTTTCTTTATTCTTATACATAATATGAAATTGTGGTTTGAGAGAGCCTCGAGATACTTTTTCTTCGTCTTTTCATGCCGTTTAAATATTTTCGCAAGGAAAAATGTCGTACTAAAAAAGTAAAAAATTAAATTGATGCGAGGGCGGCCTAGCGATGTAGTCTGCAAATGTCATAGAGGATCAATAACCAATAAGAATGTAGAACTTCAAAGCTACGCCATTGTTTTTTATAAGGCGATTCCAAGTCTGAGAACTCCAAGTCTGAGAACTGCTAAATAATAACAAATTGAAACTATAAATTGACACTACTTTCAAATAATTTTGGCAGTTGGTATAGGTAAAAAAATTAGGATTAAAGTTTTCGTACGAAGACTAGTGCTGGGTTGTCGAAAGCATTGTCAAAACTTTTGATTTGACAATGACCTTAGATTGTGATCATACAGTTTTTATACATGCAGAGCATTCTAATGTCGTGAAACTTCTTGTCATGTAGAATTACACAAAAACAAATGATTGATCAACACAAAAAAAAAATCGCTAAATATGCTTTTTCATAAAAATTCTACTAAAAAAAAATAAAAAATTCAATCTTGATTAATACCAAAGTTACGGCGCATTAATCAAATCAGTTATGATTTCTTGCACAACTCAAAAAAATTCATCAAAGCGAGTTCGCCACCAAATTTGTCTAAAAAAACAGGTCGTTTATCTGTCGTTGAAATACCTAATGTTGAGCACCCTGCATAATACAGATTCTACATTTTTCGTGATGTTTTTTAATTATTTGTGTAACATTTTCTTAAAATAAATCTGTCAACTTTTAAAAAAGTTTTTAAAACATCCATCGTTTTTACGCATTTTATTATAACAAATTAATGCAATGATGAAATTGATTTTAAAGTTTTTGTGTCAGAAACTCACGTTAACTTGTGAAATAGGTGTAATCTCTGCTGTCAAAATGTCAGGAACGTCAGTTTGAGGCGGGTGTTTACATGTTCACATTCAGAATGAAATTTTTTATACTTTTTAATTTATGCTCACAAAATATTTTTACATTTCACCGCATAAAACATCGATAAATTTTACCGGAAAATACGATTAATTAAATGAGAAAACATTTTATAAGACAAGACTGTACAATAAATCTATATAATTATACTTTTCAATTAATAAATAGCAAAAAAAAAGATTATTAAAGAATATATATATGCTGGGTTTTTGGTCTATTTTCAGCTTTAAAGTTTTACTTATTTTCAACTCAATGAGAGCCCCGATTAGTTAAAAACAAATGGCATTCTTAAAATTACATTTAAGGCTGAAAGTCATGCCAGAAACAATGCTTTCTGCAGCGCAGCATAAGAAATGTAAAAACAAAAAAAAAAAATGTTTAACTATTTAACTGTTTACCACAAAACAAAAATATTTAGGAGAATCAAAAACAATTTAAAGTTCTTCTTAAAAAATTGAAAACTTATGTATACGGTCAATGAATTGATTATATTGTAACTTATTTTTAACTCTTATTTTCATCTCCTTTCTGAGACTGTTGTAAATATTTGTTCACAAATAAATTGAACTGAGTTGAAGGCAATTAGTTTAATTGATTTTTTTTAAGTAATTGCTTGTTCTTTTTGACTTCAGTTCAATATTTGATAAATACTTGAGTTTTCTTTTCAGTAGGGAGAACAAGTTTAGAATTGTGAAGCAAGCTGCGTATTATAACAAAAAAAGAATTAGAGCCACAAAACGCTTTTTTAGGTATAACACTAATTTATATACCGGGTGTTTTTTTCAAAACTTTGAGTGGATTTTTTTGTTGATACACCAGTTGAATCAAAATAAGTTTTAGGCAAAAGTTGTTGGGTTTTGAGGGGGAAATAATTTACACGTAATACCAACCCACTCCCCCCACCCCTCGGCAGAGGGAGGGGGTTACTTTTGTTTTTTAAATGGAAACCCCCGATTTTTACGATTAATTTTTTTTTGTGTAAAAATGAACAACTTTTGCCAAAAACTTTTTTTAATTTTCCGTTATTAGTGTATTTGCCATAAGGCAACATACACTATTGGCGTCGGTCGGATGGCGGGACTTAGGGGTCGGACCAAAATTTCTCGACGTTTCATAACCTCCTAAACACATTGGCACCATTTTTAAAAATGTTTATATATATATGTAGGTATATATATATATATATATATGTGTGTGTGTACGCGCAATAACTTTCAAAAGAGTTAATTGATTTCAACGAAATTTGGCCCACGTGTTGAAATCTATCGCCGCAAGAAGCCTATTTAAAATGGGCGTATACGGGCCATTTTAATGGTAGTTTTTAGGGGTTGAAAAATGTTTTTGGGCCCCAAAATACCGAAAAAATTCTCAGAATCGTTTCAAAATTGACATTTAACCCGTTAGTAGCAATTAAAAAGTGTCCCTAAAATTTTAATAAAATCGGCTTAACAGGACCGGACTTACACATTTTTTGAAAACACTAATTTGCAGATAATGACTTATTTATTGAAGAGTGTATTTAATTCGGTGTAGACGTTAGATTGATAATAATATTACAATTAAGAAAAAAAATGTTATTTTAAGGGGTGTATTAAGGGGTTAAATTTTTTATTTTGCCCAAAAACAAACTTAATTTTACATAATAAAAGTATAAAACCTCACGGCCCTATACAAGCAAATACACTATATTGTCGGCAGGGTTTTGGCACTGCGACCCGGTTTTTTTTTGTGTACAGTCTTGATAATATTGATAATAATGATGTTCATTTTTACACAAAAAACAATTTAATCATAAAAATCGAGGATTTTCATTTAAAAAACAAAATTTACCCCCCCCTGTCGAGGGGTGGGGGAGGGGGTTAGTATTACGTGTAAATTATTTCCCCCTCAAAACCCAACAACTTTTGCCTAAAACTTTTTTTGATTCAACCGGTGTATCAACAAACACATCCATTCAAAGTTTTGAAAAAAACACCCAGTATAATCAATTTATTCTTTTAAAATAATAAATTTAAATGTCAACATTTCTGCTAATTCTCGTAAAAGGGGCTTGTATTAGAGGAACTAAAAAGAACAAATCAAAATGGTTTCAAATGGAACACATAAAGGTAATTTTAACGTGTTGTTTCACTCAAAAATTTTGTTAAAATCATATATTTATGTAAATCGCATTTTTACAGTAAATTTCTGTATTATTTCACTAATATGAAACAAAATACAAGCTAGATATTTTTAGTTTACTGCTTAATCTAATTTAAAAATACGATAAAAGAACACATGGCTTTGATGCATGTTATCGATTGGTCCACAAGAAACAAACAAAAGTTGACTTAAACGAATAAAAAAAGTACGTCGAATCATTTTTAGCCAATACTTTTTTCATACTTATTATATTGTAATGTACACGTCTCTTTAGAATTTATTTTGTCGTGCAATTGTCGATGTTAGTTTATAATTCGTAAAGTTACGTAATTGTCTATAAGATGATATGCTTAAATCATATCCTGATTATTTATAATTATTTATTTATAACTAACCGCTACCCGCGGCTTCGCACGCAATTTAGATGAAACAGTGTTTTATACCCCATTCGGCAGCGCAACCATTAAAAAAAAGTTGAATTTTCTATTATTAAAACACTGATGTTCTGTTTTATTTTCCGAGATTATGTTATCATTGTTATTTTGTAGTTGATGTTTTGTGCACTAGTTGCTTGAGTTTCAATTACATGCTGATCAGGTAGTTTCATTACTGTATCGGTTCATGGGATAAATTATAGTTAAACGTTTTTACCGTTGCATAGCAAGACAATAATCGATCTTTTTTTGAAACTATGCTATAACGAGCTCAATTTTTTTATGAAATTTCAAACCTCTATTAGAATTAATAGTTTAAAGTCGTTTTATTTGGATTCACTCGATATATTCCAGTCATGACGCGATCTTACTCCCTACAACACGTCGGGATCGCGTCCTGTACATGACTCGGGAACAAGTCTGGAGTTGAAATAAAAAAACAAACATGGAAATGTACATGAAATCTTAAACGGTACCCGGCAGAGCTCTACAGAACCATGACAGGAATATATTATTTTTTCATATAATATTTCCATAAATTTTATGAAATACTAATATATACACAAAACAAAACTTTATATTACGTAAGTACAAGGATGTACACAGCATTTTGTTTAAGAAGACGCGCAAAAGTTATGAACGTAAGCATTCCATTATCCTACTGCAATTAGGTCATAAGCGATATAGTACGATAAAAGTTCCAAAAGAACAAAAGTTTGAATGTCACAAATTTTTATTAGTGAATTTGCCATATAGCACAAATACTATTGGCGTTGTTCGGATGGCGAAGCCAAGGGGTCAGACCAACATTTCTTATCATTTAGTCTTTTAAACAATTTGGCACTATTTTTTGGAAATGTTGATGAAACTTTCATGGAAAATTTATTTTCCTCAAAAACAGTAGGGCTCTTCATATTTGCATATTAAATATCCTTCTGTATGGTTCCAAATCACTCATCAAACATACGCACAGATTTTCTCCAAAAATACCTTTTTTTTTTATTCCGGGGACTTTAAAACGAAAATTATTGTAAAATTTTGAAAAGTTAATTTTGTCCTAAATTACTACCGTTCCTCACTAGTGGGTTGGAATGGTAAAAGTAAGATATCACAGCACGATTCCTAATTCAATAAAATACTTAATATATTTGAAATGATAAGTCGAACGTAATAACACCCAATGAGAAATGAATGTTTGATTTGTGACAGAGATAGAAAATGTCTAGACAGATTGTCTGAATTTCGAATCGACTTGAATGGTCTTTTTTATTACAGAAATTATTATTTTTCCATTAATAGTTCCATGTAGATGACACAAATATTTTAACGATCTCTAAAAGTTGTTTGATGTTTCTTTTATTTGATAACGATCACTTTTAAAAGCATTTCTCAAAAAAAAATTATTCTTTAGAAAATTTACAATTTTAGTTATACGGGGTGTTCTCGACCTCGATTTACCTATTTCTTTTTTAATGGATGATAGTGCACACATCAAAAGAAGAGATTAGTATCAAAATACCATAGTAAATCTTGAATGATAATAATAATAATAATGCGTTTAACGTCCGTTTCTCGACTTTATGTCATAACAGACGCCATTGGCACCATTACTATTTTCCATTTTACCACTTCCCGTTATTTTCTACATTTCTAAAACTTCAACTTATATAATAGCAATGGGTGAATGAAGGAGTTATAGGAAATTAGGATAAGGTAGATAATTTTTGAACTAGGAGTTTGATAGGTAATCGGCCATGGCCTCAAATAAGGAACCATCTCGATATTTATCTGGAATTAATTGAGGGAAACCATGGAAAACCTCAATCAAGATGGCCGGTACAGGAATTACCGTTTCTCGGCGAGAGGCAGTAGGAAAATGTCCCAGCCACATCTGCCCCTGCCGGGAATCGAACCCGCACCTCCCGAATGCGAGTCTAGTGCTGTACCACTACTCTACCCAGCTCGGTTCTTGAATGATAATTTTGATGCACTATCCCATAAACTAGTTATAAGCATCATGTCAACTAATTCGACGCTACTTTAAACAGTTCCTTCTTTTTTCATAAACATTGACATTTTGACAAGTAGATACTATCAACTAGTGAACATAAAATAGGTAAACAGAGAATATTCTCCTGTATTCATCTTTAAAGTTCAGTTCCAGATATATGTTATAATAGAAAACCGTATCACGGGTAATTGGAATGATGAAAATAAATCAATTTAAGCACTCATTGATTGCAACGTTTCGTCTTTATTTAATTAAGACTTTTTCAAGCTCTCAATATGTTTAAACGATAGTTAAACTATGATACAATATGCAATTTAGCATTACAAAAAACATTTTTTGTAATAATGGAAATTAGTTTCACGGGTAATTGGAATAAAAAATTTTCTACAATTTTCAATTTTATTGATCTTTGTAATGCAAAATTGCCTTTTATATCATAGTTTTATTATAATTTAAACGTGCTGAGAGCTTGAAAAAGTCTTGATTTAATAAAGACGAAACGTTGCAATCAATAAGTGTTTAAATTGATTTTTTATTCCAATTACCCGTGAAACTAATTTCTATTATTACATATTTTGGAATTGAACTTTAAAGATGAATTTTTTGTAATGATAAATTGCATATTATATCATAGTTTAACTATCGTTTAAACATATCGAGAGCTTGAAAAAGTCTTAATTAAATAAAGACGAAACGCTGCAATCAATGAGTGTTTAAATTGATTTATTTTCATCATTCCAATTACCCGTGATACTGTTTTCTATTCTCCTGTATATTTTATTGAAATAACAAAATAACTGATTTATTCTATACAATTTTTTATAACTTCTCTGTAACAAAGAATTATTTCTTGTGACCTTTTTTTAACTGCATACAATTTACCATCCCAAGTCCACAAGTCACTATTATCGATTGATTGTAGATTATAGACGCTCAACATCTAAGGTCATTAGCGTCTAGTCACTATTATCGCTCATTACTCATTCATATTTTGTCGTGGCATAATACCTACTTGCAAATCGGCTCAGGAGTCAGTAGATATATTTTACCATTTGTAACTATAGTGTTAAGAACGAGAAAAAGTCGTTCTTAATAAAATTGTAATTTTAATTTTAAATAAATTAGAAGCTTGTATACATTTAGGTACATACTGAGCAGTAAAAATGTACCTATAGCAAAAACAGACTTTAAAAAAAAATAATGGTTACGTATATACGATATTATTATACAAAATACCGTAATATAAATAAAATAACATAAACGAATATTACGCGCCATTTTAAAATATATGCATACGGCATGTAGCCAACTTTCAAATAATATAATTATGAGACCCCCATAATATAAAAGTTAAGTGCCGCGCACATTTTGTGTGTTGCGGTTGGCAACCGTGCGGTTTTACCAGCATGCACAATATATATAGTGTTTTTTTCCCTTACGTTGACAACTCATACGTACTTAGTATAAAATACCTTATCGTATTTTTAATATTATACAAAATTGCAAGAAAGGACTCGTTCCACATTTTTTTAAGAGTAAGATGTACTTTATAGACAGATAATACTTAAAACAATTTTTTTTTTAATTTTTCTACATGAAGAAAATCCGGAGTGCGTATTTTTTAAGGTAATTTTAAACAAGAATAATACCGCTACGGAGATACGGCATCGCTAAACAGCTTCAGCTGATTGGCTGTCTGTAGTTGTTGTGCTGGATCAGGTACAGTTTCGATGATAAGAACGAAATATTTGGTTTACTTTATTTGTTTTTGCGTCAGGAATAATGTGCACTGTTCAAAATTATCAAATTTTAATAGGGGGTATGACCCTATAAAATTTGTTCATATATTTTTCAAATTTAAGATCTGCTGATTCCAGTAAGCACGTGCAATTTCTACTGTCTTCTTTGGTTTGGAACTTTAAGATACTTAAGGCTGTCGGAACGCTCTGAATTTAAGCCACACTGCGAGGCTAAAAATGCTGTTGCAAGGGTACCGTTGTCAGTTGATTACGCTAATTTTTGGAAATATTTTGAAGATTTAAAAAACTTTTCTGAAAAAGGAAGACTCACTTTAGGTTTGTGATGAAACTAATTTGTGAAACGAGTAGGAATAAGGTCGTAGTGTGACCTTGAAAACGTGTGTTTTTTGGCATAATTAGTGCCAACTTTTTTCTAGTAAATCGTACATAAATTACAAAAGAGAAAGAATTTTGGTAAAATGTTGACGAATAAGTCTACAGTCAGCTATCAGCCGAAGCCTTATTTTTGGCTTAAATTTATAGCGTTCCGACAGCCTTAAAGATTTTTTATTCTCGAATTTTAAGAAATATGAAACGCATACATATTTCAAACAAGAAGAAATATAGCGTGTCTTTTTGTACAAGCATTCTGAGTTTGAAAAAGTTCTGAGAGATTCTGAATTTTATCAAAAATTAAATTAGTATGTATAGCAAAAATCGAAATCCTTTTGCTTGTTTTTCAAATTGAGTAGCTAATGACCACACGTCTGTATGTCATGGTTATAAGCGTTTAAATTTATTTGAATGGATTTTGTAAAAAATAATTATAAAAAGCTTTGATTGTTCCACGTCAAATCAAGACGAATCAGAACATGTCCTATATTGTTAGCGAAAGTAGCATATTTGTGACGAAAAATTCGGAAGGTATTCAAGTATTATGCTCCTAAAGCTCGTAAAATAACGTATCTTTTGCCGTTTTATTTTTACAGCGGAAATCATTGACACAGCGAATGGACCACGCAATAAGCCAGAAAGCGTGTCTCTCAGAATGAGATAGACAGTGTTCACGTCCTTCTTTCATGAAATTCGAACCGATAGCGCTGACAAAAATTTTATTTCAATTAAATAACAAAAATTAAAACGTATTTTTAACCCCTAATCCAAAACGTTGGGGCGGTATTCGTTTGGGCGGTTGTGTGTACATGTTTGCTATATTATAGCTTGTTAACTAGTGATTCGATTTTGATGCGGTTTGTTTTGTTTTGTTTTGGTTTTTTTTTGATGGTATTATTGCGAGATGGTTCTTAGCTATAGTGTTTAGATCAGAAATGTTTATAATTTGCAAAATTGCTGACAAACAGGCAAACATTACATACGTCAACGTGTCTCTCTGCCTCATAATAAAAAATAATAAAAAAAAACCGATCCAAAACAACCACTTGCAAATTCGGTTGTTTAAAAACTATAAAATAATTTTATATTTTTTATTTCCCATATAAAAATATCGGGGACATTTTACAGCAGTCCCCAATTCTTCATATAAAGGTAGCTGATATTCAAGATAGTGTTGGAGATTACTGAAACATATATCCAGCGCATTCAAGAATATCAGCATGAACAATTAAAAATAATAAATTATTTCGTACTTTATAATCAACCGTTTTGTGTCACGGGTATTTTAATTAAATGTACATTGTTGCTAAGAGTGCACTATCCATTTTCTGTGTCGATGACGAAACCGACAAAGGAAAAATAAAACCTGGTAAAATTATCCCACATAACGAGCTCAGTGGTTAGTTGTTTTGTTGACTTTTGACTTGTTATAAATATGTCGCTTTGTGGACATCTTATGTTCTTGTTTTCTACTGCCATTTAATTTACTACCGCCATGTTTTTATATCAACGCACACAAAAGACGTTCACTTATTCTTTAGCGTGTTTTTGTTTTCGTCGTTCAGTTATTGAGCGTCATATTACATCAAAACATATTAAGTTTATGACAGTTAAAATTAATATACCTACTGAAATATATATATTCTTGCACACCCCCTATAAAACAGCTGTATAGCGGTCGTAAAATGACTCATTTAACACTAATGCGTAAAGTAAAATAAACGTATACGATCTAACTAACCCAACAGAAATTTTTATAAACAATCGTTAGAAAATAACTGCAGGTGCGATTAATAATTTCCATAAGCAGCCTTAAAGCCAATTCAGACTAGCCGTTCTCGGTTACGATTCACCGGTCCGGTTGGGAGCTCGACCAATCAGGGCGTAGTCGTTCCCGATTGCGGTTCGGTTCGAGCGTTTAGGTTCAGCTCTAATTTCAACCGGACCGTTCGCAACCGTAGCCAATGAGAACGTTTGCTGGAGTCACGTGACTAGCCAGCTGTTTAACTACACATCAAACGTCAAAACATATTTTGAAATTGCGCATGCGCACCGAGAATAATCGTAGAACCGAATCGGGATAGTGTGAGCAGCCTAGATTAATCGAAAACCGAACCGGACCGGTGAATCGTAACCGAGAACGGCTAGTTTGAATTGGCTTTTAGAGAACTCATGTTTGTTATATAATGGAACTATGAAAAGTGTTTAAAATTTATACTGAAAATGAAGTGAAAACATTAGTAGGAACTACGTCCAAAAAATGCAGTGTATATCTCGGACGTAATGATATTGATTCTCGTGTAATTGTTAAAACGCGCTGACCCTTGTTTCGACATGATGTCACTTATCCACCCAAAATAGCCTACATCCTAGTCACATAAGCTACTGTTTTATATTTCTTAAAAAAATTTCAATGATTCTAAATCTACAATAATTCAATATTATACAGTGATATTTAGGTAGGTACCCCAAAATAAGTTCTAATAAGCTTTTCCAGGTTTACTAAAATCCAATTTTTTCGCTGACGTCAGTTCTTTGATTTTTTGCTATTTTTCTGATGCGTCTTGTCATTTCTTTCTTGGTAGGTTTTTAGTGTATTTGCCATATGGCAACATACACTATTGGCGTCGGTCGGATGGCGGGACCTAGGGGTCGGACCAAAATTTCTCGACGTTTCATAACCTCCTAAACACTTTGGCACCATTTTTAAAAATGTTTATATATATATGTATATATATATATATATATTTATATATATATATATATATATATATATATATATATATATATATATATATATATATATATATATATATATGTGTACGCGCGATAACTTTCGAAAGAGTTAATTGATTTCAACGAAATTTGGGCCACGTGTTGAAATCCATCACCGCAAGAAGCCTATTTAAAATGGGCCTAATCGGGCTATTTTAAGGGTAGTTTTTAGGGGTTGAAAACTGTTTTTGGGCCCCAAAATACCGAAAAAATTCTCCGAATCGTTTCAAAATTGAAATTTAACCCTTTGGTAGTGATTAAAAAGTGTCCCCACAATTTTAATAAAATCGACCCGACAGGACCGGATTTACAAATTTTATGAAAACACTAGTTTGCAGATAGTGACTTATTTATTGAAGGGTGTATTTAATTCGGTGTAGACGTTAGATTGATAATAATATTACAATTAAGAAAAAAATGTTATTTTAAGGGGTGTATTAAGGGGTTAAATTTTTTATTTTGCCCAAAAACAAACTTAATTTCACATAATAAAAGTATAAAACCACACGGCCCTATACAAGCAAATACACTATATTGTCGGCAGGGTTTTGGCACTGCGACCCGGGTTTTTTTTTATTTAGAACGCAGATGAATCAATTTGTTTTATTTTTTTTTTTTAGAAAGAAAATGGTGTCAGAGCGCAAAAAACGAACATTAACTACGCTTTACTTAATATACTAAGTTTAACATTTATATTAAACTATTGTTATACACAATAAATTTTATAGTTCAGTTTTCGAAATAATTTTCAGGAAAGTGTGGTGCCACAGTTGAGTGATCTTTCTATTTAAAAAAAAAGTCTCAGGTCGACTTCATGGTACATCCCTATTTTTTATCGATATCTTGAGTTAATCCATTAGATAATTTGCACATAATAACAAAAAAATATCTTTATTCCATGACGAAAAGTTTAAGAAAATTATTTAATTAGTTCACTAAGTACGAAAGCAGGAACAGATAGAAATATCGAGCAAAGTTTGTTATCAAACAAAGTTTGCCAGCAAAGAAAAAGCCCTATTATTATTTTAAATTCAAACACCTATATATATACATATAATCAAACACTTAAAATGCCCGCCACGTCTTCAAAAGTCATTATTTTCTACAGAATATACATTTAAAATTTTCTTTGTAAGCATATTAATTCACGTAACTAATAAAAACCAGACGGGCATATTAAAATATACACCAGCCATCTATATGATTCAAAAAGTTATATATAAAGGCTCGTTCACAATGTAAAAGTTCCGTCGATAAATTATATCGATTCTATTTCTTTAATGTATGAACAGTCCTTAAAATTCTAGAATTAACGGCGATTTTTTTTTAAATATCTGTAGTCACGTTACTTAAGAGTTCAATTTTGAGAATTTCTCTCGCGTTGATGGTGATGTCACGCAGTACTCTGCGAGCCGTCTACGCTCTCACGCAAACAATTGAGTGAGCGTTATTAAAATTGTGCCGCCTGACGTCACATTACGTCAAATTACAAATAATTGAATACCTTAGTTAAAATCAATATGACGCTACACAAATTGTCAGGCAATCCCAAATGGGGTATAAACATTCTTCATGGACGCAATTTGCTAAAAATTTCAACAGTAAGTGAGATGAAACAAAGTGGCTGCCTATCTGAATCTTTTTGAACGTTATTATATATATAAGTTTGAATCTCTTTAAGCTGAATCTTTTCGAATGATATTGTTTTAAGTTTGAATATTTTTAAATGCGACAGAACTTAATCTCTTCGAACGCGATTGTCGTGATTAGAAAAGAGCGTGAAAAGGCAGTCACCTCCATGTATCTCTGTCTACTGAGCGAAACTTAGTTTGACCTTTCGTGCAGTTGATTTCGCTTCGTCATTATAGGTTATCTTTAAAATAAACGGTTTAAACATACCCTGTATTTTCAACCAGTAAGAAGGGTATAAAAAAATTATTCATTAGTAAAAATCAATCAGTTCATTTCAATTGGTTTGAGCATTTGAACGTGTCTTTAGTTCTATTTTGTTCAAACACTGATACCTGCAGGTCATGTAAACTCATTTAAAGTTGGCAGCACTGGCCTGCAAACTCTCCACACACCTCCACACTTTCTCTTCGAAAAGCTGTATCTACAATAAAAGTATCTTCCTTATTTAAAGAAAAAAGTTTCCTCAAGAGAAAAAGAGTGAATTTATAACCAGGGATAAATTATAAGGTTGCTGGATGAGTATCTTTATGAAAGTAACGGACAATAGCTTTGTTTAAAAAAATTACATTATCATGCAACTGGTATTTTATGCTCATGCGTGAACAAGCGCTTTCTTTTCAATTATTTTTTTATGAAATAAAGTTAATAAATAAAGTTTCAATATTATAACTTCAAAAAGCTACAGTTGCATTTAATTAATGCGTCGCTTATTTTGCGTTATCATGGTTTCTCTTATCTTTCATCGTCGTTGAATCAGTTCTCCTCTAACATTACAGCGAATTTCAAACAGATGCGTCACTAAAGAAGTTTCACTTCAAAAAACGAGTGAACCTTCTCTGCATAAGCTTACGTGAGAAGTGAAACTTCTTTAGAGTTTTCAATGATGCGTTATCCATTTCTCCTTTAACATAACAGAAAATTTCAAACAATTACATTGCTACAGAAGTTTCACTTCAAAAACCCTCGTGAAATAGAGATGTATTTTCATTGAATGTAGATGTGAGCCCAATTGGGTTTAAATTTATTGTTCGAATTCTCATTTCATTAAATTAAAACGTGTCAGAATAATATTTAAAATAGCAGCTTTGTTAATGAATAACGACTTATGTATAAGTTTTGAAGTAAAAACATCGACGGACGTGCTCCGTTTCTTGTATTTTATACAACAATAAGTTGACATTCCATATCCGTACGTTGACGGCAGCACATTCGCCTTCGGTTCTATAAAGCTGCTATGTGAAAAACTGTCATCACGTTGCTTTGTCGTTCCACCTTCGAAGTTTCTTTCTGGCGTAGCGTCCTGCGTCTTATTTATACACACGCACTCTGACCGTCCTTAATAGAATCCCTCGAGTATCCTGTTTGATGGAACGAATAGACCGAGGACGTTATGAATAGCGACGGGATACAATCTATCATTAAAGTCCAGATATCGTTTCTTTTATTTTAAAAGTTCATTGATGTTGAACTGAGATCAAGATCGGTATGCAGACAGCATTTGCAAGACCGTAGTTACGGAAAGGACATCGAAGGGCAATGTTCTACCTAAAAATATCTAATATATACCGTCGTTGTCTTTCGTGAATCGTGTCGTCCAAAATTTGCGTCCTAGACCTAGTACCTGATCTAAGTATGTTTGATTTGGTTCTACCGACGGCCGTGTGGAAGACTCAGATCTTTGGCAAATTTAAGGGTCATGAAAAATGTTGTAGATTTCTAGATGATCCATCTGGCTTCGTCCGAGTGCACTCCCTTCTCTTGTTTATAATTAAACCGGTCCTGGTAATTGTTATA
Source organism: Venustoraphidia nigricollis (assembly GCA_034508555.1). NCBI lineage: Eukaryota > Metazoa > Arthropoda > Insecta > Raphidioptera > Raphidiidae > Venustoraphidia > Venustoraphidia nigricollis. Next base: position 1,252,703 of record JAVRKA010000018.1, on the reverse strand, counting down.
CACCCAAGCCTTCCCTAAGAAATAAGCTATTGAATGGTAAAAACCACATTCAAATCGGTTTAGTATAACGGATTAATACCGATTTTCACTAAGACGAAACCGGGCCGGACAGTTATTATGGACTTAAACTTTCCCTAAGATATGAACTATCAAATAATGGAAACTGCAATCAAGTCCGTTCTGTAGTTCGCAAAATTTTCTGGTATATATTGTGTATAAATGCGCATGAAGAGAAAAAGTAGAGGTAACTGACAGGTAACATTCATAGTGGCAGAAATAAGAACTTCGCAACTACCGCTGCTTCAGTATATAATACTTGTTTATAGAAATTATTAATAAAAATTAATTTTTGAATGATTTTATCAATTACATAATACGAGGTCTCGCCTAAAAATGCAGACAACAGATATTATATTTACTCCGAGAATTTCTAATGTTCATTGTTGTATGTGCATTGCACACACTATATCACGTCATTTTATTTTTGACTAACCAATATACAATTTCTTTCAAGGGCCAATAAACTATCACTAATACTAGATTCATTTTTAAAGTTAATATAATAATAATAATAATGCGTTAAACGTTCGTTTCTCGACTTTATGTCATAACAGACGCCATTCGCACCATTATTATTTTCATCTACCACTTCCCGTTATTTTTTACATTTTTTACAACTTCAACTTATGTAATAGCAATGGACGAATGAAGGAATTATAGGAAATTAGGATAAGGTAGGCAATTTTTGAACTAGGAGTTTGATAGGTAATCAGCCATGGCCTCAAATAAGGAACCATCTCGATATTTATCTGGAATTAATTGAGGAAAACCATGAAAAACCTCAATCAAAATGGCCGGTACAGGAATTACCGTTTCTCGGCGAGAGGCAGTAGGAAAAAGTCCTAGCCACATCTGCCCCCGCCGGGATTCGAACCCGGTACCTCCCGAATGCGAGTCTAGTGCTGTCACCACTACCCTACCCAGCTCGGTTTAAGGTTAATATTATGTCACCTTGTTACAACTTAAAGTTTTCAATATTAAAACTAACTAAATAAAAATCACAAAAGAGTGCTATAAAATATTTAATGGCGTCTAAATGGAGATCATTGTGTCATTAAATCGAGGCAATAAAATATTTATGGCGTCAGAAATAAAGGTGTCTGAATACTAAAATGAGCAGAGATAATAATTGTACTCACCAATTGATGGCGACCAAAGATAAAATAGATCCATTAATGACATTTCTCATGTGCCCACAATTTCGTAGACAGATTGAATGAACATCTGAAAATAAAGTAGAAAAACAAGTTAATATCTCCTACAATATTAGTGTTAATTTCTATAATTTAACTACATCACGCTATTGAAGTGAAATTTGAAAAGAAGCGATGAGAATAAAACGACGCCGTTAAGAGTGGAGGAAATGAAACGAACTGCTGCTAATGGTGAACGGATTGGGATTGGCTTGCAGGTAGTGTGTTGAAGGGGAGGCTTAGTCGACACGCCCCTTTCTGTTCGCATAGTTAAAAAAAAAACTCGAGTCGCAGTGCCCAAACCCTGCCGACAATATAGTGTATTTGCTAATACAGGTAGTGTGGTTTTGTTACATGAAGTTTGTTTTTGGATAAAATAAAAAATAACCCCTTAATACACCCCTTAAAATATTTTTTTTCTTAGTTAAAATATTGTTATCAATTCAACATCTGAACCAAATAAAATACACTCTTCGGTAAATAAATCATTATACACACACTAGCGTTTTCATAAAATTTGTAAGTCCGGTCCTGTCGGGGCGATTTTATTAAAATTTTAACAGCATATTTTAATCTTTACTAAAAGGTTAAATTTCAATTTTCAAATGATTCTGAGAATTTTTTCGGTATTTTTAGGCCCAAAAATATTTTTCAACCCCTAAAAACTACCCTTAAAATGGCCCGATTGAGCCCATTTTAAATAGGGTTCTTGTGGTGGTGGATTCACACACGTGGGCAAAATTTCGTTAAAATCAATTAACTCTTTCGTCTTTCGAAAGTTATTGCCCGCACATATATATATATATATATATATATATATATATATATATATATATATATATATATATAAACATTTTTAAAAATGGTGCCAAAGTGTTTAGGAGGTTATGAAACGTCGAGAAATTTTGGTCCGACACCTAGGTCCCGCCATCCGACCAACGCCAATAGTGTATGTTGCCATATGGCAAATACACTAATAATGTTCTGGGGAGGAGGCAGGATTTAATCACGAAACGCTGTAATATATGCTTAAATTTTAATTAATCTACTCATTAAGGTATGTCTTTTTACATCTTCACTTATCACAAATATTTATATAAACTAAAAATTTGTCATTCATAACATTGCATTTAATTTTATCTATTTGTATTTTTAGATATTTTATATGTTAGAAAATAAGGCTTGATAATGATACAGTGTATCGAAACATGTCGCCAATATAGTTTTACAGCAAACTACACTTATCTTGTATGGTCTGACTTATGTCAATTACACAAGTCAACAAAAAAACATTTTTTTTTGCCTTCTGTTCTAATGCTTGAATTCTGATTCTAGACATCAAAAAACACTTAAATTTCCATTTTTAGCTTTTAAAGTTTGCTTTTGTCTGATTTACGTGGATAAGTAAATTTGAAAGATTTTAATTGATTTTATGGTAGCACTTTGATCAACCCGATAGCAAATTGCATATTATTTGTGAAGGACAGAGTACTGAGTGTTTACTTATCTATCACAGCTGTAACAACCGCCCTTGGGTAATACTAAGTTAGAAAATGGCATCAAGACAGTGTAAACAGGGTGTTGATTCATTCTGTTTTATTTACGGTGAATTTATTAAAGTAAGAACCAAAAATTTGCTTTGGCAACGAATTTGAAACTTGGCGAAGCTTATGAAGCCTATTTTATACTCAAAATCCAAAATCAAGATAAAAAATGGGTACCTCACTTTAGCAGAGCAGATTAATTTCATTACCAATGGCGTATATGGTCTGATCGAACCGAATTTCAGATAGGAAAATATAATGTCAAGTCGGAACGAATTGTAGAGTTGATGCCACCGTTACATATAAAATTGGGTCTATTGAAGCAATTTGTGAAAGCTAAGGATTCAAATTCTTCAGCTTTTGAATATTTAAAGGGACTTTTTCCCAAATTATCTGAAGCTAAAGCAAAAGCGGGTATTTTCGTCGGACTACAAATAAAACATATATTGAGCAGTGATGATTTCACAGAATTTCTCAATGCTCATGAAAAACAAACCTGGAAAAGTTTTAAAGCAGTAGTTAATGGTTTTCTCGGTAACAACAGAGCTGACAATTATGATGATTTGATTGAAATTATGCTTAAAAGCTTTAAAATTATGGGCTGCAGAATGTCCCATAAACTTCATATTATGCTACCACTCACGTGGATCAATTTTAAAAACAATATGGGCGCCTAGTTTACTTAGAGGAGCAAGGAGAAACTTTTCATCAAGATATGATGGACTTTAAACGACGTGACCAAGGGCAGTACAACGAGAATATGATGGGAGATTACATTTAGGGTTTAATACGAGAAAGCCCATACAAACATAAAAGAACCACTAAAAATATTCATTTTTGAACTTGCTTTTTTGTTATTTTACATTTATATGCTATAGTTTATTTTATTCTTGAATTAAAAAGACTTTGATATTCAGCAAAAACTTTGTCAATCGTAATTAAAAATAAAATTATAAAAAAAAATATAAAAATCAGTCATATTTCTTGAAAATTCGAAAAATCGCTGTAATTTCTACAAAAGCAAACTTTGATCAGAAAAATTATTTTTCCCTTTATTTCTAGCATAGGAGAAACCAAAATTTCACATGCAGAAGCCAGACCCATAAAAATCGTGTCGATCGGTGTTATACCACAAGTTAATAAGAAGTACTTCTTATTATAAAGTATATAGTTAAGATCAGAACCAACATATATTAGTGTTTACACATAATACAAATGTTTACTTAAAAAGCTTCATTTCATGCATCTATTTTTTTTGTTGGTATTTTCGACCTATTCCTTGGGACCCGAACTCCCACCTTTATGTTAGGTCAGAATAAGAACGTATCTTCTAAAATTTGTTTTTATTAAATATTGAAAAAAAATCTAGGCAGTATAATATTTGATAGAATGTTCTGCAAGTTACAGAAAAAATATGCAATATTTAAATTATTAAAATATATATAGAAAGCATTTCGACAAAACAATATAAAGAAATTTCTGTTTCTGACATCCGTTAGAAGGAATGGAAAATAATTTTACAAAACATATTCAAACTTAGAGAAATTTAATACGATTTTCTTTTTTATTTTATTTCTTGCGATACTCAATCTTGATTCGCCAGTCGACACTTAAAATAAAAACAAAATGGGGACGATCTTTTGCAATGTCTGCGCGTCAAATCTGTCACAAAACCATATTCATGCATCTACAGTTGATCTTTAAGTACCTGTGTGAAAATAAATTATTATAAATAAAATGCTTTATATGAATATTGATTATAGAGTTGCTAGAAAGTCGCGATGTTCGGGAAAGGATTCGTGCTACATTAGTTACTGAATACAGCTACATTTCTGCCCAAAATGAGTTCGTCTTTGTGTTAAATAGTTAACTACTTAAAACTTAAATTTTGATAAAAAAATAGCAATAAGTTTTTTGAAATTTTACTAATAAAAGGATGTCTGTCTGTAGACAGATTTTCATACAAATTAGTATCGATTGATATCCAAACTTTCATACAAGTTTGATTATTTCTTATTATGTTACATTGAAAATACGATGCGTTCCCGTTAAAATCTACGTTAACGCGAACAAAGTCACGGGTAAAGACTAGTACTTTCATACGAATTGAAGTGAATTAATATAAAAACCTAAATTACTCATTAAATATACATTAAATTTATTAAAACATAATTTTTATTTATTTACACTTACAAACTTTATTTTTAATAAAGTTTAAATAAATTGAAAAGCTGTGTTTACTTAACTTTAACTTTAATTTAGGTCAAGTGGCAGTCAAATCTGTTACGAATTATATTTTAGAAAAAGTATATGCTATAAAAAAGCAAAGACAAACTCAGTGTGTTTATTACATGGTATAAAAAGGAGCCACAGTTCAGGTGATTAATCGAATTAATTTATTTGGATCAATGAATTGAGAAGCTTGTTTCCGCTCCATCTTTCAAATAACTAATAAGCAATAATTAATTTGTACAGTTATGCTTCGGCAATCAATATGATTCAATTTATCAATATTTGGCGTAAAGTTTCTTTAAAGTAGATTTTTCTATATTTAAATATAACATAAATTCAGTCACAGTTTCAAGTTAGCGCAAATGTGACCGATTTAATTTTAATGAAAAAAAAACTCGAATCGTAACAAATTAAATACAATCTTCAGTAAGTAAATCCGTATTCACAAGTAAAATGGAAGTCTGGTCTTGTCGGGGCGATTTTAATGAAATTTTAGCGGCACATTTTAATCTTTATTATCTACTTAGTGGGTTAGATTTCAATTTTGAAACTATTCTGAGAATTTTTTCGGTATTCTGGGACCCAAAAACATTTTAGATAGATTTCGTGCGGTGATGGGTTTAACATGTGGACCACATTTTGTTTAAATAGATTAAATCTGTCGAGAGTTATCATGCTAACACACACACACACGCACCCTTTTGACCGGCGCCAAGAATGTTTGTACCATATGAAAAGTACACTAAAAAATACATGGAAAGTGTAAAACAAAAAATGTATTAAAAACAACTACTACAGTTAACCGAGTGTATTTTGATAAAATAACACAAATTTATTTATTCTAAACATGACGGAAAACATCTAACAAGTTTGCAAATATAATTTACAAAACAAATAAATTTACAATGTGTTCGTTGAACCAAACAATGTACCTGTGCAACTTTTCTGCATGCGACGTAAAGTGATAAATCTAAGCACAAAGAACAGACTTTCTTACAAAAACAAAATCAAAATTAAAAGCAAACAATTTTCTGTATGCGATACGTGTTTGCCATTTTATTGTAGAAAATGATAATAATGAACGTATCTAGGTTATGTTTGCACGTTCAAGAAACTGCACGGCATATATTATATTCCAATATTTTTAATAATTGAAGAGTCCAGATTTTTCTCAAACTTTTTATTTCAAACCTAGCATTGGAGAGGATATTTCTACTTTAAATACTTTTGATAAATTGCGAAAAAAATTACGTACGTTATGATCTGAACGCAAAATATACGCCTTTGTTTAGTAACGAAATCACATGTCGATTGCTCGTTTTTTTTAACTGACTCGCTATCCCGCAGCCTACGTTTAGAAACTTAGCTTTAAAAACTGTGTGGCACGTTAATTTTGATCACAAATTTATTTTTGAAGTTATACTTCTTTTGGCTCATTTAGAGTACGGAAGTTGAGCGTACACATTTAACGAAAATTTGACAGTATTAAGTTAATCGCGCCAACGAAAATTCGACAGTATGAAGTTAGAGACTCAGGCAGACGGACGAAATCAATGTGCTTTTTGTCTTCTGGAAACTGTATAATCTAGACGACTATAACCTTTGATTACAACTAATAGTTTTAAGTGTTAGCCATCGGAATGTATAGTATCGTATTTTTTGTTACTGAGTGAATTGATTATAATAGTAAAAAATAAAATAAAATTTTGTAAGTATTTAAAAATATTTGAGGTTAATTTTTATGAAGTATTATTCCTAAACTTTTTGAAGATTTCTTTGAAGTAAATTATTTGCATGTATATTAAAAATTGATATAATTTACCATTTAAAAATACAATAAAATATATACGTAGAGATGAATTGATAATATCGATTGGAGTTTAGGATGACACATTTTTATGGACGAGAAATTCTAGATGAAAGGTGAAAAGGAGAGGGCGTAATACTTTTTTGTTGTCTAAAGCAGCTGGAAATTTCTCTGGATCTGGCAGCACAGACCCAAGCATTGCTATTTTATTTTTCTGAAAGAGCCACTCTGAAAATATTTGATACATCAATTATCAAACAGACTATAATTACGTCTTAAATGCGTAAGTACATCTCCGGTATCGCACTTTACTTTTATCTTTAGGTACTTTTCTACATTATATCGATACTTCAAGAGCCAGAACTTTTCCTCTTCTTATCATTTCGTTTTCCACATCATTAGTGATCCACACAGAGGTTTTCCTACCCTATCTATCTTATTCTATAAATATATACAAGATGAGAACGTTGCGAATAAAATGACCAAAGGGCTGGCCAAATTGTTTTTATTTAAAACGACAGCACGATGTTTACAGATGTATCATCCTGAAATCACTGAAAAAATAAAGACAACAAAATTTTGAGATCACCGTCAAGTTTGTTACTAAATTTTTTGAAATATCCAAATTTTACCAATTGACGCCGATCGCAACATTTTATTATTTTTATCCTTTCAGTGGATTTTTTCTAAGACGATTAAATTATTTTTATAAAAATTTTATTTTTACTTTTTAGTGACTGCAATACGTAATTTGCACGATCTTTCGTGATATTTGATTACTACACTAGAAAAAACGACTGAACCGATTAAGGTAAAAATTATATAGGGCCACCTCGACGGAATGAGTTAGATTAACTCATTCCGCCGCGAAAGTGGAAAGATTCGGGTTTGAATCCCGACGCTGACAGTGGAATAAAAAATATTTTTTTCTAATTTAGCAATGTAACAATGAATGTTTACAACAATTATATAGCTCGTTCTGAAGCATTACAGAATTAATATATTCTTACATTAAAACTAAACGTATATAAAAAAATGACAATTGATGAATAGAAGAAAATTACTCCTATTTGCACCGTCCAACTTTCTAAAATCCATACTGTAGTAATATTTGTTTTAACTTTCTATAAACAGAAAATAAAATGACACTTCACAGCCCTGGTTTAAGCTTTTGCTACTAAATCAACAATTTCGCTCTATTATTTCTTTTGATAAAGGTCCTCCTACAAACAATACGTCTACAAAGCCGGGCAAAGGTCATTGCGATGCTAGAAAATATATATTATAGTGTATTTTAAAATAGCTCTTGCTGAAAAACATACCTATAAATCGCATTTTTTCCAAATCAATAGACTTATAAAGAAACTTGAACATTAAATCAAACGTGGTATTAAAATTTTCCGGTACATGAAATTTGATATTTTGAAACACTGTAATATTTATTCTTTCCTTTGCGCAAACAATAAATAAATAAATATAAAGAACCGATTTATGGTTCTTAAAATTACAAGATTTTTGTAGCTTACCTCGAACCAAAGGACTTTTACGGATTTATATTTACCAGCTGGCCAATATGCCATTTTTTTCACCTGCATAGCTCTATGTTACAAGCAGTTAATGTTAGTGTGTATGTAAAATTCACTCACATTTTGAAAATGTCTAATTTCTGTAAAAAATCTTATTCAATCTTTGATGTTAATGCTTCATAATAAACTAGAAATACGTACCATTCTTTTCATATGACTTTTAGCTTTTAGTTTGCAGTTTATTTGATTTAAACAAACGATTTAAAATTCAGGTGAAGCTTTAATAACCAACAAACGTTTAAACTGTTTTGAACATTGTCTATTTATTATAATATTATTTATATAACATTATATTAAATGTAATTAGAACAGTTTTAAAGTTAACTGATAATTAAAATTTTACCTGAAATTGAGACTGAATTAAAAGAAGATTACATACCTAAAACTGGAATCTGTAAAAAACTTCAAACAACATGATTTATTCTCCATGCTATTTTAAGATGAACGAAAGTAGTAATTGAGTAAATAACAATAAAATGAAAATGTGAACTGTTACCATGTCCATAAACCCTGGAAGTTGATTACGTGAAATATTATTTTAAATTAAAAATAGTTGTTAGTTTAGAATACATCCCAACAACAAATAATTTAAAACGTTGTGTATAAAAAGTCGTAAGTGACAAACATTTTCAATTTGAGATATGGCTGTCACTATTTCACTGTATTTTATATTGAAAATATAAGGTTGTGACTTCACAATTGTTCACAACCAGTCGGCTTATAATATCTAATAATATCAATAATTCCCGATCCCGAGATTTTTTTTATACAAAACACCACGGTCGATTACAAAACAAATTAAACAAATATACATATTCAATGCGTTTGTTTTTACTTTTTTGTACTCCCTTGGTCCCATAAGTTTATCATAGAACATTTTCTCAGTTACAATTTGGATCCTTGTGTTACGGCTTAAGGCCGAGCTATACTTTCCACTTACGTATCAGCTCAAGGACAAAAAAAAATTACTTTTATATTTGCAAAAAACATTTTTACTGATGCAATTCCACTTAGTAAAAACATTCTTAAATGAAATATATTAACCAATATTTCACGAATCGGATATGTGTGGATAGTACATATTAATAAGAAGGCAGAAGTGTAGGAGATTTTAATGAAAAAAGGAGAGATCTTCTAGCAAAGTCACGAAATTAAAGTTGACCTTCCTCAAGTCAAATGTCGAGGAACATCCGAAATAAAGCGAGTTAAGAGTACATAGTACCTACAAATACACTATGCATTCTTAATCTCAAATCATTTCCCCTTGCCTAAAAATTGTTATAGCTCTGCCGATGTTATTTTTAATGCTAAAATGTAAACGTCAAATGAAGGAATCATACTACAGGTCCTACAGGTAAATTAAAAAAAAAAGTTTTGGCTTAGCGTGATAGGTTGAGTAATTTATAAATTACTCAACCTTTCATGCTAAGCCAAAACTAACTTTTTTTTTTTATTCTCCTGTAGGACCTGTAGTGTGATTTTTGGTTCTTCATTGGACGCTTTTAATAACTAAGTATACCATGCAATATTTAAAAAATGACTGCTTTTCCCAGCTCTTGTCATTGTCTTGCAAACCGATTTTGCTCATCACTAGTAAAAGTTCGCGTTATGGAAGCGCAATTATATTTTGATGTACAAAATTGGCCTACTTTTCAAAAAAAAATCTTACTCTTAAGAACAAACGATTATAATAAGAAAAGGCGTAAATACTTTCTATAATAATACGTACAATTAACTTTTAATTAGATTTAATTTCACAAATTCGGTCTGTTAAAAACCTTATGCACTACAGTTTTGTTTGTTCCAATTTCAATTTAGCTGAACAAGATAAACGGTATAATTAAAACTTTAATAGGTTTGAAATTTTAATTAAATTCTATTATATCAGCCGGAGCAACAGGAACAGGCGAATATAAATAATTATTAAAAATAAAATTAATTATTTTTGATCCATAATAATTCGTTTCATATCCTATAATAATAAAATAAAATAAACAGTCACGGAATTGTTAATTACTTTTTATCGATTACATCAATATTTAATATTTATTTATGAAAATAAATTCTGAAATATATTATTTGCTATAACTCTTCAAAAAACATAATTAATGAAAACGAATAATTTATATATTCATATTATATTTTATAAGCTCCCCATAATTTAATTTCCATTTAAAAATGTACGGTGTAAAGAAATGGCAGAACTTCCAACCTTACACCACTGCAGACTGCACCTTATATCAATATTAAATCTAATGTTTTTTCATAAATTATATTCAATAAATTACCTGTTTTAAATACCAGCTTTTACTAAACACTACTTTTTGATAGGTAAATACCTTAGCTCTCATTCCACGGTACAGACTGATTATTGCATTTGTTATACAAAGGAATAAGATACGTTGACGTATTTATATCTCAGTGTGGGACTAAAGGAGTAAATACTAACAGTGCCGACTTTTGAGCAGGAGTACGTAGAGTAGAGTAGATCACGTGACATATGTATGAATTTGACAATCGTTAAACGAAGTACATTTTTCATTTTTTACATTTTTTGCGTCTTAAAATGAATCAGTTTTAAGGGGGTATTCTTATGTGACCACTTCGAAAAATCGATTTTTTTTTCATATTTCAATAGTAAAACCTATCGAAAATATGCTGTGAAAAATAGAGACCGAAATTCCTAGTTTTAAATAAGTTAAAACTCATAGTCGCCGACGCGCCGTAATAGCGACTTGTCGACTCTTGAAACTTTAAACGCATTTTTCTGGAAACATTATTTTCTAAAACTGTCATGGTCCTAAAAAAAGTATTCAACCGATTGCTTTGAAATTTATGTATGTTCTTCTACTCATTAATGGTTATCGTCCGTACTAAAATTGCTTATTTTCGAAAATATTTTCTTATTTTTTTTAATTGATTTTTAACAAAAAAATTAACGAAAAACAAACTTTTTTTCTACAGTCCGCCATTTTTTTTTTTAATGAAATTGATTAATTTTAGTAGGGACGATAGCGACATTCCTACTGAACAATGATCCATTCGATTTTTTTATTTCAGACAACATGAACAGTCGCTATTACCATGACCAGTGACCTGCTTTTTTTTTAGTGTCTAAATTAATTAAAAAAAAATACATAAAAAATGTAAAATAAGAGAAACAAAAATTTTTTATACAGTTTAAGATACAAACAAAAACATATAAAAAAATTATAATGATTGCTTGTTATTGTCGTCTAAAAAAAAATTCCCTAAAAAGAGGTAAAATTTATGCGTTCACATAAGAATACCCCCTTAATATAAAATATGTTTTTCTGTTCGAACCCTAACCTAAATCTAAATTTTGTTATGAAATCTCTCACTAGCCCGTTTGATAAAGTGCACACCTGCGGTATACCTAAGGTACACTTTTCAGAGCAAATTTCACTGAGTACTCTATTCTAATATACCAAACACACTTTATATAACCCTGCATTACTAAGGATTTAGTCATTTGTTTATTTGAAACTTATGGAAACAAAACAATGCATTTTTATTAAAACCAGAGCATGTTCATATTTTTTTCTGAACGCAACCAACATAAACTCACATCACACGTTTTTTACACAATAGCCAGGTGTGCCAACCGCTGACATACTGACTGTAGTATAATATTTATTTACACTTTAAAAACCGAGCTGGGTAGAGTAGTGGTGACAGCACGAGACTCGCATTCGGGAGGTCCGGGTTCGAATCCCGGCGGGGGCAGATGAGGCTGGGACTTTTTCCTACTGCCTCTCGCCGAGAAACGGTAATTCCTGTACCGGACATCTTGATTGAGGTTTTCCATGGTTTCCCTCAATTAATTCTAGATAAATATCGAGATGGTTCCTTATTTGAGGCCATGGCCGATTACCTATCAAACTCCTAGTTCAAAAATTGCGTACCTTATCCTAATTTACTATAATTCCTTCATTCGCCCATTGCTATTACATAAGTTGAAGTTTTAAAAATGTAGTAAAATAACGGGAAGTGTGGTAGATGGAAAATAGTAATGGTGCGAATGGCGTCTGTTATGACATAAAGTCGAGAAACGAACGTTAAACGCATTATTATTATTATTATTATTTACACTTTAAATACTAACTATTCTCAAAATAGCCTTTACAAAAAATCTTGCAATTTTGACCACAAGCTTTTGGATTCAATATTATAGTTAATCAAAGAGATGGAACACAGTCAAATTATTCAAGATTTATAATTTATGTTTGAATCACAGTAACTGCTTGTTTAATTGTTTGATTGAGTTTAGTGTATGCACGCTTTGAATTGTTAAAGGTATACCGTTGGCAGCTTTGCTTTGCAATGTGTACACATATCTGGAATGCTCAACGCATCACAGGTTTACCAACCGCGATATGCCGAACACGAAGCAATCAGGTTTACCAACATCCAGGGTGTCCCAATTTGACGTAAACATACGATTCATATATAAATTGTTAAGATTGCTATTATAAACAAATTATGCGACAAGGAAGCCATGGCTTTAGAATTAGAAAGTTTCCAATTTCATTATTTTTTACTTTACTTTCATAATCTTAAAAATGACAAAATTAATGGCGAATTTTTTTTGTAATATCTTTAAAGAACAAATCTTATTTTACTTCAAAATTAAAATTTGACAATTTTCGACGCTATATCCTTCTTATTACGAATGACAGCACAGATGCCATATTTAATAGTAACTAATCATGAAGGCAACATAGAATTAATAGTTGAATAGATGTGAAAATAAATGTGAGGTCAAGTTTGGCATAACCTGAATATATCTGAAATTCACGTTTTATTTTACTATTACGTTATTAGTTACAACAACTACTTATATGATATATTGTGCCGCAGGACGTCACAATGACCGCCCTGAGACTGATAAGTCTACTTAACCACACAGGAAAGTTAATATCGCCGTTGAAGCTAAATATCGAAAAAAAATTTTCAGCATTTTTAAAATTATACCTAAGTATTTATTATTAAATCTGACACTATGATGGAAATAATACGTGATGTGCTCAATAGGCAGGTTTCTCTCTCTAAAATCGTTTCTCTCTTGTACATTGCTGTAAAATAATCCTTATGTGTGTTAACTCAAAAAAATTTCTAATATAAGTTAGCATTTTTATATTCTGGCAATCAACAGTTTGAGAAATAAATAGCACACGTGATGAAATCAACATGAAGTCAAGACGAGACACAGTTTAATGACTACCTACAACATTAACTCAATATGATTCACTAATGTGTCAATTCAATAATTAGTGTATTTGCCATAAGGCAACATACACTATTGGCGTTGGTCGGATGGCGGGACCTAGGGGTCGGACCAAAATTTCTCGACGTTTCATAACCTCCTAAACACTTTGGCACCATTTTTGAAAATGTTTGTATATATATATATATATATATATATATATATATATATATGTATATATATATATATTTATATACGTATATATATATGTGCGGGCAATAACTTTCGAAAGAGTTAATTGATTTTAACGAAATTTGGTCCACGTGTTGAAATCCATCACCGCAAGAAGCCTGTTTAAAATGGGCGTAATTGGGGCATTTTAAGGGTAGTTTTTAGGGGTTGAAAAATGTTTTTGGGTCCCAAAATACCGAAAAAATTCTCAGAATCGTTTCAAAATTGACATTTAACCCTTTAGTAGTAATTAAAAGGTGTTCCTAAAATTTAAATAAAATCTGCCCGACAGGACCGGACTTACAAATTTTATGAAAACACTACTTTGCAGATAGTGAATTATTTACTGAAAGTTGTATATAATTTGGTGTAGAAGTTCGATTGATAATAATATTGCAATTAAGAAAATAAATGTTATTTTAAGGGGTGTATTAAGGAGTCAAATTTTTTATTTTGCCCAAAAACCAACATAAGTTCGCATAATAAAACCACACTGCCTGTATTATCAAATACACTATATTGTCGGCAGGGTTCTGGCACTGCGACCCGGGTTTTTTGTTTTAAAGGTAGAAAAATAAGAAATAACAATCACATGAAAAACATACAAATGTTTGAAATATTTAATTTTCATATAGTTGTCAAATTGCAATTTAAAAGAGATAGAATCCGAAAACAGTGGGTGCAACAAGATGATGTAAAACCACTCGTGAAGCGAATTTGTGTTTCCATGTTGTCAGCTCTGGGTATTATTTGCACTTTGAATGATTTTTGGAGAGAGGAAACTGCTTAATGAGCATATCATGCAATATTTTCGTCATGATGTAATACTATTATTTATAATTTTTATTATTATTTTTGTCAAGTGGATACTTTTTAATTATTGTGATTTTGTAATTATGAAAATTATTATCGTATTGACCAATGCTTATTTGTGACCATACTTCTTATGATTGAAAAACAATATTAAACAGTTGCACGTAAATGTATGTATACATTCAAATGACACATGGTATATGTGGACACAATTAGCATGTATTAACTTCTGTGACTGAAAAACAAAACGACTTATGTTGAGTTTGTAGTAAAATAAAACAATAAATCATTGAATCATCTAGTGTTTTTCAATCGTTTTCGGACCACGAAATCTAGAAAAAGCAACTTACTGTATCAAGAACATTTTTAGTGTAGTATTGGGTAATACACACTAACGTCTTGTTTTTATGTGTAAGGGCCGGCGGAAAATTGATTAAACTTTATTGGTTGTTTTCTATTCTTGGAATTGCTTCTCGGTCCAGTTTTTTCATCTGAGATTTTCTTATTGGCTTTTCCTAATTTTAAAAAATTAAATTTTATTTGTTTTTTTCAATTTTTAAACAGCAGATCAACTAGAACCCTTTTTTAAAATTTTTTTGTTATCTTTGATATATACAAAATTGTATATTGAGTTAATGAGGTGAATGTTTGCCACCTGTTCAATATGCTCCCTTTTTCACTTGCATAGCTCTTTCTTACGAGCAGCTGATGTTTGTGCATGTAAAATACACTTACTTACGTATCGAAAATCTTTAATTTCTATGATTAATCTTATTCAGTCTTGGATGTTAATGCTTTAAAAAATACTAGAAATATGTACCATCCTTCGCATATGACTTTTAGCCAAGTTTTTACATTTTTTTTATTTGAATAAACGATTTAAAACCTGATAAAAGTGAGAAGAATAGCATTCGTTTTCCATAAATTTTTGTGTGAAAAAAAATTAATTTGACAAAAATTAATTATTGAGGAAGCCAAATTTATACAGTATTTTTTTTTAGTATAAGTTTATTTGAGAAATTTCCTAGGTTAACCTAGATGGCACAGGATCGAATATAAGTTTATATAAAATAACTCCAATATGCTAATTTGTCTTCTCATAATTTGAAACCTCGTGAAGTGCTGTAAAGAAGTATTGACAAATATCACTTAGTTTTTAGGACAAAAATATATATTCTTTGAAATTTTTAAGCAACAAGCAAAATTTTGTGAAGCTTAGTACCAAATGCTTGCTAATAAATACTGTAAAAAATGAATTTTGTGACCATAGTTGGAGTTTGAGAGATCAGGCACGTATTTATTTAAATTGGTTATATTTTAACATTAATTCGACGTAAGTGATTTTGATTTCTGGTCACGGATATGCACAGTTTATGCAAGTTTACTTTCCAGTTCTAATTCTGAATACTAATCTGAAACAAATTGATGACAAACATGTAAATTATGCTAATTTATACATTATTTAACGCACAGATTATCAGAAAAGTGGATTATTCACAATTCCATGTTTTGGTTGTGCGAATTATTGTGTTCAATGATTTTATTCTTTTTTTTAGCTTCACCAAACAAATTTATTCAAGGATCATAATTACACATTCTGTATGATCCGTAAAAAAAAATGGAATCTTTACCACTCGAACTCCATAACATATTTAAAAAAAAAGTATGTTCGTCTATTAGTCTGCGAACACGAAACGGCTCCGCAGATCGAAATTAAATTTTGGTAGGATCATTACCATGTAAGAAAAAGAGCTCTAGGTATTGTTTTTTTTTCCAACATGTTTATTTCGAAATCTGAGAGAATTTAATTTTCGGAAAAAAACATCGTTACGATTTGTTGATCTGTTTTTTATGTTATATTTTCACATTACTTAAAAAAATTCATAAAGAAATTCAAGAACACTCATAGAATAAAATTTTTATTTCAAATGAAAGATGTAATTTTAAAAACAGTAGTGTTTGTTTTGATACCAAAATTTGTTAAAGCTTAAAACGCATTTAAAATATTTATAAATAATTAAAAATGCCATTTGTAATTAAAATTTTAGATTAATAAAGAAGAAATTAAATAATTAATTCATAAAATTCGTGTCATAATGTTCACAGAGTAAATATTTGTCTGTTTAAAATACGGGAAATGAAAATGTAGAGAATATGGCAATATAAAGAAGCGTGAACGAATTCACAAACGAAATGAATATAAAAATATTAGCCTTTCTTTTTTATATCGAATGATTTAAAAAAATAAAAAACGCAGCTAGTGCTCGGTATTTTTCATGAAATATACAAACATTCAAATTCGAATACGCTGACAGTACGTAGCTTTTACATCAAAAATATGTGACAATACTATCTAAAATGCTAAAAGCGTATATATTAATAGATTCAACTAGGCAGAAACAAGAAACCTCGAAACGAAATTAACAACTTCCCGTGTTGCATGTCGAAAAGAAAATTTTCGACACGAGATTCTCGTCTCATGTTTCGAAAGGAGAAACTACTACTAACCCTTATCTCTGCTTCTACTAGATTAACAAATTTTTCCGTTTCGTATTTCGAAATAAACTCGTCAAGTATTGTTTGCATGAAGCGCCAATAAAATAAATGTTAAAATTTCTGACAGTTAAATTTTGAGCAACTTCGTTTTTAATTATAGGCTGCATTATATTCGTATGCAGTTAGCGACGTCATGACTATGATTTACTATGAAAATGGTAGCACGCTATGCTTCTCTTTACGTAACTAGTGTTAAATGGTTCATTTCAGGACCGCTATACAGGCATCAAAAGCAGCTATTATGTAAGAGAGTGTGCGAAAAATATAATGTCTGCAAGGAACCTATCAAACCATTTTTTATTTTTGATGTTTAACATGTAATGGCGCGCTTGGATGAAAGTGAAAACGTTTACATTGCACGTCGTTTAAATGAAACGTTGCGACTTACAATTCGTTCGTCTAGCCAGCCCTTCACTCTCTACTACACTACACACACGCTACTTTACATATTTGTGTGTGGTGTGTCGGCACTATACTCCTAATATTTGTTTATTGAAACGAATAAAAACAAAGCGAAGCGTCGTTGCAACTTGTTACTGTTTATTAATTTTAAAAAATATACGTGACAACTATCTGAATACTTGTTACATTTTCATTTTCACTTCATTCAAATCAAAATAAAACCCGGGTCACAGTGTCAAAAGCCTGCCGACAATATAGTGTATTTACTAATATAGGCAGTGTGGCTTTATTATGCGAACTTAAGTTGGTTTTTTGGGCAAAATAAAAAATTTGACTCCTTAATACACCCCTTAAAAGAACATTTTTTTCTCAGTTGCAATATTATTATCAATCCAACCTCTAAACTAAATTCTATACACCTTTCAGCAAAGAATTCACTATCCGCAAACTAGTGTTTTCATAAAATTTGTAAATCCGGTTCTGTCGGGCCGATTTTATTAAAATTTTAGGAGCACTTCTTGATTGCCATTAAAGGATTAAATTTCAATTTTGAAACGATTCTGAGAATTTTTTAGGCATTTTTGGGCCAAAAAACTTTTTTCAACCCCTAAAAACACCCTTAAAATGGTCTGATTGGGCCTATTTTAAATAGGGTTCTTGCGGTGGTGGATTCCAACATGTGGGCAAAATTTCGTAAAAATCAATTAACTCTTTCGAAAGTTATAGCGCACACACACACACACATATATATATATATATATATATATAAATATATATATATATATATATAAATATATATATATATATATACATATATACATAAACATTTTTAAAAATGGTGCCAAAGTGTTATGAAACGTCGAGAAATTTTATTCCGACCCCTAGGTCCCGCCATCCGACCAACGCCAATAATGTATGTTGCCTATGGCAAATACACTAAAAATTGATATAAACGAATTCATGTTTCACATCTGTCAAACGTCGTATGACGGCTCACTTTTTTTTAAACATATTGTATACAATATACACAGTACATATATATATTTTATATGCGACAAGAGTTTTTGAAAGCAAAAAAATAAATTTTAAAGTCAAATAAACGTACAGCTTCATTTTTTATACCAGATATCAAAGTTGAAAGTCAGTTTTATTACATTGGAATACATGGTGCAATAAAAATTAAACGTCAGCATTTTATGGTCCGACTCCTAGATCCCGCTATCCGACCGAATGTCAATAATGTACGTCCCATATACCGTATAAAAAAGAGAAAAATCATTTTATCCTTTATTAAAATCTGTTCAATTATTTTAATTTCGCACCTGTATTCCATTTAAACCCGGATTCTCCAGATAATTCGTCTGGTTCAAAATCTTCATACAATTCTAAACAATGGGGTTATAATTTCTTCAAAATCGGTTTACTATGTTCCTCAGGTAATCGCGGTAATCATACATACGACCAGATTACATTATGTTACGTAATAATATATAGCCTATGTTAATACATAAGAAGTAGGCGTTTGAATCGGGAAATAATTTCAAATCGGTTCAGTAGTTACCGAGATATACAGATTGTAGACTTTTTTGAGTTAAAATACACACAGTTTACATAAATCGAATAAAAACTATCGATATTTTTTTCCTCGTTGATCAAAAATGGTACGACATATGAAATGAAAACAAAATTAAAAATGTCATTGAAAGAACAATTTTGTGTCGTACGTATATAATATAAATTTGAAAGAACTATAAAGTATTTATAAAAGCTCTTTTTCTCTGATCAAAGAATCAAAGTTAATATAAATTTCTAATTGCATACGCTTCACAGATGCAAAAAAGAAACATAAAAAATTGGAAAATGGCATTTCAGTTGCGCTAAAATACATGCAATAAGTTATGTTTAATATTCTATACTCAAAATGTTTTTTATCAAAACATTAACTTTAAAAGTCTGTCTAGAAATAGTCGTTTCTCCTATACAGGGTGTTCTACAAGCTCTATGACAAACTTTGACAGATGGTAGGTCACTTGATTTTAAACATATTTTTTTTAATAAACATGGATCCGATTCGTTTTTGTTTAGAAGTTATAAGCATTTAAAGAATCAAAAACGTAGGCTGATAAATAGAAATATCGGTTGTTATGACAATAATTATAGGTCAAGAAGGTCCAATATCATGGCCACCTCGTTCACCCGATCTGAATCCTCTGGATTTTTATTTATGGGGACACATGAAGCAGCTGGTCTACCATGTTGAAATTGCTACCCATCAGCAGTTACTTGAAAGAATTCAAGATGGTAGACCAGCTGCTTCATGTGTCCCCATAACTAAAAATCCAGAGGATTCAGATCGGGTGAACGAGGTGGCCATGATATTGGACCTTCTTGACCTATAATTATTGTCATAACAACCGATATTTCTATTTATCAGCCTACGTTTTTGATTCTTTAAATGCTTGTAACTTCTAAACAAAAACGAATCGGACCCATGTTTATTAAAAAAAATATGTTTAAAATCAAGTGACCTACCATCTGTCAAAGTTTGTCATAGAGCTTGTAGAACATCCTGTATATAGCTGTTTAGTTCTAGTTTATAAAGTTATAATTCGTGTAAAAATAAAACCGAATACGAATAATAAACAAACCTCTGACGTAAAAATTACAAAGTAAATAAAAAGCGAAAATAATAATTATGCCTATTTAATCAAATCAGTTCGTTTTCACGCTGGAAAAAAAGAGTCAGAAATACACATCAACCGGTTTTAGTAAATTGTATATGTGTAAAAATAAATACAATTATCCTGGGAAGATATCTAGAAACATAATTGAGTTAACATTTTTCCTGTCAATATTTCTCTAAGGGATTAAATGGTTGGATAGGCAAGAAAAACGTATACGGGTTAAGGACATGGTATTGTAAATAAACAGGTTGTCTTACTTTTCTCTTTACCGGGGTCGACTTTGAACACCGTCATATTTTTAAAGGCGATCGATCGAGCGTGCTAGTGTTCTCTGCTAGGTCATAGAATCGCTCTTCCGTGGTTAGTCGTTGCGTTAATTTTTTTTTGTTTGTTCGGGTTTTACTTAGATTTAAGTCTTCATTTTTCCGGAAACCAAGAATTGAAATAACGCCGATCGTGAAAATCTGCGGACTATAGTGTTTATTAGTGTATTTGCCATATGGCAGCATACACTATTGGCATCGGTCGGATGGCGGGACCTAGGGGTCGGACCAAAATTTCTCGACGTTTCATAACCTCCTAAACACTTTGGCACCATTTTTAAAAATCCAATTGTGTAGGCTTTCACGGCTGGCATTGTTGCAAATCTTCTTGATTTCCGGGCTTGTACGCCGTGGTCCATTGGTATTTCTACCTGACGTTTCGTCTACAACTGCGGTAGACATTATCAAAGGCTGCTCACAAGCAAGTGTACACACTTGCTTGTGAGCAGCCGTGAAGGACACTTCGCCCGCTACCACATCGCCTTTGATAATGTCTACCGCAGTTGTAGACGAAACGTCAGGTAGAAATACCAATGGACCACGGCGTACAAGCCCGGAAATCAAGAAAATTTGCATTTTTAAAAATGTTTATATATATATGTATATATATATTTATATACGTATATATATATATATATATATATATATATATATATATTGTCACGCTCCCCAGACGACTAGGCGAGCGACAAACGGGGTGCTTCGGCTGTCAGTCGGCAGTTAGGGGTGGGGCTGAATTCAGAACAAAACTCATCGTACTTACCAAAAAAAAAAATAATCTTCGCTACTTAAGTACCTTTCGTACATCGGGGTACGCTGGTGATTATGAAGGGGGTGAGTACCCGTCGACTTATTTATTTTTAGTTGAGCGCCAGGAACAATAGCGTACGACCCACTTGGACCTTCGTTCCAAAAAATCCAGGGATGTACGGGGTAGGCGAGTAAATATTTCGATATTACGATGTCTTTGAACTTCGGGAATTTTTAGAGCTATATGCAATCCTAACGTACAAACTATTGAATCAATAAATCGTCTCAAGTTTATATAAAATATATTATCATCAATGTATTTATCGAATATGGGACACATAAGTTGCCTTACATCGAACAAAAGTCTACTTTTAGAATACAAAAATAAAGACATTTATTAAAACAAAAGAAAATCGACCCTCTATTTCGTTTGCCAGGTCTCATATTAAACGATGGAACAACCAAATTTATACTTGACAAGTTTTTAACAAAATTACACACACATAAAACAATTGAATTCACGTAAAGCCGGATTTAGACTTATATGCAGCTCTAACGTATAAACTATTTAATCAATAAATCATCTAAATATGATAGAGAATGCATTACAACAACTTTATGCCTGACCAGTTCTTAACAAAGTTACTCACAAAATACAACAATTGAATTCACGTAAAGCCAAATTTAGACCTATATATAGCTCAACGTACAACATATTTAACCAATAAATCATCTAAATATGATATAGAATGTATTACAACAAAAATTTATGCCTGACAATGTTCTTAACAAAGTTACTCACAAAATAAACAATTGAATTCACGTAAAGCCAGATTTAGACCTATATATAGCTCAACGTACAACATATTTAACCAATAAATCATCTAAATATGATATAGAATGTATTACAACAAAAATTTATGCCTGACAATGTTCTTAACAAAGTTACTCACAAAATAAAACAATTGAATTCACGTAAAGCCAGATTTAGACCTATATATAGCTCAACGTACAACATATTTAACCAATAAATCATCTAAATATGATATAGAATGTATTACAACAAAAATTTATGCCTGACAATGTTCTTAACAAAGTTACTCACAAAATAAAACAATTGAATTCACGTAAAGCCAACTTTAGACCCATATGTAGCTTTAACGTACAACTATTTAATCAATAAATCATCTAAATATGATATAGAGTGCATACAACAAAAATTTATGCCTGACAAGTTCTTAACAAAGTTACTCACAAAATAAAACAATTGAATTCATGTAAAGCCAACTTTAGACCCATATGTAGCTTTAACGTACAACTATTTAATCAATAAATCATCTAAATATGATATAGAGTGCATACAACAAAAATTTATGCCTGACAAGTTCTTAACAAAGTTACTCACAAAATAAAACAATTGAATTCATGTAAAGCCAAATTTAGACCTATATATAGCTCAACGTACAACATATTTAACCAATAAATCATCTAAATATGATATAGAATGTATTACAACAAAAATTTATGCCTGACAATGTTCTTAACAAAGTTACTCACAAAATAAAACAATTGAATTCACGTAAAGCCAAATTTAGACCTATACTAGCTACCGGCGGTTTAAATCAATTCGGTATACCGTTACAAAATTAACATTAGCATCTACAGGTATTAGATACCACACAGAAATTTAGCTTCATAATATTCTGACTAAGCGAACATATACACAGACAATCGGACAGTTCGATACGTTCCCAAAATGGCAAATGTCTGTCGGATGGACTATCGAGACGCAAACAAGGCTTCGATGAACGAAAATCTATTCGACAATGAACTGGAGCTTCGATTGATACCCGTGGATAAAGTTAAATGCAAGGACGAAATTTCAGCATGTATATTCGGTGACATGGTATGAAAATTTACACACACACAAAAGTAAATTGGAACGGACTCACTGATTGATAGTTCTTCGAAGTTGATTAGGTTAATAGATGAATGTCGGAATGAAAATCCAAATGATGGGACGAATCCCGGAGCCGGTAGATCCATAATATCCCAGATAAGAACAGGTCCAATCATAAGCTTAATATTGCTTCAGCTAAGAACCTAAAATTTATGTCAATATTCAACATCAGAAAAGTCGGGCACATGGCCAAAATTATCACATGACGAAAGATATTATCTTACCAGTAGAAAATCAAAAATTCCAATCGGATAACGTTAATTGTTCATCAAATGAGCGTAAACGAAAGCATAAAGCTATAAAACTCCAATATTTGGGCCGATGAATTACGAATTCACTTTCTTATTCCATGATTTCACAACAGCACGCCATATTGTCCATGACCAGAGGAAAAAAATGTCAAAAAGAACAAACACAAATCTCAAGGTGTCGTTTTACCGCATAATTTGTTACTACTAGTTCCATCTACCCAAAAAAAAAGAAACGTTGGCGCTAGCGTACTTCCAAGCATCAAAATTGCGTTCGACAAAGAACGGTTGCCTACCCTCAGGGAATTAATTTTAATGTCCAACCAAAATTTCAAAATTAAACCGTAACAATTCCCCTCTTTCTCCGTCAGGAAGAAAACTCCCTGAGTTTTCTGACGACTTACGCCGTCTGAAACCAATCTAAATAACAAGAACTTGCACGCCAAAATTCTCATAAAACCCACATATATCTAATAAGATAAAACGAGCCCACGAATACAATAAGCGACGTTCCAAAGGGGTCATCAGCATCATCAAACAAGGAAAGTTTCAATTAAAAAAATTCTTCATCAAGAAAGTTCGACTGTCTCCACACATGTAAGTTTGGGTTCAAACAATTATATTCCTGACTGTCTCCATTACAACAATGGGTTCAAGGCATCAAAATGTTGACTACCTCCAAATTTACGGTTATGGATTCAGAACAAAACACAAAAAAAAAATGAAATAAAACAGTGCGTTTGACTGAAGATTGTAAGAACATTCATTTCAGGCAACTATTTACAAGCAGCACAACATAGGAAATGTACGGCATTATATATATAAGCAATTGATCACTAATGCTAAGATCACTATAACTAAGAAAAGATCTTTCGGTAAAATAATAGAAAAGAAAATCTCAACTCCTTCTAGAGTATACAAAAGCTCTATAAAAAAAAATAATCTTAATCTTCTCACTAGGCCGGTATTTGTCAAGATCGGTAAGGTCTGTAGACTACCATGACACTTTATCTGAACCTAACGTCGGTATAGCACATATGCCGATTTGAGTAAAGCCAAATCCTGAATAAACAGAGTGGAGATATCAATAAACCTCGAAGACACTATCGGTACTTCGATCACTATAACACATCACAACAACAAGATGGGTGAGTCGCAAGAAAACTTCAAATCCGATATTATATCGTTTTTCTCCAACCACATCCATATATATACTCATAAATACATAAAATACCAAAAAAAAAAACATGACATCTCCTAACGCAACACTAGAGCTTAGGTAAATCCTGCAAAGCAGTAACGGAATTCATCCAAATCCATAAGCAACAAGCGCCCAAATTCAAGGCAATGATCACCATACAACGTCGATCTACAGGAAGAAGGAAACGGTAACTAACAGAACAATTTTGTCAGCGATCTACGCAATGGTACACCCTTCACCGCAGGGCATCAAAAGGGAATAAAAAAAAAATATTCCAAGTCACTTCCGGGAGCAATGTCGAAATCGGGTTAGTCACAATCGAAATACAATTGGAGTGTATATTGTAATGTTGTGTAAATGTAGAAGTGAAGAGAATGTATTGGAAGTGTGTGTGTTCTCTTGGTCGCCTTTTACGACCGATGGAACGTATCGCGGAGCTATTCTAACCCGGTCGCCGCACGGGGTAAGTCACAATACAACAATAGCATACAGCAAAAGAAGGAATAATCGGCAAAATTCTTCATCGCAAAAGGTCCGCATACAGACAAACAAAAACACAAAAAAAAATATTACTCAGTGTCGGCGAAATCGTCGGCTACCTTAAGGTCTTGAACATGCCATATTCCAGCGGCTTCTCCTTCGCAAGTTTCCAATTCGTAGGTCCACTGACCTGGTTTACGTCGAACTCGGTATGGTCCAACGTACTTCGGCGCTAGCTTGGCCGTAAAATAATTGAGGGCATCTGATAGGACTTTATTCCGGCGGTAAACTAATTGTCCAATATCAAAGTGTACAGGTCGTCGTCTTAGATTATAACGATGTCTGGCTCGTTCGGAAGCCCGAAGCAATCGATTCTGAATGGTTGCAAACATAGTTTGATATCCAGCGGTACGCTGTTGTATTTCCGTAGGTAGCTCAACATTATCTTCCGGAGGGCGTATTCTGTAATGGTCACCAGACCCAACATATTCTTTACCAAAGTTAACAAAGTAGGGGGTATAACCAATGACTTCATGACGTGCGGAACGTATGGCACAAGTAACAGCAGGTAAATATTTATCCCAGGCACGATGACTATCCTTGACATAGGCGGAAAGCATGGTTTTGATCACACGGTTACTTCTTTCGGTAGGATTGGCACGAGGATAGTAGTGTGGTGTAAAGGAAATATTAACGCGATATTGACGGCAAAGGTCCTTGAATGCTTTGCTCTTCATCTGGACACCATTATCGCAAATGATGGTTTCCGGTACGCCGTAAGTTAAAAATATACCTTCTTCGATATTCTTCACCAATATTTGTGCCGTAGCATTCCGAATAGGGAACGTGACAATATACTTGCTGAATGTATCCGTAACAGCGAGAATCTGAGTATATCCGCGAGCGGTTCGGGGTAATGGTCCCATAAAATCTAAGGAAATAATTTGCCATGGTCTAGAAGCAATAGGTCGAGAGCCCATTAATCCAGCAGGTGGTCGTTGTTCTGGTTTTATCGTAGCACATACCCTACAAGTCTTCACGAGGCGATAAATATCGTTTTTCATTTTTGGCCAATAAAAGGAATCATGCACTTTCCAGTAAGTTTTGAACATGCCAACATGTCCAGCTACAGGATCGCTATGACAGCGTTTTAAAATAACTTTGCGATGTTCCTTGGGCACAACAATTTTCCAAGTATCGTTCGGTTGTTCGAAGTCGGACGATCGGTTTTTTACTCGTTTGTAAAGAATATTATTTTCAACTCGCCAAGTCGGATATCGTTGTGGTTGATGTTCAGTATTGTGGCGCATCTTCTGATACCAAGGATCGGTAGTGGTGCTATAGTTGGTTAACGACAGCGGCTCTAGGGCGTCTACCATCACCGGCACAGACCGAGAAAGAAAATCAGGCACAATGTGGTCTTTACCTTTTCGGTGTACGAGGTCATAATCGAACGGTTGTAGTCGCACAGCCCAACGAGCAAGTCTTCCAGTCGGATCCTTCATGCGCTTCAACCACAACAGAGAATAGTGGTCGGTAATGACGGTAAATCGTGTTCCTTCAAGGTAGTGGCGAAGTTTCTCGATGGCGAAAATCACGCTCAGACATTCTCTTTCCGTAGTGGAATAGTTGCGTTCTTGTCTAGTGAGCGATCGGGAAAGAAAGCAGATCACATGTTCTCCATCATCGAACATCTGTGTTAGGACGGCTCCTATGCCGTACGCTGAGGCATCTGTTTGCAGAATAAATGGTCTATTAAAGTCCGGACAGGTCAACAAAGGAGCAGTTACTAGAGACTCTTTAATTTTTTGGAAGGAAGTTTCACATTCTGTCGTCCATTCCCATTTCACGTTCTTCTTCGTCAGACGAGTTAGAGGCGTCATTATCGTGGAGAAATCTTTCACAAATCTTCGATACCACGAAGCCATTCCGATGAAACGACGAATTTCAGTGACGTTAGTGGGTTGTTGTACATTTAATATTGCTTCGACTTTATCAGGGTCGACACGTAATCCATCTTGGTCCACTACATAGCCTAAGTATTTCAATTGAGTTCGACAAAACTGGCATTTTTCTCTACTCACGACGAGTCCAGCATCCATTAATCGAGAAAATACCTTTCCCAGAGCATCTATATGAGTTTGAAAATCAGGAGTTGCAATAATTATATCGTCTAGATATACAAATACAAAAGGTTGTAAATCGGCGCCAAGAACTCTATCGATTAAACGTTGAAATGTGGCGGGAGCATTGGTGAGGCCAAACGGCATTCTTTTAAATTGATACAGTCCGCCAGGAACTGAAAAGGCAGTATATTCACGCGAATCCTTAGCCATGGGCACTTGCCAGTATGCTGACTTGATGTCCAGAGAACTCAGATATCGAGAATCACGGAGTTGATCTAAAATTGCCGAAATATAGGGTAACGGGTACGCATCCTTTTTGGTGACAGCGTTAAGTTGTCGATAATCAACGCAGAATCGATAAGTACCATCCTTTTTTGGGACTAAGAGTACAGGTGATGACCAGGCGCTTTGCGAAGGTTCAATGATGTCTTCGTCTAACATTGTCTTGATCTCAGTTTCGATGATATGTCGCTTAGCTGGCGATACTGGGTAGTAACGTTGCTTAATTGGTTTAGAATTGGTCACAATTTCATGTTCGACCACTGTTGTAGAACCTAAGGACGTTCCCATTTTGGCAAAAGTTGAATCAATTAAACGGGTTAAGGAATCTCGTTGTGTGGCAGGAAGGTCAATCTCACTAGTCAAGCTATTAATTTGTATATCGGTGGTATTTCCAAAATGCCAAACGTCACGTTGTAAATCGGGGACAATATCCATAGCGGTCCAGAAGTTAATTCCAAGAATCAATAGTTGTGGTAAACTAGGAACAATGAGGACGCGAATGATTCTGACTCGATCAATAAGACGAAAGGGTACATCCACCGTACCGATGACTTCGCATTGTTGTCCGTTAGCAACAGTGCAAGGAAAATTATCCTTTGATGGGTTCCGTTTGAGTCCCAAACGCTGAAATATCGTCCATCCTCCAGATCCAATGACGGTATGTGTGGCTCCAGAGTCCAATAAACCAAGAAGAGAATACCCTAAAACGCTCACACGTAGGTGTGGACGCTGATCACGGCCCACATGAGATAGAATATATGAAAGAAAAGCTTGAGTCGCGGTGGGTTGGGTCGCTGCGAGAGGTTCTACGGAGAAATCCTGACGACCACTCAATTTCTCCCGGGCACGTTTCCCGCCTGATTACATCTGGTACAATTTCTGGAGGTAACATCTCTACTGCCACAGGTATAGCAGAACAGATTCCGCGAAGCAGTACACTGACGAAAGGTGTGTCCTGGTTGTTGACAATTCCAACACTCTTGAGGTCTTCGAGGCGTACGAAATCGTGAAGGTATCGACGGTCTGGGTGATTGAACGGCGTGAATCGTGGCCATAGTGGTCGGTTCGGCAAGAGAGGTAGGTGCTTCTTCTTCAACAGACGTAGCAAACACGAACGCTGGGTCGACATAGCTTTGATTACGTCGCGAAGGTGGTTGATAGTGTTCCGCGCGGTACTTCTTATCTTCTAACTTAAGACATTCGTCTTCCAATTCTTGTAGCGAGGTAACGGTCGGTAACTGCATGATATAAAAGGGAGCCAAATTACGCAATATTATGTCCAGTTGTGCATCTTCGGACATGCGTCCATAACGCTTGAACATTGATGACATACACGCCAGATAGTCCACAATAGTCTCCGAGGTGTCCTGAGTACGACGCATGATGTCCTGTAATAATCTAGAGTGATAGTCTGGGGGTTGATAATGCCGTTGTAGCAAGTTAGCAAGTTCGTTCCAGGTAGTACAACGATGTCGAATGGATCGGTACCAAAGCAGTGCTTTGCCAGAAAACAAATCGATGGCAGAGTTGAACAGTTCCTCATTAGACACATGACGGGCTTGTTGTAATTCTTGGACACGCTCAAGGAATGTATGCACAGTTTCGGTCTTGGATTCTCCTGAAAATTTTAAACCCCATTTCCAAACAGGTACGCCGGTATATGGTCGATTCGGCCAATCTGGTGTAGAATGATGCAAATTTTGATTCACATTCAAGTCGGCTAAACTTCGATCTAGGTGGTTAATCTCAGGTTCAGTCGAAACAGGTGCCAAGGTGGCGACCTTGGTAGGTACGGGTTCATGCGGCTCTTCACACGCATCCATGATGGACATAGCTCGGGTTAAAAGATTGATTCTGGTGAGTTTCTGTTCTTCTGTTAGCTCGTCGATAGGTATTCGATCGATGCGGCTGATATAATGAGTCAGTCGAGTCCAGAGGGCATGGCTCCTCCCATCCGAAGGTGATTCAGAAGGCAAACGTTGTAATTCTTCCAATTCGGTTAGTCGGTCTTGGATTAGGTATAATTCATCAGTAACGTTACACGGATAACTGGGATACGAGAGAGTACGATTTAGGGTTTCCAATCGCATGAGTGAACGTAAACGTGCACGCATTGGGTCGACTCTATCGTCCTCAATATTTGCACCTCGAATGCGAAGCTCATATTGGAGTTCCTCCTTCTTCAATCGGTTGATGTCCGCTCCAGAATATGCCATAATGACTATTATTAATTAATGAATACCGTAAGCAAGTAATTGAAACACGCCTCAACACAATAATGGCCACCAAAAAAAAAAATGACAACTTCAAATCAAGCAAGAAAAGGGTCAAACTCAATCAGAGAAAAATGCTAAATCGTTCGATATATCGTACACAGAAGGGGTGGTCCGTTAATCAACGAAGCCACTAAATCCAACATGGGTCAAGTCAGGCCTATCCCACACAACAACAAAGATATCCGAGCTTCGAACTCATGCGTCACAATATGTATATATATATATGTAGGTCACAAAATAATCTCACTTAAACAACATCTATCAAAACGAAAAGTTTTAACGCAAGGGGCCGAATATAAAGCCTAATATTAGCGACAATAATAAAAGAAGTATACACAAGGGTCTTAAACACACACAAAAAAAATTCCGGTTAAACAAAAGTGGCTTTTAAGACATTGGCCGTATTAAGAATGGCCTTCTTTTTCTTTTTAACGTGGCCTGCACGTTGGGCGCCAGAAATTTGTCACGCTCCCCAGACGACTAGGCGAGCGACAAACGGGGTGCTTCGGCTGTCAGTCGGCAGTTAGGGGTGGGGCTGAATTCAGAACAAAACTCATCGTACTTACCAAAAAAAAAAATAATCTTCGCTACTTAAGTACCTTTCGTACATCGGGGTACGCTGGTGATTATGAAGGGGGTGAGTACCCGTCGACTTATTTATTTTTAGTTGAGCGCCAGGAACAATAGCGTACGACCCACTTGGACCTTCGTTCCAAAAAATCCAGGGATGTACGGGGTAGGCGAGTAAATATTTCGATATTACGATGTCTTTGAACTTCGGGAATTTTTAGAGCTATATGCAATCCTAACGTACAAACTATTGAATCAATAAATCGTCTCAAGTTTATATAAAATATATTATCATCAATGTATTTATCGAATATGGGACACATAAGTTGCCTTACATCGAACAAAAGTCTACTTTTAGAATACAAAAATAAAGACATTTATTAAAACAAAAGAAAATCGACCCTCTATTTCGTTTGCCAGGTCTCATATTAAACGATGGAACAACCAAATTTATACTTGACAAGTTTTTAACAAAATTACACACACATAAAACAATTGAATTCACGTAAAGCCGGATTTAGACTTATATGCAGCTCTAACGTATAAACTATTTAATCAATAAATCATCTAAATATGATAGAGAATGCATTACAACAACTTTATGCCTGACCAGTTCTTAACAAAGTTACTCACAAAATACAACAATTGAATTCACGTAAAGCCAAATTTAGACCTATATATAGCTCAACGTACAACATATTTAACCAATAAATCATCTAAATATGATATAGAATGTATTACAACAAAAATTTATGCCTGACAATGTTCTTAACAAAGTTACTCACAAAATAAACAATTGAATTCACGTAAAGCCAGATTTAGACCTATATATAGCTCAACGTACAACATATTTAACCAATAAATCATCTAAATATGATATAGAATGTATTACAACAAAAATTTATGCCTGACAATGTTCTTAACAAAGTTACTCACAAAATAAAACAATTGAATTCACGTAAAGCCAGATTTAGACCTATATATAGCTCAACGTACAACATATTTAACCAATAAATCATCTAAATATGATATAGAATGTATTACAACAAAAATTTATGCCTGACAATGTTCTTAACAAAGTTACTCACAAAATAAAACAATTGAATTCACGTAAAGCCAACTTTAGACCCATATGTAGCTTTAACGTACAACTATTTAATCAATAAATCATCTAAATATGATATAGAGTGCATACAACAAAAATTTATGCCTGACAAGTTCTTAACAAAGTTACTCACAAAATAAAACAATTGAATTCATGTAAAGCCAACTTTAGACCCATATGTAGCTTTAACGTACAACTATTTAATCAATAAATCATCTAAATATGATATAGAGTGCATACAACAAAAATTTATGCCTGACAAGTTCTTAACAAAGTTACTCACAAAATAAAACAATTGAATTCATGTAAAGCCAAATTTAGACCTATATATAGCTCAACGTACAACATATTTAACCAATAAATCATCTAAATATGATATAGAATGTATTACAACAAAAATTTATGCCTGACAATGTTCTTAACAAAGTTACTCACAAAATAAAACAATTGAATTCACGTAAAGCCAAATTTAGACCTATACTAGCTACCGGCGGTTTAAATCAATTCGGTATACCGTTACAAAATTAACATTAGCATCTACAGGTATTAGATACCACACAGAAATTTAGCTTCATAATATTCTGACTAAGCGAACATATACACAGACAATCGGACAGTTCGATACGTTCCCAAAATGGCAAATGTCTGTCGGATGGACTATCGAGACGCAAACAAGGCTTCGATGAACGAAAATCTATTCGACAATGAACTGGAGCTTCGATTGATACCCGTGGATAAAGTTAAATGCAAGGACGAAATTTCAGCATGTATATTCGGTGACATGGTATGAAAATTTACACACACACAAAAGTAAATTGGAACGGACTCACTGATTGATAGTTCTTCGAAGTTGATTAGGTTAATAGATGAATGTCGGAATGAAAATCCAAATGATGGGACGAATCCCGGAGCCGGTAGATCCATAATATCCCAGATAAGAACAGGTCCAATCATAAGCTTAATATTGCTTCAGCTAAGAACCTAAAATTTATGTCAATATTCAACATCAGAAAAGTCGGGCACATGGCCAAAATTATCACATGACGAAAGATATTATCTTACCAGTAGAAAATCAAAAATTCCAATCGGATAACGTTAATTGTTCATCAAATGAGCGTAAACGAAAGCATAAAGCTATAAAACTCCAATATTTGGGCCGATGAATTACGAATTCACTTTCTTATTCCATGATTTCACAACAGCACGCCATATTGTCCATGACCAGAGGAAAAAAATGTCAAAAAGAACAAACACAAATCTCAAGGTGTCGTTTTACCGCATAATTTGTTACTACTAGTTCCATCTACCCAAAAAAAAAGAAACGTTGGCGCTAGCGTACTTCCAAGCATCAAAATTGCGTTCGACAAAGAACGGTTGCCTACCCTCAGGGAATTAATTTTAATGTCCAACCAAAATTTCAAAATTAAACCGTAACAATATATATATATATTTGTGTGTGTGTGTACGGGCAATAACTTTCGAAAGAGTTAATTGATTTTAACGAAATTTGGCCCACGTATTGAAATCCATCAGAAGCCTATTTAAAATGGGCGTAATCGGGCCATTTTAAGGGTAGTTTTTAGGAGTTGAAAAATGTTTTTGGGCCCCAAAATAGCGAAAAAATTCTCAGAATCGTTTCAAAATTGACATTTAACCCGTTAGTAGCAATTAAAAAGTGCCCCTAAAATTTTAATAAAATCGGTTCAACAGGACCGGACTTTTTGAAAATACTAATTGGCAGATAGTGACTTATTTATTGAAGAGTGTATTTAATTCGGTGTAGACGTTAGATTGATAATAATATTACAATTAAGAAGAAAATGTTATTTTAAGTTGTGTATTAAGGGGTTAAATTTTTTATTTTGTCCAAAAACAACCTTAATTTCACATAATAAAAGTATAAAACCACACGGCCCTATACAAGCAAATACACTATATTGTCGGCAGGGTTTTGGCACTGCGACCCGGGTTTTTTTAATTTTAATACGTTAAATCTTTGGGGAGATAATTTTTAAATTGTAATATCTGCTACATAATTTGCGTCAAAGTATGTATTACATATTTTATTGTTTCCCTGTAGGTATACTAAAGTCGCACGGTCAGAAAGAGATAATGTATTTAAAATTGTGTTGTAGTCAGTGAGCAATGATGTCTCTCTCTTGAAAGGAAAAATATTTATTTAATCAAATTCAAAAATTTATAAAAAATAAATAAATAATCCAACAGCACTATTTAAATTACAGAGCTCATTCCATTCAATTAAAAAAAATGAGTCTTTTAAAGGCTCATTCAGTCAGAACGGCGCTAGAGCCAATGCTCTTTATTGACGGAGATTAGTATGTGTACATTTTTGTAGATTACAACGAACTCTGTATTAATAATGTCAAACCTATTTACGATTGGGTATCAAATACTGTAGGCCACAATCAAAAACTGATACATTTAAAGAACTGACCCGTAAGTTAACGCATCGCTGGATTTATATCACTCAGAGTCACCAAATGACAAAAAATACAAAAAGATCATTTAACTAAATCATGCTTTACTTTCTTTTTTTCTAAAGACGAAATAAAAAGATACGACAAATCTGATAAAAATAGACTTCGCTATATTATTTGGAACAAATATTATCTAAAAAAATAGACAAAAAAATACAGTAGGCTCCCGATTATCTTTAAAATATTTGTGAATATTCAGGTTTGAATAGAATTACAGCTAACCTCAAGTTTTTACAGCTGAGCAAGAAGAGTTAAATATAGAATACGATGGGGCCTGCAAAAATGTTTGAACTGCCGATTATAAACGTTGTAGATTATAGACGCTCGAAACCTTCGAACAATAGCGTCTATAAAAATTGCAACTAAAATATATTAATGTGAACATTATTTTTCCGTGTTTTCATAATAAAAGTAAAAAAAACCGCCTCAAAATCGGTCCACCCACTGAAAAGTTTTGATGTCACAGACATACCACCCAAACACTTTTGTGTGTCGAAACTTGGGTATTTAACAACAGAGTTATTTCTGAGCCTGATCCTGATTTTGTAGCTCGAATTGGTTACAAAAAACTATGTGTTAAAAATGTTTCGAAAATTTTCAAGAAAACTGTTACGAATATTCTTACTGAATTCAAGAAACTTATTTTTGAAGACGCGTTAGGTTAGAAATTAGTCAAAAGTTTTTCTCAAAATATTTTCCATCCTTGAAAGATTTTGCACTATTATAGGAAACTAAACTTATCCAGAATACAAAGTATTTTATTTAAATTTCGTTCACATAGAGAATTGGAATAGAGTAAAATAATAAAAAGTACAACAAAAAACAAAACTTCGTTCCTTTACTAAACCAGTATTATTACCAAAAGTCCAAACAGAATATTGTGTAATATTTGATTATATTTATGAATTTTTATTTACAACAGGTTGATGGTGGATAAATAATCCGATTTCACTAAACTCTGGTGGGTCAGAATTAAATTACTAGGTTTGACCGTAACTAACACGAAAAGTTTATAAAAAAACGGTAAGAAAATCAAAAATCAACATTTTTTTCGGAAAAAGTAAATATGTTGTTTACACCATTCATTTTGTTCTAACTTTTCTTAACTTATTAGTTTCATGTTTGACACGACATCAAAACTAGCGGTGCATCGCTATCGGTGCCTCTATAGATAATATGAAAAAACGCGCTTTAACGTACTCTAATTTTTGTGGCGTAATATTTGTTAGGAGGGTTGCAAAAAAATGTGACACAGCGTGCCGAAGAAGTAGAGGAGGTCAAATTTCGCGTGACGTGTTTTATGGATGATCCCTACGGGAATACGGAATTGTTACGTGTGAATTGACTGTTCGAGAAAAGTTCTACCTGGACTGACGAAACGAACGTTGGAGTATTTGCAGCGTTTTACTGAACCCAATCAAAGTCTGAATGCATTGACGTTCTGCCTCAATGAACACAAAATACAGATGATCATTTCGGCCGTAGATTGAAGTCAATGTAATCTTTACCAAATGGTTCAGCTCACCAAATGAACATTAAACTTTATACCTATACAAATGCAGTACACATCGAATGAACTAAATGTTAATGAAACTGAGCATAATAGCGTCGCTGCGTTGAACAATTCTGCTGCAAAGTGCAGACATCACGAAAAGTTATCATCATTAAAAGTTTTTATACCTACGTAACAAGGTATTCGTTACAAAACACTACATTCAAACATAATTAAATTATTTAAATGTATAATCTAAACACCTGAGTGAATAGTAGTTTGTGTATCTAGGTTGTGATAGAGATGGAAAAAACGGGTCTTTTTAGTGATCTGCATCTTTGCATCTGGATCCCGTATGTGAGTCGGCTCACTAAACCGAGTTCTGAATATGTTACTGCAGTCTGCCACTGAGTTACCTAGTTCAGTCAATTATATCACGACCTGTATAGAATCAAGAATGCATAGCCAAACATGTGATGCATGAGTCATTTGAGCTGATAGAGGCATCAAAGCAAGAAGTGATACGTAAGTGTAAAATGTGCTTCTGTGTGTTAAGAGTTTCACTGAGTTATGCGGATCCGTTGATCCGTCGGCTCTTTGAACCGATTCAGATCTGAGTTACCCAACTCTAGGTTGTGATGAAGTTTATTTTAGATGAGTAAGCTGTAAGCGACATTATGTTACAGGAGTGATAACGAGTTTTAATAGTCAGACGAACCAAAATATCCAGCCTGGAAAAGTGGTTGTAATAAATGAATAATTATTGAAGTTATACTTCGTTTAACACGTTGAGAGTGAAGTTTTAGTAAGCAACGGAAATTGTGCGCCCAGAGCAAACGAAAATTCGACAGTGTGAAGATGGCCGCACTAACGACGATTCGAAAGTATGAAGAGACTCAGAATGAAATGACAAATGTGAAATGACCGAAATCAGCCCACTTTCTGTCATTTGGAAACTATCTAATAATATACCAGACGACTCAAACCTTTGCTTAAAATCAATAATCGTTTTAAGTGTCATACGGCGGAAAAAAGTGAAAACCAAAATAAGATTTTGAAAATGTTATCATGTATTTGAGGTTAATTTTTTGTTTATATTATTCTTAAAATTTCTGAAGTTTTTATTTCAATAAACTATTCGCATGTACTTATATTAAAAATTAAATTCTTATCACACCAAAGAAGTATAACTTCGAACGCGCGTAGGTACTAAATTGAATTTTCCTGGGAAAACATAATTATCCCGAACACATTGAAAAAATCTCCGCGGATGTCCTGAGTTGCAGAGAACGGAGCCCAGAGAAACGAGAACGGATGGCAACACTAGTTGCACCAAATAAATCATATTCGAACAAAATATTTTTAACAAGAAAATACACGCGTTGATCCAAACCGCTCACGATCTAAAGCTACACATTCTCCCCTATAACAAAACATCAACCTTCTTTGCTCACCGAGCAAAAGCAACATACAATCTTATATGTAACATCTCTTGAAGCTTGCAGATTGGCGTAATTCACGTTAATTCAATCATGAAAAACGTATATCGAGTCAACAACTAAAGTAAATTTTTAAACATGAAGCAATGCAAAAGTACCGGTCTATATAGAGGAAAGTGGGAGCAAATGTAAACAGTACTTGTTGCTTTCATAAATTAGGGTAAAACTCTCACGAACTCAATAAATGTACGTACGAATGTCAGTCACAACATTTAGCCTTAAACTGTAGTTCAGCGGCGTCCAAACTAACACTCGAATTTTTCTTGTGATACAAATCTTACTTTATTTTAGCTATGGGGACACATATCTGTTTAAACATTTTTTAAGTTAAACTTCTTTAGGAGCGCTGAGAATAAGACATTAGTTGGCAAAGGAAATTTATAATATTGTATGTTTGATTGCACAATGCATTGATTATAAAAAGTATAAACCAAAATAAACAGTTTGTATTTTGCTAATGTTGCTTTAGTGAATGGTTAGAAATCCCATATATCCGCTTTTTTAAAAAAATCGATGGGCTTTTTGTTCCTTGAAATCTCTACTTTCTGATGGTATGAAAAAAAATATACACTACTACGGTAAATGTTCTCAGAAAATGCAAATAAGTTATCTTAAAATAGCAATAAGAGATTTCAAGGAACAAAAAGCCCAACGATTT
This sequence comes from Venustoraphidia nigricollis, assembly GCA_034508555.1. Classification (NCBI taxonomy): domain Eukaryota; kingdom Metazoa; phylum Arthropoda; class Insecta; order Raphidioptera; family Raphidiidae; genus Venustoraphidia; species Venustoraphidia nigricollis. The sequence goes on along the minus strand of JAVRKA010000018.1, from coordinate 1,214,900 downwards.
TTTTAAAAAAGCAGATATTTTGACGTAAGAATTTTCGATTGAAAATTAGGGTGCTTTTTCGATATTAAGTCAAAATAAGGTGAAAAAATGAATATTTTAAATCAAAAAAATTACTGTGTGTTTGGGACATGAAAAGATAAGTTTTCACCAAATTACGTGAAAAAATAAATTTTTTTGCAAAAGATAAAAATAAAAAACCAAAAACTTGGTTATTTGAATTTTGCACATAAATTTTGCGGTTACGTGAAAAAAGTGTAAAAACAAAAGTTGTAGATATTTTTATTGCCTACAACTTTGCTATTTAACTTTTTTCATAAGACTTGTAGTTTTGCCGGAAATCGAGATAAACCGTTTTTTACCCTTAAAAACTCACCCCCTTCCCCTTCCCGACCTTAGATCGACCGTAATTTATTTTTCCTTTCATTTTTGTTATATTCTCTACCTTTTCCAATGGGTTTCATCCTACTATAACTTTTTTTGGTCTCAAAAATTATCGACCCTGGTCTAATGTGGCAAAGCTAATAACAAATATGTGATTTATCGATCAGAAAATCAAAACGGTACAATAACAGAGCTTTCCAACATCACCACAAATAATAGGAAATTTTGCCCCGCTACTGGATTATATGTACAAACAGGCCAAGGTTTTGAACGCAAGCTAAGAGATTTTATTACTTTGAGCTACCTGCGAGATTTGTAGTAAACCAGTAATTGATGTAACATTTTACGCACAACACAAACAGAAGAGTTTATCTCAACACTTGTTTTTTTGTAAAGAAACCTAAGCACTAAACCAAAACTGCAAAATGAGTCTGTAACGATTTTTATTTAAATCATTGGAATAAGCTCAACGAACTTAATGCCGCTGGATAAAAATTTGCGATCAGAACACGAATTATTTTTACATATTTGTTTCTATTAGTGCTTTTTTATTTTCCGGTCGGCTGCCGGCTATGAACCGGAACTCGATTTTTACATATTCATAGCCACGGTTTTCAAATCAAATTTTAAACGATCGATCGATTATTCGGTTTTAGTGTCCAGCATTGTTTTAAACTGTTTGAATGTTGATACATTTTAAAGCTCAATCGATTCCGTCAGTCCGCAACTCTGTATCACTAGTTTTAAAGATGTGAAAATTTATAAATATTTTTTTTTAGAAAAACGAAAACAGGCCATAGTTTCTAAATGAAGAAAGATACACAGAGATAGCAGTGTTCGGAATCGATTCTGCGCAATTTTTAGTGTATTTGCCATATGGCAACATACACTATTGGCGTTGGTCGGATGGCGGGACCTAGGGGTCGGACCAAAATTTCTCGACGTTTCATAACCTCCTAAACACTTTGGCACCATTTTTAAAAATGTTTATATATATATGTATATATATATATATATATATTTATTTATATACGTATATATATATATATATATATATATATATATATATATATTTATATGTGCGGGCAATAACTTTCGAAGGAGTTAATTCATTTTAACGAAATTTGGCATACATGTTGGAATCCATCACCGCACGAAGCCTATTTAAAATGGGCCCAATTGGGTCATTTTAAGGGTAGTTTTTAGGGGTTGAAAAAAGTTTTTGGGCCCAAAAATACCGAAAAAATTCTCAGAATCGTTTCAAAATTGAAATTTAACCCTTTAGTAGCAATTAAAAAGTGATCCTAAAATTATAAGCAAATCGGCCCGACAGGACCGGACTTACAAATTTTATGAAAACACTAGTTTGCGTATACGAATTTACTTACTGAAGGTCGTATTTAATTTGGTGCAGATGTTGGATTGATAACAATATTTCAACTAATAAAATTATTATTGTCAGGGGTGTATTAAGGGGTTCATTTTTTTTTTATTTTGTCCAAAAACAAACTTAATTTCATTTAATAAAGCCACAATACCTGTATTAGCAAATACACTATATTGTCGACAGGGTTTTGGCACTGCGACCCGGGTTTTTTTTTATAATATCTAGGAGAATTTTTGTTTTTTCTTTTTTAACGGAAAAAGTAAGAATGATGCACCCTTCTTAAAAAATTGAGAAACTGGTGCAAAATAAACTCTGTTTCATTTGATAGTAAAAGACATGAAAAATTGCACAGAATCGATTGCGACCATCCTGAATTCTTTTAGTTCCAGAGATATGGCCATTTTTGACCAGTTAATCGCTTTAAGATTCGTTGACTGGTTTATTAATATTCATGACCGCAGTTTTTACTTTAAATTTTAACCGGTTAACCAGTTTTCTAGCCTATCTTTAGTTTTTATACCTTAACAACAGACGATAACGCCCTTAATTGCTGGGCGACTCTAATGAACAATGCTAAAATATCGCACCTTCAGATATATATTTTAATTCATTTTGAGAGAGATACTATAATCTACAGTCTCTCTCTGCAATGAAAAGAGACAGCACTGTCTATCCTATGCTTCGAGTCACTTTGTTAACACACAATTGTAGCGAATGAAAACTTGGTACTGAATGTTGATCTTCCTTAAAATTTCTACAACAATCAACTATTACTAAATCATGGAAAATTTTAGCAACGAACTTGGTGCAATAGGCGGTCTTAAGCAAGTAATGTTGTCAGTACATATCGTTACTTTTATTCGGAAACCTTTCAACGTATTTAAATAAAAAAATGCTAACAACAAAGGATTCATTTTTTTGTTAATTAAAGTTTATTTTCTTTTAAATAATAACACACAATTCTACCACGAAACAATTGTAATTAGTTATGATCGTATTACAGTAGCTACAGTTAATTAAAGACCGCGAATTTCCCGCCTTTCAAGAATGTCGGATACAGTTACGTAATGAAATATTAACTTGATAAGTATTTACTGTTAATTAAAAAGCAATTATTCAAATAGTAAAAGAATGCATAATTAAACAATTAAAACACAATTAAAATTAGTAGTTTTCATGCTTTTATTTTTATCATAACAAGAAAATTAAGTTTACTGTTCAGACGAGCAAATTTCAATTTGATAATATTACTGACAGAATATAATTTTAGAATATATTTTTTTATATTTCAATACTTCGACCCGGACGACATTTTTCTAACGTATGCCATATCTGGAGCTCTAGAATACAACTTTTGTATTTCCTAGAATTATGTAATAATCAAGTTAAATAATTAACTTTGATTTATCATTGGTCAATACATTTTGTTTAAAAAAAATGTAGACAAATTAATAATAACTGCTAGTTTTATTTTAATCTTTAAAGTGTTAATACCTAATATTGACATTGTATTATTGGAGAAATCTCTCGACGGTGAGTTAAGAATGATAAGTAAAAAAGTAGGATAATACATTTTTTATCGATTAATTTAACTAGAACTGCGTAATATTAAAAGTTAAAGTATTTAATCGACGACGTTGCACCAACCTACGAAAAATGCATTAACTGTCATCCTATTAATGAAAAAAAAATGAGTACTTTCTCTATTGTTATTGTACATCTTGAAATTTGAATCTGAGCTTATAAAAGTAACTTATAACGGCGCAATTTTGTAGATAATACATTAGCAGTAATTTAGATTTTAAAAAATCAGCACAATTTGATTTACTTATGAAACTTTGGGCGCAAAAATACGAAGTGTATGTTCTGTTTTAAAATATCTTTCTTATCAAATTTCAATGAAGATTTGCGTCACTTTGAATGAACAAAATTGCGAAGCACTATAATGAAACTTTGAATATAATTATTGAATATATTTATTTATGGCAGAATTAATAATTTCCTATTGAACTTTGACTTCAATAGACTTCGTTTAAAATTCCGTTAATTATCTCTCGATGCAATTATGACTATGAAATATTTTCTAAATTCATAACACGAGGTTAAAAAAACTGAATAACGTCGTTAAAAAGTCGGCATTTGCCGTTTATATACGGAAATATAATGAATACATGATCATTACGCTGTATTCTATCTAGAATAATTAATAATAGAATAAAGAATAGAGTGACGTTTAAAGCTAAACGTTTGCACATTTCCGGTTTTGTTAACGAGGCAGAAAGATTATACAATGAATGAGGGAAAATAGAGAGAAAATATAAAATGCACAAAACAGACAAAGATGTATAGCTAAAGTTTTATTCCGTTACTGCACCGGAAAAGACTAAACTTCGTTTTAAAAATATACCTCGGCTTATACATTTTATAAAAGAATGGCATAGCAAGTGTTTGTCTGTCTCGGGTTATCACAAGAATTACTGAACGAATTTGAATGTGGTTTTTAACATTCGTTAGCTAATTTCTTGGAAGGGGCTTAGGTCTATAATAACACTGTCCGATGCAAATCGGATTGAATAGTGAATACATTTGAATGCGGTTTTTACAATTCGATAACTTCTTTCAGGAGCAAGGTTTAGATCTAGGTTATTTGCCTGGTGATAAATATTTTTCCGATCGGTATTTCTTTTTCTAAAGAATTATTTAACCTTCTACAAAAAGTAATCAATAATTCTTGAAAAATTGATCATTAATCAAGCTTTCGATCCTTAAATCATTCCTTTCCAGGATAAATTCACTTTTCTTAGTTGTTTTCTTTAAGAGGACAATGAATTGGAATAAAACCATTCTAAAGTAATTTTCACTATTTAAAAAAAACTCACATCCTGTAACAGACATAAGTCAATATCAGTTTTAAAATTTTATGATTTGAAAGATTAAAAATAGGGTATCGAAGATAAGCCGAACTACATATAAATCATCCAAACTGTAGGACGAAACCTAAAGAAGGCAGTGGTGAAAAAACGTCCTACTTATGAGGGCGCAGGTGGAAGATACCATCATTGATTTCTATATTTTTTATGTGGAGATCTTCGTCGCGGGACAGAAGAAGGGTCAAAAGCTCTGTCTTGTTACAGGACGAGGGCCGCACAGAAAAAATGGAGTTATCACAACTTCGTCCGACGAAGATCACATCAGGATGTAAAGAAGCACATTCCAATAATACATTTAAAAAAAAAATAGAACCATGGCTATAAAAGGGAAGTAGCTGACACAAAGTTCTTTAATCTCAACGAATTACGCAGCAACAAAATGCTATATGAAATTTATGTTTGTATATAAGAGCGCCTCAACGGTGCAACGGATCTGAATGAAATTTTGCATGTAAGTAATTTGACTCATATTAACAAATATATTACTTTTTATCCCTGTTGATTCAGTAGTTCCCGAGGAACAAAACTATAAATGTTATATAATGTGCCAAAGACGACAGTATGAGTAGGAAAACGCCTTCACGTTTTAGGTACTCATGAGTAAACAGGTAGAAGAGACGATTGTCGATTGTTACCATTTTTATGTGGAAGAACTTTTAAGAGCACTGGAGATCTTCCTCACTGGACGAAAGAAAGGTGAAGAGCTTTATCTGATTACACAACGGGTGCCCAAGATAAAACAAACAGTTATGTAAAGACGCATCTGATGCACGAAGCTAAACTGGAGATACCTGAAAACTAGAATATAACAATTTTTAGTTTGCGCAAATGTGCACAATTATGACCAAGCGCCAAAGAAGACAATGTGAGGAATAAAGCGCCCTTGTGTTTGAGTAGGTGGAAGATACTACGATTGATTTCTACAATTTTTATGTAGAAGAATCGCTAAAAGCGTTGGAGATCTTCTTCGCGGGATGGAAGAAGGGTCAAAAACTCTATCTCCATGCAGGGCAGGGAGCGCACAACAAAACTCCATCCGATGAAGGTCACATCGCGCTTGTAAAGAAGCACAGTGCCAAAGCAATGGACTACAAGTAATTAGAAAGAGTATTGGAGACAAATCGAACTACATATAAATTATTTGGAATACGTGCAGATGTCCCAACGTAGGCAGTGGGAAAAATAAAACGCCCCGGCGTTTGATATACTGAAAATTGAAAGAAATTAACGTAGATATACATTTTTTAAGAAATTCAGGATTTTTCTGTTTTAATGTCAATAATACTTTAAAATATTTGTACGATTTGTCGTTAGCAGTAACAGAAAGAAACAGAATAGAAACGGCCTGGCGGATACATTCTTTCAATTTTTTTCGAGTCGAAGAAGTCATCCAATAGCTCGGCGTAGGAAAAACTATGAACTATACCTAATATTGAATGAAATTGATGGGGAAAATAAAGGAGGCTCTACTTGCTAACAACATTGGACAGAAGGTGAGAACTTTTACAATTATATTTCTACTTTTTCATTTCTTAAATATTTTAAATATGAACACATCACTAAAGTGTTTTGTGTTTGTTCCAGATTTTTGGCGAAGCTGTTCTTGGCTTATCACAAGGATCTGTCAGTGAACTTTTGTCCAAATCGAAACCGTGGCATATGCTAAGTATTAAGGGCCGAGAACCTTTCATCAGAATGCAGTTATGGCTGAGCGATGCACACAATATAGATCGTCTGCAAGCACTGAAAAATGAACGAAGAGAAGAAAACAAGACGTCGATCGACAGGACCCGGCGCTCACGACAACAGTTCCGATACATCATCGAATGATACGTCGACATTTTACCATTCAAATTCACCGGGACCAGGTCCGCCATCGGCCAAAAAGCAACGTGTGCTGTTTTCTGGAGAGCAAAAAGAAGCGTTGAGACTCGCTTTCCATTTGGATCCGTATTCCAACGTTGCCACCATTTTTAGCTGGAGAACTAGGACTGTCAAGTAGAACTATCACAAATTGGTTCCACAATCATCGTATGCGACTGAAACAACAAGGTCCTCACGGAATTACAAACGATATTCCTGCGCGCGACCAATCCGGAAACCGAGCCCCCTTCATCCAGTACAATTTAGACTGTTATTTGCATTTGGGAATTGTTTTATATTAACAAAATATTATTGAGGTTTTAAAAATGTGTAATATAATTATTATTAATAAAAACTGCATAAATTTTAGTTTATCTTTAAATTGATATTCAAATAAAACATATTCTATATTAATAGGAATAAATATAAATACTTAATCAAGGCAAGGTCATTCAAAAATATTTCATACACTGCACTGGTCAGTGGCAGGATGCATGTTACTATTTGAAAAAACTTTATTCAATCAATGTATAAATTATCTTCAACAAAGTAAATATATTTCTAGACAAATAACATTTATTGAAATCTGCGGTTAAAATGTATTTATTTTATAAAGTATGAATAAATTAAGCTAAAAAATATTAGCATCAAAGTACATTTCAATTAGAGATAGATTTTGAGTTGAGTTAAAAAAATATACCTTCAAAACGAAAAACTAACTGTGACAGCGACCCTCTAAAATTTCAATATATTTCTTAAAAATAGAATTTAAAAAAAATTTATTTTAGTTTAACGGGGCGACACACCTTATGGGACTATTATCAAATTTTTGTAATATTCTCTTATCCTTTGGAAACGGCAAAGGAAGTAATCTTATGCTATTTTCTAATAGAACTAAAAAAAAAAAAAAACGAGTAACAAACAACAATAAAAAAGTTGCGAGGATAAAAAAAATCTAGCTAAAGTTTATTTCACTATCGACAATTTTATATTTATTTTGTGTCCCTAATTCCATTAAAACAAAATAATAATAAGAGGAATCACAAAAAAATTCTAAGTCAATCGAATTTTGACAAAAAAATCACACATGATCTATTGTCGAAATTTTGTGCTGTATTTTTCTTTGATCAACTCTAAATTATTATGAAATTCACGAAAAAATCTATTAATATAAGACAAATAAACAATTAGCCATTCAGAAATGTTTATGGTGACAAAAAAAAATCCAGACCACTTTGAAAAATTCATATTTCTAACGAAAATCCCACTTTTCATTTTGTTTTACTTTTAGTCCCTAGTATGACTATTAGACACAATAATACAGCAACAACGAGAATAAAAAAATCCAAATAACTCGAAAAGATAAGATTAATCACTTGAAGTGACGATTAGATCGAGAGGTGTAGTCGAATTCAAGAAGATGCAATTCCTTAAAACTTTTAATCTTCGACAAAATTTCAAAAAAAAAAAAAAAAATTGAGAGAGTACAAAAATGTCTGTACAGCTTCAATATCAATACATTAATGAATTAAGCAATTCAGGCAATGTTTGTTTGAAAGTTAAAAATACTCACGGCTATAACGTACTCTGTCATACTGCATCAACTTCAGTAATATTATCTCTCTCGGCCAACTGATATGCAGTTCTTAACAAAACTTGACCGGCTCAAAACATGCTTTTGCTCTATCGCAAATATTACAACGGTAAAAACATAATATTTGAATTTTAGATCATAGGCTTGATTATTTTATTTTTTAAGGGACTGATTCAGGTTACTGTGCTTGTAATATTATAAATAGGTAACTAATCTTTCAACCAGCCACTCCCTTCATTCATACATTTATTTAGAAAATATTTGATCATGGAATCGGTTCATTCTTTTTGAATCACGCTGTATGTTTTAGTTTTCAAAATTTATTTTAATAATTGTTTTACTTGTATAGTAGTTTTATTATTTATTTTTTACGAAAATTGTAACATTTTTTGTCACTTTATAATTTTTTCTAAATATTAAATTGAAAATTCGAATTATACTTTAAATCGTTTTCAAATCAGAACCGGACTACTGAGGGATTGTAATTGAGGAGCCCTGTTTTGCTATTTCCATTATGACGAAAAGTTTAGATTAGTAATTAAAACTAAATCAACCCGTCCTAATTCCAATAATAGGGTAGCTTTCTTAGCGGGGCTAGGTAATTCACAAATTTTCAAAAAAATTAATTAAAACAGTCAATAAACTTTTCGACCAATACGATCAACTTGGAAAACACTCAAAAAACCTGTCGAAAAAACCCCACCACCTATCACAAGATTTTGATGATAGGCCCGAAAAATTTACATTATTTTTGGGGCACAAAATTGAAATGCTACACTACTTTACTATTTTCTTTTCAATAAAATTTGTTTGAAAATAATATTGAAACAACGAATACAAATCATTACAAGTGAGCGGATTTAAAAAAAAAACTGTTTTAATATAATTGGAATGTGCCATTACGATTCATATAAAAACATAAAAGTTTATTAATTAAATATTTGATATACAAATAAAACGGATTATTTTGTTTACACCTCTAATTTGTTTTTTTTTCGCATGATAAAATCGGAAAAAATGAAAAACGTCAAATTAATTAATGTTACCTCAACGAGTATAATAAAAAAAGGGTACTAACTAATAAATCTATGCGTTATCACGGAACAATAAATTTAAATTTTCTTGTTCAGTGTACGTTACGATATTTTTTAATACCGTTTCGTTTGTGTTCTTTAAACCCCTAAATACATCGCTTACAAATATATATTTTTTTCCAATGCTAAGAGCTAAACATTTCATATGATTATTTTGTTATATTTCTGAAAAAAATGGACAAAAAAATGAGTCTTTTTGGATTTTTACTATTTCTTAACGTCTCGAAGAATATGGTCAACTTTCTTATGAGAATATTTCTTTACACTTCTCTCTTTTGCGGTTAGAGCCTAAATGATAAAAATAATTATATTCGAGCAACTAAGCATTTCAGGCAGATGTATTAAAGCAATGATATAATAGTTAACAAAGTTGAAAACACTTTCTATGGCTTAAGAGACATAAGTTTTGATGATTTTCCTAGCAAGGTCAACGACTGTTAATGGTATATGAAAGGACAGAAACTTGACGGTTAAAAACAGAACCTGAGTTGCACACCTACTCAGTACCCATAAGTGTACAAAGATTTTAAAAAAATCGAATAAAGCCTGATCCGGCTTCGCTCAGATTTGTCTGTTAAAGATATAATATGCTCCAGCAGACTTTATATTATTGTTACATTTCATTTGAAAATGTGAATGATAATATGATTAGATGAGAATCATTATCATAAAATTATGAACGTGTCCTGAATTGGCGCGAATTTAATTGTTTTTAATAGGGATGTTGCCTATTTTTGGGAAAGTGTTTTAAATCGTGCATAAGTACCTAATATAGCCACAAATATTTATTATTTTTATTTAAATACTACTCAGGCCTTAAAAATCATGTATTTTAAATCCCGTTTCAAATTTCGGTCCAAAACGCCAATACTAGTCGCGTGACGTCACCTGTTCATACCAAAGGAGGCTCAAAAGTTTACACAGGAGCTACCATTCTATAGATGCGGTCACAAAATAGGAGGCGTGCTCATAAGCGCTAGTAAATTAATGAGGTTATGAAAAGTGTTTTCGTAATTCTTGTTATAAAACATGAATTCTAAGTTTTCGAACTACTAGCCTTAATAAATACACTTTCCATGACGTTAAAACTCCTTTTTTTTTAAAGAAATTTTCGAATAAATTACACACTAAATATTAACCAAAAAACTTCATTGTTTGGCTAATATTTAGTGTGTAATTTATTCGAAAATTTGCGCTCTGATTGGTGTCTGTTGTCACGTGACTTGAGAATGATTTTATTAGGTTTATTTATTAAATATTAATTAAATTCCTTAAAAATAAGGAAAAATATAGTGGTTTTTAGTATTTCTATCATAGAAACTACCACTTAACGTTAAAATTATGTTTTTATTTGAACACAGTCAACATCCCTATTGTGAATGTACAAAAATCGAAGAAAAATCAAAATTACCAAAAAAACAAAAAAAGTCTATTGATCCAATCGCTATCAAACTACATAGGATTACCCGCTTGACTAATTTAAAGATTTCCTGAAAATTTTATCAAAGTCGGACATTTTTTTCATTACTTATAGTAATGCAGAAGTCCGTCTCTGATTTTCTGTATCCAGTGGCCATCTTTTATTCCAGACCGTGCCCGCTAAGACAGTTTCTACTTACATATATGTGTTTTGGGAACACTTAAATTAACGGCGTCTTCCCGTAATGTTGTAATCTTGTAATTGGGGCACAACACGGACAATGGGAAGGGATTGTTTAGGGACACGGGCCCGCAATTGAATTAGCTGTTAACTACGAATGCCGCAAAAACCAAACAATGTAACAAACATGTAGTGGAACAAGATTCAGTGAAGACATAGTTTCTGAACTTTCATAAGATTTATTAACTGATATTACACTTGGATATTCCATTCCTGTTTTTGGTGTAATTATATTTGGAGATATATAGGGTAAACGCGCTAGTTCCTAACCACTAACCTGTAGTCAACCTGTTTTATATTTATCATTGACTGATTAGATTACTTAATAGGGTCGTCTCACGTATCAAAAAATGATGCTAGCCGAGTTCACCCTGACTATTAAGCGCCTAAGAGAAACAGATGTATATAAATTATCTTCCTGGCAGTTTGTTTTCAAATTGCAAGATATCAAGTGGCCGTGACACGGTGGATCTAGTCAGCCAGTCACAGGCTGAATTATATTAAATTACAAATAGAACATAAAAAAAATTTACTCAGAATTCTTCAGTAGCTTTTTCTACCATTTTTTTTTTGTGTGTATTTATCAATGTAATTTTTAACGCGGAAACATATCACTACAAAAATGACGACAAATCTAATGTGACCATTTATATAGTAAATCTCTTTCTATAGATAAAGAACTGTAATTGCCTTCTACGTCATCGCTTGGCGATTTATGGTTTATATATAAAAAAAATCTAATCAATTGAGCGACAGGGCTATTCCAGCTTCAAAAATATTAACATTTTATATAATTAACAAAATTAAAGTTCTGGTAATGCGTGCGGTGTCGCGGTTAACCACTAGTAATAAATATTATCAAATTTATTATTCATTTTCGTGGTTACATAATATGACTTTACATGTAAAAATTAATAGCATGTCTGTCAGCAACTTAAATAATTTATTTTTAACAGGACAAAAAGAACAGCTGTTTTTTATTTTCAAAATATTTCCGAAACTATAAAACTTAGAAAAAAAATGTCTATGAAACTTTCTTAAAAAAATAAAAAGTGTAAAACCATTGTACAAAAAAAAAAACAACATAATAACTGATAAATAAAAATACTTGAAAATTCTACAAAAATATTTTAATTAAATTATTTCTCGACGATGGCTTCGAACAATAAATTTATCCTGAGGATGAACTTATTGTCTCTCCTTATTTGCATATTAAATATCCTTCTAAAATTTGGTTTCAATCCGCTCATCCGTTTGATCTGTGTCATGTATTCTTGTTTGCAATTAAGGGAAAATATGTAAGAACGAACAAATTGGTTTACATTATTTAGCTATGTATAAGGAATAACATGCACTGCTCAAAATTATCAACTTTTAATATGTGGGACGATCCTATTAACTGCGAATTTTGACCCCACTCTTCTTGAACACAAAGCACTATTGACGACTTATGTGATCTCGTGGCAGTAAATCGAAAACACTTAAAGCAGTAATAAAATATTGTGACACGAAACTGGAAAATACGTAGGCATACAAATATTCAAAAATCATTTGAACATTTCAAATTTGAACAGAGAATAAATAATTTAGTAATTTGTTGGTATGAGTATTTACGCATATTTACATTTGTAATTATAAAATTTAACATAAAATTTGCAAATGTATAAACATATCACATGAATGCTTCATCATATATTGAAACACTAATACACAAACACCGTTCATGCTTAAAGCTCGAGTTACATGGCCGAGTGGTTTGGGGAAATTATTTTTGTAATATTGCTCGCTACTAGCCTACCACAGTAAAATTCAATATTGAAGTTGTGCACCTTTTGGCGCGTTGAGAGTAAATTTTTAGCAGGCAATGAAAGCAGCTTGCATACAGCCAACGAAACAATTCGACAGTATGAAGTTGGAAACGCTAACGAAAATTCGACAGTATGAAGTTGGCCGCGCTAACGAAAATTCGACGTAAATGAAGTTAGCTATAAGAGTTAGCCCTGACAGAAATGACAGATGGACGGAGGACAGTGTGGTCCAGTGGTTAGCGTGTAGGCTTCTTGACCGGACTGTCGTGGGTTAGAATCCGACCTCTGCTCATGGATGTTTTGTGATGTGGTTTAGTTTTAAGTAATTATTTTATTTGATGTAATTAAGACGCTAATGACTTATTGTCGAACGTCTATAATCTACAATAAATTTTTAAAAAAGACAAATGGATTGAATTAGCGCACTTTCTGTCTCAAAAATGACTTGCAAGATTTCACTCAAACCGACAGACTGACAAACATGTGAAGCTGAATGAACGCTTTTAAAAAAAAATATTTACCTTTTTCAAAAAAGTCATTAAAAAGATGAAAATAATGAAATTTTGAGGTCGGCGTCAATTTAATTACTAAAACTTTTTAAATATCTACTTTTATTAAATTGGCGCTGACCTCAAAATTTAATTATTCTCATCTTTTTAGTGACTTTTTTGAAGGAGGGTATAACTATTGTCTTTTTTAAGTTTTTTATTTTTTACTTTTTAGTGAATTTGGTTTCGCACATTTTTAAAAACTACTGAACTGATTTAAGTAAAATGAATTTGGGACCACCTTGAAGGTATGCCCTATTAAATAAGAAAATAATTATCAAAATTGATTTACAGTTGACGAAAATATCGGTGAACAAACCTAATATACAACCGAATTGAGAACATCACCTTCTTTTTTTTAAGTCGATTAAAAATATGGTGTGTAATTCAACTATTGGAGATATGCCGCTATTTCGGTCTCTGTGACACTACCTTTAAAACGGAATACAGAAAATTATCCGTGTAAAACAGACGTATAAAGTCCCTTACTGTTCACATTCCCCAAAGTGCTCGTAATACGGCGTGCAGTAATAAACGCACGACACTGAAATTAAAATATTTACTTTATAATCAGATTTAATTCCCAAAGTGTCCTTAAAGTTGGTATCATTTTTTCTCTCATCATAAAAAAACGCTTGAATTTTTAAAAATCGACCTTTCGAAACTAAATAACGCAAACCTTGTTTTTTTATTGTGAGAAATGATGAATCTTTCAGTTGCATTAGCATGAATTTATTGCATTACTAGCGGCCCAGTCCGGCTTCGCCCGGGCGTAAATGTAATATATAGGGTATAAAAAATGAGGATCATTATCATTAGATTCTCAACGTGTATTGAATTTGCGCGAATTCAATCGCTTTTATTTGTGAATGTTCAAAAATCGAAGAAAAATCTTATTTCCCAAAAAGAAATTTAAAAAATTCTGTTGATCCGATGGCTACCAAACTTCAGAAGATCACCCGCTGGGCTAATCTAAAGATTGTCTGAAAATTTCATCAAAAATGGTCTACCCGTTTGGAGTCCATAGATTACATATACATCATTTTTTATCTATATAGATTATTAAAATGTAAAAAGTGGTTATTGTGACATAACGATAATAGTTGAACATATAGTATCGCGAACTTTTTTGTAGTTATTGATATGTTCTTTAATATTGTAGAACATACTTTTGTTCTATCATCAATAGTTTCCGCAGCGCATTTTTTTACACCTTGGGTTACGTTACTATATATCCCGAATATTTTCTAGCAATAAATATAGTCTATGCTACTCAGGGTGAATGTAGCTTTCTAATGGTGAAAGAATGTTTTAAATCGACACAGTTGTTTTTGAGTTTATTCATTACAAACGTACAAAAATACAAATCTTTCCTCTTTATAATATTAGCAAGATTAAATATTTCATAGTCACGTGACAGCAATTCATTAAACTTTGTATTTTAAAATGAAACACAAATGGTTCATTAATGTTCTGTAACAAAAAAACGGGCATGAATAGTATTAATTAAATTCAAAATCAAACTAGGGATAGTTTAAACGTTGACGTTTCAATTGATTATTTTAGTATCTGGTTAAATTTTAAATACCTACACGGTTTAATGCATTGCTGTCACTATAAAAAAATTATAATGAACGTTTGCAAGTTAAAAACAGGGTGTTTCTGACATAGGAAAAGTGAGAAGGCTAATTGCAAATAGTTCAAATTTGGTACGTGCAATCACTCTGATATTTGAACAACTTAATGTTAGATAGTACTGTTTTTATAAAATGTTCAAATTTTAACAAATTCTTAAGAAAAGTGATTAACAGCTAAGCTGCCTTAAACTTAACATTAAAACGCAAACTAGTTTTGTGAATTTTATTCAAAAAACAATTAAATATTTTATTTTAAAATAAGTATCTACTTTTAATAAATTTTTCTTCACACAAAGTTATTTTGTTTTTGACATTTAATTTCAACGTGCACTGGGACGCAACAGAATATATTACACTGATTCTTATGAGCTTAGCGACAGCACGATTTCAACGAGATATAATTGGTTTATCGCACCGCACCGCACTGCACAGCGTCACGCACATGTATGCATTGTCCTTTTGAATTTGTTGATAGTCATTATAAAATCAGCATGCAACGCAATCTATGATCTGATCCCCAAATAAACAGTTGATTATTATCAGTGCTCAACTGTATATCGTAAAAATGTTTTTTCCTCATTTTTCATTTCCCCGAAATATATGTCGATATTGATTATTCTGTGACAGAATGTCCATCTATTCGCGACTGTTGTCAAAAGGGGAAACAATTTCCATCAAATGTCATTGAAATAAATCAACTACAATCTGACATAATCCAGAATGTAATCGATTGTCATTTATTTCTGTCCATCTGTTACACTGACAAAATACGATCGGTAAATATTTCATATGAATTTTGGAAAGTCTGTTTTTGTTTCGGGTCAAACGCACTGCTAGTAAAAATTGCGTAATAATTTTAATTATATGGAAGAATGCTCAATATATCAGTTAAATTTTTTTTGCTGTTTTTCATGCCTGTATAGCAGTAATAATAATAATAATAATAATAATAATGCGTTTAACGTCCGTTTCTCGACTTTATGTCATAACAGACGCCATTCGCACCATTACTATTTTTCATTTTACCACTTCCCGTTTTTTCTACATTTCTTAAACTTCAACTTATATACTTAATAGCAATGGGCGAATGAAAGAATTACAGGAAATTAGGATAAGGTAGGTAATTTTTGAACTAGGAGTTTGATAGGTAATTGGCGGCCATGGCCTCAAATAAGGAACCACCTCGATATTTATCTGGAATTAATTGAGGAAAACCATGGAAAACCTCAATCAAGATGGCCGGTACAGGAATTACCGTTTCGCGGCGAAAGGCAGTAGGAAAAAGTCCCAGCCACATCTGCCCCCACCGGGAATCGAACCCGGACCTCCCGAATGCGAGTCTAGTGCTGTACCACTACTCTACCCAGTAGTATAGCACTAGTGCGTAAAGAATTACCACATTTGCTAGCGGCGTCGTCAAATGGCAGAAAATATAAACAATTCTAACATTTTCCTATTAAATTTCACACCCACTAAATCGACTCGGATCGACTCGGCGCGGATATCTATAAGCGCACTGATAGGTTGTAGAGTGCATCTGATCCGATCAGTGCGTGTGAGCTCATTTAACTCTTTAACGACTACGGGGACACAGTTGTCCCAAACAAAAAATTTAAAAGAAGTGAATAACTAAGAAACTAGTGGGTGTCATTTTACATTTATTATTTCCTGAACGTATCTTTTCATTTTTTATATATGGCAACACTGCATCTGAACCGTCATTCTTTGATTATGATCACTGGAAATTGGATCATCCTAAATTGTACAAAAATGGTTACTTTCGCTCCTACAATCTTATGGTTCTGAAAGGGTTAACTTCATGTATCCCAAAACCGCCGATCCGATCCGATTTAGTGGGTGTGAATCTTTCAGAAGCACAGTCTTTTCACTTATTTTTGTCACCTGTTTGTCACGCGTTTTTTGATCCAATGTTTAAGGCAAAAATATACATTTATTGAAATTTTTAAGCAACAAGTTAAATTTGTGTGAAGCTTAGTGCTTAACCACAGCTAATAAAAACAGCAATAAAATGAATTTTGCGACCACAATTCAAAATTGCCCGAGAGCATATTTTACGACCTGAGGGATCAGTAGCCTCAATATGTTGTTTTATTGTGCTTATAAGACAAATTCTTCTTGTTTCGGCAAATTACTCTAAGAAATAGTGGATATATTTGTGAATATATTTATGTATATGTATTTATTGAAATGATTTTAATAACGAAATATCAACGTTAAAAAAATTAAAACAAAACTTCGTATTTCGTTATAATTAAATATCTGCAGCGAGACTGAATTTTCTAGATGAATGATTTTTTTCTGTGTCATAAAACGCCAATATCTGAAAAACCTCGAGCGTAATATTTTTTTTTTATATTTGTCCAACGTTTACAATATACGATATTGTGAAGTCGTGCATTTGTCAAAATGTGATCGTCTCTTTTTCTAAACGCCGCTGTTTCTAGTTTTGTATCAACCAAACAAGTCATTTTAAGGATTGTATTACGTAAATATATAAATCCAACTTTACGACTTTCCGCGGGTAAAGCAAACTCCATTTTTATTGCATGAATACAGACAGATTTCTCTAAACTAAGCAAATATTCGTAACTATACGAATTTCACATTTTCAAATATCGTTTTTTCCGCGTTTCACAAATAAGATTTTTTTTCGAAACAATTTATGACGAAGGAAATAGGCTCATCAAAGTAAGTCAAAAAGATTATTTAATCATATGACCTAAAACGCACCTTCAGAGAACCGTAGATGAATTTTCTTTTTTGGGGTTATTTTAAAAACGGTAAACGATGAACAAATAAATTCCTGGGCATTTAGTTAACTTTTCATTTATAACATTAAGTCAACATTTCTACGGTAATATGGGATCTTTAAATTTTTTTAACTTCTTCGGGCAGAACTGAAATGATTAAAAATACAAATTAGTTAACTAATTTGTATTTTTAATCATTTCATTTCTGCCCGAAGTAGTTAAAAAGATTTAACGAAACGTCGCAAATTTTTTAATTTAGTTTTAGCTATATTAAAATTGAATTGTTCAATTTCCCGTTAAAAAATAAAAAAAACTTATTAATTATAATGGACGTGAACAATATTGAGAATTTAAATTTTACATTTTACAAATTTGATTTTTTCTCTATTTCTAAAAGAAAAAATACATAATATACAAATGCATAGTGTACCGACAAAACAAAGAACCAACAAATAACATTTTCAGAGTTACATCTCTGTTATATGACCGTCGATATTTGCGAAAGTTTGTACGACGACTACTACTCGTTATTACGAACGTCAGCTCGCTATTTTGTATTCGGAAGTGCGAACTGTGAGAAAGAAGTGAAAGACAAAAAGAAGAAGGCCTTGACAACATTAAATGCAGCAATATCAGTGCTGTTGTCGCAATACTAAAAATAAAACAGATAGCTTCAATAATAAAATCTGTGTCTATGTGTGTGTTTTCTGTGTGTAGATTGCAGAAGGGAACTTAATAAAATGTAAAGTAGTTCACTCACCGAACGTAGTCCCTTACATCATCGACTCTAATATTGTAAACGTAGAGTTGTGACGTTACCTGAAAAATAAAAAAATGTTTATGTTAAAACTAAATGGAAGAATTTTAAACTTGAAAAAAAGAAACCTTAGAAGTGCCAAGTAATTAAATTGACGCTGACCTCAAAATGTTATTATTTTTCTTTTAGATTTGCTTTTTTAAAGGAGGTACAATTTTATTTATAAAAAAGTATGTGCAATCTTTACGTGCGGTTGAATGAAAACATATAAACAATACATATATTGTTAGGTTTACAGTTTTTTTTACACGCATACTGTTTAGATACACATAAACAATCATACTGGACATAACAAAAACTAGAAATTCGCTCTAGAAATCTTTAAAACTGTACATTCATTTTAGACAAAGTTACGATTTTATTAGTGTATTTGCCATATGGCAACATACACTATTGGCGTCGGTCGGATGGCGGGACCTAGGGGTCGGACCAAAATTTCTCGACGTTTCATAACCTCCTAAACACATTGGCACCATTTTTAAATATATATATATATATATATATATATATATATATATATATATATATATATATATGTGTGTGTGTGTGTGTGTGTGTGTGTACGGGCAATAACTTTCGAAAGCGTTAATTGATTTTAACGAAATTTGGCCCACATATTGAAATCCATCACCGCAAGAAGCCTATTTAAAATGGGCGTAATCGGGCCATTTTAAGGGTAGTTTTTAGGGGTTGAAAAATGTTTTGGGCCCCAAAATACCGAAAAAATTCCCAGAATGGTTTCAAAATTGACATTTAACTCGCTAGTAGTAATTAAAAAGTGCCCCTAAAATTTTAATAAAATCGGCTCAACAGGACCGGACTTACAAATTTTTTGAAAACACTAATTTGCCGATAGTGACGTATTTATTGAAGGGTGTATTTAATTCGGTGTAGACGTTAGATTGATAATAATATTACAATTAAGAAAAAAAATGTTATTTTAAGGGGTGTATTAAGGAGTTAAATTTTTTATTTTACCCAAAAACAAACTTAATTTCACATAATAAAAGTATAAAACCACACGGCCCTATACAAGCAAATACACTATATTGTCGGCAGGGTTTTGGCACTGCGACCCGGGTCTTTTTTTGTATGGATGCGCTATACTATATAAATAAACTTAGCCGCGCAAAGAAACGTCACCTTCTTTCGTAATGCCAGCTCACCGAGTAACTCCTTCGCCAAATTTACAAAACGCGCTTAAAGAAGTTTTAATTAAAAAAAAATTTTTTATCAGTTATTTATAAAAGGTTATTATAAAATAACTGCTATAAAAAATAAGTTTTACATCAGCTAAACATAAAAAAACTGTGTTTTTTCGTTGTAATGAAACAGGTTTCATAATAGAATATCGGTCTCGACGTAACCATAAAATTCAGTTTTCACTGGGCTACAGTGTCAAATTGACGATACAGCTCAACCATCGAAGCTTATCTTTGCGACTGTTTAAGCAGCTTGTGACATGAATATCAAATGCAGTGAACATTTTTTTTTTCACTTGAGGGTTGATACTCGCCATAATTTTTCATTTCCACCAATGAAACATTTTACACCTACTCGGAAATTCTTTTTTTATTGACAATTTATGTCATTTGTGCAATAAACTAAAACCATTTCAACCATAAAAAATCTTTCAGCTTATTTAAACACACAGTTTATTTCAGTTTAACATAAGTAATTTATAAATTAACGGAGGAACTCGTATGAAAACAAAATAAGGTCCGGAAAATATAAAATATTGATATTTATTATTTTATTCAATTTACCTCAGTTGTCGAGCATCTATAATCTACAATCTGTCTACGTTAGTTAAACATTTTATCAATCTAATCCAAAAAGAATCCAAAACATGTAATTTGGTTTTGATTTCAGCTAAAATCAAACCAAAGGTCTTTTCGAAACTGAATTGTTGTATCACAGAACTGAGAGCATGGAAAATTAACGAGTAGTAGAGTACAACAAGGAAGACATAAACAAAATGAGTAGCGCGACAAAGACAGATTATATAAATTAAAATAATTTTTATGGTTTTTAGTATTGAAAGAAAACAAAGACTTTTTTTCTTATCGTGTTTTCTCTATGCCCTAATTCTGTGGTAGACCCTGTATGCAATATATTTCTGTAAGTATCGCGAACCGCTATGTCAATGCCTGTCGGTATTTTTTAATGAAAAAATAATACATTGATTTGAAAAAATACGATATTTTTTATACTCCAATATAAAACGAATTAGGTATATATTTTCTGCGTTTTAGTTTTCGTGAAGCAAATGGCACAAAACAACTCTCATACGATGTGTTTTTAAAAAATTACATTAACATAAACTTGGAATTCTTTCAAATATACTACACCGTAAGGCCCTGCTTAACGCGGGAGATACGTTCCAATAAATTTCTGCTCTTATACGAAACAGCGCTAAACGAGGTCATCTTAATACGTGGATAATAAGCATAAAAAAACCGAGAATAAGAACATTTGTTAGTTTTTTTTTATTTAATTTTGTAACATTTATTGTTAAATACTTTTTTATTATATTAAATATAGATTTATTTATTGCTAATAACGATTATTGTTTTTAAAATATTTATGAAAATCAAATTAAAGTTCAAGTAAGAAGTTATGTTTGTGATATATTTTGATATATTTATTTGACATATTATTTTGTTTTTGTGAAGAAGTCATCTAATGTCGTTTGCCTTTTCCTGTTTCGTTCAGCAAGCTGTTGTCGATAGTAAGATATTGCATCAATGACACTTCATCTTGTTTTTGAACTTCTATCAACATTTGAATCATTTTGTATAAACTGATCCATAATTTAGGTTATAGTTTTTAAGAAACCGCGTAATACTGACAGAGCGTTAAGCGAGGTCTTACTGTAGTTGTGACACATATCATAAAAAAGAAGTTAAATCTGGATTATACAATAGAATAATAAACTCTATGCATATTTATCTGCTTTTAGTGTACATATTAATTAATTAGTAGATAGCATAATTTCATTAAAAAAGCTCAAAGCGCGCACAACTTTTAAGTTGTAACGAAATAAAATTGTGCATTCAAAAAATAAAATGCAGTTATATGAATAAATTATTACAGGACGTATTTTTAATTCACTGAAACATATTTCATAGTCTTTCTGTTTTCCGTTTCAACAATTCATCTACCAATAGTTTACTCAATTAAAATGCCTGGTCTGAACTATTTTGAGGTCACAAATAGCTACGATAATTTCAGCCTAGCACCAATTCATAGTTATTAGTGTATTTGCCATATGGCAACATACACTATTGGCGTCGGTCGGATGGCGGGACCTAGGGGTCGGACCAAAATTTCTCGACGTTTCATAACCTCCTAAACACTTTGCCACCATTTTTAAAAATGTTTATATATATATGTATATATATATATATATATATATATATAGGTATATATGTATACGGGCAATAACTTTCGTAAGAATTAATTCATTTTAACGAAATTTGGCACACATGTTGGAATCCATCACCGCACGAAGCCTATTTAAAATAGGCCCAATCGGGTCATTTTAAGGGTGGTTTTTAGGGGTTGAAAAAAGTTTTTGGGCCCAAAAATACCTAAAAAATTCTCAGATTCGTTTCAAAATTGAAATTTAACCCTTTAGTAGCAATTAAAAAGTGCTCTTAAAATTTTAATAAAATCGGCCCGACAGGACCGGATTTTCAAATTTTCTGAAAACACTAGTTTGCAGATAGTGAGTTATTTACTGAAAGGTGTTTTTAATTTTGGTGTAGACGTTCGATCGACAATAATAATGTAATTAAGAAAAAAATGTAATTTTAAGGGGTGTATTAAGGACTTATTTTTTTTATTTTGCCCAGCAATCACCTTAAGTTCACATAATAAAGCCACAAGGCCTGTATTAGCAAATACACTATATTGTCGGCAGGGTTTTGGCACTGCGACCCGGGTTTTTTATTAGTGTATTTGCCATATGGAAACATACACTATTGGAGTCGGTCGGATTTATTTACCGAAGATTGTATTTTATTTGGTTCTGATGTTGAATTGATAACAATATTTTAACTAAGAAAACAAATTATTTTAAGGGGTGTATTAAGGGGTTATTTTTTTATTTTGTCCAAAAACAAACTTAGGTTCATGTAACAAAGCCACACTACCTGTATTAGCAAATACACTATATTGTCGGCAGGGTTTGGGCACTGCGATCCGAGTTTTTATTTTTTATTTATAAATTGAAAATACAGTTCGGTGTGTGAATTCTATATAATCAAAAATGATTTAAAAATGAAGATTCTAATTACAAATTCGACAGTATGAAATTCGTCATAAGAGTCTCAGACTGAAATGGCAGATAGACGACATCAATGCACTTTCTATAATTTTGGAAACTATATAACATATTCGACGACTGTAACCTTTGATTACAATCAATAGTCGTTGTGTCATCCAGTGGAATTTATAATATCGTATTATTGATTCCTCAATGAATTTTGAAAGTATTATTCTTAAACATTTTGAAGATTTTATTTTAATAAATTATTTACAAGTATATAAAAAATTCGTTTTTTTATCACGCCAAAAAAGTTTAACTTGAAAAGCGCGTACATAGGTGCACGAACCCACCTTTTCGTTTTCAAAAGTGGAGTCGTTAGTTGTGACGGAGTCGGTATTTGTACACAGAGCAGTTATTTACGTATGTAAAGTATTTTCTCTCGATTGTCAGTGTGTTAAACATAACTTCCAACATCATGCATTGCATAATACGAAACGTACGTACGTAGTACCTACTTCCACTGCAAACGTCATATTATTCATATTAACTCATTGTTTTGTTCAAACGTAGTGACCCATTAAATAAACTTAGTATTTTACATGTCTGGCATAAATTCGTTTAATTGAATTTTGTTTTGCTCAAAACGTCGTTTTTTCTCAACACTCAAGTTTACTAGAAACTAAGGTTGGGCGTTAACATTGTTGAAGCTGTGACTAGGCGAAACGCGGTAGAGGACGGGGGAAGTAGGCTTGTGGAGTCTTTATCCAAACAGTTGGGGTAACAATAATTGAAAAACCAACCGAGCTGGGTAGAGTAGTGGTACAGCACTAGACTCGCATTCGGGAGGTACGGGTTCGATTCCCGGCAGGAGCAGATGTGGCTGGGACTTTTTCCTACTGCCTCTCGCCGAGAAACGGTAATTCCTGTACCGGCCATCTTGATTGAATTCCATGGTTTCCCTCAATTAATTCCAAATAAATATCGAGATGGTTCCTTATTTGAGGCCATGGCCGATTACCTATCAAACTCCTAGTTCAAAAATTACTTACCTTATCCTAATTTCCTATAATTCCTTCATTCGCCCATTGCTATTACGTAAGTTGAAGTTGTAAAAAATGTAGAAATAACGGGAAATGGTAGATGAAAAAATAGTAATGGTACGAATGGCGTCTGTTATGACACAAAGTCGAGAAACGGACGTTAAACGCATTATTATTATTATTATTATTGAAAAACCAAACCTAGACATCTCACATCGACTCAACCAATCAGAGACGTAACCACATTTATAGCCTTTTACGTCTAGCCTTCTAGTATTCTAGTAACCTTGCTCAACACGTCTCAAAAAAGGGCAGTTCCTGGTGTGTTTTCATTTCTAAATTATTTATTTAAAAATTCATAGGTCTGTGTAATAATAAGAACAAAAGACCTTTCCATAAAATATTCACATAAATTCATAGTGAAAATAAAATTCATAAGCGAAGTAAAAAACAACATATTTTTGTTTACTTTCCTGATCTAACTTTCTTCGTTAGAGTCTGAGCAACTATAAGTCCTTTTGTATTTCATCTTTTCAACCTATTTTCTCACTCTAATCTTTCATTTCTTCTGTTCATCATACATTCAATGTACTTCACTACTCCCGATTCTTCGCTGTTCAGTATCTCACCTATTGTCTGATTTTCAGTGTTTTCCATGTTTTTCTTTTTTTCTATGTTCATCCCTTTGCAAGTTTTAATCAAATGATGTGGATTCTCTTCTTCATTGCATAATACACATATCCTTCCATCATACTCATCTTTTTTCGCTTTATAAATCCATCCCCCTAATCTAAAACCAGCTAATATCTTTTTAAATAAGCGTTAATTGTAAACCTACAATAGTCGACCCGAAGATATGTAAGTGAGACGACCACAGATGCTGAGAGTCTATATTCTATAATCTAATCTAAAACAAAGGTTTATAAAACTTGTTCATATTACATTGAGTTTGCGTTAATTACAATCCTAATTAGACAGGTATAGATGTGTACAGATAAAGTTTGTAAATACAGTGTAATGTTATTATGTATCTGGTAGATGCGCTGAAATATGTCACCTGTGCAAAATATGTACGCCCTGCTCCATTTTATGTTTTATTCTGTACATTGAGCCTCCACTGCGCGGGAAATGTTAAATTTACTGTATGTTACCTATTGAGGTACGAAAAGTCAAGAGTTTTGTGTTGAAAGAATTCAAAACAAACATTTGAGTAAATTATAAGAATTTTCAAGTGACTGAAACGTTTCCAATACCTTCGAATATTGGCAGCTTACATAAATCTGTTAGCACCAGACCTACCAATTTGATAGGGGACAGTAAAGACGGAATATTGGTTTACGTGAGGTATGATTTAAGAAAAATCTGTAGTTTGGATATGATTGTTTTTTAATAGGTGGCAGCAAAATCTAAAATTCGCGCAAAAGTGGATCTAGCTGGTTTGTAATTTAAGCCAATAGTTTTTTTTTTCTAAAAAAAATATCTAGTATAATAGCTTTTGTCTGCTATAATTGTTAAGAAACATTCATTGTTGTAGCACTATATTAGAAAAAATTATTATTCCAACACGTCACCGTCGGGATTTAAATCCGAATCTTTCCACTTTCGCGGTGGAATGAGTTAATCATTTACTCTACGGTGCACACAATTCAACATTTTTATCCTTCATAATATAGCGATTTACAGCACTCAAAAATCGAAATATTATGAAGGATTAAAATGTTGAATTGTGTGCACCGTAGAGTAAATGATTAACTCACTCCGCCGCGAAAGTGGAAAGATTCGGGTTTAAGTCCCGACGGTGACGTGTTGGAATAATAAATTTTTCTAATATAGTGCTACAACAATGAATTTTTCTTAACAATTATAGCAGACAAAAGCTATTATACCAAATTAATTCAGCTGATACGTAGCTACAAGCGTATGTAAAATATCTACTAATATAAAAAAAAAATCGGATATATATGTTTTTTGAAAGTACCAAATATTACAAAATGGTGTAGAAAAAAAATATCATTTTTTTTAGGTAGCCCGCTCTGCTCTCCCTTCTCTACTTGCAAAATATTTCAGTATATTAATTTCCAAATTAGATAGGTACGCCACGGCCGCAGACGCTTAGCTGTCTCAATGCCCCACATTTGCCTCTGAATCCGCTACCACCCTACGGAAGGCTCCAGCGCCCACTGGGAGGTGATACCATCCCGTGTTGGAAATCTATGGTGTTGAGCAACACACTCTAGTTATTAGTAGCTCCGTGATGAACTAGATATACTAGAAACATACTTGAAAGAGGAAAACAAATACTAGTATGTTCATGTTACATAAAAACATACATACATATATATATACCTTACGTGTAGTGCAAATATGTTACGTAATAGAATAGTTCCGCGACTACACAATTGAATACATCCTTTTACACGTTTACATCCTTTCAATATTATATGCTGTAAAAAAACATTTGAGTTAATTGGGAAATTATAGCATTTTAATAAAAAAGGAAACATATTTTTTAGGCACGGCAAGTAGAAGTGATTTCGATGAACAGTGTGTGGAAAAAGCGTGATGGAAGCAGTGGTCGGGATAAAGATTTCAGAGTAGGTACAACCGTTCTAGTACTATATAAGTACGGACATTTTGCATAAATTAAATTTCACTTCTGTAAAGTGTACAAAAAACAATAATTAGTCATCCATTTATTAATCTTATTTGCACGACATGGAAATCCCCCTATTTATATAAACTATTCAATAAATTTCAAAACAAAATATAGTGAAATTCATTATTGTTTTATTTTCAATAGAACAATATCGTAATTGCTCTACTCTATTCTATACTTTTAAACAAACAAACTACTAATGTAAACAAGCGAATATGTAAAAATCGTTAATTGCAAACAATCAAAATAAAATGGCTCTCGTTACTTTAAGTTCAAAACAACAAATTGCCTTTTACCCATTTGAAACGGATGTACTCTACTATTGGTAACAAAAAATGATCAACGGTTGGACTTGTGTATTTTCAACACTATTGTTTTCAGTGGATTTGACTCGCGCATTTTCAAGTTCTTAGCCCCTACTTTGAACGCAAAGTGTCTCCTCAAATTAAGAAAGGTTTTTTGCTGTTTGATCTATGACTACCATGAAATAAGAATTAAGAAGAAATTGAAAATAGCACCAATTAGTCCCGGCAGGTTGAAAATAGATGAGTTCTACTGTATAGGTGTATTTCATAATTATTAAACCAGAAATGTCAACTCTCTCTTAGTTAGGTATTGTAGATTATAAACGCTTGACAACTAAGGTTATGAACATCTGAACAGCTTCCCGTTGTAATAATGTAATGGAATATAGTTTAAAAATCTTATTCTCGCTCCAGTTTTATTATATTGAAATCACTGAATATTACATAAAAATAAATATGCTTTCTATTTTTTTTTACTTATGAGTACCTATAATTGAAGTGTCAAACCTAGATAAAAAAATTAATTAATTAAAGGACTATTATAGTTATGAGTTTCCCGTTTAAACTTTTCCATTTATTGTATAGTTTTTTTTTCTCTAAACTATCAATAGGCACGTACTTCCACCATAAATACCTGCTCTTCCACCATATTTCAAATATCACTATTTATTAGCAGACGCTTTTACGAGTGACGGAGACTACATATTATTATGTAATAAATAAAGAGGGATGAACAGTAAGTGAAAAAGTTGTGCCTTTAGTAGTTGACGGAATGTTAAAATTGTACGTTTATTTATTAATTTATAAACTATACAATATATATTGATAGAATTTCGTCAGTTACTAAGGTCACTATTTTTCACGCATTGTTCATCCCCCTTTATTTATTACATAATAATATGTTAAATGAGTTGTTAAAAATTCTGCTTTTCAGAAATAAGCGATATCAGAATCAGTGATAACAGAGAAAATGTGGTGGGAGGACGGGTATATATGGTGGAGGTACATGCTTGATGCAATGAGGTTTAGAAATTAAAACTAACAATAAATTATTCAACTTAAATAATTAAACAATAACGTCTTTAATATTTTTTGTTCTAATATATATTTTTAACGTGGAAGGAAAGTTTTGTTGAGGAACAGTTGAAAAAAAAGAAGCTTTACCGATGTTTTGCTTGTGGCCTACGTTTCGGAAAATATATTTCCATCTTCAGGGCCTATGAAAATGTACAAGATTATACGATAGTTTTATTTTACAATAATTCGTATAAAATTTAAAAATTAAACCAACTGGGTACATTATTGTATAATAATAAACTATTGTATAATCTTGTACATTTTCATAGGCCTTGAAGATGGAAATATATTTTTCGAAACGTAGGCCACAAGCGAAACATCGGTAAAGCTCTTTTTTTCAACTGTTCCTCAACCAAACTTTCCTTCCACGTTAAACAATAACAATAACATTTCTTTATAAATGTTATTTATCTGTTTAAATATAAATGCGCTAATTATAGGTATAAATAAATTTAAAAAAAATAGAAAATGTATATATTTTTTTAAATTTCTAAATATTCATTGATATATTCCAGTACGAACCAAAAATAACAAATGAAAATTGTAGAGCTAAAAGGAGACAACAGCTATAGAGTATAGACGCTCGACAAGTGATACTAGCGAATAGTGCAATAAATTAGGCATAAAAACCGACAAATCTGCATTATTCACACATAAAAAACTGCAGAGTTTTAAATAAATTTGTTTCCTTTCTGTGGATTTAAAATCCATTTATTACAATTACATAAAAACAACCTGAATTTGTTAAAAGCATTAAAAGGTTTAGCAATGTAAACGTCTCATCTGAAGAGCAGAGTATCGACTAGCATATAGTACTTGTTTTATATTTCACTGTACAATATATTACAGCGGCTATTTAACCAGTTAATTAACCAGTAGTTGATTCTTTTACAACACTACTCTTTGACATACAATGTACTTTGAACTAATGAAACTGATAGTAAATCTTTGTGAACTATTGCCAGCTCTACCAGCGTGAATTTCAATATAATAGCATTTGTATACGGAAGTAGAACAGGACACAATATAGGATACCAGGAGCAGATGGAGGTAACAGTGGGACAGTAGCATGCAGGAGGACATATCCTATTATGTTTGTATGTGACACGAGGACATAATAGCAAACATGAATAGAGGCGCAAGTGTCGAGCGTTATTCTGATGTTTGTTGCTAGTGCCATTGCTGCCAACGTTCCTGTATCAAATGAAATGTACCTATGTCACATATAGTACCTTTCTGTGTATATTATATTATTGTAGTTATACCGAAAACGTTATACAACGAGCGTTTCTAAGAAAAATGATAAAATTCAATTAAGTTTTCTTGTAATTAGAAAATACTTCAGTTAAATAATAATAGGAGAAAAGTGCTTATGCACACAAGATGTTAAGTTGAAAAGAAAACTATTCCGTTGTTATATATTATACAAAGAATTTCAATTTGTTATATTATGACTCCCTGCAGATTGACTGTATGCTCCAACGTAGCAAGAAGCTTTCGTTGTCTGTTTAGTATTGTTTGTACGCGGCATTAGCTGTTAGTTACAGTTCCAACAATAATTTTCAATAAACGTTATTTATTTAATAAATAAATAATAATAATAATGCGTTTAACGTCCGTTTCTCGAATTTATGTCATAACAGACGCCATTCGCACCATTACTATTTTCCATCTACCACACTTCCCGTTATTTTAAAACATTTTTAAAACTTCAACTTATGTAATAGCAATGAGCGAATGAAGGAATTATCGGAAATTAGGATAAGGTGGGCAACTTTTGAACTAGGAGTTTGATAGGTAATCGGCCATGGCCTCAAATAAGGAACCATCGCTATATTTATCTGGAATTAATTGAGGGAAACCATGGAGGCGAGGAGCAGTAGGAAAAAGTCCCAGCCACATCTGTCCCCGCCGGGATTCGAACCCGGACCTCCCGAATGCGAGTCTAGTGCTGTCACCACTACTCTACCCAGCTCGGTTTCTAACTCCATAAATACAAATTTTTTTCTCGTCCACGGTTTTCTTCACAAAATGATATTATGCCGTGATTATATTTTGACAGATGATCTGAATGTAATATTAGATACGTGCTTTTCGAAAATAACTTTTAAGGACTCTTTTCTATTATCGGCAAAACCCAAAGCAATCAAACTGACAAATTCGAAACATTTGAAAAGAGTCAAGAAGTTTTACAGCGCCAACAGAACCTTTTATTTTTAAAACAAAAATGTCATCAGTCGTATGATTCAGGTTTATTAGTTCTTTTACCACTTTTCTCTCTGCTCAAATATTTAAGTGTTTACGTAAAAGACGTAACATTTAACACATTTTCTTTGACTTGTTCCCGCAGGTCACGACACAGTAAACTTTACCGTTAGATAATTTACTCATTTGACATTTCGAGATTATGACACAGCACACAAATCATAATAATTATTTGTACTGTTACCATCGAAATATTACAACGATAAGTTACTGATTGGTCACTGCGGTCGTTAGTAGTCCAATTCAAGTAAGCTCCGTCTTTCTGCATGGTGTCTATAGTAACAAAATTGCGTGACGGGCTAATGCCCCTTTGTGAAAATCATAAAATACGCCTAAATATAAAAATAAAGTGTTACCAAAATGGCGTCTCATTCCAATGTAATCAGAATAAAAACCCGGGTCGCAGTGCCAAAACCCTGCCGACCATATAGTGTATTTGCTTATACAGGCAGTGTGGCTTTATTACGCGAACTTAAGTTGGTTTTTGGGCAAAATTAAAAATTTGACTCCTTAATACACCCCTTAAAATAACATTTTTTTCTTAATTGCAATATTATTATCAACCTAACGTCTACAACGAATTAAATACACCCTTCAATAAATAAGTCACTATCTACAAATTAGTGTTTTCAAAAAATGTGTAAGTCCGGTCCTGTTGGGACGATTTTATTAAAATTTTAGTGACACTTTTTAATTACTACTAACGGGTTAAATGTCAATTTTGAAACGATTCTGAGAATTTTTTCGGTATTTTGGGGCCCAGAAACTTTTTTCTACCCCTAAAAACTACCCTTAAAAAAGCCCGATTACGCCCATTTTAAATAGGCTTCTTGCGCTGATGGATTTCAACACGTGGGCCAAATTTCGTTGAAATCAATTAACTCTTATATATATATATATATATATATATATATATATATATATATATATATATATACATATATATATAAACATTTTTAAAAATGATGCCAACGTGTTTAGGAGGTTATGAAACGTCGAGAAATTTTGGTCCGACCCCTAGGTCCCGCCATCCGACCGATGCCAATAGTGTATGTTGCCATATGGCAAATACACTAATAACTTTATTCATTAGTAACTATATTTTATGGGACTTCTCATTAAAATAAAAAACACATCTATCACGAGGACACGTTGTTCCGTAGTCCTGCGATCCCCTGCGCTCCTCACAGTTACGTTGCGTGAAGACGTGTTTATCTGCAAGAGGGGACTCCGCCTCAGTGCACCGCCCGCAGTTTATGTAAACGGTACACTGAAATGCATAACAATGACTAAGGCAGGGAACTTCTGTTGTCATGTAAATACGGTCCCTTCTATAATACATCCCTTTTTGAACAGTCGAAACTCGATTATTCGGAAGTGAAAATTACTTTACTAGTTTTTCAATATGCCCCCTGTCTCACCTGCATTACCCCATCGTAAGTTGAATGTGTGTGTACATGTAAAATATACTTACTCGTGTTTCAAAAATATCTCACTTTTATGAAAAATCTTATTCAATCTTTGGTGTTAACGCTTCCAAATAAACTAGATAAATAAACTAGATAAACTAGATTTTTACCTTTTTTTCATTCAACGTTTTCACTTCGAAAAAAATTTTCCGTTTGAAAGCCACTAATCCCCTCTTGTAGGGAATATTTTGCAGTTTACAAAACCCTACTTTAATTTTCTGTACGATCATTATGTCCCGGGTAATTAATTATCAAAGTCAAAAAAGACTTTTTTACTTTGATTGACGATAACTCAGCGCCAAATCATCGTACAGAGCTTTCAAGAAGGTCAAATTAAAACTAATTAAATTTTCTAAAAAAGTTTCATAGTGAAATCACCAAAAAAAATTTATCAAAGCCCATAGACCGTCTTAAACACGATAAAAAATTTGAAAATATTTTTCTTCATTGGATTTTGTACGATACTCAAAATTCGCTTATGCTAAAAAAAAATTTAAGTCCAGGTTCGAAAACAAGACACTTTAAGCTACAATTTCCTTTTTTTTTCAATTTCCTGTACGACCATTTTCCTCCAAGTTACAGCCTGTCGAAAATCAGCGAAAAATTTGGATTTTTTTTAATATCCTTTAATTTCTGCGACTAATGTATATACCTTTCTTTCCATATAACTTTTAAGCAAGTTTTTATAGTTTATTTAATCTAAATAAACGATTTGAAATCAAATAAAAATAAAAAAATTATCATAAATTTCGCAGCAAATATTTTTGTACAGACCAAATTAAGTTTGAAAAAATATTTGAGCAAGCCAAATTTTTCAGTATTTTTAATATGTTTGTAGAGAAAAAACTTCAAAACGTTAATTTTCCTTCTCGTTATTCAAATTTTC
Source organism: Venustoraphidia nigricollis (assembly GCA_034508555.1). Classification (NCBI taxonomy): domain Eukaryota; kingdom Metazoa; phylum Arthropoda; class Insecta; order Raphidioptera; family Raphidiidae; genus Venustoraphidia; species Venustoraphidia nigricollis. Next base: position 1,182,439 of record JAVRKA010000018.1, on the reverse strand, counting down.
GTGAGGTGCTGTAAAGAATTGTTGACCAATATCGTGTTTTTTTATTCAATTTTTGGGGCAAAGATCTCTTTCTTGAAATTTTTAAACAGCAAGTAAAATTTTGTGTAGGTTAATGCTTAATCGCAGCTAAAAAACACTAATAAAATGAATTTCACAAACAGAGTTCGAAATTTCCTGTGACCGTTTTTTTGGTAGGTAAATTAAATTATTACGTTGTTTAATATTTTGTTATTCCTGATGAGACGTAAATTGCGGAGAATCGAGATTCAACTATACAAGTATAACTACTGTAATTTATTTTTTATACCTGACATTTGCACTTTTATCTGGCATAATAGTGTATACGCGAAACTGTAAATTGAGTGGTACATCAGATAAAAAAGTCACACAAAGTATCATTAATCTAAATTCATTACAAAAATGTTTTATAGCCGGTAGACGTACTTTTTTTGGCGGTTTTTTAATGTAATTTTTCATCAGACAATACATTACTTTTGGCGCGTTGAGAGTAAATTTTTCACAGGCAACGGAAGTTGCGCGCACGCAGTTGACGAAAATTTGACAGTATGAAGTTGACCGCGCTAACGAAAATTCGAAAGTATGAAGTTGGCCATAAAAGACCCTGGCTGAAATGACAAATTAACGAAATCAATGCCCCTTCTGTCATCCGGAAACTATATAATAATAAAAGTACTAAACGACTTTGATTACAACCAATAGTTGTTTTGAGTGTCAAAAAGCAGAAAAAAATGAAAACCAAAATACAGTTTTGAAATATTTCAAATATTTCAAGTTAGTTTTTCGTAAGTATTATTCTTACAATTAAACTTTTTGAAGACTTTATTTCAATAAATTATTTGCATGTATATTAAAAATAGTTTTAATCATGTCAAAGAAGTATAACTTCAAGCGCGTTTACGGAGGTACACGCAACCACTTTTTTATTAATAAATTGAAAATCCAATTAATACTTTTACCTGTTCTCAGATTAAAAATGGAGGCTTATAATTTGACAGACCATGGAAAGCCATATAAATAACGGAATCCCTACACGCTCGCCATTCGACCATTTTCAATATACTGTGGTTTATACGGCGTTCCAAGTTCTGATCTGAGGATTTGTAAAAAATAACCGCTGAACTTTCCACATTGATGATTAAAAATATTAACAAGTTGAAAATATAATTAGATCTACGCTATTCTGGCCGTTAGTTCCAAATAAAATAACAAACAATGCTTTTCTATACAATCATCAATATATTTATTTTTTTGAAATTTTATTTTGTCAATCGTTAAAACCCAAAAAAAATCTGTTGAGTCATTTTTATTTTAAATTAAATCCCTGCTTTATATAATATATTATGATCCTAATGAATAAAACAAACGTTTGATATTTGATAATGCATAATAAAACAATGTCTGATCAGGAATTAGTACTTCGAATGAATGTACAGGAAATCCTCGTTTGACACTCTAGTTATATAAAAGCTCTAGTAAAAGGAAATACACATTTTTTTTAACAAGGACTGATTGTACGATTTCACCTCGAGGGGTTTATTGGCTTAAACAGTAAACAAACTTGTAAAATCGATCCAGGGTTTTGAACTCTTGATGTGATCGCAATCAGCTGTGATTAAGTGAGTGGTACTGGCTTACACACATTACACATATATAGAAATTTGGAAACCATGACTAAATTACTTGTGTTTTACTTCACACACTAGTGTTAAATAGGTCACTTTATGACCACCAAACACCCACGAAAAGTAATTATTTAGTGGTAGTTCAAACATTCTTTTATTATTTCACGTGTCAGTGATCTGTCGATTCATTTTTAAACAAATCGATAGTTCAAATACGTAACTTTGTAACCATGTTAATGAAAACCGTGTTGTAGAAATATCTGGTGCTATTTCGTATGATTAACGTTAGAATTTAGTATTGTTAATATTTTTGTCAGTTTTTAACAAATTTAACATCACGTAAGTTAAACGGGGACACAAATTTAGCAACACCGTTAATTTTGACATTGACCAACTAGATACGCACTAATCGAGTTAGAACAAAACCGTATTGCAGAAATACTAATGTTTGTTACGTTTCTCTAGTGTGACAATTGATGCAATTTTCTAATCGTGTTAGAGGGAATCCGTGTTATGTGGGGCATAGCTGTACTTATTATAAACATTATTAATTATTCTCTTTCGGTAGAATACAACAGTTATTGTTATTTGGGTATATTATACAACATTGCCCAGATTACATATTCATATGCTATACATAAATACATAATACCTCACGTAAGCTGGTTATATCTATGCGCATAAACTTTAGTCAAATGTTAAAACAAAAGAGTCATAAAACAACTGACTCCCGAAAAAAACAAGTTTATTGTTTGAATCTCGCATCCTGGTATAAAAACATAAAATCTAATTTTAGCTTGTAATTTCAGTTAAATTAATTATTTTTTGTGTTTTCAACTTGCATTTTGTTCATATTAATAATAATTAATTTAATTTAAAAAATGTTACAGCTATAGATGTCTCGAAATCTGTTTATACTATATAAACAAAAAGAAATGTTTATAGGCAGGTATATCCCTAAATTTTAATCTACTCTCCTTATTTTTCAATTTCATTTAGACGGGAGAACATACGTTGCGTCCGGCGGTCACTAAGTATAACGCGTTGCATCCCACGATCAAATTTTCTACTTTAATTTAAGCAGGCCGTTTTTTGAAAGTAGGAAGGAAAATTGGTAACAGAGGGGGATAATGCCGCCATTTTGTTTTAACCATGCTTTTGATGTTTTTCTGACGCTAGACGCAGTACTGTTCACTTGTTAAATAAAAGCATTTTATTGTCAGTTTTTTAAGCCTAGTTAGTGTATTTGCCATATGGCAACATACACTATTGGCGTCGGTCGGATGGCGGGACCTAGGGGTCGGACCAAAATTTCTCGACGTTTCATAACCTCCTAAACACTTTGGCACCATTTTTAAAAATGTTTATATATATATGTATATATATATATATATATATATATATATATATATATATATATATATATATATATATATATATTATATGTGCGGGCAATAACTTTCGAAGGAGTGAATTAATTTTAACGAAATTTGGCACACTTATTGGAATCCATCACCGCACGAAGCCTATTTAAAATGGGTCCAATCGGGTCATTTTAAGGGTAGTTTTTAGGGGTTGAAAAAAGTTTTTGGGCCCAAAAATACCGAAAAAATTCTCAGAATCGTTTCAAAATTGAAATTTAACCCTTTAGTAGCAATTAAAAAGTGCTCCTAAAATTATAAGCAAATCGGCCCGACAGGACCGGACTTAGAAATTTTATGAAAACACTACTTTGCGTATACGAATTTACTTACTGAAGGTCGTATTTAATTTGGTGCAGATGCTGGATTGATAACAATATTTCAACTAATAAAATTATTATTGTAAGGGGTGTATTAAGGGGTTCAATTTTTTTTATTTTGTCCAAAAACAAACTTAAGTACATTTAATAAAGCCACAATACCTGTATTAGCAAATACACTATATTGTCGGCAGGGTTTTGGCACTGTGACCCGGGTTTTTTATTTTTGTTCCCCCTATAAAATAACGACTTCTTATGCCTGTGAAAGTGTAAACCGATCGTAAAATGACCTATGACGCACTAGTGCGTCAAGTAAAACAAATCAATCGAATAGTCAGGTCCATCTTTTCGCATAGAGTCGCTGGACATGTGCCCAAGGCTTCTGCGATTCATGGAACCCCTCTACTATAACTGAATGTTGTTTAGTTCTATTAATTACTCACATATTTCTGTAAAATTGGACCCATATATCTTAAAGTGCGAAGGCATCGACTTGACTGGCCCTGCGATCAGATGAACAGAAAGCAAAATCAGGCGTAGTTTTCGTAAACATCCCAAATGAAATGCAATATGACTACACACAGCAATGACACCATCTGTCAGAAAAATTATTATGAAATTAAAATTGGCTATTTTATAGGAGATGCGTATTAAAAATGTATAGTATATATCGCGGTTGTGATAATATTCTGGTTCGTGGAACTCTTAAAACTTGCTATTTCTCATGTTAGATAATGACACTTACCTAAAATAAACTACTTCGAACTTTAGATGCAGAAACTATTTACTTTATACACATAAATTTTGCTATTTAATTCAAAGAAAATTCGTATAATGAACACCGAGTTTGTATAGTAATCATAATGTTAGCTATCCAAAATCCCTTTTACAACTATAATCTTCCGGTGTAATATTATATAGACGGTTTAAATAGAAGATAGAGAATTAAAACATGGGAAACAAACATCAAATCAGGAAATGCCATACATAGTTATACTACACAGCATGATACTTAATTTAAGGATGATTTGTCGGTACAATCGGAAACAAAAGTTAATGACATTTGCACCAAATTCATATCTTTTAATATCTGTTGAAATAAATGATTTAAAACAACCATTTTTTTTTATAATTTAAATTTTGATATTAAGTTTCTAAAAGAATAAAATTTAGTGGTCATTTTAATAATATTAACATAAAAATCTCAATATAAGTGAAAATTGTAAAATAACTATTGTTTGTGACTGTACCTTGAATTTAACTTTAAAAAAATAAAAACTTAAATTTTTTTTGTCAGTGATCATCGTCACAAATTATCCCAAAAATTAAAGTAAAAAATTAGGAGACAAATACATACGCTCGTAAATTTCCAATTTAATTTAATTTTATTTAATTAAATAAAATAATTCTTGTTTTTATTCAGGAAAGCGTGACAACACCGCACTATTTTAATAGTCGGTATTATCCAATTTTAGAAAAACCTGACAGACAATATCGATGGAAAGGAAAAATTGTCAGCAAGAAAATTTATTTACAACAACGTAAACAAATTTAATTACCACAGAAACGTAAACTTTATGTTTGCGACGTTGCCACGTTTTCTTGTAATTCATACTGCTTATTCAAAAATACGGCAAATATCACTCATTTTTATTATTTTTCTCTGCAAATAATATTGAAACTACCAATTATTAATCGCTTTTATGTTTCTTGGATATTTAATCTATTGATCTGAAATTTTTGGAATTTTTCTCATCACAATTTCATTATTTTTTTTTCATTTAAATAGGTCTGATAGCATGTTTTCCATTTAACTACGTGTTAATTTGTTGCAACTAATAAATGTTATAACTTTTCAACGGGCTTGTAAAAAAATCCCAATTTTTTTGAGGAGCTTTAGTAGACTTGTCAGAATAGTATATTTTTTTTTCAGTCGATTTTCATCATTTTCAGTATACCGACAAATCACCCTAAATGTCTGGTTTTCAAGAGATAATTCACAAAATGGTTTTTAAATTTTGTAGTTGGCGAATTCAGAGTTATTTTCAATAAGTAGGGTAAAACAATAATTTCTTGAACACACATCTGGAGTTTATTACTTTGTATTTATGGAAGACAAAGTTAGTGAGTGTATTGACGTAAATAATAGAATCCCATAAAAATGGTTTTTAAATTTTGTAGTTGGCAAATTCATAGTTATTTTCAATAAGTAGGGTAAAACAATAATTTCTTGAACACACATCTGGAGTTTATTACTTTGTATTTATGGATGACAAAGTTAGTGAGTGTATTGACGTAAATAATAGAATCCCATAAAAATGGTTTTTAAATTTTGTAGTTGGCAAATTCAAAGTTATTTTCAATAAGTAGGGTAAAAGAACAATTTCTTGAACACACATCTGGAGTTTATTACTTTGTATTTATGGAAGACAAAGTTAGTGAGTGAATTGACGTAAATAATAGAATCCCATAAAAATGGTTTTTAAATTTTGTAGTTGGCAAATTCAAAGTTATTTTCAATAAGTAGGGTAAAAGAACAATTTCTTGAACACACATCTGGAGTTTATTACTTTGTATTTATGGAAGACAAAGTTAGTGAGTGAATTGACGTAAATAATAGAATCCCATAAAAATGATTTTTAAATTTTGTAGTTGGCAAATTCAAAGTTATTTTCAATAAGTAGGGTAAAACAACAATTTCTTGAACACACATCTGGAGTTTATTACTTTGTATTTATGGAAGACAAAGTTATTGAGTGAATTGACGTAAATAATAGAATCTCATAAAAATGGTTTTAAATTTTGTAGTTGGCAAATTCAAAGTTATTTTCAATAAGTAGGATAAAAGAACAATTTCTTGAACACACATCTGGAATTTATTAATTAGTGTATTTGCCATATGGCAACATACACTATTGGCATCGGTCGGATGGCGGGACCTAGGGGTCGGACCAAAATTTCTCGCCGTTTCATAACCTCGTAAACACTTTGGCACCATTTTTAAAAATGTTTATATATATATGTATATATATATATATATATGTATATATATATATGTATATATATATATATATATATATATTTATATACGTATATATATATATATATATATATATATATATATATATATATATATATATATATATATATATATATGTGCGGGCAATAACTTTCGAAGGAGTTAATTAATTTTAACGAAATTTGGTATACATGTTGGAATCCATCACCGCACGAAGCCTATTTAAAATGGGCCTAATCGGGTCATTTTAAGGGTAGTTTTTAGGGGTTGAAAAAAGTTTTTGGGCCCAAAAATACCGAAAAAATTCTCAGAATCGTTTCAAAATTGAAATTTAACCCTTTAGTAGCAATTAAAAAGTGCTCCTAAAATTATAAGCAAATCGGCCCGACAGGACCGGACTTACAAATTTTATGAAAACACTAGTTTGCGTATACGAATTTACTTACTGAAGGTCGTATTTAATTTGGTGTAGATGTTGGATTGATAACAATATTTCAACTAATAAAATTATTATTTTAAGGGGTGTATTAAGGGGTTCAATTTTTTTTATTTTGTCCAAAAACAAACTTAAGTTCGCATAATAAAGCCACAATACCTATATTAGCAAATACACTATATTGTCGGCAGGGTTTTGGCACTGCGACCCGGGTTTTTTTGTATTTATGGAAGGCAAAGTTAGTGAGTGAATTGACGTAAATAATAGAATCCCATAAAAATGGTTTTTAAATTTTGTAGTTGGCAAATTCAAAGTTATTTTCAATAAGTAGGGTAAAAGAACAATTTCTTGAACACACATCTGGAATTTATTACTTTGTATTTATGGATGACAAAATAAGTTAGTGAGCGAATTGACGTAAATAATAAAATTTCATGTGTTACCAAAAAGTGAAAAAAAATGAAATTTCGACTGATCTGATTTTGTCGATTGTAAATTAACGTGTTATTAATTTGGCATCACTTTCTTGATAAAGAATATTCATGGCTTCGTCATATATAAAGATAGCCAGTTTTTGTAAAATAAAAAAAAAACATTTATTTCGTATTGTGATAATAAAGATCATCTGTAAAAATGAGCACAGTAACAACATGTCTGCGAGGCAAAATGAGAAGCAAAATGTTCATTTGTGTAAATAAGATTTAGTGCCATGATAACGTTTAGTACTATGATGAGAATATGTAAAAATTGGCACAGTAACGCCATCTCTCGATGTAAAAATGAAAAGCCAAAATGTATTTGTATTTAAATAGTATTTTAAGTAGATCGTCTTGTCCCACGAACTCTCGTTGATTATTTTTTTTTTATTATAACGGAATGGCCTTTACTCTGACAAGTAATTACCTAGAGCTAGTTTCTAATTGAATAAAGAAAAGTTTGACCAATCTTGAATACAAGTGACGCAATATGAAGCATCATATATGACAGGGACACAAGAGGGATAGTATACACGGATGTTAGGATAGGGGTCATGGAGTCTGGTTGGTTATTATTTTATATTTTATTAACGATAAATAGGTTCAAAAAATTTCTAAGATCTTTTCTGCTCAGAATTATTTTCTGTATGTCACTGTACTGTCCGTACGTTTTCGATATGACATAACCTGTATATTTCTTATTTGCAGATTCACGAAATATATAACAAAGTCAATAAAATGTTGACTGACCCTCTTATGACGTACCATTTGCTTTGCAGTATGTTTAGTTTCTGTAGAGCTTTCGGTATAAAACACGCATACTTTACGAGCTTTTGCTCGACTCAGAGTTTCACTTCAGAAACAAACCTGCCCCCATACACAGAGATATTACAACACAAATCCTTAATTTGTTGCATTGAGTAAAATATATTAAGAAGGTACTGAACCAAAAGGATATATTCTAATAATAAAAATGAAATTGAATGAGGTTTTCACCATTCGATAGCTTATTTCTTAGGAAAAGCTTATTCTATAATAAATGACTGATCCAGCTTCATCTGGGTGAAAATGTTCACAATAAATAAGTTATCGAGTGATAAAAACATCAGTGCATTGAATTGAATTTTCACCCGGATGAAGCCGAGTCAGTCAGTTATTATAGATCTAAACTTTTTCTAAGAAATAAGGTATCAAATAGTAAAAACCACATTCAAATCCGTTCTGTAGTTTTCGCTTTTTGAACGGACATACAAGCATACAAAGCGATAAATAAAAATCCCGATAGTCCGATTAAAAAAAGACTGCACGCCATTTTTTTCCGGTAGCCTTCAGAATTTCATTCTTTAGATCTTCCTGAACTTAAATCATCAATCGGAATGAATCCACCGAATGCAGCCCAGTGTTCGGTCTAGGAATTTCGTTGACTTCTAGAAAATTTTGACTCGATAAAATTATATCGACGACGTAGAGGAAAACACCCGATGCAGATGGCTTCCGGTGGGTCAAACGAGATTACTTCATAATTAGTTCTTGCTTCCAGGGATTCGAATTCGGCTGTGTTTTGGGTGTGAGTGTAGGATTGAACCTTTAACCGGACACCGTTTAACGGCCTATGGAAAGTTATTAAAGACATTAATACTTATTTAGTAAATTGCTTTTTTTAGGGATTTACAATATTTAACAGTATAATAATAACAGAATGAATGGAACCGTTATTGTGCTCGTAATGGGTCATAACATTGAATAATAATCACATAATTACCTCTTTTCAATGTATTTTTAATTACTCTTTACACACCGCCCTCCTATAAAAAATAAAATAGCTGCTTTTCATGTTTGGTAGCAAAACTACCCATGCCGCACTCGTGCGTAAAGTAAATCGAAAAAAAAGCAGTTTTTCCAATCCATTTAGTAATTTACAAAAGCGGCCTCTCAGTTACTTTTTGAACAGAAATAGAAAAGCGACACGAAGCAGGCGTAGTTTTCGTAAACAACTCAAACGAAATACAATTTAATCGCATACAGCAATGACACCATCTGACGTAAATATTATTATGAAGTGAAAGTCAGTTATTTTATCGGAAGTACGTGCAACAAATGTATTTCGAACGTAATTGTTAAACTCGCTGATTCTCGTTTTCCCATACTGTCACAACTCACACATCTTATAATGCGTTACATTTCCTGGAGACGGCATAATCTGACAAATTCCGAGTTTTTTCCTGAAATACCGATATTCTAGTAACGGTACTTGCACAGGTTTTAGACCCTATTTCATGATGCCTATATGACATCCGAAAATAAAGTAATGAATCATTAACTCTTTGTTATTGCAGTAAAAATAATTGAGAGATATTATATCAATAAAACGAAAATAAGGATTCATTAGAGTATTTGACACTACAAAAAAATTAATTAAATAAATAATTAAATTACGTGAATACGATAATTCATCGAATAAGAAATCAGAAATCATCGGTTTGTATTCACAAAAACACGAGATTGGTTTATTATTTCAAGTCTAAAATTTCGGTTTTTTTTGACAGGTCAAAAAACACTGCCCGCCACGTTGGATTTAAGTGTGCCGTCAGATCTGTAGTATAAACACTCATGTAACAAACATATGAAACACACACGGGAGTAAACAATACCAAGCCTTATTTGCACTTGTTAGTATACTACAAGAATGACGTCACGGTGGCTTGTGTTTTCCCGTCAACTTATCTATTTAATTAAAATTTTGAGTGCGATTAAATGTATCCTATAAAACAATCTCATTTAAGTGAAATAAAAATTTCTGTGGACTTGTGGTACTACATGTGCATTTTAAGACAATTAAAAAATAATAGTCAAATACCCTACTGTGAAATATTTTTCCATTCAACTTGGGAGATAAAAATGTTAAAAATTTATAGGCGCTAGAATCGCATTAAAATGTCATTTGAAATTGGCTTATTTTAAGAGAAATAATATTAGAGAAGGAGACAGCTAGTCGGATATCCATACGTACTTGTCGTATTTTTTTATTATATTCGTTCTATCCTTTCAATAAAAATCATAATATAAACGTCAAAAAAGGAGAGAGATAACATATACTTGTTTCTGATGGGAGTATATGCATGTATACCGGTAAATAAGAGAGACCGCGATAATATGTGTGCAGGAGGATGAGAGAGAAAGAGACATGTCTTTAGGGCAACGTTCACACCGGACGCCAAGCGCGTTTGGACGTTTATGATTTAGCATTCACACTTGCGATATGACGCCCATGAGATCAAGTCTGTTTTGAACATGTTTTAAGGCAGTGTTTCTAAAACTTTTCACTTCAACGACTCTGTAATGATTTACACGATAAATAGTTTTACATCTCCAGGCGTTTCCAAGATTGAGAAAATAGCTAAGTAATTTTAGCTTATTTAAAAAGATAGTTACAGTAAATAAAATATCAAGCGATTATTTTATATTGTTTGTTTATATCAATGGACACAACTTTCTAACTTTTTTACCACGGCGAACAGAGCATATTTTAAAGTAAATTTAGTTCTCGATAATAATAATAATAATAATAATAATAATAATAATAATAATGCGTTTAACGTCCGTTTCTCGACTTTATGTCATAACAGACGCCATTCGCACCATTACTATTTTTCATTTTACCACTTCCCGTTTTTTGTACATTTCTTAAACTTCAACTTTATATAATAGCAATGGGCGAATGAAGGAATTACAGGAAATTAGGATAAGGTAGGTAATTTTTGAACTAGGAGTTTGATAGGTAATCGGCCATGGCCTCAAATAAGGAACCACCTCGATATTTATCTGGAATTAATTGAGGGAAACCATGGAAAACCTCAATCAAGATGGCCGGTACAGGAATTACCGTTTCTCGGCGAAAGGCAGTAGGAAAAAGTCCTAGCCACATCTGCCCCCGCCGGGAATCGAACCCGGACCTCCCGAATGCGAGTCTAGTGCTGTACCACTACTCTACCCAGCTCGGTTAGTTCTCGATAATTACATAGGTCTTCTATAAATAAACGTGACGAAAAGACGTCGATAATTTAAAATTGCCACAGGATGGCGCGATCAGAATCACTGGACGACACTAGTGTCTCGTACTTTATATGATTTTTTTGTTATCGTCATTATTCAGAAGCTCGATTACCAAAGTGTTCAGATTTTGCTTAATTCTGAACGTAGCCTTGTGCAACTGTTTTGAAATATTCAATCCGTGACACGTTCGTCGCGGTTCTACGGTTGCTGCGTACCGCCATTTTGGAGGAATTGAAAGAAAACAATCTTCTCGTGGATAGTTGAAAATAGGTACAAACCTAAATCATACATAAAAGAGGACCGGCTTTGACGCGTTTAAATATTAAACTTAATCCAAATATAGTACGTTTAGGGGATTCTTTAAAGATGGCCGATCCGTCACAACACAAAAAGGGCTATGTCATATTTCTGACATCATTTTACATTTTAGAATACAATTTTTTAACTTTTCAACTTTCTCATGTACGGAGTCTAATGATCAGGTCTATTAAAAAAAAATGTTTGCTTGGATCGAGTTTTGTTCAAATTTTGCAAAAACACGAAACGGTCGCAACTCAAATGTAGAGAAACGTTAAATTACATCCTGATTAAAAATATTGTATTATTATGGGAACTAGGTATATATATGGGAGAGGATTACAAAATTTGTTCCTATCAACTTAACTAACAAGTAAATATTAGGAAAAATCAGGTCTTGAAATAAATTAAATAAAAAGGATCAGGTGAAAAGACCAATTTTTAAGTACGTTTTTATTCGATGTACGACGTTTCGTCGGTTTAAAGTTTATTGATAATATTATTCTATCAATAAACTTTAAATTATTAAAAATGTTATAAATTTCGTATTAATTAATCATTTGACGCTAATAATTTTTTGAATTTTATTGTAATTCATTATTTTATTTCAAAAAATATTGGTATGACTTATATTTTAACTAAATTTTCGAGATACTTGAAGAAGTCGGAATAATACCGACGAAACGTCGTACATCGAATAAAAACGTACTTAAAAATTGGTCTTTTCACCTGATCCTTTTTATCTAACAAGTAAAGTTAGAACGTGAAATATAGACGTTGGATGGTTCATTGGTTATTAGTGTATTTGCCAAATGGCAACATACACTATTGGCATCGGTCGGATGGCGGGACCTAGGGGTCGGACTAACATTTCTCGACGTTTCATAACCTCCTAAACACTTTGGCACCATTTTTAAAAATGTTTATATATATATGTATATATATATATATTTATATACATATATATACGTATATATATATATATATATATATACATATATATATATACATATATATATACATATATATATATATATATATATATATATATATATATATATATGTGTGCGCACAATAACTTTCGACGGAGTTAATTGATTTTAACGAAATTTGGGCCACGCGTTGAAATCCATCACCGCAAGAAGCCTATTTAAAATGGGCGTAATCGGGTCATTTTAAGGGTAGTTTTTAGGGGTTGATAAATGTTTTTGGGCCCAAAATATCGAAAAAATTCTCAGAATCGTTTCAAAATTGACGTTTAACCCTTTAGTAGTAATTAAAAAGTGTCCCTAAAATTTTAATAAAATCGGCCCTACAGGACCGGACTTACAAATTTTATGAAAACACTAGTTTGCAGATAGTGAATTATTTACTGAAAGTTGTTCGATTGATAATAATATTGAAATTAAGAAAAAAAATGTTATTTTAAGGGATGTATTAAGGAGTCAAATTTTTTATTTTGCCCAAAAACCAACTTAAGTTCGCATAATAAAGCCACACTGCCTGTATGAGCAAATACACTATATTGTCGGCAGGGTTTTGGCACTGCGACCCGGGTTTTTTGTATTATAATTAAATAATACAAGATCCAAAAATATATTGAATAAAATAAATTAAATTAATGATGGTATGTTGCTCACATATTGAGCAAAACTCGATCAATGTTTGCAAGTACAATTTAATAAAAGTGTATGCGCCATGATTTTGGTTACAATATAATCTAACATGCTTTTTTTAACAATACAAACCTTTCACGATATAATATGTCAATATTGTCAATACGCCATATCATCAGATTAATTGATGGCCGGTATAACAGGTTACGCTTTTTATTTACAATTTCCCAAGCGGTCCATACATACAATACGTTATGTAATTTATTACAGCTATATTGCAGGAATAAATAGGCCGCAGTAAATTTAATCGAAATAATATACTAGTTATAACTCGGGGTTTAATTTCCCAATGTTGAATATTTATTACCGCAGGTAATACTATTTTGCGAAGTGAAACTTCTATAATAAACGTACATTCATGAAAAGATGAAACGAAAAAGCGACGTGATAGACTGAGAATGAAAGAGACAAGGCACAATAAACACGCACTATTTACGAACTGAAAACAGTCAAAGCCCTCTAAGTGCACGCTCTCTAAATGCACACGCTCTCTTACTGTACACGAACTCGCCCTCTAAGTGCACGTTCCCCAGCCCCCACTTCGAATAATCTGCGACCAATCACGTGCGACCGTAAGCGCGCTATTTTCAAACTTTCCATTTCCATCATATTCATAGAGTTTTAGAGATATTGTTTATAGCATCTGATTGAATAAAGATAGCTATAGGAGTTAGAAGAGTGGGGATGAAAAAGATCGTAGGGGAAGTGTGCACTTAAAGGATGGGCTCGGTTCCGAGCTGTGCACTTAGAGGGCTTTGACTGAAATACGTTTCGTTAGCACTGCCATCTATGGTTGGTTAGTAAAAGTACTATTTTTAGTGTTTTATAGCAAAATTTGAAAAACGGGATATTTATAACCTCAATCTGGTCTCTGATTCGTCCGTCTGTCACAAGGTCCCAGAACTAACCGGTACGAGCTAGAGACTTCAAATATGGCTTAGTTGAAGCGTGTTATGACCCAATTATGTAGGATAGATATAAATTAATTATTTGGAAACTTGTAAGTGATAATAGGGGTAAATCAAGTTATGAAAAAATGAAAAAGTTCTACTCCATCGAGTGGGGTTACTGTAGAAAAGAATGATACGTTTTTTTATTATAGTATAGCTCCGTTTATTGCCTACATTAATCAGTGGAATTTTGAAGCATGTTGCATTTCATCAATATTACACTATTTTTTTTCAAATTATTTCTACAATATGTATTGTTCTTCGTAAATTATGTTTTATAACTTGCAAAATAAATTAGCAATAGAAATTTTAAAATTCTTGGTACTTTTCAGCGCTGAAAACCATACCAGAAAGCAAGAATTAAACTAGTCTAGTTACTTTCATAATTCTTATTTATCTTTCTGTTTATTAACCGCACTAATTTGTATCAAACTCTAGTGTTTGTTATAGGTTAATCAGAGGAAGGAATGTAGGGTATTGTTACGTCACATTTTTACTAAAACATGTTGGGCCTAAACAACGACTTTGACACAAGCAAGACCGCGGATGAAGCCTAAGCACAAATAACATTTCAAAATATTCAACTCTTTCTACAGAAACTTTCAAGAATATAATTAATTTTCTTTTGAATTTTTCAAGACATCAAGATGAGATCAAATGTTTCTACAAACAAACAAATTACATATAGTGTAGTATAAAATATTCAATTCACTTAAACACTTACGTTTTAGTTCTAGAAGAACTCTTACATAACAAACCCTGCTAAAATAATAAAAATGTTATATTGGTAAATGTGAGCTAACATAAAAGGTGAAGAGAATATTTAAAATTGAAAACAATTCGTTTCAAGTTTTACAAAGAAAGACTGCGAGTCGCTCAGATCATACGAAGACGTGACGGTCATTTTAGAGTATTGTTTAGACTTAGACGTTGACAATTTCAGGACTGTTATTAACCGTCCAGTCAGTAACCAAACTTCCACCTTTCGTTCAATAACCGGGTACCCGGGTACCCACTTATAGCGTGACAAATGGAAGTGTCGTATTTATATTCAGTACGATTATTTATTGATAATATTAATTGTATTATTAACTTTGCATATTTTTGTATAAGATATTAATAATTTTGTATATTTTTTTAACTTTCACTATAAATTTTGTACGTTACAATTTTGTTCTGTTCACTACGCTTATAAAATTCCGAGTGATCTCTTTTAACGGTCAAAGGGTGGGACATCACAGGTACCTGAGTGTCCGATGTCTATAGAGTTACGCTATTGTTAGTTCTACCGTGAATATATTTTAAGATGAAACATACAAATTTCCATTTACATGGTTACACAATAACATTTCTGACAGCAATGTAATTACGCGTTTATTTTAAAATAGAAAATAACATCTATCCGGAAGAATAACGACCGTCTATAAGCTTTAATTGCTAATACATTTTAAGAGTATAGTGGTTTGGAAAACGCGTAATTACATTGCTGTCAGAAATGTTACTGTGTAACCATGTAAACGGAAATTTGTATGTTTCATCTTCAAAATAAATTCACGGTAGAACTAACAATAGCGAAACTCTATAGACATCGGACATTCAGGTACCTGTGATGTCCACCTTTTGACCGCGAAGAGATCACTCGAAATTTTATAAGCGTAGTGAACAGAACAAAATTGTAACGTACAAAATACGTCACAGTCAAAGCAAAAATGAATAAAGGATCATGACTTGCGGTTTAGTTTAATTTACGAAAAAATACAGGTCAGTAGTTTTAAAGATTAAAATAAAAAGGGGTAGTCTTTTGGCTCAAATGCACCACATCCTGAAAGGATTTTTGTTTCTCCTTTTACTGGATCTAGACAGCAAAAAATTGAAAATGCACTAGTCGATTAATTTTTTTAGTAATACAGATAAACAATTATATATTTATTTATATTATTAAATTACTTGTCCTAATATATATTCCACCGAATTCTTAGAACATTATTATAAAAAAAAACCGGGTCGCAGTGCCAAAACCCTGCCGACAATATAGTGTATTTGTTAATACAGGCAGTGTGGCTTTATTATGCAAACTTAAGTTGGTTTTTGGGCAAAATAAAAAATTTGACTCCTTAATACATCCCTTAAAATAACATTTTTTTTCATAATTGCAATATTATTATCAATTATACCAAATTACATACAACTTTCAGAAAATAATTCACTATCTGCAAACTAGTGTTTTCATAAAATTTGTAAATCCGGTCCTGTTGCGTCGATTTTATTAAAATTTTTTGAACACTTTTTAATTACTACCAGAGGGTTAAATTTCAATTTTGAAACGATTCTGAGAATTTTTTCGGTATTTTGGGACCCAAAAACTTTTTTCAACTCCTAAAATCCATCCTTAAATTGATCCTATTGGGCCCATTTTAAATAGGCTTCGTGCGGTGATGGATACCAGGATAGCAGCATGTGTGCTAAATTTCGTTAAAATGAAATAACTCCTTCGAAAGTTATAGCCCGCACATATATATATATATATATATATATATATATACATATATATATATATATATACATATATATATATATATATACATATATATATATATATATACATACATATATATAAACATTTTTAAAAATGGTGCCAAAGTGTTTAGGAGAGAAATTTTGGTCCGACCCCTAGGTCCCACCATTCGACCGACGCCAATAGTGCATGTTGCTATATGGCAAATACACTAACAAGCTTGTAAATGAACAGTTCCCGATTTTTTTTAATAAAATCTACCATAGTTTTGTAGAAAGTCCAGGCCTGCGTGAGAATACACAGGTATCACAGTCATGGAATACTAGATGTTTTGATAAATAAAGGAAACCTTACAAAAGAATAAATAAAATTGTTGTCGGTAACATTTGTGAGTTTTTTATTTTATTTATATAATACATATGACCAAAAAAAAAAAAAAACACGAAACCCACATGTTATTTACTTATAGGGTATGCATATGTATTGAATACATTACAGCGTTTGTGTCAAAGCGTAGTATAGTAAAATATTCTTAAATCATGCCGCATTGCAAAAAGTGAACAAGGCTGCTTTTCCTTCGATGATATGAACTACGAAAACTTAATTGTTAAATATGGTAAAATCTTGTTAACCAATTTTTGACCATTTCTACACATCCGATCGACTTTATACTTCGTAGAGATAGGAAAAACGGGTCTTTTTAGTAATCTGCATCTTTGCATCTGGATCCCGTATGTGAGCCGGCTCACTGAACCGGTTCAAAAAGAGCCGAGTTCTGAATATGTTACTGCAGTCTGCCACTGAGTTACCTAGTTCAGTCAATCATATCACGACCTGTATAGAATCAAGAATGCATAGCCAAACATGTGATGCATGAGTCATTTGAGCTAACAGATGCATCAAAGCAAGAACTGAAACGTAAGTGTAAAATGTGCTTCTGTGTGTTAAGTGTTTCACTGAGCTATGAGGATCCGTTGATCTGTCAGCTCAAAAAAAGTGAGTCGGCTCTCACGGATCTTCTGTCGGAGTCGGCTCTTTGAACCGGTTCAGATCTGAGTTACCCAACACTAATACTTCGCACATGTTTGTAGTTTCGATGACAATAGAATATTTTTCAAGTGAAAGTTCTTTTGCAAACCTCGAAGATTTGAGAAGTAAAATGAAAGAAACGAAAATTAAGAAAGTTACACAAATGCGTTCATAAATGAGTGACGTACTTTCTATGAGAGGACCAGCGATCAACAGACTGATCATTCAGCTGATGAGAGAGTCATGTAAATAACGAAAAGGCTGCGGGTCTGATCCCCTTCATGGACCACATAATATTTTGTGTCTCTACGTTGTATTTTTTTATTTTAAATAAACTGAATATAAATTTTTTGTAATAGTGGAAAGCTTGTTATATTCTTATTTGAAATAATAATAAAAAGACATAATTGATTTTTATAATATTCATGCATAAGAAATTTCACTCTGGTCGTGTGTGTCGTGGCATACGTCTTTTTTTAAGAATTTAGTTTGCATAATAAGTTCTTTCGGCACCGAAGTTTCTCAATCCATTTCGCCATTTTTATAATAAATGTTGTGTCCCTCGCCATATTTGCGAAAAAAAGCTAATTAAAAATAATAACGTGTAATTCAGCCGCCGCGATAATCGAAGATTCGGGTTCGTGTCCCGACAGTGAGATTGTTTGAAAGGTAATTTTTACAATTCTTTGTAATTTGTCGAAAACGATAAGAGAAATAAATTTGTATTAATTAACTTCTTTTTTTATATATTTCATATTTGAAAAATAAAAAATTACAGGTCACAAGAAGATATCAACTAAGATAGTCCCTAGAAAATAAAATAAAATTTATTCTGGCCCATGTTCCAAAAAAGGTTGCCCACCCTTAATCTAGACATTACTATCAATGATGTACCTAAATAAGAAATCTAACCTTAGAATTAATAATTTTAGTTTTTTGCCAGTGCTGTACATCTATGTACATCCAATGTAAAACATACATCTGCATGCTTTAACGCAAACAACAAATTTATAACAACATAATGGCGTATGAAGTTTCAACGAAACCTTATAAATTTGAACATGTTTTATTGAATTGCTTTCTTTTCACATAGAAACAAAATAAAAAGGTGATCATAGTTGATAAAAATAAATTGATAAACAATAGTCTCTATTCTTATAAAATGTAACGTCTCTCTATCTGTTTCTCTACTTATAACTCGAAAACCGCTGAACCGATTTTTACGCGATTTTCTTTCCCATGTTCGAATACATTTTTAGACAATCTTGATGTAAATTGATTCCGTAGTTCGCGAAGTGTTTGAATGAATACGAAACCCAAAATTTTCGACATACTTAAAGCACTTTGTTAAAATTTTCACCGACAAGATATACTCTGTCAGTAACAAAGTTTAAGCATCCTTGAAACGATAATTGGAACTGAAAACTTTTTTAAAATCTGCGCAGTAATTCCTGCAGTTATATCGATAGCACAGAATTATTATAGACAGTCGTGAGGCTTAAATGTTTCATCACGCAAAAACTGCTCAATAGATTAATTAATTCAATGTTTGTAGGCGTATATATAGATCCAGAATAAAACATAGACGCGGCTAATTGTACCAAAAGATGGGGGTAAAATAATATTAAACGAAAATAGAATATTAGAATAAAGATCGCAAGACCACAATTTACATTTTTGTATTTTTATTTTTTCAGTGATTCAGTAACGTGTTCTAGAGTTCGTATACAAATATGTTTAAACAAAAAGAACACAATTTTGATAACATGCTTTAACAAGAGAAAATTTAAAACAGTCAGAACAAGAAAAAATAGTACCCATATAAAAAAGACAATGAAAAATTGTAACCGATTTGTTTACTTATGAAACCTTTTAACCTGACGACAAAATGTCTCAGTTGAGCAAACCAAGTAGGGCGTCTAGTACTTGACTAGGGCATGAGTTACGAGGTTAAAATACATGGGAATAATTTTCTGTGCGTAAAAATCTGTTATAAGTGTAATTCACACGGAACAAATTAAAAGAATTGGTACATCTTTAAAGTGATTTGGTGTAGGTAATATAAAACGAAATATATTTCGTTTTGTGTTTCTTCACATAATTATAGTTTAAACTTAAAATTCCAGCCAATTAGACGACAGCACCATTCAAACTTAAAAAACTCCAGAACAAAAAAAAAGCTGATTTTTTTATTTAAAAAATATTTCCGAAACTATAAAGTTTAGAAAAAAAATTTTTTTACAATACTTCATATTTGCATATCAAACATTCTCCCAAAATTTGATTGCAATCCGTTCATCCGTTTGACCTGTATCGTGTTCACAGACTAACAAACAGACGCACAGAGTTTTTCCAAAAATATGTTTTTTGGATTCAGTAGTAGACCTCAAAATGAAAAAATATTGTAAAATTTCGAAAATTGAATTTTGAACAAAACTATAGAACCACTCCCAATTGTGGGTTGGAATGGTAAACGAAACAGAAGTATATTTGCACTTGTCGATTGCGGAATGGTATATCATATATGTTAGCTTGAAAAAAATTCTAGCCAATTTTTATTTATTTCATTAAAGCTAGTTGAGTTGTTTGAAAAAGTTTTAATAAAACACAAAACGTTACATACCAACAATTGTTTAAATGTTTTTAATATTTAATTGTACAAATACCCATGATATTATTATCATTAGTGTATTTGCCATATGGCAACATACACTATTGGCGTTGGTCGGATGGCGGGACGTTTCATAACATTCTAAGCAACTTGGCACCATTTTTGAAAATGTTTATATATATATATATATACATATATATATATATATATATATATATACATATATATTTATATATATATATTATAGAATGCTAATTCCCGTCGTAAAAGCGAGGTCTAGAGTACCCGGATCCATAGCGACAACTCCCGTAACTCTAGGACAACATTTGGCTTCAAAAATTGAAAAATAAAAATTTGAGCGTGTATGACCCCCTTTAGTGTTTGAATTTCATTATACATACGAATGCAACCCCAAATCGTTATTGTTTTTAAAGAAAATAAAAGAAATCGTTTATTACTAAACAACAGTCAAGGTTACAGAATTTAGTTTTTATAGAAAAAAAAAAGTATAACAGCTGAGGATGATAAATTTTATATTATAAAAATTTGTGTATAATGACGCGAACTTGCATTGAAAAAGGGAGACATTGGTTTCAAATCGCTCGTTGTGAAACAGAGAATCTATATTTTGTGTAGCCAGAGATAGATAGTTGAGGATATACGTCGCAGCGTGCATGTTTCGAACTTGTTTTGAATTCGCGTATTTTGTCTTGAATGTTTATGAAGGACAGTCGTTCAGCGGCCTGGGTGCCGGTCTGATCGACACGAACGTTGAAATATTTTAACACAGCAAATAAAATGATATATTATTATCGCCAATAATCAATTATTTATCTCGCAAATTTCGATTGTTATTATCTGTCGCTAACCTTGAGGTGTATCGTTCTAGTTTTCGTTGTTCACTCCAGTTTTATCGTACCTATCCAGAGATTTTATCCCGTTTATCGTAATTCCCGTATTTTCCTGGATTTCTGGATTTTTGTATAAATTCGATTGTTATTGATTGTTGTGATTGCTGTTAGGAAGTGTAGCTTTCCGTGTTGCCCATTATATACCTGGATTTAGGAGCGTTTTTCGAATAGGGAATATTTACCGTGAATTATTCATCAAGGATCTTTTAGATTTTCGTACTGGTGTGGATCTGGATTCTGGAATACAGGAATACATTCCACAGTTTTCTAAAACTGTGTGACAATTCTACTTTACTTCGACATTCCTGTGCATCGATTCCGTTTAGAATAAAAATTATTTGGCGATCTATTCCAGACTGTCCTGTCGGACTAAACAAAATTTCAGTTCGGGATTCCGGACCGAGAAATATTTACAGGAATGTGCATTAAGTTCAGTTAAGCCCCCATTCTACATGGTGTCTACCTTTAAGAATTATTACGTGATTTTGCACAATCTCTAACCTGCCAGGGTTATCCCGTTGGATTCAGCTTTAAGTTTTTCCAGGATTTGTTGCCTACAGTTTATTGATTTGGTACCTGCATTCCTTATACGTTACGATCTTACGGTTAATTACCGGATTTATAATTGGATGGTTGTTACGGTTATCCCAACCAAGATTAACGTCCCCGTGACGACGCCGACGTCATATACAGGGTGTTCACAAAATTATGTGTTTACTTTTGCTGTGTTTTTGTTTTTTATTTCTTTGTGTCGTTTACGCATATCTTAATCAGGATTTATTCCAGTGACGCCAGAGATCCTATATACAGGGTGTACGAAAATTTGCGGATTAATTATCGCCCTGTGAACTGTTTCTATTTATCGCAACCCAATCTTAAGTGTATCTTGACGCTAAGAATTTAAGATACTGGGTGTCCGATAATTCCCGGATCAAGTATTCAGTAAGATATGTGTTTGCGCTCTAGTCAAAAGTTTTTAACGTGTTATTGATATTGTTTCGTTTACCGCGTCTGGTGTCTTGCCCTTCCAGGGTTGTAGTTGAATCATTTGGGTCTAAGCCTCCTAGTCTGGACTATCTAGGTGTGGCTATTTACGATTCGTGTCTTGGCGCCCTGGTAACTCAGTCGGAGAATACGTAAATTTTTTGAATATCAGAACCGATTTTGGTCAGCTACGTGTTTTCGTGTCTTGTGATTGTTAATTTTCCGAGTGGTAGGTGGTAGGATTGTTCTGGCCGTTTTATGGTTATTCCGTTGGGATGTTTTTTTGAGAACTCATTATTTTGTGCTGTCTTTTGTGTCGTGTGGTAGGTGGTGGATTTTTAAGCGCCTTTTAAGGCATTTTCTTGAGTATAGTATATTCGCGTTTCGTATTGTGTTTGGATATTTTTTTATGCGATTATTTTCTGAAATTTTTTTAAACTAACCCCCGGCCCAGCGCCAGCTGAAGCTAGCCGCGCAACCGATTAAATTCGGATTCAGTTTAAATGGTTCTTCGGTGTTACAAATGAAAGATATTAACCCTACACCAAGTTTTATTGAACTTAGAATAATTTCGAATAAATTCGAATATTTCCGAATACTTTCGAACAACGCCGAACGACGCCTATAAATTGGCGCCTGCCAACGTGGGGCCTTTTGTTTTTTTGTTGTTTCGCTCAGCGGGGCCTTTCGTTTTCTTTTTCGGCCTTCTGTTTTTTGGTTATTTCGCTCAGTAACGTATCCGTCGTATGAATTGAAGCGGTATTTTTTATTTTGGGGTTATAAATTGACGCATAGCAGTGTGGGTCTGATTTTTTAAAAAAATTTTTCGAGTGTTCGATTTACCTTTCGATTTCCGATTTTCTAATTTATTAGCTGTTATCGTTCCGACTATTTTGGTTGCAGTTAAGAATTTTTTGCGGTTCTTGTAGAAGTAAAATGGCAACGTTTTCGTGGAATTTGACAATAAGTTCGTTTGCCCTACGAAATATTTTTCGCTATAGTCTGCGTATTAATACCGATAATTATGTTTCGATTTTGTTTCGATTTTTCGCTTCCTTCAGTATCGAAGAATACTTTCGCAACTTTTCAAGTGATGTTTCATTTGTGAAGTTCGGTGATTGGTGGTTTTCAATTGAAACTCAGAGTTTTTAGTTTGTCAATTGAAGAAGAAACAGCAAATGGGTTGGTGTTATTTTGAATTAATTAACGAATCACAGTAAGCCCACTAGTGAAGCTTTGAGTCCGTTACAGGGATTTATACTCAAGGTCCAATTCATGAAGTGTGTGCTAGGGCTGTGCAAACTTTAGTCCGGTCATTTTTGAAAATTTTTGAGGCCGTTTTGGGATTTAAACTCAAATTATTTATTTCATAAAATGTTTTTTCGACTATAGTCTAAATGAATTCAACACCTCAGTCAGTCAAGAATTCGTTGGGTAACGTATGGTTCGGCATTGGATATTCTGACTTGGTTTTGGGTCCGCAAGGGATTTTTATCTCAACTCCTCTTTAGATGTTCCTTTGTTTTGAATAGTTCGCTATTCCGAGTTTTTGAGAAAACTGAATTTAAGAAGCCATTCGAAATAATTCAATCCTAGGCTGGATTTAATTCATTTTTTCTTTGACAAACAGTTTTTTTCGTTTACCGTTTGGGAATTAGAGATTCCTGTTTCGTGCTACGCCGTGCGATCGACAAAAGGGCCATGATCCCGTCGAAGATGTTGCAGGGTGTGGTACGTGTGTGCCGTTGGAAATATAGATTTCCGTTATCGTTGCAGTGTGTCTAATCGACTACTATAGAGAGTAGGATTTTCGATTGGAGGCATATTGCAGTATCGTTTTAGTATCGTTTATATTTTTCGTATCGTTTCGTTGAGTTTCGGTTGTGATTGTGTCGACTATCGAATTTTGCTTTCGTGCGTTACCGTTACAGTTGCGAATTTTTCTTGTTGCGAATTCTTCAGTTATCCGGTTTTAGTTTCGGACTTTCGAATAGAAGAAAAGGTTTTCTTGCGTTTTCGTTTTTCTTTCGTTTCTATTGTCAATTACGAGCCGTCATTTTGAGAATATCGAGTGTCGTTAAGTTTTAGAAATATTTACCCTGTCGCTAAGGTTTCGAGATTTTTACCTTGTCGTTAAGTTTCGAATTTTTTTCGTGTTGTTGAGTCTCGAAATTTCTTATCTTTGTTACGTTTTGAAATTTTGTTTTAACTTGTCGTAAGTTTTTGAGGTTTTATCTCAGTTAGTGTTTCGTCTCTAAACTCAGTGTTTCGTCTAAGCAAGAAAAGGTCTGCGTCCTTTTCTTTTGGAGGAAAAGGGGGTGTATAGAATGCTAATTCCCGTCGTAAAAGCGAGGTCTAGAGTACCCGGATCCATAGCGACAACTCCCGTAACTCTAGGACAACATTTGGCTTCAAAAATTGAAAAATAAAAATTTGAGCGTGTATGACCCCCTTTAGTGTTTGAATTTCATTATACATACGAATGCAACCCCAAATCGTTATTGTTTTTAAAGAAAATAAAAGAAATCGTTTATTACTAAACAACAGTCAAGGTTACAGAATTTAGTTTTTATAGAAAAAAAAAAGTATAACAGCTGAGGATGATAAATTTTATATTATAAAAATTTGTGTATAATGACGCGAACTTGCATTGAAAAAGGGAGACATTGGTTTCAAATCGCTCGTTGTGAAACAGAGAATCTATATTTTGTGTAGCCAGAGATAGATAGTTGAGGATATACGTCGCAGCGTGCATGTTTCGAACTTGTTTTGAATTCGCGTATTTTGTCTTGAATGTTTATGAAGGACAGTCGTTCAGCGGCCTGGGTGCCGGTCTGATCGACACGAACGTTGAAATATTTTAACACAGCAAATAAAATGATATATTATTATCGCCAATAATCAATTATTTATCTCGCAAATTTCGATTGTTATTATCTGTCGCTAACCTTGAGGTGTATCGTTCTAGTTTTCGTTGTTCACTCCAGTTTTATCGTACCTATCCAGAGATTTTATCCCGTTTATCGTAATTCCCGTATTTTCCTGGATTTCTGGATTTTTGTATAAATTCGATTGTTATTGATTGTTGTGATTGCTGTTAGGAAGTGTAGCTTTCCGTGTTGCCCATTATATACCTGGATTTAGGAGCGTTTTTCGAATAGGGAATATTTACCGTGAATTATTCATCAAGGATCTTTTAGATTTTCGTACTGGTGTGGATCTGGATTCTGGAATACAGGAATACATTCCACAGTTTTCTAAAACTGTGTGACAATTCTACTTTACTTCGACATTCCTGTGCATCGATTCCGTTTAGAATAAAAATTATTTGGCGATCTATTCCAGACTGTCCTGTCGGACTAAACAAAATTTCAGTTCGGGATTCCGGACCGAGAAATATTTACAGGAATGTGCATTAAGTTCAGTTAAGCCCCCATTCTACATGGTGTCTACCTTTAAGAATTATTACGTGATTTTGCACAATCTCTAACCTGCCAGGGTTATCCCGTTGGATTCAGCTTTAAGTTTTTCCAGGATTTGTTGCCTACAGTTTATTGATTTGGTACCTGCATTCCTTATACGTTACGATCTTACGGTTAATTACCGGATTTATAATTGGATGGTTGTTACGGTTATCCCAACCAAGATTAACGTCCCCGTGACGACGCCGACGTCATATACAGGGTGTTCACAAAATTATGTGTTTACTTTTGCTGTGTTTTTGTTTTTTATTTCTTTGTGTCGTTTACGCATATCTTAATCAGGATTTATTCCAGTGACGCCAGAGATCCTATATACAGGGTGTACGAAAATTTGCGGATTAATTATCGCCCTGTGAACTGTTTCTATTTATCGCAACCCAATCTTAAGTGTATCTTGACGCTAAGAATTTAAGATACTGGGTGTCCGATAATTCCCGGATCAAGTATTCAGTAAGATATGTGTTTGCGCTCTAGTCAAAAGTTTTTAACGTGTTATTGATATTGTTTCGTTTACCGCGTCTGGTGTCTTGCCCTTCCAGGGTTGTAGTTGAATCATTTGGGTCTAAGCCTCCTAGTCTGGACTATCTAGGTGTGGCTATTTACGATTCGTGTCTTGGCGCCCTGGTAACTCAGTCGGAGAATACGTAAATTTTTTGAATATCAGAACCGATTTTGGTCAGCTACGTGTTTTCGTGTCTTGTGATTGTTAATTTTCCGAGTGGTAGGTGGTAGGATTGTTCTGGCCGTTTTATGGTTATTCCGTTGGGATGTTTTTTTGAGAACTCATTATTTTGTGCTGTCTTTTGTGTCGTGTGGTAGGTGGTGGATTTTTAAGCGCCTTTTAAGGCATTTTCTTGAGTATAGTATATTCGCGTTTCGTATTGTGTTTGGATATTTTTTTATGCGATTATTTTCTGAAATTTTTTTAAACTAACCCCCGGCCCAGCGCCAGCTGAAGCTAGCCGCGCAACCGATTAAATTCGGATTCAGTTTAAATGGTTCTTCGGTGTTACAAATGAAAGATATTAACCCTACACCAAGTTTTATTGAACTTAGAATAATTTCGAATAAATTCGAATATTTCCGAATACTTTCGAACAACGCCGAACGACGCCTATAATATATATATATATATATATATGTGTGTACGGGCAATAACTTTCGAAGGAGTTAATTGATTTCAACTAAATTTGGCCCACGTGATGAAATCCATCACCGCAAGAAGCCTATTTAAAACGGGCCTAATCGGGTCATTTTAAGGGTAGTTTTTAGGGGTTGAAAATTGTTTTTGGGCCCCAAAACACCGAAAAAATTCTCAGAATCGTTTCAAAATTGAAATTTGACCCTCTGGTGGTAATTAAAAAGTGTCCTTAAAATTTTAATAAAATCGGCCCAACAGGACCGGATTTACAAATTTTGTGAAAACACTAGTTTGCAAATAGTGAATTATTTACTGAAAGGTGTATATAATTGGGTATAGAGGTTCAATTGATAATATTATTTTAATTAAGAAAAAAAATGTTATTTTAAAGGGTGCATTAAGTAGTCAATTTTTTTATTTTGCCCAAAAACCAACTTAAGTTCGCATAATAAAGCCACACTGCCTGTATTAGCAAATACACTATATTGTCGGCAGGGTTTTTGCACTGCGACCCGGGGTTTTTTTTTTTTATTATGCTGATAACAGACGTACTTGTAATACAAGTTTGTATGTGGGATATATATTTGACTCGCGGCGAAAATTTGTACGTCAACTTTTCAATTTCAACATAGAATATAAATATTAATTTAAACAAAGTTTTATGACGAACACTAATCTTTGCTAACATGATTGCGTTTCACTATAGTTATAGTGAAACACGATGTATGTAAACGTCATAATATCACGTGATTTTACAGTCAACTATATTACATAATATCAACGTAGATATATAGTGTATGGTTTATTCTTTATATTTCATATTTTCCAGTTAAGTTATAGAGTTTATGTACCAGTTTCTCAGCATCTCAAAAGTTTCCTGTAGGAAGCAGTAAATATAGTACTTTCCTACACCGTTCATTCCATTTCCATACCCCCAGATAGCGCCTTCCTTGTCCTTCACATTATTACGGTGTCTAGAGTAAAATATCATGTTCGCTTGGTTTCTGCCAGGAGCAAAGCAACCTTCTTTTAGATCGCTCGGAAACCTCGATCAAACTGTCTCAACTGTACAGTTACAGGACATGCCAGTTTTATTACAATTTATTGTTGTCTAAGTATGATATTTTTCTGGTGTGTTCGCAAAAATGTAATTTTATTGTTATATGTAACCTAAAAAAAAACTCGCGTCGCAGTGCCAAAACTCTGTCGACAATATAGTGTACTGACTAATACAGGCAGTGTTTATCTCAGAAATCACTGAACCGATTTTAATAAAACACATTTGTCATCATTTGTAACAATCAAGACTACATGTCTACCAAATTTCATATTTCTACGTCAAATAGTTTCCAAATGCGACCATAGGGCATATGTAACACTTTCCGACCTCCTCCCCCAGGTCGTTATTTTAGACAAAAAAAAGAGAAAAAAATGTTTCTTACTCTACTCGATAAAACTCTACAAAATATGTCTAAGTTATCAAAGTTTTACTGTACACCAGTCGATCAAATGCAAAAGGTTTCTGTGAAATAATTTTATTTTTAAATGTATGTAGTTCATTTCACTTAAGAATAAAGTTGTTCTTACCCAGCATCCAGAGTAAAATACCATGTTTTGTCGGCTTACCCCTACGGCAAACTTACTTTAAATATAACGCTACTGAGGACGTCCAACCCAAAAAAAACGAATAAAAAACAGTAAAATTTGCACGTTTTTTTCCAAGAACGTAATTCATTTTTAAAGTACAATTTTGTTAAAAAAGTTAATTTGAAAAGTGTTTCAAAGGATTTTTTATTTTGTGACATATTTTTACTTCCACCACTTTACAGATTAGACTCCCAAAGCTGTAGTATTTTTATTGGTACTGACATTTTCTTAAGTTAAATTTCTTCTTGAAAATCAATTTAAGAGTTCCATTTTCCAAACTATGTTGTATTTTAATATCTGACATGATTATATTTCTCTCTTTAGTCTTTGCTAATCATTAATACAGTCAATTAGATTTTAGAGGAAAGCCGAAATTTAATTAATATACTATTAGGTATTTAAGTTTTACTTTGAGAAAGTCATACCTTCCCTTACAACCGCCATTACTCACACATGTACAAGTTATATGTTACATTAAACACTATCATGTGATAGGTATTAATTATTATCAAATAGCTATCTGATTTATTAACCCTATAGGTCATTAACTCTACAGGTCATTCTGCCCCTTAAACTGTTTGAAGTAGTCATAATCACTGCTGTATTTAGTAACTACAATTATGAAGTAAAAATTTTAAAGAAACAACTTAAACGCAAGTTGCTTTTAAAAAACAAAAAAAACTGAAATGACATAACCTCACTCAACTTTTTTATCGTTCTTACAAACAATGCCACTGATTGCGTATGTGTGCTGCTAAAAAACTGAAGGAAACTTGTTCCACATATATGAATTTTAGTTGTAACAAAACCACGACGCCCTAACAAAACTCTGTAGTTGAGGTAGCTAGCTAGAAACGAGTCTCACAAAAAAAAAAATCATAACTTATTTGAAATGGCTTTTGTTGGAATGTTTAGCAGAATTCAGTTGCATGTAAATGTGAATATTTTTCTACGTCAATAGAAATATAAAATACAGATGCATAAATCACGTTCGATTTTCGAATAAAAAAACAACATTCGACTATTTAATTTATAAAAATGTATTCACAAATCCTGCTAAAAATCTAAAAAGTCAAATTATAAGTTTGAATCAATTATGACAATTTTTCAGTGTTTTTGGACCCCAAAACAAATTTCATCCCCTTAGAATGGTCCGATTAAACCAATTTTAAATAAGCTTCGTTAAAATGAATTCACTTCTTCGAAAGATATTGCCCGCGACATCGGGCGGTATTTTTTACTTGAATGTACTTTTTATAATTATATCAGATCCATATTACAGAACCCTCAGTGCGTGAATCTGACTCGTACTTGAAGATTTTTTTATTACATCGGTAACACCGCTTTGTCGTCTCCAATTCATTGAGAATAGACACCCAAAGGTATAAGATATGTGTACATATAACATTATAGACCCTATTCAAATAACCTTTGCGGTCAAAATACCGTTAAGCTCACACAATATCTATCAATTATAGCTTTATAATAAAGCACACACAAAGCTTATTAGTGCTGTACAATATGGCGTAAGATAGAGAGAATGAGAGAGATTATCGATCATATGTGCGAGAGACAAAGGACTATGAATTAGTTCATTATTAATAGTCATTATTTATGGGAGCAAAGAGTGCATTAATATATTCTACTAACGCATTGACCACATAACTGAAGGTGGTCAGATTTCATTTTCATTTCAAATTACCAAAAGGCAAACGCACCCAACAATGTTCTGATATCACCAACGATAAGTTTCTTTAGAAATGTTAACTACAGGTTAAATTAAAAAACTACTTGATCGATTTAAGTAAAAATGATATGAAATCGTTACATCATCTTTTTGAACACAGTGACGTCGAAATTATTCAAACAGGTTAATCCTTTCGATAATGATACGGTTGCTGATGAAATAGCAGACCAATTTTCATAACTAATACCTACTTATAGGTGCGAAGCTACATAGGAAAAATGAATTATTATCATACATTTTTTTCTACTTTCTCATTAACTTACTTATTGTATAATAAATAATAGTTAATATGAATGATTGTTATATCATTATCATGTGTGAATCTCGGTAATTTTTAGGTGAATTTTTACAATTCTTTGGGTGAATTTTGACTATTTCTTGGGCGAATTTCGAAGTTTTCTTGAGTGAATTTTGACAATTTTTTGGGTGAGATTTGACAAACTTTTTGGGTGAATTTTAGCATTTTTGAATGAATCTGTAATATTATTTGTCTAGTCAGGTTATCAAGTTTCAACTCTGATTTAGATGTTATTAAGAATAAATTTCAAACCAAATTTAACGATTCTGAATTTAACAAAAACTGAGTCCCATTTGACTTCAATAAGCTCTAGGCCCCGAAAAGGCTAGATACGTCCCTGCATCTAGACAATAAACATTAACATCGTGATAATATTTGGCTTTGGCCTGTACAGCA
Organism: Venustoraphidia nigricollis; assembly: GCA_034508555.1. NCBI lineage: Eukaryota > Metazoa > Arthropoda > Insecta > Raphidioptera > Raphidiidae > Venustoraphidia > Venustoraphidia nigricollis. The sequence goes on along the minus strand of JAVRKA010000018.1, from coordinate 1,151,387 downwards.
CGGTATCCGGGTTGATTCCATATTATCCAAATAATAATAATAAAAAACACATTTTTGCAGAAATCATACAAAAGATTAACATTCGGTTTTCCAGGATTGGTTTTCCATTCCAAGCATAAAACTTGGCATGGCTATTTAGAGAATAAAAACTCGAAGAGTGTAAAATTCATCCAATAGACCCAAATACCATCACAACACCAGTATTGAATAGTGAGTACAAACTTTTTTATTTGCCAAAAAAATGAATTCGTGTAACCTTTAGCCGCGACTGAAGTGAAACTTTTATTTAGTCTACTGTAAAATACAAGATCCGATTAAAGAGGTTCCGCTTCAGAAAAGTATTACAATTGAACCAGTTATAAATAATTTGATGAGCTTTTCAGTATGTAATTGAGTTGTAAATAATTTAAATGTAAATTTCAGAAATATGAAATCTGTCATGTGTAGGCAATTATTTTCGAACATAAAAAGCACTAAATAACTAAAATATAATCTTTTGCAGTTGAATAAATATGTATAGTAATTTAGTTTAATATGACGTTTCAATAAATATGTTCATTGTTCGGTCTGAATCAAAACTCGTACACTGTAATTTTTACGATGAAATCGCCTGATGACATATAATAAAAGAGACAATTTCCGTAAATTGGAACCAGAATAAAATACAAAATACAAGATGATTCATGGCAATCTGTACAACCGTGTTTACTTAAATTTGTTGTTTTAAATAAAAAAAAATCAGCATCAAAATCGCTTTAGGATAATTTATTATAGTTTGCCCAAAAAAATAAATTTAGTAAATTCAGTATAATTATTTTGAAATAATAAAAAATCGGTTTGATGTTGGTTCGGCTTTTGAGTATATTCAATTATTCATAACACAGACGTTCTCAGCACAACAATTCTACAACATTTAATGGAAAAATCAAAATATCAAACCTCAATATTTTAAAACAATAATTTAATGAAAAAAAATATTAAAAAAATATATTCTCGCTAATTGCTAAACATTTCTCGAATTTCTGAACATATTATTTTTACGAATTCTATACCGGAGCACATTATTTACACATGGCAAATTTAATTTCTATATATAAACAATTAAAGAGAATATAAGGTCCCAGGGTCGGCTCGGCATGTCACGGGAACGGACGTAACATGTAGCTCATTCTGTCTTTACTAACAAAAATTTTTACCTGTGGCAGGAGAACGTCTACCGACCGGGTCCGTTGGCTATTCTATAGATTTTCAAAAGAAGTTTAAAAAAAAATAGAGTAGTGAAAACACATTATTTCGAACTGTAAAAATAGCGAACCAGTCCTGCGAGAACCTGCTTTATTTGAATATGGAGTGGCTATACAAAACAACATTTGTTATTTTATTTGCAATTTCGCAAGGTATTTATTTTGAATACAAACTTTTTAATCTGATGAAATATTTTGAACAAGAGGCCTATTTATTTGTTGAATATAATCTGCGTACCGACGAATAATCAGTACAGAATTTTTATTAGTGTATTTGCCATATGGCAACATACACTATTGGCATCGGTCGGATGGCGGGACCTAGAGGTCGGACCAAAATTTCTCGACGTTTCATAACCTCCTAAACACTTTGGCACCATTTTTAAAAATGTTTATATATATATATATATATATATATATATATATATATATATATATATATATATATATATATATTTATATACGTATATATATATATGTGCGGGCAATAACTTTCGAAAGAGTTAATTGATTTTAACGAAATTTGGTCCACGTGTTTAAATCCATCACCGCAAGAAGCCTATTTAAAATGAGCGTAATCGGGCCATTTTGAGGGTAGTTTTTAGGGGTTGAAAAATGTTTTTGGGCCCCAAAATTTCGAAAAAATTCTCAGAATCGTTTCAAAATTGACATTTAACCCTTTAGTAGTAATTAAAAAGTGTCCCTAAAATTTCAATAAAATCGGCCCAACAGGACCGGACTTACAAATTTTTTGAAAACACTAATTTGTAGATAGTGACTTATTTATTGAAGGGTGTATTTAATTCGGTGTAGACGTTAGATTGATGACAATATTGCAATTAAGAAAAAAAATGTTATTTTAAGGGCTGTATTAAGGAGTCAAATTTTTAATTTTGCCCAAAAACCAACTTAAGTTCGCAAAATAAAGGCACACTGCCTGTATAAGCTAATACACTATATTGTCGGCAGGGTTTTGGCACTGCGACCCGGGTTTTTTATTAAATGGTTTTGTTTTTGTAATAATTATTTGACGAAATTTTTAAAATGTTTTATAACATAAATATAATTTCGAATGGATAGCGAGTAAGTATTTTATGCAATTAAGTAAAGCAAGGAAGAAAATAATAAATAAATACACAATTTTATTTAATGATGTCAGTTATTTTTAGGGGTTACTTTACCATTTAACTTTATAAAATATAAATGCAAAAAATATTATTTTCTGCAACAATAAACACGAAAAATAAGATTTTGCTAATGCCGATTTGATATAATTTATTGGTACACAAGTGCAAATACATAAAATCACGAGATCAGTAACAATATTCTATTTATAAAGCCGGAAGGACATAATAAGGCCTATTCTTACCACGGTGATTACCAAATGCTTAACAAAATAAGTACTCTCGGTAACCACTTTTGTTTGTTTTTTATTCTGTTAAACAAATTGACTTACCTAAATAGCATGTTAAATCGGAGTAATCACAAACAGTGGTTATAAATTTTGTAATCACTGTGATAACGTTAGAACAGTGATTAGAACACAAATAGTAAAAAATGGATGGTTATAAATATATTTTTAAATAATCCCCACCACTTATAACAAATTTCCGATAGAATGAGGACATATAGCTTCTCGTACGACAGATAAAATTCAACTAAAATATTTTTTAATTGCCTCCGAATTTTATAATAATGAATTTTTTTACGCAGCTTTAAACTTTTTTATGTTGATATGTCAAATAAATGTACCACATTTCTATTGACAAATAAAATATAGGTACCATAATTTACATGTTTATTGGTTAACTTAAAATTTATTTTCTTGATTTAAATGCAACAAAGAATGAAAATTTAAAAGCATCCATCCAAAGTTTAAACTTTTTTTACGAAAGGAAAAGTGACGCGTATAATTCTTATAAGAAGAAAACTTTTTAATAAAAAGCATTTTTCCGTTATTAATAAAAAAGATGTTTAAATACGTTCCATTTAGTGATCTGAAAAAATTAGGTTTCATTATTTTATTAAATCATTTTAATGCTTCTCTTTTTAGAAATATTACTGATATTTTTCATTATAGACGTTGATGAATATTCTCGGAAAGCGTGTAAGGGCAGAGAGAATTAAAATGAAACCATATTATTTTTGGAAATAACTTTGAGTGAGTTTTGTACTTTGTAGACGTCCGTATTTATTTAAAAAAAAATTAAACGACTATTAACAGACAATTTAATTGTGAACGACGTTTCAGTCCGGATTTAAAAGAAAAAATACATATAATAAATATATATTATGACATATCATAAAATAGAATTTGAAAATTAGTGAAAATTAATTAATAACAATAATTTTCACTAACGAATGTACCAAAATTTTCTCTTTTTTATTTTATTTTTTTTAATTTTTCGCAAATTAATTAAAAAATGTATGTTATAATAATTTGATCCGTGCAGGGTCTTTGCATATCTCTGTCATGGCAGGCACAGATTAAGTTTAATAAATAAACAAATATTTGAACAAGAAAAAATGCAAAATTTTAAAATATAGCACTACAAGTATCTTTAGAATTAATCTATCCAACTCAGCAACGTCAATAATTTATTATATTTACTTAAACTGTGGTTATAGACGTTGATGACCTCAGTTGTTAAACGTCTATAATCTACAATCTTCAAGTCTATACACGGCATTACACAAATATGTAATAAACATGTACGGATCAAATTACTATGGTTTAAGAAAAAAATACCACACGAAATGAGAAATTTAGATACCAAAATAAAAAAAAAATTAAGGTTTCTGTAGGTTACAAAAATTTTCCACTGTTACTATACATAATTTAACGAATGACGAAAAATGTGTTTAATACGCGTTAATTGATTTTTTCGAATTTAATTCTTGGTTACGAAAGAAAAAAATTCAACACTCTTCTACAGTTTTCTACGATAGCTAAGTTAAAAAAATATATATAAGAAGAGATTTTACAGTTTTAGAACATAAAACTTGGTATAATTGATAAAATTCGAGAAGAAAAAATAAAACCACAAACCTGTTTTTAAGATGCTTTAAAGTGCGGTATTGAAAGTTTATTATAAATTCTTGAAACCAGTATTTTGAATTTCCAAAACGAACATTCCACTTTCAAAACTGCACACAATAACTAAAAATATATAATTCAACAAACACTAGAAATATTACACCAACAGTATTTGATTATATATATATTTTATATTTTGGAGACACAATAAATCACACAGTTAGTACGCATGAAAACATTACAAAAACTTTCAAGCAAAAATAACACGTGTCCTGAAGTTTTTTATTTACAGAGAAAACTACCTGAAAACCGACATAAAAAGTTGTCTACTTCGTTAGAAGTTTAATTTTATCAAAGAAAATTAACTGCAGAATGTCACTTCCCGAGTAATGAGTAATACATAAGTTAGTTTGGGAAGAGGACGTCAGGCATAACGTATCGTCCACTCCGGGTGTTGAGGCTCCACTGGATCACTCCAGGCAGGCCTTGGGTCGGAGAGGGGCGTCGGGACGCGGGACGTCGCGACCGACTGTAGAACACAGAAACGAAACGGAGGCTGCGAATAGACTGAGCATGCGTCCGCCCTTCTAGAGTTCTACAATCGGTTCTAAAGCGCTCTAAAACGCTCGCTACTGTTGAACGCTCACTAACTAATCTATACAGGGTAACAGGTATTCACCGAAAAAACAAAAAAAGGTATTGCCAATTTTTTTATGGATTTGATTACAAATTATATTTATGTTAATGTCTGATGCGTAAAGATGGTGGTATTTTAAAAGTGCGATTACAACAGTAATAAAACTGAGCTATAATTAATTTCTTGCATAGCGATAATGAAATAAGATCAGTTTTTAATGTATAATAAAACATAGGTAGCGATCTTACTAGCGGAACAGAAATAATCATAAACTACTTATCAGCTACCATGAAAAGTATATGAAAAACAACAGCACGCACGAATCGTAATTTTCATAAACAACCTATAATAATAGAAGTGAAGTTTGTTTTACAATCGAACTGCCAAAAATCTTAAAAATATACTAGTTATTAAGCAAAAACCAGCTAAAGTGCAAAAAATGTCATCTATCATATATCTCGGGCGTATTGGTGTTACAAGTCGTGTAACTATTATAACTCGGCGTTCGTCATATATCGCAATTCACAACTAGATTAACTATAATTATAATAACTTTACTTGCTTATTAACATCTATATTAATGAAGTAATTTTTTTGTTCTTCTAATACAAATAATTGACAAAATTTTTCGATTAACATTTATGTTTATTCTGGGAAATATTTAGACCACAATCAAACTGTCGTCTTTGCTAAAGCAAATATAGTGATAAATTATTTATTAATAAATATATATATATATCATTGACACTACAGCCCAATGTGGGCCATGGCCTTCCTCAGGAGATATTTCCAGTCGTCCCTGTTGCTGGCTTTTGTTTGAGTCCGTCCGGCTTTTTCTCTTTTAGATTCCGAAACAATTTAGGTTTTTTGCGGGGTGAGGTTGTTAGCCTTACGCCCAACCCCCAGCGATCCTGGAGGACCGATGGCCTGCTTCTTTGTCTGCCTCCTCCCTCTGGGCCTGTTCGGCTAGGGAGGCCCTACCAGTAGTTATACTACCGCCGGCATAGCCCCAAAGATCATTGAAGGACACAAGCTCTATCACCACGCCAAGGTCATGCAGTCCATAGATAGAGCATTAATAAATATAGGAATGTGCATTCTTACTAAAAAGTTTTACGTTAATTTTCTTTAAAGAGCTGATTCTAGTACAGGCAATTTTTAACTTTCGGTAATTGTAAATTAAAAAAAATTATATACCACATAAAATATATTTCACTATAACTGTGAGACTTGTAAAGGATACTGTTTCATAAACAACATTTCAACTCAATTTTTACAAAGGAAATTACATAATTATATTATCAAAACGATAGGGTTGTACAAACATAACATTACATCTCACAGCAGAGTGTGTTTTGCTCTTTAGAGTTTAATGACATTTTTTCTTAAAAAATTATGACTAAAAAGAAAAGCTTAGAAAAGTCCATTTTCTACGGCGACTGTATGGAAAATATATCTTCATATATACTTTTAGATTGCCTGTTTAAAATTGACACGAATTTTGAGTTTTATTTTTATTTTTTTACTTTTTAGTGTAACCGTCTCTTCCTTAATAGTTTAATATCAAACTAGCAAAAAAACTACTGAACCGATTGAAGTAAACTTTAAATAGAAAAAGAATTATCAAAATCGGCCCGCAAATGCTGGAGATATGAGGTAACAACTAGGTCGATTTAAAAAAAAAAATGTACCAATCCATAAACATTGTCAACTTAAGTATGTGTGCTTGAATGTTGTTATTTTAGACAAAAATTTCTTACCAATTTATTTCGTATAAACCGACTACAAAAAAGGAGGTTATACGAAATAAATTGGTAAGCAATCCTTCATTAAAATAACAACATTCAAGCACACCAACTTACTAAAGTTAGTTAATAATTACTAGGTCATAAATAATTAGAGGACTGACTAAAACAGCGGTCCATAGACGAATTATTTATGCTTACCTATTCAAATAATGTCGTAATATAAGGGAGGGAGTGTTAAAAAATAAAAATAAATTTATACTCTCTCGACTTTATTTTTTAACTTTGAGGTTATGATCTCAAATAAAATCAAAAGGATGCATCTAGAAACGTTATTTCGTTTTAAAAAATATTGAAAAACTCTTTTAATTGCGTCGACGTAACTAGATCTATTATTTTAGACATAAAATTTTTTTTTTTACTTTGTAAGGTCTCAAAAAGGACTATCAGGTTTATTAGCGTATTTGCCATTAGGCACATACACCATTAGCGTTGGTCGTATGGTAGGATCTAAGAATCGAACCAAAAATTCTTGACGTCTCATATTTTTTTTTCGTTAAGCTGGGTCCAGACGTGTGTAACGCGTAATGTAATCTACCGTGTAATGTAACACGAATTCTGCTTGTGGACGGCACTACGAGCATTACATGTAACGCTCGCGCCGGCGCTCGCCGTGATCCATCGGCTGTCGGTTTTTAGCGCGAACACAAAGGCGCTCGCAGTATTCGTTTGGACGGCGTTCGTGACGATTGTGTCGTGTGTACGTTCATGATACGAACAATCGCTTGAACTTATCAGTTTGTATTAAGAAAAACGTATTATTTGGGATCCAAAAAACCCGGATTACTTTAAAAAAATCTGAAATCTTCAGTTAATAAATATATATAAATAAAAGCAGCACCAGCTATCATGACTTTCCTATTCGGCATGATCGTAGCAAATGAGTGGAAACAGCTCTTGACAAAGTTTCGCTTTCACGATTCGCGTTGAGTTCGTGTGCTGTCCACAGTGTTGACTCTAAATTACACGTAATCTTACATTACACGTTACACACGTCTGGACCCGGCTTTACGTTAGCTGACGAACGAACTTGCCATCACGACTAGAGAAGTTTCACTTCAAAAATTATTTTTTAAAAATTTTTGAAGTAAAATTTTTTTTGGCACGGTATCGCAAAATCGTTTCACGAGATTGAAAACCTAACGACGTAACGTTGCAATATACGTATATTGTATAATATATACAAAAAGTATAAAAACATTAATTAAACTAAGGAAGCGATGAGGTGGAGTCGCTACCTCGCAATTTAACATTCTTAGGAACCATTCCAGCGATCGGTGCCATTATTTTTTTTTTTTACAATTACGTCAGTATGTAGTGTAGTCTAGTGGTTGGCGTGCTGGTTTCTTGACCGGACTCTCGTGTGCTCGAATCCTTCCTCTGCTCATGGATGTTTTGTGAAATCGTTTAGTTTTAAGTGATTATGTTATCTGATCCAAGACGCTAATGACCTAAATTGTCGAGCGTCTATAATCTGCAATAAATTGAAATACCCTGTCTTTTTTCTATGATCTGTATGCAGATATTATGGATCTGCCCGCCGGGCTTATGTTCGCGACTATGTGACAAGTTTATATTTCGTTCTTCCTTTGTTTCAGTTATTAGTTCCCTATGATGTCATATTTACATTACAAAAAAAACGTATTTTTAGATGGTACTGTATGTAGTTACCGTAGTTAGTTATATAATAGCAACAGCCACAAACATTGAGAGCTTTAATGATAATTAACGGTTTAAAGAGTAATTATTGTCATCATAAATTAAAGCCCCGATGACACTGTAATACAAAACGTAGTGACGAAATAATCACACGGTAAGTAGGCTTATATATAGGGTTGCTAGTTTACGGCCCACAGCCAATTTACAACTAATACCCCCCAAGCTCCCGTTCCCTCTAAATAACCTTCTCTTTATGTACTAAAACATAAAACAATGCCGTAATTCCTTGTCCTTGTTAGCCGGCTGAGCAATTGTATTATCCTGAACGAGATACTGGCCATACAGCGTGTTCTATACTTTGTGACGTATTATTGAAATGAAACGCACGATAGAGTGAATAAAAATCATGCGACAAAACGCGCACCAAAGATGAAATACTGTGTGGAAAAATGTTTTATCTATAGTATTTTAACGAATTTTAATCAGTATTGTACAATGAATTATGTAATGGTTTTATGTTATGTAAGCTGCGTACATTGATATTGTAAAAATTGTAAGCGGATGCAGTGGCATTCTATGTTGAGACGGAATAGAGTTCACATTGATTGTATTGCTGAATTGAATATACTTTATTTAATAATTAAATGTGGGCTCATTTATTTACTTCCTACAGCTGCCTGCTGCACCCTTACTCAGATGTTATAACCTAGAGATGGGAAAAACGGGTCTTTTTAGTGATCTGCATCTTTGCATCTGGATCCCGTATGTAAGCCGGCTCACTTAACCGGTTCAAAAAGAGCCGAGTTCTGAATATGTTACTGCAGTCTGCCACTGAGTTACCTAGTTCCGTCAATCATATCACGACCTGTATAGAATCAAGAATGTATAGCCAAACATGTGATGCATGAGTCATTTGAGCTGACAGATGCATCAAAGCAAGAACTGATACGTAAATGTAAAATGTGTTTCTGTGTGTTAAGTGTTTCACTGAGTTATGCGGATCCGTTGATCCGTCGGCTCAAAAAAAAGTGAGTCGGCTCTCATGGATCTTCTGTCGGAGTCGGCTCTTTAAACTGGTTCAGATCTGAGTTACCCAACTATTATAACCTCTGTAGCTCGATTTATTTAGTAATAATTTAAGGCAGCGGTTCCTAACCGGTGCGTCGCGATCCACTAGTGGGGCGCGGAAGGGTTACAGGTGGGTCGCGACTCGATCCTAAAACTATCAGAGACCATCGAATAAACCATCACAAAAGATAAGAAAAATCGAAACAAATCGAATTGTGTTTTGATCATTTTCTTGGTTCTTGATTTTTGGCATCTGGGGTAGACTACAGAACCACTACATTCCTCCTAATTTTTTTTACTCCACGATGGATTAATGGACCGTGGAGGTATTTCGATAAGGAAAGGTGGGTCACTAGCTGAAAAAGGTTGGGAAGCACTGATTTAAGGTACAGATACGTGGATTTGCGTTTGTTTTATTTTTTAAGTTCTAGTACCAATTCATATTTACAACTAATTATTGTTTGATAACAGCGTCGTCCCACTTATCAAAAGCTAGTTTTGAACAGTACAATTTATTCCTTATACAGAAAACATATAATGCTAACCAAATGTTTACTTCTTATACTCTTTCTCTTAATTGTAAACAAAAAATTTGAAAGATATGTTTTAAACTCTGAGCATAAACCGTCACATGATGACATGAAATAATATATTGTTTTATTCGAGAATTTTCGTGTAAAAACCACGTTTTTGCAAATTTTTTGTTTGAACGAAAAGAAAAAGCTGGACCTATTTTGATAAAACTTCCTTTGGATCATATTGACATTAATACTTTTGGATTGACACCCTAACGAAATAGTTATCATTTTTTATTCGCGAGATTTCGTATAAAATCCACAGTTTCAGTCAATTTTGGTTAAACAAAAAGAAACGACTGAAGCGATTTTGAAGAAAAATTCTTTCTGATCACACCTACACGTCGATTGACATTCTAACATAGTCGATGACATTTTATTTTGTTCTCAAGATTTCATTTTAGAAAGAATACCCACACGCACACATAGGCACAGAAAGCTATCTTTTCAAAAATTGTATAAAAATAGTGTAGACCTTGAAACATAAACATTTGTTAAAAATTTTTAATTCGATTTTACACTAAATTCTCTATGTATTGCGAACTCAAAAAATAATATTTTGTAATACCTGTGCATACTTATATTTTGCTGTAACTAAGCCTTAATATATATTTAACCAGTCGCTACTCTGTACGCGATTGAGATAAAACATGGCAGCGACAGCAGTAGTAAAGCCTTTGGATTGAAGCGGTGAGTTACAACAAAGTGGATAGCAAAAATACCTTCTCCATAAAAAAATATATATGTATGTGCCAACTTTCATGGTGATCGGGTCAAACGGTGTCGAAGTCTATTAATCTCAAATGAACCAATATCCATTTGTATATATATATATATATATAGATTACAGAACAGCTTATATAAATATACGGAAGTGAATATAAAATATAGCCACGTTTCACATACGAAAACCGAAGCACTATTTTCAAGTTAATTCTATCGGCAAATACACAGAAATCTATGAATAAAATTCCTCCGAAGCAAAGTTAATATATATTTGTTTTGTAGACTTCATATGAGCAATTCAAAATGACTGCACTACATACATTAAATCGACGGTGTAGAGGTAATAAAATGCAAACTTACTAGACATAACTACATTTTTTTTAGTAAACTGATATTCTTTCACATGAAACTAGTGACATATCATTATTAATTAGCTTAATCAGCTGATCGATTATAGTCAAATCTGAAAGCTGTTTTTTAAATTTCACATTTGCTTGGGATGAAAACAGGGAGTTCTCGGTATTGTTCAGAATTTTGCAATTATTTAGATTCGAATATGATAACAGGTTTACAGCGTCAACAATTTCGACAGCTAACTAAGGAGGTTTGAGTCCAGCTGACAGTAGAGTTCTGTTCAATACTGCGAGTTGCGACACATCATTTCCGAGGGCAATAAAAAATTGAACAAAACCAGATTTAAGTATTTAATAATTCTCAAAAATTACTTCCTTTCTCAAAAATGCTATCGATATGTGTGAATTTATAATATGTATTTAAATAGAAACCATAATCTTACATAGCGGAAATAGCAGATACATCACAAAGTACAGGATTGGAAAAAATTGTCAATTGAAACTTTATAGCATAAGTTCACATGTTTAGAAACGGAAGAGAAACGCCTATACTCGTCACCAGTGAGGCAGGAATAATGGAAATATCGATTACGCCTCTCCTATAACGAAGAAAACCGCCAATAAAGTAAGACGGGCGTGTTTCAATTATTATTTTGTGACACATCATGGTAAAACGAGCACCTGGCGAGTTTTAATAATATTACAAGTCAGAAAATAATCACGCATAAGATATAGGTAAATATATACAGTACTAGCTGCTACCCGCGACAACAATAATGACGCCGTATATCTTATGAATAAAAATGAAAATTAATTTTAAGCCGAAAATCCATAAATTAATTTATTTATAAATTAATAAGTATTTCTCCCTGCTTAACGTTTTTTCTTTTTTTTTCAAATATTGATACGAATCATGTTAGCAATGCAACAGACGCGACAAACCATAGTAACGAACTATGTACAAGTTTTCTTACTTTGCCACCGCGAGCGAGCGTGACAGTTGGAAACTGTTTAGCTCCACCCACTTGCACATATTCCATAAAATGGCTGGTTTTCACTTTTATTCCAAAGATTTGATAAAAAAAGCAGCGTACTACGCACGTATCTGTCTCGAAGATAAATAGAAAATGGTGTCAGTGCTGTATAAATAATACATCCACCGATGTACATTGAAAGACGAATATTTTAATATTAAGTTGAGATATCTGGCTTCGTAACCTACATACTCTTAATGTAGAAAGGCTCGAGCAGATAGTCTTCATAAGTATATTATGTTACATAACCTCCAGATCAGCATCTCTCCACATTTATATACAAAATATATGACGAAGTATTTTTCTATCAGCTTCAATTTATCCATAATAACACATTTTTAATAAAAAAGGACGAAAATCGAAGACGTCAGATTTAAAAAAAGTAGGTGGGTTGGAAGTTATACTTTTTTGACGTGACCAAAAAATAATTTATTAGAAAAATTTTCGCCACGAGCAAAGACCATTTTTTGCCTAATTCCATTTTGTCTGGGTCTCACATTGCTTCTGATATTTAAAACCGGTGTGGGCAAACCGTTCTTTTCGCCATGAGGCAAATATGTACGTCCTCGGTTAAAGAAGTTTCACTTCAAAAAAAAATTGCACGGCCATATAAAATAAGAGATACAGAAATGCGCGGGTGCCCTTTAGTATCAGCAAGCATAATTAATTTGTACCAAAAAGATTTTGTCAGAAAGCCAAATTTTTCAGTAATGAATAAATACATTATTAAGATATTTACTGCTACATTTTAAAGTTTTTATGTGTATAAAATAATATGACAAAAATAAAAAGTAACAAAATGATCACATGAAAAAAAAGATGAAAGGGTAGAAAGTTGTATTTATTTTTATTTCTTAGCAGTAGAAATTTCCGGCTTTGATATATCTTTTAAATTTGTGTTTTATAAAGATATATAAATGTTTGATACGAACTATACCATACCTAAAATTCATTCAACTCTCTTTTCTTAGGTGATAAATACGTCTAAATTGCAATTGCGCGCGGAGTCCCTGACTTATATTTTCAGTCACTACTCATCCCTATTTTAGCTCGGCTTATATTACTCGGAAATAAGTTGGTTTTGAAACATTAAAAGACATTTTTAAATCGGGTCAATAGTTCCTGATATTACACACGGCAAACAAACAAACACGCTTTTCTTCTTTGCAATATTAGTATAGATTTAACCAGCACTATCAGCACAGCATGGAACAAAAAAACCTGTTTGGGAAGGTACTCATGTTATTTAACGGAGTAACGCACATTAAACGAGGACCTGCAACTAGCAACGAATGTCAGTTGGTCGCCTGCAATATCTGTCTAGCCGTATTGAACCAATCTAGTGTACTAGTGATTTGTCGTTCGTGAACCCGCACTAAAAGCGGTCTAGTGTATGACATTGTGAAGTTGCAGGTCCATGCTGGTCCGTGCTTGATAATTGTGTGCAGTCTTTCAGGCTGTCGGAACGCTCTGAATTTAAGCCACATTACAAGGCTAAAAAATGCTGTTGCAAGGGTGCCGCTGTCAGTTGATTAGTCTAATTTTTGGAAATATTTTGAAGATTTAAAAATCTTTTCCGAAAAAGAAAGAGTCACTTTAGGCTTGTGATAGAACAATTTTGTGAAATAAGTACGAATAAGGTCGTAGTGTGCCATTGAAGACGTATGTTTTTTGACACAATTAATGCCAACTTTCGTAAATCGTACATAAATTACAAAAATAGTCCTTTATCTTCCTTACAGAGAAAGAATTTTTGCAAAATGTTGGCGAATAAGTCTACGATCAGCTATCAGCCGAAGCCCTATTTTTGGCTTAAATTCAGAGCGTTCCGACAGCTTTAAATGGCAAACAACGTATACGTTTCAATATCTACATTTTACTTTAAACTTAAGTTGTGACACTTAACCGCTAAGTTCAAGGCCATTGAACTTGTAATATGCTAAACGTCACAGTGACCACCCGAAGCGTCATCTTATGCAAGTTACTCATCGGTTCATATACACATCGCACATAGTTCTGTACTGGACTAAACAAAAATGTATGTTATGACCACTTAAGGCGATACGTGATCTGTCCTCGTTTCTTTGATTTTTTTTATCTTTAAAGGAGTGCGCTAGAACGATTTAAAGGATATACGATTTCATAAATCCACAAATGGACTGTTTTCCTGTCTCCCTTACCACCCGCCTGCTGCAATGCTTTGACAATTTACTGTGTCGGTAAGTATGGACACTGCACGACATGCCGGACGAGACCGAAATTTATTTTATTTCTTTTTTTGTACAAAGGGATTTTTCCTTTTGTAAATTTACTTTTAGGAATCAAATCAGAGCTAAAAGAAAACAAAGACTAAAACTTCAACATAATCATAATTTCTATAATTTTACATATTATATCAAATCATAGATACGTATGTATATAAAAAGCATTAACAGAACTTCTTTCTGCGATTTTTTTTTTTGGCGTTCCCACAATTTTTGTCTGTCTGTATTAGCATAATTCAAAAATGGTTGGATTGATTTTAATGAAACTCGAACTTAAAGAATAGGGTACATTTTATTCAGCTACTTTTGGGGAATGATCTAAAGTTTTTATCTTATAAATAATAACAAGTTTTTACTTATAATTTAAGTCCGGATATTAGATTGGTTCTAGTATACTAAATCCGACTAATATCTGTTCCCAGTTTCAATTGTTTGATTGCTGCCAATTTAAATATTTCGGCTTAGAAATTTTTGAAAGGTGCTCTAATTGACGTAAAAATTTCTGAAAATCCCACAAGATAACGAAATAATCAACATATTTAATGGGCCACTAAAAAATAAAGATTTGTCTTGTTTCGAAATATAAAGCTACCAAACTACAAAAATTTGGAGGAATTTTAATTGTGTTCATTTTTCAGAGATCCTAATAAAGTTTTATGACCCAGTTCTTTTCATAAATTTTTCGTGATTCAATTCTCTTTAACACTTCAAAGTTTATAAGTTTCCTATGCAACAAAACACTTTAAAATTTCTTAAAGTTTGTTGTGAAAATATAATGTAGGTATTATGCAGATGGTTAATAAAATTATAGCCTTGGTTAAGAGCAGGGGTGTTCAAACTTATAGTAACGACGTTCTGCCACAAAATATTCAAGCGGCAAGCGATCGACCAGATTAGGACATGGACACATTTACGAAAGAAAAATATGCATTAAAATTATATATATGCATTTTTATTGGTGATACATTTATTATCGCAACCGACCCCTGCACTGTAATACAGTGGAGCCGCAGGCTCCACTACTGTTGTCACTGACATGTTTCATCTCATTCGGCTAATATTATATAAAACAAAGTTCCCTTTCGGGTTTGTTTTCTGTTCACGAGAACTACTGACTGGATTTGAATGCAGATTAAGGGCTATAAGAACTGCTCGGCCCGACTTCGTCCGGGTATAAATCAGATTGAATCCACTATACTAAACAGATTTCAATGCGGTTTTCACCACTCGATGGGCTTAGCTCTATAGGCCCGGCGTCGCTGGAGTGCAAATAAAATTAATCGGAGAGCGAGTGAGGGAAGTAAGTGCATAACGAATTAATTAATTATAAATTTGAGCGAACGAGTAAGCCAGTAAATAAACTGTTATCTCGATTTAATAAGCTAAGTGAATGATATTTAGCAATTTTTCTATACTGGCGAGGCCACACCTAGCAGCTAATAATATACTTGATGTATACACTTATGATAAAAGCGGTTCAGTAGTTTTTGAGTGAACCTTGAAACAGACAAGCGGACAAACAGACACATACAAAAATTCGGTCGATAAAATCGCAATATCGTTTAAAAACCATTTATTTGCATTAAATTTACGTTTAGTTCGTATACGTGTATAAATTGGTCAACCCCAAATTTTAAGTTTATTAGAGGACGGTAAGAAAACTCTATTCTTGCATGTGCATTGGGCAACCATGTGTGAAAGTTTGATAACAGTGTTTTTAGTTTCGTATGTTAAATTTATAATTTAGGGAAAAACACTAATTATAGTGAATTCTTTGTTCATAAATTTCTAGCGACCAGCTGACAGCGATTTTTCAAATTTAATTTTTCGTAGATGCGATAAATAACATAGATATTATTAGTTAAATATTTCGTAAAAGCAAATGATAAGAAAGTAAAAACGAAATTTTATTTGGCGTTGTTAACAAAATGTTTTTATAACCGGTTAATTTATGCTATGTCGTCGTGTTCAAGAAACCATGTTTTTGTACGAAATATTTTAATTAAATGTATTTAAGTTATATTGCGTGAAGAATAACCAACTTCTGTAAAATATTACGTCTTTTATATGTTTTCTGTCTTTAAGGTAAAACTAGACCACAAAAAAAGAAAAGCGGCGTCGGGGGAGCATCTACACATTTAATTATTTGAATCAGTACACTAGCTTAGAAAGCGTGGATAGAATGCTTGCGCCTGCAGAATTGTTTTCCCATTTTATTCCCCAGCAGCTGAGCACACAATGTCCGAAAAAAAGCAACACCTCAAAAAAACTCGAAGCGCAGTGTCTGCCGACAATATAATATATTTACTTATATACTAGCTGTGATCTGGTTATATGGAATTAGATTGTTTTTGAACAATATAAGAAATGTAACTCCTTAAAAATAAATTTGCAATGTTACTTATTAATCAATTCAACACCTGAATCAAATTAAATGAATCCGTACTCTCTACTGAAGGGTTAAATTTCAATTTCGAAACAATTCTGTGATTATTTTCGGCATTTTTGGACCTAAAAACATTTTTCAGCCCCTTAAATCACCAATGAAATAATTTGATTGCATCCATTTTAAATAAGCTTTCTACGGTAATAGGTTCCAAAGTATAGACTAAATTTCTTCAAAATCAATTAACTCTTTCAAAAGTTATTAAAAAAAGAAAGTGCATTTTACATTATACAAGTAAATCTAGTATATTTGTAAAAAAAAAATTAAAAAAATAAAATAATAATAATGGCACCGGTCGCCACTATCTTAGCTTAATGTTCTACATCTAGTTTTTATAGTATATGGTATAGGTAAATACATAGCGACACATTCGTTACATTTTCAATCTCATGAATCATTTTTACCGTACCATGCCAAGAGAAGTTTTACTTCAAAAATAATGAAGACTTGAGTTGCGATGCTATACATCCAAATAACTTTAGATGTTGATGTTCTTAAAAAAATAAAATAAATATTAGCATAATATCAAAACTGCCAGCTGTGGTGGACACAATTACTAAAAAACCCGGGTCGCAGTGCCAAAACCCTGCCGACAATATAGTGTATTTGCTTATACAGGCACTGTGGCTTTATTTTGCGAGCTTAAGTTGGTTTTTGGGCAAAATAAAAAATTTTACTCCTTAATACACCCCTTAAAATAACATTTTTTTTCTTAATTGCAATATTATTATAAATCGAACCTCTATACCAAATTATATACAACTTTCAGTGAATAATTCACTATTTGTAAACTAGTGTTTTCATAAAATTTGTAAGTCCGGTCCTGTCGTCCCGATTTTATTTAAATTTTAGGGACACCTTTTAATTACTACTAAAGGGTTAAATGTCAATTTTGAAACGATTCTGAGAATTTTTTCGGTATTTTGGGGCCCAAAAACATTTTTCAACCCCTAAAAACTACCCTTAAAATGCCCCGATTACGCCCATTTTAAATAGGCTTCTTGCAGTGATAGATTTCAACAAGTGGACCAAATTTCATTAAAATCAATTAACTCTTTCGAAAGTTATTGCCCGCACACACATATATATATATATATATATATATATATATATATATATATATATATATATATATATATATATATATATATATATACACATATATATATAAACATTTTCAAAAATGGTGTCAAAGTGTTTAGGAGGTTATGAAACGTCGAGAAATTTTGGTCCGACCCCTAGGTCCCGCCATCCGACCAACGCCAATAGTGTATGTTGCCTTATGGCAAATACACTAAAAAAGAGTTTTGCCTTAAGAAGTAGACATAAGTAATGGATCACAGCCTAGCTAGCTGGTGTACGTTATTACAAATTCTGAGGAATACACAGCGTTTTTATGTAAATGAAGTTAATTTTTCAAAGTCATGAATCAGTTTCACTTGATTTTCTTTTCGCTTTTTGCAGTAGTCTCTGGGGAACGATTATTGTGTGCGTAGTGGATAGAAATTCAGTATTTTCAAAAGTTGGTAGCCTTGTCTTTTGCAACGTACTTCATATTTATATTATATTAGCTGTAACAAAACAATGGTCTACCAATTCATTTTTGCAGCCCGGTCGCTTGTATCGACATTATTTTAAAATTTGAAATTTGTTATCAATTAATTATATTACATTTTAATAAAAGTAGATTATCTAGGTAGTATTGCACTATTTTATGTGCGAGTTTCGACAATATGGGACAACGAGCGTTAACGAGTTTTAATAATCACACGAGCCATAAAAGCAATACGTTCAAGATACATACTACATTTTTTGCACGTACCTTCAATAACATGGCTGATTTTCACTTTATATTAATAATAAAATGTATACATGTTTTAAGTAAGCATTTTCCTTGATTTTTTAGTTAGATGCTTTAAATGCATGTCCTCAATAACTTATATAAGATGTAATGACGCGACTCAATCTCGGGTAAAAAGGCTGTTTAGCGCACGAAATATTTCAAAATTTTTGTTCTTACTTAAAAACAGTTTGTTAAACCCTGCACATTACGAAATGAATAGTAATTACTGTTTATTTTTCATTATTGTGCAAACACAAGGAATTAGAATGTAGCTACTTTGACATGACGTGGCATTTAATTTTATTTCTTTTATACAGAAAACAATATTTAATTAGAACGGGATTAATATTTTCATAGAAACTTGATTATTTAGTTTTAATTACTTTTTTTGCGACTGACATAATTCTGAGTTTTGAAAAAAACTTTATTGAAATTCGAAGGGAGGAATTTTAAACAATTTTGACGATTTTTTTCTTTGAAATTTTTAAGACGCAGTGTAATAAATGCGTATCAAAAGAAATATTGGACAATCCGGCTTATTTGGAATAAATAAAAAAAAGAAAATGTAAGTGTATAAATCAAAATAAATGTTTCCAAGAAAACTGCATAATATGTGATTTATTTTTATATTCCATTGGGTTGGTATCAAATCGAATTTAAGAATATATTTCATTATTTTTATATATTTTATCTATTGTTTTGATAACGCTTGTATCTCCGTGAACGCACATTTTCATAAAATCTCATTTCTCAATTTTAATATCATTTCTACAAAAAAGCTTCCAGCTTAGTGAAAACGTATTAGTAAAAAATGTAATAATAATTTAATTATAATAACCTATTTTATGTTATGAAATACACTCTCAATTGTTTACCTGTTGTAAAGTTATTGGTTCAAAAACAAAAGCAAAAAAAAATGTGGATGTCGACTTTCGGAGAAAGTATAACCACTGCAATACTCAAAGGTTACACAGTAAAATTTAATTTACTTATAAAAACGCGTTATTTACACTACACAATACAGAATATAAATTTACATACACAAAATCTGCGTATTCGTTTGGCAAACAGTGATTCAAGTTAGTGATCTAAAACGCCAAAGCTATAGAGTTTAACTTGCGACGGCCTAGCTTTAAGAACGTCGTCCGGAAAACAATGGTGTTGTTTGCACTACACAATACAGAAGTGTAACTTACGAAATATCTAAACGTTATAAATTGACGCTTACAGAAAAGAATATAATATCAATTGTATGATATTCAGGTCTATTCTACTAACGATAACTACAGTGATTACCAACTGCTTAGCAAAATAAGTAATAAATAAAATAATTTGTTTTTTATTCTACTAAGCAAAGTAACTAGCTAAATAACATGTTAAACATGACTAACAAATAGTGCTTATAGATTTTGTAATCATTGTAGCTACGTAAGAACAATAATTAATTAGAACACAAATAGAAGAATATGTCTAATTAATTATCATATTATAATACGATTTGTGGTTTGTTGTCACAGTTACTATATCGTCAGCGTTATACGGTCCTAACTCGCACAAGAATTACACTAAATGTCTGTTAGTAGATTTACATTGATAATTTCGATGGTTGACATTTTTAAACAACTAAAATATTTTATATCGTTGGTTTGTTATGCATTTCAAAAAAAATGTTTAATTAAAAGCTGTTTACAATTTTTTAGTTCCGTAAAAATTTTCAGAACGCATTTATGCAAAAAATAAAAATGAACTTACCTTTGTGAAAAATAAAATCAGCTTGTTAACCATAATACTGGAAAATTCGTTATGACAGTCCACAGTTAAAAAAAAAACGTAAAAACACTCCCGATTTAAAAAAGAACACGTAAAATATGCACACGATAAACAAATTTTTAATTAGTTGCTTTTGTTCATTTGTAAAAAACGGCACTGTTCAGAAAACGATTGAAATTTTGAAAAATAATTTTTATGGCAATTTGGACATAAGACCTTTCCAGGGTCTCAAAAAGACGCGGGATGTTTTTATTCTGCTTTTTTTTCTTCGGGAAAAACTGATGGCACCTGATGACATTTTGCCATTCATAGTTCTTCGGTAATTTGACCCGATTTCATCCGCTTTTAAGACTAAATAGTCTTTCAGCTTCATGTTTCATTTGTTCTTCAATTCCTGCGCAGGTGCGTTCAGAAATAAAGATTATGATACGTTCCTAATGACCTTGGAACGAACTGCAGGCTTGTCCAAGCGGAAAATATATCTGAAGGTGTTCATCATTGATGTAATTTTATGAATGACCTCTTCCTGCAAAATATACAAAACAAATTATACAAAACAAGTTTGGATGGGTATTTGTTACACAATCACATTGTAACAGCTAACTGATTTGGATAAAATTTGGTATAAAGATAGACAATATTATAGATTAGCACATAGGGTACTTTCCATTTCGCATAATTGCGCAGCTCCTTAGGGAATAGACATTAAAAATACATTGCGAAAGAGTACGCACAACACGGATCAACAACGCAGTTTCTTTTATATTCTTGTGTTGCGACTACATTGGATCCGTATTTTTGCCGATCCGATGTCGGCTGACGTCGGATGACATCGGAGGAAAAGTAAACAGCAAGATTATAATGTAAACGCCTACATTGGAATAGGAATCCTGATTATCTTTCCAATGGAAGCACTTACATTATAATCTCGGTGTTTGCATTTCTTCCGATGTCGTCCAATATTGGATCGTAAGTAATACATTGCAGCCTTATGCATGAGCAACACCACTTTATGTATGTGCAGCCTTAGAGTAATCCGGAGCTGAAGTTAGGATTCCAGTTCTATTGATGCGTAGACTTGACCTTCCCCCCCAGATTGTGAGTTGGTACCAGATTATGTATCACAAATCTGGGAAGAATCATTGTCAAGGCCACAGTTCTTAAAGCCAATTCAGACTAGCCGTTCACGGTTACGATTCACCGGTCCGGTTCGGTTTTCGATTAATATAGGCTGCTCACACTATCCCGATTCGGTTCTGCGATTATTCTCGGTGCGCATGCGCAATTTCGAAATATGATTTGACGTTTGATGTGTAGTTAAACGTCAACAAAAACAGCTGGCTAGTCACGTGACTCCAGCAAGCGTTCTCATTGGCTACGGTTGCGAACGGTCCGGTTGAAATTAGAGCTGAACCTAAACGCTCGAACCGAATCGTAATCGGGAACGACTGCGCCCTGATTGGTCGAGCTCCCAACCGGACCGGTGAATCGTAACCGAGAACGGCTAGTCTGAATTGGCTTTTACTAGGGTGACCAAAGGGAAGGCATCCAATAATCTGTATTATACCAATTTGGTTTTCGATTTAAAAAACTGCGATTACTACTGGCAGTTGGGTTTTCAATTGCGATTAAAAACTGCGGTTCTCACTAGCAGTAGTATTTTCAATAGACATTAGTAAATCACATGGGCAAATTTGGAAAGTGGCAGGGATACATTTCCCAAATATAAAAATAGTTTACCTGCATTAAATTGAAACACATGGCTATTAGAGCCATCCCAAGCATCAAGTAAACTGAACAGAATACGAATTTTATTTCAATGAGTTGTTCAATGCTTTCTGAAACCATGATCCAATCGCCAGGAACCAGATCTCCAAATCCGATTGTGCTGAGGGATATGAAGCAGAAATAAGAACCGTCCAAGAAACTCCAACTTTCATATTCGCCAAAAAGCACAGCACCACCACATATATATCTGAAATATAATTGAAATAAATATAATTAATACTATGGTACCATTTTCACATCGTATTCCGCATTTTGTCACAACGTTTAGTTTATAATAGATAATATTATAATTTCCAAATAAATTTTTTGTATAGAAAAGTACTCGAGTAAATCTTTAATATTTTTCACAGCTGTGTGTTTAAACATTTGCAATTTATTTAGGTTGTTTACGAAAACTACGCCTGCTTTGCTATTTCTGCACCTCTAACTGACAGATCACTTTAGCAAATTACTGTTGGATTGAGACAGTAATGATTTGTTTTAGTTCACAGCACTAGTGTTAAATTTGTTATTTTACTACCGTTATATAGGTATGAGAAGCAACTATTTTATAGGGGTGTGCAAAAAATACATTTTGAGTGAATATACCGAAGAATCAAAACTTACATAACCATAATAGCCAAACATAATGTCACCGGAACAGTAACCTTACGCGGTGTATCGATATCGTCATCGTCATCGTCTTCGTCCTCAACATCATGTCCATCATCCAGCTGATGCATGGCTAACATCGTTCCGCCATCTTCTAAATTATTGAGGTTTTGTGGATTCTGTCAAAGGAGAAAAATATTATTATATAATACAACACATTTATAAGATTACGTTTCAAATTCTAGACCAGACCAGACGTTCGAAAAATCCTAACTACGAAGTGATAATTGATCATTTTCAGGTTTTTTTTTATTTCTGCTTGTCTTATCTATCTGTCCCGTCATGACCTCTAATCCAATTTCCATGAAATTTAGAACATATCAACTGAAAAGATAGGATAATTATGCGACTTCGATAAAGTTTCTATTAACGCATGAGTGCAACAACCATTTTAAACAAGCCGTGAGGTGGGTCGTATATTGAAATTATACAAGTGCGACCCTTGAGGTCCACACGACCATCTTTTTAATATGATTTTGACAAATTAGACCCAAAAAAACTTTTTCAAAAAATTCTAAAATCCACTTTCTTGCAGCATTTTTGTTTAAACAAGGAGAAAAATGACTGGATAAAATTTAATAAGACTTTTTTTGGATCATACTGGCATTAATACGCTTCGGTCTGTATCCTAACGAAGTCGATATCAATTTTTATTCGCGAAATTCCGTGTAAAATTCACTTTTTTATTTATATAGCAGATTTTGAAATTTTTTTTTCGAGATCATATTTACGTTAATTGGAGTCGATTGAGACTCTTACGTTGTTGATATAATTTTTTGTTCTTGGGATTTGATCTTAGAAGTGATCCCGTACGTCCGTACATACATTTTTTTAAACTAGTATAAAAATAACGCTGTGACCTTAAAACAAAAAAATTGTTAAAAATTTTGAGTAACTTCCCAGTGTATTGGGAAGCTAATAAAAAGCCAAATTGAAATTCCATTCAAAACACAAATTTTCACTAAGTATGGACGCAACACGGCACTGAAAACTTCAATCAGAATGCCTTGGAAGCAGTCTTATAGAAATAATAGGGATATGAATTTAAAAAAATAATAATGAAATCTCAATATGATATTCTTAATTAATTTAAATTGGCCATAAAAGTAGGGCTGCTTTCGAAAATTAAAATTAAAGTACGTATAAATACTTTAATGTAAAGTCAATCTGTAAAAATGAAGAGTGAAATATGCATTAGTTATCAGTCAACAGTGACGGAACAGTCGGTTAAGTTATTTTTTAGTTGTAATATCAGAGTCAGTACCGTATCGTCAACTAAATGAAACAGGGAGCTAAAGTATAAAACATTAATCTTTGTTTTATTTCTTTTTTGTCCTTGGTAATTAATATAAAAATGTTACAACCAGGGGGTTTATTTAATATGATGTCCTTTTTCCCGAAAAATCATTTTTATATTAATCTTTGTTGTTTGAAAACTAAAAATCAAAACATTATTGTGGCAGAATCATTCACTTGGATACAAATTGGTTTCTTCTACTTGACTCCAATGTTTAAAAATTCCTTAACTTTTTCACGTTTTCCAAGTTTGTGGCCACCGTAAAATTGTTTAATGCTGAACAGTCTATTATAGAATTGATCTTTTATCTGACCTTGATTCCTACATAAAATAACAAATGTACATAACTAGAAAAAAATTGCACTCTTGTAGGGTTAACTGGTTTTGTCTATTTAGCCCCAGTTACAATTTTTATTCGAGAACTCCTACGTGTAGTTACATGGGTCCAATACAAGTAAAACTGGTTTTCAAACTTCAATAGAAACGAAAAAAATAAGTTTGATAGTGAGTTGAACAAAACAGCGTTGAAATTGAGAAATATTTAAGAAGTTATACTTCTCTGGCGAGTTGAGAGTAAAATCTTATCAAACAATGGAAGTTGCGCGGTAACAGCTACAAAAAATTCGACATTATGAAATGAGCCGCACTAACGAAAATTCGATAGTACAAAGTTGATCATAAGATGTTCAGACTGAAATGATACATGGACGAAATCAATGCGCTTTCTGTTATCTGGAAACTATATGATATACTAGACGACTCTAATAGTCCAGCAGCCACCGCCTGTTTTTTTAAGTGATTAATAACAGGCTGAATCTTCGTGAGTTCGTTCGGTTCGACAGACGCCCAAGTTTTTCCTCTGTCCAAATTCTCAAAGAGGTATGTAATGAACTGCGCAGATGTAAATCATGTCGATTTGGTAGGGTGTCGAAATTGTCTGACTAACAGTAAATTTTTCATTGAAATTTTAAGATAATATGATAATAAATTCGGAACAACAATTGTCCTACAAAATCGATGGTTTGAGTTGGAGCGTCCTCCACGCCGAATATGTCGAAATAACGAGGTCATAAAAATTATTAATAACCAGCTGATTTTTTGTATGCAGCTTACTAAATATTAGTATAATTGAATGGCCACAAAGTCCTACAAATGTAGTGGTAGGTTTTCCTAGTCCTACGCTTGGAAGTTGTCGATTCCACGGTAACACTTTTTTCATTAATAACAACCTAGGTTTGATTTTGTCCTATCGGGAATAAAGTGTAGAACACAATTTTACCAAGCGTAGGACTAGAAAAGCTTACCACTACATTTGTAGGACTTTGTGGCCATTCAATTATACTAATATTTAGTAAGCTGCATACAAAAAATCAGCTGGTTATTAATAATTTTTATGACCTCGTTATTTCGACATATTCGGCGTGGAGGACGCTCCAACTCAAACCAACGATTTTGTAGGACAATAGTTTTTCCGAGTTTATTATCATATTATCTTAAAATTTCAATGAAAAATTTACTGTTAGTCAGACAATTTCGACACCCTACCAAATCGACATGTTTTACATCTGCGCAGTTCATTACCTACCTCTTTGAGAATTTGGACAGAGGAAAAACTTGGGGGTCTTGTCGAACCGAACGAACTCACGAAGATTCAGCCTGTTATTAATCACTTAAAAAAACAGGCGGTGGCTGCTGGACTATAACCTTTGTTTACAATCAATAATCGCACCCAATTTTTTTTTTTTCAACTCGATTTTGTTTAATTTTTTTTTTTTTTTTTTGGCCGAAACCATAAATTTTCCAGATGGTTTAATTTTTGGAACAAAAGTAAAACGACATCGTATGGACACCAATCAAACAAATATTTAATTCTTCAGAGGTTGATTATTCTATTCCACCCTCCTACGCAGACGCCTCTGACGTGACGGCAGACAAGGAAAGAGACAACTCGCGCGCGAAGCATCAGTCAAGGGTCGCTGCATTTGAACTAAAGCCGGTAGGGCGTTACTGTGCGAAAAGCGCTATGTGATGAAAGACCAGCGATAAATTAAAATGTCACAGTTATTAATAAAGGATGACGTTTGCTAAAATTAGTGCTGCCTCTACACCGTCTCTTCCGATAGAATCTTTCACAATTTTATACTCTATATATACTTGGACTGTCGCTATATACTTTGAAATATTTTCAGTTAATTTTTTACATTTTTTTAATGAAGTTTTTTTTCTGTACATTTTAAGAAAGCGACATTATAAAAATAGCAGTTTTAAAAGACTGGCGTTTTTTACAATGTTTAAAAATTGAAGATTGAAAACCGTCGATGATAAGTTATAACGACGTCACATCCTTTCGAGGTTTGTCACTGTTTTAAGCAAATATCCTCTCACAAAACATAGTCTGTTGCTCCCAAACCGCAGGAGACATTTAGGCTAAATTTATTTGTAAGTTTATAAAAAATGTATAATATTTTGCAAGACACTTTGATCAAAAATTTACCTTGGAAAACAACATTTTTTCTAAGTAGAAGAGTCATTTGTTTTTCTGTGTTTCACATAATAATAAGAACAAAGTTTGACAACAACATCAGACTGTTCCTATATCTATTCATACATATATAAATAAAATTGTCTGTCTGTCTGTTTGAAACGTCTGAGCAAATTGTGATGGCACTTCACAGACTATGTCAGGATTTATTTAGTCTACATTTTATCCCAAAAATAACCCTTAAGGGGGTTAAAATAGGATATGGTAACGTTCATTAAAGATACATTGTAAGTACCTGTGTCACTCAGATCGTAAAATATGCTCTCAGGAAATTTCGAACTGTGGTCGCAAAATTAATTTTATTAGATACTGTTTTTAGCTAGTCTTAAGCATTAAGCCTCACAAAATTTGGCTTACTGCTTAAAAATTAAAATAAAACTTATTTTTGTCGCAAAAACTAAAAAAAAATAACATGCCTAATATTCGTCAATATATTTCTTTACAGCACACTACGAGATTTTGAATTACCAGAAAGCAAATTAACATTTTGAAGCATTTTTCTTTACAAACATATGTTAAAAATACTGACAAACGGCTCGCTCAATAATTTTTGTTCAAATTTATTTTTTCTGTACAATTTGTGTAATTTTCTTCTGATATTTAATCGATTATTCAGATGAAATAAACTGTAAAAACTTGATTAAAAGTCATATTACAAGTACTGTACGTATTTCTAGTTTATTTTGAAGCGTTAACATCAAAGATTAAATAAGATTTTTCATAGAAATTAGAGATTTTTGAAACGCATTTTACACACACACACACACACATCCAACAGCTATGCGTGCGAAAACAAAGACATATTGAACAGAGAAAATAAATAAATATATAACAGAATTTAACTGGGTACAATATATCATCTATACCACACGAATAAAGTCGCGAGCAAACCGGTAGTAATAGATAAAACAATAATATATGTTTTTAATTCAAGGTCCTTGTCAGACAATGCGTTTTGTAGCGTATAAAAGTTGAATGTATTTTTGCTTGACTTACTTCCCAGTCCAAATGTTCCGTGGCTCCTTCGTCCGAATATTGCATACTGATGCGTCTCCTGGTCAGGCGTCGTTCAGCACGCCGTCGGGCGACAGATGGACATCCTCTGCATAGACAACATTTGGCGTATGTCCATTTGAACGAGCGTGCCAGGATGTCACCGAAGTTTGTTAAGTACAGCAGAAATAATGGCATACCGATTATTGCGTACAGGATTGTTGCAACTTTACCCCAATCGGTACGTGGACACATGTTGCCATAACCTGGAAAACAATTGAACTGTAAGTTTTTCATGTATGTAAACTGTGTTTTTTCTTTTCAATTATAACAATGCCACGGAACGTTGCAGCCTAGTTCTTGGATTATGCGTACAATTTTACTTTTGAGTTTATGATGTGATTAATAAATTTAAAGCCGTAGGTATACAATATTTCTATCCAAAATATTGCAAAGGTAGGTACGTTAAGGATAATGTGCAGATTTATTTCGAAAAAAATCGTTTAAAAACAAGGTTTTATTAAAATGTACTTAAAACGAAGAAATACATATGCACCTAAACAAATAACATCATTTTTATCATCGTTGACCTGACCTAAAAACCTTTCGCGAGAAGTTTAAATTATGACTGTTTTATGAACACATCTCACGACAAGCATTTAGGTCAACAATGGTAATTTGATTTTATTTGTTTGATTGTTTGTTATTTTCTTTGTTTTAGGGCCATTAAATGAAAAGTTGTTTTAAGCAGTTTGTTTTCACTTATATTTTATTATTTCTGTTTTAGTCATATACTCTAACATGGGTGTATTATTATCAGTACCGAGCCCATATATTGTAAAAAATTGCACAGCATCATTACTATCATGTCATCGATACTACTTAAGTATGCCAAATTTCAAAGTAATAGTAGTGGTTCAAAAGATTTGCCCCAGACTGACAGGCTGACTGACAAATATGTGAAGTGGAATATATTATTTGGTGAATTCATGGTCAGAGTTTAAAAAGAAGACGACTTTAAGCAAGTGATTTTGCAGGCAAAAGCCAGTTTAGTATTAAACGCATTTGTAAAAGTTTATAATAGAAAAGATGACACAAAAGATTATTAAGAGGTATATTTGAAGGTAAATTTTCGTACCGTTTAATTCCTTAAATCATTAAAATTAGGTTGAAAAACTTTACAAGGCTACCCTCAAAGCATATGAGCATTAAAAAGAAGAAAAACTTTTGATATACAGTAAATTTCTTTCCTCGAAATCGTGTCGAATTATCAAGCGTTCCGGACTGTATGATGTCCGGAACGCTTGATAATTCGACACGATTTCGAGGAAAGATCACGTCTGGTTCAAGTTTATCAAATTCGTTCAATTATGCTAAAATAATGAAACGAAATGACTTCATAAAAAACGAAAAATAAAGACCAAAAAAAATAGAATTATTCGAGATATATTTAAGATGGATCAGCCTTCCTAATGAACTTCGTATTAAAAAGACACTGATTTATGCTGCCGTATTGAAACTGCTTTATAGGAATTAAAATTAATGTTTTCATATTCATTTATTTTTAATAATAAAAATCATATTTTATTTTCATCCTATAATCCGGCATGCTTCAAATCCGGAACGTGCCGGATTAAAGAAAGTTTACTATAGAAGCAAACACCTTTATTAAATATGATACACCTGATAGACATTACGTCATTAGAGGAGAATATAACCTATCTTTATAAAAAACAAAAGAATATAACAACAGCAATAGAGATAAAAGGGAAAAAGTACAAAGAACATACAAAAAAATAGAAAGTTGAAAGAGTTATGGAACAGGAAATATAATTGAGCAAATCCTCGAGGGAATCGTGTTGTTCTAACTGTACGTTCAGTCCATGTGCGTTCAGCTTTATACTTTGTTCACTGAAACAACAATCATATTTTTGGAACAAGTCTATTCGTCTGTTAGTCTGTTTGTCTGTGAGCACGACTGAGCGGATCGAAAGCATATTTTGGTAAGATGTTTGACATGTAAATATGAAGAGCCCTATTGTTTTTGAGAAAAATCGGCGAAAGCTCATTTTTTCTATCATAATAGTAAATTTTTTAGAACGATTTATTATTCTATTGATTTTTACAACAGTCTTTTAAACATTTTTTCTAAGCTTTAAAGTTTTAAAAAGTATTTTGAGAAAAAAATCAGCTTTTTTTTTGTTGTGAATATCTGTCAAAAAGAAATTAGCAAGCTGACAAGCATACTGTAAAACCAGACCTCAGAAATATATCCCTGAAGTTTGACAGATTCCTCCTGGGACAATCTGTCCCGAACTGAAACTTTAAACGAAATACATAGTTTTGACCGTAACTAGCTGAAACACTGCAAATTTTAAACGAACCTAAAATCTCCGAGAACAAAGTCAAGAAGACCTTTTCTATCGTACTACTAAAAGCAGTTTGCCGGTTTGTGCTGTTGTCTATATTATCCTTCTGTATTGCACATTCTTGGCAGGAAACAATGCTTTATACTCGGGTGATAGGAATTGCTGAACTAGTAGAAACTGTACCTTAAACCAATGATATCCGAACTTTTCTTTTTGTTGTCACCTTGAAAATTGCCAACACGCAGAACAAATTGTCTAGCTTGTCGTCCTATCAGTAACTATCTACTTTTGTAAATTATTGATATAAAAACATTTTCTTGTATTACTTCTGATATTGTTATATTATTCCACATTTATTGTGGACATTCTATTTTACACTCAGATTGTAAAAAATGCTCTCCAAACTGTGATTGGAAAAGACATTTTATTACTGATTTAATTAGCTGTGATTGTACACTAAGCTTCACAAAATTTGATCTGCTCTTTAAAAATCTCAAAAAGCATATTTTTTTGTTTCAAAAATTATATCAAAAAACGTGATATACGTCAACATAATATCTTCACAGCGTGACGTTAAATTTCAAATTACGGAAAGTTTAGTAGACATTTTGAAGTTTTACAAATTTGATATGAAAAGCATTACATTTATTGAAATTTTTAATGTATTTGCCACATGGCACATACACTATTAGTATCGGTGGTCACGGATGCCGAAACTTACGGGTCAGACAAAAATTTCTCCATGTTTCGTAGCCTTCTGAATAATTTGGCACCATTTTTTAGAAATACTTGTAACATGATAACTCTGGACAAACTTAATCGATTTAAACGAAATTTTACCCATTTACTGGAATGCATCATCGCCTAACGCCTATATTTAAAATGAACTATTTTAAGACTGATTTTTATTTTAGGGATTGTAAAGGTTTTTGGGTTCCGAAATACCAAAAAAAAATTAAAATAAAGACTGAAACATGATGATAAAATTTTAATAAAATCGGCCCGACAGAACCGAACTTACATTTTTTTTTAAACGCCAGGTCGAGAATAAAGGTATACATACTGAAGGTTTTATTTAATTTGGTGCAAATGTTGGAATGATAATTCTACTGAAATTAAGAAAAAAATATTATTTTAAGGGATGTATTAAGAACTAAATTTTTTTTATTTTGTTTCAAAACTAACTTAAGTTCACGTAATAAAGTCACGATACCTGTCTCAACAAATACACTATATTGTCGACAGCCTTTTGATAGTGAGACCCGAGTTTTTAGTGTATTTGCCATATGGCAACATACACTATTGGCGTCGGTCGGATGGCGGGACCTAGGGGTCGGACCAATATTTCTCGACGTTTCATAACCTCCTAAACACTTTGGCACCATTTTTAAAAATGTGTATATATATTTATATATATGTATATATTTATTTATATATATCTATATATACGTATATATATATATATATATATATATATACGTATATATATATATATATATATATATATATATATATATATATATATATATATATATATATATATATGTGTGTGTGTGTGTGCGGGCAATAACTGTCGAAAGAGTTAATTGATTTCAACTAAATTTGGCCCACGTGTTGAAATCCATCACCGCAAAAAGCCTATTTAAAATGGGCCTAATCTGGCCATTTTAAGGGTAGTTTTTGGGGGTTGAAAAATGTTTTTGGGCCCCAAACACCGAAAAAATTCTTCGAATCGTTTCAAAAATGAAATTCCACCCTCTGGTGGTAATTAAAAAGTGTAAAATCGGCCCAACAGAACCGGATTTATAAATTTTCTGAACACATTAGTTTGCAGATGGTGAATTATTTACTGAAAGGTGTATATAATTTGGTATAGAGGTTCGGTTGATAATAATATTGCAATTAAAAAAAAATGTAATTTTAAGGGATGTATTAAGGAGTCAATTTTTTTATTTTGCCCAAAAACCAACTTAAGTTCGCGTAATAAAGCCACACTGCCTGTATTAGCAAATACACTATATTGTCGGCAGGGTTTTGGCACTGCGACCGGGTTTTTAGTGTATTTGCCATATGGCAACATACACTATTGGCGTCGGTCGGATGGCGGGACCTAGGGGTCGGACCAAAATTTCTCGACGTTTCATAATCTTCTAAGCACTTTGGCACCATTTTTAAAAATGTTTATATATATATGTATATATATATATATATATATATATATATATATTTATATATATACGTATATATATATATATGTGTGCGGGCAATAACTTTCGATAGAGTTAATTGATTTCAACGAAATTTGGCCCACGTGTTGAAATCCATCACCGCAAGAAGCCTATTTAAAATGGGCGTAATCGGGGCATTTTAAGGGTACTTTTTAGGGGTTGAAAAAAGTTTTTGGGCCCCAAAATACCGAAAAAATTCTCAGAATCGTTTCAAAATTGACATTTAACCCTTTAGTAGTAATTAAAAGGTGTCCCTAAAATTTTAATAAAATCGGCCCGACAGGACCGGACTTACAAATTTTTTGAAAACACTAATTTGCAGATAGTGAGTTATTTATTGAAGGGTGTATTTAATTTGGTGTAGACGTTAGATTGATAATAATATTACAATTAAGAAAAAAATGTTATTTTAAGGGGTGTATTAAGGGGTTAAATTTTTTATTTTGCCCAAAAACAAACTTAATTTCACATAATAAAAGTATAAAACCACACGGCCCTATACAAGCAAATACACTATATTGTCGGCAGGGTTTTGGCACTGCGACCCGGGTTTTATTTTATTTATCATTAAAAATAATTGAATTTTACTTACTCGTGCGCAATGGATCACTTTACATGACCGTATACATCCATGTAAAGCAGCTATTGTATAGGAATTAGTGCAAAAACGCTAGTACCTATGATATAAAATGTTTACTTTTTAAATACACATCTCTTTTTCAAATCCACTATTTATAAATTGAATGCGGTCTTTTATCTCTTTCTATAATACTTTTGCGCGAAGGTAACTAAAACTCAGTACGTATATTGTGCTTATATAGTTAGTGAATGATACAATAGAGTGAGTGAGATAGCTAGTATTTTATCCAGTAAAATATAGCCTTTAGTTTTAGTTTGGAATTGGGACAATCGTAGAGTTTCTATACATCCCAGAGGCCATTAGTATCGTTGTGTTCAGGAGAACAACTTTTCAACAACTACTAGATCGCTCGCGTAGGTACCTCATATATTGAACTGTTAACACTTTATAGAGTGTCGTTTACACTATTGTTAAAACTACTCTCCAGGCCTAATCTATCTAAGACTATGAGACAAAAAATTTTGAGATATCTACATGAATGTGTTTGTTGACACAGTTCTAAACTTCATAAACATTTGTTGAAGATACAGACC
This sequence comes from Venustoraphidia nigricollis, assembly GCA_034508555.1. Classification (NCBI taxonomy): domain Eukaryota; kingdom Metazoa; phylum Arthropoda; class Insecta; order Raphidioptera; family Raphidiidae; genus Venustoraphidia; species Venustoraphidia nigricollis. Next base: position 1,117,885 of record JAVRKA010000018.1, on the reverse strand, counting down.
TTCTACACAACTGCTTGTTTGCTGATTGAATTCTGAGACTCTTCGAACTGCTCGAACTTCTTTCTAGCAGTTTTAAGTTCCTGTAACTACTAGAAGTTTAGATCTGTTAGAACGAAGTTCAAATGATCCGAAAGGTCGTAGAATTTGACCAACAAGCATGCGATTGTATCCGAAGAGTTTTCTATTGTCAATAAACTAGTAGTTTTAACATGTTTTTCCTAATTAATAATTAATAATTCAATATACAATAATAAAAACCCGGGTCGCAGTGCCAAAAACCTGCCGACAATATAGTGTATTTGCTTGTATAGGGCCGTGTGGTTTTATACTTTTATTATGTGAAATTAAGTTTGTTTTTGGGCAAAATAAAAAATTTAACCCCTTAATACACCTCTTAAAATAACATTTTTTTCTTAATTGTAATATTATTATCAATCTAACGTCTACACCAAATTAAATACACCCTTCAATAAATAAGTCACTATCTGCAAACTAGTGTTTTCATAAAATTTGTAAATCCGGTCCTGTCGGGCCGATTTTATTAAAATTGTGGGGAAACTTTTTAATCACTACCAAAGGGTTAAATTTCAATTTTGAAACGATTCGGAGAACTTTTTCGGTATTTTGGGGCCCAAAAACAGTTTTCAACCCCTAAAAACTACCCTTAAAATAGCCCGATCAGGCCCATTTTAAATAGGCTTCTTGCGGTGATGGATTTCAACATGTGGCCCGAATTTCGTTGAAATCAATTAACTCTTTCGAAAGTTATCGCGCGTACACACACATATATATATATATATATATATATATATATATATATATATATATATATATACGTATATATATATATATATATATATGTGTATATATTAATATATATATACATATATATATAAACATTTTTAAAAATCGTGCCAAAGTGTTTAGGATGTTATGAAACGTCGAGAAATTTTGGTCCGACCCCTAGGTCCCGCCATCCGACCAACGCCAATAGTGTATGTTGCCATATGGCAAATACACTAATAATACGATTTTGTAATTAGAAATCCTATTTTTATCGACTGAAATCTAGGGGTCGATTATAGTGTAAACGGTGCTTAATATTGAAGTGTGATTGTATCTTTGTCATAGATTTATATTTTATAACGTAAGTAATTCCAATATTGTTCATTATAGTTTTGTTGTTAAACTTTTATAATGGAGTACTTGCTGCACATTTGCAATTTAATTTTCTTTATTACACAACTGGAAGTACGCTTATTATTTTATAAAATTTAATTGAAATTGTGACATAATTTATAATTATTTTACAAATTAAAAAACGACAATAGATAGTTCTTATATCATAAATATGCATAATGACAAAATCTATATATGCAAGAGACATGGCGTTTTTTTGTTCAAAGGCATCACTGGATTGATTTTGATTTTTATTGTTTAGCGGCGTAAAGTTGTCAGCTTTGTTGCTTTCTCATTTTCAAATTTGTAAAAGTATCTGCTAAGAAACAAACAAGTCAGTTTTAAAAATAGCTGAGAAAATTTTCATTGAAGGGTCCAAATTTATAAAAAATAAACGAAGTATGTTTTACTAATGCTTACAGTAAACATTGGAAGTGTTTATTTTGCATTTAAAATACTTACTGAGCATTTTTAATGATTAATAAGCTTGCTGAATGCTTATTAAGCAATTTATAATGCTTATGTACTAAGTACATAAGCATTATAAATTGCTTGCATTAAAACTTACTACTTATTAAGTCTTAATAAGTATGAAGTTTTAATGCAAGTATCAAGCATTCTGATCGATAATTCATAACTTAAAAACATTCAGAAAAATGTTCCATAATATAAAACAAAAATAATTAACAACGGTTCAGCGATTATCTAATTATAAGCAAACATGCATAATACTAGGATCCACAAAAATATGATCAGTTTTAACTTGAAAAACCTGCAGTGTTGCCACGTGTACAGTAAACATTTTCGATTTAAATTTTTAAATACATACCCATCTACCCTTTTACCCATCTACACATCTATTCTTGTACCTATTATTAGTGCTAGTACTAAATTCTCATTGCACTGCCCACCTCTGATTAGTAATACCTATTCAATATTCATCAATCTGGGAAGTTGGTTTTGTAAACCTTAGGGTCATAATAGGTACCCATTTATGTCTGTACAAAAATCATGACCCTCACAACTTGCAACTGGTCCACAGATCAGTTTTTATAGTGAGCCTTCTATTTCTTAGTTGACTCTGATGGAGTGCCCCTCCTTTCAGCCCCTGCTTTGTGACAACCTTTAGAAAAATACTTACGTGCTAATTCCACACGTTTACATAACAGCATATTATGAAGAAATTATGTACACTATTTTATCGTCACAATTTTGAAACACGACAGGGTTTCTTTTTCCTACAGTGAGAATACGAATAGAGAGCGCAGGGGAAATTACATTTCGAAGCAATAGTCGTTCCGCATTAGACATCAGAAGGACTGTCAACAGACACTGCCTGTTGTGACAGTTCGTTCAAAAAATCCGTTGTTTCTTCATCTCACTTGTACACTGTCTACGTCTGATCACATATTTATTTATCGATGTTATAATATTGTAAATCAGAATAGACTCCGACTAACTCATCAATATCTAAATTAAAATCATTCCAAAAGCATAAACATGTGAAAAAATTGGACGCATTCGAATTACGCTCAGAATAAAATCAGGTAGGTTTGATAGAAAAAAAGGTTATTACTGAAAAGGTTATTACTCACTGCCTCAGTTTTGAATATTACATAAGTATAATATTTCTGTGTTTTGTCTATTTATCAAATATTAACAACGAATCGATTTTAAATTATTTTATTTAAGTTCATAACTTACAGAAGTTATGCAAAAAGTTATCTGTTTTAAAAGATAAAATAATTTCATTTTATAGTTACAAATAAGTTGTGTCTCTTCAAGGGCAGTTCGGGTGTTGGATTATTAGTTTAATTTGTTAAATTCTTACATATTTAATATTCAATATTCATTTGTAGTGGCAGATGAGTCGATCAGTAAATACGCGAACTTCTGGGGTCTGTTTGAAGCTCTAAATATTGTGGCTTGACAAGTGCAAGCACAGATACTCACTTGTGCACTATTTTATAGCCTGTGGTTTTTACTATAGCTACTTTGTGTACATCTTGTTCAGAGATGACCGCTGGCAACATAGGTGCTACAGTAGCTATATATTATTATGTGATGACAGTTTCACATTGATGATATCTTTTCTTTACTTTTTGAAGTTATTATGCGATTTTGGGTCGCTTTAAGGTCCATACCCACTGAATCAGATTGGATCGGCTCGACATGACGGTGTTGTCGAGTCGATCCCAGTTGACCAGTGCATGGGAACTCATTTAACTTTATGTATCTGAAAACTCTCAATCGTGTCGATCCGATCCGATTCAGTGTGTGTGAACCCTGCAACTTTAAATATATATTTAGCGCTATTAATATTGACTCCACTGCATGCAAGAGTTTTTATTTTAATGAATTATACAGAAGTTATTTTATTAAAAGAAGGAATGTGCCGCGATGTGCACGACCAAAGTAAAATTTCTTTCGCTATAGTTAATAATATTATTATTCAAAGAATGGAAATTGTTATTTTTTTAATTTAAAACACAATATTTGAAATGTTTCGTTCATATATTATAAACAAAACATTTCAAAAATATGGACTCCATTTTTACATCGGATGCACGAAACCTCAATAAAATGAATGAACCACAATGAACCATAGCAATATAAATAATTTATTGATTTACATAATATATGGAATTGTTATAACTTGGGATTTGAGGGTTTTATTTGGGAGGTAAAATGAATAAACGAAAAACACTGACATAAATTAATGAACATGAAGCCACAGAAACGTAGTGTAAACAACGACATTCTAGTGTCTATTATCAAAAATAAATTTAAAATACATAAGGTTATATTATTCATTCATAAGAAGTTTCACTTCGGGTGTGTGCATGCATCTTATTAGCAATAGATCTGACTGCATGTGTACCTTAACCCTATGGAAAGGGTAAGAACAGTAAATTTGAAGAAACTTGCTACGTTATGATTGGTCAGTATTTGGAAAATGTGAACCGTTCACGGGAATATGTCAATTTAAACAACTAAATAACAGAGAACTGGCGATGGTGGCTTAGTTCTTTTCCCGAACGCATGAACAAGACGGAGTGTTCTGACATGTCCTAGGCGTCGTTCTGTATGAAGAATGAGTTATTCCCGTGGGATCCAATTTTGTTCTGGAATCGTCTTGTCATTTTGCGTTTTATTTAGATAACTCTATGGCAATGCGGACTTTATCACAAAGTGAAATAACTTTTGGTCTTTTTTTTGTCCTTCGGGATATTATAAATTTTACCTAAATATTTAACGTATTCGTTACCGAAATGGTTAGCAATTGAATAATAACATAAAATGAACTGCATTTGTTTACAAAAAAAGTGGGTGCGTTTGAAGTTAGGTATACTTCTTTGGCGTGAGTAAAAACTAATTTTTGATGTAAGTACGTGTTAATAGTTCATTGATATAAAATCTTCAAAAACTTCAAGAATAATAAACTCAAATTTTTGAAAACATTTTAAAATTTTATTTTGTTTTTTAATTTTTCCAGCTTTATGACACACTAAACGACTGTTGGTTGAAATCAAAGGTTATAGTGATCTAGTATTTAGGTAGGTATATAGTTTCCAGAAATGCATTTCTTTATTTAAGTCTAGTACTAATTCGTATTTTCAGTTTTTATTTTTGAAGTGAACTTTTTATACTTCTTCTCACTGATTTAAGGAGTAAAATGAATAAAATGAAAAACACTGACACAAATGAATGTCAGAAATTAGAAACGCAATATTAATAACGGTTTATATTATTTATCTACTGTCAAAAATAAATTTTAAAAGTCACTTAGATGCAATGGAAAATAAAAGTAAAAAAACCCGGGTCGCACCTTTCAGTAAATAATTCACTATCTGCAAACTAGTCTTTCTTAAAATTTTTAAATCCGGTTCTGTAAGGTCGATTTTATTAAAATTTTAGGGACACATTTTAATTACTGTCAGAGGATTAAATTTCAATTTTGAAACGATTCGGAGAATTTTTTCGGTATTTTAGGGCCCAAAAACATTTTTCAATCCCTAAAAACTACCCTTAAAATGGCCTGATTAGGCCCATTTTTAATAGGCTTTGTGCGATGATGGATTCCAATATGTGTGCCAAATTTCGTTAAAATGAATTAACTCCTTCGAAAGTTATTGCCCGTACACATATATACCTATATATATATATATATATATATATATATATATATATATATATATATAAATATATATATATATATATAAATATATATATATATATATATATACACCATTTTTGAAAATGTTTATATATATATGTATATATATATATAAATATATATATATATATATATATATATATATATATACATATATATAAACATTTTCAAAAATGGTGCCAATGTGTTTAGGAGGTTATGAAACGTCGAGAAATTTTGGTCCGACCTCTAGGTCCCGCCATCCGACCGACGCCAATAGTGTATGTTGCCATATGGCAAATACACTAATAAAAATAATCGCAAAAATATGTTTATGTTATTCATACATTAGAAGTTTCACTTCGATCGTGTGTGTCGCGACACATCTTTTTTTAGTCATGATTTTTGTTACCAGTTTTTGGATTAAAATAGGAGAACTAAGAGCTTAAAATTTAAAATTTATCTTGGATTTAAATTTGTAAATATTTAACGATTTTGTCTAGATTACATAAGTAGACAATATGACACGCAATTCGCATAAAACGTTAAAAATAAATGAAACATACAAATGATATTATCGCTATAGGTACATATTTGTTGTCTTTTTATTTTTAATTACGTGTTACAGTTAATTTACTGTGAAAATTACAAAATTTAATTACTGAAATTAATTAAAAAATACCAACACATACATATTTTAACTGCACCACTGAGTTCTATTGAGTATGGCAAATTTCCAAGACTGTTTTAAATGAGCTAAAAAAAATAAGAAGTAATCAAAATAATTATCTACATATCTAGGACGTGAATGCAGCTATTATGTATGAGCTGTGACATTATATTATACAAGCTTCAGTCAGTTTTAACAGTCATCCGAGTAATAATATCATTAAATTAAAGATAAGCATTATACTTTTTGCACGAACTTACAATAAACAAACCGCTTTCTATTACATTTTCACCATTTAAAAAAAGCGCATTTTGACAATGAAAATTAAAATTCCTAAGAGCTGTTTGCAGGTTGCAATAATACAGTTTTTACTATGTCTCCTGGTGTCTTTCTGCTTCGATCAATCCTCTAGATATGGCGCTGGGTTACTAGTGGGCAAATGTTAACAGAACCAATAAAAATAGAAAAACCCGGGTCGCCGTGCCAAAACCCTGCCGACAATATAGTGTATTTGCTTATAGAGGCAGTGTGGCTTTATTTTTCGAATTTAAGTTGGTTTTTGTGCAAAATAAAAAATTTGACTCCTTAATACACCCCTTAAAACATTTTTGGTTTTAATTGCATTATTATGATCAATCGAACATCTATACCAAATTAAATACACCTTTCAGTAAATAAATCATTATCTGCAAACTAGTGTTTTCACAAAATTTGTAAGACCGGTCCTGTCAGGTCGATTTTATTTTAATTTTAGGGACACTTTTTAATTACTACTAAAGGGTTAAATGTCAATTTTGAAACGATTCTGAGAATTTTTTCGGTATTTTGGGGCCCAAAAACATTTTTCAACCCCTAAAATGCCCCGATTACGCCCATTTTAAATAGGCTTCTTGCGGTGATGGATTTCAACACGTGGGCCAAATTTTGTTAAAACCAATTAGCTCTTTCGAAAGTTATTGCCCGCTCACACACACACATAAATATATATATATATATATATATATATATATATATATATATATATATATATATATATATATATATATATACGTATATACGTATATACATATATATATATAAACATTTTCAAAAATGGTGCCAAAGTGTTTAGGAGGTTATGAAACGTCGAGAAATTTTGGTCCGACCCCTAGGTCCCGCCATCCGACCAACGCCAATAGTGTATGTTGCCATATAGCAAATACACTAAAAAAAGTATTTATTAACGCAGACAAAAAGTATAATAGAACCCAGTCATTTAAAATAAACGCTCGTAGAGAATATCCGTAATATACAAATGTTGTCCAGATGAATGCGTCGTCGGAAGGTCATTCTGGATTATCCATCACGGAGATGGGAGCGTCGAGTGATAGCAGATGTTCGGCCGGGAACTGGGTAAACCGCGATACTCCCAAAGACGGAGAACCGAGAGACTGGGAAAGATGAGATACTCGGCTGTGCGAATCGAGAGCGCCAATTCATCTGCCATCTGTCAGAACTTACGTACCTACATACATTCTATTAGTGTGTACGGGTAAACATAACCTCAAAAATCAACCGACCGACTTTTATATCTTTTGACCTATAAAAATATACTAGACAACTATAACCTTTGATACAACCAATTTTAAGTATAATACATTGGAAAAATGTAAAATTAAAATTTTGATAATGTTTTCAAATATTTGCGGTTAATTTTTTGTAAGTATTTTTGTAAATATTCTTAAACTTTTTAAAGATTTTGTTTCAATAGATTATTTGTATGTATATTAAAAAAACCCGGGTCGCAGTGCCAAAACCCTGCCGACAATATAGTGTATTTACTAATATAGGCAGTGTGGCTTTATTATGCGAACTTAAGTTGGTTTTTTGGGCAAAATAATAAATTTGTCTCCTTAATACACCCCTTAAAAGAACATTTTTTTCTCAGTTGCAATATTATTATCAATCGAACCTCTAAACTAAATTATATACACCTTTCAGCAAATAATTCACTAGTGTTTTCATAAAATTTGTAAATCCGGTCCTGTCGGGCCGATTTTATTAAAATTTTTGGAGCACTTTTTAATTGCTATTAAAGGGTTAAATTTCAATTTTTTAAACGATTCTGAGAATTTTTTAGGCATTTTTGGGCCCAAAAACTTTTTTCAACCCCTAAAAACTACCCTTAAAATGGTCCGATTGGGCCCATTTTAAATAGGGTTCTTGCGGGGGTGGATTCCAACATGTGGGCAAAATTTCGTAAAAATCAATTAACTCTTTCGAAAGTTATAGCGCACACACACACATATATATATATATATATATATATATATATATATATATATATATATATATATATATATATATATATATATATATATATATATATATACATATATATATAAACATTTTTAAAAATGGTGCCAAAGTGTTTAGAAGGTTATGAAACATCGAGAAATTTTGGTCCGACCCCTAGGTCCCGCCATCCGACCAACGCCAATAGTGTATGTTGCCTATGGCAAATACACTAATAAGTTTTTCATCACATCAAAGAAGTATAACTTCAAACGCACCTACTTTTTTCACTATAAATATTTTTAGCTTGTTGAAATTTTTAAAGTAAATTGAGCTAAGTTTCTATCACCTTCAAACCTCATTGCAGAGGTAACACAGATAGAGAATATAAATGTTCAGATAGTTTCACCTGCGTAAAAAAGTTTTTTCGAACCTTCGTTTAATCGTAAGTACTTTTTTCTTAAAATAAGTTAAGGAATCATCTTAAGAAGTTTCAGTGCCGTTATTAAACATCATTGCTTCTAATAAAAGGGACTTTGAATAGGGATGTTGACTGTGTTCAAATAAAAACATAATTTTAACGAAAAGTGGTAGTTTCTATGATAGAAATACTAAAAAACACTATATTTTTCCTTATTTTTAAGGAATTTAATTAATATTTAATAAATAAAACCTAATAAAATCACTCTCAAGTCACGTGACAACAGACACCAATCAGAGCGCATGACGTCATAGAGTCAGCCGCTGTCAAAAAACTTCATTGTTTGGTTAATATTTAGTGTGTAATTTATTCGAAAATTTCTTTAAAAAAAGACTGCAAGGAGTTTTAACGTCATGGAAAGTGTATTTATTAAGGCTAATAGTTCGAAAACTTAGAATTCATGTTTTATAACAAGAATTACGAAAAATTTTTTCATAGCCTCATTAGTTTACTAGCGTTTATGAGCGCAGCCTCCTACTTTGTGACCGCATCTATAGAATGGTAGCTCCTGTGTAAACTTTTGAGCCTCCTTTGGTATGACCAGGTGACGTCACGCGACTACTATTGGCGTTTTGGACCGAAATTTGAAACGGGATTTAAAATACATGATTTTTAAGGCTTGAGTTGTATTTAAATAAAACTAATAAATATTTGTGGCTATATTAGGGACTTATGCACGTTTTAAAACACTTTCCCAAAAATTGTCAACATCACTATATTGCCAACAAAATCAGCATTAACGCGAATGAAGCCGAGTATAAGAAACAGGTAAACTATAAAAAAGATTTGTGACATAAATTTTCAAATCACTTTGAGTACAACACAGTTCTACTATACTAATAATTCATGATAAATTTATTATTTTTTTTTATAAAAAGGAAAACTGTAATAGTTTAATAAAACTTTCAAATCTGAAAAATGGATGGTAATAACTTTCCTTAAAAAATATCAATTTGCCATAAAATAGTGGTCACTTTCACGACACATTCTTTTCCAATTTTCTCACATAAAAGAATTATAGAAAAATGTGGGTACTCGCGCAATTTTCAGACGCCTGAAATTGGTTGGCCGCAGTAATACCAACACGGCAAACCGTAAAGAGCAAGTGGATTAAAGGGGAGAGAGACGCGGAGAGGTGGAATGGGAGGTTTGAAAACTATTTGTGTTTCGACAACCACGCGCTCAGATTTCTGTTCATATATACGACTGGTGCAATTTATACCGATCCCGATCCTATATCATTCCTGTTGGGATAAACGTAAATCCCTGATTTTGTTTTTTTTTAAGGTTTCAATTTAAAATAGAAAAAAATCTTGATGTTAAGAAACATTCAACGTTGGCTGCACGGTACAGTGCAATATCAGAAAAAAATATTTATGTACACAGTCAGCGTATCATTTCTGTAGGAATAAAAGTAAATCCTTCTTTTGTTTTTTTAAGTTTTGAATTTAAAATAGAAAAAAAAGTTGGTGTTAAAAAATATCCAATGTTGATGGTACGTTACAATGCAATATCAGAAAAAAATATTTATTTACACCAGTCACTGTATCATTTCTGTTGGGATGAACGTGAATCCTTATTTGTTTGTTAAGGGGAAAAACTAAAAAACGTGGCTATCCTTCATCCTTACTGTGTGATAGTTATAGATCCGTCAGAAAAAATATCTTTGAGGTTAAGACACTTTGTTTGAGCAGTAGGCACTAAAAACTTGTAAATACGTAAGTAAAATTAGTTGAAAATAAAGTTCAACCATATTTTAAGTGTATGTACCATTTGATAGTGCAAAAAGTGAAATGAAACAACTGATGTATCACAAGAAATTTTAACTAGCTTAAGAACCAATGAACATAAGTTATTTTTTGTATCGAAAATGCGCCATTTAGGATACCAATCAATCGCGATTTGACGCTAACACAATTATTTCTCTTGGCAAAATCGTGCGACAAAAAGTAACGTATGTTGGCCCTCGATCGATACTTCGTAAATCTGTGTAACGTTTCGTTGTCTTTCGTCGCGATCGCAAGTTTCGAAACAGTGAAGTGTGTCTTCCTTTAAGTGCAGGCGGTACAACAATATTGTTCCGGGTCGATCGCGTGAGGTTAATCAAGTGAACGGATGGTACAGGATCCACCGTCGCCAGTCGGGCAGGGTCACGAAATCAACCGGCTGACGGCCGCAGCTCCATCACGACTGTTTCAGGCCCGGTCACGTGACCGGACTGTTGATGAAAACAACTGCGCTCTCTTATCCGTCCGCCACATGTCTCTCTCTCTCTCTCTCTTTGTGCGGCACATATGTATCGACGACGTAAAAATACGTATACAGTGTGTACGGCACAACTCGTTCGACAGCTGATCACTTGAGATCTACATTCTATTATGAAGAATTAATTTGACGATAACTAATCACTTGTTGTCATAAAAAATTTAAGTAAATAAATAAAGCACACTACAATTTATTTGTTATCAAATATACGATGTCCAAACGCGACGAAATTTTTTTGTTTCTTAAGCGGAACTCATCGATAATGCAGAATACTACTTTTCCTCTTCACAGTTAGTTTTCAGTTAGTTAAAACCTTTTTTGAAATTGAAAGTAAAATTTAGCACGCGTACAACTAACGAAAATTCGACAGTATGAAGTTGGTCATCAGAAACTATAAAATATACTAGACGACTACAACATTTGATTACAACCAATAATCCTGTAAGTGTCATCCAGCAAAAAAATAAAGATACCAAAATTAAGTTCTGAAACTGTTTTCAGATATTTGAGGTTAATTTTTTATTAGCATTATGCTTAAACTTTTTAAAAATTTTATTTCAATACATTATTTGTATGTATATTAAAATTAGTTTTCACTCACGCTTAAGAATAATTATTTAACTAGACTCAATATTTCAGTAAATGCATTGCTTTAATATCTCCTGTTCTAATATAAAAACAAATCTGATTTTTTTATACTTTAGAGTAGACTAAAAAAAGTGTTCGAAAAAAAAACCTGTAAGAGTGACTCGATCAAAATTTCATGATAGCAATCTGTTGCAAAAGGTAACACAAAGTTCCACTGTCAGCGATATTTCAATAATAAATTGAAAATCAAACTGACATTTTAACCACTGTTTGGATTAAAACTTTGGACCTGCAGCGTATTGTAATACTAGATTAACGAAACCACTATATATATACAACGGCATCGCTACGCGCTCGGCTATTCTCAAGTTCCCAATATACAATTTTGATCTGTGACACTGTATATACAACGTACAGTTTACGCACATGTTGCTGGCAATGTCGACAATCAGCTTCAAGTTCGCGTGGTGGAAAGACGGGTTTATATGCTGGAAGTACGAGACTAAGTATCGATGTAAATGTGTAATTGAAAAAATACGGTATAAAAATTCAAAAATTTTAAGCACATTTTTCTCAGATAGATATATTTTTCTAGGAGTAAAACTAATGTGTTTTTTCTGGTCTCAAATCGTCCTGTACTTCCACCATACGTACCGGTACTCCCACCATATAAATTTACATAAATCAAATATTTCCAATTAGCTTGTTTTAAATGATTTTAAAGCTATCAAAACAATCTACAAATCTGTTTAAAACGCATGCTCATTAAGTAACTAAAAATATCAGATATTAATACTGCACTATTTTTGATGTCCCTCTCTGTCTGCTTGTGTGTGATTTCTTTCTAAAATGAAATCCCGATAATAAAAAACTATATCGGCTATGTTGTTAACAAAAATATGATTTTAAATGAATTTATTGAAAATTAACCCAGGCGTTTTTCTTTTTTAACAAAATAGACTTCAAAAGAATAAATTTTAAACAAAAATTATTCAACTTCGTTGGGGATGTCAATCGAAGCGAGTTAGTTTGATCACAATCGGCCAGCCATTTTCTTTAAGCCAAAAGGCTGCGAAAAAGTGATTTTTATACAAAATCTCAAGAATCTCTGCTTTCGTAGGCTAATAGAAGATTATTAATGTCAGTATGACCCGATAGAAATTTTATCAAAATCAGTTCAACCGTTTTTTTTTTTGTGGAAAAGTATATTTTGAAAAATATTTTATTGTCTAATTTGTTAAGATCAGACTGGAAAGTTGATCGTGTGGACCTCAACGGTCGCACTTAATGAGTTCCACTAAACGACCCACCTAAATTTGTTTTTATGTTTGACACGATATCAGATTGTATTTAATTGTAATAATTATATATATTTGAGATTTTGTTATTCAACTTTTTTATTTTGCAAATCGGGGCATTGCTATTAACATATTTTTATATTCTTTCAATTTTCTTCCGTCTTCTAAAAACAAACCACTGGAAAGAATTTGTTTTTAAGTGTTCTTCTTCAGTCCTTTCTCAGATGCTTATTTCAGTCATTGATTTTACTGTTCGGAATTTACTACGAAATCGAAAAAATCAATATTTTCTATAATATTGGTCAACTTGATTAGAACTGAATTTTCCTTTTTTCTCGACTTCTGATGGATCTACTCAAAATTTCAAACTCCCTTCAAAATTTTTTACTCACGCTCATATGTGTGCCGTTGATGTCAGTTATCTTTCGATTTTATGAGGTAAAAAAACCCGGGTCGCAGTGCCAAAACCCTGCCGACAATATAGTGACTTTGCTTGTATAGGGCCGTGTAGTTTATATTTTTATTATGTGAAATTAAGTTTCTTTTTGGGCAAAATAAAAAATTTAACCCCTTAATACACCCCTTAAAATAACATTTTTTTTCTTAATTGTAATATTATTATCAATCTAACGTCTACATAGAATTAAATACAGCCTTCAATAAATAAGTCACTATCTGCAAATTAGTGTTTTCAAAAAATTTGTAAGTCCGGTCCTGTTGATCCGATTTTATTAAAATTTTAGGGGCACTTTTTAATTGCTATTAACGGGTTAAATGTCAGTTTTGAAACGATTCTGAGAATTTTTTCGGTATTTTGGGGCCCAAAAACATTTTTCAACCCCCAAAAACTACCCTTAAAATGGCCCGATTACGCCCATTTTAAATAGGCTTCTTGCGGTGATGGATTTCAACACGTGGGCCAAATTTCGTTAAAATCAATTAACTCTTTCGAAAGTTATAGCCCGTACACACACACACACACATACATATATATATATATATTTATATATATATATATATATATATATATTTATATATATATATATATATATATATATATATATCCATATATATATAAACATTTTTAAAAATGATGCATATGTGTTTAAGAGGTTATGAAACGTCGAGAAATTTTGGTCCGACCCCTAGGTCCCGCCATCCGACCAACGCCAATAGTGTATGTTGCCATATGGCAAATACACTAATAATACTATTTGAATAACTTTGACTATTGGTTTGCTGGTTTCTTTAACGCGATCAACTTCATACTTCCGAATTTTCGTTCACGCGGCCAATTTAATACTTTCGAGTTTTCGTTAACTTGCGTTGCCTACTAAATTTTTCCTCTCAACGTGCCAGAAGAATTATATAGAAATACAACAAAAATACTTGAATTTAGAAAAAGAAAGTTTCGAACTCTACCAGCCATTCACATAACGGAAAAGAAGAAAGAACGTACCTACATGTAACATTTAAATTCAATTATGTTTTCAATTAAAAAATGTCAAATGCAATTAGAACGTGAGAAGACAATGACGATATATGTAGTGAGAAGAAAGAGAAGAAGAGTCACCGCGACAGTGCTGCTCTCAAGAGAGGCAACCGGGAAGTACTCGCTTTCATTCTGTAATGAAATTACGTTTTTCGGTTAAATATTATCTGTAAGCAGCCAAGAGTTTATTACACACTGCGTCCAAGAATTGTTGACATTAAGGAAATAAAGATGATATGTTTAAATGCATCGTTGTTTATATGTCGTTTCCATGATTCCTATATTGCAAGCCCCAAGTTTTCAGGTTCCAATCTGAGAACTAGTAAAAGTGTCAGATGGAATTTCAATTCAATTATGTTATGATTTCTATTTTTTTGCATGGTTACATGGTTTCACATATAAAAATTAACCAAAGCATGTTTGTCAACTATCTAATTTCCTTTCAGAACAAAAGAAAGCTGCTGATATTTTTTATTTTCAAAATATTTCCGAAGCTATAAAATAATTTCTTTTTTACAAAGTAGAAATATTTTTATCCAAGCGTCGTCGCTTTACTTAGCTGTCTCCCGACGCGACGCTTACATAAAAATATCACTGCTTAGTAAAAAAAAATTAACTTAATTTTGTAGTTTCGGAAATATTTTGAAAATTTAAAAAATCATCAGTTTTCACCAATCACTAAAATAAGTAGAAAATTTAGTTTAATGGCTGCTGAAAATCAAAGCACAGATTGAATTGAAAAAAATTGTCGTGGTTTAGTTAACTGATTTTTGTTTGTTTTTTTTTCATTTATAAAAACACTCATTGTTTCTAAGTTATAAGAGATATAGAAATTGTTTCAGCCTTCTGTTCAAACATTTTAATGATTTCGTTTGAGTTAAAAAATATTATTATACGTTTTTAACTAGCATACTTTCTATTTTATTTAGTTAAACAGAGAGGGCTCTGCTCACATAAAGCCTCGAGGAGCTTTTGACGTTTATCTTCTGTGAAATTAGTATAAGCTCTGTAGAAGTTTTAATGCAAAAGCTTATTAGATTTGTCTTCACTTATGTAATTTTAATTACGGGCTTAAAATATTAGGTTTTTGATCTGATATGAAACATCCGTTTCTATCTAAATAAACTCAAAATACTTTTTTAACAATATTTAATTCTAAACGAAATCGCATATGTAAACGCAGTGATGTTCTATAATTTGAGATGTATTATAGAAAATTATTGCTAACTTGAATATTATGTATATCCGCAGTTAAAATATCATGTATCTTTCAGTTAATTTTCAGAAGGTTAAAATTTTAAAAGTTTATTGAAATGTGTAAATCAAAACCAAAGTTCTAAATTCAAAAACCAAAATATGCCAAGCATGGTTCACACAATTTTTAACAGCCGATCTTATAGAACTTTACCAAATAAAAGTGTAGAGGAAAAATGTTTTTCTTAGATATATTTACTTACAAGATCCACTGTACCTAAAATAATCACAAAACCTCTAAAATTGCTCTAATTCTATGCGATGAATAAAAAAATGTTTTCTCTTTGTTTTGAATCGCCTTTTCTAAACTATTTTCAATCAGAAATCTGCGGAAATGTTTCTTTATAACAGCCAATTTGTTTAGGTGGTTTTTTAGTCGAATGATTTCCAAACTTCGACCATACAAAGCTTTTAATGTCAATTGGGTGACACTATCAAAATTTTATTTTGACATATGAAACAAACGTCAAATCGTTGGCAGAATAAATCAATTTTTTTATCATTTTTTGTTGTCAGTACTTCAAATACGGCTCAACATTAATTGATTAAATTTATATAGATTATCGAGAAATATGAGCTTATTACAATTACGATTGTCTACCTTGCATTTTTTATACATTTTTTATACGTACTTAGCTTAATCAATTTTGAACATTTATTTATTTGAAGAGAGGTCTGTTAGGTATGGAAAAAAATTAAGAAGGCATACAATGACAAATTTAAATAATTTATACGCCTGTGTAATTTACCTAGCACATTGTAGATTCTGGCAAAAAAATGTTAAAAAAAATAATCCTGTATTCGATATAACGTTCTTCATGTCACTAATGAAATTTTGGTAGTGTTGTCTAGTTTTTTGAAGTTTAACTTCTTTAGCAACGTATCTGTTTGAAAAAAGGAAAAATCGAGGGGAAGTAGAATTGTCTCCGAAAGGGGAAGTTAGTTTGTCTCCTAAATTAGATTAAACTGACAAAGATAGAAGTTTGTAGCGTGTCGCTAAGTATATATATATTATGTGTAAATATTATTAGTTTGACATAACAAAAAATGAAACTTGGGAATACTATTAAAAACTAAAGAAGTTAAACTTCTTATGTGGTGAGGCTCAGTATAGTTTTTATTATTTTATTCTGTTTATGATTTTTTAAGTCGATTGAATTTTTAAAAAATAAATTTTCTGTTAAATAAACGTAGATTGATATTTATGAACATTTTTTCAAGGCCGTTGATTATAATTTTAATATAGCACTTTTTAAATTTTATATCGGATTGAAAACTCATAACAAGAAGTGGAAATTTGTTTTAACTGCATAATCTTATAATAAAATATACGTTCTTTAAGGTTTTGCAAATAGTTTGCACATATTTAAAAAACTTTCTTAGCGCAATCACGAGCCAATTTAAGTTTTTCCATCGATAAAACCGAACAGAAAACGTATAAATATTGACATTGCTGATCATAAACTACTTATATAATGCATTTTAGTTGTCGAGCACATACCTATACTCTCTACGAGTATGTATCCGTAATGTACTTACGTGGGAATTCAAACACGAATCATTTTTAAATCTATATATTTTCATCCGATAGCTTTCAGCGACTTTCACTTTATCGGTTTTAAAAATAAAATAAACGACCCTAAGGGTCACAAAACCAACTTTCCAGTTTGATAACTATTGAATATTGGTAATTACTCACACAGAACACTGAGTATTGTAATAAAAAATAATCATTTATTTATTGCTATCACCAGAACACATTTTTCGAGAAATTCTAAAATTAACTTTTTTACAATAATTTCGTTTAAAGAAAAAAAAAACAGCTGAGTTGATTTTGACAAAATTTATGAATTTTTGACTTTTTTTCTTTTTTATCCTTGGTAATTATTATAAAAATGATTTGTCGGGAAAAGGTGTTTACTAAAAAAGTCCTTTTTCCCGACAAATCATTTTTATGAATTTTTTTTGCAATCTTTTTTTTAAACAAAAGAAACTGCTGAACGGATTTTTCTCAGGTCATATTGACATTAGCATGCTTCGATTGTGACCCTAAATTGAAATCATATTTTATTCATGAGATATTGTGCTAGAACACACATATACTTAAATAGTGTAGTAACTTTGAAACAAAAGAAGTGTTTATAATTTTGATTTCTATTTTCGAACCCATTACAATAACTACTTAAATTAGAAAGTTATTGTAATGGGTTCGAAAATAATAATTAATTAACTTCCCAGAATATTAAGAATCCCAATATTCTGGGAAGTTAATTAATTATTATTAGCGAAAAATGTGTAGGTATCCGTTATTAAAAACAAAATCAACTGTAAGAACATTGTAGTAAATACTGTCAACACTACAATCGTCTAGCTATTAAGCAGCAACTTTAATTAACATAGTTTGCGGGAGACCACTGCAGCCAACTGCTATAAGATAAAAGCGACTTGTGTTGCACTGACTTCATACCGCAATGCTGACAACATTATAAAATCTCTAGTTTCTAGACTGAAAAGTCGTGCTTCACTTCACACTTTAATCATCTCGTCAGTTTCTCAATAGCATAATTCTCGGAAATGTACGTACGTACCTACGTATAAATAGAGCTGGCGGAGTATTATTCGTTCAACTTAGATGTCAGCCACTAAAATTTATCCTAGGTATGTGTCTACCTATGTATGCAAATTACGTATGTATTTCATGACGTATAAAATATTCATTTCGACAGGGACGAAGAGTTGATGAAGGCCTCTTGAGTCGAAATTCGATCAATAAATCTCGGAACGGAACCTTTACTAGTGAAGAGATTATTAATATTAAAAAAATCAGTCAAGTGTTCCGTGCCATCACTCCCTCTCCCCCCCCCCCACTTGTATGTTCTAAAGCCAAATTTTGGCTTTTCAGTTATAAAGAAATCGTTTATAAACAGTTGATATAATTTTTCAATCTTGATCATTTTTAACTTGCCAGTACATTGTGAAATTATTGTATTGGGGCCGAAAATCGAAATCAAATTTTTTAACAAATTTTTGTTTCAAGGCCACTTTGTTTTTAAACTATTTTTGTGTGTGTGTGCATCATTTCTTTCTTTTGGGGTTCATCAACGAAGATAGTGGACTTGTTTAAAATTCAAAAGAGGTGTCTCAGAGCCATTGAAAATGTTAGTACAAGACAATCCTGCAAACCAATATTTAGGAAGCATGGGCTGTTAACAATTTATGATCTTTACATATTAGAATGCGCTGTTTTTGTTAAAACCAATAACTCGCTATTTGAACGAAATGTAAAAGCTCATGAGCTTAACACGCGAGATAAAGAAAATTACGTGCTAAACCAAGCTAATGTTAACGTCGGCGTAACAAACAAAATGTTAAAGGTTTTTAATAGATTACCACCTAAAGTGAAAGAACTACCCATAAAAAAGTTTAAGCAAGAGCTCAAAAATTACTTAAAAAAGAACACTTTTTATTCTATGAACGAATATTTCTGTTAGCCATATTGATATTTTATTGATATGTTATTTATATTTTATTGTGTTTTTTCTTAGAAATTGTTAATATTGACTCATTCTACATTGTGCTCAGTATGATGGAATAAAGATATATTATTAGTGTATTTGCCATATGGCAACATACACTATTGGCGTCGATCGGATGGCGGGACCTAGGGGTCGGACCAAAATTTCTCGACGTTTCATAACCTCCTAAACACTTTGCCACCATTTTAAAAAATGTTTATATATATGTATATATATATATATATATATATATATATATATATATAGGTATATATGTGTGCGGGCTATAACTTTCGAAGAAGTTAATTTATTTTAACGAAATTTGGCACACATGTTGTAATCCATCACCGCACGAAGCCTATTTAAAATGGGCCCAATCGGGGCATTTTAAGGGTAGTTTTTAGGGGTCGAAAAAGGTTTTTGGGGCCCAAAATACCGAAAAAATTCTCCGAATCGTTTCAAAATTGAAATTTAACCCTCCGGTAGTAATTAAAAAGTGTTCCTAAAATTTTAATAAAATCGGTCCGACAGGACTGGACTTACAAATTTTATGAAAACACTAGTTTGCAGATAGTGAATTATTTACTGAAAGTTGCATATAATTTGGTATAGAGGTTCGATTGATAATAATATTACAATTAAGAAAACAAATGTTGTTTTAAGGGCTGTATTAAGGAGTAAAATTTTTTTTTACCCAAAAACCAACGTAAGTTCGCATAATAAAGCCACACTGCCTGTATCAGCAAATACACTATATTGTCGGCAGGGTTTTGGCACTGCGACCCGGGTTTTTTTATTATTATTATTATTATGAAAAAATCTCGATTATGAAACGCGATATCGACAACGTTAGGGTGCCAATCGACGCGTATTAACGTAGATATGATGGGATTTGTGGACTGGCTCTATATGGTCGACCCATCTCAAGTTATACGTTCACACGTGTGTTTTATCCTTAGTTTCGTATGGATGTGCGTGTGTATGGAATTCATACCCGCCCACTTTGCCCACCACGTAAATACTCGGGTATAGGCATGACGTATGTGAAAATATGTATGTTTAGTCAAACGGAAAGTCAGTGGCGAACGACTGAAACATTTCTGCCAAACTTTACCGCTAGGGGCGCCAATTATATAATGACCTTGTGAATAGTTCGTAGCAGTGTGTGCAAAATAAATTTATTTCAAATAATAAATTATTGACAATGCCGATGTGCTGTGTTTTGTATTTCCAAAGGATCTGGAATTGAAAAATAAAGTGATTGTATGCTATCGGAAAAGAAAAAATTTTACTTCAAACACTGTGACAATAGTGTGTAAGGTTCATTTTACTTAAGAAGATTTTGTCACAGAAAGACAAATGACAAATAGAAAAACTAATTATATTTACTTAAATGGTGATTATAATATTAAAACATTACAGATTTAGTTTGACTTATTCCCTATTTAAATATTGAAAACTAATCATAACTTAGCTCATGAGTCCATGGGTCCATTTGTATTAAAGCTGTATCTATTCTGGTTTTAAGACTGTAAAGGGTAGTTTTTTGTTTGTCTGCCTGTTCCGTCATAACTCTTAAACCGCTAATTAGATTTCTTTGAAATCTGGTACGCACATCTACAACTCGATTGTGCGTAGAAATGACGCCGCTATCTCCTCTACGCGATATTACTCTATATTAGGACGTTCGTCCAAAATAAGTAGAATATTATACACACTTTAAGAGAAAGAGAGATTGTAGATTACAGACGCTAAATAGCTGAGATCATCAGCGATACATACTTTAATCTGATTCATAAACATTTCTAGTGAACTTCGATGAAACCAAGTGAAATTAGTGTAATTAATATCTGTTTAACGATATACCCAAATGTAAAAGTATAGCGTACTCTTTATAATCATAAGGAAAATAATTTACAGACATAGATAAAGAAGTGTGACTGTTTTATACGTCATCAATAAGTGGTTTATACTCAGCGTTTTAAAAGAAGAAGGATATAAGAACGAAAACATTGGTTTAACAGACATTGTTTAAAATTATCAAATTTTGATACGTTGCACGATCCTATTTAAATTATCGATAAGCAAATGTTTTACTCGGCTGTCAAAACTTGAAATTTTCAATGAACGCCACTGCAACGAGCTTTTTACGTGTGACAGTCACCAGTGACGGTATTGTATGCTCGGGCAAAACTTGTTTCGTTATTTAACTCGTATACGTCATACAAGGTAGGTAATGTAGGTAACGACAAATACCGACTGCACGATACGAGATTTCTGCTGATATTGATACAAATCAATTAATGTTAATATGTATTTTTAAATATAATATAATAAACCTATCTATATGTGTCTCATAAGCCACGCTCTTGCAAAAAGAAGTTTTAACGGCAAAAAAATTAAAGAGAATTTTTGAAGTTATACTCTTTTTAGCGACTTAAGAATAAAATTTTAGCAGGAAACGTAAGTTACGCGCGCAAAGCTAACGAAAATTTGGAAGTATGAAGTTGGTCACAGTAACGAAAAGTATGAAGTTGGCCATAAGAGACGCAGACTGAAACGACAGACGGATGAAATCAATGCATTTTCCGCCATGTGGAAACTATATAATAATATACTAAACGACTCTAACTTTTGATAACAACTAATAGTTGTTTTAAAATTTTGATATTGTTTTAAAATATTTGAGGATAATTTTTTGTAAGTATTATTCTTAAACGTTTTGAAGATTTTATTTGAATACACTATTCGCATGTATATTAAAAATTAGTTTTTAGTCACGCCGAAGAAGTGTGACTCAAATACGCATGCATAAGTACACGCACCTATTTTTTTTCTAGACACTTGAAGTTTCAAAAACTAAAAAATAATTTCAGTTGGAAAAAATTAGCGTAAAATTTCTATTGAAGAGGAAAAAAGTATACAAATCTGTGTCTTCATTTACTAACTTTTATATCCTTACACCCTGTAGAAACACACAGCATAAGCTATTATAACACATTTACCACATGTGCTTAGTTGACATGTAAACCACTAGAAAACAAATCCAACACTTCGTTCTCACAATATTTAGTCCTTAAGGACCGGTATAACAACGAGAGTTTAAAGCCAGCTTAAGTGAACTCAGTTTAAAAAATTATTCATAATTTATATCACATTTTTGTATCAGTTATGGCTCGACCGAAAACTCTTTTTTTTGTTGGATTCCTTCCATAAGGACTTGTGCATTTTCCCGTGGTGAAAAGTACACTAAGTATGTGCTAACCAAGGACATATTCTATTTTTGCATCAAATTTAACCAAACTTCGTTCAGCCGGTAATTGAGTAACAACCCAAATCTTCACAATTATGTTAGTGGGGGAACTTTATAGATCTATGGTTCATTCTGAGCAGTGGATAACAGGATTACAGGAGACAATCTTTAAACTGGAGGATAGACATATATTATATAGAATATAAGACTGGATAAGGAACTAAATACACATTCAAAAGAGGGTTTTTGTGTATTCAGACTCGTTGAACCGGTCATAAATTACCGGTCCAGCGGCACTAAATCATTCCGGACGGAACGTGACATTGTGAACCCTTACAGTTAACTCTGTTTCATAACAACGATTTGTTGCCGCGTTTCGCTGGTTAGCTAAGCGAGTCGAAGAGCTGACGATGTTTCATGTCAGGTGACAAGTCCTCTCACACTTTTATAAAGCTATTAAAAATATATTCAAGATGCATTGGTCAAGTTTCTTTAAGTTGGAATATTGCGTAAAGATTCTTTACTGGCGTCATTCTTCAAAAACATGTAAATATTATGAGCGTGTGTCACGGAAGAGATGGAGGACATTTCGGACAGTTTGATAGATCTAGAGCATATGTTATAATATTGATTCTCCTTAGTCAAGTCAAGAAATTTTTGAGGCTTAATTCAGTAATTTACGTACACTGAAGCACTCGCCATGAGTATAGTGTAAAAATACACGAAGATTTTTAGTGATGTGTCTCTCAAAAGTATTGGTACAACATGGCGTGACGTGTGAGATAGAGAATTCGAACAGATCTACTGCACCTGTTATAGTACGTAGTAAAACTATCCTTGGTCAGCTGTATTTTTTTTAAGTTACGAGTATCGGCCATCGTATTCGAATCTGAATGTTTACATATCTGTTGAAAGTGCCGAGGAATCATTGGTTTTTGAAGTGAAACGTCGTTAGAAACGTATATGTTTTTAAATTTGCTGTAACGTTAAAGGGAAAATGATTCAATGGCGAGGAAATATAAGAGAAAGGTAATAAAAAATTAAAGGGGAAATTATTTCACAGCGGGAAATACATACAAGGGAAACCTTGGTAACGTAAATGATTGAACGGCGGAGAAATATAAAAGAAACCTTGGTAACGCGAAATAAAACGAGCTCATAGCTCTAAAGAAGTTTCACTTTTCTCGTGAGATAATGTGGATGAGTCTTACATGTTTTTTTAAGTTAAGTACCCTCAAACGTATGTTATAAAATAAACTGTCGAACATGTAATTTTCCTTATAACTAGTAGATGTGAATGTTTTATTTAATTTTTGAAAACTATAAAATGATTTCAAATTTCGAAAAAAAATATTCCGCTAAAAATTTCGGTCTTACTTATAGGACATCAGTGCGTGACGTGGCATTTCAGATTCAAACCAACTAAAAGTAATTTTTCCATAACTTACTGCATCTAACCAAAATATATTGCAAAACGCGAAAAATAATTTAAAACCGAAGAACTCGTATAGTTTCGCAGTTTATATTTCATTTTAACTTATCTGTGAAAATGGAAGAAAAATAAACAGAAGCCACAACAGTTCTACAGCCGCCATTACTTAAAAAACGCATTTAGAAACTTCTTTATTGGCTTCTTTAACTATATAATACGAGAAGTTTAATTGGATATCAGACCTTCATTGCGTATTAAAATCGTTTTATTTGATTTATCTAAGGCAGCAACAACAAAAAATATTTTAACTAGCCATTATCCGTGGATTCACTCAGACTGACACTGGAATTCTAAACCCTCTCGGGTCAAACCGAATAGAACAACTAGGTGCTATTTCACATTCCCTAAAAAATATTGAGGTTGACTTATAGAAAAAATGACGCCGAATTGATTCCAACTACTCGCACTTCTTACTTTAGAAGTTATGGTGTTTTGAATTTTTTTAAGAAAGATAAAAACGCACATATCTCGTAAACTAAATAGAATTGATATAGTTCAGTGGTGCGACTTTTTTGTAAGTATATTCAGTTAGTATAAAATCACAAACCGCTTGATATAAAATGTGCTCATTTGCAAAACACATGAAGAATAATTTGAGCCCCAGAAACATGTTTATCATTTTTTACTCTAATTTTTTATCTTATTTTATTCCCTGACATCTCTATTACAAACTCCCAGTTCCCAGGTTCGAATCCAAGAACTTGTAAAGGTATCAATTAGAATTTTAATTGATTATTAATTTTTTTTTACAGGATCCCCTATGAAATAGCTTCTTTTGAGAGATGTACAGCGGTTGTAAAAGTACTCACTTAACACTAGTGTGAAAAGTAAAACAAAAATAGACGCGCTAACCAAATCGATAGTTATTTTCAAAATCATTAAAATGTCAAGACTTTTGGAAATATATTGAAAAATAAATGGAAAGAGGTTGTCTTATATAGTTTTATGTCTCATACGTAATGATATTATAAACTATCTAAACTTGGTCACTTACTCGTCTATAATATATTTCATTACATCCTAGATAAATAAAATACAAGTTTAGTTCATTACTAGAAAAAATAATAAATTGAAAATATAAATGGGTACTATTCTTAGAGAGCCATCGCTGTTGCTAACCTTAAAAAAAATTATATTCCCGTAAAATAACAATGAACGCTACCAATGCAATGGCCTTGAAACTGTCATTATGTAAGAGACGTGAATTTAACACAATATCTTTCGGCAGACTGGGTTGGCGGACTTTACTTTTAAATTTCCGCTTTCTGAATCGTTTGTGGTGATTATAGAAATGAAATTTTCATTTATATTAAATATTTCATACTTTCATCTTTCGAATGCTTGTAAATAACACGTAGGAAGAGAAATATTTCAAGGTTACATAAGATTTCATATACAGGCTGATTTATTAGTTCGCCAAAAAACTTCGACAGAGTAAACCTCATTTAATTAAAAAATATATATTTTTTCTTTGTTTACATGAAAAAATTGAGTTGCTATTAAATTCGATAGTTATTTAACACGGCAACCATTTATATTCCTAAGAAGCTCTTACCGACCAACAAATTCATAAAAATTAAAAGCTCTAACTCTATAGAACTAAAAACCCGGGTCGCAGTGCCAAAACCCTGCCGACAATATAGTGTATTTGCTTATACAGGCAATGTGCTTTATTACGCAAACTTAAGTTGGTTTTTGGGCACAATTAAAAATTTGACTCCTTAATACACCCCTTAAAATGACATTTTTTTTCTTAACTGCAATATTATTATCAATCTAACATCTACACTGAATTAAATACACCCTTCAATAAATAAGTCACTATCTACAAATTAGTGTTTTCAAAAAATTTGTAAGTCCGGTCCTGTCCGGCCGATTTTATTAGAATTTTAGGGACACTTTTTAATTGCTACTAACGGGTGAAATGTCAATTTTGAAACGATTCTGAGAATTTTTTCGGTAATTTGGGGCCCAAAAACATTTTTCAACCCCTAAAAACTACCCTTAAAATGGCCCGATTACGCCCATTTTAAATAGGCTTCTTGCAGTGATGGATTTCAAAACGTGGGCCAAATTTCGTTGAAATCAATTAACTCTTTCGAAAGTTATTGCGCGTACACACACACATATATATATATATATATATACGTATATATATATATATATAAACATTTTTAAAAATGGTGCCAATGTGTTTAGGAGGTTATGAAACGTCGAGAAATTTTGGTCCGACCCCTAGGTCCCGCCATCCGACCGACGCCAATAGTGTATGTTGCCATATGGCAAATACACTAATAACTACATCAAAATGAATCCCGGAAGAGGTGTTTCCGCGATGTCGGATCAGCTTCTCTAGTAGAGTTGTCTAGGCAAATGCTTGAAGTCATTATATGTACTATCTATTCTGAAAGTCTTATAATATGCGGTAATAAGCATACTTTTGTCTATTATGGTTAATGCTGGATTTACGTAAGCGCAGTTGGGCCCAGAGGCACCCTCACAAACTAGGGACCCTCATAACTTAAGAATTTACATTAAAAATTATTTCAATCATTTTTTCAATCTAAAATTTTAAAAAAATTTTTGATTTAATTTAAAGATCTTGTCAGTATATCTAATTTTAAAATTTGGTTTTAAGCTTTATCGCTTTTATTATTGAATAAAATTTAATTTTTCATTTTAACAAATTGTATCATGTGTTTTTACAGTTCATATATCGTTAATCCATGCTACTGTACCCCTCGACGAAATTATGAATATAGATAAAATCTGGATAAGTACTTACCAATAGTAGTAATGACCGTCAGGGAATACAGGAACGCTCCAGAAAATGTCCAATCCACGTAATCTTTGCCATTGATGATATTTGTAACAGTTTGGTTTTGATATTTGTGAACCTCTGCCAGGTACAAAGCGCGCAATTCACTATCGTTAAATGGGTTATTTTTAACAGTCAACTGCCACAATTTTATAATGAAATCTTTCTGAAAGGTTTTGGCAGTTTTTCCTCTCATTTCAGAATCATCTTTTTCAATACGAATAAACATGAAAGCACCAGCTATAGTGTAGCCAACCACAAGACCTATGATGCCAACATTACTGAACATAAACGCTATAAAGTTGCGGATGAAGTCTTTTATTTTTTTACCAAGCGGTTTCTTTTTTCTTTTTTCAAGTGGCTTATTACGATAACTTCGACGTATCGAACGTTGGCGTTCCATTTTTTTTTTAGTTTTTTTTATTAAAATGCGCAACAGCTGTAGTTATTCACTTTATAATTTGTAATGCTTTTTTTAACTTTTTGTAAATTAATTAGCTTGATCGAATGTTTTAACGCACACTTTTTACATAAAAATATTCATGTTTTATGTATTTTTAAGTACAATTTTCGTTGACTGTTTTTAATTTAGTAGGTACTTCAAAAACGTTTTTCTATAATATTTTAGTCGTTTCCAAGTAAAAAGAAGAATTACAGTTCTTCAAATTAAAAACAAAAACGCACTTGTAGATTATAAAATCACATCTTAGAATTAATAACAAAATTAATTTACGACTAACAGTACTTCTTTTTAATGTTTATATTAAAATTTATTATTTTTAGAAAATAAAAATATTTAATTTCAAAACAAAGTTCTTAGATTTAAAAAACACACTTGCGGTTTCTAAAATACATTTTAAATTAATTACAAAACAAATGTTTTTAGTCACGAAGTTAAACTGTTATTTCTCTTTGGCCGTATATGAATTGAATTGCTGAGCGTCTATAACCTTCAATAGCTTTGTTATTTCTATAGACAGTTAGTTTAGATAAACAAAAACGAACATACACAAAAATTGCTACAACAAAAATACAAACATTATGTAATTTTCTCGGAATGTTGAGATTTAAATCCAACAAAGCGAACAAATCTATTTTTCTTCATTAAAATGAATTTTATATAGCTCGATTTCTGCGAAACGTGCAAAAACAAAATCGCATTGAAAGTTAATCTGGATTGCCTAAATTCATTTGGCAAGATTTTGTCATTACAGCACAATATAATATCTTATTATCACAAGCCATTGTTCTATAATCCTAGTGAGTTATCACAGCGCCTGCGGGACATTCCATCGCTTTCTGGAGCCACTTTGATAATAACTTACGTCGTCCTTATTACATTACATATTATTATATATTCCACTATCATGTGTCAGACAAATTATCTCTTATAAGCTCATTTCACATTCAAAGTGTATTCAATGTCTCAAAATCTAATTTTCTAATATTTATACGACAATTTTATTCATATAATTATGTATTCCATTAATCTGCGTCAAATAATTTACTATACGTTCATACATTTAAAATGTATTTGTTGTCCCAAAATAGTATTTTCTAAACACAAATTTATACACTATCAATTTTATTTATTGTAATATAGCACAGTTTTTACTTATTAATTGCAGTTATTCGACGTATAATTGAAACATTTTTTTCTAAGCACAGATAGGTTTGCTTATTATGTATCCGACTTCTTTGTGATATTAATAAAATTATGGTATCAATAAAATAAATTATCATTTTACACTTTTTGTTAAATGTCATTTTAATCACGTGTTATTAAATCTTCAGAAATAAAATTATGATATTTTTCACAATTATTTTAAATGCATAAAAACCAGGTTTTGTTGTGGTCTTTAATTAATTATTTTGCAGATATCATCAAACAATATTATTTTCAACACACTGTTCAAAACACTGTTCCATTCGATACAATACATTAGAGAGCATCCATAATCTACAATCTCTTTTGAGACAATATACTCTATTTACTTCGTATTTTATTTAAAATTAAATTATTCGCTGATGTCTTATGAAACATATATTTTATTTATGTAATTTCGTAATAATTAGGTATTCCAATACACAATGCACAAATTTGGACTCAATAAAATTACAACAGTAATATTTGCAGTACTTGATAAACTTTTTTTAATATTTAAAAAGAAACAAATAATTGTTTTATCTCTTTAAGTAATCCTTTTAGATCCTATATAATTCTGTAATCATCTTTGCTTCTAATAATTTCACTGTCGTTTTAATGAATCTTACGTAACGTTGTTTCAAACACGATTTTGTATTCTAGAACATTGTTAAAATGCAACTAAGTGTTTTATTTTATTTTATTTAATCCGTTCTGTTTTCTATTTGCTGTTGCAAACATTACATTAATCTCATTAATCCAGCGCTTTCTCGGTCTATTTTATTTAATAAAATAAAGAAAAGATGTGCATTTTTTATTGAATTCAATTCAATTTTCGTAGGTTGTCAAGTGCGGGTATTGTTCTTCTCCAGTTTGATTTTGTCTGAAAAAAACAAAAAAATAATTAATAGTAATTATTTATTTTTATTCTTACGAATATTACTGTCATATTTTTGGTATTTTTGACAAAATAAAAGAAAATCAGAGGACGAAATTCACCAATAATAAAAATGTAATAAAAAAATGATTTGTCGGGAAAAAGGACTTTTTAAGTAAACACTTATTTGTTATTTACAGCGACGTTTCGTTCCTTGCTTGGAACTTTTTCAAGCTGTGTTTTGATTAAGTAGATATAAAAGTTAAAATAGATAGGTACACATGTAAATATAAATTTGAGTTAAACAATTATTAATAAAAAATTATTTTAACTTTTATATCTACTTAATCAAAACATTTAATAGTTATTAAAGCTTGAAAAAGTTCCAAACAAGGAACGAAACGTCGCTGTAAATAACAAAGAAGTATTTACTTAAAAAGTCCTTTTTGCCGACAAATCATTTTTATATTAATTACCAAGGACAAAAAAAGAAATAAAGTCAATAAAAATGTAATTTTTTAAAAGAATTTTAACTTTTGTCAGACTCCAGAATAAAAATATTATTTCGATTTTTTCCCCTTAACATTGGGATTAAATGTATAGGTACTTTATTTTCCCTCGATTTCTGATGACTTTACAACGTTAATCCTGAATTCCTGATACAAATGCATATACACAGCGGTTTCCATAGTAATTCAGTGCTAAATTAATAGGTACTTCTAACACTAAATGACCTTGGAGACTCTGATATATGTTTTCCCAAGATCAGCTTTCAGTACTGGAAATCAAGCATAAATCCATCTCTTTTATGCATATATCATCCGTTATGATAAAGCTCAAATCAGCATATTTTTCATAATACATAAAATATTGATTCTACAGCATAAAAGATTTAAATTGTAGTAACGTCATCAAAAAAAAACCGCAAGTTTTGAAACGAGTCCGAACCCAATCTCGACTGTCACATAAAAAAACGAAGAGACAGTTATATATGGAGTTGAAGTGTGTGACAAAGATGACATTACAGAAACATAAAACAGTAGAAGGTGTTTCTCCTGCAACGGAAAGCTCATTAGCGCACTCCTGCTGCGAGACGTGCTAGTCGCAGGAAATGCGACACACCTTGTGTGTTGTGTTATAACACTTTGTTCCTGCTGAGTACAATAATATCTACCGGTTGTGAAGCGTCGACATTTCCAACTAGGAAATGCTGTTATTGTTTTGAGTAGCTCGCAGATAACAATGAACGTTAGTTTACAATGATTATACTCTCAATTCCACATACGATTTATTTTAATTAGTGAATGACAGTTTTTAGAAGAACAATTTGACGTAACGGTGCCCTTTGATCAGACTGTCATCTGTTTGAATTCTTCCTCCGGTCACGAATGTTTTGTGATGTCGTTTTAATTTGTTGTAATTTGATGATTAGACTCTAATGTCGAAAGATTTTGATCTACAATAAAAATAATACATTTTTCAGACAAGAATGTAACCATAAATGTTGCCAGGCTATTATAAGAAAAAAACTGAGGTTGAAATGCCATACACTGCTGACGTTATAGCGAATTTGCTTATACAGATAGTGTTGCTTTATTATGTAAACTTAAATTTGTTTTTGAACAAAATAAAAAATATTCCGTAAAACATTTTTTTCTTTATTTAAATTATTATTATCGGTCATGTTTTTCGTATATTGAAAAACAAGGCAGTTACAAGAACAAAAGTTTTTTTCAGCAAAAATAATACATTTCGAATTACAAATTCAACAGTCGTTTTTAATGAACGTTCAGATTCGTTCTCTCATTTATTTTCGCAAAATACTCATCTACTAATAGCGGTACGTCATTTTTTTAATATTTTATATAATATTATATTTTCTATAATCTCTACCTGTATTCAGGAATGAAACTTACAGAGCCAAGCAGAAAATAAAAATAAATAAAAGAATCAATAAGCAAACGTCAATGGCGGATGACCAATAAAAAAAAACATCAGAAAGAGACATACATATAACCGACTTCATCGAACTTATTTCCCTGAGAGTGGGTGTCCATTACCTGTCGTATACATATTATTGCCATTTTTTGACTGACGCTTCGCCATTGATGCGATAAAGCAATGGTGGAATGTTGTATAATGTATATTGTATGAAACACTTCTTGTACAATACGAATATAAGAATGATAAAAAGTAAAAAAAAATATCAGCAGCTATTATTGTTGTAATACTGTATTGTGTTGCATCTTCTTTATAATTTAACGGTTAAAAGTCGATGTTTATTTTTTATGTAAAACGACGAGCATTACTTCATTTGTTAAACTAAATTATGCTTTTTCAAATGTAGCTCATTCGATCAAATGTCAACAAACCATTAGAGCACTAACGAGTACCAACAATAATTTTGTAAATTTGTTTACTAAAACATTTCTGTTCGATTTTGCTAACAAATCCCGGGCGTAAATTGAGATTTATTATTCAGTTTTACTATTATTGTCGATAGAGTTCCTTTATTTGGCTCGAATTAATAAATAAAAAATATGCAGTTTTTAAATGTTATGTAGCTATAGCTGGAACGATTCGACATAACCAGGTTAAATAAAAAATTTGCTTAGGATCACACGGGAGAAACGAAACTGTTACTCACTCATATATAACAAAATAAAGTTTTAAGTAAGCGTCATCTAGGGCAATCTAATGAATCCAAAAAACGCCTTCTCATCTAAATTTTACTTCTACTTGTCAGTGAATAAGCTAGCGTCACGGTTATATTCTACTTCCGTCACGTTTTATTCATATCGACTCGAAATCACTCCTATCTAGCACGTCTGAAGAAGAAAAAATTAACAGAATTCACAAATGATAATGATAACTATACGATATGTGCTCATTGTTCATGAAAAATATTGAAAATATTTGATAATAATTCAATTTTTTCGAGCCCAGGGCGTAGACCATATTAGTTCCTATGTAGCTCCGCCTCTGGGTGTACAACTTGTTATCATAACAAGGAATATAATGTCGACACTGAATAATGAACTGGCATAGATTATTGCACACATTGCCAACGGTATCTGCTCTGGTCAACGTCTTGCGCATCAGAGTTGTGTTTCGCTCATATAAATAAGTTATATCTAAGTTAATTTCACTAAAAATGTATTGAATTGTAGCTTTTTGGAATAAAGAAACTCCGCTTTTAAAGTGAAGCTAATTTAAAACTGATTCAGGTTCATAATAGCTCCTGAAATTGTAATTGAAAATCACGAAAAGCAGTCGTCGGTTGGTTTGTACATATGCACGTCCGAGCTATACAAGTCGCAAATTTTGACGGGTCGCCTTGGTTTATTAGTTTCTCTCTTTGTTTACAATTAGTCGCTATCTGATGATAGAAAAGTTATAGCTTAATGTTTATAATTTTGACATATAAAAATAGTTATATTTTATAATTTACATTATATCAAATTCATTTTTCGGCATCATTAAAACGTATATTTAAATCGCAATTTTAAAACAATAAAATATACCCATAACAGAAGAGCTAGTAGTACTGTAATGACCTCAGAATGTTTTAAATTTAATATGCCTCTAAAATTCATGTATTTATGAACATAATGATTTTGAAAATCACTCTATTCAGAAAAATATATAGGTAGCGCGATATATACTGAATTCTGATTGCCGTAAATATTTTTTGGAATAAGGAAACATATTCATTTTTAAAGTATATTGGATTATCGTATTCAATTACCTACATCAAAAATATATAATAAGAATGGAATAATTTCATGCTTATTTATTTTGTTCCTATTTTTAATGTAATTGTCTACGATAATCCAATGTCCTCTAAACGCAACAAAGTTCGGTATTTTTTATAACATCATAGTAACATTACAGATAAAAATCAGCGTTGGAGAATTTGACCAACAAAACTGGTCGCAGGCTCCCGCACTAGTCGTATTATTTAAAATTTTTGTTTCCAACTGTTGCACGAAATTGCAGCACAACGTCACGTGATAAAAATAAACATCGGTGTTCAGCAGTTTTGAAGTATTATCGACAAGACAGTGGTTTGAAATAACGAATTGTTAGAAACAGGCAATACTTACTTTATACACATAAAATGGCTGGTTTGTCGTCTTTTATAGACTCTATTAAATTTTAATTTGAATTCAGTCCCAATTAACTATAATTACTGCAAACGCACAACACAAATTAGTACTTCCTTGTCGTACCTAAATATAAGTACATACACCACTTCACAGTAAATAGGCTCCTAGTGACTCTAACGCAAAAATATAGTCACTAGCAGAGGCGCACACTAATTTTGCAGCGTTTAAAACTAACCGACCGTACGATTATTTGTTAGCTTTCCTATCCGGCTTCATCCGAGTAGATTATAGACTGAAGTCATCAGCGTCACGGCCGAAAAAAAAACTTTCTATACTAAAAAAGTTTTTAACATTTTTCATTCTTTAAAATTTTTTTCTCCCCGCGTCGACCTGACTCGCAAATAAAAATGAAAATGCATTAGACTTGAATCGAAAAAGATGCCAATGACCTCAGTTGTCGAGCGTCTTTAATCTGCAGTCTCTCTCTTGAAAATAAACAAACCACGTCTAAGCCATTTATTTGACATAAAGATACTTTTTTCAGATATTTTTGTCCGAATACATCTTTCAAAAAACAATATCGGTTTTTTCAATCCTAATATTTTGCATTTTTAAAATCACTACTCAGTAAACAACATTTCAAAAGATATTTTTTTACTGTTGTAATTGCAACATATTTATATGGTGGAAGAAAAGGAATATATGGTGTGAGAACGGGTATCTTTATTTTGTGATTTCTAAACTAATGACTGTTAACCAATATTAAAATTAACAGCACTGTTAAATTTCTGTCTTACTTTAACTTATGTAAAATTAAATTTGTCAGAAAGTGGCAAAAAATTAGCGGCACTGTAAATTCTTACAAACGGAATAGCACCCATAAAATATATATATCAATAACTTTTTATTCGCATAAGAAGAATATACTCAAAATAAATGGCCTAGTTTGCTATTGGCATCTAGTGAATAAATTAAAATAAGTTCGTGAGATTGCGACTAAATTTTAAACAGCTAATGGTTGTGCAGTAACCGGTAACGGTAAACAAATGATGTTTCTTATTTAACAGGCTAAGTGGTAAAATGTTCGCCTATGTTACAAAAGGGGTTTTTGTTCACAGCACGTAATAAACTATGCCAACACGCACCGGTTTGAAATTAGAGAGTTTATGCAAAACGTGAAAGTGCGACCCTCCACATAAATCATACGGAAAGCCGTGGGGTTGAAATGTGGTCTATTAGTGGTTGATCTATATCACGGATCCTGGTTGGCCATGAATCATATTGTCTTCGCTATTATTATTATACACACATATTGTAGCTATATCCACTTCTGTACCGCCACATAATCACAATATACAATTATTATATATAGAGTTATATACTGGACCAAACAAAAATCTTCGAGCAGTGAAGCGTAGTGGTGAGAGCATTAGACTCGCATTCGGTGGGTACTGGGTTCGAATCCCGCCGAGAAACGGTAATTCCTGTACCGGCCATCTTCTTGAGGTTTTCCATGGTTTCCCTAAATTAATTCCAGGTGATTCCTTATTCTATGGCTGATTCCTGTTAAACTTCTACATGTAATAAAGTTTTGACCAGTTTGTAGGGTATAAATAAATAAATAAATTCCAACTCAACAAGTGGGAATAGGTACCAATTTAGATCAAAATTTTACAAGAGTTCTTCGTTTTAAGCTCCCTCGAGTCCAAAGAAACACAATTTTGGATAAAGTCTGTTCATCTGTCTGCTAAACTGTGACCAGGTCAATGGGTTGAGCAGATTGAAACTTAATTTTGGGACGATGCTTTGCATGAAAATATGATGAAACGTTGTTTTGTCGATAACAGCAACAGTAATATTTCATGAACGCCCGATGGTTTTCTTTTTATAAATATCGAAAATTATTCTGAAAATTATTTTATATTTTTACTGTAAAAGAAAACTAATTTTTTTAAAAAGTTGTTTTTTTTTGTTTTTTTTTTTTCATGCTTCAATGAATTTAAAAACGAACAGCAACGAGATATTTCAATTTTTATCAATAGTGGAAATTTACAAAAAAAAACTGTATTTTTAATGGATTCGCTACATTGTTTAGTAGTCGAGCTCACTAAATATTGTTTCAAATATTTTTAAATTAACTAGAGGTAAACTTTAAGTCTAAAAAATATTATATTTTATTCTTATAGTAAATAATATCAAAATACTACGCCAGTCTACAAAAATAAAAACTACCTAGTGAAAACTTTATCTTTTATTATATTCCCAACAGTTTTAGTTTCGGAAAAAACTTCAACAAAAAACTATACGATATTCAAAAATAATAAAAGAGTTTTTTTGTTAAGTTAAATCACACCGCAATTCCGTTCAATATAGGTACTATAAAAAGTAATTGTATTTCTTGTCAATACAATTTGCTAGGCATTTTGATTCTATTCGCATAATTGCACTTCCCTCAATTCAATGTCAATAATGACAAAACGGAATAAAGAAGGCTTCAATCGATTGTGGTTCAATTGAACTATTAAGGGTTGGTAACACTTCAGCGTCCTAAACGATCGCAGTAGCAGCCCAAGCACATAAACAGTGGCGTTCCTAGAATTGAAGAGTTTTAGTAGTCTAGCCTCACAACTATAAATTTAAACTGGAAATTTTATTTTGAAAAATTATTTCAAAATATAAATAATAATATAGTCGCTTTACATAAAACCGATCATCAATATGAAAATTAATTGGGTAAAAAGATTATACTTTTAGTGTCATCTCACTACTAGAGCTAAAATTATACTTTTTTGAGACTACTTTTCATATTCAAAGTTTATTTTGAATTTTTTTTTGTCTTCACAAAATTTGAGGTTCGTAACTTAATAATGATTTTTTTTTAATCGCCGCTACGTACTCACTTCCTTTGATCAATTTATTTTCATTCATTTTTCTAGATATCTGCAAAATATCACTACATTTTTCCTTTCCCCTAAATCAGTCAAAATTCACTAGATGTAGAAAAAATTTCCCAGACTTGGCAACACTGACAATTGACTTTCGTGCTTCAACTGTTATTTACTCCAACAACAAAGTATATTGAAAAGTTACACCACAATTTAATTAGTTTTTTTCCCGCATTTGTACCTCATACCTTCATTATTTGACGATTTGATTTCTATACAATTGATTACAGGCAAGTTTGATGAATACAAACCTAGTCATTTTGAATAATTTATTTCATATCAATTTGACAGTTGTTTATTGAAACAAAAGGGAAACAGGATATATCGGCCAGCAACGCTATGATGTGAACTGAATACAGATGCTAGAGTGAGTAAGATTATTGAGGGCCACATATTGTACCTAGGTACAAGAGAATGTCCATCAGGTATGTTAAACTTCTTATCATTCGGAGTAAATGTGTCGCAGGTCGATAGTTAATGGGATGGCTAGCCCGTTAATTAAACGCCAGCCTAATTAAATCGTCGAACGTAACGTTTAACAAAAAGGCTGGTTAATACTTAGCCTTCTGGTTAAACGAAAGTATTGCAGTTTGCGAGGATGATCCACGACCATGAGTTCGGTGGACCAAGTTTAGCATCTTGGCCGAAGAAAATATGAAATAAGAACAGACCCGTGTGGAAAGACTGACTAAAAATAGAGTAGTAGGTATAAGAAAAAATACTGTTTTTATACGTAAACAAGTCACAAGGTGAGGAAAAGCGATGAGTAGTGGCATAATTTGCAATTTCAGAGGCAATCATAGGCGGTGTCGATACAGTTGAGAGTACGTCTCAACTAGCGACCAACAAGTAAATGACCATATTCACCGGACTACTCCTGGCTAAAAAACATAAATTCGCCCGACTATAAGTTTGTATGCGCGCAGATATGACGTTGCTGTCTTATCTTAATGATACTACTCTACAACGTTCGTCGGCTGTCATACATGATTTCCGAATAATAATACGTAATCACAAGAATATACGAAAAGTGTACCTTATGAAGTCACACGAACATTGGTGAGGTAGAAAATGCGCAATTCATACTTTTTACGGTTCATCAAAACTAGTTTGCCACACCTGTTTTTAGTGTGTAGATGGCGTATCCAATGAACACCAATACCAAACCAGATTCAACACAGTACAGCTAGCCAAAACTGGTTTTCCACACCTGTTTTTAGTGTGTAGATTGCGTATCCAATGAACACCAATACCAAACCAGATTCAACACAGTACAGCTAGCCAAAACTGGTTTGCCACACCTGTTTTTAGTGTGTAGATGGCGTATCCAATGAACACCAATACCAAATCAGATTCAACACAGTACAGCTAGCCAAAACTGGTTTGCCACACCTGTTTTTAGTGTGTAGATGGCGTATCCAATGAACACCACTACCAAACCAGATTCAGCACAGTCACAGACAGTAGTTGAAACAGAGAGAAAGAGAATGGTGAATTTATTGGATTGTGTGAAGCGTAACAAAGCGATATAAATGTGTTTTGTGCAGTAGCGATTTCAGAATCATGCGTACAGACATACATACATTCACGAGTCTATATCTACAATACAAGTCTAGCGGCTTTAAATGAACACATGTGGCTGTGTTCACATGACTCAACATTTAATGTAGTCCGCCTAGCACCCGTAGCGACTCTGTGACGTCACAAGGTACAACGTGCAAGTTTGTACGTTACTATATTCATGTAACTGACGTCACAAGGTACAACGTGCAAGTTTTTGCGTTATTATACGCATGTAACCGATGGCACAAGGTACAATGTGCTAGTTTTTACGTTACTATATTCGTGTAACTGACGTCACAAGGCACATTGTACAAGTTCGTACGTTGCTGTATTAATGTATCTGACGTCACAAGGTACAACGTACAAGTTTTTGCGTTATTATAATCAAACTCCCAGTTCAAACGTTACCTATCCTATCCTAATTTCCTATAATTCCTTCATTCGCCCATAGCTATTAGTTAAGTTGAAGTTTTAGAAATATAGAAAATAACGGAAAGTGGTAAAATGGAAAATAGTAATGGTGCGAATAGCCTCTGTTATGACATAAAAGTCGACAAACGGACGTTAAACGCATTATTATTATCATTATTACTCATGTAGCCGATGTTACAAGGTACAATGTGCTAGTTTTTACGTTACTATATTCGTGTGACTGACGTCACAAGGCACATTGTACAAGTTCGTACGTTGCTGTATTAATGTATCTGACATCACAAGGTACAACGTTCGTTTTTTTGGCGTGTTCAGGAAACATGCACGACAATGTACGAACGTTTTCGATAGCAATAATATAGAGAACGAATTACGCAATTCGTAGCTCATTTATGCTCATGCATTTAACGTCACAAAGTACAATGCTTAAAATTGTGTTCACGCATGCGCGATAATGTATGAACG
The DNA here is from genome assembly GCA_034508555.1 of Venustoraphidia nigricollis. Taxonomy (NCBI): domain Eukaryota; kingdom Metazoa; phylum Arthropoda; class Insecta; order Raphidioptera; family Raphidiidae; genus Venustoraphidia; species Venustoraphidia nigricollis. The sequence goes on along the minus strand of JAVRKA010000018.1, from coordinate 1,079,114 downwards.
CTGTACCTTGTGACGTCATGTCATAAAGAATGAATAAAGAAAAGGACGTGAAGAGACAGCTTACTGATGCATAAATTTTTTTTAACAAGCCATCGCACAAATTAAAAATTCTTTTAATAGAAAAAAGAGAAAATATATATATTTTTTAAAAATGAAAATACAAGTAAAACATGAAAAACGAAAACACAAATAATACGAAAAACGAAAAACGAACAATACGAAAAACGAAAAAAACGAAATTCATGATTTTCTCACAAAAAATAATTCAATATACTATCTGTAAGTATTGTAAAAAAATTTTTGACTGTCCATTTACATTTTAAATTCTTAACAAAATAATAATTTGTAATCAATATATATTTTTTTTAGACCTTTGATAACGCTAACATAGCGAAACGTCAGGTTATAAACTAATAATTTTACAATGTACGACAATTAATTAAAAAAAAAATGATATATTATTTTTTTGAATAAAATAAAATTTATTAAGCTGGTTTCCAAAAATCTATCAAATCGACTGATGCCTATGTCATTTTTCTAGATTATACTTTTTTATCGGTTCGTTTTTGACCGCGAAGTAGTCAAAATATGAATTTGATTTTGAGTTCGTTAATAAATAAATGAAAAATCCTTTCAAAATATTGGTTGACAGTTGACACCAAGTTCATCTGTCAAAGCACAACTGGTTAAATAATTGATTTTTAGGCTTGGTATTACCTAAATTAATTTAAAGCCGTATTTTATGAGACGTTCTAATGATTTGCCTATTATAAATAACCATTTTACAGTTTCTAACGTAATTTGAGAGCTACTGAAAACAAATATTAAATATTAAATTGAAAATATTAATCGGTCCAAATAACCCAGATTTAATACTCATTAAGCTGGAAAAGCATGTTAAAACTGTGTTGACATTTAAACGGTTTAGAATCCACCAATTTCGTAAATGACGTATCCACAACATCATAATACAATACATAATTCCACGTTGATTAGTTTTAATTTGAGCTGAATAAATTTCAAAACCAAACATGCCACATACGTATAAAACAATGAAGTGAAACCACATTAGGTATATATCAGTGTTCGTTGCTTTTATTTGTTTTGCGCTTCTGTAGATGTCCCGCCGTTTCGAGTTTCAGCCTTCCCCACACACGGCGAATACAATTCTCTTTTGCTCTCTTATCTGACATTAAATAATTTCATTCCAATGGTTATATAATTACGGCTGCTGATAGACGGCGAACCAGTTTCTATCCCGTATATCTGCATATCTGTGACCGCAAAGCGAGAGGGACTACGTCAAAAAATTTCAATAATTTTTTTTATATCAAAAGTGATTTATGTCTAATTTATGGCAGTAAGTTAGACTAAAGCTGTCAAATATTTATTTTAGAATGTTACGAAACTAATCAGTCATATAATAATTTGTTTTCAATTAGCTCCGCATATTTTTTTAAATAGTCGCAAAAGAATATTATGTAAATTATAAATGCATTACGTAATATATTTCAATTTAAAGGCCCCAGTACACAGTGGTCTGTGATGGACCACTGTAGACCATCGCCATTGTGTACAGGGAGTAATGGTCTGTAGTGGCGGGCAATTGTTAATCGTGGTGCGCATTCCATTTGTTGTCGGTTTTTTTAACACACTTCAAAGGAATCGTGGCGTAGCGTAGCCTGTGGTGTTCACACAGTCGCCCATTGTACACACTTCTATAATACTTGTACTAGGGATGTCGAAAGTGCCAAAAAGTATCGATATATATCGGTTTCGATATATCGGTTCCGATATATTTTTTAAAAAATATCGATGTATCGGTCCAATTGACACTCGAAGAAATTTAGTATACGTATTGGCTAGCTTAAGATAGCAATTAATGGAGATTATTTCTAATAAATCAACTGGCTCTTATTTGTATAAGGCAATTTTTTTTCAAATTTTTTGAGTTGCTATCCACTGAAATGGCTCTCTATATTGAAAAAATGATTAGTTTAAAATTTCAGCTCAATTTATACAGTTTAACCTGTGCCGAAAACGCAGAGAACTTTGGAAATACGTAAAGTAGAAAGCAAATTCCGAAACAACTTAACTTTGTGCTTAGGGTATAAAAAATTAACTTTTCCTATGGATCTGGACAAATCAATTCTCCTCTTAAACACATCTTACGACTTCTTTATTCGCTGTTGTTGTTTTTGGAACGCGTTTTAAAGTGTTCCAAAAACATAAGTAAAAACACATGTTTCTTTTTCAGTGAAGTTTTCGATTTGTCGAAATAATTAAACGGCCATAGTCAGTCGCGGTAGTACCTACATACAAGTGTTGCTACTGGAAAAAAATATCGGTTTCGATACTCGAAATTTTATATCGATATATCGATATATTAAATATCGCCCAAAAATATCGATATATCAAATAAAAAATATCGATATGTATATCGATATTTTTTCGACATCCCTAACTTGTACGCGGCCGTAATTACTTCCACGTCCATCACAAGTGCTTCGCCAGGCAGAAATGAGCCATGGGCCATTGTGTGAACACCAAGTGATAGTGGCCTACAGTTGCACATTGCAAAGCATGGCCCACTACAGACCACTGTGTACCGGGGCCTTAAGGTAGGTATCTGACTTTCAATTTAGATATAACGTTTTGCTCGGAAAAAAATAATAAGAAACTTTAGAACCCGTTCCCCGACCGGCACCAATAACAATATTGGCGTCGATCGGATGACGGGTTCATTAGTATATTTGCAAACGTGCCATAACATATATAGGCAAATATACCAATTATAATTAATCTTATCTACCAAAATAACCCGGGTCGCAGTGCCAAAACCCTGCCGACAATATAGTGTATTTGCTTATACAAGCAGTGTGGCTTTATTTTGCGAGCTTAAGTTGGTTTTTGGGGAAAATAAAAAAATTTACTCCTTAATACACCCCTTAAAATAACATTTTTTTTCTTAATTGCAATATTATTATAAATCGAACCTCTATACCAAATTATATACAACAGACCGTAAATAATTCACTATTTGTAAACTAGTGTTTTCATAAAATTTGTAAGTCCGGTCCTGCCGGGCCGATTTTATTTAAATTTTAGGGACACCTTTTAATTACTACTAAAGGGTTAAATGTCAATTTTGAAACGATTCTGAGAATTTTTCCGGTATTTTGGGTCCCAAAAACATTTTTCAAACCCTAAAAACTACTCTTAAACTGGCCCGATTACGCCCATTTTAAATAGGCTTCTTGCGGTGATGGATTTCAACACGTGGGCCAAATTTCGTTAAATTCAATTATCTCTTTCGAAAGTTATTGCCCGCACACATATATATATATATATATATACGTATATATATATAAATATATATATATATATATATATATATATATATATATATATATATATATATATACATATATATATAAACATTTTTAAAAATGGTGCCAAAGTGTTTAGGAGGTTATGAAACGTCGAGAAATTTTGGTCCGACCCCTAGGTCCCGCCATCCGACCGACGCCAATAGTGTATGTTGCCATATGGCAAATACACTAAAAACCTGACATAACCTATTGCTCGTTGAACCGCAGATATTTCTCTCTGTATGGATGCGAACTCATTCGCTTGTGTAGACAAGCTTTTGTTAAATTGACTAACATAATTTGTAATGTATGACCGCAAACACAAAGTAAGGTTAGGAAAATTTATTTTTATTGTTATAATTACCGCATGCTTGATACACTTTTTATTTTATTTATACTATTATTTAAACGTGATAAAAGTCAATAACTATATTTAAAAAAACCCGGGTCGCAGTGCCAAAACCCTGCCGACAATATAGTGTTTATACAGGCAGTGTGGCTTTATTATGCGAACTTAAGTTGGTTTTTGGGCAAAATAAAAAATTTGACTCCTTAATACACCCCTTAAAATAACTTTTTTGTTCTTAATTGCAATATTATTATCAATCGAACCTTTACAGCAAATTATATACAACTTTCAGTAAATAATTTACTATCTGCAAACTAGTGTTTTCATAAAATTTGTAAGTCCGGTCCTGTCGGGCCGATTTTATTAAAAGTTTAGAGACACTTTTTAATTATTACCAGAAGGTTAAATTTCAATTTTGAAACGATTCGGAGAATTTTTTCGGTATTTTGGGGCCCAAAAACATTTTTCAATCCCTAAAAACTACCCTTAAAATGGCCCGATTGGGCTTATTTTAAATAGGGTTCGTGCGGTGGTGGATTCCAACATGCGGGCCAAATTTAGTTAAAATCAATTAACTCTTTCGAAAGTTATTGCCCGCACACATATATATATATATATATATATATATATATATATATATATATATATATATATATATATATATATACATATATATATAAACATTTTTAAAAATGGTGCCAAAGTGTTTAGGAAGTTATGAAACGTCGAGAAAATTTGATCCGACCCCTAGGTCCCGCCATCCGACCGATGCCAATAGTGTATGTTGCCATATGGCAAATACACTAAAAATCAAATAGAGAATTCGTCAACGATTTCATACAGTAGAACCTCAATAAGCCGTAACTCTATTATACGTCAACTTTCATTATTCGTGATATGCAGTTGGCACTAATTTTTCCACACTTTCTACTTTTATGTGTTTTAAGTTAGAATTTTAAGGGGTTGGTAATCGATAGGGGGACATATCTGGCCCCTGATACACACAACTTTTTTATTTTAATCGGCACCATTTATTTCTTTCAGCGGATTCAGAAGAAAGATCGTATTCTGAATATTTTTCACATAATTAAGTTACGTGCTAAAGTACCTGGTTTTAGAAATACCATCTATTTTCAACGTATTTTCAAGTTTTTAGTCCCTATTTCTATCGAACTGAAAAAAATAATAAAGTATCAAAAATGTAAAAAATTCTGATATAACTGCCACAAAGTGGGGATGAAGGAGGAGCTGAAAATACATGAATCGATTAGTCTCGACAGGTTGAAAATACACGAATTAAATTAATAACGAGTGTAGACGCCGGACAATAATAAAACAATTAGCAAGTAAACAAAAAAACCCGGGTCGCAGTGCCAAAACCCTGCCGACAATATAGTGTATTTGCTTATACAGGCAGTGTGGCTTTATTTTGCGAGCTTAAGTTGGTTTTTGGGGAAAATAAAAAAATTTACTCCTTAATACACCCCTTAAAATAACATTTTTTTTCTTAATTGCAATATTATTATAAATCGAACCTCTATACCAAATTATATACAACTTTCAGTAAATAATTTACTATTTGTAAACTAGTGTTTTCATAAAATTTGTAAGTCTGGTCCTGTCGGGCCGATTTTATTAAAATTAGGGACACCTTTTAATTACTACTAAAGGGTTAAATATCAATTTTGAAACGATTCTGATTTTTTTCGGGTTTTTGGGGCCCAAAAACATTTTTCAACCCCTAAAAACTACCCTTAAAATGGCCCGATTACGCCCATTTTAAATAGGCTTCTTGCGGTGATGGATTCCAACACGTGGGCCAAATTTGGTTAACATCAATTAACTCTTTCGAAAGTTGTAGCCCGCACACATATATATATATATATATACATACGTATATATATATATAAATATATATATATATATATACATATATATATAAACATTTTTAAAAATGGTGCCAAAGTGTTTAGGAGGTTATGAAACGTCGAGAAATTTTGGTCCGACCCCTAGGTCCCGCCATCCGACCGACGCCAATAGTGTATGTTGCCATATGGCAAATACACTAATAAACAATAATAAAACAGAACAAATTGACAAAAAAATAAACGATTAATTTAAAAAGTAATTTTTAATAAACATACAAATAATATTATGAAGTCAAACGTATTCATACATACAAGCTAGTTGTACTGATCGTTGCAGCGATCCTTTCACAGCGTCCCACTCTAGCACACCGACGCAAATGAGGGGGGGGGTACAACTTTTCGTTACACATTCAGTAAGAAAGTGTAACTTCAAAAACAAAACATGATTACGAAAAATTATTTGTCGCAACTATCCTCCCCGTTTCGATACATGACAGGCAATCGATCTCTGTTTTGCCGATACTGTAGCGCATTTAAGTGAAACCACGAGTTGAGGAGAGCTGACTATTGTCCCGTGCGCTCCATTGCCTTATTCATGACGCTAACCGCCTCTAACCGGCTCTAACCGGTGACATACACCGGTATTAGACGATCCACAACAATCCTGCCAAGTGCACTTTCGTATCCTTGATTTTCTCACAACATATTGTGATAGACCGTTAGTCTTCTGTCTGTATGTTTTTATGTATGTATGTGCAGTGCTGCAGAAGATACTATTTAAAAAAAAGTTGCAGTGGATTTACCCAGAGGCAAACTTAAGCACGTGCCTGAGGCCACAGCTTGAAGGGGACCGTAGCTCGAAGAGGGACGCAGGCCTCAAGTGAGGAAAAATCATGACTGAATTTATTTACTTTTTATTAATTTCATCTTTATATGAAATATGAAAAAGTGATAATTAAATGATCAATGGTTCTTTCTGAAAATTATTTGATATTCGAATATTCTGAACGGACATTCGCATGACACAAGACACAAAAAGTTCCTATGCTTACCATTACTCAAATGTAGCTCTACACAAAATTTTTAATTATTTATGCTTCAAAGTTTATAATAAACTACCTGATGCTATAAAAAAGCAAACCCTGCAGCAGTACAAAAAATCCATCAAATTACTTCTAATTAAACATTGTTTTTATGACATAGATGAATTTTTGAATTGTAATTTTTAAATTGTACTCAAATATGACGTCACATATATATATTATGTATTTTTTGTGCAATAAATATTTACTTTACTTTACTTTATCTGAAAGTTCTTAAACACCCAAACCATAATATGTACCCTGCCTAAACGTTCCAAATGACAACAATAAGAATTAAAAATAATAAGAAATAAAAGAAATAATAAGTAAATAAACTAAATAATAAATGAAAAAACAACGAAAACGAAAGATGAGTCATCATTCAGATTGTAAAAATGCTTTCTGTAGTGTTTTAGCTGTGATTAAGCATTAAGCTTTAAATTTGGTTTGCTGCTTAAAAAATTCAAGTTTTTTAAAAATTATATCAAAACACGTATCAATATTTCTGTACAGCACACATGAGATTTCAAAATACGGGAAGTTTAATTAACATTTTTAAGTTTCTTCTTCACATTTGTATACGTTAAAATTGCTAAAAATTTGACTGAATTTTTTTCAAACTTATTTTTTCCTTATACAAATTTCTGATAAACTTATGCTATTTCTATTATATTTAGCTAATTTTCTGTCATTAACTAGTTCAAATAATAAATAATAATAACTTGAATTCATGTGGGAACTATAGACAATTAAATAAGGTTTCTCAGAGAAATTAAATATTTCCAGAACTGTTTGTCGTACTCACACCCACATTCAAATGCTCGCAATATAATAATAAGGGTGGTGAACAGTCGCCTCAACGTGAAAATTGATTGGAACGTGAATCGAAAACAACATCTCAATAACATAATAGAATGTTCAAATGAAAGAAAAAGTGAAAACAAGGTCAGCTACACGTCAATATTGAGTGCAGGGTTCATTGTTATAATATTTGGTGTTTAATGACTTGTTTACTCGAAAAGAACAGAGCACTGTTTCTGCATTAGTGACCGTAAGGCGAATTGATATAAACAATGATTGAAACCAAAGTCGAAATTCTTAATCGCAATCACTATATTTTAGCAGAAAAAAAATCGAAGTCAAAATCGAATGAAAACATATACGTAATTAATATAATTTTTGCACGACCCTGCTTTTCATAAATGGATAGCGGTAGTAAAATATCCCATTTTTGCACGAGTGCGTAAGGTAGCACAAATTAAGTAATGCGATTTTACCAATCCAATTAGTCATTTCTCTGTCAGTTGTCATTTAAATCCATATGACCAACAGAAATGGCAAAGCAGCGTTGTTATCAACTAATTTATAGGAGATACATGCAAACAATACTATAAATATCTTGTGTGCGATTATTTTATGGCTTTGTGACTGCTAAAACTCATTAGGCGCTCAATATACCATAATGTGACTGCGTCATTAAATAATAATTCACGTACTTGATACAGAACTTACTCATTATTTTTGCACAATTTTCACTTCAAAACAACATTTTTATTCGCAGTTTAATTAGTGTATTTGCTATATGGCAACATACACTATTGGCCTCGGTCGGATGGCGGGACCTAGGGGTCGGACCAAAATTTCTCGACGTTTCATAACCTCCTAAACACTTTGGCACCATTTTTAAAAATGTTTATATATATATATATATATATATATATATATATATATATATATATATATATACGTATATATATATACGTATATATATATACGTGCGGGCAATAACTTTCGAAAGAGTTAATTGATTTTAACGAAATTTGGCCTACGTGTTGAAATCCATCACCGCAAGAAGCCTATTTAAAATGGGTCTAATCGGGCCATTTTAAGGGTAGTTTTTAGGGGTTGAAAAACGTTTTTGGGCCCCAAAATACCGAAAAAATTCTCCGAATCGTTTCAGAATTGAAATTTAACCCTCTGGTAGTAATTAAAAAGTGTCCCTAAAATTTTAATAAAATCGGCCCGACAGGACCGGACTTACAAATTTTATGAAAACACTAGTTTGTAGATAGTGAATTATTTACTGAAAGTTGTATATAATTTGGTATAGAGGTTCGACTGATAATATTATTGCGATTAAGAAAAAAAATGTGATTTTAAGGGGTGTATTAAGGGGTCAAATTTTTTATTTTGCCAAAAAACCAACTTAAGTTCGCATAATAGAGCCACACTGCTTGTATAAGCAAATACACTATATTGTCGGCAGGGTTTTGGCACTGCGACCCGGGTTTTTAAAATTTAATTTTGAAGTCATCTTTTCCTATTTATATCACTCAATTGTTTTTCTCTGCGTTCTACAATCTAATGTTCTAAGTGACAAAGAATTACACGACATTAGACTGCTGCTGCATGTATAAAAACTGTATTGTATATGATTACAATCTGACGTCATTGCCAAACTAATTTTTGAAGTGAAATCTCCTTGGGTAATTTTCATTTATATATATATGGAGGGTAAAATCTTGAGTTCGCGTCACCGTGACCGACATGCTAATGTTATCTAAGTTATATCTGTACCTAGATGTAGTTTTACTCATAATTCGCTCAGTTTAAATCAGATCGATTCGAGACCTGTCTTAAATAAAATAGGAGGAAATTTTCCATAAATGTCGTGTAACAGAATACGTCGAAACAGTTAAAAAAAAAAGAATAAAAACGGTATAAATTCTCAATCGCGTGAACCATAAGCATAACGTGTTGAGTTTTGTTTTAACTTCCGTCGGCGGTCCCCAACGACTGCTTAATTTTGTTTTTTTGCCAGTACTTCCTGCAATCAGTATATCATTCAAAATATTCTATTTGACATAAGCGACTTGCCCATGTGTCCGATTCTTGTTTTTAATGCTTGAGGTGTGCTATCGACCTCAGGATATTAATGATATTAGCCAAAGCTTATTCTTTATTAGCCCTAAAGCTGTCAAATCATTTAGTATATATATATTGTATTTTGAACGCAATTTTGATGTCTATAAATATTATTATTATTATATATAATAGCGTATTAATACGCGGTTTCTGGTACGGCAGGTACCCACACAGCTATAATTGATAAGTTAAATGCCTATTTTATTTTTTATCATGTCGGTTTTTAACAGACGTACCATGAAAATGCAAAGTACACAACGGTACCCTCGACTATGACTCAAGACAGTTATTTATTGCTCGGTATGATTTTGAAAGTAGAACAAAGAAGTTTTAACACTGAACTTTACTTAGTAATTCAGCGCTAAAAACATTTTGAAAAAAAGGCTTTAATAAAAATTGAGCCTCCTTCAAAGAAAGCTATAAAAAATATAAATAAATGATGTATTAAGGTCTGCGCCACTTACATTACTATAATTTTTTATGTATCTATGAACGTTCAATAAATTGGCGGCGATCTCAAAACAATGTTGTTTCACTTTTTTTATTGCTTTTTTTGAAAGAGGTTTAATTTTTTTTTATTTTAATATTTTTTACATTTTAGTCGTTTTGCATTATGTTGTTTGTCTTCTTTTTAGTGTATTTGCCATATGGCAACATACACTATTGGCGTCGGTCGGATGGCGGGACCTAGGGGTCGGATCAAAATTTCTCGACGTTTCATAACCTCCTAAACACTGGCACCATTTTTAAAAATGTTTATATATATATATATATATATATATATATATATATATATTTATATACGTATATATATATAAATATATGTATATATATATATATATATATATTTATATGTGCGGGCAATAACTTTCGAAGGAGTTAATTAATTTTAACGAAATTTGGCAAACTTGTTGGAATCCATCACCGCACGAAGCCTATTTAAAATGGGCCCAATCGGGTCATTTTAAGGGTGGTTTTTAGGGGTTGAAAAAAGTTTTTGGGCTCAAAAATACCGAAAAAATTCTCAGAATCGTTTCAAAATTGAAATTTAACCCTTTAGTAGCAATTAAAAAGTGCTCCTAAAATTATAAGCGAATCGGCCCGACAGGACCGGACTTACAAATTTTATGAAAACACTAGTTTGCGTATACGAATTTACTTGCTGAAGGTCGTATTTAATTTGGTGCAGATGTTGGATTGATAACAATATTTCAACTTGTAAAATTATTATTGTAAGGGGTGTATTAAGGGGTTCAATTTTTTTTTTATTTTGCCCAAAAACCAACTTAAGTTCGCATAATAAAGCCACACTGCCTGTATTAGCAAATACACTATATTGTCGGCAGGGTTTTGGCACTGCGACCCGGGTTTTTTATTCTTCTATTTTAATACTAAACTAGAAAAAAATGCTGAAGTGATTTAAATAAATATTATGTGAGACTATCCTGAAAGTATGCTCTGTTGTAAAAAACGAAGTTTAAATAATTTTTCTGTCACAATAATTATCATAACAATAAAAATAACAACACTTGAAAATTCCACAAAATTTATTATTACATATTTTTAGACGATCGTTTCGGACAATAAGTCCATCGTCAGGAATATAAAATATACATATATATTTTTTATATGCCTGAGAATGGACTTATTGTCCGAAACGATCGTCGAAAAATATTTAATAATATTGGTAAATTCGTGTCCATAATTTAGTTAATAAACAACGAAACGTTCAACTAATTCAAAAATAATTCTTTTTATTACTGTCCAATTCCCTAAGATTCAAACTTAATATTTAATAATAAATTTTGTAGAATTTTCAAGTGTTTTTATTTTATCTGTTATTATTAAACATATTCTACCAAGTACCGAGTGAATAATCGGTACAAATTATACTATAATTATCATTTATATCTATGGATTCGATCGATCTTTCAATAATAACCAACGTGCAACAGTATAATAATAACACAGTCAGTTTCAAGAGAGGTAAGGTACGAGGGTGTCTATGCAAGGGAGAAGCGGAGGAGTGTGGCATTTCTTGTTGGAGGTGATTGATGTTGCTCAGGAGCTTTAGTCAAGACCTCACACCTAGCCAGAGGGGCTGCCTTCATCTATCCTTTTATTAAGCATCCCTTTGCATGAGCCCTTCATCCTTTGTCGCGTGTTTAGCTGTCACCTTGTATCCTTGTATCGTAACATAAGCCCACCCTCAACTATGTACTTAAGAAGGAAACTATTACAAACAATATGTTCGTCTTACAGCTTATTAAGCGTCACACGCAAATTAATATTCACTGATATTACTTTTACTTTATCGGTAAAAAAAATATACTGGAAAAAATGTACTAACTTCACAAAGTACGAGTTAAAAAATCGTTTCCTTGTACTTTGACTATTGTCAGTTATAAAAAAATCTTGAAAAGATTGTTATTTTTTAATTTATATCTTGGTAATACAAATTTACAAAGACGTTGGCTTATGTGAAACAATTTGCATTTTTACGTGTCTTGCATTGTCACAACTTATAAGCTTAGATATAAATCTTCTAAGGTTGTACAAATGAAATTAATACAAACTAGTGTTTGATTAAAAGAATCGAAAGGTTTGAAAATATTTAGTTTATAACAATCACGAACAAAGAGTTCGAATGTTCCTATTAGATAACCATTACCGGAACATTCAAACGGTGGAAGATACGGGCCATTTATGGTGGAAGTGACGGGACAGATACGGTAATTTCGATAACGAAGTAACTAATCATAGCTACGAACTGATAATGAATTTAGGGTAAGTATTTGAGATACGCAAAAAAATTTACAGCACAGTCTTTATACTAGTTGAACAGGGAATGAAAAAAATGGAGGATGTGTGGTTATTTACCTACTGCGCAGTTATTAAGATTACGAAAAAATTATCCTCAAAGTGCCCAAATAATATTTTTTGAGTATAATTTTTATGCAAACTTGACACTTGTGCAGCAGATAAAAAACCGCTAACGACTCCCTAGACTTTTCATTCCCTATTCAACTGTAAAAAAATTGCAAATTATGAGCCTCATAAAGAAAAATATCAATTTTTTATCGGAGCCCCGTAACTCGATTTACATCACGCGAGAACAATTTGACAGATTTTGATGAAACTTAAGAACAAAGCCAAAAACAGTAGGTACATTTAAAAAAATAATATTCCGGCAACAAACCGATTTTCACGCAAGCCGCGGATAAAAAATCTAAGCGTCATTAATATGAGAGAACAACAAAGATTTACGATGCGGTATGGCAAACTAAAAAAACTAAAATATTTACACAAAAACAAATAAAACTTTTAGCAAAGTTAAATTGAAACAAAACAAAACAAGTTAAGAGGATAATGTTAAATCTGAAGCCTATCATGTAGCGATAGTCTTGACATCCCTGATTATTTATAGCCTCACGTAGCCGCGCCGGTACGATAAAGTCATGAGAGGTACACAAGATGGAAGAAAAAAAGAATGAAGGTACGTTGTGACGTTCTTTTTACATCAACTACGTTGTCGTCAATCATACGCGTATGTAACAAACGTGATACGTTGTATCCAGGTGTAGAACTATTAATGCCGCAGTGTTGCCAAAGCAATAACGAAACTTCTTCGACGTAATACCACAAGTAAAAAATGTTACAATATTTCTTAGTTTTGAAATCCTCGAATTCAAAAAACATATTTCTAGAATAGTCTGTTCATGTTTTAGTCTGTTTGTCTGTAAGCATCGAAACAAAATTTTGATAGGATGTTGGACATGTCAAAAGAAAAAGCTCTATTTTGGAACAGATATGTGCTATAATATTGTTTTTTTACATTATAATGATACACTTTTTTTGCGAACTTCGTAGATATCAGCTTTTCTTTTGTTCTAAAGATCTGTCAAAAAAATATTTAGGTAGCTGGCAAGTATGCTTTGGAAATTTTTACGTGATGTTATTTTATTTACTAGAACATTATGTCAAATGCTAGCAGTTTCGAAGTTGGAATTGTCCTGTCCTGTTGGTTAGAATTATTGTCTTATGAAATCCAATGCATCTCTATGAAATTCCATTCAACCACTCGCATATGATTGGTTGAGCGAACTCAAAACATGTGCATGGTTGTGTTTACAAAAAACGCACTTAGAAAGAGATAAGAACTGACGCGCTGCCATCTGTGATAAGGTGGACAAAGTAGCTATAAAAATTCACTTCTCACATTAAATGTCTTCGTCAAGGAGCTTATGAAAATAAAGACAAAGTTTAAAATTTGTAGCAATAATAATAATAACATGCGCTTCTGACAGAAGTTTTCAGTATAATAGCTTATGTCTGCTATAATTGTTAAGAAACATTCATTGTTGTAACACTATATTAGAAAAATGTATTATTCCAACACGTCACCGTCGGGATTTAAACCCGAGTCTTTCCACTTTTGCGGCGGAATGAGTTAGTCAATTACTCTACGGCGCACACAAATCAACATTTTAATCCTTCATAATATAGCGATTTACAATACTCAAATTCACTACATGCGAGAGCCAATTATTTTTTAGCTGTAGCTAGACAAACTCTCACAGTAGCGAGGGCTCTTGAATGAATCAAAGATGAACTTTCCATTTTTAGATCCCGACAGTGACGTGTTGGAATCATACATTTTTCTAAAATAGTGTTACAACAATGAATGTTTCTTAACAATTATAGCAGACATAAGCTATTATACTAAATAATTTAGCTGGTACGTAAGCTACAAGCGTATGTTAAATCTACTACGAAGTTTTCAGGTATGTCAGATGTAATTATGATATATTTTAGTTCCAAATCGCGCATGTCCGTTACATTCACGTTGTTAGGGTTATTTCCATGTGTCATATTTCACTTTTCCGTCCTATGTTTTCCTTCATGTCGTCCTTTCTTTTATTTTTCCACATGTTCAACGCCGTATACACAATATGCACATATTTGGATACTTTTTTCTTAACTTTTACGTCAATTCTTTCAGACATTGTTCAGTAAAACCTGTTGAGCACCAAAAAATTATATCGACTTCGTCAGCTGGTCAATTGAAGCGTGTTAAATAGTTATGTAAAAGAGTAAATTACCAGTTAATTACCTGGTTAAATATCCACGTTAATTTATTAGTGTATTTGCCATATGGCAACATACACTATTGGCGTTGGTCGGATGGCGGGACGTAGGGGTCGGACCAAAATTTCTCGACGTTTCATAACCTCCTAAACACTTTGGCACCATTTTTGAAAATGTTTATATATATATGTATATATATATATATATATATATATATATATATATATATATATATTTATATACGTATATATATATATATATATATATATATATGTGTGTGCGGGCAATAACTTTCGAAGGAGTTAATTGATTTTAACGAAATTTGGCCTACATGTTGAAATCCATCACCGCAAGAAGCCTATTTAAAATGTACCTAATCGGGCTATTTTAAGGGTAGTTTTTAGGGGTTGAAAAATGTTTTTGGGCCCCAAAATACCGAAAAAATTCTTCGAATCGTTTCAAAATTGAAATTTAACCCTCCGGTAGTAATTAAAAAGTGTATCTAAAATTTTGATAAAATCGGCTCAGCAGGACCGGATTTACAAATTTTATGAAAAAACTAGTTTGCAGATTATGAATTATTTACTGAAAGGTGTATATAATTTAGTATAGAGGTTCGATTGACAATAATATTGCAATTAAGAAAAAAAATGCTTTTTAAGGGGTGTATTAAGGAGTATAATTTTTTATTTTGCCCAGAAACCAACTAAAGTTCGCATAATAAAGCCACACTGCTTGTATAAGCAAATACACTATATTGTCGGCAGGGTTTTGGCACTGCGACCCGGGTTTTTTTAAACAATTATTATTATAAAAGGCTGCGTTGCGTTTTTTGTGCCTGGTTGTAAATTTTGGTCCAAATTTTAATATTAATTTTATAACCAGCATCTACAGAAATATAAATACATTATATAATTAATCTTTTCGATTCTACAGTTGAAAACTTCTGTATTGTTTTGTTTTTATTGTTCTGAGGAAGAGAAAGCGAAAGCAGACATTTTTTTGGTCAACTAACGTGTAAATTACCTGATCAAAACGGTTGCTATCATAAATTTTACATCACTAGTGTTAACGTTTTTTTAAAACAAAATAAATCTTGAGAATAAAAAATTATATCGAAGTCGTTAGGGTGCTAATCGAAACGTTTAACATCGGTATGATCTAAAAGAAAACTATCAAAATCGATCCAGCCGTTTTTTTTTTGTTTAAACAAAAGTACTGAGAAGAAAGTGTAGGTAATTTGAGATTAAAAAAAATCTTGGGTTTAATTCGTTGAATATTTAATATTCAATATTGATCATAGTACGAAATTGGTCGTGTAGACCTCAAAGGTCGCATTTGTAAAGAAGTTCTAGACATTAACAACGTCATGGTTTGTTATTCTTCATTATCTTCATAGAAAATATTTCGTGGAAGGTAAGGAAACAAAACTATCCGTCGATCCAACTCTACTGAGAATGTTGGTAGAATGACGCAAAGATCGAAATAAATCTATCTGAGCGTTATTTTTGTCTTGTTGCATGAATATGTCTATCAAACGAAGAAAACCTCCAACCAGAACATTGTACATAAAAAGACGTCTTCAATGTTAATAATGATATTTTTCTTCTCTCAGTATACATATTTTCTGTGGTGTATATCTGCCTATTATTCATATTATGCGCTTAGGTATAAGATAAGGTTTCTTTTAAAATATATACTTTATCACTGACTCTCGTAAACAGTTATCCGAAAAAAATTGGCCTCCTTAACAACTTAAAATACACCGCACGCACGCATAACGTAAAACACGCCGAGTTTGCGCAAACGGTAGAAGTAAACTTCTTGAATAGTTTGCGTACCCAAACATAGATAGCAGTGACAACTAAACGCGTTATGGCATCGGTTAATTTTTCGTAAAAATTCTTAATCAATCTTTGATGATGATGCTTTCAAAATAAACTAGAATTGTGTCTCATTCCTAATTGTCTTTGAGGCAGATTTTCAAATAACAAATAAATGATTTAAAATCAGTTAAAAAGCAGCATAAGACAAATTTATTTACATCAGAAGAAATAAATTTTTAAAAAAATGTGGAATAATCTACATTTCACAGTATTTTTAATATGTACATCTGTAAAGAAAACATTTTATAATGTTATTTAAACTTCCTGTAATTTGAAATCTCATGTTATGCTGTAGAAAAATATTTTTATACAATTATTACGTCAAAAAATACGTGTTTTTGGAATTGTAAAAATTTGTTAAACTTAATGTTTAATCAATGTAAAAATAAAAGAAAGAATAGTTACTTCTTACCACAACAGATTTATTCAGTGGATGTACATTTCGTGAGCTAAGTGTTTTGCTGAAGATGGGAGCTTAGCTCTCGAAATGTACATCCACTGAATAAATCTGTTGCGGTAAGAAGTAACTATTCTTTCTTTTATTTTTATTGTTCCAACCACAGTGCTCTTAATATTTATTTTAATCACTGTAATGAAAACAGTAGTAAAATGCCTTTCGCGACCTTAATACCTTAATAATCATAAAACGTCATTATAAATTAATGAATAGTTTAACGAAAGCATTTCAGCTACAATAATAAACAAACTTTAGAACTAATTAATAGTACGTTGCCGTCATACCAACTCAAGAAATGTTTACCTGTCGTTTGTAAATTCAATAGTGCTTTTGGATATTAGAGATACCAACTTTAGCTTACGAAAGCACTAAAATTAACATTCTCTATTTACCTAAGGTTCGTATGTTCTGCATAAGGTAATACCAACGTAAATAGTTTGGTGACAGCGTCCTACAAGGTTCTATTTCGCTTAACTTTTTTAAAATATCACTAAACATTTTTCTGACTTTCAATACTGGAAAAAAATGTATCCGGATGTATATTCCACACAGTTTTATTTTAAATCAAACATTTTAATCAAGACCTTTGCATGTTTTTAATTTAAGGTTACACTTTTAGGCTACGATACTCAAGAGTTAATGAACCGTATAATACATTTAGATAACATTTAGTTCCTTACAGCGTGCAGCGTCTTCTCTGAAGTCTGTTCTCCTGATAATAACACATACAATTCCTACTTGTTTCTGTAATTACAGTCACTGTGATTATGTTTGTATGTGTGTTTTATATATCACACACATACACACACATATGTCTTGTAAACACAATACGTCTAAATAATGTAATTAAGCGTATAGGATGTCCTTAAGAACTAGTGTCATCTTTTCTGAATCATTGTGAATTATAGACGCCCAATGACTGAGGTCATTAACGTTTCGCTTTGGTATTTTCTAATGTGTCTCGACCGAGCAATTTACTGAACTGCATGAGAGAAAAGAGAATTTAGTAGTTAGGCTCTGTCTTCGTCACGTTCCGTCTCCAGTTTTCAGATAAATGGTAACGAACAGCGAATAACAAAAGGAAAGTGTTTGCTAGTTTTGGGAATACAGTCAAAGCCCTCTAAGTGCACAGCTCAGAACGAGGCCCATCCTTTAAGTGCACACTTCCCCTACGATCTTTTTCATCTCCACTCTTCTAACTCCTATAGCTATCTTTATTCAATCAGATGCTCTCTCTCTCTCTCTGCGCGAAACATTGCGCAGAATTTAAAAATGAGTTCAAACTCAAACTGTGTTTACAATCATATGACATGTGTTGACATAAGCGCGCTTACGGTCGCACGTGATTGGTCGCAGGTTATTCGAAGTGGGGGCTGGGGAACGTGCACTTAGAGGGCGAGTTCGTGTGCAGTAAGAGAGCGTGTGCATTTAGAGAGCGTGCACTTAGAGGGCTTTGACTG
This sequence comes from Venustoraphidia nigricollis, assembly GCA_034508555.1. Taxonomy (NCBI): domain Eukaryota; kingdom Metazoa; phylum Arthropoda; class Insecta; order Raphidioptera; family Raphidiidae; genus Venustoraphidia; species Venustoraphidia nigricollis. The sequence continues at coordinate 1,060,628 of JAVRKA010000018.1, read as the reverse complement.
TAATCAAATGATTTTGATAATCGGAAGGCTGCTTTTCGAAAGAATGTTTCAACTCTCGAATATGATTATTACAACGAATAAATTTGCGATTATCAAATTTGAGAAAATCACCCGCATGCAATGCTTCAAAGAACAAAGAATTATTATACAATAGATGTGTGACTACAAAAAAGTTAGTAAGTTCACCTGAAACACCCCGTACATTACTTAGGTTAATTAGATTGTAGTATGCGGCGTCCTTACATGCAATTGCAATCCCAGGAGGAAGTGATATAAACTGTATTTCGGCACAATGTAAATGTCTCTATCATGTCGAGATATACCAATGTCTGATATCATTAATATATACATTGTGTCGCCTGCTTGATATTTTATGAGCTACAACGGTTAAGTTTTGGTTTCTGCCAGTAGATATTATATTTGTCAAGTTTGTAATGGTTGGCAAAACTTCCACAACAAACGTTTACCTAGTGCTAGACGAAAGTGATATGCCAATTTCGTGCTTTAGGATAGACTAGCGGCCCGATCCCGATTCGTCCGGATTGGTAACCTAAACTAAATGGTGTAAAGGGCAATTTTAAATTTTAAAAAACCCGGGTCGCAGTGCCAAAACCCTGCCGACAATATAGTGTATTTGCTAATACAGGCCGTGTGGCTTTATTATGCGAACTTAGGTTGGATTTTGAGCGAAATAAAAAATTAAACTCCTTAATACACCCCTTAAAATTACATTTTTCTTCTTAATTGTCGATCAAAGGTCTACACCACATTAAATACACCCTTCAGTAAATAAGTCACTATCTGCAAACTAGTATTTTCAAAAAATTTGTAAATCCGGTTCTGTCGGGCCTATTTTATTAAAATTTTAGAGACACTTTTTAATTACTACCAGAGGGTTAAATTTCAATTTTGAAACGATTCGGAGAATTTTTTCGGTATTTTGGGGCCCAAAAACATTTTTCAACTCCTAAAAACTACCCGTAGAATGGTCCGATTGGGTCCATTTTAAATAGGGTACTTGCGGTGGTGGATTCCAACATGTGGGCAAAATTTCGTTAAAATCAATTACCTCTTTCGAGAGTTATAGCACACACACACACACACACACGCACACACACATATATATATATATATATATATATATATATATATATATATATATAAATATAAACATATACATATATATACATATATATATACATATATATACATATATATACATATATATAAACATTTTTAAAAATGGTGCCAAAGTGTTTAGGAGGTTATGAAACGTCGAGAAATTTTGGTCCGACACATAGGTCCCGCCATCCGACCGATGCCAATAGTGTATGTTGCCATATGGAAAATACACTAATAAGGATTAATAGTATGTCGGTTAAAACACCTTGGCAAATAAAATATACTTTTAGCCAAATTTGAAAATTTTGAAACCTTAAAAGATAGACATATATACGCTATTATGGACTGTTTTTAGAGCTTTTTAAGAAGAACGAACCCACCATATATTATTTTCGTCTAACTATTTACGCAGTGCACGCCACGGAAACTCTCAGAAGTGACGATTTTTTCCGACTTCGTTCACAACTGTCATCATACCATTAGCTTATTTTCGCAAAATTTTCATAAATTATAGCCTGTAACCTTCCTAAATAATCCGTTTTTCTATTCATGACTTGATGAAAAGAAAAAGCGACAAAATGCATATGGAATCAGAAAGAAAGAGAACAATATGATATGAAAGAGAGAAAAACCGAGAACCCATTACTGCCATCTATGGTTAAGTAGGCAAAGTAGTTAAAAAGATTCACTTCTATCGTTGTGATTTTATTTCACATCCTTTTTTTTCATTACTATCAACTTTTTTCTATAATTTTCCAAACTTTTATGAACATAATAAACTCCCTAAGAGTTAAAAGACCTACTATGTACTTATGACCACGCGGTAGAATATATTTTTTTACCAGTTTACGCATTTAACCATAGGTGACAGTTCGACCCAATCTCGTTGCGTAGTTCATAAATAGTGCGTCAGTTGTTGATTGTGATTTTTCGTTTCATCGCCTCGCGAACTGACCCTCACTATAAGGAAAGCTATTTCGTAAATCTGATTTGAAATCGAGATTATGTTCACTGAGTTAATACGATGGCAGCACAAGTTATGCGCCATTGGAGCTATGTTGTGCCCCCGCACACTCCTCCTCCCCGGCCCTAAAACAGCGGTTGTACCATGGCTGTACATCCGTTGCAAATATCTCGGCCAATTAAATACCACTTGCCGGAGTAATGAGGTCCTTAGAGGCCACTCGCACTTCCGGTTCTTCTTCCCTTTCCGGGAACGACGTTTCTCTCTGTGCCGGTACATGTCTATCTGTATTACCGGCCCCCTCTTTCTCCAGTCTCTTTGTGCCTCTAATGTCCTGCATACCACCTCCGATAAGGCTCGGTATGGAAATAAACTGAGTCCGAATTCAAACGACTGACGTCAAAAACCTCAAAAAAAACCCGAGTCGCAGTGCCAAAACCCTGCCGACAATATAGTGTATTTGCTAATACAGGTATTGTGGCTTTATTAAATGAAATTAAGTTTGTTTTTGGACAAAATAAAAAAAAATTGAACCCCTTAATACACTCCTTACAATAATAATTTTATTAGTTGAAATATTGTTATCAATCCAACATCTGCACCAAATTAAATACGACCTTCAGTAAGTAAATTCGTATACGCAAACTAGTGTTTTCATAAAATTTGTAAGTCCGGTCCTGTCGGGCCGATTTGCTTATAATTTTAGGAGCACTTTTTAATTGCTACTGAAGAGTTAAATTTCAATTTTGAAACGATTCTGAGAATTTTTTCGGTATTTTTGGGCCCAAAAACTTTTTTCAACCCCTAAAAACTACCCTTAAAATGACCCGATTGGGCCCATTTTAAATAGGCTTCGTGCGGTGATGGATTCCAACATGTATGCCAAATTTCGTTAAAATGAATTAGCTCCTTCGAAAGTTATTGCCCACACATATAAATAAATATATATATATATATATATATATATATATATATATATATATATATATATATATACGTATATAAATATATATATATATATATATATATATATATATATATATACGTATATAAATATATATATATAAACATTTTTAAAAAATTTGGGAGGTTATGAAACGTCGAGAAATTTTGGTCCGACCCCTAGGTCCCGCCATCCGACCAACGCCAATAGTGTATGTTGCCATATGGCAAATACACTAATAATAATATCAATAATAATTCTTTATTATTCATGACAAAATATTTGTGTGGAATCGTCAAAATACATATTAAATACAATCATTAAGTTTAAAATTATTAAAATTGGTAGATAATTCATCAAGCGAGTATATGCTGTTATTTCTTTGGGGGCCGCAATGAAAATGCAAGGCAAGCGATTGCGCCTCTTGACTTAGAGACGGAGAGAAAAAATATAAAAAATCTAATACTACTTCTAACATAATTAACAGTGTAGACCTGTACTTCCACCATAATCACTAATCTAGAGCCGCGTCACACAATCGCTATAGAAACCCGTACTTCCACCATATTTTTACGCTTAGACCCGTACTTCCACCATATTTGCATATTTACTTTTACAGATGATTTTTTTTATGGGAACTCGGATCATTCAACGTTTGCGTTAAATATTTATCGCAAAAGGTGTAACCAAGGTAACGAATGACTAATCATATTTTATTTTTTAATGTCAATTTATAACATTTAGATCTGGCATTTACTTTGATTTCTGTAGTCCTAAAAGTAAGCTACTCTTTACTTTGCAATCTACAAATACCGCAAATGAAGTTATACTTCTTACGGATACCTCATACCCGGTTTTGACCCGCGCTTTCACCATATTTCCTGCTTCGACCCACACTTATGGTATAATTGTTTATTATCTTCCGTTGCAAAAGACGAGCAGCTTCGATTATAAAACATCTACATGCAAAATGTACATTGAAATGAGTGACCTTGAACGAAATAAAAAATCTGCAGCGGTACATAGTTGCACTTTACGTTCTCTTGGAACCAACGTCTAGACTCGTATACCTGTATCAAATGTCGATATTTATTTGCATGCATACATTTTCGATCCCTGATTTAAACATTATTGAGACGTAACATATTTAATTCCGAACCAAATAATTGTATTGTAAAATCTACGCGACAGTTTCCCCTTTCCTCCCGTTTTATTCCAATTCCCTTTTGGTTCCTTCGCTCTCCTTGTTCATAATATCTTCAAAGAGTGTATTTAGTGTGTTTGTGTGATTGTTTGCAAAAGACTTTATTTTATTTTGTCATTTGTAATAATGACTTCCTGTAAAATAATGCTGAAAATGTAATATGCCAAAATACGGTCAATTTCTTTTATTTTGTCAATACAAATTCTAAAGGTATCTAGAAACCAATAATAATATAAGAGGCAACGAAGTATCCTCCAAAATGTATTAAATAACACCCCTATTTCCATCCCACCAACATTTAAAAAAGACATTGTTTCCCAAGAGATGTGTAAGCGTAATTGCAGTAGATACGCACCGTTTTTTTCCGAATTATTACTAGTAAAAGTGAGAAGTCTTATAAATTCATTTTATATACAAATTTTCCTGTTTTAAATTAAATTCAAAGTTTTATTAAGAGAACGTGCTCCTGAATCTAATTTCATTTTTTTAATTTAAAATTGATTAAAAACATTTAGTATAGGCTCACATCAGTACCTACAGTATAGTTCAATTATGATTACCTTGTAAAAATGGACCTTGATAGTAGCGTAAATAAATTGAAATACGAATCAGCTGTTGATTAGCTGTTGGTGACTTCAAAAATACGTAAATATCACTTAAAAGTATTTGATTACAAATATAATACTATGATTTCTTTTAAATATAGGAAAAAATATCTTACGAACAAATAACCAACAACAATATTGAGTATAAAATTACCAGACTAACTTCATTGTTTTACATCAAAAATTAAATTTATGCAAAACAGTTTCCTTTGTTTACTTTGAACAAGCGTAGATTATTTTAGTAAAGTGATTTAAGTAAATAAGCATAAAGACAAACAAATAAATAGAAAACTTTTCAAAAGCTTAACGATCTGGAATGGACAATCACAAGTTAACGCTTTCATTACAATCGTTCAACATAAGCCTTAGGAAAAGCTAGTCTATCATTTGTAACATAATAGTTTAATTAGGTGTTCGATGGCCCGTTTTTATTTATTAATTTTCTGATTAATTCTGAATAATTCAACTACTCTCCGTAAGCCAAATTATAGTACACTAGACTTTTTAAAAGAAATAATTAATGAACTAAATTTTATTTTGCTAATGAAGTCTTAAAAGGGTTAAAAATAAGGTACCACAAAAATTTCTACCTACATTGTAGATGGAATGTCCCTTTTTATGCGAAAACCTACCCCTGGAGGGAATCCGTTTTGAGTTTTCCTCATTAGGCTTCCAAACCGTTACCTGTACGAAAAAATATCATAGGACGAAAATTGTAGAGCAGCGTTTTTTCGACATTCAGCCGCATGAATCCAATTGACTCTATCGCGTGTAAACTTTAGTTTAACTTCAACATAAGTGAAATTCATACCTGCAATGACGCAGTCCCGTTATTTCTACTTTTAGACAACGCTTACGAATTAATCTCGAAAGCACACTCTACTTTTAGTTATCCGGTATTTAAAGTTTAGGAAATACTGCGACGGAGAAAGTGCCGGGTTTGACACCAGTCGGTAACAGGTTAGGTACGTTCATTGTTACCCAGCGTGTATTTAATCTGTAAAGTACCTACTTCTGCTTATACGGTATTTAAGTCTAAGGGCGGTCGCAATAGTGGAAGCGACGGGTATGATATGGTGGGAGAAGCGGGTCGAGGCACAATAATAATATAAAGTGTATTTTATTTAAATGAAGTCTTCTGTGGATGACAAATTATATACACTTCTTTATGAGATTTGTTTCTTTATTTTTTATTACAACCTACGCTTCTAAAGTTAATAATAATTATTGGATGTTCTGTTATATTAAACATGTAAGTACCAGATGATTTAATTAAATCATTTAACGACGAAGCCATATTTGATATTAAATTCTTCATTTTAATACGATAATATTATTAAAGAGCACTAAGGTTTCAATCCTTGGGGAGTTTTTCTTTAAAATTTAAATATTTTTATTTAAAGTTCAAAAATAATTTTTTGTCAAATAAAAAAAAACCCGGATCGCAGTGCCAAAACCCTGCCGACAATATAGTGTATTTGCTTATACAGGCAGTGTGGCTTTATTACGCGAACTTAAGTTGGTTTATGGGCAAAATTAAAAATTTGACTCCTTAATACACCCCTTAAAATAACATTTTTTTTCTTAACTGCAATATTATTATCAATCTAACGTCTACACCGAATTAAATACACCCTTCAATAAATAAGTCACTAACTACAAATTAGTGTTTTCAAAATTTTATTAATTTTATTAAAATTTTAGGGGCACTTTTTAATTGCTACTAACGGATTAAATGTCAATTTTGAAAGGATTCTGAGAATTTTTTCGGTATTTTGGGACCCAAAAACATTTTTCAACCCCTAAAAACTACCCTTTAAATGGCCCGATTACGCCCATTTTAAATAGGCTTCTGGCAGTGATAAATTTCAATACGTGGGCCAAATTTCGTTAAAATCAATTAACTCTCGAAAGTTATTGCCCGTATATATATATATATATATAAATATATATATAAATACATATTTAAATATATATATACATATATATATAAACATTTTTAACCGAGCTGGGTAGAGTAGTGGTACAGCACTAGACTCGCATTCGGGAGGTCCGGGTTCGATTCCCGGCGGGGGCAGATGTGGCTGGGACTTTTTCCTACTGCCTTTCGCCGAGAAACGGTAATTCCTGTACCGGCCATCTTGATTGAGGTTTTCCATGGTTTACCTCAATTAATTCCAGATAAATATCGAGGTGGTTCCTTATTTGAGGCCATGGCCGATTACCTATCAAACTCCTAGTTCAAAAATTACCTACTTTATCCTAATTTCCTGTAATTCCTTCATTCGCCCATTGCTATTATATGAGTTGAAGTTTAAGAAATGTAGAAAAAACGGGAAGTGGTAAAATGAAAAATAGTAATGGTGCGAATGGCGTCTGTTATGACATAAAGTCGAGAAACGGACGTTAAACGCATTATTATTATTATTATTATTATTATTATTATTATTATTATTATTATATAAACATTTTTAAAAATGGTGCCAAAGTGTTTAGGAGGTTATGAAACGTCGAGAAATTTTGGTCCCGCCATCCGACCGATGCCAATAGTGTATGTTGCCATATGGCAAATACACTAATAAATACCGTAACTATAAAAAAGTTGAAATTATAATGCCTGATAACGCGATGATTAAATTATAAATTGCACGTACCTCAGTTTCTTTGTAAAATGAAAACCTTCAACTAGATAAGAAAATACACATTTAAATATAAGAAAAAGCACAAATAAATACATCATCGTGTAATATGTATAATATGAAAGGACTTTTTGTGTACATAAATGCCATTGTTGTGTAACTACGACTGCAGAAAAAGACAAGATAAATTTGAAGATAATTTTTAAAATGACTGTTGTGCAAAGCAAACTTTTTAACAAGAAAAACCTAACCGGGAAGGAGGGCTAAAACAAGAGTATGACAGATTATAGTGTTTATATAATATAGGCCAGTATATATCAGATGGATTCGCAAACGTACCATGTTAACTAAGTAAGTAAGGTTATGGTCAAAAGTTTTTGATGTGAACGCAATAATAGATTATGTTTCTAGTGCGTAAAGACACAATAAAAAAGTGTTACACTATTGCGTTCGTTATACAAAGGAGTAAGATACACTCATCTGTTTAGTACTTCAGTGTCCCACTGCTAACGTTTAGCAGGCGTACGAAGAGTAGAATAGATCACGTGACAGATGTCTGAATTGAACAATTCCTTAACCAAATAAATTTTTCACTATCCGTTTTTTACTTTTTTTGTGTCAAAGTGAATCAGTTTCAACATAAAAACAACTTGTCTTTCTGTTCCAGCTCTAGCCTAAATCTAAACCTTGTTGTGAAATCTGTCATTAGTCCGTTTTTTATAAGTGTACACATGTAGTAAATCAACCGTACAATTTCCAGAGTAAATTTCACTTAACTATTTACTTTACTCATATATCGAACACACATTTGTCATAATATGATATATATTATGTCAAAAATAACATTATGTTAAAACAAACGCCAACGAGTTTTAAGTCACATGAGCCATAATATCAACAAACATCTGACATCAGTTTAGAGTTAAACCGTAAGTTTTTTACGTCGCCAGAAAATTTCAGCCCGCCCCAAAAAATAGACAAGTAATATTTTAGTGATTCCGATTCTTAAACTAGACGCGAATTTACCAACTATGCCAAATTTCATGTAAGTAGTCCCGGTTCTTAAGACCTACAACGAAGACTCACCTTAAAGATATCGTTTTTTACAAATTTAGAACAGCACCTTAAAAATAAATTCTGTATCAATTCTAAACTAGGACACGCGGTATAGTGAAACATGTTACAAAAGATACGTGGAGGTAAGAAAACAGAGGGTTGAACAGCACGAGAAGAATATAAAGGGCTGGAACTAGGGCCATGAATCATATAGCGCGTTCGCTTTGTATATACAGAATGTTCAATAAATATAGATAAATTATTCTAAATAATTAAATACAGTAGAGCTCATTTATTTTCAAACTGTCGAGACTATTCGACTCCTGTATTTCAGCTTCTCCTTCATCCTCACTCATCATCAACCAATCAGAAAAAAAACTTTTTATAATTACGTTGTCAAGCATATTTTTCTCTTAGTTCAGCAACATAGGAAGAGACACTTTGCGATAGAAGCATGAACTAAAAATTTGAAAATGCGAGAATAAAATCGGTTGAAAATAGATGGTGTTGAAAAGACTGTACTTGCTTCCCATATCAGATAAAAAACCGAAAAAAATATGATTTATCGTAAAAATCAACAACGAAATAAGTGTATTTTGTTGGTAAGTTCTGAACCGGTTCTGAACTTTCAACGGATCTGTCGCTAACACAGAACTTATCTCACATGACAACGCCTTTTTTTTGATCAAATTCTATAGCTTTTTTAAGTTTTTAAGCTTGGTTCTAGTAGTTCCCGGCCTTTAGAATTGCGAGATGCCTAGATTCGATAAAACCAAGTTTGAATAATCCGAAGAGTCCAAGAATTGGTGTTCTGTTTTCGTGTAGGATTTTCGGGTATTCTGTGCAAAACTTAGATGAAAAAATGTAACGTTTTTCCTGGTATCATTAGAACAAATCTAAAGTCTAATTTTCATGTTTACTATACTATACTAAAGCTGTTTCGTAAGCCAATAGAAAAATTATTGCTGCGAAAATTGATTAAAGTTAAAATGAACCACCCAGTATAAGTCTAAACGTTTGTGTGGGTATCGCTGTATGTTTTGTGAGTGCATTTCAACTTCTATATATTTATATATCATCCAACTTTTTATATTAGTTATTTCGTAAAAGAATGTCATTTTGACTTCTTTATTTAAAACAGCCATTACAACAGTTCATTCAACATTAAATTTTCCGTTAGAAATTGTAATAAATATTATCTATTAAGCTCGGCTTTATCCGTGCTTCCAATAATTTCTATTCTAAAATGTAAAAATATAGTGACAGCTGTTGTGTTCCCATACCGTAGGGTGATTATATGTAGCCTAAAGCAACCTCAGAATAGTTATTTATACAACTTTCAAAACTAAGTTGAAATCGATTCAGCGACATTCAAATAAATCGCGAACATACAGATAAACATAAAAAAGAATTTTAAGATTCAGGAACTTGTTAACAAACATTTAACGCAACATATTGGTGATCAATTTTCGAAGTAAATTAAGAAAGATAAAAACGACAAATTATCATTAAATTTGTATCTTTAAGATAGTCACTAGGTGATATTACACCTGAGAATCCTAAATTTAGATTCCCTTTGTGAAACTATAACCCCAAAATAAAAATACGCTTTGCACCATTTTGCACTGTTGCAAACATTTTTTATTTTAAAAATTATTTCTCCCAAAAAATCATTGCCACATTAGTTCCAGTTTTCTTCGTTCCTTTTTATTATATGACGTGCAAACAAAGTTTCATAAAACAGAGATTCTAATAATAGTGTAAGGCGGTCTACACATGGGGCAACACCAAAGCAATTCAACAGCGATACACAATAATAAATTTGAATTTTAATTTGATATCCCGTCCCTGTCACTTCCAAGGTAAATGATTGAAGAACCATCAACGGAACCAAAAATAAAAGCAGTCTATCGGCGATTCACTCAATTTGCATGATCTGAGCAATCCGTACAACTTGTGTGATCTGAGCAACCTATTCTCATATTCGTAAGGATGAGCCCAATTTAATGCGGTTTCTCCTTCATCGTGATCGTATGTAGAGAATTTCTTTCTCACTCCACTCACTCGACAAGACGAAAAAACATAGAACCTTCAAAAACCTTTTGAAAAACAGATACTACGATATATTACAATTATTTCTCTATTTGAACGGTACGAGTTGACTGTCTAAAATGTTGCTCCGTGTGCGAATGTAACAAAAATGTGCGAGCAATGGATTCGCAAATTGCATTACCACACAACACTGAAATGTGAATGCGAGTCACTTGATTACATGCAAAAAGATGCTCCTTGAGCCATGCAACGTTATGTTACATCATAACACCGCTTAGAAATGCGTTCGCAGCCTGGTTGTTTTCGTGTAGAGTTGGGTAACTGAGATCTGAACCGGTTCAAAGAGCCGACTCCAACAGAAGATCCGTGAGAGCCGACTCACTTTTTTTTGAGCCGACGGATCAACGGACCCGCATAACTCAGTGAAACACTTAACACACAGAAGCACATTTTACACTTACATATCAATTCTTGCTTTGATGCATCTGTCAGCTCAAATGACTCATGCATCACATGTTCGGCTATGCATTCTTGATTCTATACAGGTCGTGATATGATTGACTGAACTAGGTAACTCAGTGGCAGACTGCAGTAACATATTATTCAGAACTCGGCTCTTTTCGAACCGGTTCAGTGAGCCGGCTCACATACGGGATCCAGATGCAAAGATGCAGATCACTAAAAAGACCCGTTTTTCCCGTCCGTAGTTTCGTGTTATCTTATGTGCAGACGGCTTAAAACGAACATAAAAACTCACCTTGAGTATCGTTCTTTTGCGACTCTAATTATATGACGTGCCAACAAACTCGCCTGAAACGGACAACATTAATAGGGTAAAGCGGACATAAATACATAATGTGAAAATAGGGGGTATGAGGTCATGCTCCAGTGGCAATAACACCGGTAGTAATAGATCATTACAAGTTCAGGGAACTAGTCCTTAGGGATAGATATAAAGGTCATATCGTCTACTACAAAACGTCCGCAACTCTTTCCCTTCTTTCTGCTACTTCTGTAACTTCGTAAAATAGTGTCCCGGTAATAAAAATACAAGTTCGCGGCTCGGATGAATTTCTTATAAACGTCTAAAGACTTGTAGGGTAAAGAAACCGGTTCCCGGCCAAACATCTGTATTCGACCACTTTTTGAACTAAAACTTCTTTACGAACGGTAGAGTGCATTGATTTATTTGTTTGAGACGGAAATACAGTGGTACCTCGACATACGAGTGCCCCAACATACGAGTTTTTCGAGATACGAGCCGGCGAGCGAGTGATTTTTTGCTTTGAGTTACGAGCGAAATTCGAGATACGAGTTCGGTTTAACAGGTCGGCCGGTAGCACGCGACCTCGTCGAGGAGCATACCCAGGAACTGACGACTGAGGAGATACAAGAGCACAGCATACGGAGGTTATGCAAGAAATTGGTTTCGAGGAGTCAGAGGAGGAGGAGGTTATTTCTACAATTGAGATAAAGGAGATCTTAGGAATGTGGGAAAGAGTTTCACAGTTCGTGGAAAAGAAACACCCAGAAAAAGTTGCAACAGGTCGTGCATCTGATCTTTTTAATGACACTTGCCTAACTCATTTCCGGAACATTCTGAGAGGAAGGAAGAAACAAACCTCCTTGGACATGTTTTTTTCTAAACGGCCTACAGGTGAAAGCGAGAAAAATGTAGCGAAAAAGGCAAAGACCAGTGAGGATATCTAATTTATTTCTTTGCATTCTCGTTTTTGTTTTTGTACAATAAATATTTGTCATTTAAAAATACGTTTTTATTATTCAAAACCACGTAACAAAAATAACTGGGGTGACATTTTGGGGGTTGGAACGGATTAATGGTAGTTCAATTGTTTTGTATGGGGAAATTTGTTTCGAGATACGAGTAATTCAAGATACGAGCAAGGTTGCGGAACGAATTAAACTCGTATGTCGAGGTACCACTGTAATATTAAAATATGAAATTGTCTCTTTTGATGAAACTACGTCTGAAAACATTTTTAAACAACCTCTATAAAATAGCTGCTTTTAATGCTTGTACACTAATACGCGAAGTAAAGCAAACGTACGCGATCTAACTAAATCAACAGTAATTTTCATAAACTACCCAAGTCTACCAGCAGAACTATATGAAAAACAACAGCAGGGGCGAACACTATTTCCATAAACAACCAAATAGAGCTGAAGTTTTTTGTACAATGGAACTGTCCAAAATATTTAAAATATAGCAGTTATTTTATAAGGAGTACATACAATATGGTAAAAATAATGACATTTTGGCTCGATGACTTTCATAAGTTAAGATAATGTCACTTACTCACCCAAAAATAACCTGCATTACGTCCTAGATACATAAATGACTATGTGCAAGTTGAAGTCATTTAGGTAGTTGTCGTGGTCAAGGCACAGCGTCAGAAAATTCTTAATTTTTGTATACTTATTAAGGACATGATAATACAATTACCCTGAAAATTCGATCGACCGTATATAATCCGAGATAAATTCAATTAAAAATTGGCTAATTAACATTGACTGTAAGTATACGATCTCTGTAGTTCTGAACCAGTTTCTTATTTATAAAAAAAGAACTAACCGTCAGAAACTTTCCAAAAACTGACAGTCTTTCAATGCATTTGTTATGAGTTTAAAAAAAATAAGAAACATTTTTTGACCGTCTAATTATTTATAAATAACGGTTTAAAGTTCAAAATGTATAGAAAAGTATACATGCATATGAATACTGTATGGGTTACGTTTCCATGGGTATAGTCTTGCGTACAAATTATGGATCACTTAGCTACAAGCTAGTATACTTTTGTGGCGCGTATAATCTATAACTTGTTGACAATATTGTACCACGACAACTACCTTAAAATAAAACACGGACTTCTTTTCATGAACATACAATATAATATGTTTAGCTTCAAAAGTTGTGTACCGACCTCAATGTGTTGAACACAATAAACCACATGCCTTTGGCCCTTTAATATAGATTTTTAAAAAAAATATCTAATTAATCTTTGAACCTCGCTCCTACAGCCTTGTCATTACTCATTGTCGAACTAAACGAATTCCGCTACCGTTTTAGATAACATATTTTGTTTATTTCGCTTGAATACACTATCGGCCAATTTTAAATAAATTCTTGTTTTTAAACAATAATTTTAAAGAACTATGTTACAACAAACCTTTTTAATTTAGTGCAGGTATCAACTGCAAGGGTTGTCTGGGCCTAGCGCCATTTTTTCAAATTATTATTTCAACCCGAACGCAGAAAAATAAAGGGGCAAATTTTTTTAACCCGGCGTTAAAAGTTGTAACACGGAGCATAAGGTGGGTGTGACAAACCCATATGATTGATTGAACATTTGAACATTTTAATCTACATTGTTATTATTTTCTTTTTTATATAACTATTCTGCATATTTAAAAGTAAATAAATGGATAAAATAAAAACATTTAAGTATGGTTCCTTAATATTTATTTACGCATTTAACAAATCAAAAATTTTTAGCTTATATTGTAAGATATAGCGCATAGTTCTTTTTTGTTATTAAAATATTAAAAAAACTAACGTAAAGTATTTTTTCTTCTAATTAAACAATGAACAATACAAATGAAATCACCTTTTTAAAATAGTAATTAGTCAGACTTCAGTTATTCATCTTTAGATCTAGTGCAATTTTCACAACCCGCCGGTCAGCGGTCGACTACGTGGTGACACTCATCGCTTACCTACCTCCCCCCGCGCAGCTACTCAGACGCACAACGCATTTCAATAGCTCACTTTTGAAATATGGAGCGATTTATTAGGGTCTGGGTGTATTACACCCAACCTTACGCACGACGGGTTAAAATGCAGTTTGATAAGAAAAAACTTTATTTAGCAAAAGTCAAAAATTAATTTATAATTTACAGAATAATGTTATTGTTTTAGTCTTAAAACGAAACTTTCATCTACTCAATACAATTTTCATAATAAATACATTTTTAATGATATTTATTTATTCACATTCGAAAAGAAAATCCCCGTCAGTAGGAACTATTTTTTCTAGTTCTACACGCTCTCCGAAAGTTAATAGTATTTAATTATTATTTTTCATTGAAATATCATAACGCCAATTTTTTTTTCACTTCTTATTTCTAGTCAGTAGTGTACATTATCATCGTCATCACGGTCAACACGCATGGACATGAAGGTATGTGTGTAATATTGTTCGCATTTACCCTACTAATATGCATATTATATATGTGGTAATAAAACAAAATCGCTTAAGTCGACTTTGTCATAAAATAAGATTAATTACGACTAAATTATTATTCAGTTGTCAAAATGTTATGAAAAGTATACCGTATATCTCTTCTACGCATGCATTGAATTTCTCTAAAAACTATAAAGTCAAACGTTGTGTCGAAATTTAGTTCAGATACGCTCAACCGTTTGACCTGTATTATGCTTACAGATAAATGGACTAATAGATGAAAAATATTTTTTGAACACGGGGAACCTTAAAACAAAAAAATATTATAAAATTTTGAAAAGTGAACTAAAGAACTAACAATTCAAAATTTTGAATAAAAATTGAACAAGGCTTCTTAACTTTCAAATGGTTTATTTTTTACAAAGTTACAGCGATTCTGTCTGTTTCTTAAAAGTACTACATGTCGAAGTCCTATAACAAAATCTGTTAAAATTCGCCATGAATGCTTTTAACTTTCGGTCAAAGATATGCAAGCCGAGTTCAAAAAGCGATTCATATTGCTGCGGGTAGTCCATTGAATAATGAATAACCTGCGTTCAGCTTACGTTCAAACATGGACAGTTAAGTGGTTTTGTAATTAATATGTATCGTATAGAAAAAAACAACATAAAAGTCAACCGTTTTTTTTCGGTATAATTGCTGAATAAATCGAAAAGGTGGTTTTTCATAATTCGTTGTAAAGCAATTCGTGCAAAACAAAAATAGCGTCTCCGACACTCTCAAGAGTGTATACTATAAATATTCAGATTAGAATACACCAACAGCTCGCTTAAAACGTAAACACAATTATATTTTCACAGCATAAATATGCGATAACAATCGGCTAGATAGCTGATTAACGAAATTAGAATATAGCATGTTCTCTAAACAGGGCATGTAGGGCTGTTTGAAATAACAAGCGTTCCTTGTAGAGCTGGGTAACTCAGATCTGAACCGATTCAAAGAGCCGACTCCGACAGAAGATACGTGAGAGCCGACTCACTTTTTTTTGAGCCGACGGATCAACGGATCCGCTTGACTCAGTGAAACACTTAACACACAGAAGCACATTTTACACTTACGTATCAGTTATTGCTTTGATGCATCTGTCAGCTCAAATGACTCATGCATCACATGTTTGGCAATGCATTCTTGATTCTATACAGGTCGTGATATGATTGACTGAACTAGATAACTCAGTGGCAGACTGCAGTAACATATTCAGAACTCGGCTCTTTTTGAACCGGTTCAGTGAGCCGGCTCACATACGGGATCCAGATGCAAAGATGCAGATCACTAAAAAGACCCGTTTTTCCCATCTCTAGTTCCTTGCGCATCACGCTCATTTCTTAGACCGACCATACACGGGCAGTTTGAAATGTTAATCGTCGAACATACACGAACCACTCAATAACTGTAAATTGCTCGGGCAGCCACTGTCAATCGCTCGAGCAGTCATTGTCATCTGCTCGAATGTATCCCTGTTCTATCTCGCGTTATCTAAACCATATTCGAGGGAAGTCACCAACTCTCACAGTCAGTGTATTTCTTGCAACTATCGAGCGGTCGGATTTGTAATTCGACATGCATTCGATACTTGAAACAGTCAAGATCGACTGCTTGAACCTACCCGTAAACTCATCCCATTTATCCATAAAATCGTCCCACTTACCCATAAAATCGTCTCATTTACCCATTATAGAAGCAATTTAGGAAGGGAGGTTAGTAAAGATGTTAAGATGTTTAAATAACAAATCGTCAATTTCATTATAAGGGAGTAAATAATTAGTTACAAATGTCCAAACCAAAATGATTTATTAATAGTTCAATATCATTATAAAATCTGAATTACTCAACTTTTTTTGTCACGAAATAGGATCAGATTTAGGATTTGTGTTTTCTGAAGTGAAAAAATTAATCCCTAAAAACACTATCAGATACCAGACTTAGTGTTTTTTTTTATTCATATTGGGATTGATTTTAAAGTAGATAAATAACTATTACTAATTTAAGTTATTTTGCAAATACGCTGAACTAAGACAGGCCACATCGGGGAGAGGGAAGGGAGACGATCGCTTTGTTTTGAAATAATAATAATAATAAAAACCCGGGTCGCAGTGCCAAAACCCTGCCGACAATATAGTGTATTTGCTTGTATAGGGCCGTGTGGTTTTATACTTTTATTATGTGAAATTAAGTTTGTTTTTGGGCAAAATAAAAAATTCAACCCCTTAATACACCCCTTAAAATAACATTTTTTCCTTAATTGTAATATTATTATCAATCTAACGTCTACACCGAATTAAATACACCCTTCAATAAATAAGTCACTATCTGCAAACTAGTGTTTTCATAAAATTTGTAAATCCGGTCCTGTCGGGCCGATTTTATTAAAATTGTGGGGACACTTTTTAATCACTACCAAAGGGTTAAATTTCAATTTTGAAACGATTCGGAGAATTTTTTCGGTATTTTGGGGCCCAAAAACAGTTTTCAACCCCTAAAAACTACCCTTAAAATAGCCCGATTAGGCCCATTTTAAATAGGCTTCTTGCGGTGATGGATTTCAACACGTGGCCCAAATTTCGCTGAAATCAAATAACTCTTTCGAAAGTTATCGCGCGTACACATATATATATATATATATATATACGTATATAAATATATATATATTTATATATATATATATATATACATATATATATAAACATTTTTAAAAATGGTGCCAAAGTGTTTAGGAGGTTATGAAACATCGAGAAATTTTGGTCCGACCCCTAGGTCCCGCCATCCGACCGACGCCAATAGTGTATGTTGCCATATGGCAAATACACTAATAATGCGTTTAACGTCCGTTTTTCGACTTTATGTCATAACAGACGCCATTCGCACCATTACTATTTTTTCATCTACCACTTCCCGTTATTTTCTACATTTTTTACAACTTCAACTTATGTAACAGAAATGGGCGAATGAAGAAATTATAGGAAATTAGGATAAGGTAGGTAATTTTTGAACTAGGAGTTTGATAAGTAATCGGCCATGGCCTCAAATAAGGAACCATCTCGATATTTATATGTAATTAATTGAGGGAAACCATGGAAAACCTCAATCAAGATGGCCGGTACTTGAATTACCGTTTCTCGGCGAGAGGCAGTAGGAAAAAATCCCAGCAACATCTGCCCCCGCCGGGATTCGAACCCGGTATTCCCGAATGCGAGTCTAGTGCTGTCACCACTACTCTACCCAGCTTAATTTATAAAATTTATAAAATAATAGTGAATAAAATGTGTCGAAAGCTTCTTTGTTGATTATGTCATAGAAATCATATTTACTGATAATAAAATTTATCATCTAATAATTTAATTTCATATATCGAAGTAACATATCAACATAAAGGTGAAACTCTGTACATCATCAAATATTTCAAATGAAAGTGACCAAAAATTCGACAAGCGATATTTTACCTTATGGCCGCAGTTTATATAAATATTATAAAATTGAGCGAAATAAAAGTAACACAAATACAATTTTAATAGCAAATTCGTGTTTTTGCAAAATGTTTATAAATTTTAAATAGCACACTACCACTAACGCCGTCATAGAAATGTTACCAAGGTTTCATTTTGCGAAAAAAATACAACAAAATATACATAAACAAGCAAATTAAAAATATATAAGCGTATTATGCTTTTAAGCGCAGTATAACCAGGGGTGGATTTGAAGTGGTGGCTTCTAAGGCTTTTAAAGTGAATGCTGCTCTTTTTGTTAATTGCGTTTGCCAAAAACGATAAAACGTAAGGCCTATTTTTGATTATATTTAATAAATATTATGAAAATCACAAACCCAGAATTTTACACTTTAATATTGCGTCCATTACTTTTTAGCTTTCATGTAAAATTTCCCGTCCATAAAAATGTGTCATCCAAACTCTAGTCTATAATATCTATTCATCAAGTATATATTTTAAACAAAATGAAATTACTTGCAATTACTGTTCAAATTAATTTTTTATTTATAAGACGTTTCGACCAACCATTTTGGTCCTTTTCAATTTTTTAATTTTAATTTGGGCGAAACGTCTTGTAAATAAAAAATTAATTTGAATAGTAATTGCAAGTAATTTCATTTTGTTTAATATTCTATTACTGTTGGTAGAGTCAATATTATTAAGTATATATTTTATTGTATTTTTAAATGGTAATAAAAAAGTGAGCTCCTGCACTTTATGTACGCGCGTTCTAAGTTATACTTCTTGGTGTGTGATTAAAAATCAATTTTTAATATACATGGCAAATCATTTATTCAAATAAAATCTTCATAAAGTTTAAGAATAATAAATTATAAATGTTTTAGAGGAATTAGGATCAATGAAATTAAAAGACAAATTATTATTTCACAACGTTTCGTATTAAATTAATACTTCATCAGGTGATCTTAATTAATTGTCTTAATAACTAGATTTAATTCAATTATCTTGTTATACTATTTTAAATTATCATAACAAATCAAAATTTTAAGTATATTACAATTCATACAGAGTGAATTTTTTTTTTAAAGACAATAATAGTTTGATTATAGGTAGAGCAGATAAAGGAGGCAGTACTATAATTATAGTTTAAAAAAATTTTCACTGTATGAATTGTAATATACTTAAAATTTTGATTTGTTATGATAATTTAAAATAGTATAACAAGATAATTGAAATAAATCTAGTTATTAAGACAATTAATTAAGATCACCTGATGAAGTATTAATTTAATACGAAACGTTGTGAAATAATAATTTGTCTTTTAATTTCATTGATCCTAATTCCTCTAAAATATTTATAATTTATTAACATCAAAAGGATCTGATATATACATTTAAGAATAATACTTATGAAAATTAACCTTAAATATATATAATCTTCAAAAAGTTTCAGAATTATAATAATAGTCTCAAATATTCGAAAACACTTTCAAAATTTTATTTTTGGTTTTACTTTTATAATTAATCAATTGAGTAATCAAAAACACGATAGTATAAATTCCGCTGGATAGCATTTTAATCGCGTTGTTGTAATCAAAGGTTATAGTCGTCTAGTATATTATATAGTTTCCAGATAAAAGAAAGTCCATTGATTTCGTCTATCTGTTATTTCAGTGTGGGTCAACTTTATACTGTCGAATTTTTGTTAGCTGTGCCGCGAAAAATTCTGTTACCTGCTTAAATTTCTCAACGCGCTAAAAAATTATAACTTCAAAAGTGGTCGTAAAAAACAGAAGTACCAAATAAAACTTGTCTACAAAAATTTTAAAATGTATAATGATTGTATATTGTTTCATTGAATAAAATGAACGTGGCCAACAGAAATCATTTTTATATTATTTACAAAAAAAAAAAAATTGTACGTGACTCGAACCGTAAACACCAATGTAAATTATGAACGCTCGACAACTGTGGTTATTAGTGTAAACGCGAATTCGAGGGTAGCGCTACTGATTATATATACACACAAAACAATATATTGCACATAAACATTTTATAAAAAAGGCAGGAAAGTAGGCTGCACAATTCGAAACACGTGTGGTTTACATTTTACACACCTGGTCTACACACAAAGAGCTTTGAAAGATCATTTCAGCTGAAGCATCCAAGCATAGCGTATTATGTATGAAACAAAAACATGCTAGGAAAATGACGTCAATGTGATGCCGTCATATGAATCAAGACGCGTGTTTCAAATGTTTCAACAAATAGAACAAAACACAAATCAACAATTTCAAACGCCAGGCTAGACACAAATATACATCGTCATTTGTTTTAATGACGCATGAAACTGATGAATTAATAAAATAATAATATTTATCTTTTTCTAAAATCAAAGGTTTGTTCGAATAAACGAAAAAATTCAAATAAAAGATCGCTAAGAATAAACCCTCACATAATTTTTTAATTCATGCAATAAGAAAATAAAACTTTTTTGTATCTTCTCATAAATATACTGATAATAATATTTGGTCCAAAATAGGTTATTTTATATCTGCATTCTAAGAAGGGAGGAAAAGAACAAAATTTTGAGGTCGACGCCAATTTCAATACCAAGGTTTTTAACATAAATTTAAATTCGCGCTGACCTCAAAATTGTATTATTTTGCTTCTTTTAGCAATTTTTTGAGGAAGTCAGATTTTCTTATTTAAGTTTTTTGGTATTAACAGTAATCGAATTTGTTTATTTAATAACTTTTAAACTTACTGTACAACATTTCAATAAATAAAACCCATCGGCAAATTCAATTTTTGATTACGTGCTTTCATGCATATATCTAACAGAACTTACGGGCCTATTTGATGTATGAAAATATTTCAACTTTTAATACATACAATATGCTAATTTTGTCGTCGCAGACTGTCACATGAAAAACTTTTCAATATTTACAGAACAAGCTGACACATATTTGTGGCGGCTGCTAAGGACTGGGGGTCTGGGATCGAGATGCAAACCCTAAAGCAATACAACGAGAGTGCGCCAAAAAAGTTTTTGTCACAGACAGTGACAAGGTATAGATTGCGAATAATATTTCGTATTTTGAGAATAGTTACGTCATTTAGAAATATTATTAATTCTATTAATAGTTTCATCAAATGTCAAAGTACAATAAAACAAATATACAGTGCATATTTTAGAAAGAATATTCTGTTTGAATAATAATAGAGCATGTAGATTATTTGTTTGTGTCAAATACCTACTAACATCTTAATTACGAATCTATGGACACGAAATATGCAGATTATTAATTCTATTAATATACATTATATTCAACATAATTTTCGAGAAATAACTTGTTTTTTTTAATATCAATTTTTTACCAGAAGATTTCCAGACTTCTTAAAGTTGTTGACAACAGCTGTGCCAAAGGATTATATGCAGATTTAGTCCATAGTACACGCATTAATAACTTTTCAAGGGCCGTATTACAATATTAGATTAAATTATTGTAAATTATAGATTCCAGAAATCTAAGTTCGGCAGTACCGACAGTAGTAGAGCCGTCGGCTTCAGCATATTACAGTCTTGCCTCGCGGAACTCTGGCATTAATTTAATAATAATAAATCCCATAGAAAAAATCACTTTCAGTTTTTCCTGAATTTTCCACTTTTTCGGGCAATGTTTCCAATTTTTCTTTCTCTAAAACCTTATTCCGAACTATTACGTCTATTTCAAAGAAACAATTATCCAAATCGGTCCAGCCGCATACCAACAAATAGCTTTTCATTTTGATTATATAGATTATATGTCAAAATGTTTGATGTTGGAATGGACCCAATCGACTGGAACTTTGTAATTGAATTGAATCAAAAATAGAAAAACACAGCATTAAAAATCTAAATTATTGCGGTAATTATTTAGCACAGCTAACGATCGTAAACACTGAGTAATTTCGTATATTGTGTCATTAAGATGAAAATAATAATTATTAATGACTTGTTACAACATGAGTTAATAATTTAAAATCTTTTACTATTTCTTCTAGTCTAAATGTGTCCAAACTAAGACAAGCTGTCAACGGACTTCAAACTGACGAAGTGTTTTGTAAATTACTCACGACCCGGACCAGCTTCGCCCGGATTTGTAGTTTGCCTATTAAAGATAACATACATAATTGTGGGTGAAAATAGCTTCGCAAGTCTCGCCAAACAAGTAAGCCATAATAGTTTTGTTGCGACTAATTTTTAAATCTGTGATATCTTCGAAGATAATCATTTAAATGATATGCCATCGCGGACTTTTCTGTAGGTCTTTTTAAGATCTAGGATTCTGTACTACATTAACTTGTTGTATCTCTTATGATTTAGTAAGCTTAAACAATGTAAGCGCGCTAAAAGCGTCTTTTTACGACTTGATTACAAAGCATTGAGATTTATTTACTATCTTTAAACCTTCCTAAAGAAATTTTCTAAATAATGGTGAAAATTGCATCAAAATCCATTGTGTAGCTTAGACGAACCAAGCGAACAAACAAATTTTAGTATGGTATCGAAAAAATATTTTTTTTTATTTTGTTTAAAAACAAATTTAGTCGAACGTGTTGCAATACCATTTGTGTGGCTTTGTGTGTCATATGAATTTATTATTAAAAAATATTAATATGAATCGCTGCTAGATTCAAACAACCTTTAAAAAAATTAATTCTTTCTGAAAACGTGACATAATATAGATTGTCAAAAAAGATTCAATATTTCTTTTAAGATTTCCAATAATTTATGGCAACAGTAAATCCATATTGGACGACATTTGAGTTAACTAATAAATACGTCATGTCTGCCGGCAAATACCGAGTAATAAATTGACATGTCAGTCGTGTGCACGCCACTTTATCTTGTGTCCGGTGACCCAGTTATGTCACAATAAGTCTCCGAGTCTCATTTCAGTCATGCTTGTTTGGTTAAAGGTAAAGCTGATGTGTACGCTGTAGCCCATTGACTTAAAACATAGACTACACTTTCTCTAAAGTGTAATGAGATGAAACAGATTAAATGTGATTGTTCACAAACCATTCAATAGGTCACCTTATTCATCCGTCTAGCTCTGTTTTACGAGAATTTGTGCATACAAACTGCACTACCTCACGTTTTGGAAATTTCTATGAAAAACCAATATAAACCAGAAGTATGTATCGCCCGTTCCATAATGGCTTTGAATCAAATTTTTACATATCATGTAGAAATATATTTCATTTACGGTATTTAAACGAATGTTATTTAGTATTCTACTATGAATTATGTAATGGTTTATGTTATGTAAGCTGCGTACATTGATGTTGTAAAGATTGTGAGCGGATGCGGTAGCATTCTGTGTCGAGACGGAATAGAGTTCACATTGACTGTATTGCTGAATTGAATATACTTTATTTAATAATTGAATACGTGTTCATTTATCGACTTCATCATTTTAAATTCCTACAATCATTTAATCTAAATAAATGATTTAAAATCAGGTAAAAATGACAAAAACGATGTAGATTTAACCGCAGTGTATTGTACAGAAAAGAATTAATTTCAAGAAAACTGTTGACTAAATTTCTCTGTATATAAATATTAAGAGCACTGTGATTGGAATAATAAAAATAAAAGAATAGTTACTTCTTACCACAACAGATTTATTCAGTGGATGTACACTTCAAGAGCTAAGCTCCCATCTTCAGCATTTATCTCTTTTTTACACAAACTATTCTGGAGTGTCGCGCAGTCTATTCATAAAGTCAATATTATAATTTACCTTTAACACAGAAAAGATTACAGAAGCGAAATTTAATGTGAATACCGTTGGTCTATTCTGTGAATGAAAATAAATGAATTAATTTTTCTTTTTTTATTATATAAAAACTTATCTTTTTGGCTTGGTTTCGTCTGGATAACAGGTAACCATCCTGTACATAAGGGACAAACTGTTGAAACATACTGTTTTGTGAATTAAAAATATAAAAAATACATGCATTTTTTATATTTTTAATTCACTTTTTACATCGTTATAAAATAGTAAAAAATATAAATACTGTTGGAAATGCTCGAATAATTTTTTTAAATAATATTTAAAACATCGCTTAA
Organism: Venustoraphidia nigricollis; assembly: GCA_034508555.1. NCBI lineage: Eukaryota > Metazoa > Arthropoda > Insecta > Raphidioptera > Raphidiidae > Venustoraphidia > Venustoraphidia nigricollis. The sequence goes on along the minus strand of JAVRKA010000018.1, from coordinate 1,036,212 downwards.
ATTTGATCTGTTTGAACGCCGCCATTTTTCGCGGGCTTTGAGTGACGTCAAAAGCCACGACCAGTTTTTGTTGACTATAAGTTTGACAGATACTTTTGGTTCTTTTATAGAAATTATCTGTTTTAAAAGCTATTATATATTATATTATATTCAGACACCATAGAAACAGCGACGCCTATAAATCTGATAACGTGGTATTTGACGTTCGACCAATGGTGATGCGTCTCGCAAATTCGAATGTCCCTCGCATATTTTGCATTTTTTAATTAATATTTTATGCAATTAAAAACAAACTATATAAGGAAATAATGGTTCAGATATAATTTCAGGACAATATGGATTCAGGGAAAAAAATCAATTCAATTTAATCCAAATGCATATTCCCTATTATGTAAACAAGGTATGAAAACCGGCATTTGATACAAAATATGACTTTACATCGTGGTGTTTATCACGACATTATTTCTTTTGAAATTTTTTACATGAAAAAAAATCAAAGAAATCGCGCGAGAACTTAAAATAGCAACCAATTGAACACTGAACCCCGTCAGCCTATGATTTCATGTCTAACGGTTTTTTTATTTAAATCAATTATTATGCGTTTTAACGAATCGTCCAATATAGATTAGATTTTAGGGTTGTGATCTAACGAATATTTTCGTTCTTCACAATAAAAATCCTCTAAAAAATATCAGCTATGTAGGTGTCCAATTATGTCATGACGTAAACATGAAAATAAATCAATTGAACCAAAGAAACATACCGAACGTATGGTACAATTAAATGCACCATTGAGTAATGCGTTGGCTTTGGTTTGGTTAGCAGAAAACTGCATCCTGTGATTTAAAATAGAACTAGTTAATGTATTTATAGATTTCACATTTTAATGCTTGTGTTAAGAAAGGTTGAAACACCTCACGAATATAGACGAGTACGTTAAAATACAAAGTATTTAGTAGAGAACATTTTCTGAATTAAGCATTTGTGGGAATAAATAATTAAAGAATCCTGAAGATAACACAATTTGCGTCGAAACGTTGATTATTTATAAATCGAGCAAATAAATATTGTTAGTGTATTTGCCATATGGCAACATACACTATTGGCGTCGGTCGGATGGCGGAACCTAGGGGTCGGACCAAAATTTCTCGACGTTTCATAACCTCCTAAACACTTTAGCGCCATTTTTAAAAATGTGTGTGTGTGTGTGTGCGGGCAATAACTTTCGAAAGAGTTAATTGATTTTAACGAAATTTTGCCCTCATGTTGGAATCCACCACCGCAAGAACCTATTTATAATGGGCCCGATCGGGCCATTTTAAGGGTAGTTTTTAGGGGTTGAAAAAAGTTTTTGGGCCTAACAATACCGAAAAAATTCTCAGAATCGTTTCAAAATTGAAATTTAACCTTCTAGTAAAGATTAAAATATGCTGTTAAAATTTTAATAAAATCGGCCCGACAGGACCGGACTTGCAAATTTTATGAAAACGCTAGTGTGCGAATAATTATTTATTTACCGAGAGTGTATTTTATTTGGTTTAGATATTGAATTGATAACAATATTTTTACTAAGAAAAAAAATATTTTAAGGGGTGTATTAAGGGGTAATTTTTTTATTTTGTCCAAAAACAAACTTAGGTTCATGTAACAAAGCCACACTACCTGTATTAGCAAATACACTATATTGTCGGCAGGGTTTGGGCACTGCGACCCGGGTTTTTTATTGTTTTGTCTTGTATCGCGTGATTTTGAAAAAATTGGTGAAAATGTCGTAGTTTATTTTCAGTAAAATTCGGTACTCGTGTTATGGGGAGAGCAGAACTTTATACACACTTTGATCCAACCAAAAACAGTTCTATCAAATTTCATTATAATGGATCTGAGAGAGAGCGTAAACATCTGAAGGTAAAGTGAGACAACCTAAGTAAGTACTAGCAAACGCACTTGATACGAACATTACATAAAACCAAACAGAACTATGAACAATATAGTAGCTACAATGTGAGATTGTAGATAGTAGATTATAGACGCTCAACAGCTGAGGTTATCAGCGTAGCTGCAATGTATATGTGTTGGTCCCGCATAAAATAAAATGTGGGAAAAGTGGAAAAAGTTAAAACAAGCATGGAAGAGTGAAAGAGATAGTTGTCAAATATGTTTCTTTCCGGAACTGCGAACTGGGCGAGGTTATCGTAAAGCGTGTCAAAAGTGAGTACGTTGCTTTAGACGACAATGATATTGTTCAAAAGTTCGTGATAAAAAATCGACCAAATATATATATATATATATATAATCCGTCACCGCAAGAAGCCTATTTAAAATGGGCCTAATCGGGCCATTTTAAGGGTAGTTTTTAGGGGTTGAAAAAAGTTTTTGGGCCCAAAAATACCTAAAAAATTCTCAGAATCGTTTCGAAATTGAAATTTAACCCTTTAATAGCAATTGCAAAGTGCTCCTAAAATTTTAATAAAATCGGCCGGACAGAACCGGATTTACAAATTTTATGAAAACACTAGTTTGCAGATAGTGAATTATTTGCTGAAAGGTGTATATAATTTAGTATAGAGGTTCGATTGATAATAATATTGCAACTGAGAAAAAAATGTTCTTTTAAGGGGTGTATTAAGGAGTCAAATTTTTTATATTGCCCAAAAAACCAACTTAAGTTGGCATAATAAAGCCACACTGCCTATAATTAGCAAATACACTATATTGTCGGCAGGGTTTTGGCATTGCGACCCGGGTTTTTTTTTTAACATTTTCGGCTCAGTAGTTTCGGAGATAAGAGGCAGAAAACTCGATTTTTGAATATCTTTTAAAGTAATATACGTATTTTAAAATTATAAAGAAAATATATTTGTATTTCTCATAACGAGTCCTTTCACTTGATACACTTGATGCGCTTTTTTTTACTTTTCTACTTTGGCCCCCAAAATTAAACCTCCAAAATCGGAATTCGTTAATTTACGCTACACGTCTGTCGTCTAACCCTGTATACGTCCTAAATTTCAACTTTTTTCGTCCAGTAGATTCAGAAAAAATAAGCTGTAACCGACGGGGAAACAGACATATCATAAGAATTCCGTTTTTTTCATCCGATGGACGAAACCCTAAAAACTGAATTTTTTTTTAAAAGCTCATATTTTGAGATTATTACTATGAAAATTCTAGTCAGCGATCAGCAGAGAACTGATACATTGTGAATGGTCACCCTAATGTAAAAAAATCTGACACCTTAAAATTTAAATATCAAATAATCCGTTCCATTTGTAGGAACATTTCTTAAAGTTTTCAAAACTATTTTCTCTGAATTTTATTTTTCGTAATTACCGAGATTTTTCTGAAAACGAATCTTAAAAAGTACAAGATTCCGGTCTTTAATTAACCGTCGGACTCTTTAAGTCCTACTCATAAGAGACTGAAGGTTTATAGGTTGTTGAAATTCTACACTAAGGCTTGATTCACAAACGTTCCGCTCTTATACAGGATTGAGAACATAGTGAAAGCATTGTAGTGAAAATCATTAGGGATTAGTGATAGCATTGCTTTCTTTTTATACTTAAAATTATACTTAAAATTCATACTAGATAAGATAAGATAAAATATTTATTAACTAAAATACAATTTTGTACATTAAGACAGCATTAAAACATTAAAAAAAGCGTTCCGCACGATCTGCTATCTAAAATAAAGAAAAGAGAAAAAAAACATAGTAAAAATAATGACAGAATTGTACAATTGGGAAAAATATAGGAAAAAAACCCAAACAAAATTCATACTCTATCTTTCTCGGGCTACTAATTTTGTTTGCCTTCTTTGTTGCACTCATTAATTTTATATATATTCTCAATCCTGCAATACATCCAGTACTTATCATCTTTTTACAAAAACTAAAAAAATGTAATTTATTTACATAATACTGCGAGCTAGTGTTTTAGAATCAACGCAGTCAAAGAAATAACACGTGTTGATGTTGCGGGTTTGTCACTGTAGAATCCCGCAGGAGACGGTAAGCTGCTAGAAGCTGTCGAAGTTTTGTGAAGGTGTATGGGAGAGACACAAGTTGTAAAAGTTTGGGACATGGCTCAGGAAATTGCCAATTTTATACAATAGAAAACATGTGCGCTGAGATAGCGCTTGCTAAATTTTTACAGTCATGATTAGCAGCTAGCTAGAAATACTAAATAGTTCCTTATACCTAAGTTTGTGACAGTTCAATGATCCGCAAAAATGCCCGGAGCCAAAAATCAGACAAAACTTGAGTTTAAATGTTCAAGGCTAAATAGAGGTCAATGACAGCTCTAACATTATAACGTTTAATCAACCACTATCACGTCCCTTTTTACTTTTTCATTTACTAATTCTGGTTTTCTGATGCGACTTTCAGCTTTAAATCTAGCTTTAAGAATACAACAATGACAGTATTTGAAAGTTGTAACAACTGTAGCAAACTATAGCCATCCTACTGTAGTAATTATTAGGTTAGTCTTACGAACTATACCATAAACTATCAGCTTACTGCAAGAATACCATTTGTTTTTAATGGAGGTCCACAAAACAAGTGACATTCTCACAACTAGATTTAATTTAATGTACCTAGATTTAAATACTACCGTGCAAAAATTATATTTCAAGTTTTTAGTCAATTTACACGCTTTCAAATCTTTAGAAACCAAAAAAATTCAAAGAAATGTTTGATGTCTGTCTGTGATCACACCTAGGACCTACTCTTGATGTAAGTATCTACTCTGATTATGCTCATTGCGCTTAGCTTTCTCCTGTTTTAAAAACTTGCTTTAAATTTAGAGTTATTTAGCTTACAGAACCCATCCTCGAGGCTATGAGCGCTACTTTTATAACATTCTGTATGCGCAACTAGATTAATAAGTCATTTCGTGGTGATCCTACGAAAGTTCATCATTTATGGGCATTGAATTATCAGCGCCTGTAAAAACAGTGTCTCTGCGTGTATTATGGCTATTCGACTTGAGTAATAACAGCCACCACAATTTGTTAGATGTAACTAACATATTGATGCGTCCCGACGCCCGGGAAATCCGACGCTTCTGCTTGTACCGACGTACATAATATAAATCTATACATTTATATATCTGTAGTCAAAAGACAAAACAAATTAGGGTGAATTTTTGAGAAAACAAAATTATTAAATACGACTTAACAACCAATAGAGCTCACGTATTTTCAACCAGTTGGGACTAATCGACTCCTGTATTTTCAACTTCTCTTTAAACCTTCCTTTATGGCAGTCATATACATATCAGAAAAAAACTTCATTAATTTGGGTTTAAGCGCTGTCAAATGTATTTTTCCATTCGCTGATCAGCGTAAGAGAAGACAATTTGCATGAAAAGTAGAGACTAAAAGCTTTATTAATACTTCAGTATGTAAAATCGGTTGAAAATGTATTGAAAATGCATGAGTCCAATTGTAACAATAGCGCATTTTTTAGCATCATAAGAGAACGTAAAAATTATACACTTGCCGGACTTATATAATATAAAGTTGTCAGCAGTAACAGCGTACTTAAAAAAACCAACGTTAAACGTGACGTAATTTGATGAACAAAAGACCGGTCGCTCATCATTCACGCGTTTTACCATGATGACGTCGTAATTTTAATGCTATTGACTGGACTGATCCCATCAGATTGCATCATAACAGCTGGCAAACGTTCTGTTTGAAATAAACGGACACCTTTTCATTAATAAAAAAAACACCCCTTTTAAAAATGTCTACCGCAATTGTAGACGAAACGTCAGGTGGAAATACCAATGAACCATGACACCTACAAGCCTGGAAACCAAGTAGACTTGGAGCAAAGCCTACACACCTGGACATGCTAATTTAATCTCAATTTTTTTTATTTACCGATATTAAAAATGACTGGGTAATATTTTTATTTTGAGGAAGAAAAACTGGAAAACAAAGACATAAGTCTTTTTGTCTTTTAACCACAGATGTAAATATATAATACATTTATACATTAACTTGTCTGCTATATCTATATTTGACTTGAATCCAGAGCAATGATTATTACACTCGCGTTATTTGATTTTATGTGCAGAAAATTTGAGTTGAAAAGTTTGTTTTTATTATTTTTACTCAACTTAATACTGAACTGTAATTTTATTCAGATTTTTCTAAGTACAATTACAAATGAGTTCTATAAATTTTGTAGAGAGATCTTTTTAAAATTGCAACAATGGATTTGATAGATATTTTTCAATTTAACTACATTAGAAAAATATTAGACATCTAAATAAAAACAAACTTTTGTATTCTTTTTATTGTCCTTTATTATTTAAACTATGAAACTATATTTTTAAACGTAATTCATCACTATCTCTTCTAGTTTAGAAGACACGACCATTCAACATTGTTTTGTGGTTTTTTGAAAACTTGAAACGCATATAACTTCTAAACTAGAAAAAGCTTATGCTCATCGGAATCACTGTGTCATTTTCTATAACCGTGATTTTGAAAAAGTTCTGAGATATTTCGATTTTCATCAAAAGAATCGTTTTTTTTTTAATATAAACTATATGTCTTAAAAAATCGCTAAAATCAAAGTTTTAGAACATTTTTGGAGAATATGGAACAAATTGTGCAGATTTCAATGAGTACATAAAAAGCCTGTATCTTTTTTAAGATACGACTTTTCTAAGGTTCCCATTGTAAAGCTTTTTTTCAATTTGACCGATGACAATATTTTACACACCCCTGTATAATACATTTTTTTATCGTAGCTGTATATATTACAATACTCTATTATTATTATTATTATTATGTAACAAAACGGATATTATATGTTTGGCATTTATTTTTGAACACATTTTGTTATTTACGAAAAAGTAAATACATTTGCAGATAAATCAAATTCACATCTGATAGACGAATAATTTATCCACCATTTTTTATCGACAACCTGGGGAAATATGAAAACACTTCTCCTCAAAATGCATCAGAATAATAATAATTTAAAATTACCGGTTATGATAGTAACAATTTTGGTCGAATAATTTACCGGTTAATTAACCGGCTATCAATAAAGCAAAATGGGAACTTCCGGTTTCTGTTTCTCAAAACAATACAGCAATTTTGAACAGTCGAATCGAAAGAGTTATTTATATAATATATTTATGTAGATATTGGTTACAAAATTAAAAATAAAATCTTGACCGGAAGTTACAATCATGCGCAAAACTTTCTGCGCCGTTTACTATAGTAATAATAAATAGTTATTTAACCGTTAATATATTCTTTTACATATAATTAAAAACAGACAAATACCAACTACCAAATTTCATGTTTCTAAGTTAGTGTCCAAAATATAACAAAATTAGTACAGTCATCTTAGTCAGAAACAGGGGTCAACCTCGGAATCCAACGGAATAAGCTGAATTTTTGTACAAACCTTTATTTTGGCATTACAAATGTTGTCTCAAAAGTCACATATGCCAACGTGTGAGCGTCCTTAGATATTCAAGGTCAAAGGTCGCAAAAATCAGTTTTTTGAGAATATCTCGTTTTCTGTGCCTCCTATCGTCTTTACATTTATTATAAAAGTTGTAGAGAATAAAGTTCTCTACAAATTTTATTTGAAACTTTTTTTTATACGTCGAACCGTTTTTGAGATAGAGGGCGCTGAGTGTGAAGCGCTCAGCCATACGTACCTTAGCGCAAGGTCAATCGTGAATTCCAATCTATTATACCGTTTTTTTTACTTGATTATTTATTAAATATTACTTAAATAACAATTTAATACCTTTCAAATAAAATTTGTAGAGAACTTTATTCTCTACAACTTTTATAATAAATGTAAAGACGATAGGAGGCACAGAAAACGAGATATTCTCAAAAAACTGATTTTTGCGACCTTTGACCTTGAATATCTAAGGACGCTCACACGTTGGCATATGTGACTTTTGAGACAACATTTGTAATGCCAAAATGAAGGCTTGTACAAAAATTCAGCTTATTCCGTTAGATTCCGAGGTGAAATGCCTATATGACTGGGCTAAATATCGTACGTGTTCGATTTCTCATTTCAACGACACAATGACGTTAAAAATGGACAGAGACAAGAATTATTGTTAAATATAGGCAAACATTGAATTTATCTGGGAAATTTTTTTGCAAGTTTTGAAACACCTTTATCAGATCTATACTCACTATTTTTATTAAACTGATGCGTCTCTTATTAGCAACTTAATCTAACTTAATAATTTTTATTGCCCAATTCCGTGCGATTTCCTCATCAATAAGACCATGGACGCGATTATACCAGCATTAAAGAGAACGTTCTCCTCTAGTAGATGCCAGTACAAAAAATTTCCGTCAGAGTCACTCATGATGGTCCCTAAACAAAACTGGAAGTGTTTCCCAATCGGATGACAAAATCGGGTCGGATCGGGAGAAAATCCGATTCAAGGTGTAACCTGATGCAATGTTGTATGTGCCATATTCATTGCCGATTTATAAACTTGTGCGCGACACTATATTTTTGCCATCATCCACCCTCCCCCATACCATTCAAAACCAACCTACATTTTAAATACACGGCGCCCCTTAAAACGTCGGCGTCCCTGAAAACATCCCTTAAGTATTTAATGGGTAAATTGACACTGCGTATTACACTAAAATGTACGAAAAATAATAAATACCTGGTAGTTTTTCTTGACGTGGAGTCATTTTTCGACTGTCAGCTTTACAAATATAATATCTGAAAATAAAATAGCATGTTACTATTTCAATCTAGTTGAACAATAAAATCTTTTTGACGGTTCTCTTTGATGAAACGTCCATTTAGAAAGAGCCCAAAGATATTTAAACATTATACAAAATAAATACATACATATCTCTGGCTCATAAAATTGATTTTGATGTCATTCTATTTTATAGAATATTGGCCGTGTTTCCCGATGTTGTTCGGAAATAACATCCCGTTTTACTCCAAATTCACTAATTTAGGTCAATATTCATATTTAAAAATGTTACAATATTTATTCGTTTTAAGGTTCCCCGAGTCCAAAAAACTTATTTTTAGGAAACTCTGTGCCTCTGGTTGTTAGCCTGTTTGTCCGTAGGTCTGTGAAAATGATGCAGATCAAACGGATGAGTCGATTGAAACAAAATTTTGGGAGGATACAAAATATGCTAATACGAAGAGTCTTATATTGTTTTTTGTGGCAAATTTGCGGACGCGGAGAAGAGATATGCTATTACGTTGTTTTTTTTATATAATGATGGTACACTTTATCTCTTCGTAACCTTGCATACTATGTTAAAATAGAACTTTAAAATAAATATGACTATAGAGAAATAATTCCGATGAATTGAATGTAGGCTAGGCAAGGTGATCTTGCGCTAATATTGCCTTCTGCCAATTTGGGCAGGATTATTCCAATATTAAAAAAATATATATATGTAATTATATGTATGTAATATTTGCAAAATTAAATATGTAAGTAAATAAAAATAAATAAACTGTAAAACAAAGAAAAACTGTATTTTATCTCTTTTAGAAACATTCTTAATTCTTTTTTTAAATCAGTTATTTTTGAACTATCTGAATCCTCTATCTATTATCGATGTACATTACAAAAACCACCAAATTATAGTGAGTAGTATCAAAGCAAAGGTTTGCGCCAATGTTCAGTTAGTAGCGACACAATGGACTTAAGGGTCAATTCGAGAGGTCAGACGTCTGTGTTTTACCAACACAAAGACACTAAAACGAAGAGTGTACTGTTTACGTCTGATGAGGTCGTTTTGTGGTCACTGTGAAACCGCTACAACACGGTCACATATGCGACACTGGTTCTAATCTATTATTGTCCGTAACCAAGCCCTGTTGCATGAATGGAGTGGACTTGTGATTAATGAATTCAAATTACGTTTTTGTAATACGACAAAGATAAATAAATAATATACAGCTCGATATTTGTAACCATAGACTTACAGAAAAGGACGTACCCTAGAGGTGTAAAAAGTGTCCTCCCACGAAAGAAAAAAATAAACCGATGGTGGGGCCATCTCTATTTCTCCCAAATAGAACCTTAAATTTAATCGCGGTCGTAGAGAAAAGGACAGATATGGCCCCACGCATGCTCCATCCTTCTCACTAAGTGAACCGAAAAACTACTAGAACAATATTTATTATGGCGATGACGTGTTCATTTCTATATGTCTATGTATGTATAGTTTGCTATTATTGTTAAAAAAATTTATTTTCAAACAATGCTGCCGTCGGAACTTAAGCCCTGTTCTTCCAGTACCTCATCCGCCGCGATAGTGGAAGAATTGGGTTTGAAGTCTGACGGTGGCATTGTTTGAAAATACATTTTTCTGATATAGCATTGTAAGGATGAGTGTTTATTAACAAAAATAGTAAACTATAGCTATATCGAAGTGTATATTAGTTAAGTCTTACGAACTATGCTGTTTTAACATTTGATATAAATAATACATTTTTGATCACCATCATAGATAGATCTGTCATACGCCTTGTATTTAAAGGATTTGATCTGTACTTCACGTTCAGCTTGTAGTAATACGTATTAAATACTGAAATTATCGAAAAAAAGAATACATTGAAAAAAGTTATTTCAGCGTCTGGCGACCGATAAAGTTATCTACTTTATAGCCTGCATTTCGTCACTAGCTTGTAATGGATCATTTTACAACCGGTATACATGGATGAAAAGTAGTCATTTTATAGGGGGTAGAACAAACAATAAATTATTGTATAACAACATAGTATTTTTCTTTTTTAAAAGTCTGCTCTTTAATTAAAAGCGGTTATATTTTTACTTTCAAATATACGAGTCTGGCTTTTTGTCTGAATTGGTTTCATAAAACAGATATAGAGAAAGATATTTCTACATAAAAAAACACTAAAATATATATACAGATCTGTTATTGACATTTGAAATGCCGATATTTTCGTTACCCAATGGGGTCGTCCCACGCATCAAAATTGAATAATTATTTTTAATTATCCATACATTAACAAATAACGTAAACCAACTTTTTTGTTAGTTGTTTTTAAATCCTTCCTTTTGACTGCAAACAAGATTTAAAAAAATATATGCTTATATTTAAACGCTGAGCATAAACTGCCATAAATGACGATGTAGTAGATAGTCACACTTCTTTATCCATAGGAGGTGTAATTTTTGTAGCGGCACATTTCCATGTTTAAAATTACATTGAGAAATACACAGTGGGCAAGTTACCGAAAAATTTCAAAAACATTGTTTATTATAATATAGATTCGTAGATTCAAAACATCAAAAAAAGGGTGGGACGACCCCATTTACGTTTATATATCTCATATAGATTGGAACCACCCTTTTTCTGTAACGGCAAATAATAACGACTAACGGATACGTTAGCCGTTAGCCATTATATTCCGTATAACGACACAATTGTAGAAGTTCAGAGTATCGGCGTTCATGTTGTTAACTTTTTTTTCTACCGACATCTGTTGACAATCTTTGTGAAGCATATTGTAAAAAGTTCGTCTTGAGACGTTTCGCTTTTTTTTAACACAACACTGTTTCGTAATTAATTAGTGTATTTGCCATATGGCAACATACACTATTGGCGTTGGTCGGATGGCGGGACCTAGGGGTCGGACCAAAATTTCTCGACGTTTCATAACCTTCTAAACACTTTGGCACCATTTTTAAAAATGTTTATATATATATGTATATATATATATATATATTTATATATATATATATATATATATATATATATACGTATATATATATATATATATGTGTGTGCGGGCAATAACTTTCGAAAGAGTTAATTGATTTCAACTAAATTTGGCACACGCGTTAAAATCCGTCACCGCAAGAAGCCTATTTAAAATGGGCCTAATCGGGCCATTTTAAGGGTAGTTTTTAGGGGTTGAAAAATGTTTTTGGGCCCTAAAATACCGAAAAAATTCTTCGAATCGTTTCAAAATTGAAATTTAACCATCTGATAGTAATTAATATGTGTCTCTAAAATTTTAATAAAATCGGCCCGACAGGACCGGATTTACAAATTTTATGAAAACGTTATTTTGCAGATAGTGAATTATTTACTGAAAGGTGTATATAATTTGGTATAGAGGTTCGATTGATAATAATATTGCAATTAAGAAAAAAAATGTTATTTTAAGGGGTGTATTAAGTAGTCAATTTTTTTATTTTGCCCAAAAACCAACTTAAGTTCGCATAATAAAGCCACACTGCCTGTATTAGTAAATACACTATATTGTCGGCAGGGTTTTGGCACTGCGACCCGGGTTTTTTTTACTTTCGAGTGACTATAGGAAAGAGATAAATCTTGTAAAAAATCGAATTTTATATTTTTAGGGACGAGTTTTAGATATCAGTCCGATAATTTCTTAGTTCAAAAAAAAAAACAGGTAGGGACGGAATAGAAATTAAACATTTTGAAAAAATGGTTAATTGGTGGATTAAAATACTAGCAATGTCTGAACATAAATATGTAAAGCAATGTTTTGATAGATTAAAAGAATTCGATGAAAATCAAAATATCACAGTTATACCGAAGAGAAACTGGGTCACCTAACTTAGAAATTTAATGACAAAATGCCAGTGCTGTGACATATGGCAGGAACAAAATTACGCAAAATTAAAAAGTGCAAAGCTGCTGATAATAGACTCTCTCAAAAATAAAAAAAACCCGGTTCCCAGTGCCAAAACCCTGCCGACAATATAGTGTATTTGCTAATACAGGTATTGTGGCTTTATTAAATAAAATTAAGTTTGTTTTTGGACAAAATAAAAAAAAATTGAACCCCTTAATACACCCCTTACAATAATAATTTTATTAGTTGAAATATTGTTATCAATCCAACATCTGCACCAAATTAAATACGACCTTCAATAAGTAAATTCGTATACGCAAACTAGTGTTTTCATAAAATTTGTAAGTCCGGTCCTGTCGGGCCGATTTGCTTATAATTTTAGGAGCACTTTTTAATTGCTACTAAAGGGTCAAATTTCAATTTTGAAACGATTTTGAGAATTTTTTCGGTATTTTTGGGCCCAAAAACTTTTTTCAACCCCTAAAAACTACCCTTAAAATGACCCGATTGGGCCCATTTTAAATAGGCTTCGTGCGGTGATGGATTCCAACATGTATGCCAAATTTCGTTAAAATGAATTATCTCCTTCGAAAGTTATTGCCCGCGCATATAAATATATATATATATATATATATATATATATATATATATATACATATATATATAAACATTTTTAAAAATGGTGCCAAAGTGTTTAGGAGGTTATGAAACGTCGAGAAATTTTGGTCCGACCCCTAGGTCCCGCCATCCGACCAACGCCAATAGTGTATGTTGCCATATGGCAAATACACTAATTACGAGAAATTGATTATGAAAGAGTGGAAAACTCAAATTACAGCCACATATACAAAATGATAAAAATAAACCTCAACGAAACTGAAAAATATCTTGTAAAACTTAAGGATTTGAATTTTAAAGCATATACGAATAATTGAACCCCTTAATACACCCCTTACAATAATAATTTTATTAGTTGAAATATTGTTATCAATCCAACATCTGCACCAAATTAAATACGACCTTCAATAAGTAAATTCGTATACGCAAACTAGTGTTTTCATAAAATTTGTAAGTCCGGTCCTGTCGGGCCGATTTGCTTATAATTTTAGGAGCACTTTTTAATTGCTACTAAAGGGTCAAATTTCAATTTTGAAACGATTCTGAGAATTTTTTCGGTATTTTTGGGCCCAAAAACTTTTTTCAACCCCTAAAAACTACCCTTAAAATGACCCGATTGGGCCCATTTTAAATAGGCTTCGTGCGGTGATGGATTCCAACATGTATGCCAAATTTCGTTAAAATGAATTATCTCCTTCGAAAGTTATTGCCCGCACATATAAATATATATATATATATATATATATATACATATATATATATAAACATTTTTAAAAATGGTGCCAAAGTGTTTAGGAGGTTATGAAACGTCGAGAAATTTTGGTCCGACCCCTAGGTCCCGCCATCCGACCAACGCCAATAGTGTATGTTGCCATATGGCAAATACACTAATTACGAGAAATTGATTATGAAAGAGTGGAAAACTCAAATTACAGCCACATATACAAAATGATAAAAATAAACCTCAACGAAACTGAAAAATATCTTGTAAAACTTAAGGATTTGAATTTTAAAGCATATACGAATAATGAGTCAAATAAGATTAGCGAGTACTGATAAAAAAAACCCGGGTCGCAGTGCCAAAACCCTGCCGACAATATAGTGTATTTGCTTGTATAGGGCCGTGTGGTTTTATACTTTTATTATGTGAAATTAAGTTTGTTTTTGAGCAAGATAAAAAATTTAACCCCTTAATACACCCCTTAAAATAAAATTTTTTTCTTAGTTGTAATATTATTATCAATCTAACGTCTACACCGAATTAAATACACCCTTCAATAAATAAGTCACTATCTGCAAACTAGTGTTTTCATAAAATTTGTAAATCCGGTCCTGTCGGGCCGATTTTATTAAAATTATGGGGACACTTTTTAATCACTACCAAAGGGTTAAATTTCAATTTTGAAACGATTCGGAGAATTTTTTCGTATTTTGGGGCCCAAAAACAGTTTTCAACCCCTAAAAACTACCCTTAAAATAGCCCGATTAGGCCCATTTTAAATAGGCTTCTTGCGGTGATGGATTTCAACACGTGGCCCAAATTTCGTTGAAATCAATTAACTCTTTCGAAAGTTATCGCGCGTACACATATATATATATATATATATATATATATATATACGTATATAAATATATATATATATATATATATATATATATATATATACATATATATATAAACATTTTTAAAAATGGTGCCAAAGTGTTTAGGAGGTTATGAAACGTCGAGAAATTTTGGTCCGACCCCTAGGTCCCGCCATCCGACCGACGCCAATAGTGTATGTTGCCATATGGCAAATACACTAATAACAATTTATTATAAAAATATAAAATATGTAATTGACTGCAACACTATGTGCATGAACTGCAACTTAAAAGTGAATGAAAATTTATTCCACTTCTTATTTGAGTGCCCGCTATATGTGCCATACAGAAATGTATTTTTGAAAAATTATAAAAACACATATAATAAATATAATTCGAATTCTTTACAAAGATTTCTACTAGCTAATGCCCCAGAAACTGTCAAAAATATATTTCTGAATGTCACTAATGCACTAAAGTTGCGGGCATTTCACCTCTGGGAATAAAAAATAATTATAAACACTATTGTAACGTATTCTGTATCTCTCCCCTGTAATGAAATTTATTTTTTTCAAATACAGAATTATTATTATTATTATTATTATTATTATTATTTCTTAGTTCAAACTGAAAATGTGACTTTATCGTAAAAAAATCTTTAAAAAATTTCCAGACCGTAAGTTGAGGGGGCATCTGACTTAAAATACCATGGGTCCACCAAGGAAATATCATGTACCAAACGCAAAATATTTCATTAAAATTGGTGCATCTGTTAAAATATACATAAAAAATTACGAGTCGAATAGAGAACCTCCTTCTGCTTTTAGAATTTCGGTAAAAATAAGAACAACATTTTTTTAGTTTATCCCGTACTTGACTTGGCGAGGTCAAATGCTTTTTGATAAGTTATCTACATTTTTTATTTACCAACATTTAAAAAAATGGTTCGTAAACCAGTGAATTATATGACTCATTGGAAATTTTCATCCTTCATAAAAAAATAGCTAAGAAAAAAATGACTTCTTAATAAAAATCGATACGAAAAAAACAGTACACAAAATATAATTATCTGCACATTCTGTGTTTTTGGTTCAGTCTCTTATCAAGAAATGCATGGTTATACTACAGAAGACGAGATATGACCGCCATTTTGATACAATTAGCAAACCATAATATGAATGAAGACTGCATCCAACAAAGGAGGATGCTAATGCATCCATTAGCTGTAAGGAGGTTATAAGAAAACGAGTCTCACTAAGGCTCGGTACTTCCGAAATCTAATAACATCAACATGTAAAATTAATAGAAAAGTGTACCTTAAAATTGGACAAAAAAGTCCCAATAAAAACTCTTTTCGAATCTTTGAAATAATCGAATAATATATCTATGATTGGTTTTATAAATGCAGACAAGCAACGTAATTACAGTAGCGACATTGACTCCGTGTTTAAAATTTCAGTGAAAAATATAGAATTTTTGGGACTGTTTTAATGCCCGAAAAAAATCCAAAAAAATACTCAAATCATTTCTTTATATGCTAAGTTGTGTAAATTCTAATCTTCGTAAGAAAAAAAACCCGGGTCGCAGTGCCAAAACCCTGCCGACAAAATAGTGTATTTGCTTGTATAGGGCCGTGTGGTTTTATACTTTTATTATGTGAAATTAAGTTTGTTTTTGGGCAAAATAAAAAATTTAACCCCTTAATACACCCCTTAAAATAACATTTTTTTCTTAATTGTAATATTATTATCAATCTAACGTCTACACCGAATTAAATACACCCTTCAATAAATAAGTCACTATCTGCAAACTAGTGTTTTCATAAAATTTGTAAATCCGGTCCTGTCGGGCCGATTTTATTAAAATTGTGGGGACACTTTTTAATCACTACCAAAGGGTTAAATTTCAATTTTGAAACGATTCGGAGAATTTTTTCGGTATTTTGGGGCCCAAAAACAGTTTTCAACCCCTAAAAACTACCCTTAAAATAGCCCGATTAGGCCCATTTTAAATAGGCTTCTTGCGGTGATGGGTTTCAATACGTGGTCCAAATTTCGTTGAAATCAATTAACTCTTTCGAAAGTTATCGCGCGTACACATATATATATATATACGTATATAAATATATATATATATATATACGTACCTATATAAATATATATATATATATATATATATATATATATATATATATATATATATATATATATATACATATATACATATATATATAAACATTTTTAAAAATGGTGCCAATGTGTTTAGGAGGTTATGAAACGTCGAGAAATTTTGGTCCGACCCCTAGGTCCCGCCATCCGACCGACGCCAATAGTGTATGTTGCCATATGGCAAATACACTAAAAACATCCGTGACAAGCCTATTTTAGATGAATGAATATAAGAGGAATAATGTGGGATGATTCCATTTGCTATTCTATGCTACAACAACCCCCCCCCCGTGTCTTGTCTTATGCAACGTTTTTTTTTGGAATATGCTTATGTGACTTACTGTGCGGTACAAAACAGTTGAAAACCACTGTTTTAAAACGTAAAAGTTGCGTTATCCTGAGCATTCAGCTACAAGAGTAAAACCCATCTTCTCTAATGTGTTATAGTAGATGTAATCGGGACTAATTATTATAAATGAGAATATTATAAAAAAATAAATGTGGTTAAGTAAACAAGGATATAATAACAAAAATTTTCGAAATTTTCGAAGGTCAGCTTTCTATGAAGCTACAGAATTACAAATACCTGTGTACTTGAATATTGTCTGTCAATTGTAATTTATGTCGATGCGTGTTTTAAAATAATAATAATAACAGCAAACTGTAGCTATTTATTTGTATATGTATCAGTATAATGTACGATTTTTCAAAGTACATAATGCGCTATTCATGGATCAGGTTATTTGATTGCAGTTAGGTGTCAACGACTTATCATTCCATTGAAGGTAGAGTGACAATATCTGGGATAGTTAATCATGCTTTAACTGGCTAAAGTTAGGTGGTAATGATAATATATTATTTACCAAAGATGTGGGTAATTATAACATCCCAGTATCAGTGTTGATGAATGTTTAGTTCGCAGACTCGACTCTCTCACCTTTAATCACATCCGATAATTAACCTCTGCGGTTCGCTGCTTGCCTACCTCATGCAGCCTTGTTGACTTGCCTTCAAAATTGTGCTAACAATATCAGAAGTGATTAAATAATCATTAACAAAACGCTAAAGACATTGCTACAAATTTCTCCGTCTCTAAAGAAATTATTCGAACTTTTTATTGGTACCAGTAATAAAATTAGGAACGATTGGTTTCGAAGCGATGGAATTAAGTAATCACGTTAACCATAATATATTCCATCGATAGTTTCACGTCTATACAGCGGCCAAGTGATCAAACAGGCATTTGTTTAATATTTACAGTAAATACAACTTAATCCTTAATTTCTAATAACCTTGAAGGTGGGCGTTAGCATTGTTGAAAGTGTGACAAAGCGAGACGTGTGAAAGGGCAGGAGAAATAGGCTTGTGACATCACATGGAGTCTTTTTCCAAAGAGTTGAGATAACAATAATTGAAAAACCAAGCCGTAGGCATCGATGAGGTAAGCCATCGACTCAACCAATCACAGATGTGACTATGTTTATAGCCTCTTACGCCCAACCTTCTAGTATTCTAGTTACCTTGTGAATACTGTACATTAACTTTATATTCTACATCTATGTCTATTCTACTTCTATGTCATATCCATAACAATCTAAACGTAGGCAACAATGTTTCTGATATTTCAGCACATTTGAATTAGAAAGATATATAATTTTAGCTTTGTATTCCGAAGCTGACTTCACCTCACATAACGATGCACAGTTTACTCCTGATATTCTCGACACATTTGAATTAGATACAATGCATGCATGTACATAACCTCAACTCTATATTCCGCTGCTAGCTTCATCTCTATGACGGTCATCCATAATAATTAGTACATACTTACTACAATGCACGTAGTAAAGGCACAAAAGACGACTCTCAGAAGCGTCAATTGTTAAAACCATTTCGGGCGCTGTTCAAGTACGCTATACTGATTATTTATCAATTTAGAGCAGGATTTTTTTACACTCGAATTGTCAGGAAATTCCACGTCGAATTTGAATCTTATAGCTCACCGGGAAATATGAAAAAAAAACTGGCAGAAAAAACAAGCAGACAGAGAATGGCATGTATTTTATAATTATAAATGACAGATTGTAATCCGAGTAAATTCGAGGCGAGAACGACAAACTTTGGAGGGGGACAGATTTGGGAGACTACACCTCAAAATGTAAAAAAAAAATATAGTTGTATTACTTTTCTAGCTTCATAAACTTGCTTAAATACGTACGATATTTTTAAATGTTTGAAGTGAGTATTTAAAAATATTTCTCAAAAAAGATACCATGTTTCTCATAGTCCAGGGTGCCAAAATATCAAATCCGCCGTGATTATAGATGCTGCTATTAAACCAAATTAAATCTTAGTCCTAATTTGATGAAAAAAGAACCGAAAGACGTGAGCCATCACTGTCTAACTCACTTTTTGAGTGACGCTATTATGTAACCTATTCCACAACCGATTCTCAATGATACTGAATTCGAGTGTCGCTTCTGTACTCCAATTCTGTGGTACAGGTCCACTAGTAATTATTATTGTACTTGTTTAGTAGACCACACGTGCATTGCTTGTTATCGCACACGCTTTCACGTGTTTAGTTCTTGTTAAGACGCGGCGTAATTAAGACGAGGTACGTCATTAAGTTTACACTTCACTAGAAATTCAGCGCTTGAAACAATTCATTGAGACGTACCGTCTAAAGTTCTAAATAATGTAAATTATTACATTTGTACAAATATTTAAATATTTAAACAGACGAACAAGTGCGACTAAAACTCGCGCCGTGGGAAGATGACTCCAGTAAAACATATTATTATAATCATGGCTTACGGACTGCGCCAGCCAAGCTCTCATAAAGCATTGGACACTGTATTTTCACGACCCATTTTGAGCCCTTTTCGACCCTTTCTATCACCGAGACTAGTTATGTTAAGGAACTGATTTTTTTCAGAGGGATCAAGATTACTATAAAGAAGCAGTATTTCAAATTTCATATGTCTAAGTCAAATGGTTTCTAAGATACGAGTATCTGTCACTGGCTACTTTTTACAATTTACAACCATCTAACCGATTCTGAGAGCGTCGACCCGCATGCGTCAATCGGTCGTCCGAAGACTACTCCCGTCTAGTCGATGCTGCGATGACGTGTGATATAATGAAGAATGGTATATGATTACAATATTATGTGTCTAGATAATATTTACGTAGTATAAGTAAGAAGGGCCAAGTTCGATACAAACAACAATTGAGATTGCCGGTTTTGCCAAAAAAAAAGAAAGATTCAAGAAGATGTCAAATAACTCGTGTGTGTAATCTTACCAAGTGAAAAATTGGCACCTTCTTAGATGTTACTTTTTTTTGGCAATGTTGGCAACCTACTTGTTTTTTGTATCGAACTCGGCCCTTTTTTCACATTTATGCTTTTGGTGGGATTCTATATTAATGACATAAATGACATATATGTATATAAAAAATGTCTGGAACACCCTGTTAATGTTCAGAGCATATTATAATTCAGTGAATAAAAAGGAAATAAAATATTTTAAAGAGGTTTTCTTGAATCTGACATCCGTAGAATTCTATGTCACCAACTATGCATACATAATAGATATTAGATAATATGCATATTTGCGTACATTTTCCAGCTTATGTTGGTATGCATTCGTTTCACTTTTTGTTTTATAATCCAACGTTACCAACTTCAAGTCATTTAAATTCAGTGCAAGTATTCGATTAAAAAGGATATTAATAACTGATGCAGTACAAACTAAATTGATTTCTTTGTAAACAACAAAGTGGAACGAGTTGATTGTTTTTACCATTTAATTGAAAGGGATTAGTTTTATAAATATTTTAATTTCAAATCAATACGAAAAAATAATGCTAATAAAATAAATTTAAACTATTTCTACTAAATTTAACTTTCTTAATAAAAAAGTGGATGCGTGTACTACGTTTGCGCGTTTGAAGTTATACTTTTTTGGCGTGATTAAAAACTAATTTTTAATATACATGCAAATAATCTATCGAAAAAAAGTCTTCAAAAAGTTCAAGTCTAATACTCACAAAAAATTAACCTCAAATATTTAAAAACACTTTCAAAAATTTATTTTGGTTTTTAGTTTTGTATTCGATCCATTGAGTAATCAAAAATATTATATTATAATTTTCCAGGTTGTTCAAGTCCAATAATCAATAACTAATAAGTTTTTTTACAGGCAAGTGGACAAAATAGTCTAAAAATAGTCTAACTGTTTAATTTTGTCCACTTGCCCGTAAAAAACGTATTAATTATATATACCAGGGTCGATAATTTTTGAGACAAAAAAAAATTATAGTAGGATGAAACCCATTGGAAAAGGTAGAGAATATAACAAAAATGAAAGGAAAAATAGCAATAAATAGGCATCTACGCATATAATTTATAAGATTATATGCGTGGATGCCTATTTATTGCTATTTTAAGATAACTTATTTGCATTTTCTGAGAACATTTACCGTAGTAATGTATACTTTTTTCATACCGTCAGAAAGTAGGGATTTCAAGGAACAAAAAGCCCATCAACTTTTTTAAAAAAGCAGATATTTTGACATGAGAATTTTCGATTGAAAATTAGGGTGCTTTTTTGATATTAAGTCAAAATAAGGTGAAAAAATGAATATTTTAAATAAAAAAATTACTGTGTATTTGGGACATACAAAAGTAAGTTTTCACCAAATTTCGTGAAAAATTTTTTTTTTTTGCAAAAGATAAAAATTAAAAACCAAAAACTTGGTTATTTGAATTTTTCACATAAATTTTGAGGTTATGTGAAAAAAGTCTAAAAACAAAAGTTGTTGATATTTTTATTACCTATTGCCATTTAACTTTTTTTCATAGGACTTGTAGTTTTGCCGGAAACCGAGATTAACCGTTTTTTACCCTTAAAAACTTACCCCCTTCCCCTTCCCGACCTCAAATCGACCGTAAATTATTTTTCCTTTCATTTTTGTTATGTTCTCTATCTTTCCAATGGGTTTCATCCTACCATAATTTTGTTTCACTTTTTATCATTTTCAACACTATCGACCCTGGTCTAATATTATAAATTCCGCTGGATGATACTTAAAACGACTATTGGTTGTAATCAAAAGTTATAGACGTCTAGTGTATTACAGAGTTTCCAGATGACAGAAATTGCATTGATTTCATTAATCTGTCGTTTCAGTCTGAACCTCTTATGGCCAACTTTAGACTGTCGAATTTTTGACAGGGAGGCCTACTCAATATTATAGAATGTTCGTTGACTGTGCGCGCGCAATTTCCGTTGTCTGCTAAAATCTTACTCCCAACGCACTAAAAGAAGTGTAACTTCAAAAATGTATTTATTTTCTCATCTCATATTTCTTTCTGGTCCTGATTTCCTGGAGTCAATAAATACGCCTATATTGAAGAAGGAAACCCGTAAGCTGACAACACTGACATACATTACGAAAGTCTCTATCAGTTGATTTTTGTTCGAAAATAACGTGTCATTTCCAAAGAAATTCAACAGAAGAGTGAATGTAATTTCCGAATATAATTAATAATGTCAATCTTGTATAGCAAATGATATGTTCAGCGGTGAGCGGGTTGCCTTATCCAGAGTTTGTATCAATTTTGGTTAGTAAATTTATAAGAGTGAAAATATAAAAGCTTCATAACGTCGACAGCACAAGTGACTACAGCGTTTTTCAGTGCTGGCAACACAATAACACGAATCAATTTATTCTTGAAGAGGTTGTAAAGCTTACTGAAAGTCTAATTTATTAGACGATGAAAAATAATATATCAGACCCAATATAGTAAGAGTGTGCAAGTGAGACGAATTGTTATGATAAAAAGAACAAGACAATATGAAGCCTGCAACTGTGTTGTTATACAGTAAAACCACAAAAACATCAAACAGCGATTCAGGCAAAAAAGAAATTCTTGATTGAAATAAACTACTGAACTGTTATAAAAAGTATACCATTATTATATAAAATACAGCAATATAGCATATATCTCTTTTACGCATGCGTATATTTTCCTCATAAACAATAGGACTCATCATATTTGCATATTAAATATTCTCCCAAAATTTGGTTTCAATCTGCTCATCCGTTTAATCTGTATCGTGTTCACAAACAGACGCATCGATTTTTTCCAAAAATATGTTTTTCGGATTCAGAGGACCTCAAAACGTAAATATTGTAAAATTTTGAAAAATAAATTTTTATCTAAATTAGTAGGTACAAATAAAATGGAATTTTTGAACACCTTCATACACTATCGCTCAGAATCCCATCAAGTCTAAAAATATGAATCTCGTCTAGCTGTAATTAATTCGGATAATCGTGATCTCGCTGTAGTATAAAATCCTCACACTTCTTCGCTCTCTTGTTTCTGCAAAAACAATGAAGCATCGTTCTACTGCTTGGTTTAATAAAATCCACAGGGAATCGTTATATGGAGCTATAATATTGTGGTGCTTGTAAAAAATAACCGCGTATAAGTGTCTAAAACTGGTCGAAATTTGTATGGATTTATATAGCAACAAAATATGTATTGTATTACCTGACTTTGTAATAAACACGCCGTGAAACATAATTTAAAAAAACAAATCCCAGCCCAGAACCCCACCGACAAAATAGTATATGTGCTAATACATTTAAAAAAAAATTCAATACTTGAAAAGAATCTCATCTCACTTCTGAATATATATAGGGTTTATAGGTGGATTATCTTAAAAAAACAATCGAGATACAGGCCTGGAAAGTCACGTGTGTGACATCCAGTATATAAAAAATTCATAGTTTTTTTTCCATATAGTTCTATTGTAGTACTCATTTTAAAAAACATTATAATGTACTCTTTTGTTACAAAGAATGTAGTTTCTTTTTATATAGTTGCTCGTTACCATTATTCCTAGACGGACTTTTTATTTCAAAGTTAATATTTATTCATTCCTTTTTCATTTACTCGTATAATGAAATTTACTAATGGTTATCTTATTAGTGTATTTGCCATATGGCAACATACACTATTGGCGTCGGTCGGATGGCGGGACCTAGGGGTCGGACCAAAATTTCTCGACGTTTCATAACCTCCTAAACACTTTGGCACCATTTTTAAAAATGTTTATATATATATATATATATATATATATATATATAGGTATATATGTGTGCGGGCTATAACTTTCGAAGAAGTTAATTTATTTTAACGAAATTTGGCACACATGCTGGAATCCATCACCGCACGAAGCCTATTTAAAATGGGCGTAATCGGGGTATTTTAAGGGTAGTTTTTAGGGGTTGAAAAATGTTTTTGGGCCCCAAAATACCGAAAAAATTCTCCGAATCGTTTCAAAATTGAAATTTAACCCTTTGGTAGTGATTAAAAAGTGTCCCCACAATTTTAATAAAATCAGCCCGACAGGACCGGATTTACAAATTTTATGAAAACACTAGTTTGCAGATAGTGACTTATTTATTGAAGGGTGTATTTAATTCGGTGTAGACGTTAGATTGATAATAATATTACAATTAAGAAAAAAATGTTATTTTAAGGGGTGTATTAAGGGGCTAAATTTTTTATTTTGCCCAAAAACAAACTTAATTTCACATAATAAAAGTATAAAACCACACGGCCCTATACAAGCAAATACACTATATTGTCGGCAGGGTTTTGGCACTGCGACCCGGGTTTTTTTTATTATTTCAAATACACATTCTATATTGAACACATGCTCATTTTTAACAATTGCCATTCCATAAGTGGAAAATTATTAAAAGTTCAAAATTCACCACTTATCAGTATTATCTGAGTCTACAACTAAATTTATATTTACATTTAAAATAACGTTTCCGTCCGCGTCTGTCTGTCCGCTAAAAATACAAAAACTACTGAACAGATTTGAATGCAATTTTTACCATTCGATAGCTTATGTTTTAAAGAATATTTGGATATATAATAATCTTCGACCCCGATTTCGCCTGTGTGAAAATAGGATCGAACTCATTATATTAAACAAATAATACGATTTTTACCATTCAATAGCTCATTTTTTGAGGAGGGTTTAGGCTAATCTCAGGAGCTACTAAACGGATCTGATTTTCTTCTCCGTTGTTTAAAAACCTTCTTCTTCTCGAGTAACATCATGGGCTATATAATAAAGGTGTGTTTGATATATTACTTTAGTGTAGAAATTTACACTAAAAAGTGTACGAGAGGTATATAATCCATGGTTACACTTTTATGTAACAAACGCAATAGTGTCAATACTTTTTAAATTAGAGCGCGATATCAAACAGACCTATTATTTCGACACTAGTATATACTGGCTAAACTATGAGATATAATAAAGTGATATATGAAAAATGTGTTGTTCTTAATTATTTCTTTGCCAAATCAAAATCTAACCGAGCAACTCCAGACCGAAAAGCCACTCCCTAGATTTAAAAACCTGGGGGGTCTTAATACGATATTGTTGATATGTCCAACAATTTTGACAATTGACGCATGTACCCTATTTTATCTAATACTGTTTATAGTATATAATGTAATTTTGAAAAAGTATAAAATACCGGGTTGTAATATTTATATAGTTCAGTTCAATTATTATTAGAATAAAAATAAGTTCATTATTAGTGTATTTGCCATATGGCAACATACACTATTGGCGTCGGTCGGATGGTGGGACCTAGGGGTCGGACCAAAATTTCTCGACGTTTCATAACCTCCTAAACACTTTGGCACCATTTTTAAAAATGTTTATATATATGTATATATATATATATATAAATATACACGTATATATATATATATATGTGTGCGGGCAATAACTTTCGAAAGAGTTAATTGATTTCAACTAAATTTGGCACACGCGTTGGAATCCATCACCGCAAGAAGCCTATTTAAAATGGGCCTAATCGGGCCATTTTAAGGGTAGTTTTTAGGGGTTGAAAAATGCTTATGGGCCCCAAAATACCGAAAAAATTCTTCGAATCGTTTCAAAATTGAAATTTAACCATCTGATAGTAATTAAAATGTGTCCCTAAAATTTTAATAAAATCGGCCCGACAGGACCGGATTTACAAATTTTATGAAAACGTTATTTTGCAGATAGTGAATTATTTACTGAAAGGTGTATATAATTTGGTATAGAGGTTCGATTGATAATAATATTGCAATTAAGTAAAAAAATGTTATTTTAAGGGGTGTATTAAGTAGTCATTTTTTTTATTTTGCCGAATAACCAACTTAAGTTCGCATGATAAAGCCACACTGCCTGTATTAGTAAATACACTATATTGTCGGCAGGGTTTTGGCACTGCAACCCGGGTTTTTTAAATTGTGTTCACGGTTTATTTTTATTTCCATTTAAAGAGTTAACAACATTTAAAGAGTTAACAACAGATATAATTATGAACAACGGCGTGCCTAGGGGCTCGACTAAATTTAGTGTTTTTTTATTACCCAAAATTTTGAAATCTCTGTCAGTTCAATAATTTGACTAAACTTCTTCATTAGTAGATTTGAATAAAATATCAAATGACAAATTAAAATATTTACTATAACTGTAACAGGAGTAAATCTACAGTCTAATTTTCTGACGTATGTTAAATTCAATTACTTTCAACTGTTAGAATGTGTATACACATTTTCTCTTGCCTGTCACAGAGCCAAATCTCCTGACATTCTCCAGTATATAATAATATGTAAGATACGCTTACACTTTACTTCATTAAACAGGTTTCACACAAAATATTAATTTGTTTTAAAATTAAAGAAAAATTTGTTTTGAAAAACCCACGGTGGCAAATAAAAATAAAATTGAAATAGTTTACAATTTCTGTTATTATATCCGAGTGGTTTAGAAATTTATAATTTTATCGTGGATTATTAAATTTTTTTTTTTAGATTTTTATTTAGATCTAGTTAGTTAATAAGAAGAAGGTAGCAGGGTCAATAATCCAATACAAGTTATTATAAAGTTTTACAGAAAACTAAACTCAAATTAATGCATCTCTTTGGAAGATGTATGTAACAAAAGCTGGTACTCAAGCGCCCCTTGGTGGTTAAGGCGATAAAACCTGCAGATTGTCGCATATTCAAATTCAAAAACAAATTGATCACAAAAACATAATTTTTCAACAATCTCTTAAAAAGTGCTGAGATTTCAGTATTCTCGATATACTAGAAATGCGTCTAATGCTCACCATAATATATTTACGTATGTTTCCTTGAAAATATATCATTAAAAATCGCGCATTAATCAGCAATATCTCCATATAAACGATGAAAACGCGTGCTTGTGCGTTGGAAATGCACGCAACACACGAATGTTAAAGAAAGTTTAGTTTTGAATGACATTTGTAGAGGGTCAAAGAGGGTGCCTATGTAAAAGCGGCCTTATATTTATATTATGTAAGTTAAACGTCTGGGTGTGTGAGTGTGTGTGTATTCCATTTAACGTTTAATGTCTTTTGTCGTGTCGTGCCAAAGTCTCAGAAGAATTAACAAACTTAAACATGAAATTCGTTTTATGTCAGCGCCTTTATTGTCTTTTTAAATATCAAGTCACAATCATTAGATTTTTGTATTGTATGTATTTATCTTATTAAATTACGTTTTCCCTAAACAGCCATTCGTATTCAGCGACTATTATCGTATATAGGTCCAAGAAGTCTGGATTTCTAGAAAGCATTTGGCAATGACCTTAGATTATTAACTTCTAATTATTACAGTTTTATACATGCAGGAATAAGTTGATGACGTTGTGAAACTTTCTGTAATGTAGGACATTAGATTGTACTCAAACAAAAATATACGATTGATCTACATTTATAGAAAAAGATCATTTTTCGAGCTAAATTTTATTAAAATGCGTAGAAAAATGTTGTTTCAAAGTGGAAATAGCTAGAAAAAAATTACGTTAAATACGTCTATACACAGTTTAATAAAAATATCGTTTTAAATAATCAATTATTTGTCGAGTAAGGTCAATTTAAAATTCTACAATGCTTTATGGAGGAATGTGTATTGTCATATCAGATTTTCTGACAACGCTTTTTGCAACTCAGCATTAGTATCGCAGGCATGTTAAAAAAATCGAAAATTTTCAAAAGGAAAAAAGGAACCCTTATAGGATCAGTTCGTTGTCCGTCCGTCTGTCTGTCAAGACCCTTTTTTACAAAAACTCGTGGAGGTATCAAGTTGAAATTAATATCAAATACTTAGGTCTGCAATCTCTTAGAGCTGTGAAAAAAACAAACTTCTAAGTCAACGCAATTAAATGATACGGCCTTTTATACCGCATATTTTGACATTCGCAAGGGAATCAAAACTTATAGGGTGGTTCCCGTTGACCTAGAATCATGGGCAAGGGCAATGTCTTATAGCACAAGTAAAAGGAAGTATCCGAAAACCGTAAATTTGTAGTTATATAACAAAAAAAAATTTTTTTTGCGATTATAAATTTATCTGCAGGTGATAAACTGGCCGCGACCTATGTTGATGTATGGGGACAACAGTTTTCCAATGGCAAAGTTCGATTCTCGTGATAGACGAACTATTTACATATCTACAAGTTTGTACGGAACGACTCGCACTTTAAGTCAGAACCGCTCGTGTGAAGCAATCTTTAATACGCAGTTGTCCAGCAGCCCATAGTAATATTTCGGCATACATATTTATGTCGAAGAGGTCACATTCAGTGGCAATATTATATAACTAATTCCATTTAAGTTCTCAGGGCTCAAGAGAAATACGCAGTACTTCTAGCAGGGTTTGATAGTTACTTTAATGTTAGTAATATTGCATAGATGATATGCATAATTATAAGTTAAGTTACATAACAACTAATATAATTACAAATTAACATGATCCCTTATATATATTTAATAAGTTATAAGTTGATATTTAATATCTAGGATTAAGCATATTACCAATATTATTTTAACCCCCTTCAGAAAACCATACCTACAAATCTACATATAATTACCAACAAGCTTAATGGTCCTTAAACACCATTGAAGTTTCGTTCGAATGAAATCGCGGTGATTTATTTAAAGCTAAAGTTTTAGTTTTCACAAAGAAAAAGAGTCACCCAACTGAGAATTCGGACCCCACCGATGGCCATTGATAAGAAAATCTAAAACAATAAAATTTAAACAATGCCGTGAGACAGATCGAAAGACGGTAGATTATAGACGCTTGACAGCTGTGTTTAACATCATAAAATAGCTATTGGCGAGGCTACATGAATCAGATTACGTCACAGCAAAAATCAAAAGCTAATGGGTAACATAAACATGTCATTTTTATCTCACAGAAGATAAAAATAGCGTCGGGAGCGTTATAACAGTTTTTAGACGAGGGAAAAATATTTGAGATGAAGAATGCAGAGGACATTTTTAGGTTATCCAATGCCTTTAAAGTTAGTATTATTATAGACGACCCAGATATACCTTTCAAAATTCGTCACCTGTTGTTCCAGCTCTTACTTGACGAACTCTATATCAAAAATACGAAGAAAAGTGACATATATCGATGTATTTCTTTATATATTAGAAATTGGAAATGTTAACATTGTTAGTGCATTAGGTCGACGAGATGGTGTGATACGATACATGATAAAAAGTGTATTTTTAGACGCATTCGTCTGACGGGGTGATCATCTTACAGGATGACATAATATCTCATACAGTAGAAGAAAATAAGTAGCTACGTTTGTGTGCGTGTGTGTGTATGTGTGAGAGAGAGAGAGTGGAGAAAACTACACGTTGTGCTTTCATTCTGTGTAACTTGAGAGGAAAATCTCTGCTCGACATACAAGACATGCCTTTAAAACTTATACCTGTCTCAACACTACCGGAAAATCCCTCAAGATTATAAAATCTAGCCCATTAATCAGCGCTTAAGAAAGCTCTAGCCTTTCGACACACAAATGCTGATTATGCATTGACTAGTAAAATATTGTACTTACTTAATAGTGTTTAATCCCTCAGATTGTAAAATAAACTCTCGGGAAAAATATATTTCATTACTCTTTTTATAAGCTATGATTAAGCACTAAGTTTAATAAAATTTGGTTTGCTGCTTCACTAATTCAATAAACAAATATTGTTGCAATAAAAATTGAAAACGTGATTTTCGTCAATATTTCCTCACAGCACGTCACAAGATTTCGAATTACGGGAAGGCAAATTAACAGTTTGCAATTTTTTCTTTACTAACTCATGTTCATAATATTGGAAAGGGCTTGTTCTATAATTTTTTTAAATTAAATTTTGTGTGAAACTTATGCTAATTTTGTCGTTCTCATCTGATTTTAAATTGTTTATTTAGATCAAATAAACTGTAAAAAAACTTGGTGAAAAGACATATGGAAAAAACGGTACATATTTCTAATTTATTTTGAAGCAAAACATCAAAGATCAAATAAGATTTTTCATAGAAATTGAAGATTTCACACATTGAACTGCATGTAAAATAAAACTTTGAGGGTGAAAAAGGGAGCATATTTAACAATTAGTAAACAGTTATCATGTCACGTGTTATTGAATTAATAAAATATGAATTAAGACGCTTGAAAAGTTTTCTGTGAATTTTACAAAACCCGATTAGAAGCGTTGTAAGTGTTGTTCCAGTTTACACATTGTAACAATTTTAAAGTTTTATATGTACAATGTTTTAGCATAGGTACCTACATGCAAAGCAAGCACTTGTTTAACCCTAGATCTTTCCCCTCTTCCTTTTCTTTTACTTCCTATATTTACTCAGAAAATAAAGTTTGTCTTCGTTCACTACAGTTAATTTAAGCTGCTAAAGAAAGCAGCATTCAACTCAAATATCTATTACAATTCAAACAACTCAATTTTCCTAGTTTTTATTAGATTATTCCGACCTTTCGATTGATACTTTCAAGTTTATTCTTAAGTTATTTGAGCCCACAAACTACAATCTTTCTCTGAAATAATTCTTCAGGGAGCATTTTAATACAATGAAATAATTACTATGAACTCAGTACTCTCGTATTATGTGTAAGCAGCTTAAATAGCTATAGGAAAAACACGAAATTAGAGAGGGTAAAATGAACATTGGAAGTTTGCCAAGTAATCGACCATGGCCTTGCATAGGGAATTATCTCGATATTTATCTGGAATTATTGTGGGAAACCAGCATCCATGGAAAACCTTAACAACATCGCTTGTACAGGAATTACCGTTTCCTGACAAGAAGCAGCAGGAAAAATTATCGGAAAATCGTAAAGCAAAAAGTAGTAAAAGAGAATTGAATATGTGAGGAAGGGAGAGACGGTATTGTCTGCTTGAACAAACAAACACATGTACTGTAGTGGTGTAAAAGTGAAAATAACCGGTTAATTAACCGGCTGAATATTTGGTTAAATAACCGCGGTAATATATTTTAAATAGCCGTAGCTATTTATTATTATTATACAAGCCTGCGCAGAAACTTTTACCCATCATTGTAATTTCCGTTCAAGATTTTAATTTTATACCCAATATTTAGATAAATATAATTTGTACAGATTTTTCACTCGACACTAGGTAGAACAAGATTTTATTCTGTTATTAGTGTATTTGCCATATGGCAACATACACTATTGGCGTTGGTCGGATGGCGGGACCTAGGTGTCGGACCAAAATTTCTCGCCGTTTCA
The DNA here is from genome assembly GCA_034508555.1 of Venustoraphidia nigricollis. NCBI lineage: Eukaryota > Metazoa > Arthropoda > Insecta > Raphidioptera > Raphidiidae > Venustoraphidia > Venustoraphidia nigricollis. The sequence continues at coordinate 1,004,533 of JAVRKA010000018.1, read as the reverse complement.
TAACCTCCTAAACACTTTGGCACCATTTTTAAAAATGTTTATATATATATGTATATATATATATATATATATATATATATTTATATACGTATATATATATATATATATATGTGCGGGCAATAACTTTCGAAGGAGTTAATTAATTTTAACGAAATTTGGTATACATGTTGGAATCCATCACTGCACGAAGCCTATTTAAAATGGGCCTAATCGGGTCATATTAAGGGTAGTTTTTAGGGGTTGAAAAAAGTTTTTGGGCCCAAAAATACCGAAAAAATTCTCAGAATCGTTTCAAAATTGAAATTTAACCCTTTAGTAGCAATTAAAAAGTGCTCCTAAAATTATAAGCAAATCGGCCCGACAGGACCGGACTTACAAATTTTATGAAAACACTAGTTTGCGTATACGAATTTACTTACTGAAGGTCGTATTTAATTTGGTGTAGATGTTGGATTGATAACAATATTTCAACTAATAAAATTATTATTTTAAGGGGTGTATTAAGGGGTTCAATTTTTTTTATTTTGTCCAAAAACAAACTTAAGTTCGCATAATAAAGCCACAATACCTATATTAGCAAATACACTATATTGTCGGCAGGGTTTTGGCACTGCGACCCGGGTTTTTTTATTTAGATAAAAACAAATATAAATACATTATTTAATTAATTCTTAAGATTCTACTGTTGAAAACTACTTCGCTGTTTTGTTTTTTGTTATTAGTGTATTTGCCATATGGCAACATACACTATTGGCGTCGGTCGGATGGCGGGACCTAGGGGTCGGACCAAAATTTCTCGACGTTTCATAACCTCCTAAACACTTTGCCACCATTTTTAAAAATGTTTATATATATATGTGTATATATATATATATATTTATATACGTATATATATATATATATATATATATATATATATATATATATATATATATATATATATATATATATATATATATATATATATGTGTGTGTGCGGGCAATAACTTTCGAAGGAGTTAATTGATTTTAACGAAATTTGGCCCACGTGTTGAAATCCATCACCGAAAGAAGTCTATTTAAAATGGGCCTAATCGGGCTATTTTAAGGGTAGTTTTTAGGGGTTGAAAAAAGTATTTTGGCCCCAAAATACCGAAAAAAATTTCCGAATCGTTTCAAAATTGAAATTTAACCCTCCGGTAGTAATTAAAAATTGTCCCTAAAATTTCGACAAAATCGGCCCGACAGGACCGGATTTACAAATTTTATGAAAAAACTAGTTTGCAGATAATGAATTACTTACTGAAAGGTGTATATAATTTAGTATAGAGGTTGGATTGATAATAATATTGCAATTAAGAAAAAAAAATGTTATTATAGGGGTGTATTAAGGAGTCTAATTTTTTATTTAGCCCAGAAACCCACTAAAGTTCGCATAATAAAGCCACACTGCCTGTATAAGCAAATACACTATATTGTCGGCAGGGTTTTGGCACTGCGACCCGGGTTTTTTTTTTTTGTTATTCTGAGAAACAGAAACCGGACACTGCTAAGTTGTTTTATACCTAGCTAATTAATTAGTCGGATAGTTCTCGGGCTAAAATGGTTACAGTCGTAAATAACCGCTAATTTCCCATTACTAATGTACAGGGGTAACGTTGTAAAACTTCAGGTGTGGTATAAAATGGCACAACGAATGTTTTGCATTTATTTATTGCAACTATACTATATTATCGATTTTGTTTAATCTTGATGTTTGAAAAACGAAGCACTGAAACTCGTATAAATATTTAAAATATTTTCCTGATTAAAACATGATATGATATTATACAAGAGTATCTTATATGAATGCTGAAAAATTATATTAAAGTTATGTTTTGATAAATTTTACCTTAATAATGTAATATGCAAAGCAAACTAGAAATACACATGTAAGGTGAAATGAATATATCAAAGGTACTTCTTAAGGTGCAGATATAGAAGAAAAACACATTTTTCTTAGTGTTTTTCTCTCTTAAATGTAATATCGTCAGAGTAGTCTATGTCTGGTTGTACGTAATCTAATACAAGGGATTGGTAAATACTATACCGTAATGCTGGGTTGAAGAAAGTAAAAAATTTGATTTGATAACGATCTTAGATTGTGATTTTGAGTTGCAGTTTTTATTCAACAGGAGCAGTCTAATGTCGCTGAGAAACTCCTAGATATGTAGAACGTTAGACTATACTCACGCTGCCAAAACAAATTATTGATCTACATAAAAAGATATTGTATTTCAAACTAAATTTTGATCAATATGGCTAGAAAAATGTCGTTTTGATGTGGAAATTGTGCAAAAAAAACTACTTTAAATACATATATACAGTATACACTGCAGTTAAAAAGAGATGTTATATCAATCGTACAATTATTTTTCGAGCAGGACCGATTTAAAAATCTACAATGCTTTTCTTATGGAGAAATATGTGAAGCCGCAGTCCAAGATTTTCTGACAATGCTTTCTACAAAATGGCATGAAACTAGCTGAAGAAGGTCGAGGGCTCACCAATTATAAAGTTCAAAAGTGAAATATGATTTGCGTCATTCGATTTCATACGTAAATCTTATCTCCTACCGACTGCCAACTAGGACGATTTTGTCAAAAAAAACATATTTTTATTTTCGTAAATTATTATATTTGATAAATAAACCCTATGCCAAATTTAATCTTTTTATCACTAGGTCACAGAAGTCCTGACCGGGACTGTAGTATACTAGCTAATCTAAAAATATTAGCCTTTACAAAAATATCGCATTTTTTAATCCTTAGCTTCTTACTATATTTCTATACGCAATCGTAGGAAAAAGAGACAGTCTGCATAAGATATGCACATTCTTTTAACAGACAAGCGTTCCCCGGTCACAGAGTAACTATCAGTGCATCAGAGTAACATAAATAATGTAAGGACGTAGTTATCCAGGGGAGACGGAGGGGCAATAATAGTCAACATACATATGCCATTTCTTGTAATTTTGCACTCTATTTCAAATTTCTGATACCGTATCTAAATATTTGTTCTATAGTTAGAGTCAAATTCGTCAAAATCTCCAATTCAATTTGTTCCAATGGTCGCATGAAAATGAATAACAAATGGTCCAAATCGGCGATTCCTGGGTTCTGGAAACTCTGATTTCTACAAATAAACTAATAATGAAGCTTATATTTGATGTCTTGAGTACAACTCTTCTAGAAACATTGACGAAATGAAGAAAAAATCGAATAGAAGAAATCCATGGAAGATTTCGCACATCCTTGGGTATTTATTGATCTTCTCCCAGAAAATATTTCATAAATTAGTTTTCCCGTACTTTTATTTGATTCCAAATGAAATCTATTTCTTTTTCGCTTATAAGAAGCACAGCGTTTCACGCCACAGCATTTCTTTTTGGTAGTCTCATAGTAGTGGTTCCGTACTTCCCCTTCTTTCCTCCCCCTATTTTTATATCCACCTATCTTTTCCTCTCACGTCTTTCATCTTTTTGTACATACTATCTTTTTTTATCTGGCCAACGTCTTGTTTTTGTTCAAGACTTTTTATGATATTAATATCAAATAATATAACGATATTTATTTATCTTTCATCTCTTCAAAATAAAAAGAAATGGAAGTCGCGCGTGCTATTTGTTATTAACAGATTTTTGTCTCGAATATACGGTTTCTTTAAAACTTAAAATTCAAATCAGGATTACTTAGCATTAATAATTGTGGAATAACGATTTTTTTATTTTTGGGAAACTTTAAACGCTTATAACTTCTAAACCAGAAAAGATATAGCGATCTTTGCTTGAACTCATTGGAATCAACGTAATTTTTACTACAAGCATAGTAAGTTCGATAAAGTTCAAAGAACTGAGAGATCAATTTTTGTCAAAAATCTGTTTAAATAGACCTAATTATATTTATTTATTTACTTTTGTCATTATTTTACAATTAATTAATTAATTAGTTTTATCATTGACATAATTCATCAAATGTATTAAAATATAAATATAAAACCGACTGATGCGTTAATTTTGAGCAGGAATGTATATTACTTCGTTTAAGGCTGTCGGAACGCTCTGAATTTAAGCCCAAAATAGAGCTTCGGCTGTCAACTGATTGTAGACTTATTCGTCAACATTCTCCAAAAATTCTTTCCCTATAAGGAAGATAAAGGACAAATCTAGGTCTCTAATGGACTACTTTTGTAATTTATGTACGATTTAATAGAAAAAAGTTGGCATTAATTGTGCCAAAAAAAACACGCGTTTTCAATGTCACACTACGACCTTATTCGTACTTATTTCACAAAACTGTTCCATCACAAACCTAAAGTGACTCTTCCTTTTTCGGAAAAGTTTTTTAAATCTTCAAAATATTTCCAAAAATTAGAGTAATCAATTGACAGCGGCACCCCTGAAATAAGATTTCTTAGCCTCGTAGTTAGCACCAGCCAAAAATTGAAACGTGCGGATGATTTGAGCGAGACAGAGCTAAAGAAGGTCACACCCACAATATGTCTTTTGCCTACCTCGTCCCTTACCGCTGGGTCTCAACACAAACAAAATTCAGAGCGTTCCGACAGCCTTAATAAGGATTTTATTATGCCTATAGTTATTAGTGTATTTGCCATAGGCAACATACACTATTGGCGTTGGTCGGATGGCGGGACCTAGGGGTCGGACCAAAATTTCTCTACGTTTCATAACCTTCTAAACACTTTGGCACCATTTTTAAAAATGTTTATATATATATGTATATATATATATATATATATTTATATATATATTTATATATATATATATATATATATATATATATATATATATATATATATATATATATGTGTGTGTGCGCGCTATAACTTTCGAAAGAGTTAATTGATTTTTACGAAATTTTGCCCACATGTTGGAATCCACTACCGCAAGAACCCTATTTAAAATGGGCCCAATCGGGCCATTTTAAGGGTAGTTTTTAGGGGTTGAAAAAAGTTTTTGGGCCCAAAAATACCTAAAAAATTCTCAGAATCGTTTCAAAATTGAAATTTAACCCTTTAATAGCAATTAAAAAGTGCTCCTAAAATTTTAATAAAATCGGCCCGATAGGACCGGATTTACAAATTTTATGAAAACACTAGTTTGCAGATAGTGAATTATTTGCTGAAAAGTGTAGGTATATAATTTAGTTTAGAGGTTCGATTGATAATAATTGCAACTGAGAAAAAAATGTTCTTTTAAGGGGTGTATTAAGGAGTCAAATTTTTTATTTTGCCCAAAAAAACAACTTAAGTTCGCATAATAAAGCCACACTGCCTATATTAGCAAATACACTATATTGTCGGCAGGGTTTTGGCACTGCGACCCGGGTTTTTTTTAATGTTACCAGTGATGTGTGAACATATTTATTTCACATTGTATTTATAAAAGCACGGTTGATAGCTGTCTCTAATATGCTGCAGCACGTGCGCCAACTTCAGACCGTACCATAGAATCATATTAGACTAGTAAATTGAATAATTTGAATAGAGCATTCCTGATTCATTCACATAATTATTCCTATACCGAAAGCTCATACACGTCAAAAATTTTTTTGGGTCAGCACTGGTCGTCTCAGGATAGAATCTCAGATTAAACAAGTCCTGAGGTCACGGGAAGTTCAAATAAAGCGCGTAATACAAAGTTATAATTCTAGTTATTTATTTGTTCTTGTGATATTATCTGTGATGTTCAAAAACTTAGTAGAGCTGTCCAATAGACATTCGTATGATCAAGTTTGAACTAAAAATGTACAAACCTGTACATCAGCAAAGTACATCGCATTTTGCACACACAGGTATATCTATGAAATGGAATTATATTATAACACAGCATCTGCACTAAACCAGCCGCCCTTTGAGCTCCAACACTAACAGTCGACTCTCTCTCTCTCTCTCTCTCATCTCATTCTCGTCTATCTATCTCCGCGACTTAGGGTATGGTACTATGGTTATGGTAGTACCTGTACTTCACACAGTGTTCATACAGCACCAAAGATTCACGGCCTATAATAGTGTTCCATCAGCACAGAAATGAGTGAACCAGCTGTCGTCTTTACTCTCTCTTAGTCTGGATCAATCCAACGAGAGCAAAACTCAACATCATCATCACACAACAACTGATGTTTATTATAGTAAACTAGATTCGACACTTTCGGACATGTCGTAGCTCCTGGAACGATATACACAAATAACCAGAAGTATCAGTGCCGGATTAAGCCAGCGCGGGACCTATAGCAAATTCTGTCAAGGGGCCCTTGGTTTGCTTTAGGTTCTCAGGTTTAGGGTATTAAATAAAACAAAACTGTTACAAATAAACTTTTCTGGATTTAATATGGGCAAATGTAGAGATAACACTTTCAATATCAACTTCTTTAAACAAAGTGAGATGATTAAGACGTTCTTGGCCCATCGTGTTCTTTAATTCATTTTTAATACATTTTAATGTTGAAAAAGAACGTTCGCCACTGCTAGTCTAAATATATCGATTATAATTAAACATTAGAACATTAACGTTAAAAAGTTCGTAAAATACCTACTTATTTTTACGATTTAACGTGCCGAAATCGAGTTTTAGATTTTCAAGTGGAAGTGAGGCATAGCCTAAGCGCTTCGCGTTTAAGGCATGCAAGATATTTTACGCTCCTATCTAAATTGATATTTTTTTATTACGGTCAGACAGGCGTTGGAGCGCGGGGCCCCCAAATTCGCGAGGCCCGTAGCATTTGTTACTCTTGCTACGTGGCTAATCCGGTACTGAGAAGTATAGCTCTCTATTACGAGCTGGTTCTCGATTAACTCAAGATTCTGATCTAAAACGACCAGTGCTGTACCGTCACGGGTGTTGAATGCTTTTATCTAGTTATTTTATCTAGGTACTTACTTACAATAAAACATTTCAAAGCAAAACAGTAAATATATAAATTAATTAGATGCTTCTATGAAAAAGCAATAAAATTTCATCTTTTACTTGGAACTAAGGTCATGAATGCGCCAGCAACCGCATAAGACGCAACGGCTTCAAATTTTGCTTTTGGTTATTTATTTATTTCATTGTCCACATACTCCATAATATAGCTCGATTTTATCATGAGTGTTATTTATGAAATTAAAGTTAATAATTCATTAAAAAAATGTCATATTAATCAACTGAAAATTTATCATAGAGTACCGTTTATTCCTACTGTTTACTATAGTAAAACTGAATCTTCTACAGAAAACAAAATAGTCGAAAATAAAACAAATAGTGAAAATATTGACAATAAATTTCGCAAACGTGGCAATAGTTTTCCTTCAGTTTCAACTTTCGTAAGAAGAAGTGAGAGACTTAAAATAAACACAAATAAATTTACTTTTTATATGTATTTAATTAATTTGGTGATGTATTTTTATGCTGTATTCATTTGTTAATTTAATGTATTATTGTTATATTTGGTTTGGTTTGGGAGAGAATGTTATGTATTAATTAAAGTACTTCTTATGTAATAGACATAAAACGGCTATCAATGAATAGTACATTTTATTCAGGCAGGCTCTGAGCCAGGAGCTAAACTAAACCAACTATAACATCCTATTAATAATATAATGAATAATTTATAATAAATTCAAACCTTAAAGTATTTTACTAAAAACATAATAATGAGATGTTACAATAGTGACCGGTCATAGATTCGCTCGGTCCCGAACGAAAGTACTGTATCGGGTAAATGACAACTCTACTAAAGGTGATATCAGATGGTTCATATTTTGTTCATTTCTCTCTTTCATTCGAAAATGAAACAATAATGAAAAATAAATTCTTTAATGAACCGATCCAACAACGATAGATATATCGGCATTCGGCATGATTTATTTGCACTCCGAATGAACGAAAAATGAAACGTCTGAACACATGAAAGAACATTCATTCGGGTTCGATCATTTTGTGTCGCGTCTTGTAGCGGACGGACTTGGGACTACGACAGTGCATAGTGAATATATTTGTACATGTATCAAAGTTTGCTATATGTAAAAACAAACATGGACCGTTTCGAAAACCATTCAGACTATCATAGTTATAATACTAGAACAAAAATTTCGATTTGCCTGCCACGAAGAAGGCTACATATTTCCCAAACTGCCCCAGACTACATGACGAAAAAGCTATTTAACAGGCTGCCAGAGTCAATACAGGTTTTATCTATAATGTTTTTACGTACTATCTCATGTATTTTGACTTATGCATACTTCTTGTGAGTCTTAGCATCAATAAACTTATTATTATTATTATTATTATTCTGTCTGTGTATAAGACAAAATGGTATTTAAGTGAAACCACCAAAACACGCCGCTGTTTTTGGAAGATTTCAAAAATTATCAATGTCTTTGGAACCATAAACTCGACGAATTCAAAGGCAGAACAATACGGACAGATTCTATAAAATCTGTAATTAATACTTTAAACCTAGACTTTGCTTCTTTTTTGTCAATTCTTCGATCAAATGATCACAAAAGAAACGAATTCCAAGGCGTACACCTTGCTTGTACCAATTGATAAACATTATTACAGCATTATTACTAATCTTTGATCCAAATACATAATATTTTATATCATTGAAATGGAAGAAATGTTGTGTAGGTCTTTGCCGCTGTGACGTTATAGTAAAATACATACCTGTGTATATAAGAAGACATGATGTGGTCTGAGGGTGGGAATTTAAGGGCTAGGGGCTGAGGAAACTGCAGTGCAACTGTATACGTAGGCCTGCCGCATCACAGTGGATAGAAGACGACGAAATTAAATTTGAGTTAAATTTGGCGACGATTAGAAGTGCTTTGACAAGATGGTGGCTCTGTAATGTAACAGCTCAACATGCATTACGCTCTGCGACTCATCGTAGTGTATATTGTAGATACAAGTTGTAGTAAAAATAAAAGATAATCGTAGTTTGCTGTGGGAATATTTTATATAGCAGAGCTAAGTAGTTATATTTTCGAAATAAGTGAAATTTCTTTGGGTGCAGTGAGTGCGGTGACAGACGTAATGATAAAAGAAATATAACCATGGTACTAGTGTAGAGGAATTAGTTCCTCCGCTAACAGATGGCAGTAAAAAATAAATGGAAAAACGCAACAAGAAAGATCACCGTTACCAAGTATTAATTAATTAGTTAAATTGAAGCACTAAAAAATAAATGAAAATGTATGTGTGTGTGTGTGTGTGAGAGAGAGAGAGAGAGAGAGAGAGAATCTCACATTTACCGCGTGGTCATTTAAAAATGGGGAGAACGCTAAGTCATGAGGGATACAGACAATAACAGGGCAATATAAATTCCATATAATTTATTATGACCATATTTTGTTATAAATTATTATCTGGAGGCAAACGGGATAATTCTGGAGCAAGCTATATTTAACTATTACTCGATTTTCATGTTAATGAAAATAAATGAATAAACAAAAACGATGTCTTAATGAAATATTTTGCTTTATTTATAATACTGTCGTGCTTTGGATGATTTTGATATGTGACATTAATTTAGTATCTGGCTTTTGCTGTACAAGATCAAATTACAGAAGCAAATGTGTTTTTTATTATAAAAAAGAATCTAAAGACGAAGCATAGCGAACAGACGTTTGAACAAACTAAAGTTGACATGTGTCCAGTCTGAAATATATTTTCAGAGAGAATCATGTTGACTGATTTAAAATTCGTTTCATTTTTAAATAAAATATTAAAAATCTATCCGGCCCGGCTTTGCACAGGACAATCGAATTGAATCCGTGAATACATAAATAAATATTTATAAATGATGAATTTTCACAAGGATCCAAATAGATTATTATAAATATTTATTTATTAGAAACAATTTTAAAGTTTAATGGGAATTATGGACAAATTTGATGTGTTAAACTTTTTAATTTATTGCCTGAAGAAGACAGCAAAAACTGTTGAAACGTTGGCAATAAATTAAAAAGTTTAGCACATCAAATTTGTCCATAATTCCCATTAAACTTTAAAATTATTAAAAAATGGATTTAAACTTCGATGATTAGAAACAATATAAAAATGTATTATATTATATTAATAGATGTACTGGAATAAAATCTCTAAAACTAAGATAGACACCGATGATCTCAACTATTGAGTGTCTATAATATACAATCTATTCATCTATCGAAAACTGAATTACAGATGACAAATATTTCGGACACAAGTTGTTTCTTTTTTCATGCTAAAAAAATGAGATATTATAAAAAAACATAAAGCTGACCTAAAAATATTATTGTCGATTTTAAGATAATGATTTCGCTAATGACGTCAGTTTTTTTTTAATTTGGATTACGCCTATCATAGCCCCCCTATATGTGCCACTTCGATTTTTGTCTTCCGTTTATTTCTGAGTTGGCCACTCCTCCACTCAATCCCGTCCCCAAGGCTAGAGCACTCTAGCATTCCCCCCTTGCGAAAGCCATGATGCCTATTATCGGAATAACAATATAATAATGCACATAAAATAATGTAATTGTGACGCGTTTCTATACAATGCATATATAATTACTTTTACATCAGGGTTTAATTTATTTAATGCACTGAAGCGATTTCACAAAGCTTCGACCATATAGTAGGGGTTTATTCTAACGCAATAATGTACAATATTTAATGTGGGTGCTGCTGAAACGATACACACAACACCTCAGAAATTATTAGCTCTGAAATAATTGTTCAACTAATATTTTGTCACTTAAATTGTAGTATAAGATATACTTTTATTTTATTTAAAAACAGAATTTCAGAACATACTAGTGACATAAAAAACTTTAATAATCATAAATCAAGTTTCGCCTTCCATATAACAGACAAAGAACATTCATATGATTGCAACAATTTTTTCAAAATTTTACATAAATCACAAAAAGGGTTAATTTTAAACGAACTAGGAAAATTTGAAATAGTTAAAAATAATATATGTTTAAATACAGAAAAGAATTTAAATCTTATCTTTAACAAAACAGAAAATAATACCTTATATAAACAGATTATAAATTATTATAACTTATTTCATTGATTGTTTGACTTTCCGTAACCTTGGATAAATTATCAGCCATTGTGACATTTCAATTTTTAAATATTAACAGTTTAATTTAAGACGTTAATATAATATGTATTATCTGATGATGACTTAGGTCGAAAGCACTTATAAATAAATTTTGTTATACAAAATTTGGAATTGTTTTTCTATAAAATGAAAGTATATCTTATACTATTATATTTTCCAAATTTCTATACGTACAATATTATTATGATGACTTAAATTGTAACTTGGTGAATAAACAAAATTGAAAATTTTCACAACAAAACCACTCTTTTTTATTGATCCAATGATGACCGACTAAAATCGACTGGAGAGATAAAAATGATACAGTTTACGTTCTAAGCCAAAAAAATAATTATCATTTAGTATGTATTTATATTTTTTTCTTCTACGTTAATATAGGTAACATTGAAAACATTTCTTAGGTTAAATGCTGGCAAATATACAACAAAAAAATCGCAAAACCGTATATTGTTTCAGTTTTATGATATCGAAGGAAAATAATTTTGCCATATGCATCAATAAGAAAACTATAAGAGAGAAGTTAAGAGAACATATTATGCATCTCTCCCAAGATCATTAGATGCACAGGTTACTTCGCCGATGAATGACGTCAGCTGGGAGACTGCTCAATATTTTTATCAATCCACGAAGAATATCAATTGATAGTCCACTGGATGACGTCATTCTCCCACTACTGTCCAACCGAACGAGATCACCTCTGTATCTAACAACGTTATCTCTCTTCTCGACATGGCACCTATATATAGACACATAACCTCGAACTGTTTGCATATAGAGTGTAAATAGTATAGTTGCGGTAAATAGACGCTAAACTATTGGTGCATTGTTGATGGTATACACTATACAGACAACAGACACAAATACAATATTTATTTCTGGACAGGGAAAAATAAATAAACATGTATAACTAATTTTTTAGAAAATTTCATAGCAGTCTCTGCATTTTATAAATTAATGTCCTTCAAATAAAGTCTCTATACATTTCATGCATGTCTAAATCTAATTATACCTCAGGTAAAGTCGTTTATGAACATAGATTACATATAACAGCCCATACTCCGTGGAGCCCAGAGACTCCGCTAGACCTCCGCGAAGGCTCCACCGAAATAATGTCAACCTAAAGAACGAAAGACCGACTTTAACAGTTGGTCAAAAATTAAAAAAAACCAGGTCGCAGTGCCAAAACCCTGCCGACAATATAGTGTGTTTGCTAACACAGGTATTGTGGCTTTATTAAATGAAATTAAGTTTGTTTTTGGACAAAATAAAAAAAAATTGAACCCCTTAATACACCCCTTACAATAATAATTTTATTAGTTGAAATATTGTTATCAATCCAACATCTGCACCAAATTAAATACGACCATCAGTAAGTAAATTCGTATACGCAAACTAGTGTTTTCATAAAATTTGTAAGTCCGGTCCTGTCGGGCCGATTTGCTTATAATTTTAGGAGCACTTTTTAATTGCTACTAAAGGGTAAAATTTCAATTTTGAAACGATTCTGAGAATTTTTTCGGTATTTTTGGGCCCAAAAACTTTTTTTAACCCCTAAAAACTACCCTTAAAATGACCCGATTGGGCCCATTTTAAATAGGCTTCGTGCGGTGATGGATTCCAACATGTATGCCAAATTTCGTTAAAATGAATTAACTCTTTCGAAAGTTATTGCCCGCACATATAAATATATATATATATATATATATATATATATATATATATATATATATATATACGTATATAAATATAAATATATATATATATATATATATATATATATACATATATATATAAACATTTTTAAAAATGGTGCCAAAGTGTTTAGGAGGTTATGAAACGTCGAGAAATTTTGGTCCGAGCCCTAGGTCCCGCCATCCGACCGACGCCAATAGTGTATGTTGCCATATGGCAAATACACTAAAAAAAGAAACAACTTTATACCTCCCATTAAATGGAAACGATTTTATCAATTTCTATAGTGAAACCAATGTAGTGTTATGTAAAGAACATATTTTAGTATGATTTTCATTAAAGAATGAACATAAAATCAGGTTTCGCTTATGTTAGGGCTCCGTAAAATATTTAGTGTTTTCAAACGGTTCTGTCGCCAAAAAGTATAAGAACCGCTGACCTATATAGGTACATTAATAAAAACACAATATTAAGCAAAGAAATAACAACATATTTTTTTGAAAATACCAGGTTGTTTTTTGACAATTTTATCATGCTTGAAAAATATACTCTATGCCTCTTTTTGTTTAAAAACTACAGGTGTTTAAAGTTTCACACAAATATTTTGTTTTTCATTTCGTGACCTTTAAAATAAAAAAAAAGATACAAAAGGTTTCTTTTGCTTACTGGACTCAGCGGACGTCTTTTGCTATAAAACGCTAAATTTGAAAGTAAAAAAATGTTTTTGATGACATTTTTAAGCAATACCAAATATGAAATTATTTATAAATTATTACATATTTTATTATATATGGAATTTTAATCAGTGTAAGTCCCTATTTTCAAATAATATGAGAATACAATAAATATGAATCCTATTTTCAATTATATAAATTATTTTTTGCTTTAAAATTTGAAATACTTATTTCAGGTTTACGCTTTTTAGTGTATTTGCCATAAGGCAACATACACTATTGGCGTTGGTCGGATGGCGGGACCTAAGGGTCGCACCAAAATTTCTCGACGTTTCATAACCTCCTAAACACTTTGGCACCATTTTTGAAAATGTTTATATATATATGTATATGTATATATATATATATATATATATATATATATATATATATATATATATATATATATATATATATATATATATATATTATATATGTATATGTATATATATATGTGTGCGGGCAATAACTTTCGAAAGAGTTAATTGATTTTAACGAAATTTGGCCCACGTGTTGAAATCCATCACCGCAAGAAGCCTATTTAAAATGGGCGTAATCGGGGCATTTTAAGGGTAGTTTTAGGGGTTGAAAAAAGTTTTTTGGCCCCAAAATACCGAAAAAATTCTCAGAATCGTTTCAAAATTGACATTTAACCCTTTAGTAGTAATTAAAAAGTGTCCCTAAAATTTTAATAAAATCGGCCGGACAGGATCGGACTTACAAATTTTTTGAAAACTCTAATTTGCTAATAGTGATTTATTTATTGAAGGGTGTCTTTAATTCGGTGTAGACGTTAGATTGATAATAATATTACAATTAAGAAAAAAAAAATGTTATTTTAAGGGGTGTATTAAGGAGTCAAATTTTTTATTTTGCCCAAAAACCAACTTAAGTTTGCATAACAAAGCCACACTGCCTGTATAAGCAAATACACTATATTGTCGACAGGGTTTTGGCACTGCGACCCGGGTTTTTTATTTTGGTTTTAAATATGTAGGTATTTTTATAATAAAAGTTTGAAAAATACCTACCCAATTTGTTCTTGAAAAACTGTATAATTATTTAAATAAATATAAAATTATAAATATATAGGAATACATGTTTTAAGATTCACTATTAGGTAAATTTATATTATGTATACATATTTTATAATTATTGTAAAAATATGTATTCATTAAAATTTGAAGGTTAAAACAAGTATATAAATAGAATATATTATATTTTATAATAATTTAAATCATAGAAAAATAAAAAACAAAAATAAAGTCTATCACTGTCAGGTGTGGGGTTCGAACCCACGCTCCCTGTTGGGAACCAGAGCTTAAATCTGGCGCCTTAGACCACTCGGCCAACCTGACATATCTGCTGCCGTGCGTATAATGCTAGACTATGCTGCCGCGACGATTTATATAAAAAGTGTATTTGTAACTGACGATCAACTCACTGCTCTACTGACTTATCACCCATATAATAATTATGTATAACACTAATTCATTGTTCATATTTATTATTTAATATTATTCTTTTAATAAGTAAATACAAAATTATTAAATGACTTTTTTTCACGAACCGTACATGTTTTCTCTTACAATTTTTCAGTAATAAAAAACACCAAAATTTAACAATTTCTAATAAAAATACTTTTTTTTATTACATGTTCCGTAATACGTACTCCAGAAGAAATTCTCCTTATTTATACTGTAAAAATTAAAAATCAAACAAAATCGACCATCGTCAATTTTTAGGTGACTATTTTTGTGTTAGCTATTGCTGGGTTTTTTGTTTTATTTAAAGCTTTTCAGTTTTTCCAATAAAGATATATTTATATTGCATATATTTTGTCAAGTCCTTTCATTATTTGATACTCTCTATGGCTATGCACACAAATAGCTTTGCTGTTTTTGCATGTGGACAATACTGCTACTTTCTGATTATACAGTATTCGAGTATTATTATTATTAGTATATTCTATAGAGAATCGCTATATTATATTTGCTCAATATACTTTAATACTTAAGGTGATTGTTCAACAACTGTTCAATATGACCCCTTATTCACTCACATATTACGAGCATTTGAATGTATATGTGCATACAAAACGCACTCACTCACATGAAAAACAGTCCCGAAAAACATTAATTTCTAGCAGAAGCCTTATTAATCTTCAATGGTAATGCTTTCAAAATAAACTAAAAATATGTATCATTCTTCCTATATGACTTTGAGCCAGATTTTTATATATTTTTTTATCTAAATTAATGATTACAAAAAATTACAAAAATAGCATAAATAGTTAAATTTCTCAGTATTTTAAACAAAAAAAAAATTGAAATTTGAAATATCAAATCGTATTGTAAAGAAATATTGACATATTTATATATACAGCTTTTAGGACAATAAAATACATATATTATGTTATTGTTTTTTTAATTTTTAAGCAATAAGCCAAATTTTGGTAAGCTTAATATTTAATCGCATCTAGTAAAAACAGTAGTAAAATGCCTTTTGTGACTGCAGTTTGAAATTTGCCGAGAGCATATTTTATAATCTGCGGAAACACCCACCTTAATTGTAATTGCAAAATATGATTTATAACACAACTGTTTTAAGCACTGCATGCATTTTCAATAATTCTATTTTATTTCAGTATTTAATTGTAAAACTAAATCCAGAACTCTAGAATGTTCACTTCAGTAAATACTATACTCCTAGTTTATAATCCAATTAAGTATTTTACAGTTTCTACACTACAGTAAAATAAACAATAATTATTACAGATTGTCTCTAAAAACATTTTATTTAGAAAGGAGTTCGAGTGCTTAAGGGGGTATTCTCATGTGAACGCATAAATTTTACCTCTTTTTAGGGATTTTTTTTAGACGACAATAACATTCAATCATTTTAATTTTTTTATATGTTTTTGTTTGTATCTTAAACTGTATAAAAAATTTTTTTTTCTCTTATTTTACATCTTTTATATATATTTTTTTTAAATTAAATTAGACACTAAAAGAAGGAGGTCACTGGTCATGGTAATAGCGGCTGTTCATGTTGTCTGAAATAAAAAAATCGAATGGATCACTGTTCAGTAGGTATGTCGCTATCAGCCCTACCAAAATTAATCAATTTCATTAAAAAAAAATGGCGGACTGTAGAAAAAAGTTTGTGTTTTTTGTTAATTTTTTTGTTAAAAATCGTTTAAAAAAATAAGAAAATATTTTCGAAAATAAGCAATTTTGGTACGGCCGATAACCATTAATGAGTAGAAGAACATATATAAATTTCAAAGCAATCGGTTGAATACTTTTTTTTTAGGACCATGACAGTTTTAGAAAATAATGTTTCCAGAACAATGCGTTTAAAGTTTCAAGAGCCGACAAGTCGCTTACAGCGCGTTGGCCACTATATGAGTTGTAATTTATTTAAAATTAGGAATTTCGGTCTCTATTTTTCACAGCATATTTTCGATAGGTTTTACTATTGAAATATGAAAAAAAAAAATAAAATCGATTTTTCGAAGTGGTCACATGAGAATACCCCCTTAAAAATAGTCGAGAATGTAGCGATACCATTTATATATGGCGTTTCCATGGTTCCTCTATTAGACATTTTTAGTTTCCAGGTAATCCGAGAAATGAAGTTTAATTTATTGTAGCAAAAGCTTTTAATTTCAAACTAAAAAGACGAAACAAATGCGTGAATCATTTTCGCGTCAACACTCTAGCTAGAATAACGCGTCGAGTCAACAGACACTGCATTTTCTGTTATTAGGCTAAACTATTTAGTTAAACTTAGGCGACTGAAAACAGTTGTGTTCTAGACTTGTCTGAAACTTCTGAATACACAATCTTCAGGGCATCGTATCGGTTATCGAATAATCCAACTATCTGTTATATCAAACTGCAGTTGATTGAATCTATCGATACAAAATATATGAAACTTGTAAAATGCCCAGAGTGTATATCGTGTTAATATACCGTGCAGTCAGTAATGTAATTATCAAAGTTACCGGCTGACTGACTGCATCAGACAAACTTGATAATTTACAGTTTTACGTATATAAAATAACAAACCGCTGCGTTGTCAGTGTGTAACATAGACCTGTTATTGATAGATAAATATTGCGAATTATGAATTCTTTTTGAAGTTTAACTTCTCTAGCGACGTATCTATTCGAAAAAAGTAAGAAATCGAGGGGAAGTAGATTGTAACAAATTAAAGGGAAGCTAGTTTGTCCCCTAAATTACATGAAACTGACAAGGACAGAAGTTTATAGTGTGTTGCATTTTGATTCGCAAAATAGTAAGACAAGGACGAACGGCTTGAATTTGACGTTTAAAACTACTAACAATTGAAGTACAAAATAATTTCTGTAATTTGACGTACAAACGGCAGGAACTCACAGGTATATTTCATGTGAATTCAGAAAGGAAAATATTAAATATCATATTCTCTATTTTCAGATATCAGAACAATTTTCTCTCCATATTTAGAGACGATTGCAGGTTGCTCGGATTGCTCAGATAATCAGACCAGGCAGAGATGGATTAGATCGCGCAAAACGAGTATATCGCCGAAAGATTGCTTTCATGTTGCCCCATTGGTGAGTCCCCACTCCTTTATCTAAGATGTGAAAGAGGAGGGATATCGTATCGCTGGTGAATTGCTTGTAGAGATGGGAAAAACGGGTCTTTTTAGTGATCTGCATCTTTGCATCTGGATCCCGTATGTGAGCCGGCTCACTGAACCGGTTCAAAAAGAGTCGAGTTCTGAATATGTTACTGCAGTCTGCCACTGAGTTGCCTAGTTCAGTCAATCATATCTCGACCTGTATAGAATCAAGAATGCATAGCCAAACATGTGATGCATGAGTCATTTGAGCTGACAGATGCATCAAATCAAGAACTGATACGTAAGTGTAAAATGTGCTTGTGTGTTAAGTGTTTCACTGAGTTACGCGGATCCGTTGATCCGTCGGCTCAAAAAAAAGTGAGTCGGCTCTCACGGATCTTCTGTCGGGGTCGGCTCTTTGAACCGGTTCAGATCTGAGTTACCCAACTATAATTGCTTGCGTGTTGCTTCGTGTGCGGACGGTCTTAGCCATGTAAGATTTATCATTAAGGACTAAGGCGTGGCAACACATTTTGCTGCATTATAATTATTTTCTACCACCGTCAAAATGTCAACAATTATAATTTTTCAACAGTTATTCCGCTTTTTTTGGGTTAAATAATTTATTATAAGTTGTTTCATATTTATACACACACCAATTTATCAAAAGAATGAAAATTTTCAAAGCGTGGGATATCAGACGTTAATATTTCATTGGTCAAGATGTGTGTCAAACAATAAATTTTTCACCACCAACTTACAATGAGAAACAGCTGGCATAAAAGCAAGGTTGCGTGTACATAAAGCCATTGTAAATATTCGTGTGAGAAAAATAAACAGAAATTTTCAATGTTACATGCATTTTCATAATATTAACAAGAAAATTATATAATAATCTTACGTCATCACAAAACTGAAACATTATGTTTATAGACCGGGAGATGGTGACACATTTTGGTAAGTCATTTCTTACAGTATGGCGCTTTTAGGGGGGTTCATATACGTAATAAGTGAGAGGAAAATGATGTTCTTACCGGTGGTGCGCGGGACGCAATGGCAGAATAATTAATTGAAATTGCTCGAAAATCCGGAGGTGTCAAACAATTTCTTTCACAAAATTTCTTCAATTTATCGTTATTTAATCAAAAAAAAAACCCGGCGATCGCTATATGCCATACTTCTCCGGTGGGTGTTTAGGCCCGCCATACTTTTTTGAAAATGTGTTTTTTTTTTAAATTCATTTCTTACAGGCTGATTTTTTTTTAAACAATTGTTTTTTATTAGTCTTGTACCGAAATCACCCTTGCCATACCATCGACGGTCCAAAATACCCGCCATACCCCCTTAAAAATGTCAGTTTTCAAAATTCGAAAATCAGTATGGCAGTTAAATCGTGGTCAGTTTATGGTACAGTGTAAATAATATGATGATTATTATGTAAAAGTGACATGTTTAATGGGGTATGGCGGGTATTTTGGACCGTCGGAATGGTATGGCAAGGTGATTTCCATACAAGACTAATAAAAAACAATTATTTAAAAAAAAATCAGCCTGTAAGAAATGAATTTAGAAAAAAAAAACATTTTTAAAAACGTATAGCGGGCCTAAACACCCACCGGAGAAGTATGGCATATAGCGATCGCCGGGTTTTTTTTTTGTTTAAATAACGATAAATTGAAGAAATTTTGTAAAAGAAATTGTTTGACACCTCCGGATTTTCGAGCAATTTCAATTAATTATTCTGCCATTGCGTTCCGCGCACCACCGGTAAGAACATCATTTTCCTCTCAATTATTACGTATATGAACCCCCCTAAAAGCGCCATACTGTAAGAAATGACTTACCAAAATGTGTTACCATCTCCCGGTCTATTAGGGAATGGCGGATAAAGCCTTGTCGATTTTTAAGTTATTTTTTATAGCCATGTTTTAGTCTAGATATTTTTTGTCCTGATAATAAATCGGATCGAAATCAAGGTGATATCGATTTTAAAGTTATTTATGAATAATATTTTTTAAAAAATATCGGTACAAAAACTTACCCATAATTCAACATTATATCGAAAATACAGCTTCATGCACGCAATGTCACTTTAATTCACATAATATAAAATAAAAATTTATACAAACACAGTAATGTTTATAATTATTTAAAATAATCAAACTAAATTTAAATCATACAACAAAACGAATTGTTCACGTTTGCACAAAATATGAGAACTAATTTTGATAAAATTGTATTTCCTGAAATCAATTATTTCACTGAGTCCATACATTATAAATAACATAATAGAATTATCCACGCTATTTTCACATTTATTTACACATAATTAAACAAAATACTGCATTAATTTGAAATATTTATCGACAAAAACTGCCGATGAAATGCTAAAAAGTATAAAACGAAACAGTCATGTTTAGACTGCATAATTCATTCAGTACAGTGTGTCCAGAACTTAGGTAAGATTATTAAATCATGTTGCAACAAAACAGAAACGGGGGGGTATTGACACGTTACTGAAAGACACATCAACTATATATTTAATTGATAAATATTCTTCTGGTTTAACAAACTTTTTACTAATTGACCATAAATCGCCCAATCTGGCAATCCTGACAGAAGTTTGGGGTTGGTTTTAAACCGAGTAGCCGGCAACGTCCTACTCGCTTCTCTTCAAGGTGATCTTGGTTTTTAACCTTGTTTCAAATCGTGTGTACGATACTTTAAAATTACAATAACTCTCCCATGATAAATTCTAATTACATAACTTATAAAATTGTGTGTAACTAAATTGAAATCAAATATTGTGCGTAAACCATACAACACAGATTTAGTTTAATTTATTGAGTTCTAATTTAAGATACGAATAAACTAAAAACTTTTAAAATATTTTGAGTTGATTTTCGTAATAAACGATTTATTTCAATAAACTTACTGAACACAAACGTTCAATATTCAAAAGTTTCTTAATACATAGTAAATAAATATTATTATAAACACATATGTGACCATAAGACAAAACATCGTATGTCGAATTGTTGATTATTAATGCTTTAGTCATTCACTTCATTTCTTAACTTAAGTCTCCATAAATGTAAAATGACGGGTTATTTATGATAGTAACCATTTTGGTCGGATAATTTACCGGTTAATTAACGAGATATCTATAAAACAAAACGACGACTTTCGGTGTTTGTTCCTTAGAACAACAAAAAACAAAATAAAAGAGTAGTTTTTAACAGTAGAATCAAAAGAAGTAATTGTAATGCAGCTTTGACTATTAATAATAAATATTCACGGCTATTTATAACGAATTAACGCGGATATTTAACTGGTTGAACAACCAGTAATTTATTGTTTTACATCACTATACACGAACGTCGCAAACAACAAGTTGAAGGACTAACGTATCTTTTACCTCTAAAAAAATTCGAAACAGTACTGTCTCGAAAAAAATTAACTTGCGTAAATGTCTATAAATATTATATAATATAGCTATTGAAAATGCAAAAACTAAATTCAAAGCATGTCATAAAAAATTAAACTAATTACGTTATATCAGTGATTCAATATTTTTAAATTGATTTGTCATCCATCTGTTCATTGTAAATTATATCGTATATAGATTTAGACTGTATACCAACTTTGTATGAAAAGAGGCAAAACAAAAATTTACATATATTTTGAACAATTTGTGAATTAATTGAAAATATAATAGCGTATAAAATCAAATCACTTTATGCACGTTGGTAAAATCCAATAAAAGGAAAATAAAAAAAAAATTACAAACAAATAACTACCAAAAGGTAATGACAGATATTAAGAGATAAGCGAAATTTTTACTTACCACAAGGTTTTTTTTTTATTCTTATGTGAACGCATAAATTTTACCTCTTTTTAGGGAATTTTTTTTAGACGACAATAACATTCAATCATTTTAATTTTTTTATATATGTTTTTGTTTGTATCTTAAACTGTATAAAAAAAATTTTTTCTCTTATTTTACATTTTTTTTATATATTTTTTTTAAAATTAAATTAGACACTAAAACAAAAGCAGATCACTGGTCATGGTAATAGCGGCTGTTCATGTTGTCTGAAATAAAATAATCGAATGGATCATTGTTCAGTAGGGATGTCGCTATCGTCCCTACTAAAATTGATCAATTTCATTAAAAAAAAATGGCGGACTGTAGAAAAAAAGTTTGTGTTTTTTGTTAAAAATCGTTTAAAAAAAATAAAAAAAAATTCGAAAATAAGCAATTTTAGTACGGACGATAACCATTAATGAGTAGAAGAACATATATAAATTTCAAAGCAATCGGTTGAATACTTTTTTTTAGGACTATGACAGTTTTAGAAAATAATGTTTCCAGATAAATGCGTTTAAAGTTTCAAGAGCCAATAAGTCGTTTATACGGCTCGTCAGCTGCTATGAGTTGTAATTTATTTAAAACTAGGAATTTCGGTCTCTATTTTTCACAGCATATTTTCGATAGGTTTTACTATTGAAATATGAAAAAAAATCGAACTTTCTAAGTGGTCACATAAGAATACCCCCTTAATTAAATTAATTTTTAC
This sequence comes from Venustoraphidia nigricollis, assembly GCA_034508555.1. Lineage (NCBI taxonomy): Eukaryota > Metazoa > Arthropoda > Insecta > Raphidioptera > Raphidiidae > Venustoraphidia > Venustoraphidia nigricollis. The sequence continues at coordinate 981,805 of JAVRKA010000018.1, read as the reverse complement.
ACTTCTGATATACAAATAACAAGAGATTTCTTGTCCAACTTGGAAAACCAATTAATCGTGCAAATTTTTATTTTCTAATATCTGCCATCTGAATCTATACCGTGACTTGTTAATTACAGCAAATTTCTCAAATAATTATTCACGTGAATCCAGCAATTTCGGACAGCTAGCAAGGTGGCCCATAATATTCTTGCACCCACGCATACAAACTGCAATGTTCATATGTTTGCAAGGCAAAGTGACGTATATCAATTTTTTCCAAGAATTTTGTTTATACTTTCTAATATATATTTTATATGACTTCACACTACACACTACAGAAATGAAACTTCTAGACACAACTACAAACAGAAAAGTTTTTAAGAACAGAATGGTTAATTTTTAAAGATGATTAATATGAATCAATATAATCATAATAATAGACGCTGATGATCTTAGTTGCTGAGCATCTATAATCTACAATCTATTTAATACCTACTGGTTTTCGCACAGATCCACATACATTGATATAACGTCACACGTTATTGAATTCAATTCATTCTACCTGCGTAACGAAGTATCACTTCAAGAATGTGCTCGACTCACATTTTTTTACAGTTGGATTCTACGTTACAAACAGATAATAGAACAATTTTTTGAGATTTGTTTCAGAAGCTGTTTCTAAAATTGCCATAGGTAAGTGTGTATTTTTCGATATAATTTTAAACATACAATAATCCCGCAACGGAGATATATCATCGCTAAATAGCTTTAACTGGTTAGCTGTCTATAGTTGAATCACGTCTAGTAGCTCTTCAGACTTGTATCATAGTGGTGTATAGATGACTAGTACATCTCCTTCGTCTGATATACTTCTTTTTAACTATGCGTCAAAGTGATGTGCTAGCTAGGTCCAGCTTTGACGTCATCATATGGCGCCTAAACTCAGCCGTTTTGAAATAAACACATAATGTGGAAGGATATAAGAACGAAATTTTGGGTCACATTATTTGTTTATGTATAAGGATTAATATGCACTGTTAAAAATTATCAACAGCCCCATTGACATAAGCCACATTACTTCGTGTTCCCAGATATATGTGCGCAATGGATCAGTGTAAATGTCAGAGGTAGTTTTAGGCGAGTAGCCAAAACTCACCTTGGCGCTAGAATATTTTCATTTGCATATTCATACCTTATCTTTTGTCAATTATTAATTATTAATCATGCAGTCATAACTGTGCCAGAAACTTTAATTATCCAATTAAATATATTATTTATTTCGAAGCGTGCAAACTGCACGTTTGGTATATTTTCAAATGAGATTTATTTTTGTATGAACCAAAATGGCACAAAACGGAACCCTTATGGCGAGACTCCATTGTTTGTCCGTCTGTCACATAGGCCTGTAGTTTACGAATGCATTAACTAACGAAAGTTGAAAGCTTACAGGTATCCTGCAAATAATTCAAAGATCGTTTAAAAAAAATCGTCCTCAATTTTCGCAAAATTCCTTCTTACTTAATTTTTAAAATCGTTTTCTGGCAAAGCTACTGTGTTGTACAAAACAATTATCATAAAATAAAGTAAATGTAAATAAATAAAACGCAATATTCTATTAAGTTAAAAGGTAGATACTTTCTGTATTGCATACAGATTTTAGATCGCTTTTCTACTGCGTCGCTACGTCATTTATAATGTCTTTAAACATAGTTTCAAAAACAACTATTCCAATCACAGATAGCTAAGCTGTCGAGCGTCTACAATCTATCTACTTTATAAGTTGATCTTGTGTATTATTAGTAGAAGAATTGTCCAAAATTAAGAGTACCAGGTGTGCCAACCCGACGATGACAAAGTCTATAGATAAATTCAGCATACTGCATATTTTATGCAGAACATTTATTTCTACGCAAAATTTTGTGCAATCCATTATGAATCACTTTGAACTTGACATATTTAAGATAAATTGGCAAATAAATAATTTCGTACTTTCATAAAATAGAAAATCGAAATGGGACATTTTGCAATATATTTGGCACATTAGTCTCGATCTTGTCTCGCCGTAATCTGATCTATTTGTGTGGTACGGTTGCAGTCATGTTTTAATCTTTCAACAATATAAAATTTTAACAAAATATTTTATAGTTAAATCATAATGAATAATACTACTCAAGGTGAAACGCAGTGGCGTAGCCAAAAATTTAATTTCGAAAAGGTGCAATTTTTCTTTTGCAGCTATGTAAAGTCGTGTCGAAAGGAAATTTTGCTCTACGTTTCAGGGGTAATACGAACTTCACTTGTACCAATGTAACCAAAACATTAAACTGGCAGGATTAATCCAAATATGTAGGCTATCACGGCCGGCGTTGCTTCAAATCTTTTTGGTTTCCGGGCTTATAGGTCTTGGTATAATTGAGCACAAGGCAAGCTGTAGTTCGGGACATATCGAAAAATCTACACATTGACACTGGACAACCACAAGATCCTCTTCGAGGAAACCCAACTTGTAGACAGAGCATCGAATTACTATACGCGCATACTCAAGGAGGCCATAGAAATACACAAAACGCGCAGAATTTTAACCAAAAAGATGAAGTAAAACCTGGACCCCAGCACTACATAAACGACCAACTACAGAAGAACGAACTACGACCGAATCGAGAGCACTACCACCGTATAAACGAAGGGCGAACACCTGTCACCGACACATTGAGCCACCAAGGAAAAAACTTAGCTATAGAGTTGGGTAACTCAGATCTGAACCGGTTCAAAGAGCCGACTCCGACAGAAGATCCGTGAGAGCCGACTCACTTTTTTTGAGCCTACGGATCAACGGATCCGCATAACTCAGTGTAACACTTAACACACAGAAGCATATTTTACACTTGCGTATCAGTTCTTGCTTTGATACATCTGTCAGCTCAAATGAGTCATGCATCACATGTTTGGCTATGCATTCTTGATTCGTGATATGATTGACTGAACTAGGTAACTCAGTGGCAGACTGCAGTAACATATTCAGAACTCGGCTCTTTTTGAACCGGCTTAGTGAGCCGGCTCACATACGGGATCCAGATGCAAAGATGCAGATCACTAAAATGACCCGTTTTTCCCATCTCTACTTAGCTAGCTGCCAAACCGCTTCTGATAATGTCTACCGCAGTTGCAAACGAAACAGCAAGTAGAAATATTAATGGACCACGGCCTACAATCCCGGAAACTAGGAAGATTTGGCTGCGTTCAATTTTGTGTCTATATATTGAGTAAGCGTCAAAAGTTAATTTTAACCATTAAGGTAGCGTCCAAAAAACATTTTAACAAAAAAAAACGTGATAACTAATCTTGAAATGTAAAGAAAACAATTAATTATATAGAAAATCGACACGCTTCAACGTTTCCTATATGCTCATCAAGAACAATACATAATTGTTCTTCTGACATTCTAAACTCAGCTCGACACGTCATCTTTTGGAATCATACCAGTATATTGCTTATATGCTCACAGCACAAATAAAATAATAGTACAAAGCAGCGTAAAGGTATGTTAATTAGGTTATGTCGCAACAGAACCCACACATCTGTTTCCTAGAGAGAGTTGATGAACGCAAAATTTTGAAAATCTAAATTCATTAGAATTACACAAACAACGAATGATCATCGTACCAAATCCTACCGAAAAAATAATATAAAGTCAAAATCTGTTATAACGACATCGAAGGGTCTTCTCATATTTGGTCGCAAAAACCAATAGTCGTAACAACCGGTGATGTTTTCGAGGCACAAAGTAATTTTTTATTAAATATGTAATATTATTGAATGTGTAGGTACATACAAATCCGTAGATATTAATAGAAATAATATTCACATTATCATTTTTCTGTATTCATAAAATCTGTCATTTTAGTCTGTTTGGAACACTTCTGTACGTACGAATTTTGTTTACAATACAGCTGGTCGTTCTAACAGATATAATTCTCCGAAGATATGAAGATATTTTAAACGCAGTCGTTTAATGCGGTATGTCGTAATAAGCAATATCGTAAAAAGCAGTGTTTTTTATAAGGCGGTCATAGAGCATTCAGCCCGGACCTATGATTTTGGTCAGTATAACCAGTATGTTGTTCTAAACGAAGTCGTCTTAAACGGTTTTGACTGTATTTCCTAATATAATAGGGTGATCCTAAAATGGTGATAGTGGGCTCAAATAAATAAATAAAAAGAGGGGAGGAAGGCACTATGAAAACTATACTCCGGACGTATTTTATATTAATATGTTTAAAATTTACTTATACACAAAAATACAACAAAATAATTAAATTTTAAATGTTTTATTTATGAATAAGATATAATTTACGCAAATTTGCGATTTGAACGTGAGAAGCTTAACCATATCTAATGTCTAATCACGTATGCATATCAACGACGTATGTGCACCTTTGTTTCAATGGTTCTTTCATTCTTTAATCTATCAGGTCTGAACATTTGTATGTGCGTTTTTGTTTCGTGACGATCTCAGACTCACATGTCGTTCGGTTTATTCCAGTTAACTCCACAGTCTGGTCCAGCGCTAAAAAGCTTAGCTTTATTCAGAAACACCTGAATGCACTGGAGCATATAAATATTCGGAAATCATTTTAACGCATGCACTATTGCGTTATGGTATTTATATATAACAATACGTCAATTTGAGGTAACAAAATTTTAAATACGCCCCTTAACTTATTTTATCGTGGTCCTTTATTGCAAGTTCCTAAGTTCTGATCTGACTAAGAAAAAGTATCAATTGAGCTTTCAATTTCTTATTAAAAAATAACAAATTAAAAAAAATAATAGGTCTCTTAGGTCTGTCTACCAGAGAGAACTAACTGGTTACCTAAATATTTCCAAGCAATACTTTTCTAGACACTGGATTGTGAGAACTATCTGCAATAAATTTGATATATTACAGATCAAACCTGTGTAATCTCAATTAAACCATTTTATGTAAATATTTACATTCATTTGGGAATACTTAAAAGATACTTTAGAGTTCAGCATTTCAACTTTATTGCTTGTAATGTAATCAGTTATCACCGAGATCTAACAAAATTCAGGGAAAGTTGAGAGCATTTTCTTTTTATTATTGTAATTAATGTTCTGTTGTTCTTTTTTCTATCATTGCCCACTGCGAAATCACTAACACGACCAGTATGGCTACACAGTTTTTTAGATTATTATACGAAAAAATAATTTTTGCGCGAGCACCTGTAAAATAGCCGTTTTTCGTATCTATGTGAACTTTCGGCATGGTATAAAGAAAAATAGTATAAACACACGGCCAAAAAATTGAAATTCCTGCACTGCGCGACACACGATGTCCGAGGCGAAGCCGCGTGTATTATATGTCGCGCAGTGCAAGAATTTCAATTTCCTGCCCTTGCGATGTAACATACTATTTCTCACATTTGTTACGCAATGTACATTAATTTCCCGACCAGTAAACTAGTATAAGCTCTTGAAAAAACATAAAATTATTGTCGTCATAATTTTCAGTATTCAGATTAAATATACATAAAACTGAAATACTTTTTACAAAATATAAACAAATTTAGGAAAATATTTTGAAAAATAAAATTATGTGTATAATATATATACATCATAAATCATATTAAAATATACTTTTGTTTATTTTTCGTCAACACTGAGTAAAGCCTGTTCATTTTTAATGTCCTAAATGCTTCAACGCCGTTTGATTAATAAATAAAAATGTTATACAAACAATATTTTTCAATGTCTGCTAAAAATGTTGACACTTTTTACTTATTTCATATGTAAATTCGATTTGTCTTTAAATTAAAGAAGTATAATCATGTGCAAAGAGTGTTATTTAAATAGCTTTTGTCCGCTATTTTACCTGCAAAATCGCTCACATAAATATAGGTTTTGACCGACTGCCTAGCGTTTGAAAGGTCTCTTAAAAATGAATGTTTGTTTCGAAAATTATCGTATTTATAAAAAAATCTGACTACCTACCAGATTGACAAATATAAAATTTATATATTTTTTTTTAATTTTTTGATAATTTGTTATGCTATAACAGTAAGTGGGGATAAAACTATGATATTATTTTCACGTAGTTGACAAAAAAACTGAAGTAAACTTCGTACAATTTTTCGCAATTATTAAAAAAAAAGAAATTAATCTTCAATTAAAGTGTATGATAGCATATAAAATTTAATAAAATGACAAATGTTTGTTGGCAAGTTTACAGCATTTCGCTTAAAAAAAACTCTTCCCGTGAAAATATTTCTACATCATTTTTATCAACAACCGGAAAGGCCTTCGTACTTTGTGTCTGGCCAGCCATATTGTGGGTGTAAACGATTTGTATTAGTTTATTAGACTGTCATGTTGTTTGTAGACGAAGTTTTTCAAACATCGTACATTAAAAAAATGTAGTCTAGTCCACAAAATGCAATGATTACTCAACTAAACACTTAGATTGACGGGATGAAGAAGCCCTACCAGATTAAAGTTCCCGTTTCCAATGTTGTAAATGTATAGACGGTCGACAACAGAGGCTAGTTTTCGTTAACTCGATCATTACTTGACTAATCTGGCGATCCTTCAGATCGTAAACTATGCTTCTGGAAAATTTCGAACTGCGCTCTCAAAATTCTTTTTATTGCTGCAGATGTCTTAAAATGATGCTACAGGCCGGAGAAAAATGAAAATTATCTTAAATAAGTTTGACTAACGATCGATTCAATGCTCTTTGTAATCTATGTAATTTTAACAAATTTAATCATTTTCATTTTTGTTATCTATCAAATGTCCACATACTAAATTTTGAGGCTAAAATTTTTTCAATAAAAAGAATGACAAATTAAAATTAAAATTAATGCCAAAGGTAATTTTAATTACCTCGATGATTAATAACAATATAATCTGGGTTTTTTCAGACACAAATAATAGAACAAAGCGCCGTACTAAAACAAGAAATATCACAGAATCAGCTGTCAGGTCAGACATACGTAAAAGTAAAATAAACAGAAGGCCGAAGTCTGTGAAATAATTGATATAACCTCACTTTTGCGTACATCATACTATTAGACATTTTAAAACATAAACTATCATTACTCGTTCCAAAAATAGCTTTCTCTGTTCCTTATATATTGCTCAGAGAAAACAAATATATAGTATATAAGGTACAGTAACAGTGGCACACGTGTGGAACCGTGTGCGTAATGTAATGACAACTTAACTTCATTATAACCTCACTTTTCTTAAACAGTTGACAAGCTTTCAAAATAAAAAAAAATGTCGCTCCAAAGAGTAAACATTTTTTATATCATAAGAAGTAAACAACTTGCATTTTTGTACTAAAATAATATTTTCAATCAATTTACAAATTTTAAAGCAATTTTTTTAAGTTAACGATAAATACAAACACATTATATAACCTAAAAAAACATAAAGATTATGCACCTATAATGTTTTTTTTTTAATAGCCAATAACATTAACCAAACATAAACATTTAAGCATCGCCACATATCATAATAAATAACTACCCGATTCGTTAAAACAAATGACAACCACTCTAGTTTATTATAATTAAAACAATTGACTAACAACAATATAATAAAAAAGCCGACAAACAAACGAGACGAGAGCGACGAGCACCGCGGCGCGGCGCGACGACCGCACGAAATACACTAGGAGGCAGTGGTGGGCCTTGTGGAGGAGGAGGCGTCATTACCTGATCACTGTACAGTACACAGGCTCCGTATTATAATAGTCTATATGAACTCGCACGCCGAGAGCGAGGCGTCGAAGAACAATTTTAGAATGTTTGCGATGCGTTTCTTCACACAATTCTTTTAGAAAACCAACGAATGCTGTGTTTGAAAACAGAGACCGGTTCGGAGAAAAAACGCTTAAGTCCGCTGCACCCGAGGCTGGTTTTGCTACTGGATTGCCTAATAGGACTGGCTGCGAGAATAGAAATGATGTCAGAAAGTAATAAAACACAATAATTGCAATTCGTCTACGACAAACAACTTATTCTATAATGACTATTTGAACAACTTGAATGATATTTGAACAAAACCACCTTCAAAACCAACATCAGAAAATTACAAAATCCAGCACCACAGCACGCTTGGAACCTAGCAGCGAAATCAAGCAGTTAATCCAGGAGTGAAACTTTTCACGTGTGTAGCGACCTTTAGTTATTTCAAATCTTTGGGTGAAGACTGCAGATTTTAATTTTTTTTTTAGAAACTACGATTCTTAAACTGTGGTTCGTAGCTTCTACGCAAGGAGCTCGTCAACGCTTCAGAATTTTTTTCTCAAATTTTATATATCAAGCAAAGCAGAAAAAAATATCATTTGGATAATAGTTCTAATTTTAAATTTGAATTCGAAGAAATAGCTTCGAGATATATTTAAATAAGCGGTTAACTGGACTGTGATTTTAGGAGAATTAGCTATAAATACTTATACCAAATTTCAGTTTTGCAGCAAAGAATTTTTCTGTTTCATTTATGTTAATGGCAACTGGCGTAACAGGCATTTCATAAAATGTCTAGACATTTCTGATGGAATTAACCTTTCAATAAAATGTTTAAATAATGTCTGAAAGTATATGTCTTTAACTTCGTTTCCTTGCAGATTGAATCGTTTAAACCGAGATTTAAAATATAGGCTATTTTTATTCGGCTACTATTGGATTAAAACGATTCTTTTAACTCGATCAAATTCGCTGGTAAGGACTAGCAGATTTATAGAATTCAGTCTGAGTAAAACGATTTTTGTAAGAGATGCGCTTCACCAATGGCACATAATGTGTGCGTGAATGTGTCTGTGAGCGTACGACGTCTCTCGAAATAAACCTATGACGGTGCCGTTATACGGTATGACAGGGATGAGAAACTGACAGTTGTATAAATCAATTGCCCTTCGCACGTAAGAGCGATCAGTGCAAATGCTCGGCAATTTATTTTCTTACAGTTTGCCTTGCAGAACGCATTATGTGCTATCATTTCTTTTATTCAAGTATGTCCGATGGTCTCATTCTGAAAGAACTATATTATAGACTAAATTGTTTCCGAACGAATTTTCGAGAAACAAGAAGAAGAAGAAATTCATTTAGTTACTGGAATTGTTAATTGTTTTTTATACTTTGAGCTATCGTAATTATTTTATTATTATTTTAGTTAAGTACCGTTCAATGGTTTCAGAACGGGGAACCTTTATAAAACAGATATATCATATATTAGTATTTTAAAGACTTTTTTAACGAATTTCTGCAATCGATAGACAGTAATGGTTCTGGAATCAATTCTGTAGTTTTCTAAAGGGTTTAAAAACAGCAATAAAAGATTTTTCTTCGAAGCTACACATCATTTTTAATAAATAAATAAAATTTTAGTAATGCCGATTTATTAAGAAAGTCCATTGATACTTTCACCAGTTCTCAGGTTAAAACTTGCGAGAAATTGAGGTTTATAACAGTAGAGTCCTTGCGGAGGTCTGAAAGGATCTTGACGGTGACTCACATAGCTTCCAAAAGATTGCGGGGGGACTCAGAGGGCTTCTAATAGATTGCGGCAACAGTTAACATGAGTCTGAAAGAATTACGATCAGGGCTCAGGAAATCACAAACAATCACGGCTAGGATTCAGAAGAGTTTCAAAGAAACAATTTGGAAGTCCAGGAAAATCCCGAAGAATTGCTAAGAAAACTCAGCGATGATCCAAAGATTTTTTTTTATATCGAAGGTATACGGTCTCCTCAAAATCAAGTTATCTCGAATACCTGTGCCTTACTCCGAAATTATTTTCCAATCCTTTGCCACATAGAAAATAATAAAAAAAGCAGCTGTTGCAGACAGTTAGTTAGCATATTAATATCAATAGTGAATTCATATACACACAAACAATTGCAATTCTATCCCCAGTCACAAATCAATCCTTAGATTGGCTCATCAATTGGATAATAATAATACCAACAGATGATATCTTGTTGGGTGTTCATCATCAGTAATGGTAACTGTATGATTAATCAATAATTTCCCTAACCGACGTTATTTATTGTGCAATATTTTATTATTTATTGCCATATTCGCTAGGGTTAAAAAATCTAGATTAGTCGAGGGGTGAAACTGTGCATTCGGAAACGCCTGCAACAAAAAACAGAAAATGTAAATGCCGAGTTCAAGGTAGGACATTTGTATACTTTAATAATGGATTTCCAAATACTTAAAATAAGTAATATTATGTATTGTTTATTAATTTTTGCCATATTTAGCAAAATGGTGCAAAAATATTGATTGGTCGAAAGGTGAAGCTGTATATTCAGAAACACCTGCAACAAAAAATAAAAAACCCGGGTCGCAGTGCCAAAACCCTGCCGACAATATAATGTATTTGCTTATACAGGCAGTGTGGCTTTATTACGCGAACTTAAGTTGGTTTTTGGGCAAAATTAAAAATTTAATTCCTTAATACACCCCTTAAAATAATATTTTTTTTCTTAACTGCAATATTATTATCAATCTAACGTCTACACCGAATTAAATACACCCTTCAATAAATAAGTTCCTATCTACAAATTAGTGTTTTCAAAAAATTTGTATGTCCGATTCTGTTGGGCCGATTTTATTAAAATTTTAGGGACACTTTTTAATTGCTACTAACGGGTTAAATGTCAATTTTGAAACGATTCTGAGAATTTTTTCGGTATTTTAGGGCCCAAAAACATTTTTCAACCCCTAAAAACTACCCTTAAAATGACCCGATTACGCTCATTTTAAATAGGCTTCTGGCGGTGATGGATTTTAATACGTGGACCAAATTTTGTTAAAATCAATTAACTCTTTCGAAAGTTATTGCCCGTATATATATATATATATATATTATATATAATATATACATATATATATATATATAAACATTTTTAAAAATGGTGCCAAAGTGTTTAGGAGGTTATGAAACGTCGAGAAATTTTGGTCCGACCCCTAGGTCCCGCCCATCCGACCGATGCCAATAGTGTATGTTGCCATATGGCAAATTCACTAATAAATAAATAAAAACAGAATAATCAGGTCTACCTTAAAATGGAGATATGTGTATTTACTGTGCAAGTAATTTTATATTTTTGTGGTTACTTCTATTTCCGCTGGAACTGAGTTTAAAATGTAAGCAAAAGTACAATGACTATTTTAATTTCAGTGTTTATATGTTTTCTTCCACACCACAATTTAAAACAAAAACTATGAATCGTGCATTGAATTCCTTTAGTTAATATATCTAAGTGAATTTGTCAACAAATTACATCAAATTATATAAAAACGTCCAATATAATATAAAAATGGTTTTTATTTATTTTAAACTAGCAACCCGCCTCGGCTTCAATCGGGTGCAAACTGACTTGTATTCACGAATAAAGATTTATTTATTTACATAATGATACTATATTTTTCAGCCGTGTTGAGCATTTATAATCTACATTCTATCGATAGTATATTTGATACCGGTTTTTTAATTGAAAGCGACTGCACCCGGATGAAGTCGGGTAACGTAATGCAAACCCTAGATATTATGTATAGTCAAAATATCTTTGAAATACGTTCAGCCTTTTAATCGAGAAAGGAAAACAAACAAAAAGGCAGACAGCGTTTCACTTATAATATCTTAGTAGGAATTAGGGATATTCGAAGTACTCAATTCGTATTCAGCAATATATTTTATAAAATTTAAAAGTCATCAAGAATATCAAAAATTGTAGAAGATTCCACTATTGTTTTTTTTTTGTTCTACTTATAAACTTGGACGCCAACAGGTATTAAATTGGTATATGCAATTATTGTTTTCTTTCTTTAGAACATGTTGAGTAGCTCTGATTTATGACCAACATTTTCACGCCGTTGTTTTTCGTAGCACGCCAAGAAAACGTTGTAAATGAGCCAAAACGGCTGAACTGTTTTCTAACAAACGGACAGTTATATGCCATTTCATATACACATACCTATACACAGTCTGTGATGCTGAGACTTTTAGAATAAACCAGATATTTTAGCTTGCATTCTGCTGTCCTTTTAGTGTTCCGTGCAAACGAAACACTCATGGAATCTCTTCGGTATCCGTCCGTCTGTCACGGTCGATTTTTTCTTAAACTATTTGACCTAAAAATTTAAAATTTGGTACAGAGATAAAGAGAGATGGCTCAAAGAGAGACGTGAAGTATAAAAAGTTCATTTTTCATTCTGGGGGCTAATTTCAGCGGATGAATTGGGAAATGAATAAAAAAAAAATTCATGAGTATCGTGTAGGGTGTCAAATGAATGCTTGATAAACACGAATTCAAAACAAAAATATATGGAGCTTTTTTTTCATTTTTTAAGCATTTTTGGGGTAAAACGCTTAAAAAGTGCTGTTGCCTACCCCATATCATCAAAAGAATCGCTCCGAAAAGTCTGAAAAAATCATGAATAATATTTAGCTTTAGATTGAATGAAAATTATCAACATTGACAAATTATAGCGCAATCAATTGTAATAAACAATTTAATAATAATAATAATAATAATGCGTTTAACGTCCGTTTCTCGACTTTATGTCATAACAGACGCCATTCGCACCATTACTATTTTCCATCTACCACACTTCCCGTTATTTTTCTACATTTTTAAAACTTCAACTTATGTAATAGCAATGGGCGAATGAAGGAATTATAGGAAATTAGGATAAGGTAGGTAATTTTTTGAACTAGGAGTTTCATAGGTAATCAGCCATGGCCTCAAATAAGGAACCATCTCGATATTTATCTGGAATTAATTGAGGGAAACCATGGAAAACCTCAATCAAGATGGCCGGTACAGGAATTATCGTTTTTTGGCGAGAGGCAGTAGGAAAAAGTCCCAGCCACATCTGCCCCTGCCGGGAATCGAACCCGTACCTCCCGAATGCGAGTCTAGTGCTGTACCACTACTCTACCTAGCTCGGTTGTAATAAACAATTTAATTAACACTATATTTCAAACTATTGAAAGACCGTCAAACTGGTATATCAAAGCGACGTCTGCATGCTCTTGGCTATAGCTCTGTCGGTACAGAGCAGACTTTGTAATGTCAGGGTCTTCGGTTGCCAGCTCTACTTTGTTTAGTAGTTTTTACAAATGTTTGTCCGAGACGTAGTCTCGTCATCGACAGGTATTGTATAGTAATTGTACAGTAATTATGATGATTTTTAAAAATATTTTTATCATTTCAAAAAAATAATTTTTTTCTGGAAATATTTCAATATGATCACGTTCGATAAAAAACGAATCAGTAAGTTAGGATTACGAGGCCCATTATATTTTAGAATAGGTATAATATATTTCCTTGTCGTCCAGTGTAGTCAAATGACATCATAGCGATGACAATTTCGGCAGCAATAGGTGATATCACTGAAGACAACACATCTAATGATGTCACAAACATCTCTGAAACAGAAATAACACTTCAGGTAGGATTACCGTTTTACAAAGGAGTAACCCACATTGTAAAATATTAAATCCGGATTTGTTTTTACTACTATTTTTTGATGTTAAAAAAACAGTTTTAATCAGAGACGGATGGGATATGTAAAATAGCATAGGGATAGATAAAATATCCAACGGTCCAATAAACAAGTCGTCTTAGTGGGGGGGCTCGAACGGTCGCTACCCTGGATTTAGTTTGAAATATTGACTTTTAAAGATGTCATTTTAAACCATTCTGAGTACAGTTTGCCCTATTTGAAGAAAAAATTTATAAGATAGGTGTGAATCCTAGGTAGAAAACTATGTATTTTCAAACAGGAACGTATAAAGATAAACTAGGGGCAATAAACACAACTATAATGATAAAACGTCAAGAAAAATCCAGGAAAATTGTATAATAAAATATCTGTCAGTTACAACAATTTTTTCTTCCAAAATATCAATGACATATTTATAAAAAATTAAAATTAGCGTGGCAATTCACCAAAAATTTTCGATTTCTGAGCGATCCTGAAATCCCGGTGGATACATCCGCCCCTGCTTTTGAAAAATACGTAATATGCTACTTTTTACAAGCTTTTATTCAACTTCGGCCAGTCAGTGAGTTTGGGTCAAATTTTGCTTTCAAACTTTCGATTAGTTCTAATAAAGCTCCAGCTTTAAAATTTTGCACACGAATATATGTCCGGTTGAACTATCTAAAGTTTCAATCCATGTTTTTGCATTTAAGAACCTAAATTATTTAAAAAAATTTTTCCTTTACAATACACTGAAGTAAGAGCTTGTCTTTAAAAAAAAGTACTTTTCTCTAACGGATTTTAGTTTTCTTGTAGGTAAGGTTTCTAACTTTAGAAAACACATTACTGTCCCCTGTAGGACCCAATAAAATTATGAAGGTCGAATTAAAAAATATAAATTTAGCTGTGCTAGAAAAAACATGGATACATTTTCTTTTGATTTAGGTTCTACGAGTGTTCAAAGTTATATTTTTGCGACATGGTACTTCAAACGTACAAAGTTTTCAATATATTAATGACACTATAAAAGCGATATTCATACTAACGAAATTTGAATGCAAATACTATAAAAAATGATTTATTATAAAATATTATTCGTCTAAAATTAAAAGAAATAAATTCCACTTTAAAAGACTGTTAATACAAGATTACAGTCTAATATGAGAGATCATTAAGTTTTTACCGTCTAGATTTTCTCACACATTTTTACACAGGAGTGGTTATAAAAATATTTTTAGACGGTTTTATTGTGTTTTATATCTTTGAATATAAAGAAGCTACTTAACTTTTATATCAACATAATGTTGTAAAAATAACATTGTCTACGATGCAAAAATGAGAACGTAGACCTAGAAATGATATTTCTGATCAAAAATAATTTTCCATTTTTCTATGAATTTTGTAAGTATCTAATTTGCTACATACGCATACCGTATGTTCGATGAAATTTCATACATTTGTTTAATGACGTTTCCGTGGTTTCTCTATAACAAGCCTTCAGTTTACAGCTTTTAAGCTGAAACTGGTAAACGTTTTTTAATAATAAATTGAAAATGCAAATTGGTACTATACCGTTGCAGTTGCAGTTAGTTTTTAGGCGTCTGCAGTGGCTTGCAGTTAGTTTATGGGTGGCTGCAGTGGCTTGCTTGAAGTTGAATATGTCTTAATTTTTTTTAAACGAGTTGATTACCACTTTTTCACGTTTGACTTACAATAAACTTTTAAAAAAATCACAACGTTTATATATCTAAAAAATAATCAAAGCAAGTGTTTTAGGTAACTCATATCCCAAGACAATAAAATGTACGTTTTTTCTAGAGCACGCTTTATAATTATTATGTATGCTTTTTGTTTTTATAGCAACATTTATTATAAACACAGGTTTGGACTATTTACTTGTGGTGAACCACAAAACCTCAACATTTTACAAAATATCTGTTTAGTCTTATTAATGGAATGCTATTTATCCACAATTTAAACAAAAATATGTTTAAAGCATGCATAAAACTTAAATTGTTTTTTATTACTTAGCCGAAGCATTTATTTATCTTAAGAGGAATTTTGGGCTTGAGAATAGCCGAGAGTGTATAATGCCACTGTTTTAATGGACTTTCAACGGCTCTCCTGTTACTGCTTTCTAGTTACCAAATCTGAAACTGGTGAAAGTATCAATTAAATGTTCATATTATTCTTTCAATAATTAAATTGAAAATCTAAATAGGTAATACTTGATGAAAACAAGGATACCAGTCTTTAAAAACGCTGTAAACATTACTTCGATATCTTTAAATTCAATGGAGATATTTAATTTTTTAAAGATGGGATCGCAAACGACATTGATCGACGCCTGACGATGTGTCATATTTCAAACTTAAAAATCAATATTATACATTTTTGTTTACATCTATTCAACTGTTAAGTGCCTGTTGCCTTCATGACTATTTATAGTTACTATAAATATGACATTTGTGCCGCATGACGTCACTCGTGCTGAGAACTCTAAAGTAGCATAACTTTGTTATTTTTAAAAACATTACAAGAATGATTTCGCCTATAATTTTTAAGGGTTATGATTAAGAGTAAAGAAATATGGGAAACTTCCTAATCATTGATGCTTATTTAATAGTTTCCAGATAAGAACCTGGTAACTAATGGGCCAAGGAAACAACGGCATCAGTTATTCTGAAGTCCGGTTTAATTTTAATTGACTAAAATTAATGGTAAAGACATTTTAAACTCATTTGTAGTGGTCTAAAATTCACAAAAGTATAAAATGTATACTTGTGTATATTTTGAAATATTAGTTAGCTTGCCGGAAATGTGCAACAGTGTTGTTTTATCATTCATAATGACTTTACATAATCTGTGCAATGTAATAGCTCTTCTGTGCCGACCACTAGTACTGTTTGGAGCTACACAACATACATAATCTGCACAGTGAAGCTCCCTCTGGCCAAGTTATAAATATGCATACATCAAAAATTAAGGTCGACATCCTGCTATTTTAAGACCAAAAGATGTTACCTTCTTTTTTTTTAAGTCATCAACAGCCATGATTATTTGGGCCTAGTATCAATTCATATTTTCTATTTAATGATGATTAATTGAAAATCCAGTTGATAATTTCATCAGTTCTCAATAATTAAAAATAGTAGGTTTTGTTTCATATAATATTAAAACGTACGAGAGACATCTCGCATTTTTTGCACGTTATCCTTTAAAATAACTGACTTTCACATAATTTTGACAGTTCAATCTTGAACAAGTTCACTTCTGTTTGTAGGCTGCATTTAATGTTCATAGTTTTACTGTGGAAATGGTAATATGACAGCGTTTCGCATTTCTTTTGTTTTACTTTACGCACTTGTGCGAAATGGGTCTTTTTACAACTGCTATACAGGCATGAAAGTAAAAAAATAAAAAAACTCTGGGCTTTAAGTTTTTGATGTGAAAACATTTTTACTGCTCATTCAGCTAATTTCTGCTAGAGTGAATCGGTTATGTAGTGGAAATGTCACGGAAGTGATGTAAAGCTTTACTGTCAACTACATTTTTCTCCTTGGTCAGCTGTCAATTTTGTTGAAATTACCATTTGCGCATCAGATGATGTTCACTGCCGCTGAAAATACGGAAACCCTTAATTCGGTAAAAAATTTTCAGATCAATTTACTACACAGGGACAGATTTTAATTAAATATATATATATATATATATATATATATATATATATATATATATATATATATATATATATATATATATATATATATATATATATATTTATAATTTCGACTGTTAAAGATGACGGTAAAGTAAAGAAAATCAATTTTGCTTTAAATGATAGGTAAATAGGTAAATGACTGGAGCTTAACCAGCCTGTTTCTTACTCCAGTTATATTTTATAAAAAAGAAATATTGTGGTGTTCTCAGAGTTCTGATCCAATTATGATTGTTCAAAATGAAACCGCAGCCTTAAAATGTTGAATATAAAAAATGCAAATGTAACTGCATAATTTATAATATTACGATTCATTATAATATTATAAATCCACTTATTGTTTATTTTTACAAATTTAAACTGGAGTATATCTAATATTTTTTATTTTTCAAGTTTTAAAATTAGATTAATGTTTAACCTTTAGTTATAACATGAGTAGTTTTTATTTGTTATAAAAGAGTCAACGTCATAAGTTTTTTAGATTTTGTTTTTGGTAGTTGTGTGACTGACTGCAATTAATGAGCCTTAAAAATCAATTGAGTGCGAAGGACATTCTAGTGACGAGTGTAATCTATGGGAAAACGTCCACACCGTTTATGTTTAATTTTTTGAAAAGTTTTATGTATCCTTTGATAATTTCTTCTGGAGTGACTCACTAAAATATTGTGGAAGTGGTGTATCGCGGAAATGAAGCAGAGTTTTAATGTCAGTCGTATTCTTTCTAGTTTTTTCAGCGGCCAGCATTTATTATCCTATTTGAATTTGATTTTTTACACGTTAATGGCCTCAACTGTTGAGCATCAACAGTTGAGGCCATTAACGTGTAAAAACCACTATAACTTCAAATTAAATTAATTAATTATTGTGAGCTATATTAGCGGAGATTAAACGAGACTTTTACTATAACCCGCAAGAGTTAACTTGAGACCTGAGCGCAGTAGGTAGTACACAACGGCGCTCAGGTCTCAAGTTAAATCTTACGGGCTACACCTGCCAATGAGAATGATTATTGAAACGCAACTTTATAGTATTCAGACAGAGTATCTTTTATTCAAAATAAAACAAACGTAATCGATTCTTATATAAAAACTAATGTGAAGGATGAATCTGATGCTGTTTAGTAAGTTTGTTGATATCAGGTTCCAATTTACTCAAGAACAGCCGCAAGTCGCCACGTTCGGTAACATGCAAACGAACTCTCTTTTTAGTAAGCAGCGTTGCCACAGCACTAAATCCACGTTCACACAAATATGACGATGGGAATGCTGTCAAGAATCGTTGAACGATTGACCACAATCCAAGGTACAATTGCGGGATCGGTTTTTGTAGCCAAAATTCTTGGTAGCCATTTTTGAACTTGATTTTTATTTCCTCTCGAGTCGAGAGCTCAGTCGGTGTCTAAGAGTCCTCCTAGCTAGATGAAATTACAAATCGCCCCCCAAGCCTCCACACAACGCCCCCATTTTTTCTGGGTCTCTTACCGCCCCCATTAGGCCTGCAGCGCCCACAAGGGGGCGTTATCGCCCACTTTGGGAAAGGCTGATCTATAGTCTTCAATCCCATTCTGAGTGTTTACAAATTTCTGGAGAATACCGAAGACTCTTTGTTTTTTTAGTTACGAAACCTTTGTCTGTAATTTTGATTTTTTAAGTCGAAATTTATAAATATTTTCTATGGCATATAATTAAGAAAAAATCTTTTCAGTGTAGGTGTGTGTCGGTATGAATCGAAAGCAGCCGAAACTGGACACGTGGTTAATTTAGACTAACATTTTAAATATACAGCACTTTTTACCCGACAACTTCCGAATTAAAAGACACTTTTTATAAAAAACTGGCGCTATTGCAAGCTGAGTTGAGGATAAATTTCCGTAGTGTTCGTATGACGTGTTTACTACGGAACGCTACTAGTAAACAATCAAAGAACAGATCATATGATTTTAGAAACAGATTTAAATTACCAAAGAAATAGATGTTTTTTTGTTGATAAAAATTGATGAACTATATTTACACTAAACTTTTGTCTACTCAAATTACACAAAGACAACTTCTGTAGCTCGGTAATCAAAAAAGCGAGCAATAATTAAAATATAATGTTCATTCTGTGATCATTTGCCAAGACATATATAAAATATTTACAGACTGAAGTATTGCCAAAATGATACAGGGGGTAAAAATAAAGAAAAATCTTCGTCTGTTGTACATAAGATGTCTTTTTATTGTTACGCATTGCAAAATTAGTAATTTATGTATCTAGATTGGAATGCATATTTTGTGTACGAGCTGGAAAAACAAGTAGCAGCGAGTTTTAAAGATTGCACGAGACATACTATATTTTATGTACGTACCTCGTATAAAATAGATGTTTTTCACTGTTGACAGCTATCATATTCTGTGTGCGCGACCATATTGCTTTTCATTAGAGTTGTTTATGAAAACTACCCCTGCTTTGTGTCGGTTTGTTATCTCTGTTCATCTTATAGAATTAAATGCTAATTGACAGGCCACTTTTTGGAAATTACTGTTAGATTAGTAACATCGCATTTTTTGGTTTTACTTTATGCACTTGTGCTAAATGGGTCATTTTACGATCGCTGTACGGGCGTGTAAAGTAGTTATTTTATAGGTGATGGGAAACAAAAAGAAATGTAATGACAAAACTTATATATCAAACAAAATATTAATTATTTAATATTTATTAACTCATATATAAATATATCAATTATAATAATGTTAATAAATACAACGATTTTCTTTAGATTTTAAAATATTTTACCGTTTAATACAAAAAAGGCAATACATAGAAATTATTAGACGATAATTAAATTTCTTACACTTACTTTTTAATAATTTACAGCCTACAAAATGGTCGCATCCAATTGCATTTTTTAAGTATTGTTCTCAACAAAACATATTAATTATATACCTATATTATTTTTGAAGAACTATAAAATAAAAATTAATAAACTATGGAAAGTCAATAACAAATAAATATTTGTTGGTTATTTGAAACAACTCTCAATTAAACATAAAGTACAAGAATGTATAATAATTAATGTCAATATTCATTAATCCGAAAACAGTAAAAAAAATGTTAAAAATAAAATGCAGAAAATAAATCGTTTATAATATCGATATATAAGATGTCAATATCGTGAGCATGGTAACGGAACACTATGAGGTTTTTTTAACAGTATTTTCAAAGGACTTATGGTGTTTGCCAATGGTACCACAATGGGAAAGACCATTAGAATGTCCTACACTTTGTATGTATTTTTTTTAAGGCACGCACATATGCAAATATTAATTATAATTATTATTTGCATTTCATGTCGATTTTGTATATATAATAATTATTACATATACAAAATCGACATGAAATAATTCTTTGGCGATGTGTAATAATGATTGCTTGGGAACACATCAACAAAGCATGTATAGGAAATGGTTCCAACAAAATGTTGGACAATCTAGTGAATACTTGTATTTGTTGCAAGCTTTAAATGACTGATTCTATTGACTTCGTGTAACATAACCAGTGATGTGATAAAATAACAGTCACAGTTATCTAATAAGTCGTACAAAAATAATAGTTTTCAAAATAATCTAATCATATTCATCATCACTGTCGTCCTCTTTAATGATACCCAACCGTTTTGCAACAGATTTACAATTAGCAATAACTTCTTCTTGCACCAAATTGAAACTCATAGCTAAAAGTGATATGCCAAACAGCAAGTACAACGAACACAATGCAATACTAGTAGTAACTTCTTTGCTTGTGGTAATATTTTTAGCAGGTACCAAATCTCCGAAACCGATCGTCGTCAATGTAATAAAACAGAAATAGCAAGCGTCCAAGAACGCCCATCCTTCCCATTCAGAAAACATCCAGGCGCCAGCAAAGATGTAACTAATCACCAGAAAAACGCACAGCCATATTGGTACGGGTTTTATATGTTTCTCCCCATTACTAATATAGTAAGAACCACCGTCGTCAGAGTAATCATCGTATTCGGCATCGTAGTAATCGTCATAGTACTGATGGGAAACGGCAAAACCCATGGGTGACATTATTCCTGGGCTTGAACGATGAGCCCCTGTAACAAGAAGTAGGTACCTTTTTTTGATCATTTTGTTTTGATTTGTTTTTATTATTTAATCTGTTTTTAAAAATTTAACTCGAAAAGATTGAAAAATTTATATCATATTTTTATCATGGCAGTAGATGATATTAAAAAAACAATTTCATAAATTAAAATTTACCTTGTCGTCGACGTCCTTTGGGTCTAACAGGCAGATCGTCATAAGTAGCTCGAATTGGTGGTGGCTCCAAAAATTGTTGTCTAGGAACGGATTGAGATCTTCTCGATCGATCAACTGTGAAAAATCAAACAATACTAAATAAGTTCAGTATAAAAACTCTATTCAATTTATTAGTGTATTTACCATATGGCAACATACACTATTGGCGTCGGTCGGATGGCGGGACCTAGGGGTCGGACCAAAATTTCTCGACGTTTCATAACCTTCTAAGCACTTTGGCACCATTTTTGGAAAAATTATATATATATATATATATATATATATATATATATATATATATATATGTATATATATATATATATATATATATATATATATATATATATATATATATATATATATATATATATACGTGCGGGCTATAACTTTCGAAAGAGTTAATTGATTTTAACGAAATTTGGCACACATGTTGGAATCCATCATCGCACGAATCATTCCCAATCGAATCATTTTAAGGGTGGTTTTTAGGGGTTGAAAAAAGTTTTTGGGCCCAAAATACTGAAAAAATTCGCAGAATCGTTTCAAAATTGAAATTTACTCTTTTATTAGCAATTAAAATGTGCTCCCGAAATTTTAAAAAAATCGGCCCTCTAGGGCCGGATTTACAAATTTTATGAAAACATTAGTTTCCAGATAGTTAGTTATTTACTGAAAGGTGTATTTAATTTGGTGTAGATGTTCGATGATAGTAATGTTGCAATTAAGAAAAAAACTGTTAATTTAAGGGGTGTATTAAGGGGCTAATTTTTTTATTTTGACCAAAAAACTTAAGTTGATGTAATAAAACCAGACTGCCTGTAGGTATTAGCAAATACACTATATTGTCGGCAGGGTTTGGACACTGCGACCCGGGTTTTTTTATTTATTTATTATTGAACAGCTAAAAGCCGCAAAGTCATACAAAATTAATAAATTAGACGAGAGTTATAAAAAAGTAAAGACCTGCTGCATTGTGTGATCAGTAATAAATAATTTATTGACAGGACTGTCTAACAAATGTCCTTGCCTTCGTCGTTAATCTGGGCCGAAGGCATAGTTTGTTGACCGTGATGATCCATAGCATACTTGTTGAACAGCACCGGTGTTTGTTCAGCTGGCTGAATTTCAGGTCCTGGGTGTGCCGATACTGATCCCATTGGTCTAGCATTACGCGATCGACTGTCTAGTGAGCCTCCACGTGCCGGCGATACCACCTTAGGCGTAGCGCCTCTCGAACGGTACGATGGCGGAGGCACAGATGTGTCAGAGAACCGAGACATCTGGGATGGTCGCAGCTGACGCCGCAGGGTCGATGGACCACCGTTGTCATCAAAATGTCTACACGGTTTAGAAACATAAATACATGAACTGATTATCGAAACAAATATGTAATTAATTTGCTCAGAAACGTCGATCGAATCGCAGGTAAAACGAATTTTCCAGGTTTAAGATTTGAAGTACATATAAATGAATAGTGGCGTATTCATAAAATTTGAAAACGATTCAACGTTTAGTTTCTTAGAAAAATAGTTTTAAAAATGACGTTTTTAAAGTTCGTGTGGCTGGCAAGCTTCCGTCGCGTCTTTTCTATTTAATATTGTATTAATCTTCCAATTTTGAGGAATAGTAAACTGCACATCATAAACCAAACTGAAAAATTCAAACACAACTTTGATTCATTTGTAGTTACGCATGAACCTCTTTCCACAATCTTTAGGGATCGATGGTAGTAAATTTAATAAAACAGAGCCTACTGCAATTCTAAATTTTGAGTCAGTTGTCCGTATAATACTGTTTTAATTTGTTGTAATGTTAGCCAACGTTGAACTTTCTGACATTATTCGGTTGAATTATATTTACACGGACGTTTAGAAGTGCGTCATGTACTGAGGAAAACTGAGAAATACGGTGCAAAACCGGAAACGGATGTAGTACTCACAGTTAGTAGTCAAGCAGTTTGACAGCGTACACCGTGCATAGATCACAGAAATATCCTACAGTCAGTTCCACATTCTGGTTGAACAGTTTTTAAAATTCTATCACATTTCTCCTCCGTGTCCTATTGGCTTTGAGGAGTGAATCAGCATAAAAATACGAGATTTCCAAAATCTCGTATTTTTATGCTGATCCACTCCTCAAAGCCAATAGGATACGGAGAAAGAAAATCATTAATTAATAATTCTATGTGAAATCATTACGTCACCAACTTAATTTTTATAAAATTGCTATACCAGCGTGGAATACCCAGGGTGCGAGTTCTATTAGTACTTTCCGTTATTTATTTATTTTTTGAATTAAAAGCTTTAATTTTTTCAAAAGACCATGGGGTTGTAGACTTATTATTTGGTATAAATTATTTGGTGTTATCTTTAAGTCCCTTATGCCTGACACCAGAACATTTCAACTTGATGTCTGTAGTCGTTCCTGAAAAACGGGATCTTGACGGACAAGCAACTAAGTGATTCTATAAGAGTTCCGTCGTTTTCTTTATTCTGAGGTTCTACGGAATCCTAAAAATCATTATCGCTGCGTGGAACCATTTCAATGTCAAGAATGACTCGGTATTCCCTGAAGGAACCAACTTTAAACATGCACGACACGTTTCAGGATGAACTTGGTGGTTTGTATATATGGGCACTTGACTGTTTGGTACCGACGCCGAGAGTAGCTGCACAGCGTCATATCGTAGCACTACCAACCTTCGCATACATATATATCCTGTTACAGAACTCCTAGACGAGGACTGAAGGACTGATATAAGCTGCGGGGCAATGATGCTTGTGATCACATGTGCCACGCATCACTACGTCCTCAAGTTCTCTCTACTTGCAACTATCTTTCTCTATATATGTGTCTCTCTTTTGCTTTCTGGTAACAGCTATACCACAACATAATGCCTCATGGCGTAGAACAGTACATGTCTGCTAGCAAAGAAGGATGCTAACACAAGGAAAAGACATCCAGGTGTAACAACTAGTTAAACGCTACATTCACGATTGTCTGAGCGCCAGTATTATATATAATACTTACTACTGATCTTAAAAGATTTGTTGAATGCGATCGTTCCAGAATTTTTATGGCTGGAATCTACATTATAAATCATAAATAATTGTTTTGAAAATTTTTTAGAATTGCAATTTACTTTATAAACATTCTTAATTTGAAAAATCTATTAAAGATTTCAATGTAAGCGAGTTTCGTACACTTTAAAAAACACGAATACATATTTGTCGAAAACTTTAAACTTACCATGCTTATGCAAAAATTATTACATGAATATTTAAAAAAAAATTATCATTTCATATGTCACTCGGTCACTATTTTTTCGTAGCTCCTGTCCCGAATGCGGCATTTAGAATATCGTAATCCAATGGACATAGGATTACGATATTCTAAATGCCGTATTCGGCAGGAATTTCAAATTAAAACGGTGTGTTTTATTTAATTTATAAAGTAGAAAAACAAATCAATTTTTTTGTAAGATTATTGTGTGATCAGCCAGCTAGGTGTGATGCCATATGAAGTGAGCTGGTCAGTTGGTTTGAACGGGTGAACGGTTGATCGGACAACGTTCACAGTTAAATGAACCGATCGGTAGTCAAAGCTCCGGCACTTTGCACACCTCGCGTGAAGAGCCAGGCCGCAACGTGTCTAGCAGTTGTGGAAATGCACTCGTAATAATGGCCTGCATTACAAGCATTTCACAATCGATAAATCAAATGTCGAAAACAATTCTAACGCATTCAATAGTCGAGCGTCTATAATCTACATACAGTTTCACTATCTATCAGAAACATTTCTGAAAAATATATTAGGATACGGTTTAAAATTACGGAACACTGAAATTTCAAGAATTGGGATTAAGTTTTAAGAGAAAGATTTCGCATTTGGTTATGTATGAAAAAATATAAATATGATGTAACTTTCTATTTTTACAGAAAGTTCAGCTCCTTATTTTTAATTAAAACAAATAATTCAAAGGATATTTTATGGAGCAGATAAATTAGTTAATAATTATTTTGTTTAACACGACGTTTCGTAATAATTTATTACTTCTCCAATAATATGCGGCAAGAAAATAAGAATTTTAATAATGTTAATATGTAATATTGTTAGCACCTGAAGAAGTAATAAATTATTACGAAACGTCGTGTTAAATAAAATAATTATTAACTAATTTATCTGCTCCATAAAATATCCTTTGAATTATTTGTTGTAACTTTCTATAAGTAAAGAAATAAAAAGATAGGTACTTATTTAAAAAAAATGCAAAGAAAACTAGTTTCTAGAAAATTTTTAACAGTCACATGAGCCATAATACCATCATGCACAAGATACATATAGAATTTTTTGCACGTACCAGCCTATAAAATTACTGATGTTCAATTTTGAGAAAGTTGTAGGTTGCGTTGGATTTTCATATATTTACTATGGCAATGGTAGTACGATTATGTTTAATATTTTTTTATTTTACTTTACGCACTCGTGCGAAACTGCTCATTTTACTACTGCTGTACAGGCATGAAAGACAGCTATTTTATATGAGGTCGTGCAAAAAAATTATTTCGATACCTATCTTTAAATTATTGTTGTTATTCTGTTTTTTTTACTGCTTTTAGTTTTCTTAATATTTCTCGTATATTCCGGAAGTAACTTTGCTAAATCATACCTAACTTCAGGATCAGAATATGAAGAAGGCGATATATCTGATACTCCAAATCCACTATCGTCTGATCTTTTGGATGTTCGAACAGGCCTTTTGAATGATGTTGCACTTCGTGATCTTCCGGCATAACGGCTGTTGTAAATAAAATAAATGATTATTTGGATTCCCTATTTAACTGTGGGATATTTCGAATGAAAATTGTTGATTATTAAGATATCTCGAGAGGTTATTCAAAATCATTCTAATGATTTTTAGTGTATTTGCCATAGGCAACATACACTATTGGCGTTGGTCGGATGGCGGGACCTAGGGGTCGGACCAAAATTTCTCGACGTTTCATAACCTTCTAAACACTTTGGCACCATTTTTAAAAATGTTTATATATATATGTATATATATATATATATATTTATATATATATATATATATATATATATATATATATATATATATATATGTGTGTGTGTGCGCTATAACTTTCGAAAGAGTTAATTGATTTTTACGAAATTTTGCCCACATGTTGGAATCCACCACTGCAAGAACCCTATTTAAAATGGACCCAATCGGACCATTTTAAGGGTAGTTTTTAGGGGTTGAAAAAAGTTTTTGGGCCCAAAAATGACTAAAAAGTTCTCAGAATCGTTTCAAAATTGAAATTTGACCCTGTAACAGCAATTAAAAAGTGCTCCTAAAATTTTAATAAAATCGGCCCGACAGGACCGGATTTACAAATTTTATGAAAACACTAGTTTGCAGATAGTGAATTATTTGCTGAAAGGTGTATATAATTTAGTTTAGAGGTTCGATTGATAATAATATTGCAACTGAGAAAAACATCTTCTTTTAAGGGGTGTACTAAGGAGTCAAATTTTTTATTTTGCCCAAAAAACCAACTTAAGTTCGCATAATAAAGCCACACTGCCTATATTAGTAAATACACTATATTGTCGGCAGGGTTTTGGCACTGCGACCCGGGTTTTTTTATACTTACGAGCTACGATTTATAATTCAATCTTCAGTAATAATTTATTACACTACGCTCTTTCTTTACCCTTTAAATTTAAAACATAGCACGCAGTTGTCTCTCATAGATTGCAATATTTAATATATGATTATTAGTCTTTTATCTACCACTGTTATATGAAACTGCATGCAGGTAACTCCCTCAAGTCTCATAATATAGAAAATTAATTCGTTATAATAATCATATCGAATGCATAGACAGGTAGAATGAATTGTGTTTTCTTTCAGTCACGAATAGTAGGGGAGAACCACGTACCTTGAGACACTTTTTGTTTTTTGCATGTATAACAAGTTAGTTTTGGGAAAATCGATAATGCAATTAAACAGAACGAAACATATGTTTTTATTAAACGAAATCCATTACACAAACTTCAAAAAAAAAAAATAAACAATGTTCTGAATTAAAAAAGAAAAAGAAAAAACTGTCCCAAGGTACAACATATAGCACGTACTTTGGGACAGGGCGGTATTTACCTTAGGACAGTAACAACACAATACTATTTATAATAATTAAGCAACACTATAAGCTGAAAAATCGATTTCAAACTCAAGCTGATTATTTTTTCGCTTCGTACTACTACTAGACTTAGGATTTAACATCTTTATTTAAATTTATTTTTATTTTTTCTACTTTGGAATTTATGCGTTTATATTTTTTTTTGTTATTTCTGGCAAGTTGCTGCATTTCAATTACATTTTTTTCTGGTGTATCCGTGAGGATACGACATCTTCCAGGTTTCCTTAAGGTACAAACGCTTTAAAAATACAAATTTATCACTTGCACCTAAATTTCTTATTGTAGCTACACTCAAACTGGACTAAGTGATATCTACCTAAAAATGGTTCTATCACTGATTTTTCAGCTTAAAGCATGGTTGAGAATGATTTAAAACTAGAATGTTCCAAGGTACGAACTGTCTCAAGGTACGTGGTTCTCCCCTACGAACAAACCTATTAGTATGATACCAACTGAAGGAGTAATTTCGAATGAATCATTCGATTATAAAAATTATTCGAATATCAACCTTTTGATTACCAAAATTATTACCTTGGTTGCCTAACAGTTGAACGTCCACGAACCCTTCGATTGTGTGACCTCTTCGGTTTCTTCGTGCAGATATAGCAGCAAACTCTCCAATACAGAAACTTGAAACAAGTCGCCATTATGTCTCCAATGTTTGATAAACAAAGCAGCATCAACGGTATACCCAAAATTGCGTAGAATATCGTCACTACTTTACCCCAATGAGTTTTTGGAGCGATATGTCCATATCCTGCAATGAAACACACATTTTTATAAAAGTAAATTGGAGTTTAGTTTTTGCTCATGGTGGAAAGCATTGCACTCGAAATGTACATTAAATAAATAAAATTGTTGTGGTTAAGAACTAACATAATAGCTATGGAAAAGAACTTAGTAAATGAGCATAAAAGACTACTTAGAAATTTTTTAAGAGAAACCATGGTGATTTAAATGGAATACGGATCTAAGAAACGAGTTCATAACATTAAGGAAGTTTCACTTCTCTCGCGAGCTTATGTGGGTAAGGTTTACACGTTTTTTTATTCATTTGTTGAAATAAGCTCCGTTTAATTTAAATGACAATGTGGAATTTTTTCAATCTGGAGTTTTAAACTACACACCGATAAATTTTTGAAGTTTGTCAAATAAATATTTTTTTTCATTAGCGCCAAATATCACGATTCACTACTACAACCCATATATTTAATACATTATTTGTCTCATTCTGACCGTGAGAGAATATTATACAGGGAACATAAACGGCCTAGTTATACAATATAGTATATAATATTTGCAGCGAACACGTTTTGAATTTAATGACGTAGCGGGTATTAAAAAATAAAAAGTTCGCTATAAATTCTTACAAATTAACGCCTTTGTTATTGTGGCAATGATCTGTACCCATAAACTGTCATATAATTATTTTTTAATTGTTTATGTTGTTGTTTCCGACTATAGAGCTCTCAATTAATATTCTTTTGTGTATAGTTATTTTGAAAAACATTTCTTGCATCTTTCAGTATATTTTGGTACCTACAACTGCAATATTTAAAAGAAACTAAATTTTGCTTTCAAGAAACAAACAGAATGGAAAATATATCACACTAGAAACTTCATAATACAAAAACGTATCACTCATATTTGAATGAAAAATTAAAACCTGATAAAAAAGAAAAAAGTATTTGTAAAGAAATGAAAAATCAAAAGCAAGTAGGCATATGGCTTAACACTTGTAAAAAAATGGAACAAATCTATTTCAAAAATAAATATTAGAAATTCTTCTTCGACTGTGCTCTTTTAAAAAGAAGTAAAATATTGGAGCAAAATTACAAATTAAAATTTTCCACTTAGATCTGTTGATTGTAAAGGAGACATTTGCAAATTTACTAAAAAGCTTTTTTATCATTTCTTTTTCATTTGATTAGTTGTCATATTATTTCTGAAGACGACTAGATTTTAGTGGCGTACAAATGATTTTTTTACTAAATAGTACTGTTTTTGTTTCAAAACCTTCAACAGTCAAAATTATTTGGACCAAGCATCCATGCATATTTTAATATATTTTTTTAATAATTCATTAAAAATCCTATTTATATCCACATATAGACTTCTTGGATTAGAACCTTTGAAGCGAAGACTTGTAACAGAACAGGTATAATCGCTATATACTCGGTTATTATTGGGACATAATTTTTACTAAATACTCGATTTTCGAGTCGAATATTATAGAGAAAAAACTTTACATAGGTACTAGAAAAAAAATCTTTACCATTTTACAATACCTAAAATATTTCCCGCTTTGCACTATTTGACTAGACTGGAAAGAATGCAGATCTATCGTCCTGCAAAAATGTATTACCGGATAACAGACAATTAAAAATCGACATGCATTTGAAACGTTCCTCGAAACATTGAAAAATCTTCTTCGTAAACTATTATTTTTGAATTTAAACAATATTAAAAAATGCATAAGTAAGAATTCAGCTATGTAATTACTCTACAATAACAACAATAAATATATTCAACATAATCAAATTTGACGCGCTTTCTAAATTAATCATTTAGTTAAAAAATGAAAAACAGATGACCTAGGATAAAAAAAAGATCGTAATATGCTACGCTACTGACTGTTGACACATTTGTGTTTTGCGTTCAGTTATAAACGCAAAGAAAGAACCAGAACTGTTCAGCAAGTCTGATTACTTCTTTGATTACAACTGTTGCAAGTAAAGGTATCCTCGACAAATAAAATATAGTCGATGTATTTTATTAAACAAATTTTCAACGTTACTATTCCATCTAATGCCAGATAGAACAGAGAGAGATCGAGAGAAAGAAAGAAAGAGACAAAAGTCTCTTAATATAGTTAATAATACAGAAGTCTTTATAGAGTCAAACAGAAAAGCTTTTTGTAGCTAAAAATCAAATTTTAACAATGTATCTATTTTTACAAAATTTAATTTTTTCCAGATATTTTTTAAAATAATATTTATCATTACTTAGAATCAGTATGTTTTTTTCTAATTCATTTAAAAATGAAGAATATTTCATTTTGTGGGAACACGCAATTTTGAATTGTTTAAAAATATATATTACCATGGATCGTTTAAATAATAGGACTTAATTTGGTGTAGTAATTTTAGTAGTTCTGGGATTAAAAACTATTAAAAATAATTATAATGTTTTATACTATTTAATTCTATGAAAGTTCTAGTAAATGGCATTTATAAAAAAAATGTACCATGTCCCATTATATATATCATTAAAGTCTAGACGAGCTGGGATATAAATTGATCATATTTTTCAAAGACTTTGCTTTCATACAAACGTTATGTTTTTTATTTTGAAAAATTGTTTTTACATCTTATATAAAAAGGGGTTCATTTCAAGACATATTTCAAATATACCTACCTAAAACTCATTTATTTTATTGAAATTCTCGTTGATTCTATAGCATTTATTGGTTTTCCATTCCGAAAAATCTAATACATTGGAAACAATATTTTATAAAAAATCCGATTGGTTCTTGCTCAACGTCAGCAAAGAATCAAGCACGAAAAACAGCCTCGGTTGTAATTTTGAAAGCAAGCTTGTGGTCACGCAGCGAAGCCTGCAGTGACGTAATTTCAATCCTCGCAGCCAGCTCGGCTGCCAGCACAAGTCCCAGGAGGCAATGTGGCTGCAAAATCAGCCTCGTGTACAGTGGAAATTATCCGAAAACTCAAAAATCGCTAAACCGATTTTAATGACAAAAAGTCTATACTTTCAGGAGTAACGTAAGGCACTTATTACGCTAGATACTAGAAAATGGGAATGAGCAGAACACGAAAATAAAGTTTAGCATCCTGGCGAAGTTGAACCGGGCTGCTAGTAAATAGACAAGTGACAATGAATTGGGGCTATTGTCTCGATTCATTGCCGCTAATAGATCATATTTTGTAACAGATTGGTTATCGTAATTTAAGGTAACGGAGTAGCTGAAAGCGCTGCATGCATGTGCACGGGCGCATTCAGTTGATGCAATATGCATGTTACGTCTACAAACACGTATTACAATAGTCGTGGGCAACACCTGCTAGAGGCGAGACGCTTCGCTCTCGCGACATTTATCTACCCCACAAAAGAATAAACGCATTATTGCGTAATCTTTAAATGTCGATCATCTAAACGTTTCACATACCCGAAAATGTGTAAGATCCGAATTTTTAAAGATCTGACAATGGAATAATTTTCGCTTGAATTTTTTTTATATATCATATATCTAATAGTTCTTAAGATTTTTGCACACAACTATAGTGGTAGTTTTACCCCATTGCCTTCAGAGGCTAAGCCACAGGTGTCCCAACATAATGCCAAATTTCATGCTTTTGCCATAAACTTCATAAAGTGCTTTTCTGCTCTACTAAAGGCTACTGGAAGTACATGTATAATGAGCATAAAGAAAAGTGATTTTCGGGATTGTGGTTGTGCACTGTAAAAAATGGGTGTAAAATTACATTGAAAGTTAATGTAAAATTCCCTCAATTTTCTAGGTAATTTTACATTATTATTTATTTTTACAAGGAGATGTGTATAAAAACTTGGACTTTCTGTGTAAAATTAAACAAATTTGGTGTTTATACATAAAGTAAAGTAAACTTACATAGACTTGTGTAGTTTTAATGTAATTTATTGTGCAATATTCCACTGAAGTTTGCAAAAATTACATAGTACAATGTGTAATTACATAACAAAATGTAAAACTTAAGTGATGTAAAATTACCGGTCATTTATGATATAGTAACCATTTTACCCGGATAATTTAGCGGTTATTTAACCGGCTATCTATAAAACAAAAGGCTGCTTTAGGTTTTTCTATCTCAGAAGAACAAAAAAAAAAAAAACAATAAAGTAGGTATAAATAGAATCTAAAGAATTTTTTTTTAAATACTGTATTTATATTTAAGTAGATATTGGTTGTAAAATTTAATTTTCGACCGGAATACAAAACCATGCGTAACCTTGTACAATAATAATAAATCGCCGGGGTTATTTAAAATAAATTGCCGTGGTTATTTAACCGGTAATTTATTCTTTTACATCACTAGTACAACTACAAATAAGAAAATTGTAAGTTTAGGAACAATCGCCACTGCGCATGCGCGGACTCTCTGTCAGGGTTGCCAGAAATGTTTACACAAAAGTAGCGAATTTTTTCGGAAAAATCGCAAACTAATAAAAAAAACCGCCCAATGTTTAAAACTTTAAATAAATATATCTTTTCCTTTTTTATATCATTTATTTTTAAAAGTTTATTAAAAAATGTTATAAATAACATATGATAGATACTATAATAAATTATATTATTTTTTATATTCAGACTGTATACTCGGCAACCCTGTGTAGTAATATGCGTGCCAGCGTCATTCCTTTGAGTGGACGCATGCGTACCTCTACTAAGCTAGGTAAATCCCAAAGGCCAAAGCAACGCATGTGTTGCATCATTGCATGGCACATATTATAACTGTTATAAGATTATCTCTGGTTATACGCCATAAATTGCCGTTTGCACTGATCATCAATTATTTGTTATCAACAGGTAAGTTTCTTTTATTTAATACTTGTTTTAAGGTGTTAGCTGAGGTAATAATTAATAATGTCATTTCAGTGTAAGTCCTGTAGTCAAAGTTTTTCCTGTGTGAAAAATATAATTTACATCAATATTTCCACAGAAATTAAAAGGGAAAATTATATGTATGTTTAATCAATGCTATCAAATATTTAAAATGTATGTTTTTTTAGGTTACATCAAGAATATATTCAGTTTCATCATTTTTTAGTAGCTGGCAACAATTCGACATTTGGTTAAATTTAACTCCAAAAATTATTGTCGACTTGTAAAAAGGTAAGAAAACATTCTTCCAGTTATTATTATTTGTTATATTTTGTAACAGAAGTATCATTTTTGTTTTTTTTTTTAGGTTACATCAAGAATATATTCAGTTTCATCATTTTTTAGTACCGCCAAGACAAACATATCCAGTGCACCTGAACTGGGTGTCGATATTTCGGCCATGCCAATGGTTATTGCAGGTTACAATCCTAAAATATGCTGGCAACAATTCGACATCTGGTTAAATTTAACTCCAAAAATTATTGCGGACTTGAAAAAAGGTAAAAAAAACATTCTTCCAGTTATTATTATTTATTATATTTTGCAACAGAAGTATCATTTTTGTTTTTTTAATAAATAAATACATTGTTTAAGCAGTACCGTCTTTTTTATTTTCCTTTCCCATTCAAAAATCTTGTGTGTAATTTTACATTTAAATATGTATTATTTTACACAAATATTACATAAACGTATGTAAAATTGTAGGGTATGGGTTAGGGAATTTTACACATTTTTTGGGAAATTACATTTTTTTTTGTTTAAAATATTACACATTTGTATGTAATGTGGATTACACAACTATATATGTAAATTTACAGGAAAACATGTAGCATTCCATATGGTGTGTAAAATTACCAGAATAATCTAGGGCATTATTTGGACCCTAGATTATCTGTGTAATCGGCCTTCTCAGTTTTTACAGTGTGGAAAATAGAGAAGGGTTTTCGGTTCCATTTTACCAATATAGCAGCGCAAGCGGTAGCTCTAAAATTGCCAAATTATAAAAAAAAAATTTTTCCCCAAAAAGAATTTTTCACATTCATCAAAGGTCATTAGATACACAGGTTACCTCGTTAAACAATAACGTCAGCTTTCAATACCAATTGACAGTCCACCGGATGATTAGACGCTGATGACCTTAGCTGTTGAGCGTCTATAATCTACAATGCTTCTTCTTCACTGCTATGCAACGGAACGAGGACGCCTTTGTACCTAATAATCTTGACATTTGTCTAAATTGTTTAGGTTATATTACTTTTTGACTTGAGAAATTAGTATTTTCGTGTTTTAATCCGTTCTCAAAGCCATACTAAGTTAAAGATGTCTACAGTTTGAACTCAACACATGTTACCAATATTAGACATTCACACTAAAGTTTTCGTAGCGATGTCGGCTACCTATATGTGTCTGCAGTGTAAAACGTTGAGCCAATATTTTTCATCAAAAGTTGGAAATTGCCGATTTTACATAATATTGCAAGTTTTCTTTATATATGCATTACGTAACAAATAAAACTAGCCATCAGTTTGAACTATAACTTGTTTTTTTTGCACTACTCCTTATAAAATATCCTGAAATATAAATACTTCTGGAATCATAAGAAACATTTCAGAAAAAGATTAAAAATTTTCAGGAAATTGGACAAAATAAAATATGCAATCAATTCTGCGACGTTTCGGTTTTTTAATTAAATCTTCAGAATCTTTCAGAATCTTTCAGAAGCCTGATGAAGGTTTAATTAAAAAACCGAAACGTCGCAGAATTGATTGCATATTTTATTTTGTCCAATTTCCTGATAATTTTTAATCTTAAAAAATTATGGATGATAATATTAATATTGATTTCAGAAAAAGTTTCGTCAAAATTTGTCAAAGGTTTTTTTATATTAAATTCGTTCATATACATACAAAAATGTTGTATATGATATTAGTATAGACCAGTGGTCACCACATGTCGACAGCGGTCCGTATCCTCAGGCAAGTTTTGTACGGACCGTGATGAAATT
This sequence comes from Venustoraphidia nigricollis, assembly GCA_034508555.1. NCBI lineage: Eukaryota > Metazoa > Arthropoda > Insecta > Raphidioptera > Raphidiidae > Venustoraphidia > Venustoraphidia nigricollis. The sequence goes on along the minus strand of JAVRKA010000018.1, from coordinate 946,408 downwards.
GTTCATTTTCAGAAAATAATAATGATTCATTCTACAACCCGATTACACTTCTTCCACAAACAAAAAAAAAGATTAATTCACTAATAATAATAATAATTTATGTGTGTGAAGTAGCATTCTCAAAAATGAACTTCATTAAGAACCGGTGCAGATCTCGACTCCACGAACATGACCCCAAATTTCTAGAAGGTTGTTCAAAATAAAACGTGCCATTGTTCCCATTGAACATTAACCACGGGGAACTTTGTGAGAAGTCTTTTTGAATTTATGTGTACTTTAAACTGATTTTCTTATTTTCTAAATATCATAATAAAAATTTTGATTTGATTTCAAAGAAAAGTTTTTTCTAAGCAAAGCAAGTAGCCTAGGTTAGTAGAGAAGTTGGTAATATGGTGGAATGAGTTGAAGGGGAGACTTGAGTTTTCTGGATCACGGAAGTTTGACAATGTTTTAAACAAACCTACGGAACAAATAATTGATAACCACCGGTATAGAGTATAGATCACCAAATGGTGAAATCCCATTATGCGGTCCCACTTGCCGACATCCAGATACTCCGTCGTTTCAGGAGTCGGTTCTTACTACCGGTTACTATCTACTAATTACTAAACGGTACATTAAGTATAATGTGCATAAAACAAATGAACATTATACAGCTACTATAGAAAATATGCGGTTATATTACAGAACTTTGATTATTTTTCATCTTATCTGTATTTTATGTATTGCGGGGAAAATGCCACACTCACAATATTAATGTTTTCCACACAATGTCATGTAGAGGTGGCACAACACAGGAAAATTATAAAGTAAATTTGTTTTTCATTAATTTATTGTATATACATTAGTTTATAATATCATATATGTACAGTTTTATTGTTCAAACATAAATGTTTAGTAACAAGACCGTACTAAGAAATTTTAGTCGCAGAACTCTGCCGATAAAAAAACGTAATCTACACTAATATTATAAAGAGGAAAGATTTGTATTTTTGTGTGTATGTAATGAATAAACTCAAAAACTACTGTGCCGATAAAAAAATTCTTTTACCATTAGAAAGCTACATTCACCCTGAGTAACATAGGCTATACCGTAAGACAAAAATGTCACGAAAAACTGGTATACGGTGATACCGGGCGTTTTTAGATTATACCGGGTGTTTTTAGATTATTCCGGGTGTTTTTAGGTTATATAAAACGCGTTACGAAAAACGTCTTATACGAAAGAGACTTCGTTCCAAACGCGTGTCCCGCGACGCGTCCCAAGTTTTTTTTTAAATTTCTTTTTGGGAAATAAGATTTTTCTTCGATTTTTGAACATTCACAAATAAAAGCGATTAAATTCGCGCAAATTCAATACACGTTGAGAATTTAATGATAATGATTCTCATCTTTTATATCCTATATATTACATTTACACCCGGGCGAAGCCGGACTGGGCCGCTAGTTGTTAATACATCCACGGATGTATTTTAGTCGTTATGCAAACTTAAATTTGTTTTTGCACACCCCATTTATATATTAGCTGCTTTTCGTAGCTGTGTGGCGGCCGTAAAATGAAACATTAAATACCCGTACTGTAAAGTTGCGTAAAGTAAAAAAAAAAACCCTGCGGACAATATTTGATAATACAGGCATTATGGTTTTGCTATATGAACCTAAATTTGTTTTTGGACAAAATGTAAATACACCCTTTGTTAATATAAATATTAAGAGCACTGTGGCTGGAACAATAAAAATAAAAGAAAGAATAGTTACTTCTTACCACAACAGATTTATTCAGTGGATGTACATTTCGAGAGCTAAGCTCCCATCTTCAGCAAAACACTAAACTAGTGTTTTGCTGAAGATGGGAGCTTAGCTCTCGAAATGTACATCCACTGAATAAATCTGTTGTGGTAAGAAGTAACTATTCTTTCTTTTATTTTTACCCTTTGTTAAGTGAATCCATATCCGCGAACTAGTATTTTGCGTACGTGTCTAGTCAATGGATGGTTAATGTAAGAAATTAAATAAAGTTTTGCTTGATTCCAGATAAAAATAAATCAAGTGACTTTTTCAAATTATCTTATAATCTTATATAAATAATTTTAACTTTATAGTTCAAAATTCTGTTCTTAAATATGTTATTGGTCGGTAATCCCGTTTTTAAAGAAATATAGTTAATGTACACAAAACATGTTTCAAGTTTTACAAAAATTTAGAATGCACCACTGGATTTTTCATTTTAAAAATAATAATATTCATGACGTGCTGTCTGCATATGAACAAAGTAGGTAATGCATATATGGGCTTACTCTGTGTAAAATAATCACGAAATATATTCCAGCCATATTTTCTTTGTATTTTTCCAACAGTTGGGTTTAAAACAAATAACATGCATTCATATAGTATGGTTAGTTTATTTTAAAAACAGCCCCCAAATACACAAAAAACGATATAAAATTTCAGTCGTCTGCAACCGTTTAAACTATTTCATAAAAATATTCTGACGTGAAGTTCGCGTCGCCCGTGTAGATTTTAGTTCAAAATCTCGTCACTGTGTTCAAAGTCTCCCATCTCCAGCTTGGAATCGAGTTAAAAGAAAACTAATATCTAATTAATTTTCAAATTAGTATTGCTATAACAGATCTGCAACTTAACCGTATTTTTTTTTTTTTTGACAAAACCAACACGCGTGAAATAATTATTCGTACTTTCGTAAAATTATCGAAATATTTTGAAATAATTTTTTTCGGCATTTGGGGAAATTTTGCCACAAAGTATCCTGACGTGACATATTTTCACTTATTTTGCGAAAGAAAATTTCAGCCTCCAGTTTCTGCCCAAAAACATATTTGATCTGCCGGCCTATAATAAATATTTTTGAAATTTCACTGGACGATACTGAAAACGACTATTATTGTTTGTAATCAAAGGTTACAGTCGTCTAGTAAGTCATATAGTTCCCAGATAGCAGAAAGTTCATTAATTTTGTCCATTTCAGTCTGAACCTCTTATGGCCAACTTTATACTGTTGAATTTTCGTTAGCGGTGCGCGCGCAACATTCGTTGCCTGCTAAAATTTTACTCTTAGTACGCCAAAAGAAGTAAGTATAACTTCAAATACTTATCTTTCTACAAACATCAATCTTTCGAGAAAAACATCTTTTTTTAAAAACATCTTTCTGACAAAATAAAAGATAATTTCATACTTATATGTATACATTCCAGCAGATCAGATTGTAACAAAGTAATTCCAAATTTGATACGTTTTGTTTCGGTTTAGTAAACTGTAATACTATAAACGAACCGTTTGCCATTATGCACTAGCATACCAGCATACAAAAATATTATATTTTGTTATGCAAAAGATGCTATAAGGTGTAGACACTCAAATTCATATTATGCTAAACATGCAGCCATTGCAACGACGACTGTTTTCATAAAAAACTACTCAAAATGCATAAGTTTTAAAATGTAAACTATTTGAGATATATTACTAGCATTTATTCTATCTTATAGAAAAGTCGCGACTTCTATATTTAAGCTCATATTTTCATGAATTTTTGCACATGTAAAAGTAAATTAAGTGTAAAACCTGTTTGAGTTAAAAAAAGGAAACATCAGTACCGTTGATTTACCTGAATCAATTACAAAAAATAATTTTAATACTTGTTTAAAGGTTCAAGTTAGTTTTAAAAAAAATAATACCGGAAAGATAATAAGCTAAGTACTGTTGGATTGATTAAATGCCAATTATTTGTTAGTGTATTTGAATAGAATAAATTTATTATTCGAAATAGCCAACAAGACATATGGCACATACATTATTGGTGTCGGTCGGATGACCAGACCTAGGGGTCCGAAGAAAATTTTTCGACATTTCTTGCACAATTTGTCACCATTTATGGAAATGTTTATATAATTTAACGAAATGTTAAAATTCATCACCCCAATCTGGCTATTTTAAAGGTGGTTTTTGGGGGTCGAAAAATGTTTTTGGGCTCCAAAATTGGAATTCAATCCTATAGTAGCAAAGTTCCTCTAAAATTTTAATAAAATCGACCCAACAGAACCAGACTTACAAATTTTATGAAAAAACTAGTTTGCAGATAGTGAGTTAATTACTGAAGGGCGTATTTAATTAGTGTAAATGTTTGATTGATAATAATATTAAATTAAGAAATAAAATAGGATTTAAGGGATGTAAGAAGGTGTTCCATAATAAAACTTCACCGCCTGCATTAACAAATACACTATAATGTCGGCAAGGCTTGGCTTTACGACACAAGTTTTTTTTTCACTTTACGCACTATTGCGTCAAGAGTCATTTTACCATCGCTGTATAGGCATGAGAAGCAGCTATTTTATATAGGGTGGTAAAGATGTACAAAAAAAAATTCAATGTGTAGAATGAATGACTTTTTCCAATTTGCTAAAATTTTATATGAACGTTATTATTTAATACTATGTCAATAATAATTTGCAATATGCAAGCACGATTGCATAACAATACATTCAAATTAGGTGCATTTTCCAGACAATGTTGACTGTGGTTATATCTGATGATAACATCCAGCAGATGGAAAATTTGAATCCAGTGAACGGAAAATAGGAAACCGATTGTCATAATGTCGCTGTCTAACTGTTTTGTTTTGTTTTATAACACATATTAGCTAAAACAATCTTTGAAATTACACGCCACATGACTATTTATACGACTAGACTTAGACCTGGTACATTTGATCAAGGCCTGGACACTCTATAATGCTTTCTGGGCGCGTTTTGCAGTACCCTAGGGATGAGCGATATATCTGTGATTTAATCACTGGTGCCAGAAAAACTGTTTTCTACTGCTACTCGTTTATGAAAATACCTCTGATTGCTGCTTTACAATATTAGGATCAAGTTATCATTCTTTACTATTGATACTGACATCAACACGTAGCAGTCACTGACAAATTGAGTTTTCACAAATTATGAAATATCTCAATTCTTGAAATGTCAGTGCCTCGAGACGGTACGGTCGGTCAGAGCTGGGCAGTAGTTAACTACTTTTTTTGGAAAAGTAGTTGTACTCTAATTACTTTTCACCACATAGTAATCGTACTCTATTATTTTGAATATCTATCAAGTAATCACAAAAAGTAGTTAAAAATGTAGTTAACTACTTAGTTCTAACTACTTTAGGTAGTTTAACTACTTTTTTGTAATCTAACTACTTATTTTGAATTTTAACTACTTTTAAAAATATTTTAGTATATTATATTTAACCGTCGTGTTTTGCACAAGTTCTTATTCGTTATGCATTTTTCTGGATTCTGGAACACGATCAGACATTTTTTTAAATAATGAAATATCAGTTGCTTGAGTTTTAATTTGAAATACAACGTGGAACTGGTAATCGCATCGTTGCTATTTACAAAATTTAATAAAAACACGTTTCGACCATGATATCAGCTCTTTTCAAATGAATATAAATAAAAGATCCTACAAAAATAATAATCATTGAAGAAAACAAAAATAGCATTAAGTTAGAAACAATTAACAATCCTAGACTGTCAAAAAGAAAGATTAAAATATACAAAACTTGATGGCAATTGACAGTAATATACCTATATAATTTTTTTAAATATCGTTTTTGGACATTCTAGGTTGTAAATTGTTTTTTGTAGAATTTTTGATTTATATTCATTTGAAAAAGACTGACATCTTGGCCGAAACGTCGTATTGTTATTAAATATAAGTTTTAAAATAATTTTCATATATTATAAGTTCAGATTGTACGACATAAATGAAGAGATTTATATTATTATTATTATAGTAGTTAAAAAAAAAGTTAAAATTTTAACTACTATAACTACTAGTAGTTAGTAGTTTAACTACTTTTAAGAACGAGTAGTTTAACTACTAAGTAGTTTAACTACTTTTTTACTTAAGCAGTTAGTAGTTATACTCAACTACTTTTGTCAAGTAGTTTGCCCAGCTCTGCGGTCGGTTTAGGATAAAATCTCAGGTTAACCGAACGCGGACATTACAAGATGAAATAAAGCACGTAATAGAGAGTTATCCTTCTAGTTATTTATTTATACTTGTGACAAGTCATTAGTGCTATGCTTTGAACACTTTTTAATCAGTCGTGATAAATATAATCACGACTCGTATTAATCGATACATCGAATTCATTGTTTCTCTTTGCTTTGTAGTTGATTAGCGGTTATAATTTGAAATTGATCCGGGTAGCCTCAGTAAACATTACATAGAGATGATGCAGTCGTTATCCGCGGACTCATTGATGTATGTTTGATATATTCACATGAATGCGTAGTCGGGTTGATTATTCACCATAGTAAGCGAAAATAATGTGTGGATATCATTGTCCGAGAGACTACAATATTATATGTGGAAAATTACTTTTAAAAATTCTGTGAGCCTCATCCACGTAAGCTCGCGTTGAAAGTAAAACTTCTTTAGTCGTAGCTGTTATAAATTTATATATTTAATTTTTTTATGTCGAATTTTGTCCCCTTTAATTTTTGGGCAGAAGTTTTAGGAGTCCCCCACCCTCGTCTACGTAAAATAAAACAAGGCATTCTTTTTTCTCTGTCATTTTCGTAACCGTTCTTGCTCACAACGCGTCACAAGAAATTTGAAACAAATACCTTCGCTAAAAAAATTTTATTTCAAAAATAGTATTATGGTTTGTACTCCACGTTTACCTATAAATTCATCTTTGTTGTTTCTAACTACTGAATTAGTAAAATCGCATTTCCTCTGTTTACTTTACGCATTAGTGCGACATTTTACTACTGCTATGCAGACATTAAAACAAGGGGATCGTGCAAGACAATTACTTATTACGAGTTACTGTCCACACCTAACCAAGAATCAACTCGTTACAAACGTTAACGATTCTCATTTGTTTGGACAAATACTAGTTAATGATTTTCTATTTGGTATTATAGAGCTGTATACAAATTCCATTCATACCTCCTAGTACAACTATTAAAGTCAAAAACTACGTACGTTTATTGATATCTGTGTATATTGACTTGAACTATGGGATATTACGTGTGGATTGGGAAATGAACCAAATACCAGCCAATTGACGAACATGTAAGTGCTATGGTTAGAATGCCATGCATGAAATTCCAAACGTAGTTGTATTAACCGACGATGTACAGGTATTAGCTAATATAATCATCTCTACACACGTTTGGATAATTTTACTATACCTAAGTACGTAAATATCACGGATCTCTAATATACTGTGGATTGTAAATAGCGGAAATTCACTTAACTTTATTAATAATACATTTCCATGAAAGTGCAAAACGTGAAATTTAAGAGTGCCCTTAGATATTTTTTTATTCAATGTACCGTTAATAGGAGATTATTACCAATATGTCAAACAGAATATTCATAAACCACACCTAGCCCACTACTTATTGGTGGTTGTTATAGTTAATTAATATTTCATTACTAGTGGGTTAAGCCTGTCTCCGTCAGGCGCAATTGAAGTTCAAATATTCAAAATGGCATTTTTTTTACATATATTTTACATATATTTTAGAAGATCCCCCTAAGTTATCTCCCGTTGACCTAGGAAGTCTAAATGTATGGGTCAAATTCAAATCTGCAGCGCCCTGAATTGAAGTCCCACGCTGGGCGAAAAATTATTTTTTTAATGGTTTTATAATTGCCTATACATGTCAAAAAACTTACATGAATTAATTAATTAGTACCTGGGAGACCAAGCTTTGCTCGGAGAGTTCAATAAAGATGGTATTAATTTGCCGTGATTTTTAAAATAGTATACACAAATCTATACATTTTTTAATTAATTCTTTTCTCATTTAAAATAACAATTGAAAAAATTGGTAACAAAGAACCAACAAATAAAAATGAAAAAATACCGTTAAAATATTTCAGATACATTTTAATGATATTAGAGTTTCTCGATCGATAACAATAACTCGCATACAGGGCGCAAAACTGTGGCATGTGAAGGCTGTGATTTAACTGTGCGTGATTATTTACGAAGATTTGACATTAATAAACAGTCAAGTTTAAATTCAAATCGTCAATAAAAATATAAACCCGATTTTCATACTTAGAAACCGCGGTGAATTTATTATAAAAATATCGGGCCTTAAAATTCTTATATTACTTATATAACAATAGGTTTAGGCAGTCAGTGCGTTTAAAAGTTCAACAAAAATCGCATGTATTTATTCAGTGAAACTAAATAGTAAATATGTTACTTAAAATTACTGTGTTTATAAAATTAATAACTGTTCTATAGCAATGAACTGTCAATGCCTCTAAAAATTGACTAAAAATCGTATGCTCCCACTCAGTGAAATTTTACCATATAAAAGTGCTATTTTGTCATTATTTATGTGCAAGGGTCCTTTTGCATTAATTTTCACGTACCGTTTTTCTCTTTTGATATGTTCCGTAAAATCGAGTTTATACATTTTTAATGCTTCTAAATCTTTATAAAGAACTATTTAAACTCACTCTAATATATAAAATGTATGTAGACATTTCTTCCTTTTCGTTTAAAAAATGCTTGAATCGATCTGAAATTAATTGAGTGAGTTCTAAGCAAAACACATTTTTATTTTCACTTCTCTGGAGCCGAAATTCTAGGTTAGGATAATGTTTAATACGCCATGATATAAAAATAACATACCTTATGCCAATTATTGAAAAATTAGTTAACTCTATATTTACCTACTTAATATTTCTTCTGTTTTATTAAAATAATTTACGTTTCATTTAGTATAATTTATTAAAAGGATTCACTTTCAGTATTTTGATACAATTGCTCATTTCTAATTCCTTAAATGATTAAATTTGTAAGAAAACGGGGGCTTCCAAGAATAAAACTTATCTTGATCGATTTTTCGTCCCCCAAAATCCTTTTTCAGTGAATTTCACCTAAATCGTTAGTTACAAAAATAATAAAAAACTTAAATTATTTGACTAAAAAATTATTTTAAAAACAATGGTTTTCTTTTGCACTAAAAAGTAGAAAATAATTTTGATCAGAATAATTTTAAATATTAATTGTAAAGTAAAATATTGCTGTTTTTATGACCGCCCAATCTGTAAAAACAAATTTTGAATATCCGTTTGTTAGGTTATAGAAGAAATATATGTAGATTCCAAATTTCATGTTTCATAGTTTCAGCAACAGCAACTTTCTCAAACCTAAGCTGTAAACTGTGAATATGTTAAAAACATATTGGACCATAATTATATCTGACAACACTGTGACTCCTGAACATATTTTAGACGGAAAAATGCGGTTTTCATATTTTGCATACAGAAGTATGACGCTTGCACTAAATTGTAATATTCACATTTTCAATGTTTCCTTTAATTAACATTTTTTACTGCTATAAGACGAAAAATAATCTGTAAACTAATAACTCACTGCGCACGCAATTATTCTACACTTTTTTCAACTGATTATTAGCTTAATTAAAAAATTTGTAATTATTTGCAAACTTATTTGACATTTGATATCAGAATGATTCTGAGTTTGTTATTGGTAACCAAGGCAACCAAACACCCATTCATGGCCTATTATGTTCTATGAAGTTTTTTCTAAAAACCCCCCTATTTTGACCCCCGGGGAAAAAATCGAAAATCCGGCTACGTAAGGATCTGTCCCGTGTTTCGTACTATAAGTGTGCCAAATTTCAACTTCCTAAGTCTGCTGGGGCCTTCTGGAGGGTCTGGAAAGACAGACGGACATCTGGACATCCGGACATCCGGACACACAATTGGAAATTATATATGTAGATGATTAGATAATCGGGCCTATTCTACTAACGATAACAATAACAACGGTGATTACCAAGTGCTTAGCAAAACAAGTTCTCCGGAAAATCAGTGGTGTTTGTTTTTTATTCGGCTCAGAAAGTAACTACCTAAATAGCGTGTTCAACATTAGTGATTACAAACAATGCTTATTTTTGGAATCACTATGGTAAGAGCAATCATTAAAACTGAATATAGCTAAATATCTAACCCTCAAAAAAACATTACGGTGTAAACTTGAAGCTCGTGCGACAAAAATAATTGATTGTCAAGTTTCGAGAGTGTAGTAAGAATAAAATTAACAGAATAAACTCATTGACGACGAAAAATAAACTCATTGTGTTATAAAGCATTTATAATTTTGTTTCGTCACTCGTTCTTTCAATTTTATTCTCACTATACTCTCGAAACGTGATATCAATTATTCCTGTGTTCTCTCACGGCAAGATTCGATTCTAGTTCTAAAAAATCTAGTGCTCTCACCACTACGCCACTCGTTCGATCTGTTATGATATTATAATGGAAAGTACCACGGGGTTTAAGATAATTTATAACTAAGCAATTCAAAACTAGTTAAAATATTCTTTGACAATGTTTAGTGAATATTCTAAATTGACTTTTAGTGTTCTTTGTTCTTCTTTGGAACATGCAAAATACGTTAAACGCGCTCCATAAGCGCCACATGTATTATTAAATTTACCACCATAATAATATATCGTATGTACTTACGCATACACGAAACATATTATTATGTAAATCCTTGAAATATAATAATTCATATGGCGTTAGTTCTTAGTTAGTTATTCCACTATTTTGTGGATGTAAAATAAACGCTCCCCTACTAAAATACGCTACTTCGGTTCAGTCGCAGTATGTTAGCATTGATAAAATGCCAGGGGGGCTCCTATATTCTATACGATGGTTTTTAATTGGTGATGAACGCTGACTCAACAAACTAGTTAAATTAACTGTTAGAATTGCGTCCACGAATCAACTGGCTCTGTTTTTAGAATTATGTGGTTAGTGTACTCAACTACTTATTTGTTATTAACAAAACGCAAAGAAATTTCCAGGTTATATATAGTTTAATGAACACTGTGTTATGGAAGATCATTTCTTAGATCGATCGTGTTTCCCATAAGAAACAAAAGTATTTTCTTAGAAACCACTTTCATTATTTTTAATTTTCAGATATACAGAATAAATGAACACGTAATAAATAGCACGCAACGTTCCGCTACATCCTCGGAATTACCTATAGTACGAGGTGTGCCCCAAGGTTCCATATTGGGGCCACTTTTTTCATTCTGTACACGAATGATTTCGCTAAAGCCTTTGCAAATAATAGAACTATACTTTACGCGGACGATACGGCGGTAGTTTATGAGCACAAAAATACAACACCATTAATTCAGCAAATTAATAGCTCAGTGACTGATATTAAAGAATGGTTTACTGAAAACAGCTTAACATTGAATTTAAACAAGACCAACCTTATAACTTATATTGACTCTTACAAATGGCGAATGTGTAGCCCTAAAAGATTGTGTAAAACTATTAGGGCTGCACATTGACAAAGATTTAAAATGGAATACACATATCGAGCACGTAGGTAAAAAAATAAATAAGTAGGATTTATATGATATGAGCAATTAATAAAATTGTACCACCAGCTATTCTTTTAAATATTTATCATGGCTTTGTGGAGTCAAATCTCCGTTTTTGCCTGATATTTTGGGGTTCATCAATGAAGATAGTGGACTTGTTTAAAATTCAAAAGAGGTGTCTCAGAGCCATTGAAAATGGTAGTATAAGACAATCCTGCAAACCAATATTTAGGAAGCATGGGCTGTTAACAATTTATGATCTTTACATATTAGAATGCGCTGTTTATGTTAAAACCAATAATTCGCTATTTGAACGAAATGTAAAAGCTCATGAGCATAACACGCGAGATAAAGAAAATTACGTGCTAAACCAAGCTAATGTTAACGTCGGCGTAACAAACAAAATGTTAAAGGTTTTTAATAGATTACCACCTAAAGTGAAAGAGCTACCCATAAAAAAGTTTAAGCAAGAGCTCAAAAATTACTTAAAAAAACACTTTTTATTTTATGAACGAATATTTCTGTCAGCCATATTGATATTTTATTGATGTTTTATTTATATTTTATTGTGTTTTTACTTGGAAATTGTTAATATTGACTCATTCTACACTGTGCTCAGTATGATGGAATAAAGATATATATTATTATTATTATTAAATATAGGTCATTTTAAAACTGTTCTCTTGTTTTCTTGGCAAATAAATTTTCGCAGACAAAAACTGATAGAAAAAGCTATAGAAACTTTACAGTGCCTGTCTGCTCGAGCTTTTCACTTGTCTGATTATAAAATGCTTTTAATATGAAAATGTATAGTAGTACTTACTATTTTAAGTGCTTACAAAAGCTCAATTGGACTACGAAACATGAAATTTTCATTTCCACTAACACATTTTAATACAAAATTTGTTGTCTGATTGAAAACAGATGAACAGACTTTTCCAAAAAGGTTATTTTTTGTACTCGACAACTTCAAAGCCAAAAAAATATCGTAAAATTTTAAAAAGTTAATTTTGATTTTTATTTAGTACCATTCCCCACTTCTGAAGTTGGAATGGTAAAATTGTTATTTTTGACAAAATCTTTCGATTCCTTATGTTTACTATATGCGTAACATTTGAAGCAAAAGCAGACAAGATATCAAGAAAATAACAACGTTAAAGTATATGTCTCTTCTGCGCATGCACAGATTTTCCCCAAAAATAATAGAGCTCTCCATATTTGCATATAGATCCTTCCAAAATTTGGTTTCACTCTGTTCCTCCGTTTGATCTGTATCGTACATACAAAATTTTTCCAAATAAATGTTTTTATACTCGGGGAGTTTCAAAACCAAAAAAAAAATATTGTAAAATTTAAAAAAATCAATTTTGATTTTAATTAGTATCATTCTGAAGTTGGAACGGTAAAATTGTTATTTCAGATGTTTACAGTTAGCGACATTTGAACCAAAATCAAACAATGTCCTTTGATATAAAATTATTTCCGTCTAAAATAAGGATAAGCAGACGCAGTAACATAGTCCTATTGAATTTTTAATTAAACACCTATAATATTATAGCTGCTATTAACAAGATTCCCAATTTAAACAAAAGAGTGTTATAAGGGCATAATGCGTGAAGCATCCTAAAAATACGGTTAATTAATATTGATCTATAATTAATAGCTTCAGGGATCTTGTTATCTCGTTTTGTTTTTATTACATTGGCAGCGTTACTATAACCACATAATATTAAACTGGAGATATTCCCAAGGAGGGAATTTTAATTTTCTTCAACGCATTTAATGTAATCTACTTTCATGTTGGTAATGGCTTTTTCGTTAAATTTTTTAAATTCTCTTTATTCTAACTTCGTATTACAGAAAAATATTTGTGTTGAATAAAGATAAAAAGTTTTCATGAGAATTAAATAGATTGCATACCTCGTTGCATAATGGGTTATATTACGACGAGTTGTGACATTATGTAAAAACTTGGTGAATGGTAAACTGCATATGATATGAATAGTGTGTTTGGTATTTAAGTGTAGTGTAGATAATTCCGTGAAATATACAATGAAAAGTGTCTAATTGTACACTTTTCATTGTATATTTCATGGAATTTAGCAAAAGTGTCAATTGATTCTAGCGATTGTCAAATTCAGACATCTATCACGTGATCTGCACTACACTAAGGTCCCTTGTTCAATAGTCGGGACTGTTAGTGTTTACACTTTTAGTTCGACATTGAAATACTAAACAGGTCAGTGTATAGCACTTTTTAGACTGGAGCACGATACTAAACACATCTAATATGATGCGACTGTGTCTGTTAATGCAATTATTAAATAATAGAATAGAAAAATAGAATTTATTGATCCAAAGACATACAAATATGTATAGGATTCGTCAAAAAAGAAAGATATGTTTACAAATCATTTCTAACAAAATCACCTTACCTATCCAGACATGGTTTAAGAAGAGCAGTCTTTAATTCTCTTTTAAATTTGAAAATGTGTAGATTTTTGAAACTGAAGCATTATTAGTGTATTTGCCATATGGCAACATACACTATTGGCGTCGGTCGGATGGCGGAACCTAGGGGTCGGACCAAAATTTCTCGACGTTTCATAACCTCCTAAACACTTTGGCACCATTTTTGAAAATGTTTATATATATATATGTATATATATATATATATATTTATATACGTATATATATATGTGTGCGGGCAATAACTTTCGAAAGAGTTAATTGATTTTAACGAAATTTGGGCCGCGCATTGAAATCCATCACCGCAAGAAGCCTATTTAAAATGGGCCTAATCGGGCCATTTTAAGGGTAGTTTTTAGGGGTTGAAAAAAGGTTTTTGGGCCCTAAAATACCGAAAAAATTCTCCGAATCGTTTCAAAATTGAAATTTAACCCTCTGGCAGTAATTAAAATATGTCCCTAAAATTTTAATAAAATCGACCTTACAGGACCGGATTTAAAAATTTTATGAAAACATTAGTTTGCAGATAGTGAATTATTTACTGAAAGGTGTATATAACTTGGTATAGAAGCTCCATTGATAATTATATTGCAATTAAGAAAAAAAATGTTATTTTAAGGGGTGTACTAAGGAGTCAAATTTTTTATTTTGCCCAAAAACCAAGTTAAGTTCGCATAATAAAGCCACACTGCCTGTATTAGCAAATACACTATATTGTCGGCAGGGTTTTGGCACTGCGACCCGGGTTTTTTATAATTTAATTTCAATAAAAATGTTACACAGCTTAGCAGCAAAAGTCAGCATAAAAAAGCCTCAGATCATATCCACATATCCCCGTTATGAATCGAATCCTTCTGAAAGCGAAACTAACGATATTCGCTGTGTCACTTGGTCGGCCGTTTGGTACGATGCATTATAAAATATGTAATTACGAAATAACGATTGCAAAATAACAAAAACAGTTGATAGTATGATGTCGTTATATAACGAGCGTCGTTGTTACCGATGATGGATTGGGTCTGCGTGGTCTGTGACAGATCGCTGTGACGTGGTCAACTCAAACTGTCTCCAACTCGATAAGTAATAATATAGCTATGCATCGTCACTCATCTATTGACTGTGCGATGGAAATATATTTATTTTTTTTTGTTCACAATTTGGAGAAAATTTATTATTATGCGCTCGACCAGCCAATAGGAATATATCCTAGGAGCTTCACTTTTACCTATAGAAGTTGGTGTTCATTCAAAATCGGTACAGAAAATGTTTCCAAATTATGAATGGGCATTGAATAAGTTATGAGCACGTTCTTGTGACAAATTTTAGAATCATTTAGTGATATTATAATAATAATAATAATAATGATGCGTTTAACGTCCGTTTCTCGACTTTATGTCATAACAGACGCCATTCGCACCATTACTATTTTCCATCTACCATACTTCCCGTTATTTTTCTACATTTTTAAAACTTCAACTTATGTAATAGCAATGGGCGAATGAAGGAATTATAGGAAATTAGGATAAGGTAGGTAATTATTGAACTAGGAGTTTGATAGGTCGTCGGCTATGGCCTCAAATAAGGAACCATCTCGATATTCATCTGGAATTAATTGAGGGAAACCATGGAAAACCTCAATCAAGATGGCCGGTACAGGAATTACCGTTTCTCGGCGAGAGGCAGTAGGAAAATGTCCCAGCTCCATCTGCCCCCGCTGGGATTCGAACCCGTAACTCCCGAATGCGAGTCTAGTGCTGCCACCACTACTCTACCCAGCTCGGATATTAATAAGTGATTGGTAAGGTACTGGGAACAAATGTTAGATTTCAGAAATTTGCAACGTTTTGTAGACTACATATTTTTTGATTTCATCAGGCAAGCTACAAATAACGTAAAATAAAAAAATAAAAATAAATAAAACTTTGTAGGTTAGAATCTCTGTTGATATTTCCTTTTGAGTTCATCTCGTTTTCCATTGGCTGAGTGTGAGAAATAGAGACTAGAAACTTGAAAATACGTGACTAAGACCAATTGAAAATAGATGGTGTTGAAAATACATGAGTTTGTGTGTACTATGAGTTGATGTTGCAAGCAGAACCAACTTCCAGTCGGTATCGGTTATCTCTGTACAGCCATCCCACTTCTGAATGTCTATAGAGTATAGACTATGCGACAACAAACGTCTGTTTGCCAGATGTCGTCTCGAATAATGATTTGAATGATCGTTGCCAAACGGCATAAACAGTAAACATGGGAACAAATTACGTGATTAATTAGCGTAAAATATTATTAACACATTTTATATTTCATGTCTTTTATAATTATTGATCTGGAGTCATAAAATTCCAACATTTTTGTGTCATAAATACTAGTTTTACTACACATCTTGCACAAATTAGTTTACAAAGAACATTATTAAGATGAATAATAATAAAATGTTCACCCAGATTGTAATACTTTCGACAAATAAATTGATCGCAAAATATATTTTACTACTATTTGTATTAACTGTGATCAAGCTTCACAAAATTTGATTTATTGCTTAAAAATTTCAAAAAACATTTTCTTGTACTAAACATTGTATCAAAAATTTCTCTACAGCACGACATGAGATTTCAAATTGCAGCAAGTCTAATTCACATTTTTATAAAATGTTTGTTAAAAATACTGAGAAATTTAGCTTGTTCAACAATTTTTTTGAATTCCTTTTTTGTGTATAATATCTTTGTACCTGATTTTAAATCACTTATTTAGATCAAATAATATAAAATCAAGGCTCAAAGTCACGTGGAAAGAATGGTGCATACTTCTAGTTTATTTCGAAAGCATTAGCATCAAAGATTGCTCTCCATTGTTAACTAAGTCTTAGTCACTGTCTACAATTGAGTATTTGAATTTAAAAAAAACTACTAAATTTTTTTATTTTTTAAATAATATTGAAGAACGAAAAGAAAAAAAAATTAAGCCATAGGTAATTAATAACAAATTAATTAAAATGTATAAAACTTCATAAGATATCACTTGATTACAAAACGTACCAGGAATGTTTGTGACGTCAAAATGACAAAAGTTGTGCATTTGTGTATGGCTTTATAATACATACTATCAAAGTAACCATGGCAACCAGGGCCGTAAAAACATTTTGATGTCACAGAGGTTTTTGGCGCGTTATCGGATCTTAGCTTAAACATTATTTTTAAAACAAATATAACTTTTTCATTATGAAATTAAACAAAATAATAAAAGTAGTTTCGCTATAAAACTTGTATGTGATCTTTCCATTTATGTAAAAAAAAATCATTCAAAAACCCAATTTCCGAGGTGAACTATAAGCAAAACCAACGAACTGTGATCAGCGCATTTACGAGCAGAATCTCCAAAAAATTGATATGACATCACAAACGCCTTAAATCTGTTAATAACAAAACGTTCACTTAAAAGCTTAATAAAACTGACGATTGATGTGAAATATTTCAATAAAATAATAATTATTTCATTACCTCAAGAATGAAGGTTTCTTTCAACCTTTTCCGTTTTCCCACACAAAATTACAACAAATAATAGCTATTAAGCAGTACGTATATCACTTTTAAGGTCTTTCATTTAAGGTCAACCAATCTTAATGTCTCATCAATTTAATCTTTTTCGTAAACACATATCGGGATTTTCGCAAACATAATTAAGAACTGCAGCAAGGTTGACGCCCATCAAAAGTTAATTTTGTAAATATACTGTAAACAAAGTATACATATAATAATTTATGTTTTTGACAGGTCTATTAACCTTCCCGTGCTATAAAATTATATTGTTTTAATAAATTGGTACCGTGTTATATATCCGACAACACTGACAAGAGGAAATGTAACAAGATTATTTCTTCTTTAAACGGTTCAGTACCTACACTCAGTGTCGTAGATAAAGTCATAAGCGTCTTGGGTAAAAATTGAATTATGTGTCCCGCAAAACTTATTTTGTAGGAAGAAAAACAATACTCTTGAGGTTTACGCCCATAGTAGCGGTCTCTGCGGACAGCTCCTAGCTACGACGCTGCCTACACTGAAATTCAAAAAAATCTTTTGAACAATAGCAAGATATCTTGTTTATTATTCATCGACCTAAAAAGATTTCAAATAAAAACTGTTCTTAAAAGCAACCCTTATTTGCTACAATTATTCACGAGTAATTTTTTCTTCACTCTTAAAAAGATGTTGTTTATTGTTACCCCACGTTTTTTGAAAATTCTTACAAGTGTGTATTTTCCATGGAATGTTAACCACAGAATTGCTATACCGCTACTGAAATGACGCAGATAATATACAGCTTGTGATTGGCTGACGGATCTACTGTATAGCGTCCACTAATCTATCAAATTGAAAGCAAACTATGAGAAACATATTTTAGGTACATCTCTGTCTATTGATAAAGAAGTGTGACTGTCTCCTACGTCTTCATATGACGGTTTGCGCTTCTTTAAGTCTTACTTGCAATTAAAAGGAAGAATATAAGAACGAAAAAGTTATTTGTCTTTGTTTGTTTATATAATTATTGTCAAATTTTGATACGTGGTGAATATTGTTTTTCATATTAGGAAAAATCAGGTCTTGAAATAAATTAAATAAAAAGATCAGGTGAAAAGACCAATTTTTTTAAGTACGTTTTTATTCAATGTACGACGTTTCGTCGGTATTATTCCGACTTCTTCATGTACCTCGAAAATTTAGTTAATTATATAATAATTATATAATAACTAAATTTTGGAGGTACATGAAGAAGTCGGAATAATACCGACGAAACGTCGTACATTGAATAAAAACGTACTTAAAAAAATTGGTCTTTTCACCTGATCTTTTTATTTAATTGTTTTTCATGTTACAGTAAATTATTAAAACGTTGTAGTTTTTTTTTTAATGAATGGTGTTTTGCAACGTATAATCTAAATTACTACACGACATTCAAGTGTTTATCACAAAAAAAAAACAATCAATTCAAGAGCCGTAACCCAATTTCTTTAAAACTCTTGTGAGTAATTACAATTAGTTGTGCGGTTTTACAACGAGTCCCGGTGGCACAATTAATTTCACTAATTTACCAAACGTCCTACGACGGCAACATGTTATTGTGAATTAGTGTGGAAACACGCTACAAAAGTGCAAGTGACTTGGAGTATGGATTCAGAATACAATGGCTACACAAACTCACCTATCATACTGTAACGTTGAATAACATAGACGCTAAATTGAACGCTCGCACCTTCAAGCATATGAATGAAGACTAAAATTCTGATGTGATTTTTATATCTTTTCGACCCATCATTTATGACGTATAGATAGATTAGTTTGTTTTGATTATACACAAAATTGTTAAAAATACGACAAAAAACCCGGGTCGCAGTGCCAAAACCCTGCCGACAATATAGTGTATTTGCTAATACCGGCCTTGTGGCTTTATTATGCGAACTTAAGTTGGATTTTGAGCAAAATAAAAAATTTAACTCCTTAATACACCCCTTAAAATTACATTTTTTTCTTAATTGCAATATTATTGTCGATCGAAGGTCTACACTAAATTAAATACACCCTTCAGGAAATAAGTCACTATCTGCAAACCAGTATTTTCAAAAAATTTGTAAATCCGGTCCTGCCAGGCCGATTTTATTAAAATTTTATGAGCATTTTTTAATTGCAAATAAAGGGTTAAATTTCAATTTTGAAACGATTCTGAGAATTTTTTAGGTATTTTTAGGTCCAAAAACTTTTTTCAACCCCTAAAAACTACCCTTAAAATGGATTTTCTATATTATGAGACTTGAGAGAGTTACCTGCATGCAGTTTCATATAACAGTGGTAGATAAAAGACTAATAATCATATATTAAATATTGCAATCTATGAGAGACAACTGCGTGCTATGTTTTAAATTTAAAGGGTAAAGAAAGAGCGTAGTATAATAAATTATTACTGAAGATTGAATTATAAATCGTAGCTCGTAAGTATAAAAAAACCCGGGTCGCAGTGCCAAAACCCTGCCGACAATATAGTGTATTTACTAATATAGGCAGTGTGGCTTTATTATGCGAACTTAAGTTGGTTTTTTGGGCAAAATAAAAAATTTGACTCCTTAGTACACCCCTTAAAAAAAGATGTTTTTCTCAGTTGCAATATTATTATCAATCGAACCTCTAAACTAAATTATATACACCTTTCAGCAAATAATTCACTATCTGCAAACTAGTGTTTTCATAAAATTTGTAAATCCGGTCCTGTCGGGCTGATTTTATTAAAATTTTAGGAGCACTTTTTAATTGCTGTTACAGGGTCAAATTTCAATTTTGAAACGATTCTGAGAACTTTTTAGTCATTTTTGGGCCCAAAAACTTTTTTCAACCCCTAAAAACTACCCTTAAAATGGTCCGATTGGGTCCATTTTAAATAGGGTTCTTGCGATGGTGGATTCCAACATGTGGACAAAATTTCGTAAAAATCAATTAACTCTTTCGAAAGTTATAGCGCACACACACACACACACACACACACACACACACACACACACACACACACACACACACACACACACACACATATATATATATACATATATATATACATTTTTAAAAATGGGTCCAAAGTGTTTAGGAGGTTATGAAACGTCGAGAAATTTTGGTCCGACCCCTAGGTCCCGCCATCCGACCAACGCCAATAGTGTATGTTGCCATATGGCAAATACACTAACGAGATGAATAGGTTCACTGTCCACAGCTCGCGTATGGGCTGTATTCACATACATCCGCAGCCCACATATGGGATGTATGCTCAGTTAGATTGTAAAGCTTGTATTAAATTGAACTTAAACTCAATGGCATAGTTTACTAATGAACTTGACAGAATGGACAGTTAGCTAAAAAATGTGATAGGACATGAGAAAAAATTTATAATTTGTATTTATATATACGACATTCAGGAACTGAACCTCAATGTAAGTAAAATTTAAAGCAGACGACTGGACTTGGAGCAGACTTCCTTATTTGTCCAGCCTAAAATAAGGAAGTCTGCTCCAAGTCCAGTCGTCTGCTTTAAATTTTACTGGTTTGTAGAGAAAAACTATATATTATAGATGCTCGACAATTCAAGTCATTATATAAACTGGATTCTGTCATCAAATTAGATGTGTTTGGTATCGTGTTTCAGTGTAAAAAGTGTTAACATCTTTAACACTATTTGTTATACAAAAGTGTATTTCTGTGTCGTACTAAAAGTGGCAACACTAGCAGTCTCAACTAGCATAGAACGTAGCGTAATGTAGATCACGACGTGATGATGTCTGAATTTGACAATTGCCAGAATAAATCGATAGTTTTGGTAAACCTAACGTACACTCTTTAGTGTAAATATAATATATATTTACACTGCACTATATTAATATACCAAACACACCCATGATACCACATTCTTTTTCCTTTTTCCTGTTATTTCGCATATTTTAAATTCAACAAGTCAATGAATTATAAGAAATTAGGATAAAGTATATATGAGCATAAGAAACTGATTTTTTTCTGAATTTCAGGGCATAGATCAATGAGTGAGCTCACATAGCTATAATAGTATACTATCTAGTAATCCAAAGTCTATAATATATATATGTATATAATAATATACTATCTAGTAATCCAAAGTCTTAATGGCGCTATTTTGTATAATTATTCTTAAAATTAATCCGCGCTTTTAAACTTCTATCTCACTTTAATTTATGTAATGCTAATTTTGTTAGAAAGTGACAAAAAATTAACAGCACTGTAATTGTTCATACAGAATAGCACTATAAATCTTAATATGCATGATTCTTGCGGCATGGCATTGACCTACTAAGCCATATAGAGTGCACAGACTATTATTTGCCGAAAGAGTCTACATTATACGTCGTTGATTCAATTATCAATACATTAAACACACGCAAAAACAAATATAGACACAATTGAAATGTCAGATGAGAATTAAACAACCTTTGAAAAATCTACCTCATGAGAACTCTAAATCTCTGCGCAAAAGACAAAACCAATTATGTCGATTTTGTAGAAAAAACAATAGTGTATAGTGTATGGTATAAGCAATCGGATTATTTTAAGGGTGGTTTTAAGGGATTGGAAAATGTTTTCGGGCCTAAAAATGCCGAAAAATTCTCAGAATCGTTTAAAAATTGATGCTTTATCTTTTAGTAAAAATTAAAATGTGCTGCTAAAATTTTATTAAAATCAATCCGACAAGACCGTAGTTATAAACTTTAAGAAAACACTAGTTTAATAATAATAATAATAATAATAATAATAATAATAATAATAATAATAATAGTACTGTATTTAACAAAGACTGTTATTACAGGAGGGTTGGACATATATACAGTAATATTTACCATCATTTATAATAATATACATAATTACTATTCACAAAAATAATATACACTTTGTTTCCTAGTGTTTTATGTATCACTAAAAAAAATAAAAAGGTAGATAATAAATAAAGCACAATTTGAAGTGTAAATTAGTATGATTCTATTCAAATAACATAAATGATCTAATTTTAAGGGCATTAATTGTATAGTTAAATATATCATTTATTTTTTGCACTGTATCAATATTTAGTAGAAACGTATGGTAGTTGTGAATGGAGCACTGACCCGTTATATATTTGTTTAGAAATGCTAGAAACACTAGTTTGCAGATATGGATTTACTTACTGAAGGGAGTATTTAATTTGGTGCAGATGTTGATTTGATAATAATATTAAAATTGAGAAAAAAAGCGTTTTATGGGGGATGTATTAAGGTATTAAATTTCTTATTTTGTTTAAAAACAACCTAATTCCACATAATAAAGCCACAATGCATGTACTAGCAACTACACTATATTGTCGGCAGGGTTTTGGCACTACGACCCAAGTTTTTGTTTTCTGTGGCAACGCGGGAGAAACAAATGTTAAAAAAAGAATCTTGTAAAAATCAGTCTGCTTATTGCACTGGCAAACAATATATGAATAAGGATTAGTTTATTAATTCAACTTAAAAAGTGTTATTTTAAGTAGATACTTAAGGGGGTATTCTTATGTGACCACTTCGAAAAATCGATTTTTTTTTCATATTTCAATAGTAAAACCTATCGAAAATATGCTGTGAAAAATAGAGACCGAAATTCCTAGTTTTAAATAAATTACAACTCATAGTCGCTGACGAGCCGTATAAGCGACTTGTTGGCTCTTGAAACTTTAAACGCATTTATCTGGAAACATTATTCTCTAAAACTGTCATGGTCCTAAAAAAAAAAAGTATTCAACCGATTGCTTTGAAATTTATATATGTTCTTCTACTCATTAATGGTTATCGTCCGTACTAAAATTGTTTATTTTCGAAAATATTTTCTTATTTTTTTTAAACGATTTTTAACAAAAAAATTAATAAAAATCTTTTTTTCTACAGTCCGCCATTTTTTTTTTAATGAAATTAATTAATTTAGTAGGGACGATAGCGACAGCCCTACTGAACAATGGTCCATTCGATTTTTTTATTTTAGACAACATGAACAGCCGCTATTACCATGACCAATGACCTGTTTTTTTTAGTGTCTAGTTTTTTTTAGTGTCTAATTTAATTTAAAAAAAATATATAAAAAAAATGTAAAATAAGAGAAAAATTTTTTTTTATACAGTTTAAGATACAAACAAAAACATATAAAAAAATTAAAATGATTGAATGTTATTGTCGTCTAAAAAAAATTCCCTTAAAAGAGGTAAAATTTATGCGTTCACATAAGAATACCCCCTTAATCTTGTAATAAAGTCTAGAATGATAGATAAGGCCTCTCATTTTCAACATATGATATTTATGTTACGCCTAAAAACTGAACATGTGCGATTTGTTCTTTGGCCACAGATACGCGGGACAAAATCAGTCGTTACAATATTGTGACAATAGCAGAGGACAATAGGTTATTGTTTTCATATTGGTCGAACTGTAAATGAATTGATTGATTTTTGACACCATTTAAAAAAAATGTCAGCGATCTGTGGGAAATTCCTGGCAGATGGAGAATGTAACGAAATGAATTACAGTACATTTTTTATGTCAAGGTTAATAACCTACACGTACTAAATCTGGAAAATCCTTTGATATTAATGATTTCATTCTGCTTCGAATATTAATACAATCTGACTAGGTCAACCTTGTTTTGATAGTAGTAAATCCGTTTTTTTTTTATTATTTCTCATGCAGAAAGACTTTGTGATTTTTATTTAATGCAAAATTGAGCAATAAATAGCAAAAATCCTTTCAATACCGGTGTCAACTTTTGAAAGTTGATATTCGCGATCTCTCACAATATTTATTAACAATTTAACCATTGTGTTTTTTTCGATTAGATTATAAGTTTTTATATTATGGATTTATTTATGTTCATTAACTGGTATTATCTGCTAAGAAAAATTATCGCAAAATGCAAATTTCAAACATTTAAAAGTAGTTTTTAAAATTACTCTGTTTTGTGTTTTTTAGTGTTCCGTTCAAAACGTATTCATCCGCCTGTCACATAAATTATTGAAGTTTTTTAAAAGTTTTGTAGTTTTGCTTTGTATGAATTTTTCGCTAAGGACACCAAATTTTCGTTTGATCGGGGGCAGTTTCTCCTTCGCCAAAGGTACCAAGATCGTTATCCACCAACAGAACCTATATATTTCTAGATATTTTTGAAAGGTACATTTATTTTCGGATACGGATACTTTCAACAAAAAGTATCTAAAAATACAATTATCTAGACACAAAAAGTATCTAAGAACAAAAATATATATTAGATACGAGATAGTTGTCATTTCTGTTATGTAATAATTACATTGTTATTTTGCATCAGGAAGCGTCCGTCTCGCTAATAATAGCAGTCCAAAAAAGTACAATGCACTCAAACAATCAATTATTTTATATTATTAATTGACCAAAATTCAGTTCCTTATCAGTTGACTGAATATATCCTTCAGATACAAACAATTGAAAAAATACGGAAAAGTGGTCAAAAGACGTTGAACTCTGCAACGCAATAATGTATAAAATTATCAGATTTATGTATGTTAATTATGAAGGAAACGTATTATTGTTTACTTGAAAATACAAGAAACATGTATTAAACATATAGTCCGAGCTCTGACCGTACAAAAGTTTACTAAACAGCACTACCAAAAGTTTATTATTATGTATTTATTATTATTACTTGGACAAACATTTAATGGTGTGTATAATTAATATCTGATATTTTATATTTCAATTGTAAATTTACAAATTGTATTTTATATTTAAATTACAGTTATAAGCTTGAAAAAGTCACAATAAAGGGATGAAACGTCGCAATATATAACAAATATGTGTTCACTTAAAAAATTCCTTTTTCCCAACAAATAAATTGTATATTAATTACCAAGGACAAAAAAGAAAAAAGTTTATTATTATGTTTAACAGATAATATGATGAAAAACATCAAATCGGTGACAGACTACATTTTTTTAAAATAACTTTTTGTTATCAGTACTCGAGTATGGCTTTACACTGCTTGATGAAATTTTCATAGCTTATTAGAGAGTATCAATTATTTTACAATTATCATCAACGTCTCATTTGCAATATTTTTTTGCATATCTGGCATTGAACCATTGAGTCATTTGGAGAGAAGTTTGCCAGGTATGCTAAAAAATTGCAAGATGAACGTAAATAATTGATACTTCTGTATAATCTGCCATAAAATCTACCATAAAAAACAATTTTAAAAAAATCAGTTAGTCTCTCGTCGCTTTGATGTTTATAATCATTCTAGTATCTCTTAAATTCAATAACAATTTTTTAGGCTTTTTTACGATCAGAGCTTGGACTAATATTGTCTTATTAGTGTAATCACTTAACTTTATTATAGCTTTCGGACAATGACCCTGCCCATTCTTCTTAGGTAAGACTCAAGGTCTTATTTATTAACATTAAAATTTATTTTTATTCTATTACCTAGTTTATTCAGAATAATGCATCATGGCTTTTAATGTTTACCGGCAACAGTGAAACAATTGATTTTAAAATCCATATTAGTAATCAAAACATACAAGCAGTTAAAATCATATCTTTGTTTGTAGTGATGTAAGTATTTAAGGAATTTTCGATTTAAGGTCCACACCCACTGAATCGAACCGGATCGACTCGGCAGGATCAGCACTAGAATGTATCATCGTGTGTCTACTAAAAAGGGCTGAGTCGTATAATAAAAAACACAACCGAGGTCGTGGTTGAAGGCTATAGAGTATAGAAAATGTAATTGCTTTAATATCCAATTAACAGGTTGACATTTTTGACGGACCTGCTTTATTTATAATAAAAAATCAATAAAATTCACGGTTAAATTAAAAGAAAGACATGTGTCAGGCACAGACGAGCGAAATAAAACTTCTTATGTACAAATTATGACACAGACACCATGAGAGGAAGAAGAATGCATCTATATACCATAACATAACATACCTACGTCAGATCTTGATTCGTGCGACGTCAGAAATTGAATGCGTTGTTTGGCGTTTTATACCTTTTTAAACCTTTGAGGCATAAGCGCCGCATAAGAAGTTTCACTTCAAAACTATATATATATATAAGGTTTTGTTGTGCCCTAAATAAAGTTTTTATTATTATTATTATTATTATTATTATATATGATCGTTGTAGACGCTTTAAAATGGGCGTTCTTTTCTCGAAGAAACAATAATGAATTACGTCCACAAACAGTAAAAATTTTAACTTGTGTCTCTTTATTTTAAAATGAATGATCATGCAAAATTTTGCGGAAAATTATGTCATTGGATAAATAATTCTATCTTTTTATGTAATCAATAGATGCAGACAACGTATAATGTGTTCGTATTAAAAAACTTGTCACAAACTGATTTGTCATTCATTGGATATTGCAGTCATCATTCAAACATTACATTCGTCGTTCATATTCGAAATTATTAGAATATTAAAAATTTGTATTGACTTCACACTGTTTTAACCTCTTTTGTCGTAGCATAATAATATAAATAGGCTTCGTGGCACGTCAAAAATTAAGCTTTTGAACTGGAAAAGAATTTTTCAATTTGGTTCAGTGGTTGTTTTAGATATAGTATAGGTAATATAATTATTTACATCTTTTGTATTAACCTGTTGACCGAGCATGATGACATTTTTCGTCATGGAAATTTAACTGCGATCAGTTCTTAGTACGTTGAAAATATTTGATTTATAATATTAAATATCAAAGTATATTGTCGACATAAATAAAATCAGTAAATTATAAACGATTCTCTTTTATTAGTTAAGATATGATCATATTACTTATCACTGCGGAAAAAAACGAGTTGACCAGAAATTTATCCCCGATTAACAGGTTAATAAGGTTGCATTAGAGCAATAAAACTGACTCTATATCCTTTGCAAGAACATGTGCAGAAATATTCATCAAAATCCGTTCAGTAAATTTCGAGATTACTGAACACATACAATACGTCCTTTTTATATAATGTAGATGCTGGGGATCTCAGCTGTTGAGCGTCTATAAACTACAATTCTTCTTCTTATATTAGTTATAGATACGACTCACCAAGGACGAACTATTGTTTTTTAAATTAACTTACAGCAAACGTTTATAATTATTGCGTAAAATAATTTATAACAATTGATTCTCAATCTCACAATTATTATTTTGATAATAAACTATTAGTACAACTAAATCAGAAGGTGTTTTAAAAACCAGGCCATGCAAAACGGGTCGCAGGTAGACTAAAGTGACTATGTGAAATATTAAAATATGTAAAGTTGTGTTTGTTGAATAAAAAACGTACATTTCTACAAACGTAATATAAAAAATTATCTATGTTCAGTAAGTAGTCATCCTTATTGCAATAATTATTATGGAGAGACAGGTAGTCGGATGACTCCTACTCGAAACGAAATCCAGAGTACACGGTCCATTATGAAAAATATGACCACTTTGACCTCCGCTTATAGTATAGGTACAGTAGACTTTGCTTAAGTCAACGAGAATATTAAGAAAAAGGACAGGAGTCTCTTTCATATTTTTTTAGTCCTAATCAAACCTCCCGCAGTCTCACCACGCCATGTAGAATTTGAGACTACATAGTCTTGCAAGCTACAGGGTTAATGTCCTCTCTGGAAGATATTTCCTATCTTTCCCTAGATCGCGAATATAGTCCAATTTCGTCACAAGATTCAACAACGACCACAGTGTAAATTAACGTTCGCTCCTGAATGAGAGTGCGTATGTACTATATCGAGTATTCGGGTAGTTTCGACGTTTTACACTACGGGCCAATTTTCCTGTCTGCTTAGACTTTAAAGTGCTGGAACGAGATTTATTTCTTTCGACGCAAAAGTGATAGTAAAACAATGGAACGAGATCGTTTCGGACATGTTTCTCGAAAACATGTTCGCTCAAGAAAAGAAACATTCAAAGTTCGTTCCGGCTTTAGAAGTGTTTTGCAAAATCTAGACTGACAATAAGGTTTGGGAGGAGAGGGACTATAAGCCTTAAACTACAAAGAAAGGACTAAAAAAGAGGTCATTTGTTTTTTATAGGTTATGAATACGTAATTTCCACTAAATTCTTCTGAATTTCTATTTAACTAGCATAGTATTTCCAGTTTAGTTTTGAATTAAATAATGTTCATTGAACTATAAGATTTTTTTCCATAAAATCTAATTTGGTGTTGAAAATAAAAGACAATTGCGTTTAAAAGCATGCAACCTGTTACAAATCTATATTTTATTGTGTGTCCGTCAATAATGGAATCCTAATAGAAGGCTACCACAAACCATTGATATAAAAAAAATCATATTTCCAATTTTATCAATGTTTTGATTATGTATTATTTTTCAATTTTTTCGTTCATAAAATATCACCTCACCTAATAGCTTTTTATTTAAAAAACTGACCACATGTACATTTTCTTTTAGAAAAGGTTTTTTTTACACAGTTCTTTGCTATGTCTAAATTATATCTGTAAAGTACCCGATTCCCTTTCGTACGCTTCGTTCTTTTTTTGGGAGGGGGGGCGAAATGAGGGAGAATTTCTGCTCAGTTACACTACACTTTTTTATATTGGAGTCGAAGTTACTTAGGATTTCACTAATTACGAGTATATGACACTATTTCTTACATTATGATATCACTAAAAAATGGTTGGAATGATTTTGATGAGACTTAATATATACATCTTTAAAGTTCAATTCCAGATATATGTTATAATAGAAAACAGTATCACGGGTAATTGGAATAATAATAATTGCAATCAATGAGTGTTTAAATTGATTTATTTTCATTATTCCAATTAGCCGTGATACTGTTTTCTTAATATATACTTTCTACTGATACATATACATTATACATTAACAATAAGATCAGGTTTCTATCAAAATCGATATTTCTTTTTACTAATGACACTTTATTAGTGTATTTGCCATATGGCAACATACACTATTGGCGTCAGTCGGATGGCGGAACCTAGGGGTCGGACCAAAATTTCTCGACGTTTCATAACCTCCTAAACACATTGGCACCATTTTAAAAACTGTTTATATATATACGTATATATATGTGTGTGTGTGGGCAATAACTTTCGAAAGAGTTAATTGATTTTAACGAAATTTGGCCCACGTGTTGAAATCCATCGCCGCAAGAAACTTATTTAAAATGGGCGTAATTGGACCTTTTTAAGGGTAGTTTTTAGGGGTTGAAAAATGATTTTGGGCCTCAAAATACCAAAAAAATTCTCAGAATCGTTTCAAAATTGACATTTAACCCTTTAGTAGCAATTAAAAAGTGTCCCTAAAATTTTAATAAAATCGGCCCGACAGGACCGGACTTACCAATTTTATGAAAACACTAGTTTACAAATAGTGAATTATTTACTGAAAGTTGTATATAATTTGGTATAGAGGTTCGATTTATAATAATATTGCAATTAAGAAAAAAAATGATATTTTAAGGGGTGTATTAAGGAGTAAAATTTTTTATTTTGCCCAAAAATCAACTTAAGCTCACAAAATAAAGCCACACTGCCTGTATAAGCAAATACACTATATTGTCGGCAGGGTTTTAGCACTGCGACCCGGGTTTTTTTATATTTGTTATTAATAAATAAAAAGAATTAAATTTTATAATTTTGTAGTAAGTAAATTTTAAATGATATTATAAAATGCGTAAGAAGCAGAGCTTCCATCGTGTGTCCACTAGCCGACACACATCTTTTTGTATCGTACATCCTGTATACACGTATACGTAATCATTCATTCACAAGTGGTAGGTGTATAACCTTATATATAAATAAGTGATCACTTGCGATTTCAGGTATTCTTGTTTAAGTGCAGTACACCTGAACCCACCTGTCTGTTCTCTAAGCCTTTCTCCCTTCCTCTCATATTGTTATGTAACACATTACATTCACCCACATTACCCGTTCATTTATTACGTGCTTTAGGCTAATACGTAATATGCCTACATTATTTTACCCCTTAGCCGACCCAGTTTCCCTTACGTACGCATAAAAAATATTATTGTAATTATTATAATTACATATCTAGCCGGATAATTACGTGAAAATTACTTTTTTCTCGTGGTCTGTTTTTTTTTTGTGCTGTTACAGTGTTTACTCTAATTATAAGTGTAAATAATTAATATGTTAAAACGTGTATAGGTTTTTTTATGTGATTTATATAAGTTGCGTTTTGTTTTTAAGAAATTCGAAATGATTTATTATAATCGTTATGGTGAGTATTTTTTTTATATTTTTCCGATATCTCAAGTACGTTGATACGCACCTGACAGAATTATGAGGGGGGCCTAGTATCAATTTATTATTTTTACAAGCTTTACTAGGTTCGTTCAACACTCTAGGTTAAACATTTGCTTACAGGTTCAAGGTCATTTAAACTCTATACAAAACATTGATTCCGATTTGTTCAAGATTTTTCCTACTATAAGACCGACTTTTGAGTTACATTCGATATTATCTTACAGTACATGTTGTATGTGATATTGTTTACAACAACAATGCCCTAATAGCTCTGACTGTCTAAGCTATCTTCAAATAACAGTCATCCAACGTATCAATAGATGTCATTAGTGTGCAGTGTATATCCGGTCTTGCTCGTGACACCAGGCATGTTAAACTCAACAGAATCAAATAATTTAAAGTTATTCTAATCATTTAATAACAATATATTTCGTTAAACGATACTTTTTGAACATTACGCCACTCACAGCATTACTTTCTTTTGTTTATCACTTTCCCGTTATTTTCTTCTCTTTCAAATCTCAACTTAGTTAAGGGGGTATTCTCATGTGAACGCATAAATTTTACCTCTTTTTAGAGAATTTTTTTTTAGACGACAATAACATTCAATCATTTTAATTTTTTTATATGTTTTTGTTTGTATCTTAAACTGTATAAAAAAAATGTTTGTCTTATTATTTTTTATATATATATATTTTTTTTTAATTAAATTATACACTAAAAAAAGCAGGTCACTGGTCATGGTAATAGCGGCTGTCTGAAATAAAAAAATCGAATGGATCATTGTTCAGTAGGTATGTCGCTATCGACCCTACCAAAATTAATCAATTTCATTAAAAAAAAAATGGCGGACTGTAGAAAAAAAGTTTGTTTTGTTAATTTTTTTGTTAAAAATCGTTTAAAAAAATAAGAAAATTATTTCGAAAATAAGCAATTTTGGTAAGGCCGATAACCATTAATGAGTAGAAGAACATATATAAATTTCAAAGCAATCGGTTGAATACTTTTTTTAGGATCATGGCAGTTTTAGAAAATAATGTTTCCAGAAAAATGCGTTTAAAGTTTCAAGAGCGGCCAAGTCGCTTACGGCGCGTCGGTCACTATATGAGTTGTAATTTATTTAAAACTAGGAATTTCGGTCTCTATTTTTCACAGCATATTTTCGATAGGTTTTACTATTGAAATATGAAAAAAAAATCGATTTTTCGAAGTGGTGACATGAGAATACCCCCTTAACCCCATGCCGTACGTCTGATTGCTCAGTCAATTCATCCAGTCTCAAATGTTGTTTTATCCTCGTAAGTCAGAAAAGTAGTTCACAGATGATGCTTCGGTACCGCAGACTTAATTGAAATTTATCATAACTTATGTCATAAAATACTTTTTCTATATTAATAGAAACCAATACCTAGACTCTAACTGCAATTTAAAAATTGTATTCGCACAGCTTGAGCCGAGCATTCGAAGCTAGTTTATTATAATAATTATATTTGATTTTATTTACAGCTGGTAGGATATATATAATAGAATTTATTTTTTGGAAATCCAGCTAAACACATTTTATTCAAACACTAAACTAGTAATTTTGAATAAATTGTCGTATATAGTAACAAATATTGTTAATAAGTACCTGTATATTATACAAAGGTAAATCTTAAGAGAAGAAGAAATATTAAATTTTATCTACATCTGCAGAACGTCAGTTTGATTGTAAAATAATCAATTGTTACAATGCTAAATCAGAAAAATTTATTTTTTATCCACCATACACCGTCTGGACTCAAACCAGAATCTTTCCACATTCGCGGCAGAATGAGTTATCAATTACTCTACGGTGCGATATCTAAAATTTAAATTCTTCATAATATAGCAAATTGTAACGTTAAATACACTTCATATGAGAGCAATTTTTTATCTAGTATACAGCTAGACTTGCATCGACTCTAATCGACTCTCGCATTAGAGTCGATGCAAGTCTAGCTGTATACTAGATAAAAAATTGCTCTCCTATGAAGTGTATTTAACGTTACAATTTGCTATATTATGAAGAATTTAAAGTTTAGATATCGCACCGTAGAGTAATTGATAACTCATTCTGCCGCGAATGTGGAAAGATTCTGGTTTGAGTCCAGACGGTGTATGGTGGATAAAAAATAAATTTTTCTGATTTAGCATTGTAACAATTGATTATTTAACAATCAAACTGACGTTCTGCAGATGTAGATAAAATTTAATATTTCTTCTTCTCTTAAGATTTACCTTTGTATAATATACAGGTACTTATTAACAATATTTGTTACTATATACGACAATTTATTCAAAATTACTAGTTTAGTGTTTGAATAAAATGTGTTTAGCTGGATTTCCAAAAAATAAATTCTATTATATCTAGTTTATTATAATTTAACTAAAGAAATACAATATTTAGATGTAAAATATCTCGGTAAAAAATCGAACCTATACCGGAATCAAGATTGTTTGACATGACTGCTTTAAAACTACAGTTGACTACTTAAATACAATGTGGTTAGATTGAGAAACACCTTCAAGTTATGACGTAACGCTAAGCCAACAGCTGATCGTTAAAATTAACTACACTTCATTCCTGTATTAGTTAATATCCGATATCAAGTACGCGGTGTCTCTTTGCTTAGACAATTAGGAAGTTTCCACTTGACGAAAATAATGATATGCCACATTATGATAATATTAATTTTAAAAATGCTGAAAAAAATTGTTTCGATATCTACAAAAATTTCTCCGCCATTAATTTTGTAATTTTTAGGATTATGATTAAGAGTGAAAAAAATGAAACATTTTCTAACTGCAGATATATTTGGAATAGTTTATAACAAGGCTTTTTGGTTGAAATGTGAGAATATCCGGAAGTATCCAATGACTCATCTCTGATTTATATTGGTAAAAAAATTAATTACAATGGGACGCAGATCGCGCAATGAGTATAGAGTGGACAGGCCGGACGGTTACAAGTACCTAGATTTAGGAAATTGTGGGTTCTGACACTATAATTAAGAAAATTCAGTGTTATCACTTTTATTGCCCTGTTTTTTTTTTTTATTTTATTAACAAAAACAATCGCATTTTTGACAGCGTGGTCATTCATGCGAGAAAAGAACAAATGAAAGAGAGAAAAGAAAAAAAAATAAATGAACAAACCTATTGCCCTGTTTTTAATGGGGGTTCGCGACGTTTTGCTAATGTCTGGTCTTTTTCATTAATCGTGCTTGCAGCGGGCAAGCGCGGATAACAATACTGTTGTGACAGACAAGTTAATTGATTATTACTGTTATTTTCAACGGGAAATGACGTAAAGTAAAGACAATAAAAATGAAAGTTTTGAAAAAAATAATGTCTTATTCACTTTTAAATAGAGCTAATGACTACCATAACTGTCAAATAGAAATGGTCATTTTTTTTAATCTCTATTATTTAATTTAAAAAAACCATAAGACAGCAATTTGTAATTTTAACCCAAGAATTAGACTTTTTTACTCCCTCATATGTATCTTTTAGTCCTAGAATGCATTTTCCTGATCATATACTAGTGAGATAAAATGACCGGTTACTTATGATAGTAACAATTTTGACCGGATAATTTACTGGTTAATTAACCGCTATCTATAAAACAAAATGGCCGCTTCCGATTTATCTTTCTTAACAAAAAACAAAATCATACAGTGGTTTTCAACCGTTGAATCGAAGGAATTAATTAAATAATGCATTCATATGTATGTAAATATTGATTATAAAATTAATATTACGACCGGAATTTATAATCATGTGCAAAACTTTCTGCGTAGTAGGCGTAATATTCGTAAACAATCCAAATAAAATGCAATATGGCCGCACACACAAAATATGACAATCAAAATTATTATGAAGTGAAAATCAGCTAATTTATAAGAGGTACGTACCTCGAATATAATGCTGTTATAGTTCGTGTGACTGCTAGCTCACTTACCCTCGTTTTTGCTTAAATCACAACTCGCACATAAAAAAATGTATTACATTCTAGATACTTAAATCCTATTATTTTTACCTCTAGTAAGTCATTTTGGCACGCAAATAAAAGCATCCTGTATAGAACTAAACTGTCATTGTACTGTCAACAAGGAGGACAGACATTTTGTAGCTCCAACACGACTTTCTAATTTGTCTACTCTATCGTCCTTGTCTTGTTCTCCTGCTCATTGGTGGCGCAGATCTCTTACATAATTTATTACAGCATCAGGTGACACACTTAGCGTACATGAAACTGTGTCCACAAGAGCAGAGAGCTTACAGCGTATGCAAAAAACTCACGGGCACATACAGACAAACACACAAACATACGTGAAAAGAATCAAAGGCTCTCTGAAGGACAGTACTAGGATATTAAAATTTCCAACAAATTGTGAACCGAAATTAAGGGGTAACACCACTGTAACAGCCTAAAAAAACGTGTTTTTTTGTCATTTTTTTTTTGGGTAGAAGGAAAGGTAATAAAATTATAATATTGGAGGAAGTTACTTAGCGTATATTTAAGTAACAAAATAAAAAATTATTATAAAAAAATATTCAGTAATGACGGCACCACAGCCATTTTTGCGAGGCACGTAGAATTTGAGGCGCTCTGCGGCACGCATCAGTGTAGCTGCTGCAAATTTGGATTTAGAAAAAAAAAACACTTATTGTACATGCTTATAGCTAGAGAAATACGTAGGGGATTTTAAAAATATTGATTTTTGTGTGATTGGCGAGTATTTGAATTAAATCGTTAAATTTTCAACAAAAAAAAAGATAATCATTTGTTAATAAATAATGACTAAATTAACTTATCGAAAATCCCCTACGTATTTCTCTCCAAAATCTTATTTTAAAGATATTGTAACAAATTCGAATGAAAAGAATGAAAATTGTTGGAGTTATGCTGCGTGCCGTTTTGAAAAATCGTGTTTCGAGAAAAACGCATTTAAAGTTTTGAAATGCATTATAGACATTATAGACGCGCTTGGGGAAGAGCTCGAAATTACAAGAAAAAAAAATACTTTGAGGTATGAAATATTTTTCCCATATTCTAAAAGGTTCAAAGTATTTTTAAGCCTAAAAAAAAATTCGATTTTTTGAAAAATTTACAGTGGTGTTACCCCTTAAAAACAATTTATGATTCGTACTAAGATTTCGGTCTTTATTAACCTACTATGGTACAGAGTAATTACGGGCGTATGTTGTTGTAATAAAAAATGTTATATGGCTATAAATTATTGTTTCTTAGTTAAATATTATATCCTATAAATTAAAATTGAATTTTTTAATATTTAAGGAAATAATAATATTAGACATAATTTGACTACTAGTATAATAAGTATAGGGAATGTATTTGACAGAGACAGATGTAGTTAAACATGAATAACCTGTGACAGTTGTTTCGACAATTTTAAGTAATTCCCCAAAAGTGTACATGCATTTTATTCCATTGTAATTTTTACTTTATCTGAGAAAGTCAAGCTTTCGAATAATAGGTTTTTCCAAATTTTGTCGGAGGCTATTTTGAGATGTTTTTCTTCATCGAATAATCTTAGAAAAATCAACAATATTTTCTTGTAATGAAATACTCGTATGTGTAATTGTCAAACCAGATTTTCTGACAATGAGTTCTGTAATCCAGCATGAATAATTTAACTTTGCGTGACACTTTTGAGAATCTCTGCTTTAAAGTTAATTCTAGCATTGCCTCTAATTGACTTACGGCATCCATTTGTCGTTTGTTCCTCCATTTTACTTCATCCATTATTAACCTTCGGACGTCGTGTTACTTTAATTTAAATTGAAGACTATCGGAATGATTTTTTTCATTGTACTTTTTACATGTCGTTTTACGGAAAAAGCATTTAAATTGATAATAGATTTCTTTTCAAATAGGGTTGGGAATTGAAATACTGATTTAAAATTTATTTTTATCAACAACGTTATTAGAAAAAAATGTGTATTAATTATTAAACATTCATTGTTACAATGCTAAATCAGAAAAATTAATTTTTATCCACCAACACCGTCTGGACTCAAACCAGAATCTTTCCACTTTCATTCCGCCGCGAAAGTGGAAAGATTCTGGTTTGAGTCCAGACGGTGTTGGTGGATAAAAATTAATTTTTCTGATTTAGCATTGTAACAATGAATGTTTAACAATTAAAATAGCAAACGTTCTGCAGCTTGTAGAAATTAAAACATCTTATATTAAAAATGTGTATTGCTTAACTGTCGGAAATAATATGATAAAACCAACAAATAAACAAGAATTGGGTTTTTGAATTATTTTTTTTTTTTACATAAATGGAAAGATCACATACAAGTTTTATAGCGAAACTACTTTTATTATTTTGTTTAATTTCATAATGAAAGAGTTATATTTGTTTTAAAAATAATGTTTAAGCTATATAAGATCCGATAACGCGCCAAAAACCTCTGTGACGTCAAAATGTTTTTATGGTCCTGGTTGCCATGGTTACTTTGATAGTATGCATTATAAAGCCATACAAAAACACACAACTTTTATCATTTTGACGTCACAAACATTCCTGGTACGTTTTGTAATCACGTTATATCTTATGAAGTTTTATACATTTTAATTAATTTGTTATTAATTACCTATGGCTTAATTTTTTTTTCTTTTGATTCTTCAATATTATTTACGATATATTATTTAAAAAATAAAAAAAAATAGTTTTTTTTTTAATTCAAATACTCAATTTAGTTATACAAAACATATTTCGATGTAAGCACGGTCCGTAACCATGATTACGAAAACATTTGATAAGATCGTGTATTCAAAGATTAAAGCCTTTAAAAACAATCTTGTTAACCTCAGTTGGTGTTAAAATCGTAGTGTTATCGATTTCATAAAAAACGTTTAATTTTCTGTCGTCATGAGGCACTATTTACACAAAAATATTTTAGTAAAGTAACTTTATTCAGAAGATTAAAAAATCCATTAAAATATCTAGTATAGAAAAAATGAAGTAAGTGGATTCTTTTTGCTAAAAATAATATTTTTAAAGACGTAGTGGCTGTAAAACCAACAAAATTTTCTTTAGAAAGCGCTACATAAGAGAATAAAGCAACTGTAGCAACCATGGCACAATATAGTAATAGTGCTATAAAGTATGTCTGTTAAATGCACTTTTCAGAGCATAATAATGAAATTTCAGTAGATAGATAGAAAGAGATAGAATAAAAGAGAGAGAAAGAAAAAACACGAACACATTTTCCAACGACTTGATACAAAATGTAGTGAAATAACCTTGTCCTTATTTCCTTTATATATTCAAAAGCCACTGCACATTACGTAATACTCGAGTATAAATACACACTACCCAACAATAATTTTTCGATCATATCTTCAGTTAAGGCCCCAGTACACAGTGGTCTGCAGTGGGCCATTGTAGACCATCGCCATTGTGTACAGGGGGTAATGGTCTGTAGTGGCGGACAATTGTGAATCATGGTGCGCAATCCATTTGTTGTCGGTTTTTTTGACACACTTCAAAGGAATCGTGGCGTGGCGTGGCCTGTGGTGTTCACACAGTCGCCCATTGTTTGGACAGGTACCTACTTTTGCGTACTATACTATTTAAATTTTTAATCGCCCTCGAGCAATGGAAAGACTTTTAGGTTTATAATAATATAATACTTGTGAATAGTACATAAATATATAGCCGCAGCCGTAATTACTTCCACGTCCATCGCAAGTGCTTCGCCAGGCAGAAATGAGCCAAGGGCCATTGTGTGAACACCAAGTGATAGTGGCCTACAGTTGCACATTGCAAAGCATGGTCCACTATACAGACCACTGTGTACTGGGGCCTTTTGTCCGTATTTAGTTGTGTTTCAATAGAATATTGAGGCTTGGCTGAGGAACGATTTAAATAAAAAAGTAAATTAAAAAAATCAAAAAATAACAAAATAAACAGACAAGGTAGAAACAAGATCAAATGGTAATATGCAGTAGGTACAAAAAACAAGTTGTATTTTGTTATTTTGAAATTGTAAGCCAAAATTTTGTTTAGTTCAAATTGAAAATACAAAACACAGAAACTATAAAAATGTAAAATAAATTGTGTTAATACGAGAATGAAAAAATCTTAATTTAAAACTGATTAATAATTAGTGCTTACAAAGATAAAGCTTTTTACTAGACTAGAATCAAATTATCCATTGTGTTCCACAATTAAATTAAAAGCTTCTTGAAAAGAGATAGAGCTATACGTAATTTAATTCTAGCAAGTATTAAGACATACGATCTGTTGTACTTGCAAAGCTTTTCACAGATGATATCGAATTATTTGATTAAAAAGGTGTGACTGTGATCTAATGCAAGAAAGCTTTATGTTCCTAATGTGACGTCAGCAAGGACAAAATGAAAGTCTATCATCATTTTCATGAAATGGCGATGCTTTAAAAGCGTAATGTTTTTTTTTTATTCTTTTGTATCGATGCACTTACCTTTTCTGTATTTAATGGCATAAAAAAATTAATATTTTTTATATGATTTAATGATTGAATGAAGTAACACGTTACGATTAGAATAAAAGTATATGGCAAAAAGTAAAAAACCCGGGTCGCAGTGCCAAAACCCTGCCGACAATATAGTGTATTTGCTTGTATAGGGCCGTGTGGTTTTATGCTTTTATTATTTAAATAAAAAATTTAACCCCTTAATACACCCCTTAAAATAACATTTTTTTTCTTAATTGTAATATTATTATCAATCTAACGTCTACACCGAATTAAATACACCCTTCAATAAATAAGTCACTATCTACAAATTAGTGTTTTCAAGAAATGTGCAAGTCCGGTCCTGTTGGGCCGATTTTATTAAAATTTTAGGGACACTTTTTAATTGCTACTAACGGGTTAAATGTCAATTTTGAAACGATTCTGAGAATTTTTTCGGTATTTTGGGGCCCAAAAACATTTTTCAACCCCTAAAAACCACCCTTAAAATGATCCTATTGAGCCTATTTTAAATAGGCTTCGTGCGGTGAGGGATTCCAACATGTGTGCCAAATTTAGTTAAAATAAATTAACTCCTTCGAAAGTTATTGCCCGTACACATATATACCTATATATATATATATATATATATATATATATATATATATATATATATACATATATATATAAACATTTTTAAAAATGGTGCCAAAGTGTTTAGGAGATTATGAAACGTCGAGAAATTTTGGTCCGACCCCTAGGTCCCGCCATCCGACCGATGCCAACAGTGTATGTTGCCATATGGCAAATACACTAATTAAAATACATATATTAATTAATTATGAAATAGTGAAATAATGCACTTCTGGAATCAAGAAATATTTTAAAAAAAAAATTCAGTAAAATTCGTTTAATAGTTTTTTAGTTAAATTTATTCAAACACGCATGCAAACTAAGAATGCTTTATATTTGATTATTTATTGTTAATATTTTTTGCGTGGGATTCAAATAACTAAAAAGACTTCGCCTTTCAGAATTGAATGGTAACGATCACATACATATATTACGTAGGTT
The DNA here is from genome assembly GCA_034508555.1 of Venustoraphidia nigricollis. Taxonomy (NCBI): domain Eukaryota; kingdom Metazoa; phylum Arthropoda; class Insecta; order Raphidioptera; family Raphidiidae; genus Venustoraphidia; species Venustoraphidia nigricollis. The sequence continues at coordinate 906,104 of JAVRKA010000018.1, read as the reverse complement.
TTAATAAACACAATAAAAACAATCCGTCAGGTCCTTGGCACGAATTTTGAGGTGACTGTCCAATAACTCAAAAAAGAATTTACTAACAATATCATACAAGGTGTTTTCAAAATAGGAATCTAAACTTTAAAAGCAAATTCAATTTGAGAAAACAGGTCAAACAACAAATTTCATATTTTTAGATCATGAGGTAACTAAAGACCAGTTTTTTCAGTTATAATAATCCTCAAAAAACAACGTAAACTTGATCTCGTGATTGCAACAAAACTAACTAAAATAAACTAAAATTCCGGTGTGCGTATGTTCGTAGTTCTTCTCCTTCTAAACAGTTTGACCCAGTAGGTGGCGCTGTTGTCGAGATTCAGAAATATATTTTTAGTGTATTTGCCATAAGGCAACATACACTATTGGCGTTGGTCGGATGGCGGGACCTAGGGGTCGGACCAAAATTTCTCGACGTTTCATAACCTCCTAAACACTTTGGCACCATTTTTGAAAATGTTTATATATATATATATATATATATGTATATATATATATATATATATATTTATATACGTATATATATATATATCTATAAGTATATATATGTGCGGGCAATAACTTTCGAAAGAGTTAATTGATTTTAATGAAATTTGGTCCACGTGTTGAAATCCATCACCGCAAGAAGCCTATTTAAAATGGGCGTAATTGGGGCATTTTAAGGATAGTTTTTAGGGGTTGAAAAATGTTTTTGGGCCCCAAAATACCGAAAAAATTCTCAGAACCGTTTCAAAATTGACATTTAACCCTTTAGTAGTAATTAAAAGGTGTCCCTGAAATTTAAATAAAATCGGCCCGACAGGACCGGACTTACAAATTTTATGAAAACACTAGTTTACAAATAGTGAATTATGTACTGAAAGTTCTATATAATTTGGTATAGAGGTTCGATTTATAATAATATTGCAATTAAAAAAAAAATGATATGTTAAGGGGTGTATTAAGGAGTAAAATTTTTTATTTTGCTCAAAAACCAACTTAAGCTCGCAAAATAAAGCCACACTGCCTGTATAAGCAAATACACTATATTGTCGGCAGGGTTTTGGCACTGCGACCCGGGTTTTTTAATTTTCCGACCAATTTTTTTGTTTTTTTTTTATTTCTCACATAAAAAAACATGTAATCCCAAATTTTCAGCCTCCCAGCATCTCTCAATTCAATGCTAGCAAGGTCTGTGGCAGAACAACGTCCGCTTGTACTTATTTGTATATTTTTTTAAAATAATAATTGCCATTTTTTGTAAAATATAAAAAAAAATCATTTATTCAGCACAAAAATAATTCAGATGATAATATGTAAAAATCGGCACCGTAGCGTCATCTCTCCGTGGCTTACTACTATGATGATAACGCGATCTCTCGGTGTAAAAATGAAAAGCCAAAATGTATTTGTATTCTTGTAAATAAGGATTTTTAGTAGATCGTTTGCCGATTTATCGATCGCCTGGATGCAAATTCGCATTGAGAATTAAATATTTAACGCTGACAATAAGAATGAATGTAAATGTACAGGGGGAATAAGGAAAGTGATCCGGTGAGTGAAAGAGAAGATTTGCGGATATTCTTAAAATATATACAAAATAAGTGACGCATTCTGATTTATGTTGTGTATTCCATATTTTATTGTGTACACATGTGCTTTTTTATGACAAAATGACTAGAATCTGACACTAAATTAAATTAAAATTAATAAAGTGCTTTTTAAGGGCTTTTATGGAACAAACTGAATAATGGTCCAAAGAAAAATAATGAACACGGCCATTTCGCATTTAAAAGAGAGTTGTATTTCATTTAAAAACAAAAAAAGATCACGTAACAATGAATTAATTTTCATGATTAATTAACATAGTTCGTAAAAGTATAATTAAGTTTAATTACGGTGCATTCTTCTCCGTATAATACAGTACACTATCAACGACTTCTCATTTTGTATAATCTGCGAAACCATAATAATGGAAAACTTTAATAGTTTAGTACCTAGTTTTTTTTCTTATATATGTATGCGAGAACATGTTTTCTCGTCATAGTTTGCATATTAAGTTGATTTTGTTCACTGACGCGACAGGATTTTCTAAAACCAATTTAAACGCTAATGATCTCAGTTGTCGAACGTCTATAATCTAGTCTAACCTATAAACAAAGCCCAGCAAATCATTCAGTAAAAAACCTGATATATACAGATTTAACGAACTAACAGATTAAATTTATTTAGTATAATAGCTTAAGCCGCGAAAGTGGAAAGATTCTGGTTTAAATCCAGACGGTGACGTGTTGGAATAATACATTTTTCTAATATAGTGTTACAACAATGAATGTTTCTTAACAATTATAGCAGACTTAAGCTATTATACTAAATGAATTGAGCTGGTACGTAGCTACAAGCGTATGTAAAAAATCTACTAATAACAGATTAAAGTTCATACGAATTACAAATAACTCAGAACTATTTTTTGAAGTTACACTTGTTTTGACGCATTGTGAAAAATGATGAGCGTGATTTTTTACGATATAAGATAAAAATTAACAGGATGAAGCTGCTCGCTAAACCATTTGCCTTGGACATTTTGTTAGTTTTATTTTAAGCATGTTTGCCAAACATTCAACTGATGGCCCAGTGATCGAAACTGTAAAATAATGAATATGACAGATTATTATTATTATTATTAGTGTATTTGCCATATGGCAACATACACTATTGGCATCGGTCGGATGGCGGGACCTAGGGGTCGGACCAAAATTTCTCGACGTTTCATAACCTCCTAAACACTTTGGCATCATTTTTAAAAATGTTTATATATATATATAACTTTCGAAGGAGTTAATTCATTTTAACATTTGGCACGCATGTTGGAATCCATCACCGCACGAAGCCTATTTAAAATGGGCCCAATCGGATCATTTTAAGGGTGGTTTTTAGGGTTTGAAAAAAATACCTAAAATATTCTCAGAATCGTTTCAAAATTGAAATTTAACCCTTTAATAGCAATTAAAAAGTGCTTCTAAAATTTTAATAAAATCGACCCGACAGGATCGGATTTGCAAATTTTCTGAAAACACTAGTTTGCAGATAGTGAGTTATTTACTTAAAGGTGTTTTTAATTTTGGTGTAGACGTTCGATCATCAATAATAATGTAGTTAAGAAAAAAATGTAATTTTAAGGGGTGTATAAAGGAGTTAATTTTTTTATTTTGCCCAAGGCCTGTATTAGCAAATACACTATATTGTCGGCAGGGTTTTGACACTGCGACCCGGGTTTTTAAAATTAATATTATTTGAAATTATGGACATAATCAATTCACATATTATTGAAAACATTTGTTAGTTGTGAATATTACCGATAATATCTCACTCCAGTGTTTTTATTATTTTAATTCATAAAATTTGAAAATATCTGAAATTGCAAATTAAAAATTCGTGTTTATTCATGCCAAAGATTTATGACTTAGGTATAACGCCCTTACAATAGTACACACACGCAAATTTTTTTTTAGTAGTATTTAATAAGTGGAATTGATATTTTGTACAATTTATTTAAAAAATAACATCCATTTATGTAAAGTTTATGTGCATATAAACAGAATATTCATAATGCAACTCCAATAATAATATAATTGGTCTGTCTGGAGTTATTTCAGCTGAAGTAATACGTTATGCAAAATTGTTATGACAGGAATATTTATTAAATGTCTAGTCGTGGTCTAAACTTGGTTCCCGCCTTACTTCGGAACTTGGGGAATACCCGATCAGCGGTAATAAAATGTTAAATTATTTGTTTCAATCATGTCTGCAGTTTCGTCGGCGTGAATAAGTTTTTTCTCCCTTCAAGGATTGGTTGGAATTTCAATAGAAAAGCATAATAAAAATGGCCTTAGACTGTGACTACACATAATTTCCCATAAGAAAATAGAATTTTAAATCGACCCGGCTTGAAAAATAATTAATCGACTAAAACGATATTTTTTTTTAAATCGTGTACACATGTATTTAATATACTTTTTTATACCATTTTCTCTTCCAAGATTTTTCTAAGGATTGTGATCAAAATTTAGCTTGAAAAACGATCTTTTTCTATGTAAATCAATCATAAATATTTCTGGTTTATATATTATGTGATATGTATTGACGCATTCTTCACTCTTCTACAGTATTATAGAATAAAGAATCTATCTCTATCTAATATAATTAAGTCGCTATAATATTATGTTCTGTAAAAATATTTTTAAATTACAAAAAAAAAATAAAAAACATGACTAACATTTAATGTTTGGTTGTCACTGATATCCATTCTACAATAGTAGAATGGTGATCCTTAAATCCATCATTGTCTCTACACATGTACTCTGAAGGTAGCAAGAGAAGATCCACGTTATAGTGTAAAATTAAATGACATATTTCAACTATATACGACATACAGCCAGGTCCAATGGTTATTTGCCTCATATGTTGGAATCTCGTTCTACACCGATGCTGCGATATGCACTGGCAGATTGGTGTACCACCGTTCGCTTTTACTCTAGTGGTTAAAATATTCCATTAGCTTCTATTATATGCACACCGGATGGCCATTAGATTATATCTTATAAAAACAACTTACGTTGTAGGGTTCCGTACCTCAGAATGAAAAACGGAACTCTTATACGATCACTTTTTTATCCGTCTGTCATATTGTGACATTCCAGTAATCCAGATACATGGCAATCTGACGCGTTTCTTATGCAATATCTTGCTGTGTCAATGTTGGATGTTGAGTCATCGATTCACCTTTAAACGAAGTGTCAGTGGCCTTCCAGGGTATTAATTAATTAAATAAAACGAAACCACTTGCGATTACTGTTCAAAATATTTTTTTATTTAAAAAACGTTTCTACCAAATTTTGGTCCTTTTCAATTTATTAAAATATATTTTAATAAATTGAAAAGGACCAAAATTTGGTAGAAACGTTTTTTAAATAAAAAAATATTTTGAACAGTAATCGCAAGTGGTTTCGTTTTATTTAATATTCTATTACTGTTGGTAGAGTCAATACTATTAATTAATTAATTAAGTTTGTGTTTGACGAAATTTGTTATAAAGATTTGTGATTTTTTATAAAAGTGAATCGTAAATATGAACAAATAAATATTATTTACGAAACGACTCTTCTTTGTTAATAATCCAATGACTCGGAAGCCAACCAAGAGTTTTATATATTAGGTAAAGTAAAACGATACGTCTCTATTTATCGAGAGTCACTGATTCGATTTAAATGAATTTTTGGGGTTCCTTATCTCAGAATGAAAAAAACGGAACCCTTATTGGATCACTGTGTTGTTCGTCTGGCTGTCAAGATTCGTTTTCTCAAGAACGACTAGAAGTCTCAAATTGAAATTGATATCAAATCTAAAACCTTTACAGCCCGGTAAAAGCGTCCAATTTAATGCAATAAAAAGAGACAAACTTTAAAAAATTGCGTACTTATATTGACTCTGAGTCACTGATTAAAATGTATAGGGTATTTCCTGTTGATTTAGAGTCTTGAAATTTGGCAGGAAGTTAATTTTTGATTAAAAACATAGCAAGACCTTGATCTATTGTCTTCGACTGAACACACTGAACTGTGAAAGCAAAGACAACCGTGGAAATATTGACGCGTTCGGCGACACGAAAAGCTGTGAAAAGGGCCTTAAGCCGCTGTTTTTTCCGCTGAAATCACTGCTGGGACTTCGCTGGCTGCCATGCTGATTTCCAGGATGGAAATGTCAAACTCCGGTGCGTAGTTACGCGCTGGATTTCAAAATTAGATCCGGAGTTATTTTTCGTGCTTGATTGAGCAAGAACCAATCAGAAAACAATATCTTGTCACGTGGACGACATTCCAACTGTCAATGCGCACACAGGAAAACCATTTACAAATCCAGCTCCAAAACACGCATCGTGTGAATTCAACACATACAAATCGTCATAAAATCCAGCGCCAGAGTATGTTTGCTACCTAGCGACGAAATCAAGCAGCGAATCTAGCGGCAAAACTTTAGATACGAACTCTGTGATGTCCGATTGCCAGCGTACACAAAGCGTAGAACTAATCCATCCTTTCCACTTGAACTCATTAATCATTTTAACCCTGAAATAGGTCATCGACGGTTGCACAATATTGCCAACCAACAGCCGGCAACATAGGTATCGTATCTATGTTTGAGTGTATCTAATGTACCGACATGTACCTATCAATAGTAGATCGTGCATGTATTAGAGATGAGACGAAATAACAGTAACAGCTAATTGCAAACTGTTACTTTCTCCTTTCTGCTACGATTTGGAAAATAGTTTATAGAAGTATTTTTGACTTTTTTTACACGGCTCCTAAATTCCTAGTAGTTATATCTCTGTCAGTTGACATTTAAAAATATTACAAATGTAGTTATTATGATGTATCAACTATTTTATATATATTTTTATAGTATGCAACTCGATTTTAGTGATTTTATGACTCGTGTGACAGCTAAACTCGGTAATGCTCGTTATTAACACAACGTCATTACTCGTCATAAAGTAATGCATTACAGTCTAGATACATAAGGTACTATTATAAATGATGATTTCGATTTGCATGAAAAAGAGAATTTTATAAATTCATAGGTACTTTCCTTTACATTAGACAAAATTGATCGTCAAAGAAAATGAAAATTGTTTTTGCAACTGCTGTTAAGCACCTTGGGGAAAGATTCTTTAATATTTAGTTTGCAAAACATGCACATATATATTCCGCCAGAGCGGCTGTATTTTTCAGTTGTTGAACTGAAAGTAGGTACACCTATACCGGATAAGACTATAAGAGTAATTGAAACACCTACTAGTTCCCCGATGTGAAGTTTGCAACGAAATTTTTCAAGAAGCAAATGGCAACATAATATCTAAATACATGCGAGAAAGTTAAGGATGAAGTAAAAAAAATAGGTAAAATGAATTCTTAAGTTAAACGGTTTTATTGTACAATCGATGATGAACTTAAAGCTAGAAAATAATTATGGATAATCAATTTACAAATGTTGCAATCGATTACAATAGATAGGAAATCTATTTAAAATGGACGCTGCCGAACAATTTTAAAGATTGCGTTTAGGGGTGGAATAATTTTTTGGATCCAAAAACACAGAAAAAATTACCAGAATTGTGTCAAAAATAAAATTTAACTCTGTATTAAATTATCAAATGTATCCCTTAAAACCAAGCTAACCTTGTTAATGAATGACGTCAGCTGGGAGACAGTTTAATATCTACCTCCACTACTATTCAATTAAACGAAATCAGCTCTGTATAGCAATAACCTTGTCTAAGGACTACTGTCTTAGCGAATAGTGAATTGCTTACTGAAGGATTTTAATCTGGTGCAGAATACTGAATTTAAGAAGAACATATTAAGGGGTTCATTAACAAATACATTATTTTAAATACGATATTGCACGTAGGTATTAGCAAATAAATATGTTGTCAACAGTGTTTGGCATTGCGACCCGATTTATTTTTTTGTCTTTTTCATTGTACAGTTTCCTTTTAACCTGAGGATATGGCATACAGGAAAACGCTATTTTGTACATTATGTACATAGATAATGCAATATGTCGCTCCCTATGACGTCCCTTATTCCCTAAAACATATTGTATGCACAATGCTGCAACTCCCTGTCCGTCCAACAGGAGCGATATGCCGCAACCGTCACGTTGGCTAGTTCAGTCTCATCCTAACTTCAAATCTGTTGCGTGGAGCGACGGTCGCCTTGACATCTCAAAACAGGGTATTCCAGTACGCATTTGAAAGTTGAACAGTTTCTAACAGCAAATTTTTTTTTACATAAATCGTTTGTACTAGTACAAAAAGGGACTCTCTCACTCACTATACCTATACTTTTGCGCCTTCTCTCGATCACAAACTTTTAAACAAGTGTCATGTAGGACATTTTATTGATTGTCTTTTGATTTATTTTTATTGTCATTTATTAGCGGGTTAACTAGTTCCTTTATACTAGCTCGCGGTTTATTCTTTGTTCCTGCTATTACTACTTTCATCTAGCTTTACTCTGCATTTGGGAGAAAAAAAATTTAAAATGATTTCGATTCATTATGCAAAGAAAAGTCTGAAATCCTACAAAATAATTCTACAGAAGTTTTGTACAAGCCTTGCAATGTAATATACGTACAATGGCAAGAGCTCGTCGTTTTGAACAAAAGCCTCGTTCTGCGGCTTCAACGTAATATAGCAAAACATTTCATTTTCAGACATATTTCACTATACTTGTTTTTGTAATGACTCAAATTAATTAAATTTCTCAATAGTAAAAACAGGATGTCTATATTATAATATATTCTTTCCTTCGAAAAATAATAAATTGGAACACTCCTAAGTGTTTTGTCTTATTTATGGTAGTACATATGTAAATCGTTTATTTATATCAAATAAACTGTAAAAAACTGGACTAAAAGTCACATGGGAAGAATGGTTCATATTTCTAGTTTTATTTTGAAACATTGGAATCAAAGATTGAATAAGATTTTTCATAGAGATTAGAGATTTCTGAACCGTTAATAAGTGCATTTTACATGCACATTGCACACACACATCTAATAGATCGTGGGTGAAAAAGGGGGCATTATGAACAGCTGATAAACAGTCACTTCAACGAATCATTTGTTTCTCAGATTTCAGAATTTTATACAGAGAAAACGTCCCGTGTCCATATCATCTTTGGAAATATTTTGTGCAAGTTTAGTTCGTATGTATTCGTTTATGAACGAATCGCCAACTGTTAATGAAACAAACGAATCTTGACGAAGATTCGCGAAGAATCAAACTTCCCGTCTCGTGTAACACAGAAGTGTTGGACGTTTCAAAGTCCCTAAAGATATCCGCCGTGAATACTGCGAACCTCAGTTGACTGCGGCACAAGCCTTTTTCTTCGTCGCTCTCTAACCCAAAAGCCCATATGAACGTGAAAGCTTTTGTCTCTGTGACACCACGTTCACCTCTTGCATCTTGTCTACTTACTCTCCATCTTTATCTATGCACTGTCTTTCTCGCTTTTACTTGTCAACAGATACAGTTCAACAGAATAGGCCGTGAGTTGAAAATAAATGATATTCATATTTTTTACAGGAAATTCGACATAAAAACAGGACTCTGCGACTAAATACAAAGTTTTTTTAATCCGTTACAAATTTATTATTCACACGTACCAGACAGAGAGGCGTCTGGAACCAACATACTTTGTAGAATTTAATTTTAGATATATCTTTTGAACCTCTAAAACCTCTAAAACTGATTTAAACTTAAACCTGTATAATTAGGCGATTAAATATAATCAAAAACTAAAAAAAAACTATCTGAAATTAATTTTGTTTTTAAAAGTCCCTCAAGAATTAGTGCAACCATTATTTGTTTTACAAAATCCTCTTTTGTGACGAAGTCCAGCATGTCTAACAAAAAAAATTAAAAGCTTGCTCGTATAACTGTTGTATAATATTTTTGTTTTATGTGACTTTAATCTGATTTTCACGTTAGCTACCAAGAATTGATCTGCTCTGACTACATAAAAAGAACATCTAGTCAAATCGACATTTATAGAAAAATAAATAGAATAGAAAATTTATCACTAGTAAAATAAACAATATGTGTCATTACTGGTAGGATTACCATTCATCTGGGTTTTCCCGGATAATCCCTCATTTTGAATGTGTTCGGGGTTATGCAAGCTTTCGAGTCTAAAAATTCAAGATTTTTGTTGTATAGACATCTTAGTAAACTACTACAAGACTTGCAGAGACGTTAAAAAATAAAAAAGCACATTCCAGGAAAATAATAAAGTTTTAATTACTTATTTTTGTAATTGTTGGTATTATTAAATAAATATATAAACAAATAAATTAACAAAAGGCTACTGCATATACTTTTCCACGATCTTCCTGTACATTCTGTCGTATTCACCGACAGCCGCCGACAATCGAAACGCATTTCATCTATTTTGTCGATTAGGTAAAATCAGAAGGACGTGAGTCAGTTTTAATAGCTAAAACTATCGTTTTTTTTGGTCGGTCGCTGATTGTTGGTCTTCTGTTATCGCTTTAAGTCTTAAGACTTTATTTTCTCAAAATGATCGTTTCGTAGATTAATTAATTTCACCTTTACACAACTCATTAGAACTTCCTATTTTATGACGCCACGATATGGTTTTCTGTCAGTAATGTCGATGCGTTTTTTTCTATGATAAATCCAAGAAACAAAAACAGATATTATATATAGTTCAGAGTACTTCGCACGCTGTGCTGAATGGTGAATTGTCATCTATGGAATTGTCTTTATTTCTATGCAATGCAGTTATTTTGTGTTCGTTGAGCTCTTGTTGAAATGGTTTTATTTTTGAACAGACGCCTTTGTCGACGTTTTAATTTTTTTTTCACCTACTACTCTTTATGATGCATCTAAAAACTGTCAGAGGATAAGATTTTCCAGCGGATTTTTGGAGTTGAAATATCATTAACTCATTATAAAAATATTGTATCCCTTTTTGTGTAGAAGATAAGTAGGTGGTATTTAGCATGTGTTATTATATTTTAAGAATATGTATTTGATTACTGTAAGAAAATCATAAAGAAATACAAAATTTGATTTTGTAGAAAAGCCAGGGATAACATTATTTTAGCTCTATTAGTATTTTTATTTATATCAGTTATAAAAATAGTTTTATTGCTCAATTCAATTGCTGAGCTCGTACATTTAGTGCCAGTTTAGTGTTATATAAAATGAAATAAAATAGTGGCCATTTTGTAGTTTTGACTTTATTGCCGAATCTAGTTTTAAAGTTTGCTAAAATATAATAGTAATGCTCAATGAAATATTACCTAAAAATATATTATTTTATACTGAGAGCTAAAGTTTGCTATTATATTATGAAATACCCATTGTTGACGTTACAATGCAATATTAGAAAAATGTCTTGCTCAAACAATGTTTGAGTCCCGACGGTGGCATTATTTGAGTAACATATTTTTCTAATGTAGCATGGTCAATAGGTATTACATAATAAAATAGCTATCCTCTGTATAAGAATATGTTAATTCTGTAATGCTTCAAAACGAGCTATATAATTGTTGTAAACATTCATTGTTACATTGCTAAATTAGAAAAATGTATTTTGACAGTGGAGAAAAAATAATTTCTAATTTAGCAATGTAACAATGAATGTTTACAACAATTATATATCCTCTGTATATTTATATAGCTCTGACGTACTAACCGTAATGAAAATTATTATTATATTAGATTTTATTTTTGTTCCAGGTGGTATTTTCATCATTACCGTACTCTTAGCGCAAATATTATTATCAACAGCTGAAGAAAAGTGGAAATGGCAATCTAGAAATAATGCTCGAAATATTGACTCTAGAGCACCTGCCGTATTTAGACCACAAAATGATTATATAGCGAAGTAAGCTTTAAAAATTAAAAAAAAATTATTATGCTTCTGTGTGTTTTGAATGGAATATATAATAAATCCGTCTAAATAAATGGACTTTTTTTTTCACTTGAAAGTTTAAAATAAATATGTAAATGTTATTAAACATTCATTGTTACAATGCTAAATCAGAAAAATTTATTTTTATCCACCAACACCGTCTGGACTCAAACCAGAATCTTTCCACTTTCGCGGCGGAATGAGTTATCAGTTACTCTACGGTGCGATATCTAAACAATCAATTCTTCATAATAAAGCAATTGTAACATAAAATCCACTACATGCGAGAGCTGATTATTTTAGCTAGGTACTGCTAGACATGAATCGTCTCTATAGCGAGAGTTATGTATAGGTAAATTTCCATTTTTTTTTTTCTTTATTAATCCAACCTAGGTACATCAAAGATGTAATTCAAAGGTAGATAAAGAGCCTGGGCCATGCCCACACCTATGTATATTATATGGAAATTTTTAACTACGAAATAAATATAAATATAGAGACGATTCATGTCTAGCAGTACCTAGCTAAAATAATCAGCTCTCGCATGTAGTGGATTTTATGTTACAATTGCTTTATTATGAAGAATTGATTGTTTAGATATCGCACCGTAGAGTAACTGATAACTCATTCCGCCGCGAAAGTGGAAAGATTCTGGTTTGAGTCCAGACGGTGTTGGTGGATAAAAATAAATTTTTCTGATTTAGCATTGTAACAATGAATGTTTAACAATTAAATAGCAAACGTTCTGCAGCTTGTAGAAATTAAAACATCTTATATGTAAATGTTAATTTACGAGTTAAAAAAACAAATACTCTGAATTATTTAATTACTGTATCGTTATTTTTTTTGCAGTCGTCCTTTACCACAATACGAGGTCGGTGAATTCCAAGAAGGCATTGCACCACGTCCAGCATTCAAACCTCCAGATTTCCAGCCACCTCGTGATTTCTTGGACAACAGACGTCCTTCATTCGGTGGACGTCCTTACCAAAACGGTGATCGTTATCCAATAAATCGTCCAAACGGAGGATCATATGGTCAAGCAGGACTTATAGACAACAATCGTTATCCGTCCGATAATCAATTTAACAGACCGACTGGATCTTATGGACATTCCGGCCCAGGAGGAATAAATAGATATCCTTCAGTTGGAGTCAACGGTCCAGACGGTCAGTTTGGTCAAAGACCACTAGGACCAACTGGTATTGATACACATGATCGAGATACTACCAAGATTTTGACTGGTCCTGTTCCAAGTTGGGAGAAAGAGCCGCTCATCAAAGATTACGATCGATGTAAATGCGCTGCTTCTTTCAATTGCAACTCCCCTGGTATTTCATTTGTAAGTATGATTTTTAATTAGCACTGTGTGTTATTCATCACCCATATAACTTGACGACTTTGGAACAATGATTAAAGTTTCAAAGAACAAGTTTATGTGCCACAAAACTGTGTTCCATGAGCGTAATCATTTAAAACCGAAAGAAGTAAATATAAACGCAGGGTTCATTTTTATTAGGGAAAACATTCTATTTCTTAGATCGCGAACTATTAATCTTATTTGGGCTTAATATGAATCAATGTTTAAAAATAAATTTAAAAAAATCGAATTATTCTTTACCCATAATGTTAGATTAGAATCCAAGTATTGGGAGTTTTTAATTAACAAAAAAAAAGTACAATAATAATAATAAAATCATTGTAAGTTTCGACCCAAAATTTTGGGTGCTTTTGAGTACAAAACTCTCTTAGGAATTCTGTCTTCTTTATAATAATAATAATTAATTGAGAGTCATGTAAAGTTATCGCTTTGGAGCCTTAATAATTTCTCGCGCCCCTCTATTTATTAGTGTATTTGCCATATGGCAACATACACTATTGGCGTCGGTCGGATGGCGGGACCTAGGGGTGGAACCAAAATTGCTCGACGTTTCATAGCCTCCTAATCACTTTGGCATCATTTTTAAAAAATATATGTGTGTGTGCGAGCAATAACTTTCGAAGGAGTTAATGGATTTCAACTAAATTGGGTACACATGTTGAAATCCATCACCGCAAGAAGCCTATTTAAAATGGGCCCAATCTGGCTATTTTAAGGGTAGTTATTAGGGGTTGAAAAATGTTTTTGGGCCCCAAAATACCGAACAAATTCTCCGAATCGTTTCAAAATTGAAATTTAACCCTCTGGTAGTAATTAAAAAGTGTCCCTAAAATTTTAATAAAATCGGCCCTACAGAACCGGATTTAAAAATTTTAAGAAAGACTAGTTTCCAGATAGTGAACTATTTACTGAAAGGTGTATATAACTTGGTATAGAGGTTCGATTGATAATAATATTGCAATTAAGAAAAAAAAATGCTATTATAAGGGGTGTATTAAGGAGTCAAATTTTTTATTTTGTCCAAAAACCAAGTTAAATTCGCATAAAAAACTCACACTGCCTGTATTAGCAAATACACTATATTGTCGGCAAGGTTTTGGCACTGCGACCCGGGATTTTTCTATTTTCCGGTAGCTGCATATCTAACCTATTTCCTCTTTGGCAATTCGACTAGTTTAACTTGCTTTATCAGTTGGTACAAAATACAATTAATCCTAACGTGTCGTTTTCCTTTTGCAAACCCGTGGCTTTTAAATTTCTATGAAAATGTTCGTTTTGATGATAACATTTTCTTTTGTGTACAGGGCCATTGCGATGAAGGAAAACAATATTGTTGTTACAACAGCAAGGGAGACGGTAAAGCGGGATTATCAGTTCCGCAACGACCAATCAATTCCGCTGAAAATGGAGTATTAACAGGTCCTGGTGGATCAAATAATCGACCAGGGGGTTTCAATCGTCGACCAATAGATCAAGGTCCTGGACTTTTAGTAGGCCCAGGTGGACCTACTGGAATAATTGGAAGGCCACAACCGTCTAGAGGCTAGATTATTTTTGAATTGAAAGCCAACATAAATTTTTTTTGAAAATTTTTTGAACAAGAAACTTGTTTTTATAGGTCAGAGACCGTTGCCATATCCTGGAAGGCCTTATAGACCATATCATTCGGCCGAGAACGATATTTCAGTGGGTCCTGGAGGTTCCTTCGGTTTTTCCTCACCAAACAGACCGTATTCAGGTTATTATAGACCTGTACAATCTTACCCGTATTATGATAATTATAAATGAAATATTTTATAATTTTTGCACATATTTATTAAGTTTTGTCCATATTAATAAATATTTCTATAGGTACCTATTTGAAATAAATTTGTGTTTGTAACAAATTCATGACATACAGCGCACAAAATTCATTCGTCGATTTTTTTTCCAGAAAATCCAAATGTGCTGAAATGTAATTATAATATGGAGTTTGAACTTATCTGACTTTCAGTTATGAAATTGTGTTTATCACAGACAAAAAAAAACTACTTCAATGGTGTTTATTAATGTGAACAAAGCTTTAAGTATTAATTCGCTAAAAATATTTATTTAATTTTTTATTATTATTGTAAATAAAATTGTTATACGTATATTATTTAATAATAAAAATATTAACTTTTAAATATAATTTCTAAAACAAGTTGACAATCTATCAAGAATAATAATTTATGAAAATCCGTAGGTAGTTGATTTTAATATGTTCGTAAGAAGCAGATAATCTTTCACAATAAAATCAGTGGTCTCTAATATTTTCAAAAATATATGCACCATTCTCGGACAATATTTTGTTTTGTAAACTGTCATTGAAGACGATGTCTTCAAGTTGGCTGAAAGAAGTTTAAAATGGTAGCAGAACCTAGTTCATTCATTAATCCATTACTAGCTTTCCGTCCTATACATTTTGAGGAAACTGACATTATTTCGAGCAAGATTTTTCAACCGCATCGCTTAGCTTCCATTTCCTTACGAAATATGAAAGCCACACGGCAGCAGAGCACAGTTCATACATACATCTGTTACTAGCTCAACCTAACAGGCTTTAATTGTAGTACAATCAAAATCAGACGATATTTCGGACAAAATTATCAACTGCATCACCATGCTTTCATTTCCTTACGTTCTGGAAAACCGTGTATAATGTGTTTTGCTCTGAAATATTCACCAGCATTCATGACAAAGTTCATGTTTAATTTTCGATGCTGTTTTTTCTTTGACGCAGGAAAAAAAGTGAAGACAAAATATACGAGGCCATATTTATTTACGTGTGTACATAGTTTGTTTAAGAGACACTGTTTGATCATGCACAAGTTTAGGCATTATCTCATCTTCAGTTTTCAGCAGCAAGCAACGGCTAATCGTTAGTTAGTTAAAATGGAAAGTGTCACTGGCGTAAGCGACGTAGAGGAAATGTGTCAGCGTTGTATAATAAGGCTCGCATAACAAATTCCATCGCCGACAAAGTTAAACACAAAGTATTTTATAATAACGCGGATACTCTCCGATGCTTCGTTGTTTTCGTTAACGTTGTTCACTTGTTTGTATAATAATATATTGTAACTCGTATAGTTAGTTCAGGTCGATGACGGTATAGTGCGGCTGCAGCTCAAACCAATTAAATTCGGTAATCGGCGATAAGCAATGCAAACAAGTTATCAAACTTATTACAATAGAATACCGTTTATCCGATTTCCGATTCCCCAATATTATTGTTTATCTGACAGATCATAAGTAAAAATTAGGTCTTAAAAGATTAAAAATTAAAATAGAATGAGGTGGTCTCTTGTACCAAATGCACCACATCCTGAAAGGATTTTTATGCTTCCGCTTTTTACTGGATCTAGTCAGTAAATAATCTAGATCTTCTTATGAGCTCCAGAAGATTTGCTACTAGATTGCCCTGTTGAACTATTCCATCCTCATCAATATAATGGTTGTCCTCCTATAAGTTAAGACCTTACGGAACAACTTATATATTTTGTTAAGGCCAACCAACAGTCAAGGTTAGTACCAGTTCATATTTTCAATGAATTATTTTTTTAATAATAAATTGAAAATCCATTTGATACGTTTGCCAGTTCTCAGATTAGAACCTGAGAACTCAGGGATTGTAATAGAAGAACTGCGGAAACTACATATAAACAACGACATCGCAAAACGCTCGGATATTCTTAAGCCCTCAAAAAAATATTAAAATTGAAGTTTATGACTAAATTAAGATGAATTGGTACAAGCCTTTCCTATCATATAAATGTCACTGCAAATAAAGCTCTAGGTATTATGTCAACTCTTTTCCCGCTCTTTAATAAAAAATCAAATCTAAGTTTAAATAATAAAATGCTTATATACAAACTGGTAATAAGATCAATCTTAACCTACGCAGCTCCTGTCTGGAGCTACACAAGTAGATCTAATATTAAAAAATTGCAAACAATCCAGAACAAAAGCTTAAGAATAGCGGGAAACTACCCTAGATGGACACCTATTCCTAAAATACATACAGATTTAAACATAGAGTACATTAACAATTTTATAAAATCTTTAACTGAAACATTCTTTACAAAAATCGAGTCTGCTGAAAATACATTAATAGCATCAATAGGTAATTATCAAAATAACAGCAAACATAAACATAAAATGATCAAGCACATACTATAGAACATCTTAAATCTGATGTTGGTCCACTGTATAGATGCAATCCAAAGTCAAAATTTACATATTAATATTATTATGAATACGTTTTTTTAATGTATTTTTTCCTTATTGTAAAAAAAAAAAGATTTTTTTTGTAGCACCCGTTATTGTCAATAAAAAAATGTTCGCGGGTAAAAGTGTTTAACTGGAACCGCCATGTAAATTAATGTATTTTTGTTTTTGTTTTATATTATGACAATAAAACTCTTTTATATATATATATACAAGCCTTTAATTTTTGAGGCTCAAAAATTAAACTTCTAAATGTCGTAAAGCCTAGATTATATGAACTCTTAATTAAAGGTGGCAATACTGGCCCGTATAGTGTGAACAGAAAGGCAGACAGTTGTGCCAATCATATTTCACGGCTACAATTCACATTTAACGTGACAGTCACGTCAATCACGTACGGCTACTAAGTCAAAAGGCCGCTGCCGCTAACTCGCTTTAAATATAACTTCCGACCTATATGTTCACTATAATACTGCCGTACTTAAAGAGAAAACCACATCTACATTGAAATAAATTTGAAAAACTGAAACTATAAAAAAGTTATGTCTGTCTTTTTCCTGTTCTCTTTTTTACTTATGCTGGGTTGCACAAAACAATATCAAAAAGTTGGATTTGACAATGACCTTAGATTGTGATAATATAATTACAGTTTTCGTACATGCAAGAGCTGTCTAATGTCGTATGCAAAGTCTCTGTCATGCACAACATTAGATTGTATTCACACAAATGCTTGATTTACACAGAAAAAGGTCGTTTTTCAAATCAATTTTTGATTAAAATGCGTAGAAAAATCTCGTTTCGAAGTTAAAATTATGCAAAAAAACTATGTATACACGTATACACAGTTTAAAAAAATATCATTTCAATCGATCAATTATTTTTCGAACAGAATCGAATTAAAATTCTATAATGCTTTTCTTATAGAATACGTGTGATCACATACTGTCAAGTGTCATTGTCAAATCAAATTATTTGA
Source organism: Venustoraphidia nigricollis (assembly GCA_034508555.1). Taxonomy (NCBI): domain Eukaryota; kingdom Metazoa; phylum Arthropoda; class Insecta; order Raphidioptera; family Raphidiidae; genus Venustoraphidia; species Venustoraphidia nigricollis. Next base: position 887,974 of record JAVRKA010000018.1, on the reverse strand, counting down.
CAATCCTTTCTGCAGCTTAGGATTAGTGACGTATTTTAAGAAATATTTTCGGTAATTAAAAGAAAAAATATGGAATTTTTGCAGAGATTTTGCTTGTACCGAATTTCATCTTTCATAAATCACTTTTTTTACATATCTTAACACGATACGGCGACAGGAATTTCGACCGTTGATTTGCTGACTGCAGTATATTTCTCTACGCCCTAAAATCTAGCTTATCTCCAAATTCTAGCCTTTACAAAAGTCTTGTAATTTTTGATCACGAACTCCTTGAACTTTAACCTTAAATCGATTTTAGCGAAATACGAAGACGCAACATTCTCCGCAAGCACGGCAGTATAACACTATATAACAACCTATGTACTATATTTCATAGCAAGAGGCTTAACAACGATTTGCCTTAACAATATACGTATAAGTCGTATAATAAGCCTTTAATAAAATATATAATAAATATTACTTAGATCATAAGAATGAAATATAGTTGCTTTTATTCAGTTCTCAGGTTAACGAGTAGTTAGATAATCGAGAGTATATGCTATATTAGCAGAAAAATCAACAAAAAACATAGCATATCTATTATATACAGTGCTTAGGGCCACGAAATTGTCAAAAGTTTACGAGTATTTTTTTACTAGCGAAAATTCGACAGTACGAAGTTGACAATATAAGAAGCTCACATCAGACTGAAATGAGAGCTGGTGGACAAAATCAATGTATACTTTCTGTCATCTGGAAACTATATATGTAATATACTTGGTGACTATAACCTTTGATTACAATCAACAGTCGTTTTAAAAGTCATCCAGCGGAAAAAAATTAAAAACAAAATAAAATTTAGAATTTACAGTTATTAAAGCTTGATAAAGTTCCAAACAAGGAACGAAACGTCGCTGAAAATAAAATATTAAGTGTTTTACTTATAAATAAAGTCCTTTTTCCCGAAAAATCATTTTTAATTTAATTACCAAGGACAAAAAGAAATAAAGTTAAAATTTAGAATGTTTTAAAATATTTGAGGTTATTTTTTTTTTTTGTAAGTATTATTCCTAAATTTTTATTTAAATAAATTATTTGCGTATAATTTCAAATATGCGTACGTAAGTAAACGCATTTAGTTTTTTATTATAAAAATTGTAAACTCAGTCTACTAAATTTGCCCAGACGTATTTATCATTTTGTAAACAACCAAGCCCCACGTTATGTTAAAAGTTTCTATTTGATCTAAAATTAGAATTGCACAAACTAATTATAATTTCCCAGTTTCCAATTAAAAGCTAAAGTAAATTATCAAAAATTGCGTTATAACAGAAACATTTAACTTAAAATGATTGACAGTTTATTTATGTGAATAAATATTACAGGTACGAAACGCCTAACAGGGGATTCTCCGAATTGTATAATTGTAAATCAACCGTGATAATATTGTCGACAGGCCGCAATCACCCATCATGATGGATCATTAACTAATTAACAGCTAATCAATGTTTGCGTTCGGAGAGATTTTTTTATTAAAACATTTGTTTGCCGTAACGTTTTACTTTAATTTGAAGCTAACTACAGTCAAATTCCTTTAAACCAGCGCCTAATAACCTCTTAGGGAAGAAAACTCTGATTTCACTTAGGGAATGGAGAAGGGATGTGTTTAGGACGACGTTTTTTTGTCTGTTCCCTTATATCTTTAAAAAGGCCGAACCAATTCTGATACCATTTTCTGTGATCTTTTAATAATTATTTGAATACATGTTACCGCACTATTAGAAGGCGCTGCAGTGTAAACTTTAGTTACATAATGTGTCATAGTTTCTAAACGTATGAACTAATTTTAGTGAAGTTTTTTATTAAGAAATATTTAGTAACAGAATTTAAATATGTAACAACATACTTCGATGAAATTTTGTATCGGTGTATTTACACCTAATTCGTATAAAATAGATTGACTTTAAAAAATAATGCAAAATAACAAATTAAAAAAAAATACGACTGCAAAAATTGAAAATTAAAAATAAGTCAGCCAATAATCTTTTAAGGGGTCACATCTACCCGAACGCATACAAAATGAAGGTTTTTTTACGATTTTTTAAGGTATATACACATACTTTATACGGTATGAAGTTTACATATAAATTAAAAAAATGTCATATTACTTATTGATCATTTATGTTTAAAAAAATTGAATATATATAATCAGGTTTTAGAAGAAATAAAATCTTTCTTGAAAAGTATTAAGGCTGTCGGAACGCTCTGAATTTAAGCCAAAAATAGAGCTTCGGCTGTCAACTGATTGTAGACTTATTCGTCAACATTCTGCAAAAATTCTTTCTCTATAAGGAAGATAAAGGACAAATCTAGGTCTCTAATGGACTACTTTTGTAATTTATGTACGATTTATTAGAAAAAATTTGGCATTAAGTGTGCTAAAAAAACACACGGTTTCAATGTCACACTACGACCTTATTCGTACTTATTTCACAAAACTGTTCCATCACAAACCTAAAGTGACTCTTCCTTTTTCGGAAAAGTTTTTTCAATCTTCAAAATATTCCCAAAAATTAGAGTAATCAATTGACAGCGGCACCCTTGCAATATCATCTTATAGCCTCGTAGTTGGCACCAGCTAAAAATTGAAACGTGCAGATGATTTGAGCGAGACAGAGCTAAAGAAGGTCACACCCACAATATGTCTTTTGCCTACCTCGCCCCTTACCGCTGGGTCTCAGCACAAACAAAATTCAGAGCGTTCCGACAGCCTTAATGCATTGATGAAATAGATTGTTTTTTCCTTTTTAAAGAGCGAATGTCTGCAGTTCTAGTTTAATTTAATCACAGATCGATATTTGTAAACTTTGAGGTGCATGTTAATTAATAACGAATACTAAAATAATAAGTGTGAAGATATTTGACGTGGCGGCAGACCCAACAAGCAAATATTAAGGTAATATTTGCAAGGTATAGAGGCGTTGTAGTTATAACGACATTTCAGTGTCGACTTTATCACAACCAGCCGGAGGCGTCTGTCACAGAATAAACGTCATAAGTTCCTGTATATTATATTGTTTCCGTTGAATTGCTCTTCAGTATTTACAGCTCTCTCACAAGTCTTTCTGCCTATTATAAAGCACAGCATGCTCTGAGCTTCACTTTTGTTTTAATAATATGAAGTATACAAGATGTACGCTTCTAATTCCCCATCAGTTTTTATTCGGAGCTTCGTTCACATTAAAGTCGGTTTCGACATAAAAACTGGAGTTGGATAGTTCCGGACATGTTCCCTCTCGGAAATGTTTCCTATCTATCCATTGACCACGACGTAATATGCTTAACCTCTTATAGCCCAGTTTCATCATATAAGCAACCGAGTGAAAGTCCATATGCAGTGTAACGACTGCATGGGAAGTTGAGTCCATTTTTAGAGAAAAGCAGAGTTGAAATTAATATCAAATACTAAGGTTAATGTCCCCATAAACCTGTCAAAATTTTAAGTTTCAAACTCAATCCAATAAAGAGATTTTTTTAACACTCATCAAAACATATAGGGTACTTCCCGTTGACCTAAAATCTTGAAAGTCTAGTTCTAAGTGCAGTCATCATGTAACAAACTTAATATGGTTCTGGCAAGACTATTTGTCCTCAGGAATAAATAGAGACATCAAGTAAAAATTAATGTCAGATAGTGAGGTCTATAATCGCATAATCCTGTTAACTTCTAACGCAATGCAATACAAAAATACAGCCTTTAACTATACAATGAAATTTTGTAATATGTGCATCATTGAAAACAAAAATGACACCAATCTACGGGACGATTGTAAATTATATAAAAGACGAGAATTCTACTCGCAGTTGATCTTTTTTTAAATTTATAGATACTCTATCTGACCAGGTTTTAGTTTAAAGGTTTGTTACACTAGCAGTGGCAATTTTCCTGAAGCTAATTGACATAAAGCAGGCTTTCTCTTGCCGAAATCGTTTGAAATATATCATTGCAATTTATGTAAAATTTGTTGGTGTTACAATCGGCCCCACGACGGGCGCCAATTGTAACATCTTTTATCTGACCACGTTTTGGTCTATATTTTATTTCGTTAAGTAACATAGCAAAATCACTGGCAATTCTACTGAAGCAAGTCGACGATAAACAGGCCGAGTAGAGGTTTTTTCGGCATACGCTGCCTAAATAGTTAGAGATATATCAATATGAACATTTGTTAGGCATAATAGATTCTATAAAAAAAAAAATTTTTAAAAATGTTCGCGACAGAATGTTTGTCATCTATAATCAACTAATTGAAGAACATTTTATTTGATGAACGGGCATTTTTATTATGTATACATTTTTGTCAACGCTCAGTATAATTAAGTGTGAGGCGCAACGATGTGGCGCAAAGTACATAATTTAATTGAAATATGTTGATAGCAAGACGTTTTATGAATAATGATGTTATGTAATGAAGCGTTAAGCTCTTCTTCAAGTTACGTCATCAGAAAACAGCTGAACGTCTATATAATACACAGTATGTATTGTATCATGGTGATGGTGATGATGAGTCTTATATGAATATATATGCATATAAGGAGTCCTCTAGAAAAGGGATGAATCAACTTCGCTAGTTTTGTAAGATATACCAAATTTTGTAACTACAAGTACTATAAATTCAAAATTGTGATATACTGCATAATGTATTACAAGGAGCATAGTTTTTATGCATGGGGCTGGACTGCTTTATATTGTTTCATTGCTTTGCTGTTCCATTAAGCGAACTGTACTACGATGGCGAGTAACTTCTTCAATTTTGATTTTATGTCGGTCAGATGACGGAATTTAGATATCTAACCATAAAATCTCGCTATTTCACATCATTTTGAGCAGCTTTGTTCCATTTTTAAACAACCATAACTTCTAAACTAAATTTTTAATTGTAATTACAGTCGGACTCACGTATTTTCAATACCATCTAATTTCAACTGATTTTCCTCACGTATTTTCAACTTTTTAGTTCCTACTTCTTAAGAGGAGTATCTTCTCTTAAGCATCTTAGTCAATGGAAAAATATGTTTGTCAACATTTAAACTCAAATCGACAATGTTTTTTCTGACAGCTATGAAGTGAAGAAGGAATTGAAAATACATGAGTTCTACTGTATATTACAATTATTTAACAACAATGATAAATCTGTGTTAGGTTTCTAACTTACCGATTGTAGTGATGACAGTAATTGAGTAGAATAATGCACCGGCAAAAGTCCACTGAACCGTGTTCGGATCTTCAATTCCGTCCCATCCATTCTTCTTCATCGCCCACAGGATTTCCCCGTCAAACGATTCCAATATTACGGTAACATTGCCGATCCAGTCGACTTCATTTAACGCAGGCGCATTCAGTGTATATTCCCATATCTTGTCCGTTACATTCCCACGAATATAAGAAATGTTTTGTTTCACCTGATAACAACAAAAGTATTAATTTACAATAAATTTCACTATATCTTCGTTTGCAGAGCTGTGAATTAAATAAAAAGTGCGTGTTCGCATCAAGCAAAGGTTTAATTTTTTTTAACCGAATTAATATTGGGGTTGTTGTGCAGATATGCAAAAGATATTTTTACTTCAAAAAAAAGCAATCCGCATCATTTTTAATCTTAATTTTCGTAGAAAAACGTATTTTAACTGTGCCGTCTATATATGTCTATTTTACTTTATGTTTTATTAAACGACGTATCCATAATTATGATACGTTTCAGGCTATCCATGGACATAACACAAGGAATAATTCTAATATTATTTTACCAAAATCGACACTAACGTTGTTTAACAAGAGCGCCGAATATCACGCTCTGAAAATGTTTAATGAATTGCCACAGAGTTTCAAAAATCTGGACATTTCTAAATTTAAAAGAGAATTAAAGGCTGCTCTTCTTAAACAATGTCTGTATAAGATAGATGATTTTGTTATAAATGAATAAATGTAAACATATCTTTCTTTTGACGAATCCTATACATATTTGTATGTCTTTGGATCAATAAAATTCTATTCTATTCTATTCTAAGTGGTTGAAGCCGCGAACGATCGAGTGCTAGTATTGATTATTTTTTGTGCATCCCTGAACACGGCCGTAACTCACCGTGACTTCGTATCCCATCTCGAGCTTTTCGAACGTCCAGGCGCCCATCACGCAGTAGGAGATAACCATTGAGACAAGCATGATATGCGATATGACACAGCTGATAAACTTCCAGGTGTAGGACAGAAACCTCGAACATCTACTTTTCGGCACTTCCAGTTCGTAACCCATCTCCAGATGTCTAGCTCTTTGCGACATGTTTATGGCAAGGATTATTTGATTCGATTTTATATCGCTAATTTAGAATATTTAGTACAATCTCCCAGGAGAAAAAAAAATAATATTTCACAATAGAATAAATCAACTTTCACCAACTATTTTTAATCGCAATAAATTATTTTTTACAAGACCCCTAATAAATAACTACTTTTCATACCTGTATAACGGTAGTAAAATGACATATGTGACATTTCTGAACAACTTATTAACATTAATCATTTATTACTAACACCATTTTGCTGAAGGCAAACTCGTCAAGGAATATTCAAGCCTCTTTTTTTAATCAAAGCAGTTCCTGTTATGTTGATAAATCGGCAGAATCCTATGACCCCTCCTTAGTTCATATTGTTATTGTTTATATCTCTGAATTTTAATTGTTGTTATCTTTGTATTTTAATTGTTATTATTTTTGTATTTTATTTTTATTGATATTTTATGTATATTTGTTGATATTTCATGTATTTTGTATAGGGCAGATGAAAGACCAAACCAATGATTGAATCCAGTCTAATTGTTTCGACAATAAACTTATTATTATTTTTATTATTTGTTCCCATAAAACAATTTTTCCGATATGACGCTAGAATTAGAAAAGGCGCTGGATTCGTTTATTAATTATTCTATGTTTCTGGTTTATGTATTTATTTTAAATTGTCTTCATTAAACATTTTTAAACATTTAGTTTTACTTTAAATAGTTTATAACCTCACTCAAGAATTTTAAAATGAAAAAAACATTACTTCTGATTTTAAATTACACGTTGTTGTCACTAACAAAGTCACATGTCATGTCAAATAATTTTAAACTAAAAAGTTCACAGCCGCACCCAAAATTCAAAAGAAACTTCACAAATTTCCACATATTTTATAAATAAAATCGTGATAATAGTGTTAATGCCCACTTTATTTGAGTATTATTTATACGTCAAAACCAAGCTATAAACGTGCCCATTCTCTAATACGTGTTTATAAGTTTACTGTCAGACTTAAGTTAAATTCTACGGCACAGTAGACGATTCCAAAATTAAACACATCTGTAAAATTTATTCTTTCAAGTTTTACAGCTGAATGTTAATTTTAGATTTCTTACAGAACGTATTTGTATGCACGCAATAAAACGCGAACGCCTGCAAATAATACTGCATATAATTAATTAATTCTACATTAACTTGAGACAGGTCACTTGTTTTTAATAACCTTGAGTTTAAACCCCCCCTCATCCCCCAGAACACTCCCAAGCGTATTTTTGATCCGAGAAAAAAAAATGTAATATATAAAATATTCGCTTTAATGTGACTTAAATTAATGTTATACATTTTTAAATTAAATGAAACGTGCTTTAATTTATTGACAGGTGGGAACTTGATTTTGAAACAATTGTTTCGCATTATGCAGTGGCTCTAAACTGCACCTTGTACATTCGTAATTTCAATTTTTTGTGTTGCGGTTTTTTTTTACTATAAAGAAATCACTTTTCGTATAATAATATTGAAATATATTGAGATTAAATAATTGATGTCTTTTAAATTAAATATATTTCTCTGTTCTAATGTTTTCGAATACAGTGATCCCAATTGAATTAATATAATAATTAAACACAAAGCATATTTTAAGTTACAAAAACTATTGAATAACTGCTGCAATGTTACATAATAATATTTAAATAAGTCAAGTTATGAGTACAGTGAAACTGTACCATTCAGACACTACAGATATCTATGAAATCTTTTCATAATTCTGAATTCAGAAAATATAAAAGATACAAAATAATATATGTTTGAAATAAATTCATTCGTTTCAAATATACAAATAAAAACCCGGGTCGCAGTGCCAAAACCCTATCGACAATATACTGTGTATTTGCTAATACAGGCAGTGTAGTTTTATTACGTGAACATAAGTTTGTTTTTGGACAAAATAAAAAGTTTAACGCGTTAATACACCCTTTAAAATATTTTTTAATAGCAATATTATTCTTAATTCAACATCTGTATCAAATAAATACACCCTTCAGTAAATAAAACCGTATTCGCAAATTAGTGTTTTCTTAAAATTTGTAAGCCTGGTCCTGTTGGGTCGATTTAATAAAATTTTAAAAGCACATTTTAAACTTCACTACAGGGATAAATGTCAATTTTAAAACACTAATAAATAAGAAAAAGTCCATACGCTGCAGAGAAAACAATTTTTACATTTTTATGTAATATTTAATATTAAACAATAACCAGAAATAGGGCTAAAAATATTGTCTATGAGCATTGTTTAATATTTAATATTTATGTATATGAATCGACAATCTGTAATATGTATTATTTTAAAATAAAATATATTAAAAAAATGAATTTATACATATTTTCTGGATTAAATTTAAAATTTATAAGATCAATAAATGAAAGAATAAATTAAAATCATAATATGGTGTGTACTAGACATCTATCGGATAATAGTTCAATGAAACAGCAGTAGCAGCAAGGAAAGCTAGAGGAAAGCTAAAATAAGCTTTCCTTTACCTTCAACCGACGTATTTAATAAAACAGAATACAACAACGTGCTTCCAAGCTTCATATGTTTAATCACAGAGAGCACTGTAAATACAATTCGGCGCTTTGCAAAAAATACAATTACATGAATGAACTTGAAACACTACGAAACAAAAGATATCGTTCGCATAACAAAAGAACAATTACATTATGTAATGCAAGTAAATGAACAAAAGTTTAATTTTTTAGAAAATGTAAGGAACTTGAAATTACACTGTACGCAAAAAAATACATTGGTTTTGTTGTGGAGTGTGGGGAATAAAAAAATACAATTAGAAAAATTAAAAACTTTTCATTTATAGACAATTTGCAAACATTATTTATAATAAATAAATATTATATCAATGCTTATAATTTTTATAATGATGAACCTAAGTTTTTTAAATTATTTTTCTTTTTTAGGACATTTCAATAAAAGCTTGTCTTTAAAACGTTTTTTTTTATTTTTTTAGTTTCATTCTAATTGCAGATTTGGTTGTGAGTAAAACGTGTATAGATAAAACAAAATATAAAAAACTAAAGGATATACCATTTTATAATTTAAGAATAGCCGAGTTCATAGATTAGCCGTTGTTCATACGGCGTTTCTATTACAAACCAGCAGTTATCAGACTCTGGGACGCAAACTAGATTTTTAGTTTATTTCTAAGAAATTCGCTAGGATTAATATGAAAGGTATGAAATATGTATAATAAACTGAAAATAAGTTGGTACTGTGGAAAATCCACCCATTTCGTACCACTGATTCACATTTTTTAAACTGACCTTATAAAGTCAAAAAACATCAAATCTAATGAAGTAATATGCTTACGCAACACGCTATAAAGTAGATATTTTTGAAAAACGCGATTAGATTGAGTTAAAACGTGTACGAGATCGGATATTATATCTAAATTAATAAATATAATTATTTGATTTAAGAGTTTTGTTTGTCAATTTATCTAATTGTCGAAATTTCCTACAGTGCTCGGTTCAGACGACTTTGACAATTGGTGGTGAAGACAACTTGGTGGAACGGCTAGCGTGCTGACCCTTTGAATCAAACTCCGTTCATGGTTGTTTTGTGATCTCATGTAATTTAATTTGATGCAATTAGACGCTAATGACTTTAATTGACAAGCATCTATAATTTACAATAAATAAAGTATTAAGACAGTTGATGGCCTTAAAATAAAATAGATTTTGTATTGGCAAAAACGTGTTTATTGTTTCAACTACTTTACGCTTGCGCTTTGAATCTGTTTCTATGACAACGACGCTCTACGACGCGCGCGACTAAGAAAACTTTCAAACTATGTACAGTGCGTCAGTAAATCCAGACGCTGCCGTCAGACAAGTACCTAAACGCGTCGCGTGCGTCTTGTTTTGTGCCCGTCCATGATAAAAAATAAAAAGTTTTTCATGACTGATGTTAATTTTGATTGAAATATCCCAGGCTTGAAATAATTAATGGTTATATAATTTTATATAACCACGTATCTACTGTCTCCCATGCTTTGGAATTTTATAATTTAGTAGTTAGTGTGAAGCCTTTTTGATTTAAACTGATTTGAACTATATATTTAATTTTATTGTTATAGGTACTATTATAAAATACAAAAACGTGATTTTGTCAAAAGAGTTTTTAAAGTAAACTGTAGAAAATTTTGAATAATGAAAAATGGGCAACTGACAGCAAAAGTTGCTTTAATAAATAGTAGTGTTTTTGAAATTGTGAAGTGTACAACAAAAATTATTATATAATTATCAAATTAATGTCGTAATTTATCAAATAGTATTTCAAATATTTGCGGTGTCTTCTTAATTTTAATTCAGTAGACTAAAATATTATAGTGTGTGTAAAAATCTGTGGCAGTGTTCAGGTATAAAGTTTATAGAATATAAACGCTCGATAACCGAGCGTGCGGTGTTCAAATAATATTTATGTTTATGATGGAGCAGCCAATTCCAGTAAATATCAAAGCCATGCTGTTTATTATTCTGTCAAGTAAGTTTAATTTATTTTTTAAATAAAAAATAAGTCGTCAATCATCAAAGCATGTGGATTTTTTTCCAAATATTTAAGCAACTTTTCAATATATTTATTAACAACGCGCAGTTATTGAATCATTTTCATGGCATGTTTCATAAAAAAAAATATATACCGGATGTTTTTAAATTCGCGTTCACCGACTGGTATACGACAAAAAAAAGCGGATAAGTACGAGTAGAACACGCACCCTGAGGATTCTGTACAGTTATAACAATGTAATAAAAATTAAGTCTGTAATTCGGCACGTTAAAAAAATATGCATAAAATTAAAAACTTCAAAATTTGAACCAAATATTCAGGTGCTAGCTCCTAAAATTTAGCCTAAAGAGAGTCACAAAGATTAAAATATTTTTTATAATTTTTTATCTAGCGCGCATTAATATAGTCAAATAAAATTGTCTTACAATAGATTTACTATTTTTATTTCAGTGGCACGCTTGGGTTCCACTAATTGAATTTTCTGTTTTGTGGCACACCGATGCATTTAGGTTTTGATCAGTAAGTCAGTATCAAAAGAACATGATTTTTAAAAGTTTTTTTTCATTGAGCTAGCCATTATTTGACTTTTGCACCGACACCTCCTGAGATATTAATTGTTAAAAGTAAACAAAAACTCGATATTATAAAATAGCGGTTAAGAAAACAATAAAAAGTCAAATTGTGTTCAAATTGAGGGTATATCTGCAATTGTTGTATTCTCTTTTAACAATTAATAACTCGGGAACCGTCAGTATAAATGTCAAATAATTACACTTTTCTGATATCCGAATTTGAAAAAATTGGGAGAGGTGTGGCATTAAAAAAGATGATAACGTCATTGCGGGTGTTGCTAAAACAGATGACAAAAAATGTGCGTTAAAAAAATAAAATTGACGGATCCGTGGATTTGGACCGCAGGTGATCAGAGATTTTATTGTATGGGTTGTTCCAAACTAAAAATGAACTGTTTTATTGAAGAGGCTGTATAAAATCGATTTTAATTAATAATTGTTCACTGACAAAGACAGATATATTATTTCGCATCTTAGATTAAAGTTATGTAAGTTATTTTCATCCACGACAAATTCGTGACAATTTCAACTAAAATCGACATGAATTACAACAATTATATTTCAATACTTTTTTTTAAAGTAAATTTCTGTAATTATTTTAAATTGTTCTGGTTACATCACTAGTCAAAAGACGATTCTAAGAACATGTATCCATTTCCTCGAACTGTTTAAACAAGATAAAAGCAAATTTTAATAAAAATAAACATTTCTTACTTCGGTCAAGGTGCAAACTGACGTGCATTCTAAATAATTACTTAAAAAAAATGCAAACAACAGACATAGGTAAATTAAAGTGTAATTATACTCAAAGTAGTTTTTGCTCGCGGCTTCGCCGATGTAGACAAAGAAGCGCCTTAAAAATGCATGATATCGACAAGAGAATAAAATTGAGCGTATGTAATATTTCATTCAAATCGGTTGTTTCTTTTAGGTGTGACGAAGTGGCAAACTAAACATAAAGTTTCGTCTTATCCCATAGAATTAGGCATCGATCGAATAATGACACTGAAATACCAAACAGGTCAGGTTTGTATAACAAATGCAATAGTGTCAAAAATGTTAAAATTTTTTATTTTTACACTGGAACACGATAACATGTAGTTCCTTAGAAAATCAACTGTGACATACATACAGACAGACAACGAAATCTCTCCTTAAAGGTTCAGTTTTTTTTCAATTTAGTACGAATGGTTTATAGTGCGTGTCTGATTAGTGTAAAAAAATGTCGAAGTATGTCTTTGAAATTGCATACTCGATGCAAAAACAGACTGTTATGTAAGCTTACTGGACACTTCGCGTAAAACATCTGAATGGGAAAAACGTCTTTTTAGTGACCTGCATCTTTGCATCTGGATCCCGTATGTGAGCCGGCTCACTGAACCGGTTCAAAAAGAGCCGAGTTCTGAATATGTTGCAGCAGCCTGCCACTGAGTTACCTAGTTCAGTCAATCATATCGCGACCTGTATGTGATGCATGAGTCATTTGAGCTGACAGATGCATTAAAGCAAGAACTGATACGTAAGTGTAAAATGTGCTTCTGTGTATTAAGTGTTTCACTGAGTTATATACGGATCCGTTGATCCGTCGGCTCAAAAAAAGTGAGTCGGCTCTCATGGATGTTCTGTCGGAGACGGCTCTTTGAACCGATTCAGATCTGAGTTACCCAACTCTAGGTTGTGATGAAGTTTATTTTAGGTGAGTAAGCTGTAAGCGACATTATGTTACAGGAGTGATAGCGAGTTGTAATAGTCAGACGAACCAAAATATCCAGGCTGGAAAAGTGGTTGTAATAAATGAATAATTATTGAAATTATACTTCGTTTAACACGTTGAGAGTGAAATTTTAGCAGGCAACGGAAATTGTGCGCCCAGAGGAAACGAAAATTCGACAGTGTGAAGATCTTCAGATCTGAGTTACCCAACACTATATCGCATTACATAGGCACTTAGGTATTCGTTAGATGACTTTTCGATCACGCACGATTTTTCCAACATTTTTCCGTAGGCAAAGCTTAAATAATTCATCCGGGAACCTTTGAACGTGCATAGTGTTACGTGAATATACACACTAGCGTTTTACACACCGTGAAAACGTGACGGTGAAATTGCTTGCCGGAAAGAAAAATGCAATAAAAATAGAGGTGGTCCTAGTCAACCCACTGGGGCATTATATTGCATCCTGAAGGAATATATATTATGATGAAAACATTACATTGTGAATATCTATCTGATTTTTTAAACCAGTAGCTCAAAACTATGCACATTCAATATAACGGGTGATTCATTTGGAGATACTTTTGGCAAAACTAAAAAAAAATTTAATAAAAACAAATTTATCGGATTATTTTTATTATTATACAAAAGAACTATTCTTTACATTTATTTTTTAAAGATTATTTCTTTCAAATGTTGGCCGTAACTGCGGTTAGCATAGTCCATTCTGCCGTTCCAATTTTCGATGACGCGTCCGAGCATTTCGATTGGTATTTGGCGAATAACGCGAGTAATGTTGACTTCCAGTTGTTTAATCGTATCCGGCTTATCAATATAGACTTTGGACTTTACATAGCCCCAAAGGAAAAAGTCTAGGGGTGTGATATCACAGGATCTAGGCGGCCAACTCACCGGTCCGAAGCGCGAAATTAACTGTTCACCAAATTGTTCACGCAATAAAGCCATGGTTTCACATGCTGTGTGGCAAATGGCGCCGTCTTGTTGGTACCAAATGTCCTGGAGCTCTCGGGCTTCAATTTCAGGAAACAAATAGTCTGTTATCATGGCACGATAACGGTCACCATTGACAGTTACGTTCTGGTCGGCCTCGTTTTTGAAGAAATATGGACCGATGATTCCACGGGCCCATAAACCACACCAAACCGTTGTTTTGTCTGGATGTAATGGCAGTTCTTGAATCTCTTCAGGTTGCTCTTCAGACCAAATACGGCAATTTTGTTTGTTGACATATCCGTTAAGCCAGAAATGTGCCTCATCACTAAACAAAATTTTTGTCGAAAACAGTTGATTTTCTTCCTCGCAGAACGCCGATTTTCGTAATACAGCTGAATAATTTGTAGACGCTGTGCGGGGCTAAGTCTTTCCATGATGAAATGTCAAACTATATCGAACAGAAATACCATAAAAGGTTATCACGACTCACGCTTCATCTGTCAAAAAATCCATAGACAAAAAAGTACCTCTAAATGAATCACTCTATACTAGCAGTCATGCACCAGGATTTGTAGAACCTTTTAAAATGTAGGCATATAAACAATATACTGTTGCGGATATTTTACTCAACTGCAAGAATATTGTGTAGTGATGTGCCTTTGAACTAATTAAATTAATTGCTAATCGTTCGACAACGAATCAAGTGTTTCTGGTTCTAGAATTAACTAGGTGACGACTCAACTACTTCATCTATTATTAACAAAACTCAAAGAACTTCCTCAATCAATTGATTTATTCTTCATGTCTTTAGCGAACAAAACAAAAATGACACCATACACGAACCACAGAAATAGTTGTTAATCCAATTTTATCTGGTTCAATCCGGATACATATCGAATACACGAAGTGACGAAAGACAAAATATTTATGTATGCAAACAAACAACTAGCAGCCTGATGTGTTTGTTATATTTTAATACCAACGAAATACAAGCAGTTTTTCGCAACGATTTCGCCTATGGTATTCTTTGTAGTTAATGTAAACTAGTTAGCGAAATCAAATGGTTCTTCAACTAATCTCGTTAACGCTAACGACCCACCATTATTATAATGATTATCAGTCTATGTAGAGCTGAAACGGATAAACCGATTTGGATAAATGAGATCGTTAGAATAGTATTTACTCTCCGAGCACCAGGAATATATTAATATTCCAATATGACAGCCAAGGGACATCGTATTGTCTTACGTAAAAAAAATGGAAAACCCGATTGAGATTCAAAATAACATCCACTCACTACTTAATTTCAATTTCTGGCTACGCTACTGAAGAGGCACTTAGGGTATTGCTTTATTTTAGAAAGTTTTTTTCTCTTTCATGAAAATCTAATTTAAATCGTTGCTGGAACTATGCTTAAACTTTCAAATTGGCAGAACTAAGTTAGATGGAATTTATGCTTACAGTTTTGGACAGCCGAAACATTTTGATTAGATAAGTTGTTAAACTGTATTGGAGACAATGCTAAAACATTGTTTTGGAAAGAATATAAAAAGTATTCATCTTTAAAGTTCAATTCCAAAATATGTATAATAATAGAAATAGAAATTAGTTAAACTGAGCAACTGTCATACTATAATTGTAGTTGACTGTGAAAATAATATAAATAAAATAATAAAAAAAAGAAGATATTATTTTCTACAATTTTCAATTTTATTGATCTTTGTAATGCAAAATTGCCTTTTATATCATAGTTTTATTATAATTTAAACATGCTGAGGTTAGTCACATTATTGTTTCTTTTTAGTAAATTATTTAATCCATAAGGTTTTATATTTTTATTATATGATTGTTAATTTTTGTAAAAAAAAAATTTTTTTCCAGAGCTTGAAAAAGTCTTGATTTAATAAAGACGAAACGTTGCAATCAATAAGTGTTTAAATTGATTTTTTATTCCAATTACCCGTGAAACTAATTTCTATAAAAAGTATTATTTGGTCAACCCTAGATTTTTCTATCTTGAAAACGATAATAATTTCAATAGCAATAAAAATGAACATATAATCAATGAACTAAAAATAATGAGACACAAATTCGAAAATATTGATTTTTTTTATGATTCAGGTTTCAAAATGTTGTGAAGCAAAATTACGCGGTAAAGTAAAAGCTTATTCACCAGGGCATCATATTCTAATATATATATTATATAACGCTTCAATGTTTGTAAATAAATATTCTCAAGCGGTGGGTTTTAAAAGGTGATTCAAAAATTCGCGTTTATTTCGAGCTTTCATTTAAGGGGGTATTCTTATGTGACCACTTCGAAAAATTGATTTTTTTTTCATATTTCAATAGTAAAACCTATCAAAAATATTCTGTGAAAAATAGAGACCGAAATTCCTAGTTTTAAATAAATTACAACTCATAGTCGCCGACGAGCCGTATAAGCGACTTGTTGGCTCTTGAAACTTTAAACGCATTTATCTGGAAACATTATTTTCTAAAACTGTCATGGTCCTAAAAAAAAAGTTTTCAACCGATTGCTTTGAAATTTATATATGTTCTTCTACTCATTAATGGTTATCGTCCGTACCAAAATTGCTTATTTTCGAAAATATTTTCTTATTTTTTTAACCGATTTTTAACAAAAAAATTAACAAAAAACAAACTTTTTTTCTACAGTTCGCAATTTTTTTTTTAATGAAATTGATTAATTTTGGTAGAGACGATAGCGACATCCCTACTGAACAATGATCCATTCGATTTTTTTATTTCAGACAACATGAACAGCCGCTATTACCATGACCAGTGACCTGCTTTTTTTTAGTGTCTAATTTAATTTAAAAAATATATATATAAAAAATGTAAAATAAGAGAAAAAAAATGTTTTTTATACAGTTAAAGATACAAACAAAAACATATAAAAAAATTAAAATGATTGAATGTTATTGTCGTCTAAAAAAAAATTCCCTAAAAAGACGTAAAATTTATGCGTTCACATAAGAATACCCCCTTAACTTGCTATGTTTGTGTCAAGCATACTGTCAGTGTATCAGTTGGGTCAAATCTTACAATCAAAATTCCGACTAGATTTAATTAAGCTAGACCTTTGAAATTTTGTACACGTGTACAAGCCCAGTGACAATGCATAAATCTAATATGGTGGACGCTCCAAGATGGCGGAATATCTTTTTCTTCACAACCCTTTTATACCAAATAAAAGAGTTTGATAAGTGGAATACGATAAACTAAATGACGTCATTGTAAACCCAGTTTGGTGGACACTCTTTATGCCATCAAAAGAAAAAAACATTTTTAGTAATTTAGGTTGATAACAATAGAGACATAGATAGATATTTTATATCATAATACCTACTGCAGAAAACAGTTTTGAATGCGTAAAATACTATTCAGTATAACAAGCCTAGTTTAAAAAGTCATTAATTTTATAAAAACATTTTTCAATTAAAAAATCTTTAAGACGTTGTCTGAAGCTGTCATAATTGTTAATATTTCTCATTTCTGTAGGTAGTTTGTTATATAATTTGATACAGGTACGCAACGGCTTTCTATTGTATATAAGCGTGAATTGTGAGTAATAATCGACCATAGAGATTACATCCCACGCATTTATAAATTATTATAAACCTAAATTATTTTCTTTAATACATTTAAAAAGCTTGTCTTTAAAAAGTTGTTTTCACTAATGTTTTATTAATTGAAGATTTACATTCTTTCGAGATTTTTATTTCGTTCAATCACGTAATTTTTCATTAATTTGTTAAGAACATACGTCCAGGTCATAGTGGCCAAAAAATAGTGATGCACAAACAGAAAATAAAAATTATAATTCAAATTTATAAGCAAAAAACCCGGGTCGCAGTGCCAAAACTCTGCCGACAATATAGTGTATTTGCTTATACAGGCAGTGTCGCTTTATTATGTGAACTTAAGTTGATTTTTGGGCAAAATAAAAAATTTGACTCCTTAATACACCCCTTAAAATAACATTTTTTTCCTTAATTGCAATATTATTATTAATCGAGCTTCTATACCAAGTTATATACACCTTTCAGTAAATAATTTACTATCTGCAAACTAGTGTTTTCGTAAAATTTTTGAATCCGGTCCTGTAGGGCCGATTTTATTAAAAGTTTAGGGACATTTTTTTAATTATTACCAGAGGGTTAAATTTCAATTTTGAAACGAGTCGGAGAATTTTTTCGATATTTTGGGGCCCAAAAACCTTTTTCAACCCCTAAAAACTATCCTTAAAATAGCCCGATTGAGCCCATTTTTAATAGGGTTCGTGCGGTGGTGGATTCCAACATGCGGGCCAAATTTAGTTAAAATCAATTAACTCTTTCGAAAGTTATTGCCCGCACACATATATAAATATATATATACATATATATATAAACATTTTTAAAAATGGTGCCAAAGTGTTTAGGAGGTTATGAAACGTCGAGAAATTTTGGTCCGACCCCTAGGTCCCGCCATCCGACCGACGCCAATAGTGTATGTTGCCATATGGCAAATACACTAATAATCAAATCATAAATGAATAACTTCATTGTATAGTAACAATTTGTTAACACTAGATAATCTGGCTTAATAGTAATTTGTTTTTTGCACGACCTGTATAAAAAAGCTTCTTTTCATTATGGAGGTACCAAAATGACCCACTGCACACAAGTACGTAAAATAAAACAAAATAAATGCGATTTTATCAATACATTAGTAATATTTCTGTGGGTTGTCATTTAAATCAATATGAACAGCAGAGACAACGAAGTAGTCGCTACCTTTGTGAGAAATCCAAATTTATTCTAAAATGATTTTTTTTAATTCACCAATTCCATTATCGGTCAAAATGTAAAATTATTTTCATAATTGATAGGGGCTGTGTTGATATGCTCCGAGTCCTAATTTCCGACGAGACGAGCCTGTACTGAGCTAACTGAAAAAAGTAGCTTTGTACAATGAAAACTACATACATCAAAGTTCCCCTATGCAGGGGTATAGAAAAAAGATTTGTAAGAGAAACTTTTTTGACACCAAAGCTTTATATTGCATCTCTGCATCTACAAAAAACCCTTACTGTGTCAACGTTGGGTTTTAAAAGATTTAGAATAAAACTCTGTCTGAATAATCGCCTACGGACAAGAGAAGAAAAGAATTTTTTAAGTGTTTTCTTTATCGATATACCGTCACATACAATAGGCTTTCAATCTTTCTTTTTTAATTCGTTTCTGAGGCACTCTTCACTAAATAAATAAGTACTTCACTACGTTTCCAGTTTCTCAGTTGCAAAACAATTGCACGCATTAAGAAGACAAATATCTTGAACATGATTGGTTAGAATATTGAGTGTAACAAAAGACGACACAATGGGCCAGCCCACACATAATAATTTTTCTATCTGCAACTAGCTACAACGTGTGGTCTTAAGACAAATACCCCTTGTACTCTTCGTCTCAAATCCTGCCCAATCGTCTAAAAGTGCCCCCCCGATGCTATTTTCAAAGCTAAATGGTTCGGGTCAAAGCCAAATAAAAGATCAGTAATCACACTGTTGAATCTACTGGAGAATTTTTTGAAAAAAAGTTTTGGATACGCGTGAAAGGTTACGTAATTTAGAATATTTTTTTAAATTGTTTTTCTAGGAAATTTTTAATATTTTTTGTCTGTAGGATCTTTAGTCTCAATCGTAATATCATTTGATATTTACCCAAACCCTTAAGAGCTCGTTCATACTATCCGGATACCGGAACGATTTTTAATCGGGTGCCGGACGCCTTCTGTTCACACTATTCGATTAAATTTTGGTTCGTTGACTCGAGCACATTTTTTAAACGATAACGATGCAGATCTTGTTGTGATGTGCCACTTTTTAAACAAAAAAATTGGGTAAAAAAGTGAAAAAAAGGAAATATTGGATGCACCTATAAACCTTAGTTGAGATATTTTCTGTAGGAATTTTCCAAGTGTGGGTGGGTGAATTGTGAAATGATGTAGTCTTTGAATTATTTTAGAATATCTATAACTTCCTTTAGCGATCTACTGACGCAAATTTCAGGAAGCTTAACATATCGAAATTCCATTATAAGCAATACAATATAAGTATATTTTTATCCAGCAAATGTGAACAGAGAAATAAGAAAACTATACGCGAACGACTTCCGACCCGATTTTTACCGGACGACAAACTATTCTGCAAAAAGTGCCGGAGACGAAATTTAATCGCGTTAGATAAATGTAAATTATATAAACTAACAAGCCACAAGCGTAACCGATAAAAAAATCGTACCAGTATCCGACTAGTGTGAACGAGTTCTTAGCTTTAAAAATAGCGTCAGAAGAGCTGTAACCGCTTTTAGGTAAAGAGAAAAGATTTGAGATGAGAAGTGCAGAAAGTATTTGTAGATTTCCAATACTCTCCTGTTATTCATCTCTTAAAAATAGTAAAAAGTGGACGTAAAAGTGTTTACAGCTTTCAAGGTCAACGATGATTTATGTTAACCCCACTTGCTTCAGTTTTTCTACGCATACATTTAATAAGATTAAAGAAATCAAACAGCTCTTAATTTTAGAAATAACTTCTAAAAGTTTATGACGGATGTTTGCAGTGTATAACAGAAAAAGACAGTTGACAAATGAAGCACATTAGTATTAACAAGTGAACAGCGATGTCTGTCTTGTTATAAACTGAAAAATCGATTCACGCTTGTAATCTTCGTTATCAATCAGCCTTGGATCACAATGGCGTTTAGTTCCCATTTTCTGCTATACACAAAAGTAGCATGCCATAAAATAAAATACAATTAAATTAGTTAAGCACGTGAAACCTACACTAAAAGCTGATGATCCGTGTTGGACAAGCGTGTGAAGTCGTGCAGGTTACAAGTCCGTGCTGTGCTGGTCCATACAGGCACTGTGTATGCGTAATACTACGTTGAAGTACTTCCTCTTACAGTAAATAAAGGATATTAATATGTTAAAACTTTATGACGGTTCAATGTAGGCGATATTTATGCCCAGTTGTTGAATAATAAAGACGATAATTTTGTCAACATTTTTTGCCTCATAGTTATCATTTAAATTGTGCTCATGACTTTTGAGGTCATTATAAATTTTATTCGAGGAACGTTAGTCAATAGGTCACGGTTACAATAATATCGCACGTGGTGATAATTTTATTGAATAATTTATGATAAAAACATGATTAGCAAAACGTGTTTTAGAAAAAAGTGAGTTGCTCTTTTGTGCTTACTTTTAACCAACCTCAAAAAAAATAAGTTATTAATTTGACGTGTATATTATTTTTTTCTGGTTTCTTTAGCCTTAATTTCTCGAGGGACTAACCAAGTTGAATGATTTCGACTCCATTGTGTTCAAAAGGATGGGAATATGGTCCTATATAAATTTTATTTAAATCGGTTCAGAATTTTTTTTCGTTTAGTGATCAAATAGAATAAAAGATGTCGATTAAAAATGTGCAAACTACGTATTGCAAAACCACTAAAATGTAAAAAGTATTTTTTTGATTGAAAAATTTGAACGTCCTTTAAAAAACCTCCACCACCAATTTAATTAAAGCTTGTAAACAGGTCCATTATTTAAATTGACGTCAATCCCTAAATTTTGATATTTTTCTCTATTTAATTGCTTCTTATGGAAATTCTATTTTTTATATAAAAAGACTATGTATTTTACACTACACACTACCGAAATAAAACTTGGATACCTGTAAAAAAAAGAAACAAAAAAAAAGAAATCATGGCACCGACCGCCAGGATCGAACCTACGACCATTATATTACGAGGCAAGTGTTCTAATGCACAACCAGCTTAATGTCTTACAACCGCTTCTTATAGTATACATTGCGACACGTTCGTTACATATTCAAAATCTCAAGAATTAATTTTACCCGATCGTGCCAAAATAAGTTTTACTCAAAAGGTTTTCAAAATTCAATACCTACATTTTCAATGTGCAAATAAATATAATATTTTAATAAATACAATATTCAAATAATAAAATATTTAATATTTTTTTCAAGTTCGAATGAAAACAAATAAGCATCGTCTGTAGCTGATCGAACTTTCGCTGCAAATACCCTTCGATAACTCTCTTCTGTTTCGAACTTGTGTTCAAAGGCACACAAAAACAAGTTGTGTCTGAAACCTTTCAGCAAGCATTTATCGCCGTGCTTGTCACCAGGCACTAAAATCCATTCAGCCTGCGCGAAATCCAAATCACGGGTAGTATACAGGATATGATCATCATATAAATTAACGTAACCTGAAACAAATGTATTAACATAGAACAGCGTTTCCTAAACTTTTGAGCCTACGGACCTCTTAGAGATTTGAAAAATTCTCACGGAACCCCATTAACGTAAAATAGAGTAGTTTCTGTATTTTTTTTAAATGAAACAAAATATACACTATACTGTAATTGTCAATTTATAACATTGATGTCGGGTTGCAGAAAGCATTGTCAGAATACAGCGTTATAGAAATTTAAATAGATTCTGCTCGAAAAATAATTGACCGATTGAAACGATAATTTCTTTAAGCTGTGTCTATACACATTTAACATAGTTTTTTGTACAATTTCCACTTCCAAACAACATTTTTCTACGCATATTGTTCAAAATGTAGCTTAAAAACTATTTTTTCTACGTAGATCAATCATTTGTTTTTGTATGAGTTCTGATGTTCAGGGGGTTTCACAACGACATTAACTGTTTCTGCATATATAAAAGTATAATAATATGATCAAAATCTAAGGTTATTGGCAAATCAAATTTTTGACTGAAGCCTAGCATAAATAATTGCCAATATTATAGAAAGAAATATAATAAACACACATTATATGTTAACAAATGTATGACTTGAGATATGCCTAGAAGAAAATTTAACAGACTTGGTTCATACAAATTGTTAAAAACTTTACAGCCCTCTTTGGAAACCTGTGATTCTAGGTTTATAATAAGTTTATGTCATAAAGATATACAATTTGAACAGGTAAGAAAATATAGATTTGATGTTGATACCTAATTAGGTATCAACATCAAATCTATATTTTCTTACCTGTTCAAATTGTATATCTGCATACTAAAATTATTAGTAATTACTAATTACTAATAATTTTAGTATGCAGGTAATTATTATATTTTGGGGGAACTTGCTTCGGCATTACGAGTATAAAAATTTGATATAATTATTTGAAATGAAGATGGATGATTGAAACATTGCAGAGAACTTTTCAAATGCTAACAAATACCTACTCTTGTTCCAATTTTACGATACAGTAATATACTAGACGACTATAACCTTTGATTACAATTAATACTCGTTTTAAGTGTTATACAGCGGAAAAAAGTAAAAACCAAAATAAAATTTTAAAATGTTTTCAAATATTTGAGATTAATTTTTTATATTATTCTTAAACTGTTGAAGATTTTATTTCAGCAAATCATTTGCATGTATATTAAAATATAGTTTTTAATCGCGCCAAAGAAGTATACGCGCCACTTTTTTTCTTCTGAGGTGCGAAAGCCTAAAAATGACTGAAATTCTTTTGAAGAATAAATTAATAAATACCTGAAAGAAACAGTGTTTCGAAGTTATATTTTATATTATCCAGTAGAAAATACGTTCCATTTTCACCATCGTAAATTCTCGCTCTCCATTTTCCATCTACTAAATTACTTTGAGTTAGATTTTTCAAGAACACGTTTCGTAATCCTGGAGCACCATTTTCTTTAATTTCAGAAGCAAAGAAATATTCTTGAAATTTTTCATTCTTTAAATACATTGCTTCATCTTTTAACAGAAATTTGACACATCTTGGAATAGAATCGTAAAAATTGTATGCACCACTCCGTAATACTTCTGGTAAACTTGAATGATAATAATTATTATTCCATGGCCAGAAGTTTTTTGTCAATATTTTAGCAAACTTCAAAGTCCACCGATTAATATCGTCGTATTTATTTTTTGAAATTTCGCGGTATAATTCTATGTAGCCAAACATCTTATTTTCGATACTCTCACAACTTTCAATCCAATCGAATAATTCGTTCACATTTTCTCCATTTTTATATTTGTTATAAATATTTCTATAAATATAATCGCGGTTTACTTCTCCGTAGTCAATACAACCGTTAACAATCCAAACACAGCTTATTATTATTATACAGAAAAGAGAAGATTTTTTCATTTTGGAAAGAAAAATAGATGTACACTTTATTTAATATTTTGGTAAATGGATTACTATTAGACGTTTGCTTGATAACATTTTAAATGTGACTTAAGATTGACCTACATTCGTATTTAGTAATAATTTGTTTATTACAAATTTACGTGAATAACTGATAATTTTTAAACAGTTATCATCGATTCATAACAACAGGAACGTATTAAAACATCCATATTTATAATTAAAAGAATATTGAAATACAATACAAATTTATTATCCATTACATTTATAAAATTTTACAATACTTAACTAATTAAATAAATTAAATTCTTTAGCTGAATATAACCAAGATTTATTGTTAAGATCTTAAAAAAATGCATACACTTGTCAAGCATGGAACAACACAAACCTGCAACCTGCACGATGTCGCACACTAGACCAACATAAACCAGCAAATTTTAGGGCAGATTTCGTGATGTGCAGTGGACATTTTGCAGGTTTCAAGTAGATTCATCAATGTAAATTAATTAGTGAAAACGAAACATCGCTAGTTAGATGGCATTGGTAAAAACTATTTAATAGAATGCAACTCTAATAAATCTCTCAAAGACAGAGAAATGCCCAAAATTTTATTAAAAATAATAATAAAATACAAATCACGTCACATCATGATGACCTTCAAAAGTGTTCTCCCATCCTTGAAACTTTTACATGATAATAAAGTCTAAGCTTTTTCCTATATTGTATACTTGTTTTGAAATTAAAAAGTTTTTAATTTAAGGACATTCATGATTTGAGTTAATTCAACGTTGATTATTTCTGAGAAATATAGACACTTTTTTTAAAGCCTGTACTGTTTTCATTAGTTTTAATATATTACCATATTTATTAAAAACGGATTCCTTATCAGTCGATGGACTTCTTAGAACTAGCAGTTTAAATTGTATTTTTGTGGTATTTAATAATATTTACAGTCGCGTTTTTTATCACCAAAACAACGATGATTATATTTTCACATTTATAAGAACTTCTTTCCTTAAAAATTAAAAACAATTAGAACTATTTTCAGCAACTTAATATTTAGCATTACGTTTTTCATTTGTCTTTTTAGTTAATAAAATGTCCATTTTTTAAATCAGTACGAGCTACGAAAATGTACCAACTTTGATTTGTCAACACTGTAAATACAAGTAGATTAGACAGGAAGTGAGGCATAAGATAACAATTTAGTATTATAACAAATTGATTTTAAGCAGTAAGGACATTTTTAAATTTTTTTTAATAAATAATATATTAACCATAAAAAAAACCATAGACCATAATTAATTATGTTTGTACGAAATTTTGTATACAATGAATTATTTTATAACTTAACGGTTTTTGTTATTTTAAGATCTTGAAGAAAGCACAAATTGTTGCCGAAACGTAAATCATTAAAGAGAGCAAATACTAAATTATTATCTTTTGTCTCACTTCCTGTCTAATCTACTTGTATTATAACTATAACTGTAAATACAATCAATTTTTAGTGCAGCTTACATTCGATAGATAATTCCATATATCTTCCTTATGTGCCTGATATATGCAATTTACTAATTATTTCAATGTCACTTTCGCCATTTACAATGTTTTCACTTTCAATACCTGCGCAATTTTCCATTGCACCACTGGTCGTATTGTCGTTGTAAACATGATCAACAATTATTTCAATAATATTAGCATTACTTTTGTTATCCCGTGAAACAGATAAATTTAAAACTTCATCATTTAATGAACACATCTTGTCACTGGACACGAAAAAATGATCACCGTTTTCACTGACGGCATCGTTACGTCGGTGATGCAATGGAAAAGTTACAAATCCTTCATTTTCAAGATGTCCATACACCTTATTTGCCTCAATAGTTGTATCTACGCTGGAACTGTAAGTATGGTCATGATTTTCAATACTTTCATGACCACTTCCGTCATGCAATGGAACATCTACAAATTCTTTATCTCCAAAATGTGTGTATGGTTCATACACATCATTGGTTGTGTTTTTATCAGATTTGTAAGTAGGATCATGATTTTTAGTTATTTCATCATCATTTTCGTCATGCAATGGAACATCTACAAATTCTTTACTTTCAAAATGTGTAAACTCCTCGTTTAGATCATTGACCCTTTTTTCGCTAGACACGATTTCATTAATTTCATCATCACGTTCGTTTTGTAAATTATCATCTGAACTTACTAATTCCATTCTTCCAATCTGTTCGTCAAGAAATAGCTCTGGTGAAACAGCATTACTGTTATCGTATTCCATTGAAGAATATGGAGAGTATCCAGAATATGATTTTTGTTTTTTCCTGGGCGGTTCAGGGGAAAGCATATTTTTATTTAATGTTTGGCGCAAATGTCTTTCTGAGGAATTAAACCGACTTGAATTCGAACTGGAAGAAGAACTATTTGTATTTGCAACTTGAAAATCCCTACTGGGTCCAGCTTCTGAATCATCACTTTTTCGAACACGCATATCAAGAGGTTCTTCTTGAACCTCTTCCATATAGAGCTCTCTGTTCCATGGAGTACATTTGCGAGTATTTCGGATGGAGTTGTTTGTTGGATTTCTTTCATAATCGTTATATAAAGCAAAATATAGAAGATTATTTCCGTTTTCCATTTCATCAGCTGTCGACCATTTTGTGTGTCTTAAGGATTCTAAATAATTCATATCAAGCTCAGGTAATGGATTTTCTCTGTCATTTTCTTCATCTGTATCCTGTTCTGCATTGGAAAAATCCAATTTTTTACATAAAGCATGATACGGTCGAGGATAATATTTTCTGTTTTTTGCAATTAAATCGTTTCCGGGCATAATCTGTAAATAACACGTTTTTATTATTCCACTGAAATAGTAAATAATTTCACAAAAATTTTCCGTACCACTAAAAATAAGCTTTTATTTTTTATATTAGTATTTTCCAATAAAATGAATAAGATATAATTTGAGAATTTACCTAATTTACCACTAAATACTGGTTGGGTCGACGGAACTTTATTACAAGATTAAAATAAAACAAGTTTAGAATAAAACGAATGAATTTAGAATTGAAATACTAAAGAAAAATACATAGAAGTCCCAAAATGAATCAACAGGTAAATTTTGAATGTTTTAACCAGGAAACTACACTAAATGTATATGAAAGTCGATCGTTACTTGATTTAAATTAATGTTATGTAGGTTTTTTCAAACGATGGACGCCAACTAAATTTTTTCGTATAGCTAATAAATTTATTTGTAATTTGGTATCTAATTTATATAAAAACAAGTGAGCGTAGATAATAATTAACGAAAAAAAAGTTCATGAACCTGACTGCTAGAGGTTGCTGCAGTCATAATAATGGCAAATTATTTTTTTTATTCTTTAAGGAATTCTCTTTCAATTGGCATATTTATTTTTCTAAAACAAGGTAAGTAGATTACAGAGGTTGTTTCGTTCCATCTCACCAACCAGCGTAAACGCTAGAATGACGTCAGCTGTCGGTCCGTTCATATTTTTATCAACCAATAATTACGATATCCAAAAAACCATTTATATTCAACTACAACTATGAAAAACGCTTACCTTAAAAATTTAATTTATTGCAAATAATGTCAATATTTGTCTTGATTTCTTTTACATTTATTAATACTGCCGTTAAAGTTTATAAGCGACAGCCATTTATCATAATCAATTGACCGGTCCGCTACTATCCAACGAAATGAAGCAGCCTTTGTAATCTACTAACCTTGCTATTTAGTACGTTTTCATAAAGCCTTATTTAAAAAAAAATACAGATTTTTATTTTCAACGGAACAATAACAATAAAAAGAACAAAAGTAAACAAATTAAACTATTATAAATAATTATTTATATGTTTATGTTAGTCCAAAAATTATGCTTAGTTCTTTCGTAAAAATTCATCAGTATAATTCAAGGCTCCATTATTTTCAGTAAATTATTCTAAAACATGGCATCTATACGTTTATTTCAAGAAAACCATTTTTATCACTAAAAATCCTTAGGTTTCATTGATATACTTTAAACCCAAAATAAAAATCTGTATGTATTTTGTAACATCATAATTTCAACAAAAACTAACTTACCTTAGATTATTTATTGTAGAATTTGAAAAACAACTAGATTTGCACTTGTTAACACAATCACAGGTTATTATTATTTGAACTTCTCAAGTAAACTGACAAAAATAAAGTAAATTCTGTACTTATATGCACATTTTTACCTATGACATATCTTAGGGCTTATGTCAATCAGGTAGAATTTTAGGTCATTAGACCCAAAATTCGATTTTAATTATCTAATTATTTTGAAAAATTAGTAGGTAATATTTTTTCTATAATTACTAACTTTCGAAGAAATAAATAATTAGAACCTTCTATTACTAGTTTTTTTTAAATTAATAGTTAGCAAAAATTGATTACCAATTTTTGTGAAAAATCAGTAATTAGAAAAAAATATTACTAATTATTTCCAAAAATTAGTAATTTGAGAAAAATATTATTAATTATTTTAAATAAATAATAATCAAGCCTTAAAAATCATGTATTTTAAATCCCGTTTCAAATTTCGGTCCAAAACGCCAATACTAGTAGCGTGACGTCACCTGTTCATACCAAAGGAGGCTCAAAAGTTTACACAGGAGCTATTATTAAATATTAATTAAATTCCTTAAAAATAAGGAAAAATATAGTGTTTTTTAGTATTTCTATCATAGAAACTACCACTTAACGTTAAAATTATGTTTTTATTTGAGCACAATCAACATCCCTATTGTGGATAAACTTTTGCAATAAGTTTATTACAGTACGGCAAAGAAGGAATTATCGTGCGATCGACTATTTACGGAATTAATCGACCGGGTCCGTTAATTAGTACAGTGTGGGTATTTTTTGTTTTTGTGTCACCTATCAATGATGTCATTCTGTTCATAAATGCTAATATGGTGGTTTCGGTAATTTATTTATTGAATTTTTTTGATTGTCAGTGCTATTGCATTTTCAATTCACTTGAAATTTGGATCAGTAATTAAACCATGTTAAAGTTAAAGTTTGTGAGCACGTCTCAAATTTCCCTACAAAAAAAGTATAAATTTTTCCTATAAGGGATCCATTTTATATCATTCTGAGGTACGGATCTCTAAAAAATGAACAACACTTAAATAAAGAACATGTATTGTTCATTTATACAGGCAGAATCCATTACAAACTAATTACATCCTTTCTTCTTTTTTTTTTGCTCTTTAGAGAAGTTGTATTTTGTTTTCACACTGTTGTTTTCCTCGCTAAATTTCCACTGCTCATTTTCTATTGCTAAAGTTTGAAAACTTCAGCAAAAGAAATAAAACTAACAATCTTCAAGCTCATTTTTGATACTTAATGACATAACTCTTATATATGCGATTTAAAATGTGTGGACTCTCGCAAGGGTTACCGAATTGCTAAAAATCATTCACAGATTACATCTAGTAAACTTTGAACAATAAGAATAAAACGTTTAAAAACTGATTTCAAAAAAGAAGTTAAATTGAAACAACTTATTGAATTACTGGAGAAGCAAAGACATTAAATCAGTCACGTTATTCAGAAGACCCGGAGTAACTTTTTTAAAATTCTTTTTCCAGTTAAAAATGTAATTATTTAAACCACTCAACAACTCAAATTTTCTAGCTTCATCGAAATGAAACCGCGAAAACTTCAATGTAATGTACAGCAGCGTCGGACTGACCATATAGTCGAGGTGGCGATTGCCAGCCGGGCCCCTCACGGAGCATTACGTTCCGTAGTGCGAGTGCGTAACTTTGTCTATGACTTAACACTAACCAATTTCTATCTTAAAGAAGTCCTAAGATGTGTTTTATAGGAGAATTGATTTGTCCAGATCCATAGGAAAAGTTATTTTTTATACCCTAAGCACAAACTTAAGTAGTTTCGGAATTTGCTTTCAACGTAACGTATTTTCAAAGTTCTCTGCGTTTTCGGCACGGGTTAACTGTATAAATTGAGCTGAAATTTTAAGTTAAACAGTTTTTCAACATATAGAACCATTTCAGGGAGTAGCAACTCAAAAAATTTGAAAAAAAAATTGGCTTATACAAAGAAGGGCCAGACTAATAGACTGGCCCTTATTTTGACAAGTTGGAAATTGTCACATGCTAACCTTTAAAATGGTTCTTTACATTGGAAAAATGATTCTCTGAAAATTTCAGCTCGAATGATTAAAATTAACCCGTGCCGAAAACACTGTAACCGTTATAGGTTTGCGGTGCTCGCCACAAGCCAGGCAGTAGGTAGGATAGGAGGCCCATGCAGGCTAGGTCCCAGCTCTTGCGACCTAAATGTAAACTAGATCAGATAGTTCGTTCTTACATTAGAGATAAATGAAATAGAAAAATATCCCATCTACCATTATCCAGTCTCGGGCTCCGGGCTTGTGGGTAGCCACCCGGGCCCTTCCGGCCCAGTCCGACCCTGATGTACAGCCTAGTTTCGAGTCAATGTGTTTAGTTTTGGAACCGGGAATAATTGAGGTGCAGAGCAACTGTCTTCTCCGCGCCACCGCTATCTTGATCAATCAGTCGATGAGAGTACCTAATCTGTAAATCGATCTGAGAGGCGGTTTGGAGTTGTATTCTGGATGTGAGTTCAGACTTCAAAACTGTGTTATGTAGATGTGTCATTATGTGGGAAATGTTCAACCTACGTACGGCCTACGACAGCACATACCGGGTCCCGCTTACCAAAATTTGATAATGTTTAACACAAACAAAAAATGTCGACTAAATATTTCGTTCTTATATTCTTCCTCTTAATTCAAGTCTAAAGAACCAGTGGACGTGATTCAAATATAGGCTGATGCTATATTTAAAATTGCATAGAAAAATACACTCTTGAGAATGCTTTTCTTGTAGAAAAGATCTTATCTGTTTGCAACGTAGATTGCAGCCCTTAAAAAATGTGGGACAAGTTCATGGTATCAAAACATTGGAATTATTCAACGACACTAGATAATAGAGGGTGATGACCATCTATTGTGATATCCTTCTCGATATAATTTTAAAAAATTCGGTTAACTATCCTTATAGGTTGAATATTTGGAGACAAGAATCTTCAGAATTAAAATTTTAATGAATTCTAGGACTCTGTTGTACGAACGCAAAATCCGTATACGAAAAAAATTGATTCGTTTAATTTATTGAAGATACGTATCAGGACGTTGCGAAGAACAGTTTTGGAATCACTGTCTTAAATAACCACATAAGCAACGATTTTTTTTCACAAACACACAGTGTAATGCCTCCTTCACACATGCGTATGGAACCATTCGGTTACGTAACAAATGTATAAGATCAAATGTTTATTCTGATGTAACATAGACCACATATCTAAAGAGAACTAGTATCATGTGACATGCTCAGTTGCAGAGCACATTTTCAGAAAATCTGTCAGTGATCTCGGATTGTGGCCGCACATTCATATAAAAAGCATTGCATAATTTTTTAAATCGATACTGATCAGAACATAAGTGATCGATTAAGCCAGATTTTCGTAGACCCGCGTATAAAATAGCTGTCTTTCATGTCTGCATAGCGGTGATAAAATTATTCGTTTTACACTAGTGCTGTGAACTAAAACATAAATGGTGTCTTACCAATCCAACAATAATTTTCAAAAGCGACCTGTCAGTTATCATTAAAAACTATAAGAGGAACAGATATTGCAAAGCAGGCGCAGTTTTCGTAAACAAAACAAATAGATTGCAAATGTTTACACGTACGTCTATCGAAAATATTAATGATATACTTATTGATGAAAATCAGCTATTTTATAGGAAGTGCGGCCAATTTTTCGCAGTCTTTAAGCTCTTTACAAACAGTATTCTCTGTATCAACATCTGATATAGGTGGCTTATTCACCCTGCTTTACTCTCAAGCTTTCTGTAAAAGGAAAGTAGAAAATCTTATACCGAAGGCCAGTCTAACGCAAAGCATTTGTTCTGCGCTCTTAACTTTTATTGGGGCAACAGTTGCATTGTTTTGTTTGTTATTTTGTTTTATTTTTACACCAGTACTAATTTTGTGCCATACTTTTCATAAAAAAACATATTTCAAAAAATACCTTTTGATTTTTTTAGAAAACTGAAACTAAATCGATAACTTTTTACATTTATATTCAGTTCAGAATATTATTAGTCCAGTCATATAGGCATTTCACCTCGGAATCTAACGGAATAAGCTGAATTTTTGTACAAGCCTTCATTTTGGCATTACAAATGTTGTCTCAAAAGTCACATATGCCAACGTGTGAGCGTCCTTAGATATTCAAGGTCAAAGGTCGCAAAAATCAGTTTTTTGAGAATATCTCGTTTTCTGTGCCTCCTATCGTCTTTACATTTATTATAAAAGTTGTAGAGAATAAAGTTCTCTACAAATTTTATTTGAAACTTTTTTTTATACGTCGAACCGTTTTTGAGATAGAGGGCGCTGAGTGTGAAGCGCTCAGCCATACGTACCTTAGCGCAAGGTCAATCGTGAATTCCAATCTATTATATCGTTTTTTTTACTTGATTATTTATTAAATATTACTTAAATAACAATTTAATACCTTCTACTTATACATATTTATTTTCCATTTAAATCAAATAGTCATTAAAAATGACTTACCTTTGACTTACAAATAATCAAATAATGAAGTCAAGCATTGAAATATATTCTATCTTAATATAATATATCTTATATTTTAATCTAATTATAATGAAGGATAATTGGATTCAGAATAGGAAAAGATAAAGAAAATTTTTTTTTGTTGTTTTTATTTATATCAATATTTTTTTATCATTAATATTACTATTATTATTGTTATTATTATAGTAAGCTTCTTCTTCTTCTTCATCCACGTCATCTTCAGGTTGGCCAACAATTTCAGACTCATTCTCATCATCACTTTCCTCGTTATCATTGATATTAATTGTCATATCTTCAAAAATGTCAGGGTCATATGCATTGTCTTCATTAACATGTGATGGAAACGATGATGCATTGAGGCATGCATTTCCATTGCATTGACCACAATTTAAAGAACATTGCATCCCTGACTTACGGCATCCACAACGCGAACCACAACCATTCTTGCAGTTGCAAAATACTGCAGTAAGAAGTTCATCTGGTGCAGGTGGTAAAAGTGTTGTTACCGGCGTTAGGGCTTCATTCTGCAGTACCCAACCCCATTCCTGGGGTTGTAAATCATTGCCTAACAAATCAGCCATGATAACTTTTAA
Organism: Venustoraphidia nigricollis; assembly: GCA_034508555.1. Classification (NCBI taxonomy): domain Eukaryota; kingdom Metazoa; phylum Arthropoda; class Insecta; order Raphidioptera; family Raphidiidae; genus Venustoraphidia; species Venustoraphidia nigricollis. Next base: position 854,317 of record JAVRKA010000018.1, on the reverse strand, counting down.
AATTTTACGTCTGTCTTTGCTAAGATACACTTTAAAACTGAACACTAAATTTGGTTAGTAGGTAGTAGTCCCTTAAGAAAGAAACAGGCCAATAATAGAAAATCTGTCCCAACTTGCTATAAATAGAAAGGTCAGGTAGTGGGGTGGGTATTTCCAGGTCTGTATTTTAATAAAAGCAATACCTGGGTCCCATAGATGAAATATTTAAGACGAATTCATTTAATATCTTTTCTACTCAAAATGCTATTATCCTTAATTAAAATAACATTAAATTACTTCATTATTTAATTATTTGTACCTATGTCAAAGATATAAGTAATATTTAATGACTATTTGATTTAAAAGAAATATAAATATAAGTAGAAGGTATTAAATTGTTATTTAAGTAATATTTAATAAATAATCAAGTAAAAAAAACGGTATAATAGATTGGAATTCACGATTGACCTTGCGCTAAGGTACGTATGGCTGAGCGCTTCACACTCAGCGCCCTCTATCTCAAAAACGGTTCGACGTATAAAAAAAAGTTTCAAATAAAATTTGTAGAGAACTTTATTCTCTACAACTTTTATAATAAATGTAAAGACGATAGGAGGCACAGAAAACGAGATATTCTCAAAAAACTGATTTTTGCGACCTTTGACCTTGAATATCTAAGGACGCTCACACGTTGGCATATGTGACTTTTGAGACAACATTTGTAATGCCAAAATAAAGGTTTGTACAAAAATTCAGCTTATTCCGTTGGATTCCGAGGTTGACCCCTGTTTCTGACTAAGATGACTGTACTATATGTGCAAGTAAAATTTGTGCAAAACTTCAGATAGTTTTTACATATTAAAATTTTGAAGCATTATTTTTCGACTTACAGTTCACTTGCAAAAATGACATGCAAATAAATTTTCGCAAATTGCATAAGCCTGTACATTTATATATATTTTAGAGTTTTTCTGTTTCACAGTGATATAAGTTTAAAATAAACCACAAATCACATTCAAATATCGCGCTCAAAAGAATGATTATAACAATACAAAATTGCCTGACGACACGCTTTTGATCATTTAAAAACGCTATTAATTCTTGCATAAAAAACTTTATAAAACGACGACACAAATCGGCTTGTTATTAAAACTTATGTACTTAAACGTACTAAATGTTAATTACTGCCTGCAGTGTTCGTAAAATTAGAAAAAGATATTCAAACTTAAATTAATGAAGTTTCAAATTTCAAAAATGATATTGTAAGTGCTTATTTAAGTTACAATAACCTTCTCTCTCTATAATGTAATATTTTCTAAATTGTTTTTCCTTAGTTACAAGGAAAATTGAAAGTTATTATTATCAACATTATAAAATTTAATCTTATGATTACATTAGAGAAAACATTTCATTACGAATTATATATAATTCAATTTTGTGGTTTTCTTTTATTTTCTGTAAGTGCTTATTTAAGTTCTTACAATTGGTGACCCCGACAGCTGATTGAATACGCATCTTAATTTTTGAGATAAGTAATTTTTTTATTATCACTAATTATGTCAAACAAAAATATTGTTCAAATTGAACTTCCAGAATTCAGTATTACTGATCCTGAAATTTATTTTATTCAAATTGAAAGACTTTTTTCTCTAAATAATATTAATAATTCTTTAAAAAAATATGACCTTTTAGTGTCTTCTTTACCATTTTCCATTGCAATTTTTCCCACGCGTAGGGGGGGTGCTATTGTAGCAAGCTTTGTTACAATAACCTTCTCTCTCTATAATGTAATATTTTCTAAATTGTTTTTCCTTAGTTACAAGGAAAATTGAAAGTTATTATTATCAACATTATAAAATTTAATCTTATGATTACATTAGAGAAAACATTTCATTACGAATTATATATAATTCAATTATATGATATTGTGCACATTCAGGCTGCTTTATGAAATTTTTGTGTGCCAATCTTTGAGAGGAAGTAAAAGTTTAGTCTCTGAAAATGGTCTATAAATAAACTAAAATATTCTTTATTGTATTTAAACCACCAGTCTTTATTCCATCGATTTATTGTTTGTCTTTAGTTAATAATACGTTTTATATACACTCATTATTATTTTTTCCTTTTTTATTGTAGTTTGTATTAATTATCAAATTTACAAATGCCCGACAAGTGATATTAATAAACATACTTGATTATATCTCAAAGTTTGTTACATTTATCCTGACACACAACAAAACAATGTAACATTATGTTAATAAAGACGAATATTTCAAAGTTTCTTCTGTTGTGGTTTGTTCGTTTGAAATTGACTCTAGAAAATATGTAAGATGTAATTTCCTAAGAGAAATACCAAGAAAAAAGGATTGGAGGTAGTCAGGGGCGAATTTGCTCATAGGGCAGGTACAGTAAAATCTGTGTACAACGATACTTAGGAACTGAGATTATTATTATTTAGTTATAGAGAGTTTTCATTATAAAGAGCACTAATCAAACTAATGTTCATTGTATAGACCTATTTTGAATGTATTTTATTGCCTGAATAGATCAAATCTCTAAAGTCTAGAGTCTAGTCATTTGTAACTTCAAAAAATTAAATTAAATTTGTTAATTGAAAAGATTTGGAAATTTCATTGATTTAAAGAGTCAGGAAGCTTAATCCTTTAATCTGGGGGATTTTAAATTTCCCTAATGACTAGCTCTAAATTCAAAAAAGGGCGTTTGTCATTTTACCAATTTATGTCATACATAATTTTGTTTTCTCAAAACTCTGCTTTAATAGTGGAATTTGACTAGCTTCGGTTAAAATTTTATTCGCTGGGTTCGTTTGCCCGCTCGAATTTATATTATTGATAATAATTATTAATACGCTACACACTTTCTTCGCTCGTCCGCCATCCAACTCGGAGTCAATCCTATTTGTACTCGAGCGAAAAATGATAAAATGTAGCTTATATGTCAACGGAGAATTTAAAGAATACACTGGCGACGGTTTTCTCAAAATCCGTTGTTTATAAGATTAGCCCATACAACCAGACAAACGTTCCTTCTTTATACTATACGATAGATAAACAATGAGAATAAAAATATAGATGACACAGCTATGATAAATGAAAAAAAGAAAATTGCTGGCGAATTATCGAAAAAAAACAGGCTGTTTTTTAAATACATAGATTATCTACACTAATATTATAAAGAGGAAAGATTTGTATGTATGTAATGAATAAACTCAAAAACTACTGTGCCGATTTAAGAATTCTTTCACCATTAGAAAGCTACATTCACCCTCAGTAACATATGCTACTCAAAAACTACTGTGCCGATTTAAAAAATTCTTTCACCATTAGAAAGCTACATTCACCCTGAGTGACATAGGCTATATTTATTGCTAGAAAATATTGGGTGTTTTTAGATTATACCGGGTGTTTATAGATTATACCGGGTGTTTTTAGATTATACCGGGTGTTTTTAGATTATATCGGGTGTTTTTAGATTATGCCAGGTGTTTTTAGGTTATACCGGGTGTTTTTAGATTATACCGGATGTTTTTAGATTATACCGGGTGTTTTTAGATTATATAAAACGCGTTACGAAAAACGTCTTATACGAAAGGGACTTCGTTACAAACGCGTGTCCTGCGACACGTTCCAAGTTTTTTTTTAAATTTCTTTTTGGGAAATAAGATTTTTCTTCGATTTTTGAACATTCACAAATAAAAGCGATTGAATTCGTGCAAATTCAATACACATTGAGAATTTAATGATAATGATTCTCATCTTTTATATTCTATATATTACATTTACACCCGGGCGAAGCTGGACTGGGCCGCTAGTCATTAATAAAATTAAAAATAATAATATGTTTGGAACGTCTTGTGCCTTACTACCCTCATGTGATACGAGGAAGAATGCTTGAAATTTAATATTATGTATTATATTTTGTATGGTTGTTTACGATTTACGATATCAAGTGGAAATTTGAATATAATGTGTGCTAAGAGCCAACATCAACATAATTAACATTAATTATATTACAAAGGCAATTAGTCAGTAAAGTTAATATTTTCTAGAAATAAAATGACGCCACAATAATTTCCTGACGTGAATTCGAAAGTCGTTGCCGTAATATAGTTGGACTACTGAAACATTATAGCCTCGTCAAAACAAAATGGTTTATTTTAACGTTGAACGAATATTATAAACACAAATAATTTTTAAGAAATCGAACTGACTTCAAAAAGAGTCCAAATGTTTCTAAAAAGAATAAAATAATTTTTCTCTTCGCTTTACAATAATAATCCCTTACTACTGCTAATATTTAGATTTCACTGTTCTGTCAACAATGAAGTAAAAAGCAGCTATTTTATAGGAGATACGTTCAAGAAATTCCATATATACTTTGTACGTAATTATATTACGACTCGTGTCTACTATTGAAAGAATTAAAAACAAAAACAAATGAATGTTTAGCACTGTCAGGTGTTTTGCAGTTTTGTGTAAGCTACTTCAAATTTTAATTTATGGATGTACATAAATTGGATGCAATCTGAAAATATAATTGGAACATATTATTTTTGTGCAAGACACCTTGAAAGCAATAATAAAATTTTTAAAAAGTGGTTGGCCATAACGGGCGACGCCATTTGCATTAAATCTAAATCTTGTCACTTTTAACGACATGTTTCGGGATTAAAGAACATCAGCACTGCAGGTCTCTTGGGAGTAATTTTACACAACACATTGCACTGTTAACTGCATCTTAGAAACTTTGTTCCAACACATCTGACAGAAACTGTTCAGAAATCGTTTTGTTCTCTAGTTTATTTATATTATACAAAAAATATCTTAAACCTTAGACTTTTAGGCGGGTCCCCATATAAATGTTACTTAAGCCAATTTTAATGATTCCTTTTCTAATTGAAAGAGCATACCTTCAGGGTGGCCCAACACATATTTTTTTAAATATAATATGTCTAGTTTTTGGTTTAGTAATCGAATACCACAAAAACGAACTAAGTTAATATATAGTTACAGTTAAGTGAAGATTCGTATTCTAATAGTGCCTAATGTAGAATTAGCTCTCGTAGGATGTAGATAATTAATCGTTGCAAATATGGTTTAATATGAGAAATGTTAAAACGCGCCACTGACACTATAGAATAATTGATAATTCAGTTACCGTTATAGTAGAAGATTCTAGTTCGTATCCCGACAATGACATTGTTTGAATAGTATTTTTTTCTAATATCGCATTATAATTGCAACAATGGATGTTTCATAATATTAGAGTAATTTTATGTCTATATTTTAGGTTAGGTTTGAGTTTTCCGGTGATGCTATAAAAAATGTAGGACGGCCATACAGACGTTACTAGCATTGTTATAAAACATTTTCTAAATCCCACAGGAACGAAACATTATCCTACTCCGGTTCAGACGAGATATGATACTTAATAGAACATTAAATGTCGCCTGCATAACGCTATTGAAAAGTTCTTTCAAGCTTTAGGTTGTTATTCGTTTCTCCATTTAACCATTTTTATAGTTTGTCTGATCCAGGCGTTTGGGTTTTTTTTCTGTAAGCTACTTATTTTAAAGAAATTTCATATTTTTGAAGGCACAATTCTTTTGGTGCATTACGAGTAAAATTTTAGCCAGCAACGGAAGCTGCGCATGCACATCTAGAGAAAAGGTATGAAGTTGAGCGCGCTAACGAAAATTAGAGAGTATGAAGTTGATTATAAGGAACCCAGACTGAAGTGACATGTGAGCGAAATTTAGAAACTGTACATAAATTATTTAATATTAGTAGATATTTTTCATACGCTTATAGCTATGTACTTGCTGAATTAATTGAGAATAATAGCTTTTGTCTGCTATAATTGTTAAGAAACAGTCATTGTTGTAGCACTATATTAGAAAAATTTATTATTCCAACACGTCACCGTCAGGATTTAAACCCGAATCTTTCCACTTTCGCGGCGGAATGAGTTAATCAATTACTCTACGGTGCACACAATTCAATTTTTAATCTTTCATATCCCGACAGTGACGTGTTGGAATAATAATTTTTTCTAATACATATAGTGCTACAACAATGAATGTTTCTTAACAATTATAGCAGACAAAAGCTATTATTCTCAATTAATTCAGTAAGTACGTAGCTATAAGCGTATGAAAAATATCTACTAATATTAAAATATTTGGTGTTGACAATCTACCAATATTAAATTGTCGTTTTCCGTATTAACACAGTCCTAAAACGATACAGAAAAGTTCTGTGACTTAGGTCCGTATTAATGATGGAAAGTTCATCTTTGATTCATTCAAGAGCCCTCGCTATTGTGAGAGTTAATGTTTAGCTATTGCCAAAAAATAATTGGCTCTCGCATGTAGTGAATTTGAGTGTTGTAAATCGCTATATTATGAAGGATTAAAAATTGAATTGTGTGCACCGTAGAGTAATTGATTAACTCATTCCGCCGCGAAAGTGGAAAGATTCGGGTTTAAATCCCGACGGTGACGTGTTGGAATAATAAATTTTTCTAATATAGTGCTACAACAATGAATGTTTCTTAACAATTATAGCAGACAAAAGCTATTATTCTCAATAAATTATTTAGTTAAATCTAGCTAAGGTTTGTTATTCTATTATTATTGTTAAGACGCACATATTGTTACATTGCCACATAAGAAAAAATGTTTTCAAATATTGTCACCGTCTTGAATCTAACCCGACTCTTCCACTTTAGGATTAGCGACCCGACGGTGGCATTATTTGCAAATAAAGTTTTCTTGTATAGCATTGTAACAATCGGCGAGTCTTAACAATAATAATAGGAAACTTTAACTAGATCTAAGTGTATATTTAGTATTACGAATTATACCGTAGGTAGAACATCGACATTATAAATTATTTATTAACACACCATTTCTATTATATAGTACTTTGACAGTTATACAATATTATAAAACCCATACAAAACTATTGAATAAATTAATCTTGCCAGAAAGGTTATACACTTATAAATGTGTAAAATTTTAGAAGTGCCCCTTCCTTTCTCGGTTTCAGTGGTTACTCTTACATTTCCCCGCTGTTGAATCATTTCCTCTTAAACGTCACAGACAATACCGTACTTCGCTAAAAAAACATGCGCTTCAAAAATACTCTAATTTTAATTAACTTAAGGTATAAAGTGTATTGTTTAGAATTTTCGTCAAAACTGACATTAATGCGAGCGCAAAATTGATTTTCATGAGAGCGAAGTCACAAGTATAGCTAGAGATTTAAATAAATTAAAGTCAAGTTAAACTCAAAACAACACATTGTATTTCACTGTGCAAGATAATTTTTATTCAACATTTACATGTCAAGTACAATCCAAGTGGAAACAATATAGATAAAAGTTTTAAACATTTATAGATTTTACTGTTCTCCTGATACAATTTAGTTCTCCTGATACAATTTTGAGCTCCTGGTACAATTTAGAACAGTTTTTTTGCTGGTTGACCGTTGAAAGCTAATCAATTACAGGACTCTACGTCGATTTTGCACAAAATATTTTTTTTCAAAATAGTCTGTTTCTGATTTCACATTTGACTTTAAAACAAAAATCTCATCCAAGTTAATTTTTGCACGGTTTTATTTTAATAAACATTCAAAATTGAAAACAATTCAAATTTAAAATGTATTCAACACGTTGCACATACCGTTTTTAAACTTATAATGTGCATTGGTGTTTGAACGTCGTTCAAGTCAAAATGGCGACATTGTAATACCAGTGTTGCACTATAATTTTTTTTAAGGTAAACTCAAACTTTACGTAGTTGATATTAACATCAAGTATGCATTATTGTAACATATTGTAAATAAAGCTTAATCGCGTTTCTTCAAAAGGTTAAGATCTGGGGAGTCATGTCTGAGACACCCTGTATATAAACTAATGCTTTAATAAGAGTATTAATCCAGTAGTATAAATGCGACTAATTTAGGTCTTGACTTAATTTTGAATAGTCAATCGCATAATATAAAGCTGCTTTCTAAGTTGGTCAACGCAGTTTCAGGAAAATTGTTTTAAGTTAAATCTACTGTAAAATCTAATCATAAAAATTAATGGTCTAAACACAGTTAGTGTACGCATTTCTGCAACTTTCACAGGAGAATTTAATTACAATTGACAACTTCTATTATAGTAGAGGATATCTTCAATGAAACGAAAAAACGACTTGATAAAGATAGATCGATTGTATAAGAACACAATTATTAACTAACGCACTGTATTTATTTAACTACATGTTCCGTATATTTATTTGTTCAAATTTGTCGACCGACTTTTTCCCGACTTCCCTTTATCCGATTGAGTTGAAATTTTGCCCGTATGCGTAGTTTCAATGATAATACAATACTGTGATAACTTGTTGACCAGCTCAACTTTTGTCTGGATGCAAATCGCAATTTTAAAAAACTCGGGTCGCAGTGCCAAAACCCTGCCGACAATATAGTGTATTTGCTTATACAAGCAGTGTAGCTTTATTACGCGAACTTAAGTTGGTTTTTGGGCAAAATTAAAAATTTGACTCCTTAATACACCCCTTAAAATAACATTTTTTTTCTTAACTGCAATATTATTATCAATCTAACGTCTACACCGAATTAAATACACCCTTCAATAAATAAGTCACTATCTATAAATTAGTGTTTTCAAAAAATTTGTAAGTCCGGTCCTGTTGGGCCGATTTTATTAAAATTTTAGGGACACTTTTTAATTACTACTGAAGGGTTAAATGTCAATTTTGAAACGATTCTGAGAATTTTTTAGGTATTTTGGGGCCCAAAAACGTTTTTCAACCCCTAAAAACTACCCTTAAAATGGCGCGATTACGCCCATTTTAAATAGGCTTCTTGCGGTGATGTATTTCAATACGTGGGCCAAATTTCGTTAAAATCAATTAACTCTTTCGAAAGTTATTGCCCGCACACACATATATATATATATATATACGCTTATATTATATATATATATATATATAAATATATATATACATATATATATAAACATTTTTAAAAATGGTGCCAAAGTGTTTAGGAGGTTATGAAACGTCGAGAAATTTTGGTCCGACCCCTAGGTCCCGCCATCCTACCGACGCCAATAGTGTATGTTGCCATATGGCAAATACACTAATAAAGCACACTAAAAATAAACTAGGTAAAACACATTTTGACTTAAAAGGTTTTATTGTATAATTCATAGTAGAAAATAATTATTGGGTACTAATCTGGGGTTTTGATCAGATTAAAATATAATCGTGGGGCACATTTTATTTGGAGTTTGAAAAACACACCTGGCTTTCAAGTATTTGTGTTTTACTTAATGCATCTCACGATTTTATTTTAGTACGTTCAACCGAGCTGGGTAGAGTAGTGGCGACAGCACTAGACTCGCATTCGGGAAGTCCGGGTTCGGATCCCGGCGGGGGCAGATGTGGCTGGGACTTTTTCCCACTGCCTCTCGCCGAGAAACGGTAATTCCTGTACCGGCCATCTTGATTGAGGTTTTCCATGGTTTCCCTCAATTAATTCCAGATAAATATCGAGATGGTTCCTTATTTGAAGCCATGGCCAATTACCTATCAAACGCCTAGCTCAAAAATTACCTACCTTATCCTAATTTCCTATAATTCCTTCATTCGCCCATTGCTATTACATAAGTTGAAGTTTTAAAAATGTAGAAAAATAACGGGAAGTGTGGTAGATGGAAAATAGTAATGGTGCGAATGGCGTCTGTTATGACATAAAGTCGAGAAACGGACGTTAAACGCATTATTATTATTATTATTATTAGTGTATTTGCCATATGGCAACATACACTATTGGCATCGGTCGGATGGCGGGACCTAGGGGTCGGACCAAAATTTCTCGACGTTTCATAACCTCCCAAACACTTTGCCACCATTTTTAAAAATGTTATATATATATATGTATATATATATTTATATATATATATATATATATATATATATATATATATACGTATATATATATATATTATACGTATATATTTATTTATTTATTTAAATAAGTTTCTACAGGCATAGCCCAATTACAGAAAATGTGTTGCTAAATTTCTGATACGTTTCTAAATTCACTGTATGTGCAGTTAAAAATGTCAATATTACTGCAATTTTCATTTATAAATTTACTCATTCTATAAACAGGTGAATTTGTGAACTGATACGTTCTCGGTGCAGGTAAATAAAACGATTGGTGCTTTCGGCTATTAAATTTAGGGATATGGAAAGGCAATAGGTTAAGAAAATCTTGGTTATCAATTTGATTATGCAATAATTTGAATAAGAATAGACAGAGAGCAAAATTTCTGCGACCTTTAAGCGATGTACAAGAGTGAATTTGTAGCAGGTCATTATAACTCGTATATTTAGGATAAATACCAGTCATTTTAAATGTTAAAAATCTAAGAAACTTACTCTGTACACGTTCAATATTGTGTATGGTGACATTGTAATGGGGATCCCAAATCAGACTGGCATATTCTATCTTAGATCTGACGTACGTATTGAAAAGTCTAATTAGGGTATTGGGATTTGTAAAGTATTGACAACTCCTAAATATAAATCCCAACATAGAATATGTAGATTTAATTATATTTTCAATATGCAAGTTAAAAGATAGATCAGCGCAGAAAGTAACACCAAGGTCTTTTATTTTTAGGACACGATTAAGAAGTATGTTATTTATTTTGTAATCAAATGTGATAGTATTCTTTTTGTTAGTGATACTCATCACAAAGCACTTATTTATATTTAAATTGATTTTATTTTGCAAACACCAGTTGTAAACATTGTTTATATCACTTTGCAGCTTTAAGCAATCGGAGTAGTTATTTATGGTTATATAGAATTTTAAATCATCAACATAAAGAAGTTTTTTACAGCAAGAGATCACTTCCACCACTTCATTAATAAAAATCAGAAAAAGGAGTGGCCCGAGATTACTTCCCTGAGGTACACCTGATGTTGGAAAATACATTTTAGATTTATACCCATTTATAACAATATACTGTGATCTGTTAAACAAGTAGGAGTTCAAAATATCTATCAAGTAGTCAGAAATATCATAGGCATTAAGTTTGCTGAGAAGAATGGTATGATCAATTTTATCAAACGCTTTTTCAAGATCGGTATAAATTACATCCATTTGTGTATTATTATTTAATGTTTCATATGCATTTTGCGTAAAATTCACCAGATTTGTGACAATAGATCTGCAGGGCATGAAACCATGCTGACAATTTGAGATTCTATGTTTGACTTCATCAAAAAGTCTGTTGTATAACACAATTTCATAGACTTTTGCACAAGCGCAAATTATAGATATAGGTCTATAGTTCTTTACATTGGATTTGTCTCCAGATTTATGAACAGGAGTGACACGACTTATTTTCCACTTATCAGGAAACACTGACGTTTTTAGCGAGGTGTTGATTATGTGAGTTAAAGGTGGAACTAGGAATTCTGCGGATCCTTTAAGAATGTAAGATGGCAACTGATCACATCCTACCGATTTATTAGATTTAAGGGTTTTAATGGCATTAGTCACCTCAACGTCTGTGACACAACCCGCGGCACTTAAGTGAATAACTAAATCTTTTTTTAGGATAGATAAAGAAGAATCTCCAAATACTGACATGAAATAGGCCATAAACAAGTTTGCTATATCTTGGTCATTAGTCGCACAAACATCATCCAAACACATCTTAGAAGGGAAACTGGAGTTGTTCTTACGCTTATTTTTTAAAAATGTCCAAAAATGTTTGCAATTTGTATTTATGGAGGCTTCAACATTATGCAGATAATTTCGATAAGCAATTCGTATATCACGTTTGACCTTAGCTCGTAATTGATTAAATCTCAGTTTGTAAAAATTATTGTGACTACAACGCTTATATAAATTAAAATATTTATTTTTAAGTCGAAGCTCAGATATTATGGTTTTATCATACCAGACTGGATATTTTCGCCGATTTACCAATGATTTAGGAACATATGTATCGAATACAGAATAAATATTAGAATAGAAAAGATCGACAGAACTATTGACATCATTAGACTCAAATATGTCTTTCCAGCTAATTAAGCTAAATTGTTCATACAATATTCTAAAATCAGCCTTTCTAAAATTATAAAAACTGTCAGCTTTCGGCTTAGAGTGCTTAATACTGTTTGCACAACATTTCATTTCGATATTTAAGGCTGGGTGATGATTATCTTCAGCTACAAAAGGGTGTAAGTCTCTAGATATTGTGAGGGGTATATCATTGCTTAAAGCTAAATCAAGTTTATGTCCAAATATGTTTACAATATTACTGTATTGGACATAATTACTGAAATTTGTAAACTGAGAAAACAGCAAACGTGCTTTATTGGGGGCACTATCTAAGTTCTAATCACCAACTATAATTACTTTTTTATGCAGTAAATTATTTTGAATTGACAAGAGAAATGATTCAAATATTTCTGCAGACGACGCGGGGGGTATATAAACCACACATATAAATAAGCAATATTTCTGCAAATCAATTCTACAGCACAAAGCATCAATAACGTTATCAAAAATATTTATTTGCCGAAAACTGTAACAATTTCGTATGGCCAGAAATACACCACCACCTCTAGTTTTACCAGTAATAATTGATCTCTATCTTTACGTAGAATATTGTAGTCACTAGGCACAAACTCAGAATCACAAACAGCTGAACTTAACCACGTTTCAGAAACAGCAACAAAATCAAAATTACAATCTAATAGGTTCAAAAAAATATCATTCAGTTTTGTATTTATACCTCTACAGTTCTGATAGTACAAAGACAGTACATTATCGTTATAATTAATTACTTGTTTTTTCTCTTTTGATAATTGACCTTGACCTTGAATGGCAGATTTATTGTCCACAAAACAATTGCCATAGCATGGACTTCTTATACTTCTCTCATTAAGTGGAACCTGAAATTCGTGTTCTTTCTCTCCGAAAAAACATAAATTTTTTGATAATTACTCCTTGCGGCCAGTTCATATCATCTTCTAAATCATCTTTCATATTAAAGTCTGCGCCAATTTTAAAAGCCAAACTTGCAGCATCTTCACGTTTGGGTAATGCTTCTACAATGAATTCTTTTCCGGGAAATCTACACTTCAGGTGATCCACAATCAGATCAGTAGTTGTTCCCAAGGATACTTTGCTTACGCTGATCCAAATACGGCGAGTGGCCGCTTCAAAGCTTGGTTTAGATGAAATTGATTTTTGCGGTTCCGCTTTACCATGTGCAATTACGGGGTTTCTTCTGCGTCTCGGCCTTACTGATATCCATTCGGATTTTTCCTCTTCCTCATTTCCTTCTATTGATATTGATTGTTTCTCACCGTTACTTTTTGTACTCTCAGCCAATATAGTTCTCTGTTCTGCATCTTGGATTATGTTAATAGAGGAATCAATGTTAAATTTACCGTTAGTTTCCTGTACTGAGTTATTATCAGTATGTTTTTGATTAGTAACCATCACCTCGATGTTTTCAGTCGCTCTGTTATGTTTGGCATTTTCATTTGTTGCCTTAGGTTTAGAGTGCTTATTTGTAGTTGGGTTGACATTTTTATTTTTTAGAGTTCTAATTTCTTGTTTTAATTGGAAAATAATATCGTCTTTTATCGAATTTTCTTTTTTGAGATCATTAATATTTTCCGTGAGACCAAGAACTATCTTCAGTATGTTTTCCTGATTCTTCGTTATGATATCAAGTTTCCTAGATATATCTTCTGTTTTTTTATCTGTTTCTATTTCAACACTATGTCTATTATTTGCCAGTTCAGTGTCACACTTCTCGCATTCCCAAATCATATCAGATTTATCACTTTTCATGTCAGTTAATTGTTGTACGCTCATATTTAAACATTTTATGTGAAAGACACCTCTACAGGGTCCTGCACAATGTAAGACATCGTCATATCTCGCACTTTTGTTGTCACATATCATACATTTAGACATTTTTGGACTTGCTATAACAGAGGCGCACGCCTCCGCTACGCTTTGGACGAATTATTAGTTTATATATATATGTGTGCAGGCAATAACTTTCGAAAGAGTTAATTGATTTTAACGAAATTTGGCCCACGTGTTGAAATCCATCACCGCAAGAAGCCTATTTAAAATGGGCGTAATCGGGTCATTTTAAGGGTAGTTTTTAGGGATTGAAAAATGTTTTTGGGCCCCAAAATACCGAAAAAATTCTCAGAATCGTTTCAAAATTGATATTTAACCCTTTAGTAATTAAAAAGTATTCCTAAAATTTTAATAAAATCGGGCTGACAGGACCGGACTTACAAATTTTATGAAAATACTAGTTTACAGATAGTGAATTATTTTCTGAAAGTTGTATATAATTTGGTATAGAGGTTCGATTGATAATAATATTGCAACTGAGAAAAAAATGTTCTTTTAAGGGGTGTATTAAGGAGCCAAATTTTTATTTTGCCCAAAAAACCAACTTAAGTTCGCAACAAAGCCACACTGCCTATATTAGCAAATACACTATATTGTCGGCAGGGTTTTGGCACTGCGACCTGGGTTTTTATTTTAGTATGATCGAAGCCTCAGATTAGTGACTCATAATTATTTTCAATTGTACAATAAAATCGTTTAAATTAAACTTTTTTTAGAATATTTTAATACATAAAATTTCAGTTTTTCTTACTTAATAAACTTCATCAGTTGTTTTCTATTCATATTGCATAAAAACAAGTGCGGAAACTTGAAACAAATAATGCAAAGCTGGATGTTTGTAAAGTTTTTAAAGAGCGTTTTTCTCTACATTGTATGTTACTCTGGTCGTTTCCCCTTATTCCAGAAGGACAAAAACACAACTACGTGAGGTTTCTCATATTGCTTCCTACTTAATTGTACGACTCATTCGAATAAAAAAAAAATACCTAGCAAATTTTGTATCATGCTTACGTCACGCTTTTACGAGCGTTTTTTAGAATGTTATATATTCAAATGCGTATTTTATTAATTTCCCAGTACATTGGGAAGTTATTATAATGGGTTTGAAAATCGATTTCAAAACTTTTAACGCATTTTTACGTTTCATTTCATTTCATTTCTTTCTAAAACGAAATCTCGTGAAAAAAAAAAATATCGACAATGTTAAGATTGCAATCGACGCGCAATGATGTAAATATGATCTGAAAGAAATTTTCAAAATAGATCCAGCCGTTCCTTTTTTAACCAAACAGACTCCAACAAAAATAGATTTTACACAATAACTCGCGAATACAATATTATATAGACTTCGTTAGTATCTCAATTGAAGCGTGTTAAAGTCATTTTGATCGGAAAGAAATTTTATCAAAATCAATCGAGTCGATTTTTTTCGTTTAAACAAGAAGACTGCATAAATTGACGTTTTTTTTATTTATCTTTTAGGACAAAAATATGTTTTTTGAAAATTTTAAGCATCAAGTAAAATTATGTGAAGCTTAGTGCTTAAGCACAGCTAATAAAAACAGTAATAAAATGAATTTAGCGGCCACAATTCGAATTTTTGAAAAGAAAATTTTACAAATTGAAGGATCCGTCACCTTAAAACAAGTGTCGTTAACTTTAACATTTCAATGTCAAAGGTATTGAAGTATGAAGAGATTTTGGCCATTATAAATGTCGCAATATCCAAGATGAATTTCAGACAGGGTTATATATAATTTAATAGCTTAAATTAAGGCCCACAACAGCCAAGTATAATTGAAGCCACTTCACTAATTTTACCCACAAACATTCTAATTAACATGTTTGTTGATGAATAAATCCCGTCGCAATGTGATCTGATATTTCAAAGGAAATATTCTGAAATTCATGGAAAATCTGCGCAATGAGATTTCAGAGCCTAGCAGTGTTGGATTAATTAATGTTACAAAATTATTGACACGAGAATTAAATAACTGTTTGCTAAATTATTATTGTTAATCTCGTCAACTCTAATAATGCTGTCTGAATTTCAAATAATTAACTCTCAGCGTTCTGGCATAACTCGTATGACTAATAAAATTTTATTACAATGCTACTTACCATTCCAACTTTACTAGTGGGGGAATGGTACTAATTTAGGTGACAATATTTTTTATATAGACATATTTTCGGAAAACGTTTGTCATCGGTTAAATATTTTTAATAAATTGGAAATGATCGCAAAATTTTATCATTTTCCTCTTAGTATGATCTTTTTGAAGGACGATCAATTTTGCTTTTGAGTTTTTGTTCAAAATAATATGCATTGTTCCTTATAATAACATCGTACTTGCCTACTATTTTCGAGATCAAAATAATTAATTTTTATTATCCGAGACAATTTTTCTTTATATTTTTATCCGCTATTATAAAGATAAAAAAATATTAATTAACGCTGTTAGAACCGTCGCTTAATTTCATTTCAAAACGTGTATAAATGGGTAACGATTGTGCGTCAGCAAAGTTAGTGTCCATAAATATAAGAATGTACCTATAAAAGTAATTTGACTTTCATATGACCCTTCGTAAAGGATATAAAATTTCGACATACAAAATGATTTCTAAAAAGCGGCACGCAAAGTACGCTCTTTGTTTTTATTTTATAGTTCTTCTTCATATTTTAAATCCCTGAAATTCTAACTATTAATAAAATAAATTTAATGTATATATTTGCATATTCGATTATTTTTTTCTCATTGAAATATTGCACGATTTTATATTTCAATAATTTTAAACAATAGTAGTCTTAGTTGCATTATGTTATATATTACGTCAGTCACACGAGTCATATGTAGTATTTTTTGCACGTACCCTCTATAAAAGAGTTGCTTTTCACTTTATTTTCATTGTTTTCTGTAACAGTTAATATTTTTCGATAGTAGGTAAGAAGTGTTTAATCAGTAGGCTTCGAATAACATATAGATAAGTATGTATCCGCTAAGCACAGATACTAAACTGCTTGCGTGACTGAGCGGTAATAGTCTATTGGGTACAAGATCTGAGGATCTATATCCAACTGGGGTAATATGAAATATTAATTTTATGTAATTTTCTTATATTATTTTCTCCGTGCATATAAAAATGTCACCCTGTGTAGTATGGTGACATAATTTCAGAATCGACGTTAATAAAATCTTCGGATGTCACAAATAATACACGCGTCGTATTGCAAATGTCTGAGAATAAGTTATTAAATGTTGGCTAAAGAACAGGACAGGAACTGTCACTCTTCCATAATTCTCTCTCTCTCTTATTCATTCTTTCTTACGATCCCCGTTTCGCCCATTGCTTTTCACCAGTTGTTTGTCACTTATCTCAACCGCGTTCAACACATTATTTTCATAATCAACTCGGCTTGCGACTAGGGATATGAAAACTATCAATTTTAATTCCACTCAAATAGGGACGCTGTTTTATCAAGAAAGGCCATTTTTGCCACGTAAATGTTATTGTTATCTAGATACCTTTTCGAGGAATTCTCGTCAATTTACAATTTAAAAAAAATATAAATAACGTAATCTTTCACACATAACCACAACGTTTTGCCAAAAATTCGCGTGTATGATCTGTCCTTAATTTGGCGTTTATCCGAACCATAGCTTTGAAAATAGCGTCAGGAGAGCTGTAACTGCTTTAAATCGAAGGGAAAAGATTTGTGATGACGAGTGCAGGAGGTGTTTGTAGATAGTATACATGTGTCGTCTAATTTCAAACATCGCCAGATCCACTTTTCTTTAAAAAGGAGATTTTTTGTCTATGGTCTCGTCACACTTGAACTACATGTTCCAAAATCTTTAGTTGCTTTCGAACTGCGCTAGATCAATAGATATTGAAAGGTAAAAGCAGCACTTTATTTCGAAACCCGTTACATCCATGAGGAATAGTTTTCAAATTTGAAAAATGCATCGACCAATCAGAACAGAGCATTCATCGCAAAACTGTCATGGCGATTCCAGTTAGTTAAGTTGTATTCGTGCTGTGTTTTTTTAAGTTTATTCTAGTAAATAATGGCAGATTTTTCTTATAATATTAAACAAGTCCCTTTCGACAAAGCTAGGAAACGTTCTATAAACAAAATAAACTGGAAAACTGTGAAAATTTAAATTTATATAATACAAATAAATTTGATTTTGTCCTTTGAACAAAATATTTTGTTCTACATCTTCAAAGTTCAATTCCAGATATATGTTATAATAGAAAACAGGATCACGGGTAATTGGAATAATAAAATTAAATCAATTTAAACACTCATTGATTGCTTACACAAAAAATTTTTGAAAGACCAAATTACTTAAAACATAAAATTTCATGTTTTAAGTAATTTGGTCTTTTCAAAATTTTTTGTACATGTGTAAGCAATCAATGAGTGTTTAAATTGATTTAATTTTATTATTCCAATTACCCGTGATCCTGTTTCCTATTATTTTGTTCTACATTTTGTAGTAAGTAAAGAACACCCTGTATAGATGATGTCTTAGCTTAAAGTTGCTAACAAAATCAGTTAGATCCTATGCTTTTATTTTTTCATAACCCGCCAGGTCCAAAACTGAATATCAAAGTCAGCTACATCCAATTTTTTAGCACAAAATATGCATATTTTACTTCTAAAACGAATTAATTTAAAATCAATATGGTGTTTGCTATACTTGTCAAATATTGCTTTAAATTTTGACAACTATATTAATCACGTAATATTAATAATATAAAAAAAAACATATTGTAAAAATTACATTTTTGGATCTAACTGAATTTGAAATTAGACGCCACATATGTCTCCACGAATCGCATCCTTAATTTATGAGACTCCTTTTTTCCCTTTTGCGGCATTTCATTTCATTTTTGCATATTAACTATGTTATAAACTTTTTGCAGTTGACTAGTCAAGGCCGGCTGAAGGTTTAACCCAGATTGTAATGAGGAATGTGCCACATAAACTATGTGCGTACATTCCAACTAACTTCACAGCTGCTGTCACAGTTCTAACTTTTAACAAGTATGTCTGTTCGAATTATTATAACCCAAATCGAGCTCTTTTATCTCACATAAATTTTATTGCATATTTTAATATTTTTTTATTTAAAACTCTGTGAGTAATTTAGTCTCTTTACTTCTTACTTAGATGTCGACCGTCTATATAATCTACCATTTATCTATCTTTATCTCTTAAGTCATTCATGTTTAATTATTATAGACGCAATCGTATTTTAATTCAACGTCACCACAAGCTATTCGAAATGACCGTCCGCCATCACTAGAATGTTAACTCTTTCCCGGTTCACCTTGATTCTCTACTCTGGAGTTAGGCGGAGCACTACCAATCGAGAGTGTAAGTGATAAATACGTGAGTCAGTGATGTACACAAATATAATAATCAAAATAAAGTCTCACTGAAGCAATTATACTTTAAACATTTTTATTTTCTAAAAAAAACATTTTTTAATTAATATGAAAATGATTTGTCGGGAAAAAGGACTTTTTTATAATAATTACCAAGGACAGAAAAAAAATCAATATTTTTTAATTAAATTACTAATAAGTGTAGTGTAAAATACAGTCTGTTTTTTTTCGTAGTTATTTTGAAAACAAAAAAGTCAGTTGTTTTTTGTTCTAGTCAACTAAATTAAATTAGATACCTAATTAATTTCTATGATAATTAAAAAAAAAACCCGGGTCGCAGTGCCAAAACCCTGCCGACAATATAGTGTATTTGGTAATATAGGCAGTGTGGCTTTATTATGCGAACTTAAGTTGTTTTTTTGGGCAAAATAAAAAATTTGACCCCTTAATACACCCTTTAAAAGAACACTTTTTTCTCAGTTGCAATATTATTATCAATCGAACCTCTATACTAAATTATATACACCTTTCAGCAAATAATTCACGATCTGCAAACTAGTGTTTTCATAAAATTTGTAAATCCGGTCCTGTCGGGCCGATTTTATTAAAATTTTAGTAGCGCTTTTTAATTGCTATTAAACGGTTAAATTTCAATTTTGAAACGATTCTGAGAATTTTTTACGTATTTTTGGGCCCAAAAACTTTTTTCAACCCCTAAAAACTACTCTTAAAATGGTCCGATTGGGCCCATTTTAAATAGGGTTCTTGCGGTGGTGGATTCCAACATGTAGGCAAAATTTCGTTAAAATCAATTAACTCTTTCGAAAGTTATAGCGCACACACATATATATATATATATATATATATATATATATATATATATACGTATATAAATATATATATATATACATATATATATAAACATTTTTAAAAATGGTGCCAAAGTGTTTAGAAGGTTATGAAACGTCGAGAAATTTTGGTCCGACCCCTAGGTCCCGCCATCCGACCGACGCCAATAGTGTATGTTGCCATATGGCAAATACACTAATTATACAACAGAAACGACCTACTTACTGTTTTAATAGACGCTAAATTAAACAACACTGAAGTCGTGAGCTCAGGATGGTTTGGTCGGGTCGACTATTTGGTTAGATTTTTAATACAATTGAAATATCTAGAATATTCTCTCATAAATTTTCTTTTTTTTTAAATTAATATCCTTTTCAAACACCACATTTCTTATATTTTCATAATAGATATATTTGGATATTAATATTTTATTTTTGAATAGGGTACCCACTTTACAATACACAAAGCAATTTTATTGTTCAGTGAACATTCAAAAAATTAATTCATTAAATGTGTGGGTAGTTACTTCAAAAATATCTTTTAAACATATTGAATTAAAAACACTATATGTATAAAATGTCTGTCACATCAAAGAAAACTTCAAACAATTTGCAATAAAAAATATCAAACACGTATTTTGTAAGTTATTAAATATTTACAAATAAAGAATTTTTAAAGTTTGTCCGTACACGAAAGAAACCAGTAAACTTCTACAAATTAATCATATCAGTATGTATTTTTTTGTTTTAAGGTCACCAAAGGTCTTAGTATCAGTTCATATTTTCAATTTATTATTATTGAGCGTTATGAAAAAACGATCTCATAAATATCTCATCAGATACAGCAATCAAATATTGAATGTCCTTTCGTCATATTAAAACAATTTTTACAAGTTTAGCGGAAAAATAAAAAAAACTATTTCATATGTTCCGGGTACATAAAAAGTAAACGCATAAGATAAATAAATAAAATTTATTCACGAGTAAACACATTAAATTAAGAGTCGTTGGTTCATGGCATACTAGAGCGAATCATGCATGTTAAACTTTAAAAACAACACGGACTTACTATTAAATTAACATCAAAAATCAACTCTGACATTTCATTGTTCAAGCAAAAGTTAAAAATAACGAATCGCAGGTTTAGAATTTTCTGTATTTCTTTTATTTTTCACGAGAAAAAAGAAAACCATTATTTGTTAGGCATTCCGAACGACCAAGCTTTTAATTTTTAGGTAAAAGTTGAGAGCTGACGGTTTTTATTCTTTATTCTTTACGAATCCCTCTGGTTTGCTAATTTAATAACGCTTAGCGTTTCGTAAAAGCAAAGCTATCAATGCCTCCAGCTGAGAACAGTGACGGATTCATTTGCACAAAATAATAGTTACTGTTATTTAAGAAAAACTGTTATCTCGAAAAAATCGATACCGAAAAAATATGTGTCTAAACTTGGGTTGTTAAAAATAACAGTTTATTAAAAACCAATTATTAAACACCTGTTATTAAATAACCGGTGATTTTAGAACTTTCGATTTATTAACCGCCGTTACTTACCCTTTTACATCACTAGTGGTCACCAATCTGCATTACCCAACGTGAATTTCTATTTTATACTTGAAGTTAGCTACGAATCCACAAAAGATGTCTTTAATAATAAGGTTTAATAAGTTATAGAATCAAGTTCGTTTTCGAATACAATCGCTATTAAATTAGATGGTATATTTTTCATAATCATAATTTAGTCAAATTATCTTCTTTTTTTAATGTTCAGATGTGATTTTAACCCTTATGTTAGTAACCGGGTACCCGGGTACCCACCGCGGTGTATCTGTGTGAATAGCTTAAAGAAAGTTCAATATTTCATTTTAAGCTCTCAAATCGTCGTTTTTTAACTTAAAAGAAAGCTAGTTGTGAGTTCATTTAATTGATTTTTTTTTAATTTTTTTTTTTAAATAAGCTTATACTCTAGCCATCGCCCCATTAGCAACCGGGTACCCGGGTACCCACAGTGGAAAGCATAGGAAAAAAATTGAATATAATTTCTATAAATGCATGCAACTAAATTTTATTAAAAAATATTACATTTTTTTATAATTACTGACATTGAACACATTGTACACGATTAACTGAGTCCTCGTCACATACAGGTTGGTGACAATTGGCACAAGCTTTACGTGTCTTTCGCCGTCTTCTTATTGGCAAAGCATTGCAGACATGGCAAGATCCTTTAACCATTTTCCTTCCGGTTTTATCTTTTGGAGTCTCTGGACCAGGATTTACCACGACTGGTTCTGTCAGTGCATGGCCTAAAATTTATTTACCTAGCATATTCAGCTCTCGATAGTTGTTCCATAACTTTATGTTTCACTGTGAAGAGAACACCATAAATAAAACACGTCTGATCTCACCAAAAATCTGTTGCGTACTAAAAAATACTTGAATCTAGTGCGCGATAGAAAACGAAGAAATAACCTTGAGTTTTTCTCTCTCTCCAACGGCATCTGCTCGGCTCCGAACAATAAAAACCGGCCGACTACCTGGAGTGCCCCAAATACGTTTCAGATGTCATTCACAACTCTACGTTGTTATTATTTTTTTTTCTTTACATTGTCACTTACTATTAATATTTCAAGAAAAAAATATTTTGGAAAAAATTTTTTTAATAAAATAAACAAAATTTTTAATACTCAGAATTGTGGGTACCCGGGTACCCGGTTGCTAAAAGACGTCGGTAAAGTTGGTTACTAACATAAGGGTTAAGCTAATACGGTCCTTTTAAAATACGTGAAGAACAAGTTATAATTCGATTATTTTCTCATTCTTTTCTGTCAGGATTTATACGTGACATCTCTCTTTTCTACCGCGGAGCTAGAATACTAAAAGCGGCATATTGATAGACAATACTATATAATATCTATTATAGATATACGGTTAAGCAAGTGATTAATGCTAATTTAATTATTCTTAACATAAAAAAAACTTTCTTGAAGCACTCTTATTTTAATAATTAAACAAGTAGATATTTAACTCATGCAAATTCCGTACCTGAACACAATTTATTTTACATTTTTTAAACCAATCTAATTTAATTTGAAACGTGTCTGTTCTAAAATGTCGTTTTTTGTCAAAAATATTTTGTGGCAGATGCCAAGATTTCCGAATGGCGAAATTATTGGCATTAGAATTAAGAGCTAATTTAATGGTTCGTTTTTAAATTTAGGACTCTTACACTTTCAGGCAAAATCTGTGAACTAGCTTAGGTAAAAATTACCAACGCCACAAGGCAAAATTATGAAATAACGGCGAACTATAAAAACTACTTAAAGTCTAATTCAATGCATCTATTTTAAATTTAGGGCCCTTGCCGCTTTCGTCAAAATCTTTGTCTTAAATATGGTGGAAGTACGGGTTACATATGGTGGAGGCGCGGGTCAAGTTTACACCGTCACACACCGAATGATATAAGATTTGAGAACTATTTTCTTAGACGCAATGGCGTATTAGATTCTTCTCAAGACGAGTAAAATCTTATCTCCTGATTCTAATCCGCCTTCATACCTCTGATGTTAATGAATCGGCGTAGATGTAGGAAGTCAGACATTGAGGTTATGTAAACAGTTAGATGATATGTCAACAGCCCTTCTTACTTACGCACTGCACTATAGCTATCCTTTATTTAAAGGACAGAGTCCTCAAAACGTGTAACAAATACATAATCAGCTACCTTCATCCATGTTTGTAATATTGATCTTAACCCTAGTTTAACCGGATTCAAGTGCTCTACTATCATAGAAATATAGACCACTTCGCGTCACTTCATCAGCCGTTGCTTCAAATACGAATGCATTATTATTTCCGCATTCAGTTTTAAATATTAAAAAAAAAATTAAAAAAAGGTTGAAAGTATTTTGCACAAATTGTTTTTATAATTTTTAACTACACTTTTTAAATATATTTTGAAATTTTTTTCTGACGTTACATGACATATCAATTGTACTATTATGTGTTAAATAAATATTCTATTCTATTAAATGGTTAACAGCACCACAGACGGTTGACTCGAAAACTTAAATGTGGCTAACTGCGCTTGCGCGTTCTTATTTTCCAAAATGTCCGATCAAAATAAAATTTTCAGTATGCAAATTTAGTAGAGTGGA
Source organism: Venustoraphidia nigricollis (assembly GCA_034508555.1). Lineage (NCBI taxonomy): Eukaryota > Metazoa > Arthropoda > Insecta > Raphidioptera > Raphidiidae > Venustoraphidia > Venustoraphidia nigricollis. The sequence goes on along the minus strand of JAVRKA010000018.1, from coordinate 829,927 downwards.
GGTTACCTCATTCCATCTGATCAATCAGCGTAAGCGGGGGAATAATGTCAACTAGCGGATCATTCAAATGAGATGCAAAAATAGGTAAAAGAATCGATGATAAAAATGGGAAAATGTTTGTTTTCAACAGCTGAGGTCTTCAGCGAATTTAGGTTTTAATAATATGTATATAAATACACAAAAAATTAAATAATGCTCAAGAAATAGTTAACATTGTTAATTAACTATTTTTTTTTTAATTTCTTACATATTTTTCTGCCTTCTGTTTCGCATACTTTGCTGTCTTCTCTTTTTTTTTTTTTTTTTTGTTAAGACATTTAATACAAATTAATATTTAAAAATATTCACAATTTATTGCAAACAATATTGTGTGACATTTGTTAAAAACTGCCTTTAAAGTGTATATGTCGTGGCCAGATCTTAGAATTGATCATTTCATGATGTGGCCGACCAATTCATGAAATGGTTGTATTTCATAGTAGACCATTTAACGAATTGGTCGGCGACATCATAAAATGATCAATTCTAAGATCTGGCCACGACAATTATTAAAAATAACAACCGTTGCTTCACAATCATCTGACAGCTCCGTTGATGGACGTCATCTCTCCACTACTATTCAACAGAGCGAGGTAACCTCTATTCTACTAACCTTTTATTCACTTGACGCACGCGCACTCAAGTCCATTTTAGTTCTCAGACAAACATTGTGTGGCGCTGGCTACCACATCACTTGGTTTCATGTTTCTGAATTTTGTTCCCAAGTATTAGCTATAAAGTTAATGTAAAGAACGATGATTGTCGTCAAGAGCGAGAGAGATAGAGCGTGTGGTAGCCAGTTTGTATCTCTTTTCTGCATAGTGCCGATAAGCGGTCTGTCTCTCTTTCAATTTCGATGATAACTTTTTAATACATTGTCAAGATACGAATTGCGTTGTCTAGTTCGCTATGTCAATGTTCAAAAAAAGTTCAAAGCTGTGTGTAGTGACGCAACACGGCCACTATTCGCACTAATCGACAAATTAGTTTCCATTTGAATTCCTGAGCGAAAATTAGAAACAGTCAATGCTCACTTTGTCCGCTTCGTGCAGTTGTGTAAAATTACAGAAAAAAAATGTTAAGGCTTGACAATTATTAGCCAAGCATGTAGTGATGTTGCTGTTTAAATCGCGTTTCAAAGGCTCCTCCATTACAACTTACAAGTCCCTATTTTCTTATTGAAAAAATAATTGCTGGTACTATAGATAATTATGGCAGTCGGCTTTAAAAATATTTTTTTTGCACGATGTTCTATACAATATCGGTTTTTCGTGCCTGTATAATGATTGTAAAATTACTCTGTTTTGCACAAATGCGTAAAATAAAACAAATTGTAATGTATCGAGATTAAATAAATTATGCCTTTTTAAATTAAATATATTTCTTTTATTAAATGTTCTCAATACAACGATTCCAATAGAATTCATATAATATCTTAAACACAAAGCATATTTCATTTTACTAAAACTATTAAGTAATCGCCACAATCTTACATAATACTTACTATTTATAGATATTAATTTATAAGTACAGTGAAACTGTACATTTCAGACACTACACAAATGTAATTTGGTTTTACCAATCAAATAGTAATATTTTTGTAGGTTTTCATTTAAATCTATTTGAGCAACAGAGACAAGTATATTCGGCGTGTCAATCATAAACAAACCACATATAAATCCAATATAGCCAAACTAAATTGTCAAAATATTACAAATATATTTATTATGATATGAAATTCTGCTGTTTTATACGATATACATGCAAACAATGTATGTATCTTATTCGTAATGATATTATGATTCATGTAAAATTCGCTAGTCGTTCATTTTAAGTTCATTTACGAACGACATACATGAACTACCATTAATGCAATTACTAATATAGCGTTTTCTTATTGGCTATAGACCTACGATCCTCATGAAAGAGTAATGTTAATTTTTTCGCTGCCTATGAACGTGCCACGGTTGTCAATAGAAACATTTTTATTTAGTAGAGCCTATTTTAATCTTGTAGATAGACCTTGCCTTACAATTTTACAGCTGTAACATTTCAACAAAGGATTACAAACTCTAACAAAAAAAGTGTTCCAATTCTTCTTCAAATAGAATTCTCCGCTCTTAAAAAGTTAAAAAAGCAAGTTTTGCGTCACCGGTGTTGTTTCACGACAACCCTCTGTACATATTATCAGAAATTGTCTGGCAATTTTGTTGTGAATTGACTGTCGAGAGTGCAAAGCTCTAGAAAAGCTCTGCACTTAGGCGAAGAATCAAGTTCATGAAGGATGGTGTGCTTGTACATATACAATAGTGTTGAGTTGTACTTTCATGTTTCCAGGAAACTGTCAAACTGTAAATAATTGTTACATGAAAGCAGATATTCTATCCATAAATTCGTATAATTTACATTTATTTTTGTGCAATCCAATTTTCAATTAAGATGCATAAATTAATTGTTAATTTACTAAATAATAAATATTTAATATTATTTGGAAATTATTCTTCTTGTCTTAATATGTACTGATGTAAAATAAACAATTGATAACCTAAAATTTAGGAAAAGAAAAAAAAATTGTTAAGTATAAAATAATATTAAGAAATTTTTTGTTATTATAAATATGTTTAAACGAAAAAAAATCGATTGCAATTGTAGAAGATCTGATGTAAATGTTACGAAAACTGCTAATCTATAAATATAGATTTTTATAATGGAATTTTTTCTAAACTTATTTAATTTTGGAAATGATCTTCTCATTGATAGATTTATAATATGTGCTTCCAAAACTTCACACAGCATTCATTGAAGATTTGTGAATTTAATCTGGCTGTTGTAATACATCTAAAGAGCTCATATTGAGGATGTAATATTGATCTCAAAACCCAAAGCAAATTATTGAAAAGTGGTTATTGAAGATTAATGATTGAATAAAATAGACATTTTAAAAATGTTCAGACCAGATAACGTCTTTCTTAATATTAGATGATTTTATTTTTACTCTACGTACTGAAAAAGCTTTTCAATTAAATATCATCAACCAACAAACACCCAGTTATATCTGAAGAGTTCTGTATTGCCAACAAATGTTTTAACAGTTCAGAACTTGCCAACAATAAATAGGAAATAAATTCGGGAAAGGCCTTTTTTTCTCGTTATACTTTTTTGTCTTTGTCTCTGAGGTATATTTTATACCTCTTTTTATAATCAAAATTTGGTATGCAATCTTAATTTAAAGGATGTATTATTTTGGTAGTCTATGAGAGAGACTCAATCTAGAATGCTAATATGAAATCACTACTTATTAAAGAAACAGTGCTGCCAATGTGAGAACAAATAACTGTCGAGCATTTTAAATTTCGTTGGAGTTACGGAAAACCTCAGTTGGCCTTCTAGTGTTTATTATTCCAAATGAACCAGTCAGTCAATGGGACAAGACGCGAGCGTACAGATTTATGTTGGTACTGCGTCTGGAAATGCCGCTAACGAAAATAAATGGTTTGTGTGAAATGACGTAATACGCTATAATGCGGTAAGCTTCTTCTAAAACTTAACTAAAGTTGTGTTATCATTCGCATGTAGTGTGTATCAGAGGCTTAAAGCAGCATGCATGAACTTATTAAGAGGACAATTATTGTGTTTCCGCAAAAACGACAAATTGAGAAAAAACTATCATAAATATTTAATAAAATGTTTATAGTTCGTAAGACTTAATTAATAAATAGTAGGGTAGCTATAATTTACTACAATTGTTAAGAAATACACATTGTTACATATTAGAAAAATATACTTGAACTTATAAAAAAAAAATTCTGAATCAAATTAGCACGTATATCTGCAACTACTGTAGCTTAGAAGTTATGATGTTAAAAAAAATGTTGAGAAAAAAATTGTATAATCACTTCACTAATAGAGATACAGAGCTACGAATGGTTGTAATGGACTTAGCGAATTTTTTTCTATTCGTATAATTAATATTAAGCGTATCTGAAAATTCTTGTTATCAAAAAAGTCTTCGTTTCACAGAAATAAGTGAAACGGAAAACGTTTGTTCGAAAAATATAAAAGTGTCACTGATATGTATGTTTGAAATTATTAATCATTTTAACCAGACTTTTAACGCTTAATTAACCGACTTCCGGTTTCTGTGTCTCAAAACAACAAAAAATAAAACAATACAATTTTTTTAAAGAACTAATGAAATAATATATTTATATTTATGTAAAGCTTGGTTATAAAATAAATAATAAAATCTCGACCGGAAGTTACAATCGCGCACAAAACTTTCTGCGAAGTCTTGTATAATAATTATAAATAGTCGCAGCTTTATAATAAAGTGCCGTAGATATTTAACTGATTAAATAATTTATTCTTTTACATCACTACTCAAAATTATTAAATCCTGTTTATTTTGTTGCAGTGTGCGTGGCAGGTGTCAAGTCCCTAATTGAGGTTCAGTGTCAAGAAGGCTATTTCCGGTGCAATAGTACAACTGAATGTGTACCGCAGCGACTGAACTGTAACAACGAAGAAGATTGTCCCGACGGAAGCGATGAATGGAACTGCGGTGAGTGAATGAGTGAGTCAGATTGTGGATATACGGTATGGGCGGCTATTGAAGATAACAGACAGTGATACAATTCCCGAAGGAGGTAGCGCCGAAAGGCGGCATTTAATGGAAAACAAATGGCGAAATTGACTGTTCCGTAGAGAAACCATTTCATTCTACAGACAATGTTAATGCAGAATTGCAGGAATAGATATAAGATGTAAATGAGATCTACGAAAGTAAAAGTGGCAATTTTCACTATTTTTATTACCATTTTATGCGGTTTCAACAGTTCAATTTAAATTCTAGTTCAATAGTATTGCACTGGAATGTTATATAAATTTTTAATTATAAATTTGTGAATAATTAGGGATGTGGCGAAGACTTAAAATTCGAGTACCTATCGAACAACAACGCCCTCCGTATACGGATCGACTGTTTTGCAATTTGAGTTTCAAACCAGTTCCAAGCCTCTTTTCTCACTGAATACAAATTTTGTGTATTGTTTTTATATAATTTTGTTTTCTTTTGCAGCTGATTTCTTCGCAAGTCAATATTTCGACCACAAATATCGAAAACGTCCCGGAGCTGAAAACGACGATTGCAGAAGTTGTAGTAAGTAACCATATTACTTCCTATACTACGTTTCACAACACGTTGTTAGAAAATTTGAGTTGACAATGAATTTGTGACATTATATTAGATTTTTGTATCAATTTTGTTAAAAAAATCACTGATCGATTGATACAATGTAGATGTTTTCATCTAAATCTCGTAAGAGTATATTTAACTAGCTTTTTTGTATGACATTCCTCTAAAACATCACTTTCAGAAGCATTTTCTTCAAAGTTTGACATCTAAAACTACTTTTTTGTTGTATTTTTGTGAGTATAATTTAATAACCTACATATATTAAACAGTATAACAATAACCTTAGACTACCTCTTCAGAAAATATAATACTTTAGTCACAATATATTAAGGTCAAAGGCATCCCGAAATTTGTGATACATTTTATTTCTATAACTTATAGATAGCTAAATTATTGCCATTGACGTAATATTGCACCAAAAATAAAATTAAAATAAGTAGTTCTAATTTTGAAAGAAAACAATTTAATTTTTTTATCAGATAAATAATTATAGTAATTGCAAAGTTTGAAAATTTCTATACGATCATTTTTTAATGTTATTGTAAAATACTTTAACAACAAACTTTTAATATTAGACAAGTTCGGATCTTTAATCTCCCGCATTTTTCAATTTAAATAAGAGCTCTTTTCTATTGTACAAATTTATTAAAAAATACTGTAAATTTAAAGTACTTGTGACTTCAAATTTTCTGAGATAAAAATAAAATCTCACGAACCTCGCAATTTAAAGTAGAACAATATAAACATTTTAGTTTAGATTACATTTTCTAGCATAAACATGTCTTTTTATACAATTGTTGTTGCGAGCAAGTAAATAGGTTAATCCGATTCTCTTTTGTTTCTAGTATTCTAGTCTTACATAATAGAGAAGACAGATAGAAATAATGGGCAATTAATCAATACAGTTTAATTATCTCTTAATAAAGAATTTATTTACTATATAATTTATTTATTTATTTTGATAATGCAACAGAACGTTAATGGTTTGAGAAATGTAACCGACCTATAAGCATAGTGGTGAGAAGGTACTGGCCACCAAGTTAATTCCTGAGATTTCAAAAAAAAATATACAGATAAACTGCACACTACAGAAATAAAAAATGGTATCATTGGAAAAACATAGTAATAAAATGCCACTGGCCGCCGGGATCGAACCCACGACCTTTAGGTTACGAAGGGACCGTTTTACCTCACCGCCACGATGTTTTACATTCTGTTTTGTACACGTACATTGCGAAATGTTCGTTACAATCTCATAAATCAATTTTACCCTACCGTGCTATAAGAAGTTTTACATAAAAAAAATGGTATTAGTCAAAAGTGAAAACATTTTCATTGGTGTATCTTCTTGGATAAATCTAGAGAAAGATTGTACACGTAAATTAATAGACGGCTCAACAACTGAGATTATTAGCACTTGATTCAGTGTCATATTCATAAATTGCAATAATTTGTATTTATAGCGTATATTAAACGGATTGTTTCCATTGTTGCAGACTGGAATTATACGGGCGGAGAGTGCAAATGCCGGTGTGGAGACGTTCTTTGTCAGCATCTGGGACTAGACACGGTCCCTAGAGATTTGCCTGTGGGTCACATCGACCTTCTGTAAGCTCTAAACACTTTACTATTTCTATCTGTATAAGAATTTATGTGTGCGTTTCTCAAGGGTTGGGAAAATAATCTTGTATAAGAGTCATTCCATAGCTCCGCGTGTCTTTCAAATAGTAGCGTACGCAGCGTTTCGCAGACACATAAAGCCAGCGGATCGGCTGAGACACGACCGACCGGTCGAAATCTTACGCGTAAATGTAAAAAAAATGCGAAAAATCTATTTTGACACGTTACAATATATTATGAAAACTAATAGTTTCGAATCGCTCTAACATCATTTATTCATTTGTTTATTTTATTTCTTTATTTCGTTTTGTTTATTTATTGTATTTTATTTATTCATAAACGGAATTATTTTCTATTTGCTACAAAATAAAGAAATTATGATTCAAATAAACATTAAAAAACTTTTAAAAATTCAACCTTCAAAAAAGTCACTAAAAGAAGAAAATATTTTTTGAGTTTGGCTTATTTTTGTGAAAGTTAATAGATATGTAAAAAGTGTTAGTAATAAAATTAGTACCAACCTCAAAAGTGACTTTGTTAAAGAAGAATGGATTTTCTCTGACAACTCAAACGAATGCTTATTTTAAGTAGGTTATTTTTAAAACAAAAACGTCAGCCCTGTAAACGCGGACTTAATGCAAGTCTCCTTTATTATTATATTTCCAAACTCTCACATCAAAATTCGGTTTATACCTTTGCGAAGTTTACTCATCCCTGCAGCACCAAGTCGTGTAACCGTTAAATAGGATGTGATATGTATTTGTCTCCTCTCTTAATTGAAACAAGATTAGCAGGCGAACAATTGAAGAGGCAATTTATTGTACTAATAAATTGCGCAAACCGTTAACATTTGGATGCCTTGATACGATGTAGTAATTGCTTTTACTTTAATATTATTTCCAATTAGGCTGTGCTCTTTGTGTTTTATTTGACAATTTGAAAATAATTTCACTTTAATTAATTAATAATTATTTTTAAGTATAACGACAGCATTAATTAAACAAATTATCAAATATTAAAATATCACTCATAGAAATATATAGAGTACCAATGTTTTTTTTATTCTTCTAAATCTAATTTTTGAAGCGAAGAAAATATATTTAACGGAAAATATCCTATCAGAATCGAATTAGGAACCAAAGATTTCATAAATAAAATCTTGAAGTTATAGCCTAAAATCTCTGAACACCCTGTGTAGACCTTAGCGACAACTATATCCCAGTACTTCCACCATCTGTTTCTTTTCTTCCACCATGTCTTTTCTCTTGCCGATATTTTTTATTTGATTTTTCTCAGAAAGTCGAAAACATCATTTTTATGTTGATATTAAAGATGAAAAGATATAATGAGGAACATTTTTAGTAATAAAATTATTATTGCTGCAAAGAAATATCACATCTATCAAAAATATGAAAGTAAAAGAAAAATAAAAATACATTCTTTAATTTTTCCCGTAAAAAAATTTTATAACTATTTTTTCACCAGATGTATTTCTTAAAGTGAAACTTTTTCGGTAGATGTAGTTAATTTCGTTTGAAGAAAAAATCAAAAGCGACCGCCTCAGGAATAAGAACAATTGTCAGCGGGTAATAGACTAGTATACCGCTAATCCCGTTACCGGCCGATAAAGGCATTCGTGCGAATCTTCTCGGCACCAAAAGTTAACTATAACCTCACTTTAAATTGAGCACCGGCAAACCCATTATTTTACAACAGTATTTATACTCACATCCCAAAAACTATCCTTTGAAAGAAGAGTATGATGATTTTCGCATCGGAAGTTGTATCTAGATAATATAACCTCGTACAATAACGCTATTTATATACAACAAGAATAAAGGAAATTGACCCTTGAGACAGATTTTTTTAACTGTATGACTTGAAAACTTCATTCTTTAATTTCCGTTTCCTGTGAGAATGTTTTTCTATCTCTATGTACCGTTTTCCAAAAGTGAAATTTAATACAAGGTAACGCAAAACAACTGCCATTTGAGATTTTCCATTAAGTAAATCAAGAAAAAAACAGTTTCGTCTTTGTCACGCTCATTAGCCCCAACAATTATGCTGTACAAATTTTGAAAAATGAAGAAACAGTCAAATTTTTAGTCAATGGGTATTTGTCCTAACCATGTAATCACAATTAATATTGCAGAGTATTTTGTTGTTTGATGAATTATAACAAGATAACTTGTTATGTTAATTTTGTTCGCGATTTAGTTTTTTCTATAACCCATAAATGTGTGTGACTTTTCTCATGTTTTATTATATTGAGAATTGATACTGAAACATTCAGTGGAAATGATGCCAAAATTATGATAAATAACCAACTAAGCTCGTGAAAACCATTTATCATGTTTCCATTGATAACATATGTTTTTAATCATTATATTACTAAATCAATATTCGATATTTCTTTCACTAAATTTTATACAATTTTACATGTCAAGTCAGAGAGTGTGTGAGAGAGAGGTAAACCAATTCAATACTTCGCTAAACAATACTTTGAACATAATTTTATAACATACCTCTCTCGCAAATAGTCAAAGCAGCTGAGAGTGTTAAATTTATATATATGTATAAAAAAATATTTCTCTCAAACAAATTTAGATGCACAGTAACACAAACTCTCCATATCACAGCACAGTGATTAATATAATATGTTTATGTGCAATATTATGTTTAGACAATAAACTTCGTTTTAATTATAAAATTGACAGAACTAATTTCGCTACTAACGCCATTACAATTAACAACGATTACACGGATTGTTCGCATACCCAGAGGTCACATAATTTAATGTTTTAATTACTTTAAATTGTTTTTTTAAACAGATTCGTGTATATTACGTTCAGAACAGTGATTTACCATGGAGGTATTTAATCCGTTCGTATGAAGTTAACTATTAGAAATTTGCATTTGACAATTCGATAATTCGGAAATTATTAATTTATTTTCCGTATGGCACCTACACTATTAACGTCGGTCGGATGGCGAGACTTAAGGATCGGACCAACATGTCTCGACGTGTCGTAGCCTCTTGAACAATTTGATATCATTTCTGAAAATATTTCTAGATATATTTATATCTATAAATGTGTAAACAGAACAAATCCCCTCAGACAATCGATTTACAATTTGGTTCACATGCTGGAATTCATCACTGCACGAGGCCTATTTACCGAAGATAATTTCAGAATAGTTTCAAAATTGAAACTTGACCTTTTACTAGAGATTCAAATATGTCGCTAAAATTTTAATAAATTCGGCTTGACAGAACCGGAATTACAGATTTTATGAAAGCACTAGTTTGCAGATTTATTTGATGCAGATGTTGGATTCATAATAATATTGAAATTAAGAAAAAACATCATTTTAAGATAAGTATTAAAGGGCTAAATTTTTATTTTGTCCAAAAACAAATTTAAGTATATATACTAAAATTACACTGCAAATATACTAGCAAATACATTATATTATCGGCAGGGCTTGGCACTGCGACCCGAGTTTTTATTAATTTATGTTAGAAAAATGTCTTCTATCATATCCGTTGTTCAAAGTGGCATTTTATATTGAAAAATCAAACGATTATTATTTTAAAATTGCATTTCGTTTATTACTCTAAACTGCAGGAAATCGACTTGTCAAATGCAAAAGAGAACATGAATAATAAAATAAAATCTCCCAGCCAAAGTATATTTATTAGCAATATAATTAAATTTCTTAAATCACTTTGATTGATGTTTATTAACTTTCAGAGAATTATAAATAAGGCTACACGTTTTGAAGAATTAAACATTTGATAACAAATAAATATACATAAACATCTGGTAAGGGTCTTTAAAAAACAACAATATTTATATACGGATAAAATTGAAAAACTCTTTCTTAAAAAAAGACAAGTTTCAGCTTCTAAAATGAAATTTACAATAATATTTAATTTTCGTCAGTCTGTCTAAAGCATCATAAACCAGTTTGTTATTTTAAAGTCAGCACTAATCCAAAATTGTTCCCAAAAATACAGTCTGTAAAACATAGGCTTTCAAAACTTTTGTACAATGTAAAATACATTAAGAAAGTAAGTTTTAATAGCTATTTTAGTTACACTTTAGTACTTTTTAATATTGCTATAGCTTGAGTTTGCTTCCAGCAAACGACAGATTATTATTTTCCCCAAGCGTCACCACGTTGAAACTACGAGACCTGAACGCTTTTAAGCTCTCAGTTTCAGTCTGAAAACTGAACGTTACCTCTTTTTACAGATGAAATCAAAATGTACCTTTCATGTTTTTAAATTTTCTCCAAAAAGTATTAATTGTTTATATTCCTTTTAGATCGTTTTTACTAAGAACACTAAATCTAGCTTATATCTGAAATCAAAAAGTACTTATAAGCAGTTTTTTGGTTTGTGTGCCTGTCAGCCAATTTCAGTCAGGTTAATTAAATGTATCAAAATCAAATGTTTACAGGATGTTTTAAAATATTATAAAAAAGTACTATTGTTTTCAAGAAAAATCAGCGTATTCACGGAAATAACATGTGCTTCAACGTTTTCAAATATAACGGTGGACATGATGAATAAATGTCAAATTATAAATATTTATTACATTGTCAATCAGTGGGATTGTAATGATTCCGCAGGCCAATTGGTCGGAAATTTTTGAATAAAAATGTTTTCTCTTTTTGGACTCAATCCGAGAACACACAGTATATCATTATTAATTTAATAACAAAGCCAATTAATTAAATTTTGCTTACAAATTATAATTTGTAACAAAATTTAAATGTTCTTCCAAACTTATTTCCGTGCAAGTTAATACTGTTGATCCTTAAAACGGTTTAGCAAAATAATCCTCCTTGTTTGTCGACACAGGAGTATAGTACAAAGTACGTGCATACATACACGCTGACTGACGGACTGACATAGAATGCGAAAGTGAGAGGCAAAGGATAACAATTTAAACTCAGAGGATGACAGTGAAAGGTGTACAACACAAAAGTTGTCACCCGTATAAAGATTACAACGAACGATAAATTGTCACAGGGCATTAAATTCCTCTTCGAGTTTGGTCAAGATATGGCTGAAAGGCATTAACCAACAAAATGGTGTATAGTCGCCTCGACTGGCAAATATAACGACTGCAGTGCCAGCGACGGATTGTTTTTATAATGTTTAACCGACCGTCAATTGCTTTGTCGGAAACAATTCGGTTGGGATCGGCTCAGTTCGTTTCAGTAAAATCCGAAATGATATTGAAATCCTGCCTGGAAGTTTGTCTTCCCATATAACTTTTCAGCAATCCTTACGCTCAGAACTTCTGACGTGCGCATTTCAATCCCCTCTCGGTGGTGAACTTGAGTATTTTGTAGAAATTTTGTAGAAACACCAATGGACCACGGCGTACAAGCCCGGAAATCAAGAAGATTTGCAACAACGCCAGCCGTGAAAGCCTACACAATTGGATAAAAATTATAATATTGGTCTAGTAATATTATGCTCGGTTTAAGACATAGGTGATACATACACTAACGAGCTAAAAAAGAGTCGATCTTCTTGCAATTTTACTGTTCATCTTATGCAGTATAAATTTCATGAAATTCAGTCGAAAAACACCTATTTTAACTGGAATGGTACATTTTAAACAAAATATTAAAAAAATCCATCAAGCAGTGCGGTTTGTATTTTACCACAAGAAAATACCAAATATAAATTTCAAACAAAAAAAACTGTATATATAATTATCAGAAAAATGTATATATCAGATCCTTTTGATGTTAATAAATTATAAATATTTTAGAGGGGATCAAAGAAATAAAAGACAAATTATTATTTCACAACGTTTCGTATTAAATTAATACTTCATCAGGTGATCTTAATTAATCGTCTTAATAACTAGATTTAATTCAATTATCTTGTTATACTATTTTAAATTATCCTAACAAATCAAAATTTTAAGATATTACAATTCATACAGAGTGAAATAAAATTTTGATTTGTTATCATAATTTAAAATAGTATAACAAGATAATTGAATTAAATCTAGTTATTAAGACGATTAATTAAGATCACCTGATGAAGTATTAATTTAATACGAAACGTTGTGAAATAATAATTTGTCTTTTATTTCTTTGATCCTAATTTCTCTAAAATATTTATAATTTATAATTATCAGCTTGAATTTTTTCTGTTTTGACAATAAAAATAAAAAAATAGGGTGCGTATTTACGTTTGAGCCCTAAAATAAAAAATGTAAATGTTATTTATGCAAGTCGTAGTTTTCAAGTTACATTTTTACCTCTTTTAAACTTTGACCGATAAAACTTTTCGGTCTCCCACGCTCTCTGGGACAGACGTGACATACTTGGGCAGTCTTCCGTGTTACTTCATGTTTCCAGCAAACAACAAACTTTACTTACTAACTTAGTAAACTGTATTATTTTGTCAGGTAGAAATGTCGTCGTATTATTTAGCTTTTATCTCCAAACTTGGGTTGCACTATATTAACTGTCAAAATACCCATTATTCGGGGTCTTCTGCACCATAGATGGCGCCCTGTGGAAGTTTAGCTGTGAATGTGAATAACTTAATTTGTTTTTAAATTAAATCCGTTCGTACAAACAGATAAAAAATTGACATTAGATTTTGTTTAATAATGCAGAAGACAAGCGGAAAAAGTATTTAAAAACTACATTTCGAAAATCACAAACATACATTTCTATTTTTTTTTGTCTAGCTGCTCGGTCCGGATTCGCTCGGATGTAAATCACCGTTTTCGCTTATTTCTCGTTGACTCGATATTGTTTTATTAAATTTTATTTTATCACTCTTTTATTGAAGTTATTAACCGACTTCAAAAAAAAGGAGGAGGTTCTCAATTCGTCAGAATCTTTTTTTTTTATTATTTTTTTTATTTTTTATGTATGTTCCCCGATTACTCAAAGACTCCTGAAATTTGGAAAATTATTTTTTTGTTTGAAAGGGTATACATCCCAGGTGGTCCCACAGTTTTTATTAAAATCGGTTCATCCGTTTTTAAATGACATCAAAATAACATTTTTTAATGTATGCTACCTCATATCTCCAACATTTATAAAGCGATTATGATGAAACTTTTCTTATTTAATAGGGCACATCTTCAGGGTGATCGGTACTGTAGTTTTTAAAAATGTGCGAAATCAAATCCATCACTAAAAAGAAAAAAAGAAAAAAACTTAAAAAAAGTATATTAACCTCCTTCAAAAAATCACTAAAAAGATGAAAATAATGAAATTTTGAGGTCGGAGCTAATTTCATTACAAAAAAATCACATGAAATTTTGAGGTCGGCGCCTATTTAATAAAAGTAGATATGTAATTAAAAGTTTTTGTAATGAAATTAGCTCCGACCTCAAAATTTCATTATTTTCATTTTGTTAGTGATTTTTTTGAAGGAGGTTAATATTTTTTTTCTATAACTAAACATATGACACCAATATTTCATCATTATAACACTTAGCCCCCTATAGTAATATTTAGAATAGGTAAAACTACCCCCGAAGAATGTGTTTTCCCAAATTTTATCTCGTAATGCAAATCCGTTTGTTGAGTTTTCAAATTCAACAGACTGCACAAACTAACGTGGATTATATTTATACAAAAAAAAAACTTCAAGCTACCACTGGTATATTTGGGCGTACACTATAAACACAATTTGTAAACTTGATGGCCAGAACGACATAAACATCAAATTGCTTCTTTGAAACTACAATAAATGCTTCAATATTGTTGCGTGAAAGTTATATATTTAACCTTCGCACAAAACTCCTTCCTCCTGTTTTTAGAATATAAAATAAAGCACCACCAGTTTATGCAATCATAGTTTAGACCTGACATACTTGTGATTTGTTCTTTTTATTTACTTTTGTGTTTATTCGCTTTACTATACAAATATAATGCATGAATTTAATTTATTATTTTTCAAAAATTCATAACACTTAAAAATAGAAGGAAATACTTATATGTCAGTGAGCGATAAGTCAGTGCTCGAACCTAACGGTGGCGAATTGGCGAAGAGATCTCTTCGAGGCCTTGCTCTCTAAATTTAACTTTCCGTTTTATGCGGAACACTAAAAATGTCTTTTATTCTGCATTTCAACAAATTGAGTGCCTCAAAATGAACACAGTGCGCGACTCGAGAACGACTGACGTTAATTCAACACGCTTTTGTAAGTTAATGACAAAACCGTGTTAGTTTAGAGGCAGTAGTGCCTTCTACTGAACACGCTTTTGTAAGTTGATATTGCATTACAAAATTGTGTTAGTTTTAGAGGCATTATTGCCTCTTACTCAATACGCTTTTGTAAGTTATTATTGCATAAAAAAACTGTGCTTGCTTGGAGGCAATAATGCCTCCTACTGAATACGTAAATTAAAAACGCATCCCGGAGATAGATTCGTATTATTTTCAGAAAGTCGGGGTCACCAAATATAAGCACTTCATAAGTACTTACTGTAAATAAATAAAACGCTTTTTAATTGAATAATTAATAATTATTCGTAATTAATGTTTCTTCTAAAATGTAATCGAAATATTAATATTTTCAGAATGTTTTAACCTTTAGTTTTCCTCGTAGCCAAGGAAAAACAATTTAGATAATATTACATTATAGAGAGCGAAGGTTAATGTAACAAAGCTTGCTACAGTATATTTCAGTTAATCTTCTCTAGTTTGTGTGCCACTCTGTATATAACATGTTTAGATAAAATCTGAACTAAACTGAGGCTCGTAATATTCTTAAACTCGTTTAATATCGCTAGTATGTAAAGTGCGAAGTTGCGTAAAACAAAAGTGAAGAGTCCTTTGAAAGACAAAACAACAACGGATATCTCATGTACTATGTACATGTGGGATGGTTGTGAACAGTTAAACCGTACGTTTCTGCGACAAGCAGCCGGACATTTGCGGTGTGCAACTTCAACTGATTGCCCGTAAATACACGCAAATAGACGAACATGTCCGAACGTACTTTTAGCTAAAGTGGCTTTATACAAAAGAGTAAACTAATTCTATAAAGAGGCGACGCAACGGAATTCGGATGACCCTTTTTGATTTTTAGTTTCGAGTTCAATTTAATTAAACGAGTGTCCGGCTCCCCAAAATGTCTATCACGTTAAATATTCTAAAGTCTAGATCAAGTTTTCATAAGTGATCGATGACTTCCTCAAATAGTTCCCCCACCAATGCGTTGCAATATCGTTTATATAGCATTTCTATTATACAAAGCTGTCGTTCCCAGCTTTGATCTGAGAAGTGAGTAGAATTTCAAATGAAATTTTAGTCTTTTACTAAAAAACAAATTAAAAATATGAATTGATACTAGACTTAGCTACTTCTAGCAGTTTGTTTCCTTATAAAAAAATGTGTGTTTAAGATTTAAAAAAAACGCAAAATTTCTTGACTACTTCGCCTACGCAACCATAGGTAGCAGTGACAAACCAAACATGGTGTGCAGATCGTGAACAGTGCCTACTCTATTTTCTTTCTTTATCTATCGTATCTTTTTTTTTGTTTCATCGCCTCATGATCACCCTCGCTATAGCAGTTTCACTTCAAAGCTAATTTTGACATGTAGCTGTAGGAAGGCTGGATTACGTAACACCATTTTTCCAAAGCAAATATTAGTTTTTTCCATATTAATATCACAGTGAAATAAAATATTCTATAGAACGTGACGGATATTGAAAACAAATATCTATATTCTTTATTTAAATATATTGAAAAGCGAAAGGTTTCTCAGCTGTGTCGTTCATCATTGTATTTATTTAAGCATGGAATGAGATGGGAGCCGACACGAGAACAGTAAATCCTCGTGTAATCCGACCAGGGGCTGATGAGGTATATGAAATAGCACCGGAATTGGTAACACCGACGGTCCATATGGAAGATGGCAAAGATACTATTTTTTTTCACCTTGCGGTGCGTTTCTTGACTAAAAAAGTTGCTCATGTTTTCAGTGGGAACTCACAAAAATAGTGATAATATTTAAAATAGGACCCATCACACAAATTTAAAACTACCGTGTTAAGAGAGCCATTCCTTAATTTTCGAACCGTGGTAGAACCAAATCTTGATGTATAGAGTATTATGTTATACGGGGGCTGCTTGTATCTATATATGTATGTGCCTGTGAAGGTCAAAAGCTCTCCGATTAAGTCCCTAGGGTATTAACTAAAATTCATAGACATACAACACTCTCCGTCTCGCTTTATTCATTTCCTATCCCTTTCTCGTTATCCGTCTTTATATGAGAACTGGCTTTGTATTTAACAGAAACTATTAATGACTAGCTGTGTCTATACATCGTTGACCGGGCGAAGTCTATTCAATAGTTTAACATAAAAAACATTACAAAACAATGTAGACAAAACTGACAACTCTACAGAATTATACGATTAATTAAAAATAAAAAAACCCGGGTCGCAGTGCCAAAACCCTGCCGACAATATAGTGTATTTGATTGTATAGGGCCGTGTGGTTTTATACTTTTATTATGTGAAATTAAGTTTGTTTTTGGGAAAAATAAAAAATTTAACCCCTTAATACACCCCTTAAAATAACATTTTTTTCTTAATTGTAATATTATTATCAATCTAACGTCTACACCGAATTAAATACACCCTTCAATAAATAAGTCACTATCTGCAAACTAGTGTTTTCATAAAATTTGTAAATCCGGTCCTGTCGAGCCGATTTTATTAAAATTGTGGGGACACTTTTTAATCACTACCAAAGGGTTAAATTTCAGTTTTGAAACGATTCGGAGATTTTTTTCGGTATTTTGGGGCCCAAAAACAGTTTTCAACCCCTAAAAACTACCCTTAAAATAGCCCGATTAGGCCCATTTTAAATAGGCTTCTTGCGGTGATGGATTTCAACACGTGGTCCAAATTTCGTTGAAATCAATTAACTCTTTCGAAAGTTATCGCGCGTACACATATATATATATATATATATATATATATATATATATATATATATATATATATATACACGTATATATATATATAAATATATATATATATATATATACATATATATATATACATATATATATAAACATTTTTAAAAATGGTGCCAAAGTGTTTAGGAGGTTATGAAACGTCGAGAAATTTTGGTCCGACCCCTAGGTCCCGCCATCCGACCGACGCCAATAGTGTATGTTGCCATATGGCAAATACACTAATGACTAGCTGTGTCTATACATCGTTGACCGGGCGAAGTCTATTCAATAGTTTAACATAAAAAACATTACAAAACAATGTAGACAAAGCTGACAACTCTACAGAATTATACGATTAATTAAAAAAAACTCGATCAGCCGTCAGCTACTGAAAGTTTCTCGAACAAAAAGTCTTTTGTTTTAAATATACAATGCTTAAGTTTAGCGTGGAGCAATGCATACATAAAAAGTCCCATATTATTTATTGTTTTAATGCGCATCATTTTTTTGTCCTTACTTTTTCCGAAATGGCGTCATCAACTTTTTTTAATGACACCCTCCAATTGTTTTGAAGATTTGGATAGATTCTGATTTCAGCAACTTGTCATCATTCGATAGTTACACTGACAGTGATTTTGAGATACTAATAATTGTCGAAATTGAACAAAAACTAAAGATCTGATCAAATATTTCGGCCACAAATGATCTGAGATTTTTGGAGTTATACTTCTTTTAGCGCGTTGAGAAGCAATGGAAATTGCATGCGCACAGCTAACGAAAATTGGAAAGTATTATGTTGCTCGCGCCGAAGAAGTATAATTTCAAACGCACGTGCCTTAAATACACGCACCTACTTTTATTTATAATTATATATTTTTATATTTATACACTAAACTTACTTAATATGTATTATGAACATTATATAATTTTTTGATAACAGTGTGGATAACATTTCACAGAATTTTGTATTGAAAAGATATCAATTTCGAAACGTTTTTTTCATTGAAAATTATTTGAATGACTTTTATATCTGCAATACAAAAGCTTTTTTCAGGCTTCCATATATTTCACAATAATCATGCACGTGTCAATAGAGAGAAAATTTTACATCAAATTAATCTTGGTTTTAACAGATGTCATTTTATGTCATTTTTCAAATGGAACCTATAAAAATACACCTACGCACATATCTTATTCATCGTTTTGACAAAAAAATGTTATTTAACGTGTGTCCCCCCAAAAAAAAAAAAAAAATAAGTGTCTCAAGGACACTTTTCCGCATACAGGAGAGAGATTATGGATTATAGATGCTAGATAACTGAGATCATTAACGAGCGTTTGAAGTGTTGTCGAGAATTTGCTATTCTCATTGTTGTCTCAAAAATTTTCCGATATTTATTTCGTTACGGATGTTTTAGAGTATATTGAAAGAGACATGGACATGAAAACGCGTTATCATAAAAACCGAAATAAAACACTTTTACCTAAAAAATAAACATCAGTGCATATACACGGCTATGGTTTTGAAAGTGTAATTTGGCAAGCAAAAATAAACGCGATGTGAAAGCCGCCGTGGTCGTTTAAATGTGAAAAATTTGAAAATTTGCCAAAAACAGTTTCTGAATTATCTGAAGTTGAAACTTACTACATGTATGTAAATTTATACCGATATTTTATACAAAAGATTATACGGAAGCTTGCGCGTTTCTCCTTTTGTAGCATTTATCATTTTTATCAATTTAAACAAAAACATACAATTTTATTGTCTTAAAAAAATTTATAAAGTCTCATAAAATAATTTAACTCAAAGCCTACACTACTCTGAAAGGAACAGGATTTTAAATAAATCTGATCGATTTGGTAGTTTTTAAGATTAGTGTGGAAAACCATATACACAAACAAATAAACAAACTTGACCTTAGTATAAAACTAGTATATATATATATATATATATATATATATATATATATATATATATATATATATATATCAGAGCTGGGCAGTAGTTAACTACGTAGTTAACTACTTTTTTTAGAAAAGTAGTTGTACTCTAACTACTTTTCTCCACATAGTAATCGTACTCTATTATTTTGAATATCTATCAAGTAATCACAAAAAGTAGTTAAAAATGTAGTTAACTACTTAGTTCTAACTACTTTAGGTAGTTTAACTACTTTTTTGTAATCTAACTACTTATTTTGAATTTTAACTACTTTTAAAAATATTTTAGTATATTATATTTAACCGACGTGTTAGAACAAGTTCTTATTCGTTATGCATTTTTCTGGATTCTGGAACACGATCAGACTTTTTTTTAAAATAATGAAATATGAGTTGCTTGAGTTTTAATTTGAAATACAACGTGGAACTGGTAATCACGTCGTTGCTATTTGCAAAATTTAATAAAAACACGTTTCGGCCATGATATCAGCCCTTTTCAAATGAATATAAATAAAAGATCCTACAAAAAATAATAATCATTGAAGAAAACAAAAATAGCATTAAGTTAGAAACAATTAACAGCCTAGACTGTCAACAAGAAAAATTAAAATATATAAAACTTGATGGCAATTGACAGTAATATACCTATATAGTTTTTTAAATATCGTTTTTGGACATTCTAGCTTGTAAATTGTTTTTTGTAGAATTTTTGATTTACATTCATTTGAAACAGGCTGACATCTTGGCCGAAACGTCGTATTGTTATTAAATATAAGTTTTTATTATTTAAAATAATTTTCACATATTATATGTGCAGATTGTACGACATAAATAAAGAGATTTATATTATTATTATTATTTATTATTATAGTAGTTAAAAAAGTAGTTAAAATTTTAACTACTAACTACTAGTAGTTAGTAGTTTAACTACTTTTTTACGTAAGTAGTCAGTAGTTATACTCAACTACTTTTGTCAAGTAGTTTGCCCAGCTCTGATATATATATATATATATATATATATATATATATATATATATATATATATATATATATATATATATATATATATATATATATATATATATACATATTAGTATTAGTATATTAGCATAATATTTAAAAATTAAGCCAGTAATTGAAGTACTTTGTCCACAGATGTCATACTATTTTTCATTTTGTTATTGTTATTTAAATAATTATCAAGAAACAGCATGTTTATGAATCGAGTTCGATGAAAATAGCTCAAAGAAGTCCAAAGCAAGCAACAGAACATACACGTATGAATTATTCTGCCCAAATCATATTTTAGGAACCCAGCACCTATGCGTTATTTTACAATCCTATTTAAAAGTACGCGTTATTTTGATCCAGATTGCTAAAAAACGTTATAACGAAATTTTAACTTACAATAAAATTACTTATTGTTTACAGAATTATACCATATTCCCCAAGAAATAATATTTAATCTGTGTTGATGAAAAATAAATAATAATAATAAAAATAATTGCTGTCTTACGAAGAAATAAAAATATTTTGTGAACAAATACAATAGGACCATGTTTTGCGCTTAGGTTGCGTTCATAGACAATAAACTTCAATTTAATCAGAGTTGAACGAGATCAATTTAACATATATGATAACGTTCATTTTTGTGAGGACTCTATGCTCGCCCAAGTTACCGACGAATTTTCACCTTTTTCGTACCTAACGTAAATTTTGAGCATTTCTTAGACTTTGAGCGGACTGTGTTACATCGACTCACCGTAAATTGAGGAAGCGCTAAACGAGGTCTTACTGTATAGCCTTATAAGTAGACCATAATATTTAAGATTATTTCTCCCACATGGTTATCACCAGTGGGTACTATAATTGATTGTTTGTGTTGATTGTTTTTTGTTTCTTCTTTTTCAGAGATCTCACGGGAAACTCATTCGACCAACTCACATCGAGAACTCTGTTCTCAGTTACAGCTGTTAATACACTGTGAGTACCTCTGCTTTTTACTGTTTATACTAACTTTCCGATTCGGCTTCGTCCGGACAGATTTTGTTTTGGCACCGAAATAATCAAGAGCCACAAATTTCTCACAAATGTATTTGTTGTTTAGTTAGCGTTCACCAGACTTTGCTGGGGAATCCCCTACTTGATTTACATTTTTCGCGAACTGCTCTGTCCCTTTTATCTTGATAATATTATAGCGTGCGTTATTCGAGAAAAAGAAGGCCGTAGGATTTTAAACAATGAATGAATTTTTCAAATCGATTTTGATAAAAAAAAAACTAAAAAAGTGGTCACTTAAAACAAGCAAAAGAGTGGCGCTAGTAAACCAAATTGTTCAATATGAACTTAGCCGTTGTAGACAAAGTGAAGTATGCTACTGGTCAAAGACGACTCAGTTACCTAGTAACTTTTTTATTGCGTTCTATTACAAATTTGATTCTAAACTAAAAAGTTTAATTGGCTGTCAAAAACTCGGATCGTAAATATAAAAAAAAAACAAATACAACGATATTTATATTTAATCAGAATCAGAAACGACGTTAAAACTAAGTAAAATATATTATTTTATACGATTTTTTTCCGAATCGTTATATTACAAATAAGAAACGTGAAATAAAATGAAATATTAATACGTCGTTTCTCATTGGGTATCACAGAAATAACATATCTGAAATACACGTATTTATTTATGTAAAACTGTTAATTGTTAAGCTAAATAGTAAACATTGACAGTACATAATAAAAAAATATTAATTCAGCTAGCAGTTTTTAATTTTGATGACATTTTAATTGTTCTTTAGAGCATTTTCAACGTATTTCGAGTACAAAAATGTATTATTGTTGATTAATTCAAAGATCTTTCAGAACTAGTTATGTCTAACAGGAGATATTTGATTAATTCTTTCTTCTTGAATGTAATTTTTTTTATTCACTCTTAATATGCTATAATAGCTTCTGTTTACACATTTTTTACACATTTTTCATTAGGCCATGTTCAGATGACAAGCGTTCAACGCGCGTTGAACGCGCGCTAAATTTTTGTATAGTGTTCATATGACACGCGCTTGTCAGGCGTTGAACGCGCGTTGCCGCGGCGGCCATGGTTCAATTCAGTCGAGTTCTACATATTTTGTCGAAGATGGACGTAGAAACAGTTTTAACGGTGATTTTATACCGACGGCAGAAACTGATTGTAAATGTAAATGAATATATGTACTCGCATAATAATTTCTTCTTTTCTTCATTGCCATCTTCTTCACAGAATATGAGGACGAGCTCTTCCCAAGCCCGTCTCTTTAAGGTCCTATCTGAATAATCGCTACTTGTCATGTCCCATATCGCAGGACGTTTCTCTATTTCATTTATAAATAATTCCGTATTAAAAGCTTCGGTTTCCATTTCGGACGATTTCTGGACGAACTGATACTGATGAACCCTAAAATACGTCTATCCGCGTCGAAAGCGCGCGCTCAACTGAACGGATACATAGAAAACCAATGATCTCAAAGCGCGCGTTGACGCGCGCTGACAACAGTCGAGCGCTAGCGCAGCGTTCAACGCGCGCTTTATTAAAACGCGCGTAATCATGTGTACGGCCAGAACAAAATGTATGTAGTTGTAAACGCGCGTTATCAAAACGCGCGTTGAGCGCTTGTCATCTGAGCATGGCCTTAGAGTTCGTGTTTGCTCTTTATTTATTAAATTTCTGCTTTGAAAATGCAATTTTTCACTTAAAACTGTTCTACAATATTTTTAGTTCATATAAAAATATCATTTGCTTATAAAATAAATGACAATACAACCAGTTACCTTGCTGACGCAAAAAAATTAAATTCAATTTGGAACAATAGGTACCATCTTCAGTTATTTTGAAGGACATTTTTCTAACTAAAGGTGTTTCTCCATAGTATACAAATAGCAATGAAATATTTATGATATCTTTGAGTCAATATTTAAATATTTTTATCACTCCACACCTATTGACGGCATTAATTAACCTTACATTACATATTAGTCTGATCCGCTGCAAAGTTTTTGAATAGATATAATTAAAGAAATTTTGAATCGACTTTTTCAGCCGTGTCACAATATAATTTCCATAATTTCAATTTTTTTTTTTTTTTTTTATTAAACAATAGGGCTTCGGCAGTTTAAAAAGTTATGAAAATCAGTGATATAGAAATTGAGTGAAACTGAGTGTATTGAAAACCACTTCAAATATTTACTTGATGGTTTTAAAAATCGATAAGTTTCAATATGAAAACATGTTAAATAAAAAACATTTTTAATTAACAGCGACTTTAAAAGACTCCACGACAAGAATATGATATTGTATTTGTTTAATGAAAATTAATTTTTGTAGATTCAGTTGCGCATAAAATTAAAATGTAGAAATACGAAATTCTTGTTTCTTCCATTTTCTCTGTTCTATAATTACGGATTTTATAAAAGGCTTATGAAACGCAAAATATCAGTTAATTTACATAAAGCTATCAATCGAAATTTCTTTTGATTAATTAACTTTCAATATTAATTCAGAATATAGTAAAAACAAAATCATTCTAAGGACCATCGCACACCAGAGGAACAAAACTGTGCCAGACAGTTTAAAACAGCGTAACACAATTTTGTTTTCGTCATGAATGATGCCATCTTGAAGTGTCTTCATTTTTAATTAGTCACAACTAAACAAATCACGTCACTGAAACCTTTCTTCAGAAGAAACAATTTATTTATAATGTGTATCTTATTTTCTAATTTCTTCTTCTATTTCATATTTGATAGAAGCTGTATTGAAAAGTTTCACTATTTGCACGTGTATAATTTTTCAATTTACATTCATTTGAACGCAATTCACAAAAAAACCCGGGTCGCAGTGCCAAAACCCTGCCGACAATATATTGTATTTGCTTGTATAGGGCCGTGAGGTTTTATACTTTTATTATGTGAAATTAAGTTTGTTTTTGGGCAAAATAAAAAATTTAACCCCTTAATACACCCCTTAAAATAACATTTTTTTTTCTTAATTGTAATATTATCATCAATCTAAATTCTAACGTCTACACCGAATTAAATACACCCTTCAATAAATAAGTCACTATCTGCAAATTAGTGTTTTCAAAAAATTTGTAAGTCCGGTCCTGTGGACCCGATTTTATTATAATTTTAGGGGCACTTTTTAATTGCTACTAATGGGTTAAATGTCAATTTTGAAACGATACTGAGAATTTTTTCGGTATTTTGGGGCCCAAAAACATTTTTCAACCCCTAAAAACTACCCTTAAAATGGCCCGATTACGCCCATTTTAAATAGGCTTCTTGCGGTGATGGATTTCAACACGTGGCCCAAATTTCGTTGAAATCAATTAACTCTTTCGAAAATTATTGCGCGTACACATATATATATATATATATATATATATATGTATATATATATATATATATATGTATATATATATATATATATATATATATATATATATATACGTATATAAATATATATATATATAAACATTTTTAAAAATGGTGCCAATGTGTTTAGGAGGTTATGAAACGTCGAGAAATTTTGGTCCGACCCCTAGGTCCCGCCATCCGACCGACGCCAATAGTGTATGTTGCCATATGGCAAATACACTAATAACAAAAAATTTACGTTACAATTGACCTATTTTTTTATTTAATGGATCAAGCCGCAATTTCTTTTTTTGCACTCCACTCTATAAAATAGCTTACTTCATGTCTGCATAGCGATAGAAAAATGTAAAAAACAAATAAATATAAATTCAACAGTAATTTTCAAATGTGATCGATCAGTTAGCATTTAATACTATAAGAAGAACAGAAATAGAAAAGCTGATTTAGTTTTCGTAAACAGCACAAACAGATTGCAAATGTCTGCATATGCATCTTACTTACGATGCTACTTTATAGAAGGTACGTGCAAAATTGTATTACGTATCTCGAACGTAATGCTACTACGACCCGTGAGGCTGTTAAAACTCGTTGACGATCGTCGTAACATAATAACTGCATTCACCTTTTGGATACGTAAATTTTATTTTTCAAATTCTATAAAATAAATCAAATCGTCCTAATTGCAGTCTCATCGTCAAATGACAATTTGTCGAACCATTTTTTTTTGTTTTATCTACAGTGTGTACGCGAAAATTGACTTGAGCTGCGTTAGACAAGGTGGCTAACACAGTTTTGCTCTTCTGGTGTGTGGTCGCCCTTAGGGACATATCCCTTTACAGTATCGCAATATTTTACAGACGAAATTAAAAACATCATGTTCTCTGCAGCTCCCGATTATGAGATATCATTAAAATGTGTATCTCTTTTATGACTTTTTAGTATGGTGTTTATCGTTGCCCTTAATAACAGTCATTGAGTCAAAATAACAGAGCGGAATATTATTTATGTAATAATATATACTATAATAAATTTGAAAATTACATTAACATTTGTCGCGAATACAAATTATAAAAAATAAGTTTTGGTTGCACTGTTATCTTTCTGTTAACCTTCAAGCGGGCGCGCGGTCATTTGTAACGGCAGCGGTCGCGCGTAACCTAAAAGACCTGTGGGATATTTCAGGGATTTTAAACACCAATTAATTAATAATTATTTATTTTTTTGTGTACAGATACATTATCATTCTGTTAGGACTCAACTTTTGGAAAAAATAGAAATTTAAACTCAGAAAAAACTGGAAAACTGGAACTATTGCTCGTTTCATTGTCGACGTGTGATTTTAATACAAAAAAAAAAAACACTTGCAAGCATAATTCGAGAGTATTTGTTGATATTTCAAAAAATGATATCTCGCATCGCGCGTAAAATTTTCGACGACAGAGGCGTAGCTTGCTTTCGACGCCTATGCCGCGACTTAAACAAATGCGATCTATGGGCTCTGGGGGGCGCGGGAAGCGGAGATAATATTTTTATTTCGTGAACGGTGAAACAATGACAGGCTATTAGGAATGGGAAATGCGTACGACAAGAAATAACGATGTTAAGAACGAAAATATACCGAGTGCGGTCGATTCGACGCCGCGCGACCGCTTGAAGGTTAATATGCATATTAGAGATCGAAAATAGCCAAGCGTGTACCGAAAACGTTCTTTCTATGGCTCCTATAGTACAAGCGCCCAGTTCCCAAGTTTAATCCGAAAACTGGTAAAAACATCAATTGTACTTTCAATTTATTATAAAAAAATAGAAAATTAGATTTGACAGTAGCCCCAAATAATCCTTACACTTAGTGATTGCCATAAAAAATAAATAGGTATATGCTTTTATAAGTAACTGTGTCTGTTACCATGATTATTTTTCGAAGAACTACATTATAGACGAAGTCGTGGTCGTGCAAAAATTCTTTTTCCCGAAAAATCATTTTTATATTAATTACCAAGGACAAAAAAGAAATAAAGTCAATTCTATTTTTAGTTTTTGGTGAATTTACACGTTTTTCCCTGAGCCTCAAAAGGTAGTTATAAAAACAATGTATGTCTGTATGTGACCATTCGAAAAGCCCAACGTTGCTCAAATGTTGCATACCTGTTCAGAATGGTTAAATTTCGATATAAAATTTCAGAAACTAAACTATGTATCATAAATAGCCTACTTTAAAAAAAGGATAAAGAACAAATTTCGGTAAAACATTCAAAGACCTCGATGTTAATTCAGACTTACAATCAAATGGTGAATTTATCAACTCAGAATCTCTTGGTTATAAAACTTTCTTTGTGATTTGTTTAAAAATAAAATATGTCTTGTTATTTATGTAACTTTCCTTGAAATCGAATTTTTGTCGCATCATTACTTATCATGTAAATATGAAAAAAGAAAACTTTTTATAAAGTACGTTTTAATAATGTCAAATGCAATATTTCCCTGTAAAGTAAATCGTAAAACATTGTTTAAAAGTTGAAACTTTAGTACCGGTTCAGCCAAAACTTTTTACTAAACCTACTAAAGAATAAAAGTTTTTTATAACTAGACTTGAATTGAGATTTCTTGACAACAAATTAAATTTTTTTCCTGTTTTTTTGGTAAGAAAAATGTTTTTAACGTATCTATTCGTCAGACTTGTTCTAGGAATGTTCTTTATAAACTATAAAAAGTCTAAGCCAAAGGTCACAACTATTTTTGATAGAGATCCGTTTCAAAAACTTCCAGCAATTTATAATAGTAACTGAAGGTCAAGTCTTGCATGCTTACAGGACTACAATAATGGAAACAAATTAGGGTGCGTGGACTTGTGTAAGCACGTTTGAAGTTATACTTCTTCGGTGTAATTTTTAATATACATCAAACAGAAAGAGGCGTGTCGATTGAGTTTCCCCCTCAACGCATTTGCACCTACAATACCTGCCAGCCAATCGGTTTCAGTTCCCCGATAGCAGCTCATTTTCCTCACCCCTGACTGTCGTTTTTTTCGTTACGCTGTTGAATAAAATTAGTCTTGTCGCGGCTAAAGAAAACTCACTTCAAATATTTCTCTCAATTTAGTTATTTTACTAATTTATAAACAAAACGAAACTGGTAAATAAAATTCGGAATTAGAAAACCTTTGCCAGTTCGTAAAATCAGATTATGATTGAATTGAATAATTTGTACTTCTTTCATAATTACTAGTAACAAGAAAAATATGAATTATTATAATCAAAGCATTATATAATAAATAATATAATAAAACCAAGTCCGTGAAAAATGTTTCTGTGGTTCAGATACAGGTCAACTGTCAAATATTTTCTGACGCTATATGTAACTGTCATCATATTTGATTCTGAATGTTTACCCTCTTAAAAACTATACCAGAGATTCAGGTTGTTTGTTTTCAATAACCGACCTTCTCTCAGCTATAGGACATATTTTTTTATAAAATGAGACATAAAATAATAAACTGCGACATTCAATATGCAATCTTTTCTTCACTTCTGTAAGCAGAAGTCTTCTATATTAAATAATAATATAAGTATTTATATCATTCTATATTATCAATAGATAATAATAAACTCTCGGTTTAGGCCATAAAATGGAAAAAACACATTTTTAAAGTACCCATTTCTACTTTAATAGCTATATTTATTTGAATTTAATTCGAACTGAATGTTTTTTCAAATGATAAAATGTAAATGTTCCAACATTATTATTTCACAAACATTGTTCACCATTTTTGTTGCTCTTTTAAATAATAAATAAAATGTGCAAATGTAGCAAGTATTAAAATATTTGCATAGTCTTATTTAAAGCTACTGGCACACTGACTTTGTAATTTCTTCATATTAAGCACGTTTAAACTTTGACACTTAATGATGAAATGAAATGTATCCTATAAAGAAGAACTCTGGATAAATAATCACTTTTGTATGTTTTTATTCTGCATGTTGAATATTAGTGATTATATAAATTTTGTAATCATTGTGGATACCTAAGAACAGTAATCAGAAGGCAAATTGTATCGTTATATCATAGTTATTATATGATCTGATTATTATCGATAGTAAAATTCATAATATAGAAACGAGAAAAAGAGATTTTAAAAAATGAAAATATTATCAAATTGTAAGTTTATGTTTCAACTGCAGATATTCAAAGTGCTTAACCCTAAATAATAATAATAACATTAAAACCCTCCTCTTCCACCATAATTATACACACAAATTATCATCACACGCTCTCAACTAATATATTTAATATGGATGTCAAAGGTGTGTGTGTGTGTGTGTTATATTTATTTCTAAGAAAAAATGTCCTTCTTTCAAAATATCAGTTGCTGACATTCGTTTTATTTCAATTATCTGAAACAGCTATACCCGTTGCTTCCACCATAAATTATTTCAAAGATAAAGTTTGAATTCCACTAATAATATTGAAAATAGCATATATAAAACAAAATGTTCTAAAAAAATGTTGTAAACCTCATTACAAATGTTATTATTTTAAATATTAGCTTTTTAATTCTTACGATCCACTTTCACATTTAGAATAGAATAGAATAGAATAGCATTTTTATTCTGTCAGTTGCTACAAAAACATAGAACAGGTCAAATTTAAAATTTAAAGATCACACAAAAACACATTAAAAGAATAGTGTACATATTACAATTTAGAACATAATATTCACTCATACTATAAAAATTTTCAGAGTTTAAAAATGTCACAAGCTTTTTTTTAAATATTTTTAATGGAAGGTCTTTTATCTCACAGGGTAAATTATTAAATATTTTTATAATGGAGTTCAGTGGGCTCTTGAGCACACAAGATATATGCGTTAATGTTAATACCAGATTTACTTTTCTTCTAGTACCATAAGCATGTTTTATCGTATTATTAGCGAAAAGTTGGGGAAATTTTACTGCAAATAAAGCACAATCCAGTTTATAATAATGCCCGTCCGCTATGAACAAATTGGGGTCAATATTTTCAGCCTGTGTGCTAGCGTCCTTAGATTTACCATGAACGTAAATGCATGTATTAACGAAGTTACATTTTTACTAAATCTCTTTTGTAAGCTAAAGATGAAAACTGCTTAACCAACAAAATAATGCATATCTTTACATTAGCACCTTCAAACCATGTATTTGAACTTTTAATTAATTCAGAACTTTTCCACAATTGTAACAAATATTTTTTTGTTTCATTAATTAATACAAACAGGCTTATGCATTCAAAAGTATTTTTATGTTTTTTTTTTATCGAACTCAACTACTCTTGTGTCAGCGCCAAATGAAACGACGCGGTAAACAGTCTATAACATAAAATAATAAAATAAAATATCACAAACAATGTTTTATTTCCACTTTAATTTATTTACCGTCAGAACGTTTTCGAAAAAAAACGTTCTGACGGTAAATAAATTAAAGTGGAAATAAAACATTGTGATATTTTATTTTATTATTTTATAAATATGTCTTTCCACAAAGTTACACTCGCTAGTTTCGAAAAAGTCTATAACATTTTTCATAACAACTAAATGTTTTTACTCCCATCCAAGCGCGCCAGTAGATACTTCACATCAAAATAATTGATTCATATTTAATGTGTTCACAGAAAAAGTAATTCAACTTTATTTCGCCATATGGCCCACTCGCTTAATTTCTTGATGAGATTCCTCCCATTAAAATCCAAAAGGTGAATTTGAATCCAAATCTCTAGAATGCTCATAACTAAGAGCAATACAGCATCACCTAGCGATATTATTTAATTATTATTAATTATTATTTAATTATTATTTAAATGTTTGGTGTGTTTTCTCTGATAAAAAGGAAAAAGAGGA
The DNA here is from genome assembly GCA_034508555.1 of Venustoraphidia nigricollis. Taxonomy (NCBI): domain Eukaryota; kingdom Metazoa; phylum Arthropoda; class Insecta; order Raphidioptera; family Raphidiidae; genus Venustoraphidia; species Venustoraphidia nigricollis. Next base: position 798,873 of record JAVRKA010000018.1, on the reverse strand, counting down.
AATCGATTTATGTTCTCTCTTGTATCCACGACCAAAAACAAAAAAACCCGGGTCGCAGTGCTAAAACCCTGCCGACAATATAGTGTATTTGTTTGTATAGGGCCGTGTGGTTTTATACTTTTATTATGTGAAATTAAGTTTGTTTTTGGGCAAAATAAAAAAATTAACCCCTTAATACACCCCTTAAAATAACATTTTTTTCTTAATTGTAATATTATTATCAATCTACCGTCTACACCGAATTAAATACATCCTTCAATAAATAAGTCACTATCTGCAAACTAGTGTTTTCATAAAATTTGTAAATCCGGTCCTGTCGGGCCGATTTTATTAAAATTGTGGGGACACTTTTTAATCACTACCAAAGGGTTAAATTTCAATTTTGAAACGATTCGGAGAATTTTTTCGGTATTTTTGGGCCCAAAAACAGTTTTCAACCCCTAAAAACTACCCTTAAAATGGCCCGATTAGGCCCATTTTAAATAGGCTTCTTGCGGTGATGGATTTCAACACGTGGTCCAAATTTCGTTGAAATCAATTATCTCTTTCGAAAGTTATTGCGCGTACACACATATATATATATATATAAATATATATATATAAATATATATATAAACATTTTTAAAAATGGTGCCAAAGTGTTTAGGAGGTTATGAAACGTCGAGAAAATTTGGTCCGACCCCTAGGTCCCGCCATCCGACCGACGCCAATAGTGTATGTTGCCATATGGCAAATACACTAATTAACCCTGCTTCGCGATATATCTTTCTTATTATAGCTTTTTCCCCCCATTATATTCCAAAAGGAAAAATTTAATCATAATCTTTCCATGAAACCATAACCAAAATCAAACTACACATCCCAAAAAGCATACATGACGTTTGCAGTTTCCCGCAAAATTGTGGTTACTAAAACGCTTTGAAATTTCTTCTCTACACTCAAAAGTGTAAAAATAGTAGTAACTATTCGACTGCTAAAATAGCCCGAGATATCTCAAGAGATTGTCTAACATAATTCAAATGATTACAGCTTATGATACAATCTCCAGCAATTTGTTATTATACTAAGCTCTTTCTTTACTCTTTGAAACACTGCTTGTCTGTCAAATTTTCATACACAATGCATTTCACGGTATTGAATATAATAATACTTACGTCTTTGTCTCTATTCTATGAAGCACTACATGCAGGTGACTCTCACAAAACTGACAATCAAAAACCAAAAAGTCATTCGTGTATAAGTCGAGAGTTAAAATATTAATTCATTCACGCATATTGCCAACACACTTATTATTATCATGCATCATGCGAAGGAACCACTTAGAATGAATCATTCGGTTATAAAAATCATTCGAATAACAACCTTTCGATTCTTCAAATCATTCGATTAGTCCCAATTCAAATATTGATTAAAGCTTCAGTTAACTCTATATCTTATTTAATGGCATAATAAAAAAAATCTTTCGAAATCATAATTAAAATAATTAAAATTATAACCAAATATAACTACCTACTAAATTCAAATAGCTGCACATTAAAACAAACATTAAAAAATTATAACTTGCATTTACGTTTAACATTTTATTTTACAACTTGTTGCTTTTTTCAGAGTTTTGAATCATTGCGGAATAAAGGAAGTTCATCCAGGGGTGTTTTACAATATTACTTCGCTGCATTCGTTGTAAGTAACTTTTTATTTTATATAAGTATAATGGCATTTAATGATGCATTTATTTTAGTTAAGGCAGGTCGAATAAATGCAAACATTTATATTCTATTTGTATTTTAGTTTAAATTTATGACGATCAGATAATTTATCTTTGCCATTACTTCTAATTCATTTTCTAAATGACATGTTTCTTTACAAATGTTATCTGTAAATCAAACTAGCCATAATATCTAATAGTGATTATACATTTATACATGTTACATCACAAATATGTATTATTTTACAGTAGTTATTGTACGAAAATTTTATCCAGTGTTGTCAGATTTCCGGTATTCTCCGATACAGTTCGCTATTAGAATACTTGGTCCAGATGAGAAATAAAAGCCAATCTGAACTGTAAAGCGTCCGGTATCTGTGAAATCGTAACATATAATACGTAATTCGACCATCCAAAGAATGTCTCGCAAAAAATGTGTATAGGCATGTGGTGGAAGTTCCGATTTTGGTGGTGGGAGAACGGATCTCTAATTCTTTCTACAATCTTTTTTCATAAGAATGACTAAAAATTTGAAAACAAAACGATTAAAAATGTTATTTAAACAAGCGTTTGTTGAAGTGAACTAAAAATAACATTTAAGTTAGGTCAATAATTTTAAAAAGCGTGGATCGTAATATTTTTTTTATTTTGTGTAGATGGATCTTTATATTTGAAATAATCTGATAAAATGCTATGGCGTGTCAATTAGATCATAACAATCTTAATAATTGTAATCAAATAAGTCCCAAAATTCTTATAGAAAAACTGAAATACACCCCTACTAGGAAAATCGACACAATACTAGTGAAACTCTGATATTTTTAAACTCTGGGCTCTAAAGCCGTCGTCATGGAAACTTCGATCACTGTCGTGTCATTGTTTAGAGATTGTGATAATAAAAATTAATTGCTCCATGAATACAAAACTAATTGGTATAATAAAAAATAATTGTAAGACACTGTTACACAGAAATATGCAATTATTCAATAATGGACATTAATTATGTAACATATGGCGTTTCAAGCTCTTCCTGTTTTATTTATGTAAGAAAAAATGTTTTGAAATTTTCAATAACTTTATTAAATAACTGTACCGTGAAATTTTGTTTAATAAATTCTCACATGACTGTAAAATTTCGTTACAGAAGTGGGTTATATAGATTCGTCTGCGGATTTTTTGACGTTCACATCTACAAATGCGAATACTGAAATATTAATAAGAATAATAATAAGTTTCGTGAAACTAAGTAACAGAAATTGTAATTTATTATCATTACTCAATAACCATAATTCTTAATTGCTAAATTATATTTGATGAATAATACATTACAGCCCTTTCAGAATTAAGGCGATTTCGCAAAGGTTCGGAATATATTAAATCCGTTTTGGGTTTTGGCCAAGTTGCCACATAACTCAAGCAAGTATCAAGTGTCGCGCCTGCTCCCGATAATCTTGCTTATATCATATTCGTATTCGCTAAAACTTCGCAATGACCGTTGCGGATGTGGATGCAGATGTCAAAAGTGATGTAAATACTCCGCGACTGCGAACAAATGTCATATTAAACTATTTGATGCGCCAATGAGTCAAAATTGGATTGCATGATTTGAACAACTAACTAACAGACACTGACATTAGCATTCTTATGATCGGCAGATAAATCGGCCGATTAAATAGTTAGTTGTTGCTATGACTTATATCATATTCGTATCCGTTAAAACTCCGCAAAGATCGTTGCGCATGTGGATGCAGATGTCAAAGTGATGAAAATACTCCGCGAATGCGAACAAATGTCATATTAAACTATTTGATGCGCCAATGAGTCAAAATTGGATTGCATGATTTGAACAACTAACTAGCAGACACTGACATTAGCATTCTTATGATCTGCAGTTAAATCGGCCGATTAAATAGTTAGATGTTGCTATGACTTATATCATATTCGTATCCGTTAAAACTCCGCAAAGATCGTTGCGCATGTGGATGCAGATGTCAAAAGTGATGTAAATACTCCGCGACTGCGAACAAATGTCATATTAAACTATTCGATGCGCCAATGAGTCAAAATTGGATTGCATGATTTGACTTTAACTAACAACTAACTAACAGACACTGACATTAGCATTATTATGATCTGCAGTTATTAAATCGGCCGATTAAATAGTTAGTAAATAATTTAGATAGGTCAATGTGTCGACCAACCGAATAATTGCGCAATTAAAAATTGCCAAACCTAACAACTGAAGTTAATGAAAAGCTTGCAAAAAAACATGAAACTACGTATAACAATACAAATACTAATTGAATATTGCGAGGACGTAATAAGTCCCATTGGGATTTGGCAAAATAATTACTAGAGATTCGGATAGGCACTTACACTTCTGTGAACCTGGTCACGTAAACTCATACATGCTGATTTCATTGAATACATGTTTAATTATTCAATTACATTTGCATCGCACCGCAAACCGTACTGCGTAGTCTACACCTACTGCGTATTTAAGTCGTTGCTTAATAGCAGAGAGCCCACAACCATTTCCAGTCAGTCATTTCGTTAAAGCTGATTACTGATTTAGATTTTCGGACCCATTACAATAACTTCTCAATGTACTGGAAAGTTAATAATAAAGTGAGAGGACAGCGTGGTCCAGTGAATAGCGTGCTGGCTTCTTGGCCGGACTGTCGTGGGTTCGAATCCTGCCTCTGCCCATGGATGTTTAGTTTTAAGTGATTAATGACCTAAGTTGTCGAGCCTCTATAATCTACATTAAATAATGAAATTAGGTGTAGTTCAGCTACGACAGTAGCGTTGAGTTAGGCTACGGTGACCTCCCAGGCATGTAAATCAGTAATTAAAAAAATTTATATATATTTTAAGAATCCGTTTTCGAAAGTCTACAGCATTCTTAATTAATGTTGAAGAAAACTCTAACAATATAGATATGATGATCCGTGGATTATATAAAAAAAATTATAGGAAAATCCCTATGGTTAATGGCTAACGTTTCGGTGTTCTTTACGCCTTCTTAATTATTACATAATTTTTCAGCTTTGGTGGTTTCAATATTTAATTGTTATTAATTTACATCCGTCGGAAGCTACCGTAGCCCAATTCACCGCTGGTGCAGGAGATGAAGGTTAATGGCTAATGAAACGTCGTAACCTTAATCTCCTGCACCAGCGGTGAATTGGGCACCGCTGGTGCAGGAGATGAAGGCTACGACGTTTCATTATAGCATCATCCTATAAACAAAAATCGATTTCGGCAGTACTGGTCATCAAATACGGTGACGAGCTCCTGGGCTATAACTCTTGATTAAATGTGTTACTTGAAAAAAAGCGCCATAGTGAAACGAATGATGAATTAAAAATAGCGCAGTTATCTTTTACGATTTTCAATGTTTTACGTTGAAAAAAAACATTCTTAAATGATAGCAAAATAGGTTTCATTGAAAGTTTTCCTTAAAAAATTCATTCATAAATAGATGGATACATTGTAGTTTAATACTGGGTTGCAGAAAGCATTGCTAAAAACCTGATTTAACCATGATCATAGATTGTGACCACAAATATTCTCCATAAGAGAAGCATCAAGCATTCTAGAATTTCAAATTGATGCTGTTTAAAAAAAAACCCAGGTCGCAGAGCCAAAACCCTGCCGACAATATAGTGTATTTGCTAATACAGGCAGTGTGGCTTTATTATGCGAACTGGAGTTGATTTTTGGGCAAAATAAAAAATTTAACTCCTTAATACACCCCTTAAAAGAACATTTTTTTTCTTAAATGCAATTATTATCAATCGAACCTCTACACCAAATCAAATACACGTTTCAGTAAATAACTCACTATCTGCAAACTAGTGTTTTCATACAATTTGTAAATCCGGTCCTGTCGGGCCGATTTTATTAAAATTTTAACAGCATATTTTAATCTGTACTAAAACGTTTCTGAAAATTTTTTCGGTATTTTTTGGCCCAAAAACTTTTTTCAACCCCTAAAAAATACCCTTAAAATGGCCCGATTGGGCCCATTTTAAATAGGGTTCTTGCGGTGATGGATTTCAACATGTGGACAAAATTTCGTTAAAATGAATTAACTCTTTCGAAAGTTATAGCCCGCACGTATATATATATATATATATATATATACATATATATATAAACATTTTTAAAAATGGTGCCAAAGTGCTTAGAAGGTTATGAAACGTCGAGAAATTTTGGTCCGACCCCTAGGTCCCGCCATCCGACCGATGCCAATAGTGTATGTTGCCATATGGCAAATACACTAATAATTGATCGATTTGAAATTACAGTTTTTATACATGAAGAAACAATCTTATGTCGTTGTCAAACTCTCTGACATGTTAAACATTAGATTGTACTCAAAACCAAATTGTTCAAAATAAAAAAAGATCGCTTTTTAAGCTAAATTTTGATCAATATGCGAAAAAAAATGTTGTTTCGAAGTGGAAGTTGTACAAAAAAAAAATATCGTTTCAATCGATTAACTATTTTCAATCAGAATCGATTTAAAATTCTACAATGCATTTCTTGGGTAGAAATATGTGTAGTTACAAGCTAAGGTCATTACCAAATCAGATTTCCTAACAATGTTTTCTGCGACCCAGCATAAACGTTATGTTGTTCCCCTTGCTTGGTAACTAAAATTAAATTGCTGTTAGCCCATTGAAAAAATACAGCGCCCATTGATTTATGAGCTTACCGAACACGAGTCGTGAATAATAATTGCTATTAAATTGTTTTGCTAAAAATAAAACGGTCGATATGCTCTTTATAGAAGTATATTACAAGTGTTTTAAAAATAGTAGTCTGAAAATTCCACGTGGATTAAATATAGATATTCCAAGATGGCATTTGACTCTGGTCATAGTGAATATCCATTAATGTACAGACCTGAACTGCTAGTCTAGGCAGGACCGAATTTAGAATCCCTGGTGCATCTACATGAGAGGCGTCTCCACAGAAGCTAGCTAAGTATCTTTCACTTTATCGAAAATAATTGTATCAATATATATTCCTTATAATATGTGTAAACCACGTTTGTTGTTTGATGAAAACTTCTTATTTATAGCAATTAATTATTTAACACCACATCACAGAATGCCACATTGACACTCGTGCTCTCACGAAAAGTGAATATCGAAAGCTGAAAGTCATTCGACACGCACCTGCGAAATGAATTGCTTAATAATTACCCAACGCATATTCATATAAGTATTTTTCTCATTATTTTTTGTGATAAACTTATTAGTGTATTTGCCATATGGCAACATACACTATTGGCGTCGGTCGGATGGCGGGACCTAGGGGTCGGACCAAAATTTCTCGACGTTTCATAACCTCCTAAACACTTTGGCACCATTTTTAAAAATGTTTATATATATATGTATATATATATATATATATATTTATATACGTATATATATATATATACATATATATATATATATATAACTTTTTCCTACTGCCTTTCGCCGAGAAACGGTAATTCCTGTACCGGCCATCTTGATTGAGGTTTTCCATGGTTTCCCTCAATTAATTCCAGATAAATATCGAGGTGGTTCCTTATTTGAGGCCATGGCCGATTACCTATCAAACTCCTAGTTCAAAAATTACCTACCTTATCCTAATTTCCTGTAATTCCTTCATTCGCCCATTGCTATTATATAAGTTGAAGTTTAAGAAATGTAGAAAAAAACGGGAAGTGGTAAAATGAAAAATAGTAATGGTGCGAATGGCGTCTGTTATGACATAAAGTCGAGAAACGGACGTTAAACGCATTATTATTATTATTATATATATATATATAAACATATATATATATATATATGTGTGTACGCGCAATAACTTTCGAAAGAGTTAATTGATTTCAACGAAATTTGGCCCACGTGTTGAAATTCATCACCGCAAGAAACCTATTTAAAATAGGCCTAATCGGGCTATTTTAAGGGTAGTTTTTAAGGGTTGAAAAATGTTTTTGGTCCCCAAAATACCGAAAAAATTCTCCGAATCATTTCAAAATTGAAATTTAACCCTCTGGCAGTAACTAAAAAGTGTCCCCAAAATTTTAATTAAATCGGCCAGACAGGACCGGATTTACAAATTTTATGAAAACACTAGTTTGCAGATAGTGACTTATTTATTGAAGGGTGTATTTAATTCGGTGTAGACATTAGATTGATAATAATATTACAATTAAGAAAAAAAATGTTATTTTAAGGGGTGTATTAAGGGGTTAAATTTTTTATTTTGCCCAAAAACAAACTTAATTTCACATAATAAAAGTATAAAACCACACGGCCCTACACAAGCAAATACACTATATTGTCGGCAGGGTTTTGGCACTGCGACCCGGGTTTTTAATTCATAATTACAATAAATTTTAATTGAAATGTTATAAATTAGCGTCCCGCACTGGGTGCCGATTTAAACCGCTAATTCATGATTTCAATAAATTTTCATTGATATAACTTGATAGACGTGTTGTAAAAACTATAATAATTTCAATTTGAGCTTGGTTATAAAATTATAAGTAGATTCCATTTTTTGTTACCTTTACATCTTCAAATGCGACTCAATGTTTGGAGTGCGGGAACCAAATGATGCTGAAAGACAGGGCGATAAAATTAAGGCATATTCCATCTTCGTTCCACAACAACATGTAGATCTGCTGATAGTAGAGTCAATAAGAAAATGTCAGAAAGAGACCCGCATTTGCCTCAACTATTCGCCATCTCTCCCTAGAAGTCCAGTTTTGTACGTCGATGATAAAGACCTAAAATAAGCAGTTAAAATTGTAACGCAAATATAAACTAATGTCATATTGCTAAATATAATTGGATAATTAATCTATCCTTTGCAAGATAATAACATAAAAAAGGCTAGCACGTCCTGTCGAAAAGGGGTGGTGGTAAAAAAAAGTGTGCGTTAAAAACGTAAGGCTGGCCTGTCCAAGGATTTTGGCCACAGATGATTTGTGATTCCTTTATATGGAATGTTCCACCCTAAATTTATGTTTTCAAAAATGAAACCATTTCAGTATTTCCTTAACGTTATTAGAGATTCCCTACAAATTCAAAGTTGAGTAATATTCCATGACAATATAATAACTATTTTGGATAAATCTGTTCAACATCCAACTAACGGAAATGCGAAATCGTTAGTTCAAAGTGAAATGCTACAACTACAGACAATATTGAAGTTTACTTTGCATTATATATAACTAATTACCGTGTCCCAGTTTAACAAAGATAGCTAATATTCCATTAGCTGTACTCAGGAGTACCTAACAATTAACAGACACCTATAATTAAATAATCAGAAATCTGGAGCCGACAATTGTGACGTAGGGTTGTCATCAAGAGATTCTAGATTTAAACTCTTGGTCTATTGGCTTAGTTAACGTTTTTTTCCGTGGTTCCTAAAAATCAGTCATTAATGTGTCAGCTCAGATGACCGTAGCAATTAAAACTCCTTGATCAACTATTTTGGTTACTACAACTGGACAATAAGTTTATCCTGCAACATTTCTTATCGCCATGACTTTTTCCCAATTAAAAAATTATGTCTTATTATACCTAATGCATTTCTTTTTTAGTGTATTTGCCATAGGCAACATACACTATTGGCGTTGGTCGGATGGCGGGACCTAGGGGTCGGACCAAAATTTCTCGACGTTTCATAACCTTCTAAACACTTTGGCACCATTTTTAAAAATGTTTATATATATATGTATATATATATGTATATATATATATATATATTATATATATATATATATATATATATATTTATATATATATATATATATATATATATATATATATATATATATATATATATATATATATATGTGTGCGCTATAACTTTCGAAAGAGTTAATTGATTTTTACGAAATTTTGCCCACATGTTGGAATCCACCATCGTAAGAACCCTATTTAAAATGGACCCAATCGGACCATTTTAAGGGTAGTTTTTAGGGGTTGAAAAAAGTTTTTGGGCCCAAAAATGCCTAAAAAATTCTCAGAATCGTTTCAAAATTGAAATTTAACCCTTTAATAGCAATTAAAAAGTGCTCCTAAAATTTTAATAAAATCGGCCCGACAGGACCGGATTTACAAATTTTATGAAAACACTAGTTTGCAGATAGTGAATTCTTTGCTGAAAGGTGTATATAATTTAGTTTAGAGGTTGGATTGATAATAATATTGCAGCTGAGAAAAAAATGTTCTTTTAAGGGGTGTATTAAGGAGTCAAGTTTTTTATTTTGCCCAAAAAACCGACTTAAGTTCGCATAATAAAGCCACACTGCCTATATTAGTAAATACACTATATTGTCGGCAGGGTTTTGGCACTGCGACCTGGGTTTTTTTTTTAACTTTAAGCCAGCAGGTTTTCAGGAACGCTTTTTTTAATTTTCTGTTGTCTTTTACAAAATTGTATTTTGAGTTAATAAATTTTTTTATATTTTTTATCGCCGGGCCCATAAAGAATTAAGTTATATAAAAGTTTAACTCAGAAGGCTGTGACTTTAAACATAATGTTACTAAAAAAAAGATTGTGTATTTTACACTACACACTACAGAACTAAAACTAGTGTAATTGTAAAAGAAATATTAATGCCACCAATCTGCGGGATCGTACTTAATGTTCGTTACATTTTCAATCTAATGAATCAATAATTTCACCTTACAGTGTCAAAAGAAGTTTCACTAAACAAAAATCTAAACGAACATTAAAAATCTCTCTCCCGGCCTTTCACTCTCTCTCTCTCTCTCATTCTCTTATACAGACAGATACAAATACGGCTCAAATACATTACGCCTTGTTTTTGTGGGATGAGGGTTAAAAAGTATAAATAAGAAATATTGAGTAAACAGTGTGTAACGAGCGCTCGTTTTCAGACTCGATAATTAGTAATAAATGGAAATTAAATAGCTAATTAGATGGGCGTCGCATAAAGCGATGCTTGATTAAACAAACTGCATGCATGTGTTAGTGTATGTTTGTATTATCTGATTACCCGATGTTAATTGATTGATTTGACGTACTTCCTCGTGTTGTGATAGACCATTATAATATGTCTATTTAACCTCTAAAATAAATAGCTGTCTTATCGATTACGTCAAAGCGCAAGTCCGTATCTCATTTAATTCAGGAACTATGTTAAAATGTCCAAAAATTGAAATAATTTAAAACGGCCATATCTCTGAAACTAAACGAAAAAACCCGGGTCGCAGTGCCAAAACCCTGCCGACAATATAGTGTATTTGATATACAGGCAGTGTGGCTTTATTATGCGAACTTAAGTCGGTTTTTGGGCAAAATAAAAAGTTTTACTCCTTAATACACCCCTTAAAATAACATTTTTTTTCTTAATTGCACTGTTATTATCAATCGAACCTATATACCAAATTATATACACCTTTCAGTAAAAAATTCCCTATCTGCAAAATAGTGTTTTCATAGAATTTGTAAATCCGGTCCTGTCCGGCCGATTTTATTAAAATTTTAGGGACACATTTTAATTATTACCAGAGGGTTAAATTTCAATTTTAAAACGATTCGGAGAATTTTTTCGGTGTTTTGGGGCCCAAAAACAATTTTCAACCCCTAAAAACTACCCTTAAAATGACCCGATTACGCCCATTTTAAATAGGCTTCTTGCGGTGATGGATTTCAACACGTGGGCCAAATTTCATTAAAATCAATTAACTCTTTCGAAAGTTATTGCCCGCACACATATATATATATATACGTATATATATATATATATAAATATATATATATATATATATACATATATATATAAACATTTTTAAAAATGGTGCCAAAGTGTTTAGGAGGTTATGAAACGGCGAGAAATTTTGGTCCGACCCCTAGGTCCCGCCATCCGACCGACGCCAATAGTGTATGTTGCCTTATGGCAAATACACTAATAAGTGGTCGCGGATAATCGAATTCGATTCAGCGTGGCTCTATTGGTATTCTTGATAAACCAAACAACACGAACTAACATTTTTTTTTTAATTGCAATTTCTTACAAAGGAGGGTATTGATGAAAACAAAATAAGAAATAATTTTAGGTTTCCAAAATTCGGTTCCGTCAAAATTCTTCAACTTATAAAGAAAACGGGGACAGTTTGGTGTAATAGTTAACGCACTAATCTTTGGATCAGGGTGGCGTGGGAATCCCAGCTTCGTTATTAAATGTTTTATGATATCGTTTTAATCTAATGTAATTTGTTTGCTAGACGCTTATATGACCTTAGTTGTCGTGCGCCTATAATCTACAAAAAATAAAATTAACATACAGGGTGCGGCAGAGAGGACGGACGGTTTTAAAAAATCATAAAATAGTTAATTTTTACTCAAAAACAAATTTATTGATGGAATCAGGTTCGCAAGGAAATAGCATTTGAGACAGTCAAGTGTGGAAAATCACATCAGGCATGTGGTGGCCGAAATCGTTGATGCAGTGCTGGAGGCGTTCTTGGAAGTTCGCGTAGACTTTCTCCAATATCGCTCTCTCAACTTGGGCGACTTCCACGCGAATTGCGTCCTTCAATTCGTCCAGAGTTCGGGGCTAATTCTCGTATACTGTAGCCTTGAGGTGTCCCCATAAGAAAGCCAGAGCATCAATGGACGTTACTCGCCCTCTCTTCCCTGGTCGCCTTATTTCCAGGTTTGGCGATGTTCATTGGCCTCCTAGGTCCCCAGATTTATCCATATGCGATTTTTTCTTATGGGGACACCTCAAGGCTACAGTATACGAGAACAAGCCCCGAACTCTGGACGAATTGAAGGACGCAATTCGCGTGGAAGTCGCCCAAGTTGAGAGAGCGATGTTGGAGAGAGTCTGCGCGAACTTCCAAGAACGCTTCCAGCACTGCATCAACGATTTCGGCCACCACATGCCTGATGGGATTTTCCACACTTGACTGTCTCAACTTCCTTACGAACCTGATTCCATCAATAAATTTGTTTTTGAGTAAAAATTAACTATTTTATGATTTTTTTAAAACCGTCCGTCCTCTCTGCCGCACCCTGTATAAACGAAACTGTCGAGTTAAAACAAGATTTTACCACAAATGATCAAAACCTTGACATAAACTACTTCGTCTTGAGGTACGAACAAAAGGTAGAAAATTGTCAATTTTCGACGAAAACGCTGACTAAATAGTTCATTCACATACATATTTATGTGTTTCTATTATGTTCAGTTTTTGGGATAAATGCAATATCTGGAATATAATAAAGTCATCATAAATCGCAACCCTTTTGACGTTTGCGTAGAACAGCGTTTCCTAAACTGGGGTCCGCGGACTTGTCTCCGGTGTACATGAACCGTCCTGCAAACAATGATTCCAGTGATCTGGAAGAGAAGTTTGTAAGTGAATACGGCCAAACTGTATGAGCGCCGTCCGGCATGCAGTGATATGTGGTTTATATTCGGCACACGCTACAGAAGTGAAGCTTACTTACGCAAATCATCTAAATGTTTTGAATTGGCATTTACAGAATAGTATTTTCGTTGGCATGCTTACACCGTTACAGCTTTTCGTCAGATGAATCCAATTTACTCCACCGTGCGTAAAGACGTTTTACTACAAATAAATAAAATAAATTAAGGCTAGTGATGCCTGAGATTTAAAATATGTTCTCGGAAAATTTCCAACAAGCTGTGATTAAAGTTATATTAAAAGTACTGACAAATTTGGCTTGCTCAATAATTTTTTTCAAAATTAATTTTTTCAATACAAAAATTTGTGTAAACGAATGCTAATTGTCACGTTTTTATTTGTTTCTAAATCGTTTATTTAGATCTAATGAACCCTAAAAATATGGCTAAAAGTTATATGAGAAGAATAATACATATTTCAGTTTATTTTGAAGCATTAACATCAAAGATTGAATAAAATTTTTCATAGAAATTAGAAATTTCAGAAATGTGAGTAAGCACATTTTACATGCACGCACACACCCAACTGCTTATACGACAGGGCTATGGGGGTGAAAAAGGAATCATATTAAGCAGCTGGTACTTAGTAACCTTAAGCAGTGCCGGATTAAGCCAGCGCGGGGCCTGTAGCAAATTCTGTCAAGGGGCCCTTGGTTTGCTTTAGGTTCTCAAGTTTAGGGTATTAAATAAAACAAAACTGTTACATATAAACTTTTCTGGATTTCTGGGCAAATTTAAAGATAACACTTTCAATATCGACTTCTTTAAGCAAATCATGCTCTATATTCAACAAAGTGAGATGATTAAGACGTTCTTGGTCCATCGTGTTCCTTAATTCATTTTTAATACGTTTTAATGTTGAAACAGAACGTTCGCCACTGCAGTTGGTGATCATGAGAGACAAGTAAATGCGCAAGGCAATTTCTAAGTTTGGGAAACACGATTCTAAAGAATTATTTAATAAAAGTTTATAAAATTGCTGTTCCAGAGGCTCCTGTTTCTTGCTGTCAATAAGAGTAGCGACATCTGTTTTCAGCAGCTCTGCGAACTGCACTAAATCGCCACCTAGGCTGTTCTCCAAATCATCGTAAAATACCTACTTATTTTTACGATTTATCGTGACGAAATCGAGTTTTAGATTTTCAAGTGGAAGTGAGGCATAGCCTAAGCGCTTCGCGTTTAAGGCATGCAAGATATTTTATGCTCCTATCTAAATTAATATTTTTTTATTACGGTCAGACAGGCGTTGGAGCGCGGGACCCCCAAATTCGCGGGGCCCGTAGCATTTGCTACTCTTGCTGCGTGGCTAATCCGGCACTGACCTTAAGTTGATTTTATGCTTGGGGATCCATGACATTTTTACTACTCTCTAAAGTCTAAGGGATCCGTAGGTGAAAAAGTTTAAGAAACGTCGTTGTAGAATATTGCAAATCAAGTTTCTCAATTGGTACTTTTGTTGTACAAAGCCCTTGCCTGTTGGCGCAAACATGGTCGGTTGAGTCATGCTGCGCGGTCATCTGACGGTCAACCGATTTTCTGACAAGGGCTTGACGATATTTATTTCTCTAGAGTTATGTATTATTATTGATCCGCCCACTCGAAGTGGCCCGGTGATGTGATGACAGAGATAAACCACATCTGTTGACTAGATTTCAAGGATGGGGAAATTCAGCAAAAATATTGGCAACTATACAAGTTGTCCTGTTATGTTATGTCAGTATTGGAATTTTTTATCCTACCCTTATAAAATAGCTGCTTTTCATGCAGGTATACCAATCATGAGTTGATCAGTTTTAAAATCCAGTAATTGATTCTTTTACTATTTTAATTATTTGATAAGTTTTTAAAGCTTATTTTACTACAAACTACAAAAAAACGGTCAAGTGCATGTTGCACATCAGTTTATTTTCATTATTAATTGAAAACTTAATATTGTGAATATCTAAAAAAAACTTAGCATATTTTATTCAAAATAATTTTCGTTGAAATTGTTCATAAAAAGATGCTATCTTTACATTTTTTGATTTTTTAGTCACATGGTTGCTAAGATAGAGAGGGGGGCCACATTATTAACGAATTTGGGAGTTTATATCTCGAGAAATATTCACCTAAAGAAAAAATCATTTAAGAATTTTTATTGCACTTTTAAAGATCTGAACAACGATACCCTATGCGGTGGAGTGCTCGAAAATTTTAAAAAATCATCCCTCAGTTCTACGTATGTTTTGCTACCCCTAAATTATTTTTTTATATAATTTCTTTACATAATTGTATGGCTATTTATCAGAATCGATGGAAAGATAGTGACGTTATGAGGCTGTGACCTACGGATAGACAGACGGACATGGCAAAATTGAAAGAATTCCGTTTTGCCATTTGGGTACGAAAATCTAAAAAGATGCTTCCTCTTGTTACCACAAGTATTAGATCAAAATTTTTGAAAACATCGCTGTGAAAATAAATTTTAAAAAATCAATTTAAATTCTTGAAAAATATCAAAATTTTTTTAATGTAAAACAGATGAGTTTATTTGCATGAATCAATCATTGTCCATTATAGACGCTCGAAAATTGATAACATAACCATACATTGAGTATATTTGATTAAAGCAAATGTATAAGAATGTTATTCTAAATTATTTAAATTAAAAGAAAATTAAATTTATCACATGTTGATGAAATTTTGAAAGCTTTAAGAATAATCTCATTCCCTAGAATATTCTCCAGTATATCCCCATTGATGTACGTGTAATAGAGGTGGACCCTTCGTTGCCCCACTACAGTCCCACAGACCTACATACTCGATGTCAGCTACAGCTCTATATGCTATTCACTCTTTACGTATGTAAACAATAAGTCATGCATACAGAGTGTTTAATAAAAATGTGACCACTAAGATTTTTTAATGTAACGTGTCCACATTCTACCCTAAAAAAGTAATCTTTACTAGACCCTCTATCTATCTATCTATTTTCAAATGCTTTGATATATGATGAGGCGAAGTTACGTACCTCTTCTTTCAAAGAACGGTCATTATCAAATCAATTTAAAAAACTTCTACAAACTCTGTAGAATTGTAATTGAATATTATTAGTGTATTTGCCATATGGCAACATACACTATTGGCGTTGGTCGGATGACGGGACCTAGGGGTCGGACCAAAATTTCTCGACGTTTCATAACCTCCTAAACACTTTGGCACCATTTTTGAAAATGTTTATATATATATGTATATATATATATATATATATATATATATATATATATATATATATATATATATATATATATATATATTTATTTATATACAGGGTGTCTCACCGAACGTTGGCTAACATGGGTAACTTTGTTATTAGTGGAGATAGAAAGTCGGTTAAATGGACAAAGTAGTGCAGAAAATTGGGCTCATTAACATCCCGTCGAAAAAACAATTGAATTTTGACACCCTATGAATTTATTCAGAAAATAGTGAAAATTACCATTTATGAAAACTGGCCATAACTTTTTTATTTATGAAGATATTTGAAAATTTCATTAACCATTTTTTGATAACTTTTTAAGGTCTTTTCAGTGGCGTAGGTTTAATTTTTTTATTTCCACTACATAATGAGATATTGACATGAACTTTGGTTTTTCTTATGGACGGCATTTTTGATTTTCAGATATTCGAATTCTACTTATTTTTCTGAATAATTTGACATATCATGTCCCATATCTAAACCAATCAGAAGCTACAAAACTGCCAAAAATAGCTTTTTGGCGTTATCAAAGTGTGCCGTGTAAAACAAAATTTGTTGAAACAAATACATATCGACAGGTTAACAATCTGTCGAGCGATCGCTACAGTTTTGCTAATTCATTTTGTTTGATTTACTCTCTAAGATGGCGCAAGCATTGTCAAATTTGGAGAAACAGGCTATTTTTGCGCATACATTCAGCGTAACAAAAATACCACGTGAGCTCAAGCAGAATACTTGAACCTTTATCCAGAAAGGCGACAGCCTTATTCAGTAACTTTGGGAACTTTTCTCCATTAATTTCAACGTTTGCTAAACCTAATTCTTCTTCACAGTGTTGAATGTTGCCTTTTTTCTTTGAAAATGAACCGTATATCTTTAAATTTCTATTTAAGTTCCTAAAAGTTATTGAATAAGGCTGTCGCCTTTCTGGATAAAGGTTCGAGTATTCTGCTTGAGCCCACGTGGTATTTTTGTTACGCTGAATGTATGCGCAAAAATAGCCTGTTTCTCCAAATTTGAGAATGCTTGAGCCATCTTAGAGAGTAAATCAAACAAAATGAATTAGCAAAACTGTAGCGATCGCTCGACAGATTGTTAACCTGTCGATATGTACTTGTTTCAACAAATTTCGTTTTACACGGCACACTTTGATAACGCCAAAAAGCTATTTTTGTCAGTTTTGTAGCTTCTGATTGGTTTAGATATAGGATATGCTATATCAAATTATTCAGAAAAATAAGTAGAATTCGAATATCTGAAAATCAAAAATTCCGTCCATAAGAAAAACCAAAGTTCATGTCAATATCTCATTATGTAGTGGAAATAAAAAAACTAAACCTACGCCACTGAAAAGACCTTAAAAAGTTATCAAAAAATGGTTAATGAAATTTTCAAATATCTTCATAAATAAAAAAGTTATGGTCAGTTTTCATAAATGGCAATTTTCACTATTTTCTGAATAAATTCATAGGGTGTCAAAATTCAATTGTTTTTTTCGACGGGATGTTAATGAGCCCAATTTTCTGCACTACTTTGCCCATTTAACCGACTTTCTATCTCCACTAATAACAAAGTTACCCATGTTAGCCAACGTTCGGTGAGACACCCTGTATATACGTATATATATATGTGTGCGGGCAATAACTTTCGAAAGAGTTAATTGATTTCAACTAAATTTGGCCCACGTGTTGAAAACCATCACCGCAAGAAGCCTATTTAAAATGGGCGTAATCGGGCCATTTTAAGGGTAGTTTTTAGGGGTTGAAAAATGTTTTTAGACCCCAAAATACCGAAAAAATTGTCAGAATCGCTTCAAAATTGACATTTAACCCGTTAGTAGCAATTAAAAAGCGCCCCTAAAATTTTAATAAAATCGGCTTAACAGGACCGGCCTTACACATTTTTTGAAAACACTAATTTGCAGATAGTGACTTATTTATTGAAGGGTGTATTTAATTCTGTGTAGACGTTAGATTGATAATAATATTACAATTAAGAAAAAAAATGTTATTTTAAGGGGTGTATTAAGGGGTTAAATTTTTTATTTTGCCCAAAAACAAACTTAATTTCACATAATAAAAATATACAACCTCACGGCCCTATACAAGCAAATACACTATATTGTCGGCAGGGTTTTGGCACTGCGACCCGGGTTTTTTTCAATTAGACATGTTTGCCATATATGAAGTGTCCATGACTCCTCTATTACAAGCCCCCAGCCCTGATAGCTGATAAAAATGTTTTGAATTTTCAATATATTTTAAATAATATGAATTTTGTGTTCTACTCAAATAATCTTACTTTAAATGACCTTAAAAAACTTCAACTAAACATTACTTTCTGGTCGTATACATAATATATTGATGTGTTCAGTTTTCTTTTCTAGAACACACAGTATATTCACTTGACTTGAACTTAGGCATGTGTTTATTTACATAAGTATTGTGTAACTTCATGTAAAAACTCCACAAACAAAAACATGGAAATAACCTTCGTTCTGATATATATTTTATAATAAATTGTTTGATATTATCTCATTTGCCCGTACGTTTTGTAAATTTGAATAAAAAATTTGTTAAAAATAACATGTAAAAATAAATCATGCATACGTGTTCATTCAGTGTTTATCTTTAATATGGTTTAAAAGGAACTCTTTTTCAATCCACAATTTAACGTTTTTAATTAAATTCATCAAAACATTAATTGATAGCTCAATCTGATTAAAATAACATTTTCATTTACTTATAAAAATGATTTGTCGGGAAAAAGGACTTTTTAAGTAAACACTTATTTGTTATTTACAGCGACGTTTCGTTCCTTGCTTGGGACTTTTTCAAGCTTTATAACTGTAATTAAATTATTAAAATACAATTTATAAATTTACAATTGAAATATAAAATATCAGATATTAATTATACACACCTATTAAATGTTTTGATCAAATTTAATAGGTGTGTATAATTAATATCTGATATTTTATATTTCAATTGTAAATTTATAAATTGTATTTTAATAATTTAATTACAGTTATAAAGCTTGAAGAAGTCCCAAGCAAGGGACGAAACGTCGCTGTAAATAACAAATCAGTGTTTACTTAAAAAGGCCTTTTTCCCGACAAATCATTTTTATATTAATTACCAAGGACAAAAAAGAAAAAAAGTCAATTTTCATTTGCTATTCATAATATTGAGACATCTAGTCGAAAAGCGTATTAAAATGTCTGTATTTTTTTAATGTTTATTTTAAAGGACAACTTGGACTGTGAGTCAGTTTGTCGTCGGTTCGAATCCCACATCCGCTCATGAATGTTTACTGATGTCACTTTAATTTGATGTAATTTACTAATTAAACGCTAATTATCTTATTTGTCAAACGTCTACAATCTACAATAAATAAATCTGTTTTGTATAGAATCTCAGCTTGGAATAGAAGATATGAACTTGAAATATCTTTCAAGTCAATCGAAGCTATTTTTACCGATCTGTAATATAGTTCAGTAAAAATAGCATAAATTTAAATATGAATAATTTGCACTGATTTTCCACTCGGCACGTGGAAGAACATGATTAATAATAACAAGTAATTAAAAAACACTTGAAAATTCTACAAATAATTCTTTATTTCTCGACGATCGTTTCGGACAATAAGTCCATCTTCAGGAGTACAAAACTTATACTATACTTATAAGTTTTGTACTCCTGAAGATGAACTTATTGTCCGAAACGATCGTCGAGAAATAAAGAATTATTTGTAGAATTTTCAAGTGTTTTTTTAATTACTTGTTGTAACCGGCTTCGTTCGGGTAAAGTTTGGAATGTAAGCACTTCAGTGATTCTTAATATTTACTATGTTTTCATGAGGATTTGAATCCGAATCGAACGAATACTGTTTTCAGTTTGTTTTTATACTCCAAGATCGAGTCACTAATTTTTGGAATCATATCGAGATCGAACTGAAAATGTGTGACAAGTAAACGCTATCGAATTCAAATTTACTTCTTTGCTGAACTCACAAAAGTTGAACGTCGTATTTTATTTTTTTAGTAAACAAACGTCACCTAAAAAACTGATTAATTGAAAAGTGGGGTCAAAACAGTTTAGGAACGGGAAAAGTGCATTTGACTTTTGACAATTTTGCCGTTGGTAAATCAGTCCTCATGAAAACGTAGTAAGTGAAACTCGAAAAACTCACTCCTTCCCCGTGCCTATAGATATTTTTTTCGAAAAACCGTCGTACCTGAATTTCTTTATTTTTTAAAAAGAATTTGTAAAATCGTATATTTTTAGGGAAAGCAGTTTTTTTTTTTGAAAATTCGCAGCTACTTGGCTGTGTGCGTCGTTATAAGTCTAATTATATTGAAGTCTGTTTCTGATTGATGTTATTCACTGCACTGACTATATGGTATTAAGATATTGGGCACCATTTATGGTAAGCAGTTTCATTAAAAAACTTGTCATAAAGAAAATGATGACAGAAATGTATCAGATTTGCAAAAAGAGGCGATTAAAATTTAATGTAATTTTGAAAAAAAAAACTAAAAATCTAAAATATAGGAAATTATTATTTCTTGTCGAAAAAGTACACCGAATCAAAAGAATACCTCAGTTAAATATATAAAGTATATTTTTATAACCTCCAATATAAAACCACGTATCAATAAAATGCAAAAATATTATATCAAAGAGCACAGTGATAACGTAGAGGAAACGAAGCAAAAAGAAAACAATATTATATATGTTAGAATTTTCTGCAAAAGAACGTCGAGTCGTAAAATTTATTGTTATATAAAATTGCGAGAATTTACCATAATATTGCATTGCAGTCCTCGTATGTTTTCTGTTTGACATCATTTTTGAAACGTGTTGCATTTTTGTCTCCTTATAAAAACATGTTTTCAATATATTAAAAAAAAGATAAGCCGATGCGTACATACCTATATGATAATCCAACATTGCAAATAATGAAAATCTGGGAGCAAATACTTATTTAGATGACTGTTTATCAGATGTTCAATATGCCCCTTTTTCTACCCGCATACAAACAGTTGGATATGTATGTGCATGTAAAATGCACTTACTCACATTTCTGAAATCTCAACTTTCTATGAAAAATCTTATTCAATCTTTGATGCTAATGCTTAGAAAAAACTAGAAATATGGACCATTCTTTCCATTTGAGTTTTAGCCAAGTTTTTCAGTTTACTTGGTCTAAATAAACGATTAAAAATCAGATGAAAACAAGAAAAATAACATCTTTTACACAATGTTTTGTACAGAAAGAAATAAGTTAGAAATGAATTACTAATGCAAGCCAACTTTGTCAGTATTTTTGGCATAAGTTTATAAAGAAAATACCTTGAATCTTAGTTTTCCTCCTCGTAATTCGAAATTTCGTACCTTGTAAACAAATATTAAATGTCATGTTATTTGATTCAACTGTTAGGGCAAAAATATATCTTATTTGAAATTTTTAAGCAGCAAGCCAAACTTTGTGCAGCTTAATGCTTAATCACAACTAATAAAAACAGAAATAAATAAAATGAAACCCTGAAGCCATTAGGGACGGTTTAAAAAAAATAAATAAGTAAAATGAACTTACCGACTACGGTTCGAAATTTCCCGAGAAGATTATATTTTTTAAGTACGTTATTATCATCGACAACAATTTTTTTCCGAGCAAAATAAAAGTTCGATAAGCATAATAACTTTTACAATATTCTAGATTAGATTTGAGCTTTATGATGATGCTATAAAACATCCCCATTTGACAAAAAACAAACAATCTAACTAAAATGTATTTGTTCGCAACTTCTTAAAATCAAAAAGTTCACTATTCCCACATTTGTAATTCAGCGAAGCTATAAAAAAACTTTTTATTTCATGGAGTAATCCAAGCACTGAAATTAATATGAGGTCAAATACTTTCGTCATAATATGGCAAAAACTTTAGTGCAATTTTATAATTGTTTGAATCATTAAAGTTTTAGAACAAAATTTTCGCATTCATTTAACTTCCTCGTCTAAAACCTGTGAACTTGAACTTTAAAAGTTGTAAACTCTCTAACATAAAAAGTTGTAATTCGATAGATTTCAATTCTGAGCAAGTTAATGTAGAGTTAAGCCTTATATATACTAAGTAAATTCTAGAGTCACAACGCCATTGGAGGACTAGTTACAAGTAAGGCGCATCTATTTATGAAAAACTAAAATCACTATAGTTTGTGTCTGACACAAACCGGTTCTGCTGAATAACAATAAAATAGAAAAGTCACACAAAAACCCTTAAATGTTGAGCTCTGACAATATTTGAATTTCACTCAGTTTATTGTGCTTGGCAAATCCGGATGAATGTGGCTGTTTCCAGCGTCCTACGTCATTCTCTCGGATGAAGCCGGATCCGGCAGTTAGTACATTATTATGCTTTTATACCTTTTATAACAAAGTAGAGACTAGCAGTCAATTTATACACAATCGACAACTGCGGTTACAAGCATCTAATCATAATTCTAGTCCATATAATCATTTACTCATTCTAGTCTCCCTTCTGTAACGTTGCATGGTGACTCTATACTATATATTTATTTTTATAAAGCCAATTTTAGATGAAAACAATCCTGAAATAGCGGTTATTGAAATCTTGTTGTCTATACGGTATTATAATGAATCCTGTGTTTTACAGATACAAATTTTCAAACTGAAAACTGCTGAAAGTATCAACTAATTTTTTTAATTTATCAAAAAAACAATATAAAAGAAAGCAAGAATAGGTTCATAGTTTGTACTCAATTATCTGGTAAGCTGGTGGCATTAAAAAATAAATGAATTAAATTAAACGTCCGACATATTGAGCAAAAATATTCTCGAGAATAACAAAAGCGCAGCGTTTTCATAACAGGAATAATAATAATAAAAGTGGTATAGTTCTCATAACCGGATGTAAAGTCTTGTTGCATCGCAATATGCAAATCCAGCACGCGAACAAAAGAGTGCTACCGTAAGACGTCCGTCGTCCATTTTGTATGACAGATGAACGGGAAATGTTATGAATGCAACTTACGTAAACTTGATTCACTCACTTCCTTGTAAAACATCTGACTAACAGATTTCTATCATTTCTGAAACGTTGTTTCCGCGGGGATAAAAGAGCGTATTTTTTCATATATTTATACAGCTACCAAAATGTTTATCTGTTGATACTAAAATAGCTGGTTTTCACTTTATTTTCAATATATTTTAAATATTGTCGATAGTCGCGTTGTATAACAAACATCAATTCTATTAGGTTATTTACAGAAACTACTATTCACTGTTGCTGTTGTTTTACATATATTTCTAATATAAATATTAAGAGCACTGCTGTTGGAACAATAAAAATAAAAGAATGGTTACTTCTTACCACAACAGATTTATTCAGTGGATGTACATTTCGAGAGCAGTTTAGTGTTTTGCTGAAGATGTACATCCACTGAATAAATCTGTTGTGGTAAGAAGTAACTATTCTTCTATTTTTATATATTTCTAAGGTTATTAGATACAAAGGTTATCTCGTTCCGTAGAAAGTAATCCAACGAACCGTCATGGTGTTGCGGTGTCGATAAAATATGGTCTTTCAACCGACATCATTCGTCATCATCAAGGTCACTGGAACAATACGCATGGTTATCTGCGTAGAGTTCTAGTGACCTTGATTTGTCTATTGGCTTATGAAATTTACAATTGAATTGGTTCAATCGTGTGCGTTTGGTTAAATTTACGCACTAGTGTTGAATGGGTCAATTTACGACCGCTGTACAGACATGAAAAAAAGTTATTTAATAAGAGAGTGTGCATATAAATAGTTTTATGTAGGATTTTTTAGTCACCAGTGAGCCATTTTCAATTTAAAACCATATGCTCTGCATTCTTTTTTGAAAATAATAAAAAGATAAAACATTTGGAATATATCAATTTGAAATGAATGCCATTATCAATAACATATTTCAAGGTTAATCCAGTTTATTGCTTTTATAGAAATTTGTGTCGTACACAAAAATAGATACAGAAGATTTCTTGTTTATTGCTTGAGATTTGTAAAAGAGCTTTTATTATATTCCTCAAACGCATTTAAATGAAAGTACATTTCTTTAACAATGATTACGTGATGTACAAAAAAGCTATTTTCTTTTTCTTAAAAGTTGCGTATAAACAACATAAAAGCGTAGTGTTTTAGGACCTTTATAATTCATCAGAAAAAGCAAAGAAGAATTTGCTTACATATAATGTTCAGTAATACTTTCTTTCTACTAAAACTAGATTCGTAGAGGAATAAAGCAGAGGATTTACGTTAGGTACTTTTACAGTAGGCAGGCCGTTATAAATTTACTTAAATCTTTCCCAACTACAGATATAATTATCACGTGAACAGCACCAGCTTTAGGATGCACAGTGTCTGATTGGTTGTTCTGCTCTGTTGGGTTTCAAGCGACCGATCTTTGATTATACGCAAGTTTTATTACTATATCGGCTTATAGGATACATAATAGACAGGAAATGGAAGATCTAAAGCTTCGTATGTTTTCTTTTTTTTAGTGTATTTGCCATATGGCAACATACACTATTGGCATCGGTCGGATGGCGGGACCTAGGTGTCGGACCAAAATTTCTCGACGTTTCATAACCTCCTAAACACTTTGGCACCATTTTTAAAAATGTTTATATATATATATGTATATATATATATATATATTTATATATATATATATATATATATATATATATGTGTGCGGGCAATAACTTTCGAAAGAGTTAATTGATTTTAACGAAATTTGGTCCAGGGGTTGAAATCACCGCAAGAAGCCTATTTAAAATGGGCGTCATCGGGCTATTTTAAGGGTAGTTTTTAGGGGTTGAAAATAGTTTTTGGGCCCATAATATCGAAAAAATTCTCAGAATCGTTTCAAAATTGACATTTAACCCTCCAGTAGTAATTAAAAAGTGTCCCTAAAATTTTAATAAAATCGACCCGACAGGGCCGGACTTACAAATTTTATGAAAACACTAGTTTGCAGATAGTGAATTATTTACTGAAAGTTGTATATAATTTGGTATAGAAGTTCGATTGATAATAATATTGCAATTAAGAAAAAAAATGTTATTTTAAGGGGTGTATTAAGGAGTCAATTTTTTTATTTTCCCAAAAACCAACTTAAGTTCGCATAATAAAGCCACCCTATAAGCAAATACACTATATTGTCGGCAGGGTTTTGGCACTGCGACCCGGGTTTTTTTTCTGCTTGAGGTTTTTCAGTTGACATATTTTCCGTAGTTCAATTTATTAAATTAAAGCATAGCTGAAAGAGACACATTTTGCAATGCTCGAATATAAGTGAGAGACTAAGTGTAGATGTGTTGTTCTCGGAAGAATTAACAATTTTTTTTTCTTTTTCAGACATCTCGGACACAACGAGTTTTCCACATTACCCGAAGATATGTTCTCGCCGGAAAATGATCTAAAAACTTTGTAAGTACAAAATTGAGATTTAATCTACTGTCGATTTCTTTATTGCAGAGTTTCCTTAGGTCAGCTTAAGTTGACAACACGTAAAAAAATATTAAAATTAGAAACCGGTATTTATATTTTTCAGTTCAAGATACTATTAAATGAATCACTATGGAGATAAAGAAGAAATTTAATTTTATCAACATAATATGTATAAAATTATTTCCCACACACGATTTCAGATACAGAAAAGCGATGTATGAGAAATTTGTTACGTTTGAATATTTCATTTACAAATTAACGCGTACCCGGACGAAGCCGGAAGTCTGGTTATTGATATATCGATAAGTCCCAGCCCTTATCGTGACCTATATTTCTGTCGGAAACATTTTAACTTAATAACACGGGATAAATTTTATTTGCCTTTCCATAACAAAGTTCCCTAACAAAGATTTATAAATTTATATATGAAATGTATTTTTATAGTAAGTAAAATAGATAGCTACAAGTATTGTCAAATGAACTTAGAAAAACTGAGAGAAAAGAAACGATTGGAAAAAAAATAAATTCACAAAATGTGAGAGAAGAAAGAAAGAGTAATAAGAAACGTACAAAAAAGCCTTCGTTTGATGTCATAAAAAATCTTTTGTTACAAACCACTCTTTATGCATATACCGTATGTTCTCGTATGACTGTTAAGGCTGTCGGAACGCTCTGAATTTAAGCCAAAAATAGAGCTTCGGCTGTCAACTGATTGTAGACTTATTCGTCAACATTCTGCAAATATTCTTTCTCTATAAGGAAGATAAAGGACTAATCTAGGTCCCTAATGGACTACTTTTGTAATTTATGTACGATTTACTAGAAAAAAGTTAGCATTAATTGTGCTAAAAAAACACACGTTTTCAATGTCACACTACGACCTTATTCGTACTTATTTCACAAAACTGTTGCATCACAAACCTAAAGTGACTCTTCCTTTTTCGGAAAAGTTTTTTAAATCTTCAAAATATTTCCAAAAATTAGAGTAATCAATTGACAGCGGCACCCTTGCAATAACATTTTTTAGTCTCGTAGTTGGCACCAGCCAAAAATTGAAAGGTGCGAATGATTTGAGTGAGACAGAGCCAAAGAAAGTCACACCCACAATATGTCTTTTGCCTACCTCACCCCTACCGCTGGGTCACAACACAAACAAAATTCAGAGCGTTCCGACAGCCTTAAAACCCTGGTTTCCTAAGATAGCGGTACCGTAATGTAGTAGCAATAATATGATAGTAAACGACGTAACAAAAATAAATGCACGCCGCTTTATTACGTTACGATAGTTGCGCCACCAAATCCATTTATTTCTAAGCCCACATTTTTGGTTACGTTATTAACCGTCATATTACGATCGCTATATATCGGTACAGTTATCGTAGGAAACCAAGGCTTTAACAGTCACACGAGTCATAAAAGCATTACGTTTGAGGCACATACTATATTTTTTGCACGCACCTCCTATAAAAACACTGATTTTCACTTCCTAATAACATTTCTGACAGTTGATGTTTACACTGTACGCCACCATGTTGCATTTAAATTGGGTTGTTAACGAAAACTACGCCTAATTTGTGTGTCTTTGCTAGCACTGCTCATCTTATAGAATTAAACGATAACTGATAAGTCGCTTTCAAAAGTTACTGTTGGATTCTGTAAGATCGCATTGTTTTGTTATCTTAGGAAACCAAGGCTTACAGCTCGCTCTTTTTTCTATTGTCACAACACACACATACAACAATGCATTACATTCTAGATGCACAAATTACTATTTATCGTGTTTCGAAAAATATTAAGAAACACTGATTTAGAACACCTTGTATTCTTTCATAGTCTATATGCATACATGCTGGAAAAGTGCACAAATATACTTTCCTTTCAAGTCTATACAGATCTCATCTCACGCTACTCAATTTAGGTTTTCCTAATAAAATGTCACATCAAAACTTGCAAGTAAGAAATATATATAGAATCTACTTCGAAAAGCTCTTCTCCTCTACGATCTTCGGTAATCGATCTGTTCAAACAAACACGTTGTTGACTCCTGAACATCTGTAAAAAGAGAAAGTTATTGAGAAGTTAGACATCTGTTATTTAGCAAACTTTTAATTGCCGTGCTGACTGCAAAAATACAGATCTGCTTCCGTCAAAATTACACCTAAGTAATTTTATTAAAAGAAACTCGAATCGTATTATTGAAATAAATGTATCTTTTTTCTACGAACAGTTAATGCAATTAGGGCCATACTACGCGAGTTCACTATATAAATCAACTTAATTATACCCAGTAATATTCAAATTGATAAGATTCAATCAAGAGTATTTTTCTATATAGTTTTTTTTTATTATTTCTACTTCCCAAACTATCCAACGAAAGATGTATTAGGTGTATTAACCGACTTCAAAAAAGGAAGATTTTCTCAGTTCCACCTGTATTTTTTTTGTGTATTGCAATTATTATATCTCCGCCTTTTGTGAACACTTTTAGATAATTCTTATTCTTATTCTCTCACATAGTTTATACATGTTCCACAATATCTGCGCCAGTTGTGAACTGATTTTAATTATGCTTTGTCTGTTTAATAGGACATATCTTCCGGGTGATCCCACATAAATTTACTTAAATCAGTTCAGTAGTTTTTTTTCTTCATTATATAATAGTTTTAAGTTTAGTATCAAATATAAAAAAGACGCCGGATAAAATTTAATAGCGTGCAAAGTACGTTTTGCAAAACCACTGAAAAGTAAAGTTTTATTTTTTTAATGAGCCTCCTTTAGAGAAACCATTAAATGGAGGAAAATAATAAAACTTTAAGGTCGACGCCAATTTAAAAAAGGTAAATATAAAAAAATTGTAGTAATTAAATGGCACCGTCCTCGAAATTTTATTATGTTTCTTCTTTGAGTAACTTTTTTGAGAGAGGTTTATTTTTTTAAGTTTAAGTATTTTTATTATCTACAGTTTTAATCTCTTGATATTTAAACACAACTATAAACATTCGTTTGTGAAACTTCGTTAAACATCGAGTTGCATTAAAGCATGAAAAATAATTAACTATAAATAGTTTAAGGCAGCAGCTTGACGCATTGCCATGAACAAACCATAACATTTATAGATAAATATCAAAACAATGAAGTTAATGATGATAAAATAAACTAAAACCTACAACAGCGCAATATATCTTTCGTTGAATAATTGACGAGTTAAAAATGATCAAAAAATTCATTGAAAGAAGCATCAACAGCTATAAAGCGCGCGCAGCTAAATACACTTTAGCAGCTGTATGAAAGCATTTAAAGGGTGAGCACGTAATTCCCTTTTCTTTGATAGGTTCTTAAGCTTACATTCGCACATTTGAACATCTAAAATTTTACTGTTATGTTTAGCATTATATTATAATGATACGAAGACAACATGTTGAATATAATACGCCAGTTGTAAAATTTTACTAGGGAATTCACGAATTATTAAACCTGTATTAAAGCAGCATATTATCATATTAAATAATTTGTATTTTACTGTTTTTAAACTTATTTCTTTTTCGTAATAATAGACTTCAGATATTAAAGCAAATATAGCGTAATTAGAGTTGTAGCTAAAGGGTAAGCCATCAGAAATTGTAAGTAAAGTGCAAATTTTAAGTGGGTGCAATGAGCTATTACTTTGAAGTTTTGCATACTTATGTAGTATCGATGACATGCCACTAATCTGATAGCAAATTTTTAACAGCTTATGGTAGACGTACCGTATTTGGGGTCGTTTTAGTCGATTTGCATGGGTCTGATGATAATACATAGTTGTATGTAATAGATGAGTAAAAATCTTTTAAAAACAAGCTTTTACTAAAGTGTACTATAACAACGAAAATAACAAACAAACAAATAAAATCATTTTATCATCGTTGATATGACCTAAAAGCTTGTCGCGAGATAGGCTTATAAAAAATTCATAATTTAAATTTCTCGCGCAAAGCTTTTAGATCAAGTCAACAATGCTAAGTTTATTATTTTGTTCATTTTAGTACATTTCAATAAAAAATTATTTTTAAAAGATATGTAGATGGGACGAATAGGTTTGTAATTTAGAAGTTGATGAGTTAAAGTGGCTGAATGTCGAGTAAAATTGAAGTCCAAACTTCGAAATAAACCACGATGTCATGAAACATGAGATTAGAGGAATAGGAAACGTATCTTCACATTTATAAAATTGCCTATCAGGATAAAATAAATGCCTACACAGAAACTGTTCCAATTCGCAACGTTATATCTTTAAGTCCGTTTCAGACGAGAGAAATTATTTGTCTCAAAAGAAACTTACATGTCAGAAGTTTTACTTCTGTAGTGCCTAGTCTCTTTTTTGTAAGTTTTGAGTGTAATTTAAATTTACATCGCCTAAAAAACGTCCATTTTAAATACCTACTAATAATCCAGCAACTATCTATGCACATATTTTTAATGTGATTCTGCTCTAGTTTATCACTCAATTAATTGTACTAGTGAACCGTGCAACACCGATAAATGTATCACCCAAGAGAAAGTTGATAATTACAAATATTTAGGTATACATATTGACTCAAAATTGAATTGGGACTATCCAAATCACTGCGATACGGGTTGTGTAAATTCTATTTGTTGAGGTCTCGTTGTCCCCTGAATGTCCTAAAAAATATCTATTACGCTTTAATACAATCACAGTTAAATTACGGTATTGAAT
Organism: Venustoraphidia nigricollis; assembly: GCA_034508555.1. Taxonomy (NCBI): domain Eukaryota; kingdom Metazoa; phylum Arthropoda; class Insecta; order Raphidioptera; family Raphidiidae; genus Venustoraphidia; species Venustoraphidia nigricollis. The sequence continues at coordinate 768,215 of JAVRKA010000018.1, read as the reverse complement.
GTTGGGGCGGTGATTACCCTAATAGGTTTAAAAATGTATCTATAATACAAAAAAGAATTATAAGAAAAATTTTATACAAGAAAAAAACCCGGGTCGCAGTGCCAAAACCCTGCCGACAATATAGTGTATTTGCTTGTATAGGGCCGTGTGGTTTTATACTTTTATTATGTGAAATTAAGTTTGTTTTTGGGCAAAATAAAAAATTTAACCCCTTAATACACCCCTTAAAATAACATTTTTTTTCTTAATTGTAATATTATTATTAATCTAACGTCTACACCGAATTAAATACACTCTTCAATAAATAAGTCACTATCTACAAATTAGTGTTTTCAAAAAATTTGTAAGTCCGGTCCTGTTGAGCCGATTTTATTGGAATTTTAGAGACAGTTTTTAATTACTACCGGAGGGTTAAATTTCAATTTTGAAACGATTCGGTGAATTTTTTCGGTATTTTGGGGCCCAAAAACATTTTTTCAACCCCTAAAAACTACCCTTAAAATGCCCCGATTAGGCCCATTTTAAATAGGCTTCTTGCGGTGATGGATTTCAACACGTGGGCCAAATTTCGTTAAAATCAATTAACTCCTTCGAAAGTTATTGCCCGCACACATATATATATTATGACATGTTGAAAATCTCATGATCCAATGCCCCTAGGGACTTGACAGACTCATTACTGGATACCCCTTGACGTCCTGAATCCGTAGAGCCCACGATTATGATTCTAGCATTTCTGGAAGCCTAAATATTGCAAAAAGAATCAAAAAGAAAAAATGATCGTGTGTATGCGCTTTAGACCGCACCGTTGAATGTATAAGGCGTGCTTTACTGGTTCATAATTCGCAGCCGACGTCAAATGAGCGCTACTTTTTGCGAGAGAGATAAGTTCATGTATTGTGTGCGTTAGAGAGAATTCGAATTCGATGCGTTGTGTGAGAATTATAGAGCTGGACGGTACGAGTCGACGACTTGACAGAGGACTTGCGTCTAAACTAGCGAGATATGCACAGCTATTGAAGGCCGATGTGTGTTTTTAACTTATAATACAGATATTTTTATACATGGAATTTTAATATTTGAAAGGAAGCATATTTTTTTGTGGCGAATAGGGACTGTTGTTATGGATTCTGGATTATCGTTGTAGTGTATTTCTGGAGCTATCTCGTTTCCGTATTTCGTTGTCGTTCTTGTCGAATTTTTTTCTGGTTCGAGAGTCCCGTATTTCCCTGGAAATCCTGTCGTTCGTATTTTTTGATTGTTGCGTAGGATTTAGCTTCCCGTGAATAATAAAAGTGTATGTCTGGATTAGGTCTGATCTGTTGTTAGGGAGTGATACCGTGAAATCATTGCCCCATACCCCTTTTAGTAGTTGTCGTTTTCTTGGATTTGTATTTCTGGAAGTTAGGGATAAGACGCTTAGGTTTTCCTGGAGTTAATTGTTTGAAGTTTGTGATATCGTCCATTATACCTGTGTGGCGCTCTTAATGAATATGATATCAGCTTATGTTGGATTTGTTTCATGTTCAGGATAGTGTTCCTACAGGTTCCGGGAATAAAGTTCCAGACTTCCCGAATAATCAAATTTTCATTTTGAACTAAACATTTTACTTTATCTGAACGGCAATTCTATGTGCATGCCCAGTAATAAAAATTTGTATTCGTTGGGCATTGATTGTAAATGCTAGGGTGTTCCCGAGGGATAACAGGAACACAAATTTGGTCTCGTTTCGTGTTGTTACGACTTGTTTCGGTGTTCATACTGTTTGGTTTGATTGCACAAACGCTTATGTCCCGTTTGAAGTTTTAATTTTATTTTTTCGGTATTTCAATACATTTTGAGTATTTTCCGAGACGAAAATTTCATTGAGATACCGGGTGTCCTGTTTAAGATAAAATTCTGTTGAAACTGAACCGTCATTTTATAGTGAGTTTATTGTCATTGCATCTTCCGGGCCAGGTCCCGTTGGTGTCTTCAGACCCATCTACAGGGTGTCCTTGTCAAGTCGGTCAATTATATGAAGTGACTTCTAGCTGATTATTCAAGATTTTACCATCACTTTTGTTAGTAATCAGGATATCCAAAGACACATATACCGGGTGTCTTATTTAAGTCGGACAATTGCTGTGAATTGACCCTCTATTGTGAACCCTCAATATTTTAGCACACCTGTCAGCATATAGTGGCGTCACTACCGACATATACCGGGCGTCCTATTTAAGGAAGATTATTAATTCCCGTGGATCAGCTGTGTATTGTTTTATATTAGTTACTACGGATAATAACTGTGGTGTACCTGACCTTTATACCGGGTGTTCGATAAAACTGAGTGTATGCACCCTCGTTTCGCTGGTTCTTTCTCAAGTCCAAATTTCTTTTAACGTGTTTCTCGAATGTTTTGTAAATTGTGTTGTGAAATTTAAACTAGTAAAGATCATCATTGACCTGCCCCGTTCTAAGCCTCCTAGTCTGGACCATCTAGGTGTGGCAGCTAACGATCTGAGTCTTGGCGCCCTGTTACCTCCTGTCGGTGGATACGTTAGCCCAATTACTATCTTGGACGTGTTGGTCAACTGGTTGGTCAAGTATCGTGTGTCGTCTGTACTGTGTTGTCTATTTGTCGAGTGGTAGGTGGTAGGATTTTTTAAGCCTTCATTAGGCTATTCCGTTTGGAATTATTTTCGAGAACTCTACTATTGTGTTATTCTTCTGTGTTGTGTTGTTTACTTGTCGAGTGGTAGGTGGTAGGATTTTTTAGCAGCCATAGTAGGCTGTTCCCCAAGTCATTGGTTGTTTGTCTAAAGTGTTCAGTTGGTTTGAATGTTCCCCATCAATGTTTTGTTCGTACCACGACCCAGCATCCGCTGATCGCTAGCCGCGCATCTGATTAAATTCAGAAGTGAACTTCTTTCACTTGCTGTGGTACAAGGGTGATCTCTAGGCCCTGTGGCCCTTTTTCAATCCCTTCTAATACCTCAGAACAGCTTGAGAAGGTTAAGGTCACAATATATATATATATATATATATATATATATATATATATATATACGTATATAAATATATATATATATATATATAAACATTTTTAAAAATGGTGCCAAAGTGTTTAGGAGGTTATGAAACGTCGAGAAATTTTGGTCTGACCCCTAGGTCCCGCCATCCGACCGACGCCAATAGTGTATGTTGCCATATGGCAAATACACTAATAACCGTGAACACGCATTTCCCCTGTTTCAAAATCTTTCACTTTTACCCGTCAGACATTTATATATTTACGAAGTACTAAAAATATTCTATATTAGAAGTGGATACTATTAGTGGTTATATGTTCAGACGCACTAATATGTATGTGCCAAGACCTACTATAACACTTTTCACAAGATATTACCTCTTCCTGGCTCCTCATTTTTATAATTTGTTACCTGTGCACATACAGAACTGCAAATTCAAATACGCATTCTTATCAATATTAAGACAATGGCTAATGACCCAAGAAAATGCGGAGAAATTTTTTCATATAGCACATTGATGCAGTAACTACTTTAGTTTTTTATTTGCGAAACATATTGTATATTCTCCGTCATTATTAATATATTGTCCAAAATAATTATTACTATTATTAAGTTTGTTTTTTTGTCCACAATTTTGATAATGGCTTCTTCAACCCAGGTCTAGCCTTAGAAGAAGCCTATATCTTTCAATCAATTTTGTTTTGTTATACGATACTGTATATATTTTTTTTTTTTGTATTTTGTTGAAAGAAATAAATTCCATTCTATTCTATTCTAAAAAACAAGCTGTGAGATGGTCGTTCATTGGGACTCTACAAGTGAGACCCTTGAGATCCAGTATGATCAATATTGAATATTAAATATGTAGGTATTTAATAAATTATAACCGAGAAATCTTTTTTAAAAAATTCCTAAAATACACTTTATAAACATGTAAACGATTTATTCGAATGAATTGGTCAATTGATAATTATTGAAAAGAATGTAAACTTTTGAGTGACAGAACTGAATGAAAGAAATTTATCGTTAGTTTCTGAGACTCGACCTAAATAAAAAAGGTTAACAAAAAAATTACATCAGAAGTCTCTTGTGTAGCGTAAAAAATACTGAAACACTAAAAATATACCATAAACTTTATATTCCAAGAACCTCAGAATCGCCATCTAAGATATTGTACTGGTTTCGCTGACGGCAACAAACTACAGCTTCTCGAGTTTTACGATTACTACAGAGGACTGAATACTATGAAAAAAATACACACAGAAATTGACCCAAGCGAAGCCGAGTTCGTAACTAGTAAATAATTACACCTAAAAGCAACTGACGTATACACTGTGTTATGTTTAGGACATAGGAAATTAGCATATCAATTAAATATTTGCAATTAATATCAATGAAAGAATTATTTAGTTTTCACGATTCTGTATTTCTGCTGTCACTTATTTAAACAAAGAAATTCAATCAACGAATAGGATCAATCTATTTTATATGAGACACCCGATAAAACTGATATCATTTTTTTCCAATCTCCTTCCTTCAATGTTTGGTACAGACATGACTAGAATTTTCAAATATATTTTTTCTTCGTAGATATATATAATCAAATTTGTCTGTTTATTTTTTTCTATTTATCTAGAATTTAGTTATTTAACCCCTCGATAGATGTCTATATCTTTTCTAATACAGTATGTTCACCGATAATAGTAACAGTAAAAAATGCTTATATCCTACTCGATTCAAAAAAGTTTAAACAGTTTTTTTATTCAACTCGAAATTTGCTATCAAAAACTGCTCAGGTACATTTTTTTGTACTTCAAACTCAATCGAAGTGTACATGCATTTTTTACATTTTTGAAATTTTCATTTTTCTATAAATTCAAATAAAATTCTCAGTTACGTAAGAAAATATTCGAGAAGACGTTATCGGTTTACTAATTAAACAAACAGTAAATTAATATTTACAGATATGTGGAATGTTATGAAAAATAATTATTATTTATTGTTTAATTAATAAATCGATTAAGTTTTTCTCGAATATATTCTTACGTAACCATATGACATTTTTATACACATTTGTAGAGAAAAAAATGGAGATTTCAAAAATGTAAAAAAATGCCATTTGAAAAAAAACTTTCGGTGGAGTTTGAAGTTCAAAAAAATATACCTCAGTAGTTTCCGATCGTAAATTTCAAGTTGAATAAAAAGCTATTTAAACTTTTTTGTGTATCTAGTAGGATGCAAGCATTATCACTATGGGTGAACACATTGTGTATGAAATAAGATTACAGATACGTTACCTCAAAGTTCGGCAGCCACTGGACCGATTTATATAATTTTTTCGGCGATGATTATCCCAAATTTTAGAAATACCATAGTAAACATATCATTCCGTTACTACAAAAGAGAAATAATAAGTGAACGAAAATATCTAATCAACAGATTTACAGGAATCAGAAACATTTAAACTATGAATTATACACAAAATAATCAAATAAAGAGATTGAGTGGTGGGTAAGAAAAGGTGGAGATTTTTTTTTTTCAAAAATAAAGAACAAAACAGCATTGTGTTGACAAATTCAAAATCGATTTAGCTACCAGCTTATATGTTTACTTATGATGATAAATCCAGTAGAAAATAATATATAGTAGACACAAGGCAGACTGGCGTATGTCCAGTTGTTGACAACATAAAGATAAGGTATCAGAGTCTTGAGAAAATTTCGAACTGTGGCCGCAAAATTCATTTTATTAATGTTTTTATTAGCTGTGATAAAACAATAAGCTTTACTAAATTTGACTTACTGGTTAAACATTTCAAAAAACATACCTATATTTCTGTTCTAAAAATTGTATCGAAAAACGTAATATTCGTCAATATTTCTTTACAGCACGTTACGAGATTCCAAATTACGAAACGGCAAATTAACATTTTGAAGTTTTTTCTTTACAAACATATGTTAAACATAACCTGACAAATTCTGACTTGCTTAATAATGTTTTACAAGTTTTTCTATACTGTGTAAAACATCCCAATTTTCTCGTTTTTAAATCAAATAAACTGAAAAACTTGGCTGAAACTCATATAGAAAGAATATTACATATTCTTAGTTTATTTTGTAATCAGTAACGAACTGCACGTAAGATAGAGCTATGGGTGTGAAAAAGGGAGCGTATTAAACAGTTGGTAAACAGCCACCATAAGCAAAGGTGAGATTCGAACATACGATAGTCTAATTGTGTAGGGTTTCACGGCTGGCGTTGTTGCAAATCTTCTTGGTTTCCGGGCTTGAACGCCGTGGTCCATTGGTATTTCTACCTGACGTTTCGTCTACAACTGCGGTAGACATTATCAAAGGCGATGTGGTAGCGGGCGAAGTGTCCTTCTCGGCTGCTCACAAGCAAGTGAAGCCGAGAAGGACACTTCGCCCGCTACCACATCGCCTTTGATAGTGTCTACCGCAGTTGTAGACGAAACGTCAGGTAGAAATACCAATAGACCACGGCGTACAAACCCGGAAACCAAGAAGATTTGCATACGATAGTCTGATCCAAAGGCCAGCAGGTTGACCATTACACTACACTGTCCTTAAGTTCAATATTATTAATTTTGCCAGGAAAAATATGGCCCAGTATTTTTTCGACATCAGTGGTTTTGTCTTGCGGCTACAAATGTAATATATACAACATTGAGCAATAATAGGAAGCCATAATATTATGTCAGCACCTATATTAGATTATATTATGTAACACACAAACAAACCCAGTTGATGGGCGCATTGTATAAGATACATTTATAATATCGCATGGAAAGATCATATAACGCCTGATTTAAAAAAAAGTATAATTTATTAAATAATATGCAATTCAAAAGAAACTTATATCTTGCTTGTATGATTCACATTTTAGAATATAATGTAGTAAAGTAATAAAACAACACGTTTTTTAGAAAATAAAACGTTTTTGATCTATACTCTACGCAAAATAGAATTATTTTAATACAAATATTAAGTATCTAGTAAGCAATTTTCTACAATTACTTGATCGTAAAATCGTGACACAAAAAGCAGCATGTATGCGCTAGCCGTAAAAGTGGAAAGACGTTCCACCATAAAGCCTGAGACTGAAAGATTGAATCAATATCTGTAGTCACGTTGCATCGACTGCGACAGAAGTTCTCAGGGATGCTTTCTCATGTCTAAACAACTGAGTATAAAAGAACATAATCTGTCACTAGAGTGATAGATTACATATTATGGTTTGTCAACTATTTCATTGACATGTCCAATATAAATATACGAGAACCGAATAAGGAACTTTTAGTCCAAGCTCTGACCATACAAAAGTCTACAAGACAACACATTTAACAGATAATGTAGTGATATTGAAATTTGACGAAATTTGAAGATTGTAGAAAAATATCAATTATTTACAATTTTCGTTGTCTGTCTTGCAAATTTGTTTGCATGTCTAGCAGACCCCATATTGTACATTTATTCATTTGGGGAGAAGTCTGTCAGACTTGCAAAAAAAATTGCAAAACAGACAATGATAATTATAAGTAATTGATACTTTTCTGTAATCTTTATAAATTTTATCAAATAATGTCAAACCTTATTTAAGATACAGACAGCAATAAATGATAAAAAAAATGTATTCGTCTGCCATAGATGTGATTTTTAGTCCAGCAGACTTTTGTCCCATTTTTGGTATCATCACATCACTACATTTTCGAAAGTGCTCTATAAGCTTTATGTCTATAAATCTACAAATTTATATGGCTTTGTTTCCACCGACATACTTTTTGACGTGAATACGTCTTAAAAAACGGAATACTAGAGAACATGCACGAAAAGTCGAGAGTTACGAACATTGTGACGAAAATGTGTAATCGTATTTCATCTTATAATTCCAAAACCAAAACCAATATCCAAAAGATGGAAAGGAATGTCGTACCTAAGATGACGTAACTGTAGTGAGCGTGTCTGGGGGCTTCGCAATATGGCGGCAGGCTTTGAGGCAATGTAACTTCGGATTGCGTCGAGAGAGTTCAGAGTACTACAACTTTCAAAAGCAACTACAATTAATATTCAGCAAAAATCGTCGGGAATTTACTCTGTCTACTTCATTCATTGCACAATCCAACATAATAGCCGAGTGTTCACATCAAAACTGCGGATCATGTCTGCGGCACAACCTACCTGATTTTTTGTAGCCACCCAAAGATTTATTATTTATTCATTATTATTCGATAATGAAATGAAACTCCAATTAGGTTTGGTAAAACCCAATTGGAGTTAAAAACCTGGAAACCGGGGGTTTATAATAAATGCGCCATGAGAACGCTATATAAAGAACGACATTGTCAAGCGTCCTACTAATGTAACATTTGGATTAAATGATGAATTATATTTCATAACCCGCTCACTCTATTTATAGATCACTAAGCCTGAATTAACTTAGGATTAATAAAAGCTGCTTAAGTGTTTCCATCGCAAAATATTCATTCTTTAACACAAATTTTAAGTCAATGGAAACGCGTATTATGTATGTTTATAGTATTATAGACTTATGTTATTAAATTCGCTGCTTATTCAAATTCTGTTACATTATCCCGGTCGTGTTAAAGTTGATCACATCTTGTACACATATTTTACATCAGAAAATAATATATGCATTACAAAATCTGGTTGCATCAATGTTTATACATAGGGCTGATGACACACGTACCTATATTGCACGTCAAACTAACGTAAATTATTCATTGACATCACCCAAAACTGTCAGTTATTGTTAGAGAACGTCATTGGTAGATACTTTTAAATATTGTTGCAACCAACAAACAATTCAGGGCAGCTGCATTTTAGAGTTCGACGTTTGACAGCCTCGTTGTGTCCTCAGATTTTTCGTAGTATATCTGCGAGGGGTGTTCCCCACACAATAAATAAAGCTCTGACTATTGTGAAGGCTCATACCTGAGATAAAAATTTGTATTAAAGAAAATAATTAATTATTGCGGTTATATTTTACTAATGTGACTTCAGTGATTGATTAAAATTCCGAAAAAAATTAACTACTCCAAGTGTAGCGCACGTGGGAAACTTTATAACAAATGTGTAAGTTACTGATCAGTAAACCAAAAAGGAAAAGGTTTTACAAGTTCCCCTACCAAATAGCTACTTTTCATGACAGCAAAGTAAGCGTTGTCATCGTAAACAGTCCACCTATAATTCCAACATGGCTGAAGTGATGTGTCAAAAATATTACAAATATATTTATTATTACGTGAAAATCAGCTATTTTATCGGAGAAACGGGGGAAAAAATATAGGAGATATTCTTGCTTGTATGTCTTAATGATTCGTTTGACTATTAAAACTCACTGATTATTCGTTGTTTAGACCACTATATAGATTTGTCATTTATTTCAATACAATTTATTTTATTACAGAGCAAACCTTGGCATTGTGGCCATGGTGCGAAAACTGCGTATTTTTGTTTTCTAAATTTGTCTTGACATTTTTATCGTTCATTAGTCGACACATGTTTAGAACAATAACTTCATTCATATATTGAAATATAATAAGAAACATTGCCGCTATTTTTGCATATGATCATTGTGAGGTAGTGCGTAGCTGTAGTGTGTAGCTGTATTGTAACCTGTATTGAGAATTGTAAATGTAATATAATAAGAATTAAAAATTACATCTCTTCTCATTATTAATAAAAAAAAACCCGGGTCGCAGTGCCAAAACCCTGCCGACAATATAGTGTATTTGCTTATACAGGCAGTGTGGCTTTATTACGCGAACTTAAGTTGGTTTTTGGGCAAAATTAAAAATTTGACTCCTTAATACACCCCTTAAAATCTCATTTTTTTTTCTTAATTGCAATATTATTATCAATCTAACGTCTACACCGAATTAAATGCACCCTTCAATAAATAAGTCACTATCTACAAATTAGTGTTTTCAAAAAATGTGTAAGTCCGGTCCTGTTGGGCCGATTTTATTAAAATTTTAGGGACACTTTTTAATTGCTACTAACGGGTTAAATGTCAATTTTGAAACGATTCTGAGAATTTTTTCGGTATTTTGGGGCCCAAAAACATTTTTCAACCCCTAAAAACTACCCTTAAAATGGCCCGGTTACGCCCATTTTAAATAAGCTTCTGTCTGGGATGGATTTCAATACGTGGGCCAAATTTCGTTAAAATCAATTAACTCTTTCGAAAGTTATTGCCCGTACACATATATATATATATATATATATATATATATATATATATATATATATATATATATATATATATATATATATATATATATATATATATATATATATATATATATATATATATACATATACATATATATATAAACATTTTTAAAAATGGTGCCAAAGTGTTTAGGAGGTTATGAAACGTCGAGAAATTTTGGTCCGACCCCTAGGTCCCGCCATCCGACCGATGCCAATAGTGTATGTTGCCATATGGCAAATACACTAAAAATAGATAGTACGCGTCCATCGCTAACATTCGTTTTTAATATAGTTGCATACATCTCGTTATAATGTATTAAAATTTAGTTACATAAACTACTAATATAGTTTCATTGTTTTCTTAAAGTTAGCAGTAACAGCAGTTTCACGGACAAAAAAAAACATATTCTTATGAAAATACTGATAAAACGACGCATTAATGTGCAAAATTTACATCACCTGACCGTCCAAGGATTTAAATATAGTATCAAAGAAACACGTGTGTATGTAAAGCTTAATATTTTCTCTTTTGTTTCAGAGTATTATCCTACAATAAAATACGCTGGCTGCCAAACAACATTTTCGTCGAATTATCTTCTCTTACCGAACTGTAAGTATTCTTTAGATTTATGTAACAAATTGCAAAAAATTATAGAAATCATTAATAATATATTTTTAAAAGTACCAGCAGCTAGGGTTCTTTGAACCTAGCGCCAATTCCTATTTTAATTTATTATTTTTTTGAAAATTAACTGAATATCTCGTAATTATAAATACAACAACCCTTAAGAGTATTCCAGCTGGTCATTATTATATTAGATAATAGTACAATAACATACAGACTAACAAACAACTTACCCTCAACTTACCAACCATAGAATAATAATTAACGATATGCGTAGAATGTTGTTAGTGGACGATATCTCTCTGTTGCCAGTAGTTCATTATCGTATTAGTTTATAGTTTGTATAGACTGATTACTAATAAAACGCAAATTAAATATAAAAAACCCGGATCGCAGTGCCAAAACCCTGCCGACAATATAGTGTATTTGCTAATACAGGCGGTGTGGCTTTATTATGCGAACTTAAGTTGGTTTTTGGGCAAAATAAAAAATTTGACTCTTTAATACACCCCTTAAAATAACATTTTTTTTCTTATTTGCAATATTATTATCTATCGAACCTCCATACCAAATTATATAAACCCTTCAGTAAATAATTCGCTACCTGCAAACTAGTGTTTTCATAAAATTTGTAAATCCGGCCGATTTTATTAAAATTTTAGGAACACTTTTTAATTACTACCAGAGGGTTAAATTTCAATTTTGAAACGATTCGGAGAATTTTTTCGTTATTTTGGGGCCCAAAAACAATTTTCAACCCCTAAAAACTACCCTTAAAATGGCCAGATTGGACCCATTTTAAATAGGCTTCTTGCGATGATAGATTTCAACAAGTGGGTTAAATTTAGTTGAAATCAATTAACTCTTTCAAAACTTATCGCCCGCACACATACACATATAATATATATATTTAAACGTATTCAAAGGTGGTGCCAAAGTGTTTACGAGGTTATGAAACGTCGAGAAATTTTAGTCCGACCCCTAAGTCCCGCCATCCGACCGACGCCAATAGTGTATATTTCCATGTGGCAAATACACTAAAATGAGTGTCTAAATATCAGATATAAGCAGACGAAAAATTTGTTTTGAAAATTGAAGTATTTAAAGACAGTCAAACAATCAAATATTACAAATACTTAGTATACAAAAGAACATTTCGAATTCTTAGTAAAATTCAAGTAGAATTGTTCACCCACTCCATCAAAATGTTGAAAACACGCACCTTGTGTTTATTTTATGCTTAATTTGCTTAGCATAATAATATATAAATACAAAAGTAAATTTATTTTTAACTCATATAAATACCGTGGTCAAGAAAATTTCATCGTAGACGCTTTCCACTTCATATAAAAACGTAATGCAAATATGTCTACGTTTTGAATAATTATAAAAGACTGCCCACACTTGTCAAGTACAAACCTGCACGACCTGCACAGCACTCTTCGTTAATGTAACCACGATATTTAAAGGAGTATCGCACATTAGACCAAAACTTGCAACCAGCAACGACCATCAATCGTTCGCCAGCAATTTCTATTTAGCCGTGTTGGACCGATCTAACGTACTAGTGATGTGTCATTTGCATTATTTTTTTTGTATTGATAAAACTACTTGAAAACTGCAAAATGTGTACCGTACATTACGAAACATGCATAAAAATTGGCTGGTTTGTGCAGGTCTGTGCTGGTTTATGTTGGTCTAGTGTGGAGACTAGAGGTTTGTACTGTGCTTGACAAGTGTGTTTTAAAATCACATTACATACGAAATCAACCGTTTTTCAAAACATTTTTCAAATCATCCTATTTCAAGTGTTTTTAAGGGGGTATTCTTATGTGAATGCATAAATTTTACCTCTTTTTAGGGAATTTTTTTTAGACGACAATAACATCCAATCATTTTAATTTTTTTATATGTTTTTGTTTGTATCTTAAACTGTATAAAAACATTTTTTTCTCTCTTATTTTACATTTTTTATATATATATTTTTTTAAATTAAATTAGACACTAACAAAAAGCAGGTCACTGGTCACGGTAATAGCGGCTGTTCATGTTGTCTGAATTAAAAAAATCGAATGGATCAATGTTCAGTAGAGATGTCGCTATCGTCCCTACTAAAATTAATCAATTTCATTAAAAAAGAAAACAATGGCGGACTGTAGAAAAAAAGTTTGTGTTAATTTTTTTGTTAAAAATCGTTTAAAAAAAATAAGAAAATATGAAAACATAAAAAATATAAAAATATAAAATAAGCAATTTTAGTACGGACGATAACCATTAATGAGTAGAAGAACATATATAAATTTCAAAGCAATCGGTTGAATACTTTTTTTTTAGGGCCATGACAGTTTTACAAAATAATGTTTCCAGCAAAATGCGTTTAAAGTTTCAAGAGTTAACAAGTCGCTTACGGCGCGTCGGCCACTATATAAGTTGTAATTTATTTAAAACTAGGAATTTCGGTCTCTATTTTTCACAGCATATTTTCGATAGGTTTTACTATTGAAATATGAAAAAAAAATCGATTTTTCGAAGTGGTCACATAAGAATACCCCCTTAATGCATAATATTAGATTGTGTATCAAGGCCGTATTGAAGAAGGTTTTTGAATTTTGATGAGTGCTGAAGTTTGTCACACGAGTCAAAATCACATTTCATTCTTGATACAGAATGTACTTTCTATAGCTAGGAAACGTCACGCTAGTGTGTCTTCATTCGAACAAATTTTTATTAAATTTCTACGGTTATCTAAACTTGCAGTTAAAATAGGATTCTTATTATTTGAATAAATAAATAAAGAAATAAAGAAATAAAGCCGAGCGAAGCTACTATAATAAATGGTATTTTTAAGAAAAGCTTTGTCAGTGTAATATTGGCTTTACAATAACGGCGCAAGTACGATTGCGTCATACATCACGTACTACCCAATAAAATAAACCATGTAAAATGCTCTTAACCGAACGGTAGTCGTAAATTCTCATCTTAATTATTGCGAACCGCAAATAACTATTATGAGCAAATGTTTATTTTTTACCCAAACACGTAAGACATGGATTTTATGGTTATGTAAATATTTCAAAATAAATATAACCAGGTGAAATTAAAGTGAAGAAGTGTGCGGTTTGAGGACTTTTCTATTTTTGTTATTATTGAAGTTATTTATGTTTCAATTTTTCATTTACTTATTCATAAGGTCGGCCATATTAATATCTTTTATTCATAACTTTCAACACACTCTGGGCAGATAAAAATATAGACTTGTCATTTTCTTTATTGTGTATTCTGCAAACACAGAATCTGTTTCGATATTATTATTATTATCGGTAATTGATTTTACAAAATTCAATCAACTCAGTCTCTTCGGTTAAAAACACTAAAACACAGTTTTTAATTTAATTTCCATAAAACAAGCGAGCTTGCAATACATCGCCTTTATGAAAAAATTTAATAAGTTTTGAAGTTCAACTTCTTTAGCGACGTATCTATTTGAAATTTTCTGTGACGTTAAGAGGAAATAATTCAACAGCGGGGAAATATAACCATGGAGACTACATACTGGAGCACGAACTCTATATAATAGAAAAAGTGTATGTTGATAAATAATTTATTTATCTACAGTATTTATATATTGTATGCATATACACATTTACATACATGTATTTAATGTTTATATACGCATGTGTCGATAAATATATAACAATGTGTTTAAGGGGGTATTCTTATGTGACCACTTCGAAAAATCGATTTTTTTTCACATTTCAATAGTAAAACCTATCGAAAATATGCTGTGAAAAATAGAGACCGAAATTCCTAGTTTTAAATAAATTACAACTCATAGTCGCCGACGAGCCGTATAAGCGACTTGTTGGCTCTTGAAACTTTAAACGCATTTATCAGGAAGCATTATTTTCTAAAACTGTCATGGTCCTAAAAAAAAAGTATTCAACCGATTGCTTTGAAATTTATATATGTTCTTCTACTTATTAATGGTTATCGTCCGTACCAAAATTGCTTATTTTCGAAAATATTTTCTTATTTTTTTAACCGATTTTTAACAAACAAATTTACAAAAAACACAAACTTTTTTTCTACAGTTTTTTTAATGAAATTGATTAATTTTGGTAGGGATGATAGCGACATCCCTACTGAACAATGATCCATTCGATTTTTTTATTTCAGACAACATGAACAGCCGCTATTACCATGACCAGTGACCTGCTTTTTTTTAGTGTCTAATTTAATTTAAAAAAATATATATATAAAAAACGTAAAATAAGAGAGAAAAAAATGTTTTTATACAGTTTAAGATACAAACAAAAACATATAAAAAAATTAAAATGATTGAATGTTATTGTCGTCTAAAAAAAAAATTCCCTAAAAAGAGGTAAAATTTATGCGTTCACATAAGAATACCCCCTTAATTCGTTGTGTCAGCGCATGCGTGCTATCAACTACATCATTTCAACTGCAGTAAATAATTTAGAAAGAAGTTTCACTTACTCCGTGAGCTTATCTGAATGAAACTCATACATTTTTTTGTTAAAATTTTGTAGGAGATGAAAATATTGCATTACATGGTGGGAGCAACAGAGCGTTTGTGGTGGGAGTAACGGGATAGTTACAGACATTTTAATAACGAATTTAACAGATAATGGATATTATAGTAGTATTTGTATAGCTAAAATTATTAACGAAAAGCATGTAAAACCTCAACAAGATGGCCGGTACATGAAATACCGTTTTTCGGCGAGAGACAGTCGGAAAAATGTCAAGCCACATCTGCTTTACCGGCATTTGAACCCACTACGTTTCGATATAAGTCTATAGTGCTCTCACTACTAAATTTCTCACTCTAAAGAAAAACAAAACAAAAATAAATATTGTGATTTGTAACCACAAATTTATTTGACTGTATAAATTAAACAATAATTAATTTTCAAAATTTAATTTCGCAAAACTCAGAATCTGCAACAAACAAATGAAATTTGAGACTGACTGTTATTCATGCATGAGAATACATCAATGGCACTTAAAATAGCTTTTTAAATGTCAGCTAAAATTAAAAAAAAACATCGCAATGAATTCACTGAAAGCGTGGATTTGTGTTAAAATGTCGATATCAATTTTTTACCACACTATTCCAGTATATTATGTGTTTTCACAAAAGCGTATCAAATTTTTAAAATCTAAAATTATCCTATATTTCGGGAAAAAACTCATAAAATCGAGTTTTTGTGTACCATATGAAGAATTGGCATATGTTTTTATAAGCATAATTATGTTGAATAATATCTGATAAAATTAAAATTTAAAAATCGGATGTTTTTTAAACGGATTTTGGTAAAACCGAAACTTTTGAGACCACTTTAGGGTTTTGTACCTCGAAAACAGAACCTTTATAGAATCATTAACAAAATAAAATTACTTGCAATATACTGTTCAATTGATTTTTTATTTATATAAAGACGTTTCGACTAACAGTTTTAGTCCTTTTCAATTTTCAAAACTAAAATTAAATTACAATTGTTGGTAGAGTCAATATTATTAATCTTTATAGAATCACTTTGTTGTCAGTCTGTCTGTCCGTCAAGACTCTTTTTTTCAATTTTACAATACTTAAACTAAACCATGCCCTGATTCCAATAAGCTACATAAGAAAAACTTCTGTATTTCTTTTAGTCTTAAAAAATATGAATGTTCAAGATATTTTCTAATTGGCAAGAAATTTAAGCGCCCATAGATCCTTTACAAAAAAGATATTGTAGTTTTTTACACGCAGTGAATGTCCGAAATAATTTGCATTAGGTATATCAAAAACATTTTTTTTTTCAAAAGTATTCTGTATAACAGATGCAGTAAAACATGTCAAATGAGGAAAAGCATAAAGTCGAAATCTTTTTCTGTATTCAT
The DNA here is from genome assembly GCA_034508555.1 of Venustoraphidia nigricollis. Classification (NCBI taxonomy): domain Eukaryota; kingdom Metazoa; phylum Arthropoda; class Insecta; order Raphidioptera; family Raphidiidae; genus Venustoraphidia; species Venustoraphidia nigricollis. Next base: position 751,415 of record JAVRKA010000018.1, on the reverse strand, counting down.
GTTTCTTGATATTAAAATACTGACTTTCTGTTTTTAAGTTTTCCTGTACTAAAAAAAGTTTTTTGCTGAGACAAAATATCCCTTCTGTATATAAAAACCATTAAATTCAACTAAGCCTTTAGAATTGTTGGGTTCCTTTATTATTTCTAATATATTGTATATTAGAAAATGTTCCCTCTACAAACTTTTTTGTGTACTGATTCCAGCCATGATATTAATGACGTTGAATCTCAGAAGGGCACCGCGAGAGAACAGTGGATATCTTTATTTGCTAGCATTACGAACTGTCAAATATTGCTGACATATACTAACACAAATTGAACTGTAGATTTTTATTCTACAGAGCTTTATAAAGTATTTATAAGCAGAATCGGGTATTTGAATTTAAAAAAATATTTTTTTTCTTCTGTTTTTTTAATAATTTATCATAAATAATGTTGAAAACTAAATAAAAAAAATGTTAAAAACCTTAAATAATCACCAACAAAGTCATTAAAATGTATTAAATTTTATAATATACATGCCACGTAACTACAAAACGCTCCAGGAATGTTTGTAATGTTATCAAAGGAGTGTAATTTGTGATTGTACATACCATCAAAGTAACCATGTTTTTGGCGCGTCATTTAAAAATTAATTTTTAATTAAATATAGCTCTTTAATCATCAAGTAAAAATAATTTTGCAGACTTAAAGCTATGTGGTCTTTCCATTTATCTACAGAAAAAACGTTCAAAAACCCCAATTAAGATTAGAACAGCGTCTGTAATCTACAATTTTTCTTTCTCTGACATTTTAACTCTGTTTCTTTTTATTAAAAAAACATTCAAGCCCTTTGGAGCAATAATATTTAGAAATGACCATATCTTAAATAAATTACGACCACTTTTATAAGCAGATGCTCATGCGTCGTCGGTTCGCTGACAGTTTGGGGTCGTTATGCGAACTGAGTTTACATGACTCAAAGAGATGTCTCATTTAAATTTTTTGCGGACGGTTTGGGATCGTTGTATGACTAGAGTTACTGTAGATTACCACTTTACAATTTTTCGCTTTACAACCATACACTAGGAACGCATAAACTCGCCAAATTGAGAGCTGACTGCATTATATCAAAAATAGTGACGGATATCAATGAAACAGATCCATCTAACGAAAAGAATAAATCGTACTGTTCCTATTGCACTTGCAAACCATTAGTTAGTCACGACAGCATAGATATAAATGAAATGTAGGGCCGTTTATAGGTTTCATTATAAACATCTGTTGTACAAGCACAGCAAGCGTTTCCTGATAAATTAAATCTGTTTAATTTAAAACCCGTGTTATACGTATTTTGTCTGCGTAAATTGTTTCATTCAGAAATACGCACAGGCGATATTTGCCGGTTTGTGATTGAGCACATAAATAGAATGAGAGCTGGTAACAGATTTTTAACCGACTTAAAAAAACGGATTATCAGTTTGTCATGTATCTTTTTTTAGGTTTGTTCAGTCATAACTTTTCGAGAGATTAAACAGTTTGAAAATTTGCGACACCATTTTGTTCAGAATGTTTACAGATTGATTCCATACAATTTTTTTTAAACATTCTACTCGTTTTTAACAGACTTAAAAAAATGATTTTTTTATTTATGTTACGTCATATGTCTAATATTTGTGAACCGATTTCGATTATTCTTTTTCTATTTAACAGGCCACATAAATTTTACTTAAATCGGTTCAACAATTTCTTTTTACTTTAATATTAACATATTGAGGAAGCAGGCGATTAATGGCGTACAAACTAGTACAAAGTAAACAATAAAAAAAAATAAAAAAACCCGGGTCGCAGTGCCAAAACCCTGCCGACAATATAGTGTATTTGCTTATACAGACAGTGTGGCTTTATTTTGCGAGCTTAAGTTGGTTTTTGGGCAAAATAAAAAATTTTACTCCTTAATACACCCCTTAAAATAACATTTTTTTTCTTAATTGCAATATTATTATAAATCAAACCTCTATACCAAATTATATACAACTTTCAGTAAATAATTCACTATTTGTAAACTAGTGTTTTCATAAAATTTGTAAGTCCGGTCCTGTCGGGCCGATTTTATTTAAATTTTAGGGACACCTTTTAATTACTACTAAAGGGTTAAATGTCAATTTTGAAACGATTCTGAGAATTTTTTCGGTATTTTGGGGCCCAAAAACATTTTTCAACCCCTAAAAACTACCCTTAAAATGCCCCGATTACGCCCATTTTAAATAGGCTTCTTGCGGTGATGGATTTCAACACGTGGACCAAATTTCGTTAAAATCAATTAACTCTTTTGAAAGTTATTGCCCGCACACACACACACATATATATATATATATATATATATATATATATATATATATATATATATATATATATATATATATATACGTATATAAATATATATATATATATATATATAAACATTTTCAAAAATGGTGCCAAAGTGTTTAGGAGGTTATGAAACGTCGAGAAATTTTGGTCCGACCCCTAGGTCCCGCCATCCGACCAACGCCAATAGTGTATGTTGCCTTATGGCAAATACACTAACTATATATAAAACTTTTTAAAAAATTTGAACCTCCTTCCAAAAAAGCCACTAAAATTTAATAAAAATACATTGAAGTATAAACTAAACCTTATTTATATCTGACTTTTTTGTCGCAGAGATTTGCGTCAGAATTTATTGGATGAAATCAGTCGACCAGTTTTAGAGCCGTTAGTTAATTTACAAATATTGTAAGTATCATTATTTTAACATACCAGTAAAACAACACATATTTTTACGTTCTTTGTATATAGGCTTCTATTTTGTAATTTTCAGATACCTAAATGGAAATCGAATAACAAAAATTGACGCGATGTCTTTTCCGAAGCTTGACCAACTTGCAGAACTGTCTCTTGCTGATAACAAATTAATTGAAATTAAACCTGGCGCTTTTAAAAATCTTCAAGGATTGAGAAATTTGTAAGCTTTTTTATATAGAATTTTTTGACATATTCTCAAATAATATATATATTTTTTTAAATGCATGTAATAAGTTTTTGATAAAAATGTTAATAAAACACAAACGTAGGCTTCAAATAAATTCGTTAAGGCTACTGATCCTTCAGATTGTAAAATATGCTCTGTGGAAATTTCTAGCTGTGTTCGCAAAATTCATTTTATTAGCTGTCCTTAAGCATTAAGTTTCATAAAATTTGGATTGCTGCTTGAAAATTTCAAAAAACGTGTTTTTGCCCTAAAAATTGAATCAAGCAACATGATAGTCCTCAATATTTCTTTTACGTGAAAGCAAATTAACATTTTGAAGTTTTTTCTTTACAAATTTATATTAAAAAAAGACGAACAAATTTGGTTTGCTCAAAAAAAAATTTTCAAACATAATTTTTCCTCTACAAAATTTGTGTGAAAAATATGCTAATTTTCTCGTTTTTATCCGATTTTAAATCGTTTAGTTGAACCAAATAAACTATAAAAACTATGATATAATATCATATGGGAAGAATGATACGTAGTTCTAATTTACTTTGAATCATTAACATCAGAGATTAAGGCTGTCGGAACGCTCTGAATTTAAGCCAAAAATAGAGCTTCGGCTGTCAACTGATTGTAGACTTATTCGTCAACATTCTGCAAAAATTCTTTATCTATAAGGAAGATAAAGAACAAATCTAGGTCTCTAATGGACTAGTTTTGTTATTTATGTACGATTTACTAGAAAAAAGTTGGCATTAATTGTGCCAAAAAAACACACGTTTCAATGTCACACTACGACCTTATTCGTACTTATTTCACAAAACTGTTCCATCACAAACCTAAAGTGACTTTTCCTTTTTTGGAAAAGTTTTTTAAATCTTCAAAATATTTCCCAAACTTAGAGTAATCAATTGACAGCGGCACCCTTGCAACAACATTTTTTAGCCTCGTAGTTGACACCAGCCAAAAATTGAAACGTGCGGATGATTTGAGCGAGACAGAGCTAAAGAAGGTCACACCCACAATATGTCTTTTGCCTGCCTCGCCTCTTACCGCTGGGTCTCAGCACAAACAAAATTCAGAGCGTTCCGACAGCCTTAAATAGGATTTTTTAACAGAAACGTGTATATGTGCATTTTACACGCACTGCTTGTAAGATTGAGCTATGAAAATGGAAGCATATTGAACAGCTGGTAAACAGTGACCTTAAGTCGAAAAACGAACAAAGATTCTCATTATTAGATAATTTTCTAGCATTATATATATTTTCAGGTATTTATCTGGAAATAGATTAGCAAAAATTGTCAACGGAACGTTCACAAATTTAAATCAGTTGCTCGCATTGTAAGTACATAATACACCATTTTACAAAAATGTCAATTTTGAATATTTTGTTCATAAATAAAACCTAGTCCACAATTTCTTCTTCTGTTACAGAAACTTGAACGACAACGGAATAGTGGAATTAGAATTTGGTGCATTTAGCCCTATCTCAAATTTAACTTCCTTGTAAGTATTTTTTAAATAATTCTTCACAATTTTCGATAGTCTACATAATGTTATCTGTCAACGAAGATCTACTGGTATCATCTTCTTTTGATAATGAGAGCAAATCTGCTTTCCTGAAAATAGAAAAATCAGTTAATATTTGTTTCTGCAACATATTTGTTTTAAACAAAATTAAATTCTCCCAATAACTTTTTGTTCATAATTGATATTCTGTAGTGTATGCAGTCATTTTGTCTGTGTGTAAATTTAAAGATTCTCAAAAGTCTCTTACGAGCAAGTAAAAATATTCTTGCACTTGGTGTGTATTTTCCTCGGATCTGTTTGAATCCTCTTGTGCGCAGACTCTACATACTCATAATTATCTAAATCTTCTTCCACGGTTTCTGAGATAAAACTAGCATCGCCAGCATTTGACGGATTTGGTCTTGACGAAAAGAGACACATTGGCTGTACGTACGGTCTACAAAGTAATAAAAAAATTAGTTAGAATTTTACCACCGAAATAGTAATTTATGTACCTCGTTATATTTTAACCAATTTTCAGGTTAGAATCTTGAAACTTTGATGCTTTTTAATAGACAATTCATGGTATGATTGCATAACCATCAACGCAAGATGCTCTCTAAAATTTACTTACCGAACACCTAATCCTTTTATAGGGATAGTTACGTCTTGGTCTATTCCTATTGGACATACATTATATGCAAGTATCTCAGCAGTAGGTTTCGGTATGACAGGGTGATGTAGAACTTTAGTCGGATGCTTTTCCTTAGCAACAACCGGAATATTCTCCATCACTAATTCTGCTTGCGTACCTTTCTCTTCATATTTCTTGGAAGAATATTTATATTTATTGTAATCACGTTTTGTCCATTCTTCTGCAATCTTTTTTAAATCGGGAATGTATTTCTTAACTTTTTTGGCTTCTTCAGTAGGGTGACTTTTTTCTACAGCCTCAGTTGTTTTATTGGTAATGTCTCTCTCAATTGCACAAGGACAAGTACAAGATGTCGTAATTTTCGAACAAGGACATTCACATTTCGTAGGTTTTTTATCGATGACTGCATTTGCATACTTCACACTAAAATGACTTGTTTGACTACTCTTCGAACGCGCTCCAGTACTGTATAATGATATAACATCATCAAACATTATTAACTCCATCTCAGGACTGAAATAATTAGGATATTCCTCGCTTTTTAATATTTGTTTGTAATATTTCACTTCACGTTCTCTTTGATACCATCTTTCTTTGAAAGTATGTGCTGATGTTGTTTCCCCAGTTCGTTTATCGACCGGCTGTACACGTTTTACAGGTACAACTGTGGACTCAGTAGATAAACTACATTTGATATTTTTCGTTTCAGTGTCATAGCCGATCAATGCTGTATCTAATTTTCTTATGGCCGATTTTTGACAGATCATCAGATCAATCAGTATTCGTTTAATAACAGCTCGCGGTACTAGCACTGGTTTTTCAGTACGAGCGATAATTTCATCCTGATTTTCATGATGAACTGATAACCAGAATCCTGGATAATACGTCGATGGTTTTATATCTTTACGCAAAATATGTTTAGGAACCATAGGGCCTGTGCAGTAACGTGAAATCCACATGTCTGAATAAGTTTCAAATATATTTTTTGTACTAGTAATATATTTCTGGATTACATGATCATTTCTCTCGTCCACATTAACCGATCCATTTTCGTTCTTTAAGCTATTTATGTATTTACTTCGAGTAATTTTATGTAAATATTCATATCCGGACAAATCTCTTTTCAATACTAAATATCTTTGAAAACTATTGTAGTTATCGGCAGGTTTGAAATATTGACAATGACTTTGTTCGTTTGTAACATCAATATCTGTTGACAATTTTCGATGTTCATGACCTTCAGAACATTTTATTGTTCCTTCGTAATCCAACTCAGTGACATTGTTGCAAGAATCGACATTAACAAAATAAGTTGGAAGAATTTCAAATATTCGTTCCGGTGACATAAATGGCGATATATCAATAAAGGAAGATGACATGTGCTCAGCGCTAAAGACAGTTTTAAAGCGAATTGATTCATTGTTTATGTTTATATCTGTTTGTGGATCTAGCTTCATAGCATAATTTCCTTCTTTATCTATTTCAACCGAAACATTATCCGGCATGAAGATATAACAAGTTTCAGTCACTGCATTATATTTAACTGAAGCATAATTTGGATGTTCAAATTCGCAAATCAAATGAACTAACACAAAACCTGTATCGTCCCCATCACTTTCACTCTGAACCCGTTCAGAGTTGACATTGTACTGAAGAGTAGTTTCATCGGATAACCGTAAATTTATTGGTGATAAAACCGTCATTTCATCGTCACTATTTGAAATACTGACGTCACTTTGTTTTAAATTATTTTTGTCACTTTCCATACTCACTTTTGGATTCTGATTAAGTTCACCATGAACAAAACTTCCTGTATTTTGGTGACCAGATGATGAATTGTCAAGTAAAGCTAATTCTTCTTCTGAAAAATAAACATGTACCAATTCTTTATCTTCTTGAAAATAAGTCTTAATTCTCGTTCCGTCTGGAAAAGATGTTACAAGATCACCATCAGGTCCCAAAAAAGATTTAGTTCCATCTTGACGTTCCGTAAATGTCTCTCCAAGTCGATGGTCATTAACAGATTGTACTAAAAGTTTTTTAGGAAAATTACAAACACGTCCATTTCTAACTGTGCAGCTGGTACCATCCGGTAAAACGACATTATATTCTGGTACTGGAATCAAATTCGGATTGTATTTGAATTGTTTCTGAGCAATTATCGAACATTGCTTTAATTGTTGTCTATATAACCGCCTACTAACTACGATATTTAAAGGACTGTTTGCCCGAATCTCGTGATTTTTTGTATTCTTCATTACTTTAAAAAATTCTTTTCTATGAATCATTGTGGTCATGTCATTTTCATAGCGCTTCTTGACTTTTTTCTTCTCATTTTTAAATTTATGATTAGATCTAATCTTACTAATGTCTGGTTTTAGATGAACAGGTTCAAATCCGTCAATTTGACACAAATATATTGAACTATCTGAAGACAAAATTTTCAGCTTCCCTTCTTTTTTAAATATTAGAACTGTTCCGTTTCTTAGAAAACATCGGCATATTTCATCTTCTATCCCTTTACAAGCAGGTTCTTTAATAATATAATATTGTTTAATATAATAGGGATCGTAATCGTCTGTACTCTGCACTAATTTTATAACTAATCCTGACGGTAAGGATGCCTGAAACTGAAAATGGATTGGCATTCTTGGTTGGCTGAAACTACTTGAAACACGAGACCATTTTGAAAAATAATGTGCGCTATGCTTTTTCGACACGCTCTGTTCTGGAGGTGGCTTAAAAAATAGTTTTTTCATAATACCGCCTATGGAAATTGAAACGTGTGGTTTGATTCTTTTCAAATATTTATGTGAGTGTAATTTAGTCGAGCAAATCTTATAACAAGGAACGTATTGTTCCTTCGCGGCTTCTAATACATTCAACATTTTTGATTTTGTTTTTAAGAGATTAGAAGCTTCTATTTGTTTCGGTGTCATTGCGTCAACGTTTATTAAATAATCATGAAGCTTTCTTTCCATTTCCAATCTAAGAGTCATTTCAGTAGGTTCAATTTCTTCGGGAACAACATTAATATTTGGAATGTCGGAACTGCGTTCGTGATTGTTTACATCTTGTGTGTCAGTAGTGTGTGTAACCGAATCGAGAATTTCTGTACTCTTTCTGTCAGATTTTAGATTTTTAGATTCCAAAACCGACTTTTTTGTTACAGGGTGCGTTTCAACTTTCACAACCTCAGGACCAAGACCTGAGTGGTTTTTCGAGCCATTATTTAAACTTTTTTCCATAAGTTTATCTGCACCTTTTGATTGGTGACTTTCGTATTCACGTTTAGTTGCTTCGAAAGCAAAAATAATGCCATTTGCCGCATTTATATGAAAACAAAATGTATCACCAAATAGTTTGGGGGGATCTTGAGCTAAAGTATGTAAAAGTAAACGATTATTTAATTTAGATATTTCTAAAGTCAGCATCTTTTCACGCCACATCCATTCACTTTTATCAACTTTAATATAGGTGCAATCGTTTGAATGAACATTGGTTGTTGTTCCGGAAATCTGCACTCTATCGGAACCTAAATCATAGCCGCGAAAAACAAACGACTCATCTTCTGCGGCACAACGCAATGACAATTTTCTATAAGCAGAACCTTCTTTGAATCTGTAAGGAACAACCGGTTCAATCACTTCAGCTTTCTTACTATCCTTGCCTTTTCCACCTTTTTCATCCTTTTTTTCTGATCCTTTACCTTTTCCAGCCTTATCATCTTTTCCGCTAACATTTGCTCCCGCAAGGCTCTGCTGCTTAATCTGATCTTTAATCGAACCCGGCTTAATGAACTTTTCCGGACTATAACCAGTGCACTGTTCCAAAACTTCTGTCAAACCAATTTGGTTCATAAACTGGTTACGGTTCATGATAAGTTCCTTCTGTTTTACTTCTTCAATGTCTTCTTTTGCGCATGCCTGATTATAAATTCTAGTTTCGTCTTCAAACCAGTCCTTTTCTTCGTCCAACACAAAATTAACGAAGTCTCTAAAACAAACGGGAGTTGATAATTTTGCTTCCCATGCATCAGAAACCAATCCGCCATATAAACTAGAATTGTGACAGTGCAACAATATGGTGTCCGTTGGTTGAAAATAATAAAAGTCAGCACAGTTGAATGAAACTGATGCCTCGTACAAGCATTGCAACATGGCGGGCATTGTTAGCTCATCAACAGCTGTATAATCATCTAAATGACATTCTGTTGCTATTTCCGGGGGACGTATCAACAGGAAGCATAAATCTGGACAAATATGAGTAAAACTATTCTCGACATCAAAATCAGGATTATGAAAATCACACACAGTGTGTATTTGTTCTCCGTGTTGAATCATTTTGATTTCATTCCCTTCTGAGCTTAATTTCGTTCGACTGCGACAACTGAAACTTTTCGGAGCCGCCGAAGGGCGCCAGTTTATTGATTTAAATGGTAGCTTTAAAATTTGACCCATAGGCGTTTGACACTTCAAATATTCGAGCATCAAACCATGAGTCGAATGAATAAGCAAATTTGTACTGAAATGTTTAACACCCGGCATTTCAAAAAGTCGATCCAGTTCACGACAGCACAATATAGCTTCAGAATTGGTAGGTTCTTTAAAACGTTTCCACAGCATAGCCAAAATGGAATGCCTTAAAACTCGTAAGGTTGAGTTTAGTAAATCAATTTTTGGCGCACTCAAATGGAAAGTCTTTAAGGAGATATCGTCTCCATAGTCAATTATCTTTGGAATTTCAGCGACTGTCTCGTTTGGCAAAAATAATTTTTTTCTATATCTTTGCTCGATTTTATGGAATATTTTTTTAAATTTATATTTATAACCACAACGCTGTCTTTCAATATATTGGTCGTTATCTTGATTTACTTGAGCGGTATGATTGGTCTTTTGTGAATGTGTCTCATCCATAGTTACGCTTTTAATTACGTCGCTGCGGAAACAAACTTCCTCTAGCAAGCAGTCCAGTAAAATGGGAATCGTAATGCATTCACATGGCACTGAGTCCATAAAATTCGAGTACAATTTCAAATCAGCTAATTTTATTGGTTCATTTTGTTCTTTTACATCAATCATTTTCATATTTCTAATGTACAATATATGTTGTCTTTCCAAATTGTGAACATCATACATTAAAAAAGAAATATGATCAAATATCATACTTGAAACATCAATCTCTGGTTCGTCTGAGCCTTGATGACTTGGAATATCAGGCGGAGAATAATTAATAAATGCAGTATCTTCAAGAATTTTATATTTCTCCTTACTTGTTGTAATATCGTTAAGAATATTCCAAAATGAATTTAGCTTCCTTTGTTGAAAAAATTTATATTCTAATTCCTTATCTACATGACCAGTAGAAGACTTCTTAGAAGCTGAAGCACTGGTTTGTGTTGTAGCTGCAGAAACATTTTTAGATTTAGACCCAGAACCGGAATTATCCTTAAAAAATGCATTCTCTTGTGGTAAAGTAATTTCATCCCCATCTTTTTTGAGTCTCACAATGCATTTAAGATGAATTCCATTTTTAAATAATTCCATAATCAAACTTGGATCATAAAATTCTGAAATTACTACATAAATACAAGGACCGCCTTTTGGGGCGTCATTTATATACACGGCTTCTTTCCATTCTTCTCCGATCTTAGCAAGTTTGGTTGGCTTTTTTATACCAGAACCCGCCTTGTCATCTTTTCCAGGTTTCTTATCTTTAGCACTCTTACTGTCTTTCTCACTTTTCGATTTGTCGGCTGCGCCTCCTCCAGCCTCGCATGGATGCTCAGACAAAATATAAATCATCTCATTTTCTCGTTCTTTTTCTCTTTGTAACTCTTTTTGTTCTGTTAATACATTCTCCTCTTTTAATTTAAGTATTTCATATTTGATTATTTTGGCTATTAACTCGATCGGTACTGCTTCCATTCCATGTTTTTTTACAGTTGAAAATGCTTCTCTGCAAGCATTTGGATAATACCGTAAAGCCAAACTATAACATGAACTAAGTTTGTCAGGTTTTCCATCACCCATAAACTCAATAATTTTCTTCAAATAAGAACTGCTTATTGAACGTATTGATTTCCGTTTAGCCATATTTGCTTGCTCGGCAAATTTAGACATAATATCACAATGGTTCGCACTTGCTTCCATGAAATAACCAACAAAACAGTCCCAATTTTCCGTAACTACTTCCATCTGATCCAATTCACTACGCCAATCGACAATCTCCTCTTCTTTTTCCTTTCCTTTGGCTTCTTTTTTCGGTCCCATTTTAAGATATCAAGCTTCTTTTCATCAAAAAAATATAATATACTAATGTCAAAATATAATAACGTCAATATATCTAATAATGTTATTGTCAATGTTTCATAGCAACTGTTTCTTTTTCAGATATCTGACCCAAAATAATATAAAAAATCTGGATCGAAAAGTCTTGCAAGATTTAACTAACCTTCAATATGTGTAAGTCTATGAAAATAGTTTAAAAATAATATTTTGCAAAAAACTAGTATCTTGTATCTGCATACTTATATATGTATTTTATGTGAATTAACGTACTCTTATTCTTCCAGTAGATAAAAAAAGTCCAAGGATATCCAATTCACAAAAATATTTGCTGAATATTTTATAAATACTATGTCTGTTTAGGTATTTTGACGAGTTTTCATTATGCTGGGCGGCTCGTCACGTTCGTGTTTGCGATCCTAAAGGAGATGGAATTTCTAGCCAGGAGCATCTCTTGGACAGCCCTGTTTTGCGCACCAGGTAATCAGTTAAATCAAATGTATTTGACGTCAAATCATTGAATAATCCGATTCTCCATTTTTCTCTTACAATAAAAAGAGACAACACTGTCGATCATACGCCACAAGGTACCTTCCTACCATACAGGTATCGGTTGGAAAGAAATTCTTTCAATACTTTCCATCCAAATCAATTCGAATCTATTTAGATTATATTATACATTTATGAACGTATTTTCTTGCGATCTGTAATAGAGTTGCATGTTATGAACAGTGCTGTCTCTCTTCGTTGCAGTTAAGAATGGAGAGCTGAGCGGTTTTTCTTTTTGACCGCAAAAGTTATTATTAGTATTTTCGATTTATGTACTATATATCGCAGGCTAATAATACAACAGGTATTAAATGAATGCCTAGGGGCTTATTTAAACGCCGCAAATAAATCGTTTTTTTAATTAACTCTCTAGGCTTTTTTTATTAAAGGGTGGATTTTATTAGTAGCTTGTAACATATGTAGTTAATGATTTACAATAATGCTGGGTTATCAAAAAATCTGATTTGACTTTGACCTCAGAATTTTAAATCCATTCTGCTCGAAAAATAATTAATCGATTCTAACGATTTTTTAAACGGTAGTTGTTTGCGCAATTTCTAATTCGAAATATTATTTTTTCTACGAATATTGAACAATATTTAACTTGGAAAACGATATTTTTCTATGTAGATCAATCATTTGTTTTTGTGTGAGTACAATCCAATATTCTACATAACGTCCATTTCAACCGTAAAAAAAATTATAACAAAATATTTTATATTTCATTTGATACGTCATATGAAATAATTTCTCTTAATTTTCTAATTTGACCCCGAAAATTATCCCCAAAATCGGACTTCATTTATTAACGATATACCAAATTTCAACTATCTTATAAGGGTTCCATTTTTTCATCGGACAGAACCCTTAAAAAAAACGTGATACGAGCCACTTTGTAAATAAGTCCTTTCATAGCAATTACCATTAATTTTATGGACAAATATTACTTAAGTTCAGAAAACTTTGTGTATCAATGTCTCCGCAAAGGAGGATCGGAAAAAAGTTATTTCACATTTTTCCAAACACAGTGTTTCATTTTTCATTTCGTAATGCAATCATCCTGTATAATTTCGATATATAATGAAAAAATCTAAAGAAATTTAATGATTTTTTATATAATGTTCTAAACAATTAGTTATTATAGTTTGTACTATGATAAAAAAAAAACATAAACACCCAAGGCTTACGAACAAAACTGAAAAAAAACACACTACAATATATTTCCATATAAATAGTTCATAAATAACACTATGTATTACTATAATCCTTTAAGAAAAATACATGCTTGTTAAAGCGTGAAAGCTTTTACTAACATAAAGTTTCCAGAGAAGCTTTGGTCTAGCTTCAAAATTATAAAATGCTTGATTAATACACCTACGTAATTGATTCAAAGACATCCATCTATAATTAGCTGTTCGGCCCGGTTGCGCCCGGGGCGTAATAATATACAACCTTACTAAATCGAGCTAAGTAACTCAAGCATAAATCGGGAATGAAACGACGTAGTGAGTAAAAAGTAGTCCCATTACTCCGGATTTGCCACAGCGTCATTTCACGACCGCTGTACAAACATGAAAAACAGGTATTTTATGGGAGAGGAATGCTCAAGAAGATATCTGAGCCCTCTCCCAAATTTTTAGAAAATAAACGTCTTTGTAGTCTATTTCGTTTAAATTTCGGTATATCATGATTCGATATTTAGTAATTAATGGACAGCCTTGATGTATTAATATCGAATTTAACACGTTTCAGACGCACACATTTATAACAGGAAAGAAGATAAATGCTCACCTTCAACCTGTTCATATAGATGATAATTTATTGACGTTACATGTAAATTATTGAAATTTATTACCAAAATATCTATTTACCTCCTCATTTCTCATTACTCAATGTACGGAAAGTCCTTGATGGCAAAGTTTTAAGTTCCTTTATATATTTTGTATATATTTTAATGATGAAACAAAATATTAAACAAGCCATCAGATATACGTAAAGCCTATCTTTGAACGTTCATTAATAAAACTTTAAAACTTTTCATCATTTATTATTTAAAAAAAAAATCGAACTTTTTTATTGGCATTAAAAGCAAGGTTTACCTTATTCAACTGTACAGGAGATAATCAGACATTATAAATAAAATATTACAAAAAACAACTTTTTAAAGTCAAACTTTTATAAAAAAAATATATTACCATTCCAACTCCATAATTTAGATCAAAATTCATTTTTAAAATAATTAGCCGTATTCTACTATTTTTGTTCTAATCACTGTTCTTACGTAATCACAGTGATTACAAAATTTGTAAACACTGTCTGTAATCACCAATGTTTAATAACATGCTATTCAGGTAAAGCATTAATAACAATTGATTATGCTTTTTTATCTTTTTTGTCACTCATTTTCAAAAAAACTCACCTATAAAGAGGTGTCTGAATTTAATTACAAGTCTATTTTTGTGCGGTTACTACGATTATATACTTTTGAATTTTGTGTTAATTGTCAAGTGCTGAAAATAATTAATTATTAATAATTATAATTATTATTATGGATAATAAAATTACAAAAACACAACAAAAAAAAGTATCATCTAGTCAATACAAATTGATGTTTGATTTTATTGACGCTAATAAAAATATGTTGAGTGGAAAACTTTCATCAACCGAATCCACAATTGTGGATAAAAAATGGGAAAAATTAGCCCTTATACTGAATTCCAATTCGAATTTTGGTTTAATAAAAAACGTAAAAGAATAATAAAAAAATGTATAACGCGTGTACGTTATAATATAATTCTATTATTAACCTGTTTTCATTTTCAATTAACTCCAAAATAAGTAAGTGAAATATTTCTCCGTCCATTTTAATTAATAAACACTCAACTTGTCAGCTTAACAACACCCATTTACAAGTTACAATTTATCCACTCTTATAAACACGTCACATGATCATTTTAACCACTTGTGGCAAACACTTTGCTTAGCAGAATAAGAAACAAATAAAAGTGATTATCATTAGTAGAATAGCCCTGAATATTTTTAGTATAACCTATATGATTTGTTTTTCCTTGCCATATTTACACCGTCCCCGTTAAATATTTAACGCAAACTAGTTGACTTCAAAAAGTCAAATACTTTTTGTTTGAAGATGTTTTTTTCTCCATTCTATAATTAAAAGCGTTTAGAATGCTGTTTCTTCTTCTTTCAGTGTATGGATAATGGGGATTGTGGCGTGCGTTGGCAACGTCTTGGTTTTACTAGGAAGACTTCTTGCACGAGAACCGAATGCCGTCCACTCGCTGTACATAAGAAACCTGGCGCTGTCCGACCTGCTGATGGGCGTCTACCTGTTTCTGATCGCTGCTGCCGATGAACGATATCGAGACTTCTACATTGACTACGAACATTCATGGAGACACAGTGCCACCTGCAGTTTTTGCGGTGAATTCTTTTGACAAACATTGTCAACTTTATATGTGATATTTATTTTTCTCAATAGTACAATAATAGAAACTCATGTCGCAGTGCCAAAACCCTGGCGGCAATAATAATAATAATGCGTTTGGCGTCCGTTTCTCGACTTTATGTCATAACAGACGCCATTCGCACCGTTACTATTTTCCATCTACCACACTTTCCGTTATTTTTCTACATTTTTAAAACTTCAACTTATGTAATAGCAATGGGCGAATGAAGGAATTATAGGAAATTAGGATAAGGTAGGTAATTTTTGAACTAGGAGTTTGATAGGTAATCGGCCATGGCCTCAAACAAGGAATCACCTCGATATTTATCTGGAATTAATTGAGGGAAACCATGGAAAACCTCAATCAAGATGGCCGGTACGGGAATTACCGTTTCTCGGCGAGAGGCAGTAGGAAAAAGTCCCAGCCACATCTGCCCCCGCCGGGAATCGAACCCGGACCTCCCGAATGCGAGTCTAGTGCTGTACCACTACTCTACCAAGCTCGGTTCCCTGGCGGCAATATTGAGTATTTGTTAATACAGGCAGTGTGGTTTTATTGCGTGAACTTGTAATTTATACAAAATAAAAAAATGACCTCTTAATACCCCTTAACATTAAACTTAATTGTAATATTACTGTCAATCCAACGTCAGCACCAAATTAATTACACTCTTGAGTAAGTCAATTCATATTCGCAAATTAGTATTTTCATAAAATTTGTAAGTCCGGTTCTGCCGGGCCGATTTTATTGCAATATTAGGTACACATTTTAATCTTTACTAAACATTCACTAAAAAAAACGTTTTCCCCGGCAATGATTTAAGCTGTTGAATAAGAACTTTTTCATCCGCGTAAATGTTAAACATCCTTTTTTTATAGATGTGTTTTATATTTTATTTATCGATTGGAAAATCTATCGGCTTTAAAAAAATATTGGGGCTGTTAAACGAGACGGATAGCGTGTCGAAGGTAAAATATTATGAAACCGAATGTTTAGTGTTCACTATG
This sequence comes from Venustoraphidia nigricollis, assembly GCA_034508555.1. Classification (NCBI taxonomy): domain Eukaryota; kingdom Metazoa; phylum Arthropoda; class Insecta; order Raphidioptera; family Raphidiidae; genus Venustoraphidia; species Venustoraphidia nigricollis. Next base: position 734,938 of record JAVRKA010000018.1, on the reverse strand, counting down.
TATTTTCAATTTTTACTTTATATAAAGGTTTGTATTAAACTTGTATAGATAATAATGACTAAAAATCCCAATTTCACAAACAAATTCACCTGCATTAGTTAATTACAAATTTCGAACAACAATGTTGTCATGAATTGTGTTATATATAAGAAAAAATTGAATGCAACTTCCGAGACTGGAGCTCTAAATTCCTGACTGAGTATATGCGCTGAAATTTTTTCTCCTACGGCCTGTTAAAAACGAAAGAACATAGAATCATTTGGTCTGTTGGATTCATCAGCATTTATAACTAAATTAATTATTAATAATTTTTTCAATTTTTTTCCTGTCGTTCGACTTGCCTGCATCTTATTCTGTTTGAATCAATACATAAGAACGACAATAGGGATGTTGACTGTATTCAAATAAAAACATAATTTTAACGAAAAGTAGTAGTTTCTATGATAGAAATACTAAAAAACATTATATTTTTCCCTATTTTTAAGGAATTTAATTAATATTTAATAAATAAAACCTAATAAAATCACTCTCAAGTCACGTGACAACAGACACTAATCAGAGCGCATGACGTCATATGTTCAGCCGCTGTCAAGAAACTTTATTGTTTGGTTAAATTTAATATTATTTGTTTGTAGGAAACGTCAAATTACATGTAACTATAGCACGACTACGAAACAACTTTTCATCACCTCAGTTTACTAACGTTTATGAGCACAAAATACACATCTATAGGATGGTAGCTCCCGTGTAAACTTTTGAGCCTCCTTTGGTATGAACAGGTGACGTCACGCGACTAGTATTGGCGTTTTGGACGGAAATTTGAAACGGGATTTAAAATACATGATTTTTAAGGCTTGAGTTGTATTTAAATAAAAATAATAAATATTTGTCGCAATATTAGGTACTTACGCACGATTTAAAACACTTTCCCAAAAATAGTCAACATCCCTATTGGATAAATAAACACTCTGAACAAGCGTGTGAAAAATTCATATACATTTCCAAAATCAAATGTATTTTCGAAAGATAGCTTAAGTGATGTGACTTTATCTCGATTTTGTTCAAAATCTTACTCAGTACGTTCAAAAATTAAGATGGAGGGAGGGGGCACTTTATACACTCACTGTATAATAAAATGCTGCGAACATAAAAAGATACCTACCACTGACAATGAAAATGAAATAATTTAAACAAGTGTCCACTGAACTAAAAAACAGTGGGACATTTCGTCGTTTCAAAGGTGATTTAAAATTACACATTTCTACCAAATCAAACTCAAATAAGTACATTGTTATTTAGAAGATTTCACGCTGCTTATAAAAATGTAAATTCTTAATTAACAATTAAAGTAAAAGTTATAAATCACTAATTAAAAAAAAGTTATTAACTTCTTTTTTAATTAATAAATTTAATTAGATTGAAAATACTGTATTTGGAAAGGTCATGGGTTTCTTACAAATTTCTGTTATCCATCAATTGACGCTATTCGCTACGAAACAATATACATACTGCCATTTTATTTATTATAAATTCAATTTTATTTATTATCATATGTTGGCCTTTTACAAATATCTTAGAATTTTTTACCCTTAATTTACGGGGTTCAGTATTCCATCTTCATGACGAAAAACAATAAACACCCCATACAATGAAATTGTTCCTGTGTTTTCACGTCAACAATATAAATTCCCGGCCTTGTATTTAAGGTGGTTATGTAGTTAAAACCAAGAAAATAGCCCAACTTATTTTCGTGTTTGTTTTATTGAAAATTTTTGAACTCTATGTGACTGCAATTTAACTTGCACGCTTTCACTATTTTTATTATTTATTTATTTACTAGTTTTTATTCGAGGCTTAAACCGCATTGACATTGAAACCTCTTCAAAAATGTAAATTTCGTTAATCTTCGAACCTTTGCCTTTGTTAGCAAACTGAAAACACATGTATTTTTGTATTTTGTTTTAAGGCCATTAACGCGACTAGAGTTCACTCATAATTTCAATTTAATAATAATATATTCAAATGCTTTAATAACAAACAAACCAAGACACTTCATCTAAAATTACGATCTAAACAGCTCGGACGTACGTATGTGCAAACCAACCGACAACTTCTATTCGCGATTTTAATTTACAACTTTGGAGCTATTATCAACTGGAATCAATCCAAAAATGGTTTAATTTTATAGAACAAAATCTCCTCCCATTCAAAAAGCTACAATTTGAATAAATTTCTTGCGAAACTAACGATTTATATGAACGAAACTCAGCTCTAGTTGACAAACGTTAATAAATAGTTTGACCAGCTCTCGAATTAGAATCAAGAAACCGAGAGTTTTTAATAGCGGAGCCATGAAATCAAATTTATTAATTAAATGTTGAATACGTAGGAAAATAAGAGAGGATGTATGGCCCCACCTTAACTAGTTTATCTTTTGTAAACATGTGATACTTATTGGTGAAGCGTCATGCGTGTTTCTTAATATTTATGATAAAACTTTAGCTGCTGTCTCGTATTGTGTCGTTGCGTTATTTCAAAGAGATAACAGGTATTCTATAAAAGACACAAACGCGATAGCCTCGCTTATCTTTTTACATACTGTTTTTGGATAAAGCCCAACATGTTTCAACGCCTTCTCAAGTCGTTTATACAAACTGTTCGGAAATACCGGATCACGAATTTCAGCTCTATGTTACAAATTGTGATGTAAAATTAAAGCTTACTTATGACAGTAACCATTTTGTCTGGATATTTCACCGGTTAATTAATCGGCTCTTAATGAAGAAGAATGAATGAAGAATATTTTAGTTCTAATTTTTACTCAGAAGAAAACTTCTGAACAATAACGTAGAATAAAGTTGTGGCTAATTGCGCTAAAATGCACAGAAGCCAAAAACATGGATTTAAAAAAAAATTAATCGACTAAACAAAATGGCGACTTTCGGTTTTCTTTCTCAGAACAACAAAAAACAAAACAATACAGCAGTTTTCAACATTGAAATCGAAAAAATTAATTAAATAATGTATTTATATAATTTATATATCGGATATAAAATTAAAATTAAAATCTCATCCAGGATTTGCAATCATGCTCAAAACTTTCTGCGCAGCCTTGTATAGTAATAATAACCGCGGGTATTTAATTAATAAATTAGGACAGTTATTTAAACGGATATTTGATCGGTTAATTAATTGGTTATTTAGTATAATGTCGGTTGTCTGTATAATTAATAGAAGATTTTTGTAAATTTCAGGTTTCCTGAGTACACTGTCGTGCGAGTCGAGTGTGTTAATACTTTCCCTAGTAACCTGGGACCGATTGGTGAGCGTGACTCAACCACTAGCGCGTCATCAACCATCAACGAAAGGTGCCATTCTTCATTTGGTGGCTCTGTGGCTCATTGCGGCTATTGTGGCTCTTGCGCCACTCTCCGGACTTGCAGAACATTACTTTGGAGACGAGTTTTATGGCAGCAATGGCGTCTGTCTGTCTTTACATATTCACGATCCGTTTGCTAAGGTCAGTTTTTTTTCTCTCTTATCAAAGACATATATTATATAACATAAATAAAATAATTATATAACATAAATAACATAAATATCTCTTTTAGCTTAGAAGCTAGTAATTTTCAGTTTTGTTACGAATCAATGTTTTTTTGTTATTTTAAAAGAGTTGAATTATTCACCTTGTAGAAACATATTTTTTTTATCTCCGAGTCAGCCCACTTTAAACAATTACTTTAAAAAAATTGCTAATTATAACTTACAAAACTCTTTTAATGTTACTTTCAGACGACAGGCTTTGTTAATCATTTTGAAATGACTTTTTTGTTAATAATTTTGAAATTACTTTTTGCGAGAAAGGTTTTCATATTTTTATTTTATTATATAAATTATTTTGTGTCCGCAACTATAATCATAACACCAAAAAGTACAAAAACATGTCCTGTTGTAAGTCGTAACTCATTTAAATAAGTACGTACCTACTTTGCCGCTTACATATTTAATATATTTTATTTCAACTTTAATTCTGAATACTTAAAATTTTAAGTTCCATTTAAAATTTCCCACGCATAATTCCAACGTATTTTAAAATACAAATGTCTGAAATACACTTAACCCAACCATTTCTAGTTTATTTTGAAGCAATAAAATCAAAGATTCAATAAGATTTTTCATAAAAATTAGAAATTTCCGAAAAGTGAATAAATGCATTTTACATGCACACACCCCCAATTGTGCTCGTAAGATAGGGTGAAAAATGGGTCATATTAAACAGCTGGTAAATAGTTACCTTCAGCCATTAAAGTCTGACTTCTAAGCGAAGTAGGCCGTGCCTTTACAAACAACGTTACCACCTTCTGTTGTTAATTAATTCACTTATTCCAATCACAATTTACTGAAAAGCTTCAACTTCGTCTTCATTCAGTATATTTTAAATTATATTAATTATCAATTTATAATCATTTTCAAGTATAGGAAACGATCAAACAAAAGCACCTATATAGACAAAGATGGCCAACACAATTAAACAAAGTACTCTCATCACGATTTGTGCGAGTCAATTGTAACATTTTAATTTTCGGTATCTAAACGATTACAATTATTATGGAGCTGTTGAACAATTTGTTTGATGTCATATAATTAGAGAACTTTGTTTGCACACGCACTTCCGTCATTACAAATTCCCTGTCTTCTTCTCCCGCTTATCTTAATGCTCCAGTTTGGAATGGCAAATGTCTTAATTACCGAAACACGCACACACTAACATACGGACCTAACTAAAACATTGCACAAGGTATAAATGGATGATGGCGTAATCATGGAGGTACAAGATGCAAGGAGGAAACTTTCTCGCGTTACGTTCAAGGTCAAGTGCAATACTCAAATAACTTGTGATTAGCGGAGATAACAATTAGCCGTATTCTACTATTTTTGTTCGAATCACTGTTCTTACCTAACCACAGTGATTACAAAATTTATAAACACTGTCTGTAATCACTAATGTTTAATGTGCTATTCTGGTAAACAAGTGATTATGCGAGTGTTTACAAATCTTTTTTGTCACTCGTTTTCAAAAAAACGCACTTATAAAGAGTTGTCTGAATTTAATTACAAGTCTATTTTTGTGCGGTTACCACGGTTATATACTTTTGAATTTTGTGTTAGTTGTCAAATGCTGAAAATAATTAGTGTATTTGCCATATGGCAACATACACTATTGGCGTCGGTCGGATGGCGGGACCTAGGGGTCGGACCAAAATTTCTCGACGTTTCATAACCTCCTAAACACTTTGGCACCATTTTTAAAAATGTTTATATATATATGTATGTATATATTTATATATATATTTATATATATATATATATATATATATATATATATATATATATATATATATATATTTATATATATATATATATATATATTATATATATATATATATATATATATATATATATATATATATATATATATATATATATATATATATGTGTACGCGCGATAACTTTCGAAAGAGTTAATTGATTTCAACGAAATTTGGACCACGTGTTGAAATCCATCACCGCAAGAAGCCTATTTAAAATGGGCCTAATCGGGCTATTTTAAGGGTAGTTTTTAGGGGTTGAAAAATGTTTTTGGGCCCCAAAATACCGAAAAAATTCTCCGAATCGTTTCAAAATTGAAATTTAACCCTTTGGTAGTAATTAAAAAGTGTCCCCAAAATTTTAATAAAATCGGCCCGACAGGACCGGATTTACAAATTTTATGAAAACACTAGTTTGCAGATAGTGACTTATTTATTGAAGGGTGTATTTAATTCAATGTAGACGTTAAATTGATAATAATATTACAATTAAGAAAAAAAATGTTATTTTAAGGGGTGTATTAAGGGGTTAAATTTTTTATTTTGCCCAAAAACAAACTTAATTTCACATAATAAAAGTATAAAACCACACGGCCCTATACAAACAAATACACTATATTGTCGGCAGGGTTTTGGCACTGCGACCCGGGTTTTTTTAATTATTATTAATAATAATTATTATTATGGATAATAAAATCATAAAAAGGCGACAAAAAAAGTATCATCTAATCAGTACAAATTTGATTTTATTGACGCTAATAAAAATATGTTGAGTGGAAAACTATCACCAACCGAATCCACAATTGTGGATAAAAAATGGGAAAAAATAGTACTTATACTGAATTCCAATTCGAATTTTGGATCAATAAAAAACGTAAAAGAATAATAAAAAAATGTATAACGCGTGTACGTTATAATATAATTATATTATTAACCTGTTTTCATTCTCAATTAACCCCAAAATAAGTAAGTGAAATATTACGCCGTCAATTTTAATTAATAAACACCCAAAGTGTCAGCTTAACAACACCAATTTACAAGTTACAATTTATCCACTCTTAAAAACACGTCACATGATCATTTTAACCACTTGTGGCAGTCACTTTGATTAGCAGAATTAGAAACAAACAAAAGTGGTTACCCAGAGTGTTTATGTTGCTAAACACTTGGTAATCACCGTTATTATCATTAGTAGAATAACCCTGAATAACATCTATTTAATAACTCTTAGCGATAAAAATTGTTTCAAAAATAAATTATCAGATTAAAATGTATCAATTGTATCGTTTTTTTAAGGCCACCGACAGCTAAGATTATTTAGGCATAGCACCAATTCACATTTTCAATATATTATCTTTTAATAATAAATTAAAAATCACCTGGGACTAGAAAACTGAGACCTGGGGATTTGCAATGAGTTCAGAAGTGAGGGGCAGGCGAGATGCGAATATTAGTCCTTCACGTATACAAAAATTGTTCTATTATCACCAAAATAACGAGCAAGATTTATTGCTTGCTTGCGTGTCTCTTGTTGAGCACCTCCGTGAAATCTGAATAAGTATAATATTAAATAATATTTCTGCGACTGTTGACACATTGTCAATTAGCATATAGATTCAATTGTTGCGCGAGTTCTATGAGTTTATATTGTACATATATATTTCGTGATTATTATGTTCTAAAGGCGTCGCCACGTTCTCTGCATTATATAATATATGAAAGAACAAGTTTGTCTTCGTTTATTTAATAAATTTAACATTCGACTGCCGTCAAAACCCTCAGGCTGATTTTCACTGAAGGTAATCGAAACCGATGCTTCAGTCGAACTAATTTAAGTTCTGTTAATTTAACACTTAAATTTGTTACTTTTCCTTAATTCAAATTACAAAAACCCGTTTTAATATTCTTTAATAATTTTGTATAACAAAAAGTTTGTGTGTCAGAAGCCATAAAATTCTGTAATCAACTCACATCTTTTAGAAACAAAACTTTTAAGAACAATGCCAAAACTTAAACTTATTTTAAACAAACTTCGACAATAATAAATATTTCGAAATTTTAGAAGCAAATTATATTAATGTGTGACGCCCAAATAAAATAATAAATATTTCACTGTAGAAACGTTGAGGTGCTAGAATAACAAAAATATTTATAAGTTTTTTTTTATTTTTTAACGGGAAATTGGACAATTCAATTTTAATATAGTAAACTAAATTAAAAAATTTGTGACGTTTCGTTAAATCTTTTTAACTTCTTCGGGCAAAACTTTAACTAGTTAACCATAGCTTTAATAAAATTTAGATATTTAACAATACATATATTTATTTCAATAAAAATATGTATTGTTAAATATCTAAATTTTATTAAAGTTATGGTTAACTAGTTAAAGTTTTGCCCGAAGAAGTTAAAAAGATTTAACGAAACGTCGCAAATTTTTTAATTTAGTTTACTATATTAAAATTGAATTGTCCAATTTCCTGTTAAATAATATAAAAAAAACTTATTAATTATAATGGACGTGAACAATATTGAGAATTATTCTTATTATTATTATTTTCACATCCGCATCCGCATCTGCAGATGTAGGCGTCAGGAAATCTACATCCGTATCTGCAGATGTCAGTAAAGACCACATAGTCTGTAAAATATCTGATTGAAATTCTTAGTTCGAAATCCGACAGTGCGATTACAGAAATGTAATTTAATTTTTCTTTGGCTCATTTCACCATGTGTAAGAAAGTTTCGTTTAAAAAATACTTTTTCTTACATTTAAAATATTTTTATGCTCGGAGATGACTAAAATTGTGTAAAGCATAATGAAAGTGTTAATTTGATTTATTTTTAGAACACGAAAAGCAAAGGTGACGTGATTTAATTATATTACGTGTGAATTTTTAAAAACAGCTGACAACCGAGATAATTATTCAGACAGCTTTTCAATGTATGAGACTTTTTAAATACATTCAAAACAAAATAAAATAAATTTATATTCAAGTGAAATATTTTGTACCGTTAAAAACATTTTTGTTCGTTTCATATTATTTGCTCTCATGTAAACATAATAACAGTGAAATTCCTATTTAAAAAAAACCTTTCAAAATTATAAATTTTTATTAAATATATAAATCATATTTGCATTGCCAAACCAGCGAATACAAAAATATTCTGTTCATTAACATAATATAAAATATGGCCCTACACTCTATTGCATATTTCTTGAACTTATTTAGCCACATATACCCCGCCGCTATTCAAATTCAGCGAGTCTAGTATTCTCACCACTACACTACATCGCTCGGTTAACCAAAAAAAAAAAAAAAAAATACATGCTACACTATTTCTGCTTAAGGTTAATTATTCGAGTTAAGGTTGGCAACACTGAGGAAGCGGAAAAGGAAACGTCGACATGTTTACCAACTAATAAACTAGTTAGAACAGAGGTATATACGTGGTATAACCAGCAATCCCAAATTACTGGATTACAAAATTAATGGCATGCGTATTGAGACCTCGGGCTAATTTAATGTCTCTAATTTCAATTTATAACTCTTGCCCTCTTCGTCAATAACTTTATCTTCAGTACGGTGGAAGTACTGGTCACATATGGTGGAGGGACGGGTCACACATGGTGGAATCTTTCGTTCAATATTATGACGTATGAATTAAAACGAAACTTTATCTTCGAAAATGTAAAAAAAAACTAATTTTCCGCATGACGGCTGTGGCATTCGTGTGTCTGTCCTTTGAATGTTTAAGTAAAAACTTCGAGCCTGTTAATTTTTATGTAAACAGAATAAGCGTTTTCTAACAAATTCCGCTGAAATTTTCCATATTTTTAAAATTTATTTTGAAACGGAAGTCATGATTCACGTAGCCGATTTTTGAAAAGAAATATTGAGAAATTATCTCTTTTTACAAAAAAAAATAAAGTTGCGTAATAACGAGAGATTTCGGTTCGTTACATTTATGAATAGTTAGAACACATTTAGCAACATTCTGCTATTTGTGTTCTAATCACTGTTTTTGCGTTACCACAGTGACTACAAAATTTATAAGCACTGTTTGTAATCACTAATATTTAATATACTATTTAGGCAATCACTTTGCTTAACAGAATAAAAAACAAACAGACTTGATTAGCCCTCAGTGCTTATTTTGCTAAGTACTTGGTAATCAACGTGATTATCGCCCGAAGAATAGGCCTGATTATTTAAATTTAAGAGATTTCATTGTATATTAATTTCGAGGACACTTTTGGCATCCTTATAAATGTACACCACGTTTCAGACAACATTTTCTAGCTGTATTTTTCAACACATAGAACAGACTTAATAATTAAAATTTGTAAAAGAAAAGAATAAGACTAAGACTGCATACGAAAATGTGAATTTAATTCTTTTACAAACAGTGAAAGTACTAAACGAGAGAGTTTTCCCGTCTTTCAGTGTCAATGAAAAAACAACAATGCTGTAAAAACGGCATTAGGGAAAACTTTTTAGTAGCTTTTCTTTTATACTTCAAGACAAGTTACTTCTTATATTTTCTAGACTTTTCACGCATCTTTTTTTCCTAAGAATAAAAGTAGGTACCGCGGTCAGTTTGTAATAGCACAAAGCCTGACAAAGGCAGTAACCTGGGTCTAATACTAGGTTATATTTTTGGTTTCGGTATTATTAGTGTATTTGCCATATGGCAACATACACTATTGGCGTCGGTCGGATGGCGGGACCTAGGGGTCGGACCAAAATTTCTCGACGTTTCATAACCTCCTAAACACTTTGGCACCATTTTTAAAAATGTTTATATATATATATATATATATATATTTATATACGTATATATATATATATATATATATATATATATATATATATATATATATATATATATATATGTGTACGCGCGATAACTTTCGAAAGAGTTAATTGATTTCAACGAAATTCGGGCCACATGTTGAAATCCATCACCGCAAGAAGCCTATTTAAAATGGGCCTAATCGGGCTATTTTAAGGGTAGTTTTTAGGGGTTGTAAACTGTTTTTGGGCCCCAAAATACCGAAAAAATTCTCCGAATCGTTTCAAAATTGAAATTTAACCCTTTGGTAGTGATTAAAAAGTTTCCCCATAATTTTAATAAAATCGGCCCGACAGGACCGGATTTACAAATTTTATGAAAACACTAGTTTGCAGATAGTGACTTATTTATTGAAGGGTGTATTTAATTTGGTGTAGACGTTAGATTGATAATAATATTACAATTAAGAAAAAAATGTTATTTTAAGGGGTGTATTAAGGGGTTAAATTTTTTATTTTGCCCAAAAACAAACTTAATTTCACATAATAAAAGTATAAAACCACACGGCCCTATACAAGCAAATACACTATATTGTCGGCAGGGTTTTGGCACTGCGACCCGGGTTTTTTATTTTAATAATAAATCTAATTATACTTTAACAAGTTCTCAGAAATTCCACATTAATGATACCTTACAAACTCGGTTCTTTTCAATGGTTGTTACTTTTCACCATACCAAGTTCAATAATATCAATTTAGGTCAAAATAAAAATAAAAAAAAACTACAAACAAATTTAATGTCCCCATTTACAATTTATTAAAGGAAATGAAGAAAAATTTCTATTATATTTGTTATTTTCTAACTTCCTTTATCTTAAAACGTTTATTTATATATTTGATTTTTAAATTCTTTTCACAGTTGACATTTTTTGACGTAATAGAATTCATTCGTTTTGAGAAATGTATTTGATTCGCTTTTGTTTCCTTTATGATACATTTTTGATAAAGATTTTTATTTTTAACATCTTACAAAGAGCTTCGATATTACGGTAAACTGATTTCAGACACAGAAAAACGATACTGAAAGTAGGTTAAACCAATTTTCTTGCGCTATCATTTTTGTTGTTCGTAAATGTGCCGATAAAATAGTTCACCAGTGAATCGTTTTGAAAATAGTTTTATAAAAATGCACTTTGAAATTATACGTTGCTAGTACTGTGTTATTTTCTATGTCGCAAATAAATAAAATCGACATCATTTGTACAAAATTATATTCCAAATCATCCGGTATATATTTTAGCATACAGGATGTTCCAGATATTCCCCAGGCTTTCCGAAAAAATATATATTCCTGTATATTCGTAAAGGACATGAAAAAATAGTTAATTTCACTCTATAATAAATGTATATTTATATATCTGACAATTCAGGCTCGGTCGTACTGGAATATTTTTGGATGTTTTAGGAAAACTAGACATCCTTTACTGTCTCTGCTGCTCAGATTGTTTTAATGGTTTAATGGTCTTAGTTTGCGCTCTAGTGCGAAATGTGTCATTTTACTATTGCTAAATAGGCATGAAAAGCAGCTATTTTATAGGAGATCGTGCAAAAATGTATTTATAATTATGTGAAAATCGGGCTTTTTTATTAGAGGTGCGTGCAAAAAGTGCAACATGTATCTCCAACGTAATGATATTGTGACACGTTATAGCATATTATTATATTACAGCTCGTACATATTAAACTTCATTAAATTTTAGATACATACCTAAGCTATACTATTGTTTTATATTTCAAAATTCTTATTTCAAAAAAAATTGTATAAAAATTAAATAGGGAAGCAACAATCGTTTCAAGAGAATGCAATGATCAAACACTTCACCCATACAAAAAATAATAAAAATGTCACTAAATTGGGAGAAAAAATATACGGTTATGAAAACATCTTACATTATTTAAAATAAAAGTTACTGTGACACCAACGATCGTAATACCTACTACCCGCCTTGTCTTTCTATGCATATGAAATTGTAATGAAAAGACAAACGTGCTTATGTCAAATATAAGGTAAAAGATGAACCCATCAGAAACATTTCATACAATAAATGTTGCCAAGTCCTGCGTTGGTATTCCATTAACCCTTCAAATCCCATGTCCAAGTTACTTAAGATTTTTGGTTTCTTTTTAAATAAAATACCTCATATACATTTGGTTATGACAAGAAAAAATATAAATAAAAAATAAACTACCCTACCTACAGGCGACACTGGGCGTTGTGAAATTAGAACTTTGAAGCAGACACCGATTGTTTCTTATTGTTACGGTAAGAATAAAACGTTAGAATTTATAATGATATTTATTTATATTTAGATATATCAGTTTCTTTATAATAAATATAGTTTATCTGAAAGAAATAAAACACTTATCTATTCTAATATCATAAAGCTGAAGAGTTTGTTTGTTTGTTTGGTTGTTTGAGCGCGGTAATCTCAGGAAATACTGGTTTGAATTGAAAAATTATTTTTTTGTTGGATAGTCCATTTATCGAGGAAGGCTATAGGCTACATAATATCAAGCTACGGCCAGTAGGAACGGAGCATCAATGAAAAATGTTGCAAAAACGGGAAAAATTATTCCTTTTGAGAGCTTTCGTTGCGGCATAAACAGTTATTATAATGCCCAGTGTCACCCGTAGGTGACACGGCATATTTCCAACGTCGTAAAAAACGTGTTCAAAGTTATTTTTACCAATAAAAAAATTTGTGAAATAGCTTATTTATTTATTTATTACATGCAATAAGCAAAATAACAATAGTTACGGTTTAGGCATTTTTATTTCACTTTTTATCGCAAGAGATGACACAAACACAGACTGCTCGAATTTCGCGCGAAACGTCTGATTATATTTGACAGATGACATTTGGCTAGTGTTGTTAGAAAAAAAATATTAATACTTTTACTTATTGGATTTGCAACAATGGTAGTGGAATTAAATAATAAAATCTCCGTGTGGTAGAAAAAAAAATATTAAACTTCTGTCACCTATAAGTGACACTGGGAATTGAAGGGTTAAAAACATAAATATCAAAAAAGCCCTTAGTCGGTACAAAAAGAATTGAGATCTAAAAAGATGTCAAGATTTCACATACAAGTCGTGAGGTGAACGAGTGACGAAATCAAAAAAAATTGCGTATTAATAAAATCTAAAGTAGCACGACAATAAAAATGAATCTTGCCACGTTATGTAAGCTTGATAAGTTCATCCTATCTCGAAAAGTTGAGATCCGAAATGACATCCTGGCCGTAAGTAACGAGGGTTCAAAAATACGCCGAATTGCTTCGATAAAAGGTTGTTAGTATTCAACTTGGTGGGTTCACGACCGTGTACCCAAATAAATCATAGTTGATGATCCAGTTCTCTTTTGTTAAATGCAATGAAAATAGGAAGATATTTTGTTTTATTTTTAGTTATATCGTCGTTAATGAACTTTGTTGTCGAGCATCTATAATCTACAATCCAAAGATAGAGTTGAAAATATCAGTCTGAAAATATCAAAAAATATCTAATAAGAGTCATCCATATTGGTATTACTCAGGTCCATATAAATTATAAATTATAAATTGTAACAATGTGAAAATTTAATCTACATTAAAAAAAAAAAATTTGTTGGTCTGATCAAATTTATCTAATAAGATGTTTTAAAATGCAGTTTGATTTATATATCGTTTAAACCTTTTTAAGCAACGTTACATAAAATAAAGGCAAGATATAGAAAGAAAAAAATACAAAATATTTGACATAAGCCGTTTTGTTTTTTGGCGACAGATACCATTTCACGAGAACGCCATCTTCCATATTCTGACAAATTGTGATAGTTTAAAGTTTGACTTTCTTTTAAAGTGTGAATAATTTCAAAGGGAATATGAGAGACATCGGATATTGCAGAAACAATATTTTTACCATGTAAAAAATACTGAAGAAAGCGAGTTGATCAGTGGCATTACCTACTATTTTTTCATATTTTCTCGAATCAATAATTTTAAATTTTAGATGCTCAACAACTAGATTCATAAAGTCTATTTAATATCTTCTGTATTCGTAATAAAGACCGTACCAAAATATTTACCTTTGTGTATTTGTCAGAGTAAAGACCATTCTGTTCAAATAAAAAAAAAATACTTTTGTGCTGTAATTTTCACGAATACAAATTATCAAAATGTGTTTCTTGACTAATTAAACAATTTCTAGTACGAATCGCTTGCTCTAGGCAGTGACTCATACACTTATACAATATAATATAAGCGGCACCGTTTTTATGCGTGATACGAATATCCTTACCATCGTTTAATGCTTCTCCTCTCCATTAAGCGAACTGTACTATCGATGAGTCACTCGCTACTATTTCAAGACCACAGTTTAATAGGTAATACCTCTAGTAAAAAATTAGTTTTATTTCGCACAAAGCTTAGACCAATATAATGGCCACCAAATGAATTTCAAAAATGGTGTAGGTACGGGTAGATGTGGTCGGAGAACGGGTCATTATTCAGTGTTAGGCCGCACTTCCATCACACTCGAATTCAAAGCTACCGTGACGATATTCAAAAGAAAACAACTTGTAAGCAATAGCTTAAAAGATGCTTGACTCAGTATCTCTGATGGAACTTATTTTTATAAACACATCGAAAGAACGTAACGTCACGGTGGAGTGGCAGTCGCATAGGTGTATGAATAATAACTAGAGTCTGACGCCTCGGGCGAGATTTTCAACCGTACCGAATTTTTTTATCCAATGACAGAATTTTGTATTTTTTTAAATTTGGCTTATTATATACGAGAGCTCTTTGTGGAACTGAGAAAATAGCAAAAAACTGAATTGATCATAACGTCATGATAGAGTTTCTGATTGTACATTTTTTTATTTGCGATTCGAAAAAATCTAGCGCCTAGCGCCCTAGGCAATCGTCAGCCTCGTAATATATTTCTTAACTATTTTTATCACTTTTTTGTAAACTTCGTACTTGAACAAAACACATGAAATCGTAAATAAGAGAATTTCGTAATTTGTTTCAATAATTAGTTTAGTTTAAAATTAAGAAATTTTATTACACTAGCAGATGTGAACTAAAATAACAGTGCAGTTAATTAGAACAATTTTAATTTAATGTGGTTATTTAAAATCAAAGATGCGCAAGAAACCACACAGAATTAGTTTGAAAACAAATAAAGGAGAGAAAGACAGAGAACGAAGAAAACTTACCGTGTATTCTCATTAAGGAGACTAGTGATTTAACGCCTATAGCAGACGTGATCAAACTACGACTGAATCCGGCCCACAGAACCTTTTCGTATGTTCTGCAGAATCAATTCATCTGGCCTATGAAGTCGTTTCATCTGACTCACGGAATCTATTCATCTATTCTCTATCTCACTCTCTCAATAAATATTTTTTTCATTTATTCCTTCAAATCTTATCGTCTATTCCGTTCGCATTCCGCAATTGCTGTAACATAAAAATTAACAGGATGAGGCTGCTCGCAGAAAAAAAATACCAGCTAAATAAAGGTTAATAATAATAATAATAATGCGTTTAACGTCCGTTTCTCGACTTTATGTCATAACAGACGCCATTCGCACCATTACTATTTTCCATCTACCACACTTCCCGTTATTTTTCTACATATTTAAAACTTTAACCATCGTAATAGCAATGGGCGAATGAAGGAATTACAGGAAATTAGGATAAGGTAGCTAATTTTAAACTAGGAGTTTGATAGGTAATCGGCCATGACCTCAAATAAGGAACCATCTCGATATTTATCTGGAATTAATTGAGGGAAACCATGGAAAACCTCAATCAAGATGGCCGGTACAGGAATTACCGTTTCTCGGCGAGAGGCAGTAGGAAAAAGTCCTAGCCACATCTGCCCCCGCCGGGATTCGAACCCGGACCTCCCGAATGCGAGTTTAGTGCTGTCACCGCTACTCTACCTAGCTCGGTCTACCAACTGAATAAAGGTTAGCAACAGAATAGAAGTAACAACCATGTTTACATCCACGTAGCGTACCTATATTTGTGCTAATCTCACCCCAGTCCTTTTATTATATAAATTATTTGCGTACATATTAAGAATTAGTTTTAAATCACGCCAAAGAAGTATAACTTACAATGCATGTACATAAATAAACTTTTATCGACGAAGCATTTGCCAATTAACGGTGTATTTCGTAAATCGAAACAAGTTACACATGCCTAGGTCTCACACATATGACGTTCTGGTAGAAATGTTCTGATAAAATGTTCTTTCGATACAGAGGTACTAAATATATAAACAAAACTAAAATGTCATTGAAATTTAATGTAAAGCTTAAAAGGCTTATAAACAAAAACAACTAAGAGAAAAACGAAACACAAATATCAATTATTATGAAAATACGTTTATATAAAAATAAAAGAATAGTAACTTCGTACCACAACAGATTTATTCAGTGGATGTACATTTCGAGAGCTAAGCTCCCATCTTCAGCAAAACACTAAACTGCTCTCGAAATGTACATCCTCTAAATAAATCTGTTGTGGTAAGAAGTTACTATTCTTTTATTTTTATTGTTCCAACCACAGTGCTCTTAATATTTATAAAAATACGTTTAGCTATTAAAAAAAGAATATGTCGTGGTACACACGACTGAAACGAAACTTCTTACGTGTGAATAATTTAAATTTACTTTTGTGGGTCATTTTATTCTATTGTGCATTTATCTAAAATTTATTTTTGACAGTAGATAATATATTACATTTCAATAGCTTCGTCGCCAATAATTTGTGTCAATGTTTTCCTGTCAGTTATTTTACCTCACAAATCGACGCGTTGTCACATCAAAAGTTCAAAAATAAATGGTAACCGTTTCTACGGCAATTTTTAATTAATCTGTAAAAAATAGATAGACAGCTCTGCTAGTAAAAAACGAACCTAAAACTTGGATTACGAAGGTTTTTACTTAGAATTTCATAAGTTTAGACAACAGTGTTGCGTTGTGAGCCAATGTTTAATAAACCTCTTCTCATAACGACATACATTTAAGCGCAAATACTTAGGTCGGCGGGCCAAGGTTAAAATTATCATTGTAATTTAAGTGAATTATATTGCTGAACCAACACGTCCAGAAGAGAGAATGAACTTTGTACTACACCAGTAGGTGGTGTCGAGACACAGAAAATGATTTCAGAAGCAACACCCACCGTTAGATATTGGAATATTCCGCTCGGTTTCAAGTAAAGATGGGATACTTCGAGTGAAAGTTGTCGAACAGTTCGATTATTCAAATATCTCGTAGTATCCCGAGAAGCTATTCGAATAATGTTTACACCTACGAGTTACGACTTATAAGTAACTACATCCTCCAGTAATAAATTATTATACTTCGTTCTTTCTTTACTCTTTAAAACACTGCATTTCCGCGTTTAACATATGATTACTTAGTCCAGTGATTCTTAACCTGGGTTCGATCGAACACCAGGGGTTCGGTGAGTCAGTCTCGTGGATTCGGCGGAGCTCAAGACACACACCCGACTCATATGATTCGTGATGACACGCCCCGCTGGTCCATCATTTTGAATAAATCATATTTTATTTTTAAAATTAGGAAGGGTTCAGTGAATTCGCATAATATGAAACTGGTGGGGTTCAGTACCTCTAAAAAGGTTAAGAACCACTGACCTAGTCTTTTTTATCTGCACAGTATGCAAATGTCATAATCGAAAAATCATTCGCTATAATAATCATATCGAAGTTTTAACTCGACTCCTAACCACTTTTTATGTCTTTTATCTGCATCTATAGTATGAAACACTGTATATAGGTGACTCTCTCATGATTGACAATTGAAGCAAAGTCTATTTGAGAGTTGAAACATTCATTCATTTACGCAACTACCAATTATTATGAAGCTGAAAGTATAATTTTGAATAAATCATTCGATTATAATAATCATTCGAACGGTAACCTTTCGATTATCAAAATCATTCGATAGATTATTCCCAATGCTATTAATAATGTGCTTGGTTTCAAGTATCAATTACTTATATATCTCTTGGGTACATATTTAATACATCGTCAAAGATATTTGTGCTGTATTAACGCTTTTCGCACCAAAGCTGAGTTTTGCCCATACACATAATTATATCTGTATTAATTTACCAAGAAATTGGTGCAAATTATAACCTTTTGAAAAGGAGAGATTCTGTTCTATAAAATGGAACCATTTTTAAATTAATTCAGGTTCATAATAACTCCTAAAAATGTAATTGAAAATCATGAACAGTTGTCGGTTAGTATGTACGTACGTCAGGGTTATACAGGCCGCATTTCCTTACGGATTGCCTATAGTTTTGGTCACTTCCACTTCTGTATATTCTCTTCTGTGGTTGAAGTGGTCTTGTTTAAGGATAATATAATAGGCGCCTTGTACCTAAATTAATCTAATACTTAACTATGTGATAAATAATGAAACTTCTGCAATTTATGTGGGAACGTTTTAAATGCTCTATTATTAATGTGATTGTTTAAACTTTTCAACAGATTTGCATATTATGTGTGGATTAGCGGACAATGAATTGTTAAATATTACAGCTATTAAACGAAGCTGTATATTTAGTAAATTGTAAATTATAGATGCTCAACAACTGAGGTTATTAACGTTGTACATTCCGATTTGCTCTGTAAAATGAAGCTCATTTAGAAATCGCGTCACGGAATGTTACGGTTATATGACATCGCCAATAAAAAATAAACAGAAATCGTAACTTTGTCTATAGTAAATCATTTTCCATGTATAGTTTGTAAGATATCGAATCAGCAATAAAACGGCGTGTTGTGAAGGTTCATAAATTATTTAAATTATAAATTATATTTATTCCGTAGTTCAAAACAACTGAATTCTTTGGTTTTTCAATACAGACTCGTTTGACATTGTACATCAGTTAAAATGTATTATTTTAACTTGTGTAATCATTACATAAAAAGTACTTGAAATTTAAATCATTAAATACTGCGTAATCATTTCTGGGTTGTTGAAACTCAACAGCAGAACAACTGATCAGAGATCTTACCCAGACAGAAAGAGAGCGCATGTGCCTTGTGAATATATTACTCATTTTTTTTTTTATTGTTATAATATATATACTAATTGTATATTCTTTTGACAAATATCTGCTGCTTGTTTGTATAATATTAAAAAAATATTCATTTGTTTGGTTGGTACTAAGATAATAAAGATAATATATAAAAAAAACCCGGGTCGCAGTGCCAAAACCCTGCCGACAATATAGTGTATTTGCTTATACAGGCAGTGTGGCTTTATTTTGCGAGCTTAAGTTGGTTTTTGGGCAAAATAAAAAAAATTACTCCTTAATACACCCCTTAAAATAACATTTTTTTTCTTAATTGCAATATTATTATAAATCGAACCTCTATACCAAATTATATACAACTTTCAGTAAATAATTCACTATTTGTAAACTAGTGTTTTCATAAAATTTGTAAGTCCGGTCGTGTCGGGCCGATTTTCTTTAAATTTTAGGGACACCTTTTAATTACTACTAAAGGGTCGAATGTCAATTTTGAAACGATTCTGAGAATGTTTTCGGTATTTTGGGGCCCAAAAACATTTTTCAACCCCTAAAAACTACCCTTAAAATACCCCGATGACGCCCATTTTAAATAGGCTTCTTGCGGTGATGGATTTCAATACGTGGAGCAAATTTCGTTAAAATCAATTAACTCTTTCGAAAGTTATTCACCGCACACATATATATATATATATATATATATATATATATATATATATATATATATATATATATATATATACGTATATAAATAAATATATAAATATATATATATATATAAACATTTTCAAAAATGGTGCCAAAGTGTTTAGGAGGTTATGAAACGTCGAGAAATTTTGGTCCGACCCCTAGGTCCCGCCATCCGACCAATGCCAGTACTGTATGTTGCCTTATGGCAAATACACTAATAAGCACAGAACGCATCTCTCAGCTGCAAAAAAAAACAAAAAAGTCCATCTGCGTCAATAAGATACGTATGATAATATGTAGAAACATTAATGCCATCTCTCAGTGTAAAAATGAAATGTCAAAATGTGTTTGTATTCCTGTAAATAAGGTTTTATAGTAAATTGTCTGTCTCACAAACTCGGCGATCTCCCGATAGCCTTGATACATATTAATTAATGTAGATAGATAGATAGGTAGTTGTTGTGCAACCTAAAACTAAGCTATAATAAGCCTGGTTCACACGTGACACTGAATGCCTGATCGTGCGAAATTGCCGGGGCTTTAATGTCATACATCCAGTGTTCAACACGGTGTACAGTGTACACCCACATCCCACACTATCGTTTAGTGGATATACGTGTCCTTGTCAAATACGTGTATAAATATGAACCAAACTCAGGGGTGAATTTATGAATAAAACAAAACTTAACCCTCTACAATTATTGTTTCGCTACAAATGCGTTTTTATTGCTGTTTACGATTCGAATGATGCTTGACATTTGGTCTGTTCGCCGCGACTGCACTCGCGAAACTACACGGAAAACCGGCGAAATATTTATACGACCGACAAGACGCAGACCTATGAACAGTAATTTTGGGAATAGTCGAAAGACTGCTATTTTTTATGATCGAATCATTCATTCGAAATTATTTCTTAAGCTTATCTATTATAATTATAAGTGTGTCGGTAATATACTATATGTTTCAACACAATTCATTCATTCGATATGATTTGTATAACGAATATTCGATTATGAGACTTGAGAGTTAGTTGAAGGAAGATAAAAGTCTAAGTAATCATATTTTAACACGTTCAATGCGGCAGCAATTTTTGGTACTATAATATGTCGATTCTCACTTTAGCAGATTCCGGTATCCGGTAAATCCCCTAACAGCATAATTTTCTTTACAGTTCGTTACCAGATACTGACATCTGGTATACTAACACGTAGTATAGATCGCAACAATCACATAGGTATCTGTGATACCAATTTATCTTAGCAAATAACATTTTATCGTCCACGCAAGAACGACAAAATTTACAGTTTTCTGTGCCGTTGGAACGGAAAGTTACCTACCAGTCACATATGTAACTGGAAACGCAGTGAACGTGTTAAATACTGAGAAATGCAATTAGAGAAATAATTGCACGCAGAGTGAACCATAAGTATTATAAGTTCTAACTCATAGTCATTCGAATGATTTTTAATAGTCTCTTATTATTCCAGTAGTTCGACAATTTTCACTCGAAAACTCCTAAATCTTTGATGAACAAGGCAGAGTCCCATCCATGCCTGTCCTGATCGAATGTAACAACGATAACTAAATGATCTATACTATGATCAATTATGGTATTCGGTCAGTCACAAGTGCTAGTAAAACACGACTCATCGGATTATCATTGCTATTAACGCTGATTGGATATTTGCATACGGGCATACTCCTGTCAATTAATATGAGTTGAAACCCCAATCAGCTATAAAAATTTATAAAACCAAATCCACCTTATCGTTTCGGTTTGCGATCGACTTACGCAAAACAGTTCTAAAGATAGAAATTGGATTTTTCCTTTGTGAAGAGAATATGTGTTATGGAACCGGACTATAATAATATGAGAATTTGACTAACAAAACGCACGGTTGTGTCCCAAGAGTTCTGTATTGCCGACAGGCGCTTTGATAGATCAAAACCACGGTATAAGAAAGAATAGTATTATATCTCCCTCATAAAAAAGCGACTCTCTTATTGTGCTAGTATACGGAGAGCCCGCGGAGTAGTGCTGCGAGCTCAGCAGCATTGCTTGCTGTGTTAAATAAAAAGAGTAAAAAGATTAAATTCAATTTTTAAAGTATATTACGCAAAGCTAACGCATAGGCAAACCCGTCACACATCTCTTTTAACACAGCAAACATTGCTGGTGCGCTCACAGCGCTACTCCGCGAGCTCTCCGTGTAGATACACTACCATTCTTTCTTATACCGTAGTCAAAACTAGTTTATTACTTAGCAGCCTCGCCTAGTATAAACATTAAAGTGAACAGGTAAATGGTCAAAGATGAAGGCTTTTGTCTATATTGTGTTTGGAATTATGTGAATAACCGGATGACGTTTTTTTTTCTATTTCGAGAAACTATTCCGAACATCGAGGCGATGATACTTGAGTAAACTCGCAACGAAAACAAGCAATGTTATGAATTTATAATATCATTTCAGGGCTGGGAATACTCTGCAGCAATGTTCGTACTGGTAAACACGATTGCACTGTCGTTTATTTGCTACGCTTACACCCGAATGCTGCGCGAAATACGCTACAGCGGTGTGGCGTTGCGCAGTACTCAGGACTCTCAAGAACGCGCAGTCGCAAAACGTTTCGGTGTAATCGTATTCACCGACTGTCTATGCTGGGTCCCGATTATCGTCGTCAAGCTAGCCGCACTTTCCGGTAAGTTGATTTTTTAAAATATTTATCTATTTATATCCAAGGTTAATCGACACATTTTTTATTGAAACGGCGAAGAGCATTTTCATTTACTGCCATCTGGACTAGTACCGCAGTTATATTCCTTTCTCTATTACTTCCGTTGCGCTTTTTCCTTACCCTGTTCAATCATAATTGTTCCTACTGATCGCGCCTAAAAAAAACTAGTTTTATTTTGAAAGAAAAGTTACATCTAGAATATTGTTGGATCATCTCAAAGGTTTTGTAATTGGACGATTCTATTCTTATAGATAAATTTG
This sequence comes from Venustoraphidia nigricollis, assembly GCA_034508555.1. Lineage (NCBI taxonomy): Eukaryota > Metazoa > Arthropoda > Insecta > Raphidioptera > Raphidiidae > Venustoraphidia > Venustoraphidia nigricollis. The sequence continues at coordinate 711,962 of JAVRKA010000018.1, read as the reverse complement.
TTTTGCACAAATCAGAACTTTGTAGGACGCACTTTATATTGCTGTATTATTTGTTACATAATCTACGTAGCGTAGAAGCATTAATCAATTCTATGAGTAAATTTCCGGTGACACTTTCCTTTTTCAACTTAGTGCTCATAAATCTACTAGGCTATAATTAATTAGTCAATAAATTATTATTATTATTTACGTTAAATTAATTAGATCACACTAAAATGTGTTGTGCAAATGAATTGTATTTATGTTTTATTTGAGCAAATAAAGAATTGCATATTCAATTGTTTGAACGGCGGCCATTTTTAAACAAAATGGCAGATCAATATCAGACTTTCTTGACAGTAATGCGTTACGTAGAACAGGAGTTGTTAAAACAGGAAAGAAAATAAGAAAAAATCCGTTCCATAAGTACAGTAGTATAAAAATGAAATAATGTGTTTTAGTCGTGCGTATCTGCATTGAGTTTTCTAATCATTTAATTAGAATTAATTATAGAAAATTAGATAAAGTGTGCGCAATACTCCCTAATCACCTGGTGAAATGTCGAGTGATAATTGCTTCAAATCCTACTTGTGCTATTATTATAGCATCAAATGTGGATTCAGTTTAATGAAGCCTATTTACCTGCGGTTTGTCAGTTCAACGTACAACAGAACGACCGGATACGATAACCGACAGAAAACAAGCCAGTGAAGCGAAGTAAATTAGGCTGTGACTATGTGTGTCCAAAATGCAAAACTGCTTCTGTCAAATATTTCGTAACTTTACAATGGACAAGTGTAACGTAGATGCCAGCAGGTACATAATAACCTAACTTATGAGTAACATGGTAATAGTAGTTACATATTTCTAGTTTATTCTGGAGTATTAACATCAAGATTTTTTAAAGAAATTAGAGATTTTCGAAACGTGAGTAGATCCACACACACACACACACACACACACACACACACACACACGTCCAATTACTGCTTGTAAGATAGATATATGCAGGTAAAATTGGGATAAACAGTCATCTTAAAAACCACATTCAAATTCGTCACTAGTTCTACATTGACTTAATTTTATAATATTGGTAGGTATAGACATAATATATATATATATATATATATATATATATAGTATGAGCACTGTGGTTGAAACAATAACAATCAAAGAAAGCATAGTTACTTCTTACCACAACAGATTTATTCATTGAATGTACATTTCGAGAGCAAAGCTCCCATCTTCAGCAAACACAGTGTAGTGTTTGCTGAAGATGCATGGGAGCTTTGCTCTCGAAATGTACATTCAATGAATAAATCTGTTGTGGTAAGAAGTAACTATGCTTTCTTTGATTGTTATAGACATAATAATAATAATAATGCGTTTAACGTCCGTTTCTCGACTTTATGTCATAACAGACGCCATTCGCACCATTACTATTTTTTCATCTACCACTTCCCGTTATTTCTACATTTTTTTACAACTTCAACTAATGTAATAGCAATGAGCGAATGAAGGAATTATAGGAAATTAGGATAAGATAGGTAATTTTTGAACTAGGAGTTTGATAGGTAATCGGCCATGGCCTCAAATAAGGAACCATCTCGATATTTATCTGGAATTAATTGAGGGAAACCATGGAAAACCTCAATCAAGATGGCCGGTACAGGAATTACCGTTTCTCGACGAGAGGCAGTAGGAAAAAGTCCCAGCCACATCTGCCCCCGCCGGGATTCGAACCCGGTACCTCCCGAATGCGAGTCTAGTGCTATCACCACTACTCTACCCAGCTCGGTTAATTTTATAATATTGGTAGGTATAGACAAGTTTGTATGATGCGTCTGCAGATAATAATATTATTACTGCATTTCAAAACTTATATATCTATAGTTCAAAGCTGACTATGCAGTTTTCCAGTAATTCTGTTAAGTTGGTTAAGTGGCTTCATTCGATTCCGCTCGTATGATATTCACAACTTGATCAACTCACGGTATTTCGACTCGTGTATCTTGTTTCCGATATCTCCATGGATATATTGAGATTATTCTATGCTATGCTATGTTCAATTTAACTTGAAAATAATTTCTGGATTATTCGTAGTTCTCTATTTGAAATGCGAACGTGGATTCATGAAGCATCAATCAGGTTAATGAGTACTTGAAATATTTTGCACGCTTAATTTGTGTTCACCAGGGCCGTAATTAGTAGGTAATTAAAACCGAATTCTAAACGTGAAAATTTTAAATGTTGAAGAAATTTATAACTTCTGTTCTGGGCACCGTAGAACAGTAAAACGGGTACCGAATTCCTTAGTTACTTTTGAGGACCAATTTAGAAAGATTGCAAAATGACCTTGCGTATCAAAATTTGCTTATTCTGAACAGTGCACATTATTCCTTGTACATATACAAATAATGTAAACTAAATATTTCGTTCTTATATATATTTCCTTTTAATTGCACACAATAATTTAAAAAATAATTTCAGACGGCTCTGTTTAGGCGCCATATGATGACATCAAAGCTAAACCTGACCCAGCACATTTTTTCCGCATTGATAAAGAAAAATATGTCTATGGAAAGAAATGTATATATACCACTATTACCATTACAACTACCTCATGTTTTAATTATAAAGAACAAATTATTTCTGTAAAGTTTTGCTCGTACAAGAGGGTCGATATTTGTATATTTTTCATTTTATATGCTAATGTCCAAAATATTTAGTACCACAGCGTATAAATCACTGTAAAACTGCGAATTATTAATTTTCAATATTTAGGTACGCGTACACATTATTTGCTTTATATGAATAACAAATCCGCATATGCTGTAAATAATCCGTTTCTGTACTCATATTCGAAAATTTCGAAAATTCAAACGTTGATGTCAATTTCGATCAAATAGACATTTTAAACTGCTACTGTAATCAACTCTTCCTAAAAATAAGCCTTCTTAAGGCCCACACATCGGTTCGACACAATTGGCAGGTTTAGGATACATGAAATTTAAATGAGTTCCCATACACTAACTCGCCAACATACCACATCTGCCGTGCCAAGCCAATCCGATCCGATTCAGTAGGTGTGGAACTTAAGTAGTTTTATTTTTGAATTGCGAACTTCTGAATATATGAAAATGAGTACTCTATCGACTGATATCCAAAATAAAAGTATAAGATACTTTGATGTTCCGAAATTCTATGTTATTCACGCGAGTGGAGCTTTAGATAAACATTGGAAGAAGTTATAAACGTACCTAATACACTGCGAAAACATAAAAAAACAAAGAACAAACAAAACTTATGAAACCTTAATACACTGAAAAACTCGTTTGAAAACGAACACCAGACAGAAAAAGAATAATTGAAAAACCGTAAAAAGTTGCAGAAAGAAGCCATACACACTCAGTTATGTGAAACTCGATTTTTCAAGTATTCATGAAATTTAATATGTGTAGAAATATTATTTATTAGCTTATGTTAATGTTACTTTTAACAAGACCCTTTAATAGTAAAATGTAAAATTGGATAAAATAAAGAGTATTATTATTAGTGTATTTGCCATATGGCAACATACACTATTGGCGTCGGTCGGATGGCGGGACCTAGGGGTCGGACCAAAATTTCTCGACGTTTCATAACCTTCTAAACACTTTGGCACCATTTTTGAAAATGTTTATATATATGTATATATATATTTATATATATATATATATATATACGTATATATATATATATATATATACGTATATATATATATATACGTATATATATATATATATATATCCGTATATATATATATATATACGTATATATATATATACGTATATATATATTATGTGTACGGGCAATAACTTTCGAAAGAGTTAATTGATTTTAACGAAATTTGGTCCACGTGTTGAAATCCATCACCGCAAGAAGCCTATTGAAAATGGGCGTAATCGGGCCATTTTAAGGGTAGTTTTTAGGGGTTGAAAAATGTTTTTGGGACCTAAAATACCGAAAAAATTCTCAGAATCGTTTCATAATTGACATTTAACCCTTTAGTAGTATTTAAAAAGTGTCCCTAAAATTTTAATAAAATCGGTCTAACAGGACCGGACGTACAAATATTTTGAAAACACTAATTTGTAGATAGTGACTTATTTATTGAAGGGTGTATTTAATTCGGTGTAGACGTTAGATTTATAATAATATTGCAGTTAAGAAAAAAAATGTTATTTTAAGGGGTGTAATAAGGAGTCAAATTTTTTATTTTGCCCAAAAACCAACTTAAGTGTGCATAATAAAGCCACACTGCCTATATTATCAAATACACTATATTGTCGGCAGGGTTTTGGCACTGCGACCCGGGTTTTTATTATTATTATTATTACCTTATACATTAAGTTTGGGTATACTGTGAGGTCGCGGTATTTGGACATTTGTGTTGCATATTGTTGTCCGATTACAGAGCGCGTTTAAACATGTTATAGTTGGGCTATAGGTACGTCATAGTAGAGTGTTTAGAAATCAGACCTATAGGTGAAAATTAAAAGAAGAAATTGACATTTTAAGTTCTTTATTGCGTAGGTTTCTTAAATGTCTAACTTTTTTGGTGGTACTGATCAAAACCGGCATGCAGAGTTACTGTGAGAATAATAAACCAACTCATAAATATTTATTAATGTATTTGCCATATGGCAACATACACTATTGGCGTTGGTCGGATGGCGGGACCTAGGGGTCGGACCAAAATTTCTCGCCGTTTCATAACCTCCTAAACACTTTGGCACCATTTTTAAAAATGTTTATATATATATGTATATATATATATATATATATATATATATATATATATTTATATGTGCGGGCAATAACTTTCGAAGGAGTTAATTCATTTTAACGAAATTTGGGATACATGTTGGAATCCATCACCGCACGAAGCCTATTTAAATTGGGCCCAATCGGGTCATTTTAAGGGTAGTTTTTAGGGGTTGAAAAAAGTTTTTGGGCCCAAAAATACCGAAAAAATTCTCAGAATCGTTTCAAAATTGAAATTTAACCCTTTAGTAGCAATTAAAAAATACTCCTAAAATTATAAGCAAATCGGCCCGACAGGACCGGACTTACAAATTTTATAAAAACACTAGTTTGCGTATACGAATTTACTTACTGAAGGTCGTATTTAATTTGGTGCAGATGTTGGATTGATAACAATATTTCAACTAATAAAATTATTATTGTAAGGGGTGTATTAAGGGGTTCATTTTTTTTTATTTTGTCCAAAAACAAACTTAATTTCATTTAATAATATTGACTCTACCAACAGTAATATAATATTAAATAAAACGAAACTACTTGCGATTACTGTTCAAAATTTTTTTATTTATAAAACGTTTCTACCAAATTTTTGGTCCTTTTCAATTTAATAAAATATAAAATAAATTATAATTGTTTATATAAAAAAAAACAAAACAGTTAAGTACTAAAATTTTTTACAAAAATTATATAATCTATGGTAATGAAATGCCATATATTAAAACAATGAGTGACACAAAAAACCTAAAACAAAGAACAATTATTGTAATAATTTATGGATATAATCCTTAAATATCAATTTTAGATTCTTTGTATCACTCATCCTATTCACAGAATCATATTTTTCAATATATAACATTTCACTAACCAATCGTTTATAATAATTTTGTTCATTATCTAAAATTTTAACAGAATTATAATTACAATCAAAACAATGATTCAAATCGACAGTGTGTGAATATAAAGCTGATGTCACTTTGCCCTTATTAACATCATTAATATGTTCCTTTATTCTAGTACTAAGTGTTCTTCCTGATTGACCTACATAAACTTTTTTGCAATCTTTACAAGGAATTTTATATACAATATTTGATTTATCGAAATTTTCTAATTTATCTTTGCCCAAAATATTAAGTAATTTTAATTTATTATATGATCTAAATATTAAATTAATATTATATTTTTTTATTGTTGATTTAAACTTATGTTCAAGGTGTTTTATAAATGGTAAAACAATAAAATCAATATTATTTGAAATAGAAATTTTGTCAGAAATTGGAACATTAATATTAGTACTAGAATATTGTAACTTTTTAAGCCTTGTATTTATATGAGTATTAATAAAAGGCAAAGGATAATTATTTGCATGTAGTATTGTAAATTATATTCATAAAACTGTTTATCTGATAATTTAATTGCTTTGTCTACTAAACCATAAATTACTCCAATTTTTTGTGCTTTTGGATTGTGCGATAAATAATTTGGCAGTATTATTACCAATTGGTATCGTAAACCCACACATTCTAGCAATTATTTAAATTATTTATCGCACAATCCAAAAGCACAAAAAATTGGAGTAATTTATGGTTTAGTAGACAAAGCAATTAAATTATCAGATAAACAGTTTTATGAATATAATTTACAATATATTGAATATATATATATATATATATATATATATATATATATATTGAATCATTGTTTTGATTTTAATTATAATTCTGTTAAAATTTTAGATAATGAACAAAATTATTATAAACGATTGGTTAGTGAAATGTTATATATTGAAAAATATGATTCTGTGAATAGGATGAGTGATACAAAGAATCTAAAATTGATATTTAAGGATTATATCCATAAATTATTACAATAATTGTTTTTTGTTTTAGGTTTTTTGTGTCACTCATTGTTTTAATATATGGCATTTCATTACCATAGATTATATAATTTTTATAAAAAATTTTAGTACTTAACTGTTTTGTTTTTTTTATATAAACAATTATAATTTATTTTATATTTTAATAAATTGAAAAGGACCAAAAATTTGGTAGAAACGTTTTATAAATAAAAAAATTTTGAACAGTAATCGCAAGTAGTTTCGTTTATTTAATTTCATTTAATAAAGCCACAATACCTGTATTAGCAAATACACTATATTGTCGACAGGGTTTTGGCACTGCGACCGGGGTTTTTTAGTTTTAACATCTGCTGATTACCTTAAAAAATTATAATGAGCCTCACTCTCATAAGCTCACATAAGAAGTTTAACTTCTTTAGTTTTTAATATTATAATTACGGCGAAATTATTACCTACACATTTTAAGAGGGCACTTTGATGTTTATGTCATGTGAAAATTCTCACATAAACAGATCAGCACATTGATACCATGGTTTTATTTACATACTATAATCTACAGAAAAACATTTTTTATATGAATAGGGTATATGCATAATTTTTGAAAATATGTAGTTTAAACCAATTATTTTCATATTAAAAGTTATCACACACAGGAAATCATTCATGAAAGTATTCTTATTCTTCTGATAGCATACGACCACTTATTTTTCGATTCCTGCTTCTTTGGAAATACAAAACCTGTACAATTTGAAAATAAATAAACACAGCCCATCGACATTGTCAGTATTTTATTGTTGGAATTACACTTATTTAAACTGAGGACATTATATAGCTGGCGATCCTAGCGGTAAAGTTGGACAATGCCCATCTTCATTAGACGCGATCCCACTAAACTAACAGATGAAGTGAAGTTTACTTTTTACATACATTGCTTATTTAATTCTTGACAATATTTATGAAATATGATAGAATCGGCTTTCGTAATCACGCTATATAAAAATTATTTTCGTGCTCAGTGACACTTCATGTAGATAATTTAATACCCTGACCATTTTTATTTCAAACCAGGAGATCGTGGATTTACATATGTATGATTTTACATGGAAAATCCTTATTTACTGACATGATCATATATATATATATATATATATATATATATATATATATATATATATATATATATATATATATATATATATATATACAGGGTGTCCCATAAGTCGACGTCCAAACGAAGTGAGGTGATGGGGGAGGTCATTTCCTATCAAAATAACCATAAATGTGGTTATCCAATTGTTTACGGTTCGAAAGTTATTTCAATTTTTGTATTTTTCTCTGAAATCGTGTAGTGCTTATACTAAAAAATTAATTTAAAAAAATCTATGAGTTGTTTGGTTGATTTTTTTTTTTAATAGGATCCTGAAGGGTCTGCCTTTCCAAAAAAAATAATTTTCATGAGCTCTGTTATCATCTGTCAAATAAAAAAAATGGTTTTGTAAACACTTTTCGGTGGCAAGAAAAATATATTTGATTTTAAATTCACGTTGACAGAAAAAAAGTGTCATAAAAAAAATTGACCAATTATCAGAAAAACTTGTCCATTTAATAGAGATTCTAACGCGGTATAGTACAACTCGTTATTCATGACAGTTTTTTTTTATAACAATTTTTTTACATGCAAGTCGTGTTTGTTAAAAAATACATTTTCGAAAATTTCAAAATCTAAGTTGGCTGGTCTAACACAAATGAACCAAATTTTATTTAAAGTTACGACAAATGTTCGAAATTAGTCGAAACGCCCGTTCGTTATTTTGTATTGTATTGGTCGCAATTCTTATTTTTTGCCGCAGCTGATGTTCGTTTTGGTTTTCTGTCGCGTAGACCAGTTCTTTGAAATAACCCCATAAAAAGAAGTCTAGGGGGTTTAGGTCAGGTGACCGCGGTGGCCACTGGATGGTTCCTTCCCTTCCAATCCAGCGATTTGTGTATTCGGTGTTGAGGTATCGTCTCACTACTAGAGCATAGTGACAAGGAGCCCCATCGTGCTGCAACCACATGTTTCGGCGTGTTTCTAGCGACACGTGTTCCAGTAAGCCGCCCAAATCATTTTGCAAAAAATAAAGATATTCATCGCCCCCGATCCTTCTGGGTAGCTCAAGGGGCCCAATCATTTTACCTTCAACAATTCCCGCCCGCATGTTGACCCCAAACTGATGTTGAAAATGGTCGTTTCTTATAGCTCTAGAGTTTACATAATCCCAAGAGTGAAAATTATGGATGTTGAATACTCCCGTTCTTGGAAAGCTCGATTCGTCACCCCACAAAATGTTATAAAAAAACTGAGGATCTTCCCTGTTCCGACGTAGCATTTCTCGGCAAAATTGCACCCTTTTGTTATAATCAGCGGGTAAAAGTTCTTGCACACGTTGCACATGGTATGGATGTAACTGTTCCCTTTTTAAAATACGGTGCACTGTGGACTTCGAAACTCCCGAACGTCTTGACAAACGACGAACACTTGTAGATGGGTCCTCAGTCACCATTCCAATTATTTCATCTTCGTCGATGTCAAGTCTAGGTCTTCCAGCTCTTTGCTCATTCCCAGGGATTTCACCTTCTCTGTACCGCCGATGTATACTTTGGCACACCCTGTGGTCAGGATAGTGTTCTTGGTTGGGATATCGTGCCCGATATTCTCTTGCAGCAGCCCGAGCATTCTCGTCACAAAACCCGTAGACATAGTGCATTTCTGCATACTCCCGATGGGAATAAACCATTTTGATGCGTCCAACTTGAAGAGAGTCCAAATCACAAACAGGATCGAAGTTCAAATTACCAAGCGCAGGTCCAAATAACAAAGTACAAAATGAAAAGTCAAGTCGGAGGTTTACTAGTAATAAAACGATTAGCGAGCATACATTAGAAGTAGTGAATGAAAGAGGAACGTAATAATTTGTTTAAGTCGTTCCAGCCAACTTAGATTTTGAAATTTTCGAAAATGTATTTTTTAACAAACACGACTTGCATGTAAAAAAATTGTTATAAAAAAAAACTGTCATGAATAACGAGTTGTACTATACCGCGTTAGAATCTCTATTAAATGGACAAGTTTTTCTGATAATTGGTCAATTTTTTTTATGACACTTTTTTTCTGTCAACGTGAATTTAAAATCAAATATATTTTTCTTGACACCGAAAAGTGTTTACAAAACCATTTTTTTTATTTGACAGATGATAACAGAGCTCATGAAAATTATTTTTTTTGGAAAGGCAGACCCTTCAGGATCCTATTAAAAAAAAAAATCAACCAAACAACTCATAGATTTTTTTAAATTAATTTTTTAGTATAAGCACTACACGATTTCAGAGAAAAATACAAAAATTGAAATAACTTTCGAACCGTAAACAATTGGATAACCACATTTATGGTTATTTTGATAGGAAATGACCTCCCCCATCACCTCACTTCGTTTGGACGTCGACTTATGGGACACCCTGTATATATATACATCATACCTGTACAGTAATAGGAATTTGGACCAACAAAGATGTGTTTTATTTTATATCAGTATTTTTTGTATAAAAAATATAAAGAACTAACGTTTTCCGTTTTTAATTGACCTATTGAAATAGAAATAATCTGTAACTTAGGACTGATTAATGAATGGAAGTAACTACATCTTTTATTCATTCGTAACTCATCACCAGACTCTGACGAAAAATCCCACATTATTTGGTGCAAAGGATAAATTTCGTTCAGGTGTATACACGCGATCAGTAGAAAGCTTTGTTTTCATCGCCATGACAACGGGCAACTGCTCAAATAACAATGTCCGCACTGTTTTGTTAACCTAAGCTTGCATCAAGAAATTCCAGTCAAGTTTATGATAAACAGTTTGGCTCGGATAATTTAACTTCAATGTCCGTTTTGCACATTAGGCGTTGTGTGCCGCTTGGTATATATTTATTTATATGCATAGTACTGTACAAAAGAAAATTGACTTAAGGTTATATGCTACCATAAGGGCAAAACGTCGATAAGTTTTGACAGAAAAGATCGTTAAAGGATTGAAAATCTAAATCAGCAACTATTATTATATATAATATGTGTCTGCAGTTGATTTGTTTACCCAAGGCCTAATTAATTATTTATGGTACTGTTAATTTCTTGTCACTTTGTAACTTTTACATCACATAAGTTAAAGGGAGATAGAAATATAACAGAGAGAGATTGTAGATTATAGACACTCAACAGTTGAGCTCATCAGCGAGAAATTTAACAGCACTGTTAATTTTAACATTGGCCATGCAAAATAGAGCCATTAGTAAGCAAACTCGAATCAAGGACTACGCGAAAACGCTTTAACCAATGTTAAGGCACATATCAGCAAGAAATTCTTTGAATTAAATTATACTGAACCAAAATCTTCATGCTTTTAGTGAAAACAAAGCTCATCAAATCAGATTATTTACGTATATATATTATTAGAGCGACAGATATTACGAACGTCAAACGTGTTTTGACATTTGCCAAATGACGCAAAATCTTAACACATGTAAACAATAAACACTTTTAACAAACGACTGTTAACATCAGTGACCTCACGTAAACAAAGCAACTGAAACAAAATATTCAAAGAGTGAAATAACAAATATATAGATAATGTACGGTCAGTGAAACAGACAAAGACAGAAATGCCGAAGAGAGTGCGTAAGAAATGATAGATTTTTCAGAAATAGAGAGTCGGAATTATAGACGTCCCGATCGTATTTTTGGAGACTCAAACAGACAGTAAGTGTAAGACAAAAATTCAGACTACAGATCCTTCAGGCGAATTTTTTTAAAGAAAAGTGTTACCTTCGTGAGAACAGAAAAATATTACGTAAGTTGTTTTTGAAGTTGTGTTTCCAAGAATAGAAATTGAATTTCTCAGCTGAAAGATCTGTTGTATGTACTCCGCTTGACATTCATCCGAACCATCTAACAAAATATTTTTGTAAACTGACATTTCATACTGTCACATAACTAATTTAATTATTAATTATGCAACGTTCCAAACAGTGCACAACTATTTGATTATCGTCCGCGCTAGTTCTAAATGCCAGTTGCATAATTGCAAAGTAAAAATACGAAGCGATAAAATAAAATCTTTTTCAATTCAGTTAAAAAGTGAGGTGGATTGTGGATCTGACCAAATAATTATCTATCAGTTAATCAGTTAACATTAAAAACCACCTTTTCAAATTTAAGTGTGTATATTTTTTTACCCAGCAATGAATTAACAACATAACATCACTAATTAATCTCAGTAGAGGATTTATTTTATTTATCTTTAAATACTGCTGAAATATTTTCACTATCATGTGTATGGGTGTGTGTGTGTATTACCCGACAACAGAAAAGGGGGGGTTATGATTTTTTAGTGTATTTGCCATATGGCAACATACACTATTGGCATCGGTCGGATGGCGGGACCTAGGGGTCGGACCAAAATTTCTCGACGTTTCATAACCTCCTAAAAACTTTTGAATCATTTTTAAAAATGTTTATATATATATATATGTATATATATATATATATACGTATATATATATATATGTGTGCGGGCAATAACTTTCGAAAGAGTTAATTGATTTTAACGAAATTTGGCCCGCGTGTTGAAATCCATCACCGCAAGAAGCCTATTTAAAATGGGCGTTATCGGGGCATTTTAAGGGTAGTTTTTAGGGGTTGAAAAATGTTTTTGGGCCCCAAAATACCGAAAAAATTCTCAGAATCGTTTCAAAATTGACATTTAACCCTTTGGTAGTAATTAAAAAGTGTCTCTAAAATTTTAATAAAATCGGCCCGACAGGACCGGACTTACAAATTTTATAAAAACACTAGTTTGCAGATAGTGAATTATTTACTGAAAGTTGTATATAATTTGGTATAGAGGTTCGATTGATAATAGTATTTCCATTAAGAAAAAAAATGTTATATTAAGGGGTGTATTAAGGAGTCAAATTTTAAATTTTGCCCAAAAACAAACTTAAGTTCGCGTAATAAAGCCACACTGCCTGTATAAGCAAATACACTATATTGTCGGCAGGGTTTTGGCACTGCGACCCGGGTTTTTTATCTTTAAGCTTGGTAAGTGAAAACAAAATTTATTTATATTTATATTATATTCTCATTTTGTACATAAATATGAATTTACGTGATGCTTTACAAAATGAATGTACCGTGCAAATTGAGATATCGTTTTTTTCATATCTTGACTTCATAATTAGAGGAAAGTTTTATGTATAACTCTAAGAAATATAACTCATAATATCATTTTTACGATTCAGGAAAATAATAAAATGACAAATTTTTAAATTGCTCACTGATATTATTTCATCAAATATTAATATGACAAATTGCTTCAAAGTTTCAGAATTTCTCAAAATGTTCGCGTAACACAAAAGCTATATAAGTGAATCGAGCTCTTACAATTCCTTTAAGAATTAGAAGCTTTCCCATTTTTTTACTCTTAATCCTAATTCTCATATTACAAAATTGCAGAACATTGAAACAGCTTTAATTCTGCCGCTCCTAGAATTTTGCAGCCTTGGGCTATGATCTAGTCAGCACATATATGTCTGACTCAACGGCATCCCAATGATTTTTTTTTTCTTATGCACAGTAGTGTACACAGAGTGACATAACCGTTTATATACAGTTGACTGGTCGTTGTTATCCTGTATCCAGTCTCCAAAAGACGTCCCCAAACCGCACTATAATAGCCAATAAAGCGGCCGTATATCAATTCTTAATGCGATGTCTGAACGTGTGGGACACACCTTTGTACAGCTCGTTAAAGGTTAATGTCAAGGTTGAAAATGTAGCAGTCTTCTTTTGAACGGAAGATTTTTAACCCACTTCACAAAAAAAAAGAAACAAGGGGATTCCGTACCATTCCGTTTTCCTTAAGAACTTTAAGACTTAGTATTTTCTAATAAACTATGAGTGAGGCCCTATATTCCCTAATTTTTGTACAAATTTTAGGCTCAGCAGTTTCAGAGATAGGGGGGAAATGCTCAATTTTAGTATATTTTCTTTAAACTATGCATTATAAATTATAAAAAATATATTTGTATGTCTCATAATTTTCATTTAATTGTGTAGCAAACTTCACTTCTATTAGATGAAAATTACTATAAGCGCCTACTATTGTTTTTCATATACTTCTAATAGTAGGTTTAGGTAATTTATGAAAGTTACTATTTATTTGATTAGATCGCCTACGTTTGTTTTACTTCACGCACTAGTGTCAAATTACTCATTTTATGACCGCTGTATACGCATGAAAATCAGTTATTTTATAGGAGGTAGAATAAAAAGCATTTTGTAAGTAGATAATCGCTACTTCAAAATTTTTTATGTAAACTGAAGGCGCCACGGTTTTGTAAAGACTAACACCGTGCTATTTTGTATGCATGTTCTGTTAAACGAAAGGACGTATTTGATCAAAGATGAATCAGCCATTTGTTAAGACCGACGTTTTCGCCAGGCGAAGTCGCAGAATAGCTTAGAAATGTATGTCCTGGATTAAATTTTCACGGCACGACTCTGACGAGGAGATAGTTCCTTTATCTAACTGCATTCTGAAGATTCTATTTTAACACCTAATGAAATACCGGTTTGACCTTATAATCGATTTCCAATTTATTTTTATTTTATTTGTTTTATTTTTATAACTAATATATTTCTTCTGTTTTAATACACACATAAGTAACTTATATAGGTACCAAAAGGTCAACGAAAAGTAATATTATTGACAGAATTACTATAATAAAAATATTATATAATTTATGCTGTCGTATTTTAGTATTAAGCTTACATTTCCCTGATATCGGCTAAACAATGTCACATATAACGTTGATTGTTATTTTTTCAGCCAGATATATTAAAATGAAACCAAAATTTTAAATTCGATTCCATATATATCCGATTCCGATAGATCTGTAATTGTAATACTAAAATATTTTCTGGTTTCATTTAAATTATTATTTACGAAATATAATACCTAAACCTTGCGTAAAAATGTAAAACTGAAATGTGCTTTGTAAAGAAGTAAATACTTCTTACAGCAAACAGATCACGCTGTCACACGATAACTAAGACTATATCGCCATTTTCCACTCACGTCAATCTCTCGTAGAACGTAACAGCGGGGGGGGGGGGTCATAGACTAAAGCTTTGTGCAAAGCGTTAAACTTGTTCGAAGTCGTATCAAACAGCATGCAAACAGCATGTACACTTGTCAAGTACAACCGGCACAGGACAATTTTTGAAAGTGCCTATATTATTTAATGGGATAGCGCACATTAAACCAGCTGATGGAACCAGCAACGAGCAACTACAGTCAGTTGTTCGCCTACAATTTCTATCTAACAATGCTGGACCGATCTAGTGTGCTAGTGTTGTATTGTTTTCATTAATGAATTTTCATTGATAAAACTACCTAAAAACTGCAAGCTTGTGCTAAAAGTTGCTGGTTTGTGCACGTCCATTGCTAGTTTTGTTGCTGGTTTAGTGGGCGGTACCGTGCAGGTTGCAGATTTGTGCTGTGATGGTCGTACTGGTCCTTGCTTGACAAGTGTGCGTGGTCTTTAAGAAATATTCACTTCAAAAAATACGAATAAAAGATGATTAACGCATATGAATGACGGTCTGTTTCCAGGAATTCACATATCGCAGGGGCTTTACGCATGGCTGGCGGTACTCGTTCTGCCAATAAACTCTGCATTAAACCCAGTGCTCTATACGCTGACAACAAAAATGTTCAAGCAACAGGTGAGTTATAGAAAATATTTATTAGTGTATTTGCCATATGGCAACATACACTATTGGCGTCGGTCGGATGGCGGGACCTAGGGGCCGGACCAAAATTTCTCGACGTTTCATAACCTCCTAAACACTTTGGCACCATTTTTAAAAATGTTTATATATATATGTATATATATATATATATATATTTATATATATATATATATGTGTGTGTGCGCTATAACTTTCGAAAGAGTTAATTGATTTTAACGAAATTTTGTCCACATGTTGTGATCCACCACCGCAAGAACCCTATTTAAAATGGGCCCAATCGGACCATTCTAAGGGTAGTTTTTAGGGGTTGAAAAATGTTTTTGGGCCCCAAAATAACGAAAAAATTCTCCGAATTGTTTCAAAATTGAAATTTAACCCTCTGGTAGTAATTAAAAAGTGTCCCTATAATTTCAATAAAATCGGCCCGAGAGGACCGGACTTACAAATTTTTTGAAAACGCTAATTTGTAGATAGTGACTTATTTATTGAAGGGTGTATTTAATTCGGTGTAGACGTTAGATTGATAATAATATTGCAGTTAAGAAAAAAAATGTTATTTTAAGGGGTGTATTAAGGGGTTAAATTTAATATTTTGCCCAAAAACAAATTTATTTTCACATAATAAAAGTATAAAACCACACGGCCCTATACAAGCAAATACACTAATTGTCGGCAGGGTTTTGGCACTGCGACCCGGGTTTTTTATTTTTGAGGTTGTTGAAGCTAGGTTCGTTTCAGTTCATTTTTTTTTAATAATAAAGTCATATTGATACTTATGCCAGTGGCCAGAATAGAACCTGGAAGCTGGGGGCTTGTAATAAAGGTACATAAACAATTAATATATACCCACTTGTTTGTTCTTATATTAAAAACGATCAAAGAAATATATAGTTTTAAACGCTGATCATAAACCGACATTTGGTTAAGCAGAAGACTAGTTACACTTCTTTATCTATATTATGTTTATTTTGATTCGCACTGATCAGTGGACGTGACACAATGGATCTAGTCAGTAAATCACAGACTGATAATTATTATCTACGTCATTTCGGTAGCGCGGTACAATTCAAACATAAAAATTCCATTGAAAATACACATATAGAGGAAAATATCTAAATATTAAAGTAATGGGCCGTGGGTGAGTGGTAAAAAACTGGTGACTTTCCCCTACAATTAAAAAAAAATAAATTCACTGCCTCTTTGAATAAATGTCACAAAATAAAAACAAAGCACCCCCTCCAATTTAAACGTAATTTAATTCACATGTAAAGGAAATATTATCAATTGGCAATTTAAGTGGAAAATACCACACAGGGAACGTAATTAAACGTGAAAAATACTCGGCGTTTGATGTAAAAATTAATTCACAGTTATGTAATTATTTTCTGAATTGATTCAAATTTAATAAATATTTTTTATGAAAATTAAAAAAAACAACACAACAAAATTGCCAACATATTTTTACAATTCTAGTTGATTAAACCTACTGCCGTCATTAAATTCAAAGCGCGTTGATTACAAATACTGCACAATCGAACGTACGTATTTTCAATTGAATTTACTCATGTATTTTCAAGTTTTTACTTCCTACTTCTTACGCAGTGTCTCACCCTACGCTGCTCAGCAAATGAAAAAATACATTAGACAAAGTTTAACCTCAAATGAACAAAAGCTTTTTTCACAAAGAGAAGTTGAAGGAGAAATTGAAAATCAATGAGTCGATTGGTCTCGTCAAGTTGAAAATACATGAGTTTTGATGTATATTCCGCCTATATTCTCTGTGCACTGATCTCGCACGGTCAATGAATTATATATATGGCCTGTAACTAGTGGGCTGTGATGTTTGGAACAAATGACGTTAGACTTGAAAGGAAAAATATTTTTTACCAGCTTCAAAAATTCATTGTGTAGCCGTTTTAAGTGCCAGACAAAAAAATTCAACGAAATTATTTGAGCTAGACGATACTCATTCCAATGATTAAATAAAGAAGTCAAATCAATCAACGTCAGTACCAGCGTTGCCAGACGTCCCGATTTTGGCGGGATGTCCCGATTTTTAAATCAAAATTAAATGTCCCGCGCGGGACAAGCTCAGTCCCGCTTTTCGGGGATAACTCAACCGTGCGTAAATAATTATTCTCTTATTGTAAGTTGCAATTTGTAACACTCACTCCTCAGACTATTGTTTGAAACGCCATATTTTTCTAATGAATAAAACTTTTTTGATTTTGATTTGTGTTTTTTTTTTTTTTTTTTATTCAGAAGACGAATAAGTCTCAACAATTTAACGATAGGGTAAATCTGATTTAAAATATCATATTTTTATTAAAATACATTTTCTATGGCTATTTTTGCTATCTATTGTCACGTAAACGTAATTTGAACTCAAATAAAAAGATAAATATTTAAAAACTTCTGATTATATACGTTTTTTTACTATGTCCCGCTTTCGACGAAAGAATCCCGCCTTTTTCACTCAAAAAGTTCCAAAATCCCATCTTGGCAAAAAAAAAATCTGGCAACACTGCTCAGTACTGAACGGAGCCTCGATCTGTAATTTTATTTTCTTGTGAATTTTTATCAAAAAAATTAAATGAAATCCAATAACCCAAACAACCCGCCATAACAGTTTGAAACAAAAAAGCTAGACTGTATATTACAAAACGGTGAAATCAATAACTTACCGTGGCACCATCTCTTTTTAGATTCGTAAAATGATCAGCACGTGTTTGTACAAGCGTCGTGTCGATGGCCAGAACTCCGGATTCGATTCAGCGCTCAGTTTAAGCTTAGGTACTTTTCCACCAGGCGGCAGCAGGCGTAGATTGTTGACAGCACGGGTAAGTACAATAACTCGGACACAAACTACTTCCGGTAATTTCTCGTCTGTAAAACGCTAGATGGCACATGCTATCTTTTTTTTACCCTCTGATTACTCGATAACATAAATTTAAGAATACGTTAATTAACGAATCTATTTTAAGAATGTTTAATGTTATAACTGAAACCGAAAATATTTCATAAACAATAAATTGTTATTTATCAGAGCTCATAACGTAAACTAAAAACTATAATATGTTTGAAATTGAACAGCGAAGAAAGTTTTTTAATCGAATCAATCAATAGTCGAACAGTTATTGATATATAACTCAAAAATCAACTTAAATTTATCAGGTTTCGCATGTGTTCTCCTCAATTATAATAACATAACTACACTACATGTCAATAATAATTAGGTATAATGAAAAAGGTGTTAATATACATGTTGCTCCAAGAAACGAAATATTGTCAAATTATATTAATATTCTAGTGGCCGATTTCTTTTTACTTTTTATTAAATACCTGATTTTATTTTAACAATGATGAACATACTTATTGTCCAAAAAATACGATTCGACAAGAAAATTAGACACATTACAAAATAATTTTTAAGACGTCAACTGCTTTAAAATTTTTGCGTCTTGACTGATTCATGTTTAAATATGATTGAAATTAATTTTACAAATTTAATTCAATTAAATTGACGAGTGACATTTTATTCTTAGTGTTATTTTTCTACTAATCGACAATAAAATTAGATATTATGAAACTAAATATAAGCCTACTAACAACTGTGGAGACTTCAATGATCAATAAGAACGCGAAACTTTTCGAGAGTATATGAAATTAATTTGTGACAACTAAAACAATTAAAATGTTACATTTAAATAAAACTAAACCAAAAATATGTATAAAATACGGAGTAATTAGAGGGTTAATAATGAATTATCAACTGATACTAACAGATTAGGCTGTTTTATTTTTGTATTGTGGATATTTAATCAATAAGTATAGTGTTTGATTTCATAATGTTTAAAAAATAAAATATTTGTATACTTCAGTAAGAAAGCAGATTACTTACTATATTGCTCCTTTCCCTACATCTGTAAATTTTCTTGACTCATTGTCAATAAAATTGCGTGTACGTTTAAAAAATATTAGATTGTGTATCAGAGACGTAATAACATATTTTTGATGAGTTGTGACACTGTGTTAAACGAACAGTTTTTCTGTCACACTAGTCAAAATGCCATTGCCCCCCAATTTTTATTCTACACCTAATAAAATGGCGACTTTTGTCTTCATTTCCAGTGTTTTCAATATTTTTGAGTATTTACTTGTGCCGCAAACTTCAATAATGAAATATAGGTATATAAAGTCTGTCATATCTGTATTGTGTACTGTTCACAAGATCGCAGGTACAATGAACGATTAAAATTATTCAATTTTTATTTATTTATTATGATGGATAGTAATTTGAATACCATTAAATTTTTTAATTGAATTTTCCTTTATTACCTTGCCCTCATTACTGACATGTAATGGCTTATTTTACGGTCGATACATGCTCGAAAAGTCGCTATTTTATAGGGCATCGGGCAAAAAATGTTTTTATGGAATATGGAACAGGTATTCCATAAAAATCAGTAATTTATTCCAAGGAAAAAGCTCGGCTATGTTTGGTAACTCTGGTAAATTCTTACAGAATAGCACTATATGCCATGATTTTTTTTTTCATAAATATATTCAATCAGGGTCGTCATAGAAGTTTTCACTTCAACTGTGCGGTCTTAAACACAAACCATTTTTTCTTATTGAAGGTGAATCTTAATTTTTAACTTCACAAAGGAGATTATCAATTCAACACGTATATTTTAAAAAAAATATGTTTATTCACCCGTAACTTTACGAGGGCTGACCGACTTGAAAAATATCAACGCCATTTTTTATATTCTGCAAATGAGAATCAGTTGTAGCTGTAAAACTTAAAACACATTCACTAGTAAAAGTGAATAAAACGCGACGCTATCTTGAACTGCAATCAAATTAAAATGTGTTACATATTTATCACAAACTAATTTATGTATATTATGTACTATATTTCTGTGTGAAAATTTACTACAAAATGAAACAACATTATTCACAAAGGAAGTCATTTTATTAATCTTTTTTTTCTTTTTTAATTACAAATGTCACGATTTAATAACATTTAAATGTAAAATAGAACACATGCGTGATTTCATTCCCCATGGAATGTATGCTTTTATTCAGAATAATGCTTCGATATTATATTTGTAGTTTTAAGGGCAAAGTGACTTATGTCAGAATTTATAGACATTTAGTTTTTAAGGCTTGAGATTAGCCCAGCGCATAGCGACAATCAAGGTTAGTAAATCAGAGGTTGTCTCGCTGGATCTGAACAGTCAGTGTAATCGTGAGAATGACGTTATCCTCCCACTACTTTACTACTGAACGAGGCAACCTTTAATTTACTAACCTTGAGTAATACCGCTGTTTAATATGGCGTTTCCATGGCAACTCTATTACAAACCCCTAATTCCAAACTTCTACCGGTTCTATCAAAATGCAGAGACCATTTTTCATAAATTATGATCAATATAATTTAACACTGTACCAAATCAGTTTTTACGAAACATTACTTTTTTTTATTTTTTAAAGCGCTCCGATACCAGGTATCCCGGCCTCTGCCTTTCTGAACATTAGTTAATTTCAAAAAGCTAGTTGTTGGAAATATTTACAATATTTGGTTGCGAATATTTCATTAGTTTAAAAAAAAAATATAGCTAAATTTTACAATAATTCGGCATAGGTAATTTTGCCTTGTAGGCCATAAATGTAATAGCATATCGGCCGTACAAAGTGGACAATTTAATTCCGGAATTCGATCTGAATTTAAATTTTGTATATGCATTAAAAACATTTATCATAGACGTAGTTTAATTTATGAAATACAGTTACTCAACGATAACAGAAAAATCTTTACAGGCATGACAAAAGTTTCACGGAAAACTGAAAATACTGTTTATTACTCAGATTTTAATGGAGAATGTCTAATTTATTGCGTGTAAGAAGTTTTCAAGTTGTTGAAAGATAAATATCGGCCAAAATAGGCTACTGAAAAAACATTTCTCGTCGTGCCAAATTTCATTTACATCGTTAATTTTTTATAGTGTCAAATACCCTATTCTTTTGCTGCATAACCAGAGTCCCACCGGAAAAATATAATTATTTTGCGTTTCAAAGACGGATATATTTGCGTGAATTTTGTAGAATAGATCCTATAAATAGTAAAAGTGAACGTTTGCAACTATCTTAACCAAGAAATATCATCAACTATTAATTTTATTATAATTTTATGCAACCAATCGTCGCGGTCGCGTCGGTATTAAAAGATCTCTATTCGTCGTTAGACAAGAATCTTTATTAGAAAGTATATCAGCTATTTTGATCTCAAAAATGTGACTGTATCATTAAATTAGTATTAAAATATGTAAGTCCCTAACGCTCATTAAAATTACTCTAAAGTACAGTATGAAAAGTACTTTATATTTTATTCAATTGATGTGGCTTCATTTACATAATGACATTTTTTATGTGGTTATTTGCTGTACATGAAAGTCTAGCTTCTAAAACGGAATGTTTTAATTATAGCAATAATTTTAATATCAACAGCGTCGTAAATAGGGCTTGTCCACAGTAGACTGAACAAATCTAGGTATTTAAGGCTGTCGGAACGCTCTGAATTTAAACCAAAAATAGAGCTTCGGCTGTCAACTGATTGTAAACTTATTCGTCAACATTCTGCAAAAAATCTCTCTCTATAAGGAAGATAAAGCGCAAATCTAGGTTTCTAATGGACTACTTTTGTAATTTATGTACGATTTACAAGAAAAAAGTTGACATTAATTGTGCTAAAAAAACACACGTTTTCAATGTCACACTATGACCTTATTCGTACTTATTTCACAAAACTGTTCCATCACAAACTTAAAGTGACTCTTCCTTTATCGGAAAACTTTTTTAAATTTTCAAAATATTTCCAAAAATTAGAGTAATCAATTGACAGCGGCATTCTTGCAATAATATTTTTTAGCCTCGTAGTTGGCACCAGCCAAAAATTGAAACGTCCGGATGATTTGAGTGAGACAGAGCTAAAGAAGGTCACACCCACAATATGCCTTTTGCCTACCTCGCCCCTTACCGCTGGGTCTCAGCATAAACAAAATTCAGAGCGTTCCGACAGCCTTAATACGATCCAAGTTGAGGCAACAGAGAAATTTAGGGGAATAATTATTTCAAGCGGCATAAAAGAATTTTTTTTAAGCTTTATATTTTAAAAATAAAATCAGCTGTTCTTTTGTTCAAAAATCTATCGGAAAGAAGTCTAGTTAGGTACCTGAAAAACATGCCGTGGTTATTATGTGAAACAATATGATGTAAACGAAAAGCAAACACCATAATATTTATTACTAGAATTTACCCGCGTCAGTGCGCGCGTTAACAGATTTTTTTTTGTTTAGGTATTATAATACGTCAAATGTAAATAATGGAACGGTTTTGTCGCTCAATAATATTCTTTAAATTCAGTTACTGGCATTAATACACTTAATTCACGTTTAATATTATACCAAGTGTCATTGTAATCCTATTTTTGTGACTATTATGTTTGTGTTTCCAAAATAACAGTTCATAAATACACAAAAACTCCAAAATAATGCTTCTAGACCACTATATTTCAATAAAACTTTGCACCGTATGGTAATCTAGATAAAAATTTGCTGAATTGTCGTCACATAGTGTCTAGTTGGATTGTATTCTCTATAGTCTATACATATTATGTTATTGTACTCGGTCAATGTTCTTTGACGCGTGCATCATTTACCGACTTCTATCCGAACGACCGCGTGCGCATACGTTGGAAGCACTTGGTCTATTATCCAACTATAGTGAAACTACAAGCACCGCCAACGTTTGTCGAGTTCGCCACCTAGTCTGGAGCGCCCTTTACAATGAGATAAGCCAAACAGAAAATTCAGAATTATCGCGATTCAGATTAGTGCAGCCTTAGTGTATTTAAAACTGACACATTTTCGTTGATTTAAAAAAGGGATTGGTTTGTTGACGAAACTCACATTACAAAACTGTTATTCATACACGTAACAACTTAATAATATGTGTACTTAATCTAAATTAAAACATAGCCCGATGCTGCGTGATTAACCTTACGCTATAAATCAACTTGAACTTGAACATTAACCTAATATAGGACTTGTGTAGGATTACAAGAATGAGTTTTTTCTTGTTGCAATAACTTTGCAAGCAAAACAAATGTCAATTATCTTAAAATAGCGACTTGATAGAAAACGAGTTTGGTTTTTAACTTGCAGTTATTTTATACCAGTATCGTTTATCTCTGTCTTTTGTTGATATTCTACTTACCTTAATCACTAGCAGGGCTGGTGCTATTAAATCAACGTAGACTGTCGTAATTTTATTTTCCATTTATTCAGGGGCGGATCTGGTTGTGCTGCCGCCCTAGGCCTGCTCTGATATGTCGTTGTTCTTGTAGTGATAAATTTACGTCTAGGTCCGTGAAGCCCGGGTCTAGGGCGGCATTATTTTAAGAGCGGCAAAATTTTAGAGACGAAAAAATTTCAATAGTAAACAATGTTAGAACATAAGATGTTTTAATTTCTACAAGCTGCAGAACGTTTGCTATTTAATTGTTAAACATTCATTGTTACAATGCTAAATCAGAAAAATTAATTTTTATCCACCAACACCGTCTGGACTCAAACCAGAATCTTTCCACTTTCGCGGCGGAATGAGTTGTCAGTTACTCCACGGTGCGATATCTAAACAATCAATTCTTCATAATAAAGCAATTATAACATAAAATCCACTACATACGAGAGCTGATTATTTTTTTTTTTAGCTAAGTACTGCTAGACATGAATCGTCTCCATAGGTAGCGAGAGTTATGAATGTATAGGTAAATTTCCATTTTTCTTTATTAATCCAACCTAGGTACATCTAAGATGTAATTCAATTATCTGCCTTTGAATTACATCTTACAGGTTGGATTAATAAAGAAAAATGGAAATTTACCTAGATACATTCATAACTCTCGCTATGGAGACGATTCATGTCTAGCAGTACCTAGCTAAAAAAAAAATAATCAGCTCTCGTATGTAGTGGATTTTATGTTACAATTGCTTTATTATGAAGAATTGATTGTTTAGATATCGCACCGTAGAGTAACTGACAACTCATTCCGCCGCGAAAGTGGAAAGATTCTGGTTTGAGTCCAGACGGTGTTGGTGGATAAAAATTAATTTTTCTGATTTAGCATTGTAACAATGAATGTTTAACAATGTTAGAACAGTTGAAATTTAAAAATTAATTTAATTAATTTATCATTCGTTGCCCAAATTTACGGTTCTCTGGCTTCATTAGATGTTTAATTGCAATAATCATTTGCACATAGATCAAAAAGGGCGCCATATCGGACGAGGCCTAGGGCGGTATCAAACCTAAATCCGTCACTGTCTTCTTGTAATGTCAAAGAATAATTAATATTGCCACGTTACCACCCCTGGGGCGAACTTTTCTTCATTTTTCTTCTAAACCGTTACTTCTTGTTTGATATTTTAAATTTTAACATTTCTGAGTCGTAATAGTGAGAGAGAAAACAATAAAATTCATTCTCACAATCGACAGAAATTTTGAATGTTTAACACCTTGCAAATATTTGTCACTTTTAAAATTTTACTCGTCTCCTAAATTTTACCACCCCTCAAATTGTGCCGTCCTAGGCCCGGACCTCGCCGACCTCTACACTTATTGTATTTTTGTTTTCTGGAAATTCCCCCATCTCATGTTCTAAACTATAAAGAAAGATGGGTAATACATGCAAGTAGAAAACGTTTGAGTTACGTGTGATGTAACAAACTTTTTAAGGATGAAATATAAAAAAAAAACTCCAGGAGGCAACTAAACTGTCACCAGCTATGTTGACAGAAACTAATATTGACGTCATTTTTCGTGTCAAATTTCTAAAGTATATTAATCGTTTTTCACAGCAGAGGAAAAGGAAAATAAAAAAATAATAGAATTTTCAATTTGAAATTATATTGAGAATATGCTGGATTGCTTACAATATTAAGAATTGATCACTGTAATGTAAATGCCTTAGGGCTTAGATCTAAACTAGTTTTTTTAATGAAACAAAAATAACAAATTTTACTACTATATTTAATTTTCGTCGACAGATCAGAAAAGAATTCTGATTTTACAAAGAAAATGTGTTTCAAAATATGACTTCTGTATCAGATTATTTTAAATTTAATCTTTTATAATAATTATTTTAACTTTCTGATACAAAAGGCATATTAAGCAGCGAATACGGCATTAATTTCGAATTTGTTGTTTCGTCATTAAAAATTATTACAACAACAAATTTGGAATCAATTTTAATGCGCAAATGTTTAATTTTTGGTTTAATAATTATTTATTTTTGAAGTAAATATTGACGCATTTACATGTATTCGCAAGTATTTATTCTATAGTATACATTCAAAATTTTATTTTGCTACAAGTCTTGGAATATTCTTAAAGATAAAATTATATTCTTTATCAACTAAAATCATTAAAATACAAAAATATAGGAATCACCAACGTATTTCTCTACAAATATTTACTAAAAAGACAATAAAAAATATACCAATTTCGTGACAAATCGACAATACTGTTCCTGATCAATTTTATAACAATTTATTTTTTTATTTTTTCATATCATTTTCGTAACAGTAACTTAAAAACTATCTTATTTTCTTTTAATAGGAATAATATTAATAATATTGCTCAGTCAAAATAATAATATTAAAAACAATTAAGAAAACAAAAACATGGAAATAGTTTTTCTCAATTTTAATATTTCCGAAAATAAAATCAAAAATAATTTGACAGTTTCATTTTATCAACATATTTTATCCCGGATACAAAATCATATTATAGCGCGACACAATATCAGTTAAATCACACGAAATGTAAAAACTCACCTGTAAATTCGTTGTGTTGATTAATTGTCGGTATAAAATATGTTGACTTTAAAAAGAAGGAAACAATGATACACAAAAATACCGGAAACTGATTCCTCCATGGTGGAAACTGATGAAAGGTTATCATTTGTAATTATAAATGTTAGATAAAGAAAGCTATACACATTATGTATATTATTATTATTTACGAAACAATCGGACTATTATATCATATCAAAGTGTGAGAAATAAAACAATTTGATGAAGCATCCGAAACGCGTAATTATTAAACAGAAGATATGATATATTGTGCCATCAGATAGAAGATGATGCATTTCCCGTCTTTTTTATATCATATCCGAGCCTATACATGAGATTTTAGTGTGGAGCAAAACATACAATTTTTAGTAAATGAGATTTTTAATATGGAGCACAGCATTAACGCTTTTTGAGGTCAAGTAACAAAATTTTGCCCTCAATGCATTCGTTTTTCTTCTAATGGATTATTAATCCACCATCAAAAATACGATATTACTAATAAATTGTAGTCGAATACATGTGGGATTCATAACTAAAAAATAATCCACAATGAAAATTTCGGGATTATTGTTTTTTGAAAATAATCCGAAATGGATTTTAAGATTATTAAATTAATATATAAATAAAAAAAAGAAATTATAATCACGAAGTAATACGTTTTTGCAATCTTGCTTGAAGATATTCTTCTTTCATTTTCAGATCACATACTAATGAATTTTTACAGACCAAAATGATTATTATAGTAAATTCCTCCTGAAACTACTGATGCTATTTAGTATTTATATTATGTGCGAAGCCTAGAAATCGAAATTTGTTACGCCAATGCAATGGCTGAATTCAATTTCCGGTTCTTTACAATGCTTATCTTTTTTGGTTATCAAATAAATCAACATTCAGAACATGATTAGAGTATTCATCTCATAAAAATGAAAAAAAAGTTATTTTTTATTATTTTTTTAGATTCGCACGTGATACTAATTTATTGGAGGAAAAATTATTAATAAATATTTCCAATTGTTTTAATTTATAACTAAATCACCCCGATAAATCAAAGTGCTCAAATATTTTTGAAGTTGTGAAATTAATCGGGAAGAAATATTGTTTTTTTTACATCTCAAATCGTTATTTAAAAAAAAAGTAAATGTTTCATTTTTAAATTACGAACTAAACTGATTTATAAATGTATTTAATATTCATTTGTTTTATAAACTGGAGAAACAAATAAGTATTCATGAAAGAAATGACTGATTCGTTCAATCCATTTAAATACCAACTTCCGTTACATTCTAACAATACAATTAAACAACGTAAACAATAATTATTTATAAAAAGAATTCCAATCACTCACCTCTGAGTGAATTAGAGTTATTTTTATAATAGTTATTATACAACTTTCTTCCACATATTATGTAATATAAATAACATAATGCAACGTTACACTGTTTTTTATTTAATTTCCGGAATTAACAAAGTAATCGTAACTGGCGTTTGAGACAAGGACGTTTGTATATAAAACTAGTTCAAAAAAAAAGAAAAATTAAACAATTTTCGATCAGTCTTTTAATAACTTAAGGCTGGTATTCTTTTTGGAAAAATTATAAATCAATTTTTTTTTTAAATGAACAGATAAATTTCTGCTAATTTCGTAATAATAAAGCTAAAAATATATACAAAAAGGCACATATTGTTTTTTAACTACACAAAAATTAGTCATATAGAAAGATGGTCATAAATATATATTTTTTAATAAATGCACCGTTTTGATATGTCGATTTAATTGGATGAGCTTATTACAATAATTAATACTAAAATATTATATACAAGTGATTTCTTTTCAAAACGAAAATAACACTTAATATATTCTTGGCACGAACCCCTACTAAATAGTTGGTTTTCATGAATACAGCGGTATTAAAATGACCCTTTCGCACTAGTGCGTAAACTAAAACAAAAAAAAATCAAAACGTAATCGTATTCCCATTTTCATAGTACAAATATTGAATGTCAAATACAGCCTAGAATTAGAAGAGAACTTGCTCAAAATTGAACTGTTAAAACTGTACGAAAATCAGCTATTTTACAGGGGGTACGTGCAAAAAAAAATGTATCTCGTTCGTGATGATATCATCACGCACTAGAAGCATAACATACTATTTTTTTTTCATCAACGAAACCAACTTTTAAATTATTTATCTGCAAAACTTAACAAAATGTCTATACTGGGGTTGATCAGAATATTTTAATTTTGAATTTAGTAACAAACATACTTAACACGTGTTAATCTGACGTTTTGTTGACATTAATATGTTAATTATAAGACAGCATTTAATATCAAAACAAGAAGGGTCTGTGGTCTCTTTAGCAGAACGACTTCTGTGTAATTGAAGTTATTTTTGTGAAAAAAATCAGCTGTACACAAAATTCAATAATCTTTTGAAACGTGTCTACTGTTTATATTATCGTGTAACAGTAATATAAATTTCAAGTTTATCTCTCAAATTTCCCTAGTAAATTTTATGTTCGCATTTACGAAGTTTACGAATCTATTCCACAACTTTTCACTTTAAGCTCAATAGATACAAAATTGGATAATGTATGTTGTTAATCTGCAACATTGTAATATATGCGTCGGTGATACTGTCAAATCGTTGAATACAACAGTACAATACCGCGCACCGCCATTCTGTAATTCCCCGTAAGGCCGTAACTGCCCGAAGTTTAAAGATTGACGTTTTCTACAGGTCTCATTGAAGCATATCCGACCAACCAAAGAATGTCTTTCCAAAAGAATGTGCATAGGGTCTCCTTATATAGGGAAGCTGCATGAAAAGAAACGAAGGAGTTGTAGTTAATATGAGTTAAGTTATCCAAAACGCTTCTGTCACAATGTGACATTCCAATAACCGAGACATATTTTACTCACCTGTACAGCGTATGATTGACTAATCGAACTTGTTAACGAGATTTGTTACAGAGATTTGCATGATTTTATTTAAAAACAATTCGTAAATGTTAATAAATATCTATCAATATTGATACATCTTTATTTCACAACAAGAGATTTCCCTTGTCGATAATCGCATCAACCTCTATGCGAGACTACCTTCTCCATCGATACAATTGTTTCGCAGAATTTTAAGTTTTACTAACCTTCCAAACAGACATTCTTTGGTTGGGCGCATAGTTGTAATGCACATAATAAACTGGCGCTTTTTATATTAACCAATCGGCAGAACTTTGATATCGTTCATTCCCGAACATTATTTGTCTGTGTTGTGTAAGAGAACGACCATTTTCGGACCCTCAGATTATTTATGATAAGACAATATACTTGGTTTTAGAACTATAAAACGGGCCATTTTTCGATCGTTCTATACTTTCCAATACTTAAGCGATGTTATAACGGTACGCGGTATTGTAGCGACGTTTACCAGTTTTGCACTATCACTGATGCCAGGCTATCATTTTATTATATAAACCCTTCAAAATGGTGGAATCTAACTTAAAACTTTATGTTGCAAAATAGATTGATTACAAATATTTAGTTTAAGGATTAATTTAAAACTGTGGTGTAACCTTAATCTGATTAAAATAATCACTGCAATACAGGCTAATCTCTTTAAGAATAATATATTGGGATTTGGGACAGATATCACTTTTAATAGAGAACTGTCTTTGAGAGAGTCCTCAAAACAAATAAAAATGAGCACATGAGAAACGTAATATATAGCAGCAGGTATATAACCACCTAAGTTATGATTGGTTTTCATACAAAAAAGTGCCCGATGGCATATTTCCCTTTCTGATATCCACGTAGCCATTTCTTTTTCTGTTCCAGATTTTTGGGAAATACGAAGCCTTATGATTTCAACACTGATAAACAAAGCAGTTTGGTTGATTTATTATTTTAAATAAAATTATTTTGCACACATTGCTATGAATTGCACACAAACCGAGGTAGTTATATAGCTGGCGCCTCTAGCGATCAAGTTTGGCAATGCCCATTCTCTTAGGCAGATATTCAGTCAGTGGGAATCTAAAAGTTTGGCCCTGTTCTAACCAAGTTCCTTAAGACTTGAGGATACTCCCCCTAAAACTTTCCAATGCCTGAGCTATAGAAAGTTTTGAAAGGAATATCAGCCCTATGGAGTTTCTGAAAGAACTTTCCCTGTATTACATTTTGCAGTTAGTTAAATGAGAATATTTTTAACCGCTATACAAATATTTTGTTGAATTTTTAAACGACTTTTTGTGAATAAAATATGCATGTCTTTAGGGTTCCGTAGCTCAGAATAAAAAAAGAGAACGCAAATCGAAATACTTTGTTGCCTGTCCATCAAGATCCTTATTCTCAGGGACAACAGGAGGTATCAACTAGTGTTGGGCATAATCGATACATTTCAATAATCGAATGAATCGAAATAATCGGTTTTTATAATCGAATGATCATTCGAATTATCGATTATGAATGATTTGAATTATCGATTATGAATGCGGCCCGCAAAACCTGTGAATTCGGCCCGCGATATCGATAAGATATATTATATTTTTATTAAAAAATAAATAAGTAAATAGTAAAATAAATAATACATATTACAAATAAGACACAATAAAATATTTTAATATTTTTAAAAAATTCTTACAGAACTTTAACCATACGCGTTTGTATGAATAAAATATTGTTTACTTTATATTTAAAAAATTATTGTAGTATGTCTAGTCTAGTTATTACGCATTGGTTTTGATTTTATTACGTTCTTTTTTTTTTGGCCCGCCAAAAAAATCGGGAATATCAAATTGGCCCGCCTACGAAAAACTTTGGGAGCCCCTGGTTTAAACAAACGAAAGCACCCCCACCTCCAGTGCAACAGACTTCCCAATGTGTGCAGATGCAGAACCGAATGATATATCATTCATAATCGACAATCGACATACATACATTTCATATCTCGCTAACCATAATCGAATCATGTGAATATCTCGCTAAGCATAATCGAATGATATCTCGCTAAGCATAATCGAATCATGTGAATGATATCTCGCTAAGCATAATCGAATGATATGATGATATCTCGGTTGCCATAATCGAATGATGTATGATAATTCATAATCGACAATCGACATAGTACTGTGTCGGGATTAATAGTTAATACAAAACACATTAATAATGGAATCGCTGGTATGATTCAATACAAAAATAAAACGAATTCTTTATTATTATAAATTAATTATAACTCATAGATTTGTATTTAAAAAACAATATAATCTAAATTTTTGGGTGAGAGTCTGTTCCTCCTTGCATTAGTAATGACACCAGTTTTTGAAAATATCCTTTCGGAAGGCACGGAGGTAGCTGGCGCACAGAGAGATTTTTTATGAAGCTCGTATAATTCAGGAAACAAATTTTTGTTTTCTGATCAAAAAATAAGGGGATTGGAAGAGCGAGATATATCGGGCATTGACAAATATTGTTTTATGATTGCAACGGCTTTTGTAGTAATATAGTGACAGTGAATAATAAGTAATAAGTTAATAACCGGTCACTATGAGAAATGTATGTACCGTATACACGTAATCTCAAAAGATACGCCGCCGCTCTAACTTTAAGTAATGCAGTCAATGACTGGTCTACTGGAGTCTGGGAGACTGGAATGCCAAAACAGTACAACACAGAACAAACGAAAGTACCCCCACTCTTCAGTGCACGCAAATGCAGAAACCGAATGATATAATATGATATATGTCGGGATTAATTCACATACATTTCATATCTCACAATCGATTGAAGCGAATGATATCTCGCTAACAATAATCGTTTCAAACGAATGATATCTCGGTTAACATAATCGAATGATCGATTATTTGGCCATAATCGAAATATTTCGATTATATCATTCATAATCGCCCAAGACTAGTATCAACTTGAAATTAATATCAAATACTAATGTCTATGACCACATAATTTTGTTGAAAATTCAAGCTTCTAAATTAATGCAATAAAAAATAATAATGAATGTATTTTTTATGACTCACTCATTTAAAACTGAATACTTCCCGTTGACCTAGAATCTTGAAACTTGTGACGAAGTAAACGAAAAAATCCGAAAATCATTTTCTTTCTAGTTCTGTGAAATTATCACCTAACAAACTTAATTTTTTGGGTTCCGTCAAGGTTCTTTTTCTCAGGAAAAAATATAGAGGTATCAAATTCGAATTAAAGTCGAATATTACGGTCTATAGCTCTATTTTAATTTTGTTTTTACAAAAAACAGGCTGTACTTATGTGGGACAAAAATACAAACACGCAGTATACCCATATTGTGCCTCAAAAGATAATTAAAAAAACCTTATTTTTTACAGTTATGTCCTGACTAAAAATAACACCCATTAAGATGTGTCGATAATTATAAATTTCGCTGGCGGCTATTTTCAAATGAAGTCAACAGAACGCTAACGCCGACGTATTTGCAATTCCAATCAGACAGCAAAAATAGCAACGTCTTTATCTTTCTTTTTTTTACTTTTTAAAGTGTTGGTGCCAAAACTGATTTGGGTATTACGAAATATACATTCTAAATAAAAAGAGATACAAAAGTTTTCTTGCGCTTATTGAAATCAGCTTGTCTTTTTTTATAAAACTTAAAAAATCGACAATATCAACTTTGATTTTTTTTTTGTAACCGTTTTAAAAAATGCCAATTTCTCAGATATTTAAAATTCGCTGAATTTATAGAAACAGATATGTTCATTTAGCTCGCTTCTATGTCGTTAGAAGATTAGATTGTAAATTATAGAAATATTGAGCATTAGTATATTTTAGTTGAGAAACTATAGACGTAGTTTCTCAAAAATTATTACTTAATAGTATTTCTCTTCTAATTGAAATAGCGGTTTCTTTTTTCAGTTCGTTAGCGGAACTCTCATTTATTAATAACTGTAGCTTTTTAATCAAGGCAAAGCTTTAGTCCTGAATATTCTCAATTCCGAATCTACTTTGCTGACTAATTTCACTGATAAAACGGTATATGCAAAGCTAAGTTCAATGACTACTGTAAAAAGCTATAAATATTTATAGCTTTTCTGGAAATATCAAACTAAATTCTGTCAGCCTGTAATCACAGAACGATATGCAAACTTTACTTCTAAACGGATTTTCCAATTAAAACGACAAAAATTCAAGCAATTTAATCAAACTGAAAAAATATCTGATATTCAATCAAACAAAAAAAAAACTGTAGTACGTGGGTAAAATGGACAAATGTATTTATCTGTAACAATGTATATATACAGGGTGTTGCACGAAAAGAGAAAAATGAGACAATTTTACTTACAGGAAAAACATCAGTTTTCATCTAAAATTAAAAGTACAAATTGTAAGACTGTACAGTTTCAGGTTCCTAGGACAACGGGGGCCTTCTGGGGAGAGACAGCAACATACATTAGGAAATTATATATGTAGTCTATATACGCTAGACAACTAAGATATTAGCGCATAATAACATAAAATTACATGAATTACACGACATCACAAAACGTTCATGAGCGGAGGTGGGATTCGAATCCACGACAATTTGATCAGAACGATAACGATTAAACCAAACTCTCCTCGACGTCTCATGTCGAGACGTGAAATTCGTGAAACATTACATTTTCCAAATATTTTTTGCATACCTGGCAGATCTACATGGATATGAGATATGTCAGGTATGTAGAAAAAATAACTAGGCAAGCATCGATAATTCTAAACAATCTGTATAAATTTCATCAAGTAGTTGTCCAGTAGTACGATCAGAGCTTGAACAATAAATCAATACTTTGGTTAGCCCTGCCCTATGTACAAATTACATAGACTTCACGGTTAAAAGGTGCATAGAAGTGTACTTCTATCGGCTCCACAGTACACGACAATAGACAGCAGTGATTCAACAGTTAGGTTCACTTTAAGCCATAATGCAAATTCGCTGGAAATACTCATTTAACGGAAGAATGATCATACAAAATTAACACACACTCACTTACTCGTACAGTCACACATTATTTATTATGCCGTTGGCTGCACTGTGAAAAAAGTGAATGCGAAGGTACGTCATTGCGCAGATCACGGTCGTTTAGACAGATGTACGCAGAAAGCGTTGTCAAAAAATCTGATTTGACAATGACCTTATATTATGACCACAAATATTTATTCACAAAAAAAGCACAGTGGAATTTCGAATCGACTCTACTTGAAAAGTAACTGATCAATTGAAGAGATTTTTTTTAAACTTTGTATATATCATAGTTTTTTGTACAATTTTCACTTTGAACATTTAGCCTGAAACACGCTCTTTTTCTATATACATCAATCATTTGTTTTTGTGCGACTGCAGTCTAATGTTCTACATGACAAAGAGTTTTAATACGACATTAGACTGCGCCTGCATGCATAAAAACTGTAATTATATGATCACAATCTAAGGTCATTGTCAAATCAAATTTTTTGACAATGCTTTATGCAAACCAGCAGTAGTGATGTAAAATCATCAGTACTTTTTATTGTAACCATTTAAGCCGGTTAATTTACTAACTATCTACAAAAGAAGATTGCGGTTTCTGGTTTTTGTTTCTCAGAAAAAAAAAAACAAAACAATATAGCATTTTTCAATAGTAGAATCGAAAGAATTAATTAAATAAAGTATTTATATTTATGTAGATATTGGTAATAAAATTAAAATTGCAATCTCGACCGGAAATTTATATCATGTGCAAAACTTTCTGCGCATAAAAATAATAAATAGCCGCGGTTATTTAAGTTAAGTGTTTGGCCATTTTGGAATCTATTTTGATTTGGTTACCAAGACTACGCCTACTTCGCTGTCTCTACTGCTTTAAATGGCAACTGACATCGCGTTTCTTTTGTTTTACCTTACGCACTGAAATGAGACATTTCCAACCGCAATACAGACATGATATTTTATAAAGTAGTGCACAAAAGGATTTATTTTGCGCTAAAATTTACCTATACGATTTTCAGTAATCTTAAACTTATGACACTTTGTCAAATTTTCGTTTACGAAATTTCTTTGTTTGTTTATATTAATTCTAACCAGTTTGTGAATAATGGCGACTACCATTCTTATAATACGCGCTTTAGGCAAAATCTGAGTTCCCCCTTAAACAAACTTGATGTCAGCAAAAATTCTCCTCTGAGTATAGGAGTAAACATTTTTAATAAACTTCCAACTTTAATAAAGAATTCTAACAATAGAAACAGTTTCTCTCGTTTGTTAAAAATATATATTTTGGAGAACACATTTTACAATTTGCCTGAATATTTTAATTTGTAATTTGTAATTTTTAAGCTGTAATTTTTAAGCTATAATTTTTAAACTGTAATTTTGACGTTTTCTATATGAGTTTTTCTCATCGTTGGAAATAAAGATTATTATTATTATACCTAGGTATATTTATAATGCTCATAAATAAAAAAAAATCTTCAGTTTTCAACTGAACCGTCATCTGACGATATTTCAAATTTGTTTAGTCATAGGCACGAGTATCGGAACTTTGATAAAATATTTCACAAAAAGTCGTTTTTAATCCTCTGAACGTAAATGCGATTTGTTTATTAAGGAAACAAATTGTGTTAACTTGTATTTCTAACTCATGAATGACACAAAATAAAATCGCAGAAAAGTATGATAAAATATGAACAAAAATTGCGATAATTACAGAAATGGACTATCGGGCACCAATTCAATTAAGTGTAACTCTTATCTAAAGTTATTTACACAATATTTTTATTTATTTAAAGATAACTTTGAGCAAAACTTGTGGCATAATTCACTGTTGCATAATATCAAAATATTATCTTGTAAATTACACAATGTTTTTTTTATATATATCACAATACACTTTTAGATTTACATAAACAAAAAATAATATTTATATATATAATATATACACTTGCACAACTGGGAAATATTTCATTATTTTGAAGTTAACAAAAGAGCACAAGAAATGAACTATAATGGGATCATTCCACATTTTTTTTAACAAATTGATTGTGAAACAATGTTTTTGAGATTTTTTCGAACGCTTTTTCTATAGCAAAAACATTTCCAAAAGTGTGTATTTGTAGTGAAATTGTGCCAAAATGATGTAGAAAATTATCAGCCTGTAATTAGCTGTTCTGTCAAATTGAAAGCGAACCACAAAGCAGGTAATTTATATACATCTCTTTCTACAGATACAGAGTTGGCGCTTTATGCACAGCGTTCAAAATATATAGTATATTTCCTTAATTCTTGAACACACAAAAGTTGGTTCACATAATTTGTTTGTGTATGTTCAAAATGTTCTGATACATGGGACAACCTTATTCACGTATTTAAACCCTAATACTTACTGCTATCACAATTCAATTTCAAAATACTTCCCAAAAAATTCATCTCATTTCCAAAACCTGTGGCGTCGTCACCGAGTCGTCGAATCAACGTTTATATTATTATTGCTATTATTTGTAGGAAAGAATCCTAAAGTTTTAAGTGTGTTAGACGTCCTCGCAATTAGTGAATCTTTGAATCTCCA
Organism: Venustoraphidia nigricollis; assembly: GCA_034508555.1. Lineage (NCBI taxonomy): Eukaryota > Metazoa > Arthropoda > Insecta > Raphidioptera > Raphidiidae > Venustoraphidia > Venustoraphidia nigricollis. Next base: position 674,986 of record JAVRKA010000018.1, on the reverse strand, counting down.
AATCGCCGGATCCATTACACTATTTTCTCTAAATTGTTCACACGTTTTCTTCAAAGTTTTCACACAATCAGCTCTGTAATGCTGCAGTTGGGCGTCGGTCGTTTCAATTGGATACGACGTGCAACCTGACCCCAAACAAGCTAACGGGAAATGATTATGCAGCGTCAAAACTCTTTCAGGGTCATGGAAACATTTAACATATTGATTTGGTTTAGTGAAATTCTTACTTCTATAAACATGCTGTAACATATGCATATATTTCGGCGATTCTTTCAACCAACCATGTGAATGAATAAGATCATCCAAAAAGTAAACGTTTCGAACGTTGTAAGATGCCTTTGTTTCGTTCTTTGAACCCATCGCTTTAGGCAATACAGTATCCATCAATTCTCGCCATGTCATTGCTTGAAGTGGCATTATCACTTCGTCTATGTCCAACAAAACAATATACTCATACGAATACATATTCTTATAAAGACAATCGTTATAAGGTATTATTTCATTCTGTCTTTTATGGTTGGTCTTCTTAGTCAAATACAAATGCTGAAAAGCGGGAACATTCGGCTGACCACCTGGCAATGTCAAAGGAGTTACGTGAACTTTATCTTTTGTTTCGTAATGTTTTAAAACTTTGGTTATGTTTGGATGCACTTGCAATTCGTAAAAGAAGATTTTATCCGCACCCAATATTCCCAACAACTCAATCCATTCTATCAACCTTACCGATAGATCGTCGTGTAAGAAATCTAATCCTTTTACACAAACAGCAAAACCTTTCTTCTGAGAGGGTTTCTCAAAGATAACTCTTAAATTATTCGTAGCATTATCGCACGGTTTTTCTACCATTGACACAGATGCCGGTACCATGTTGTAATATTTCTGGGGTATTTTACAAGCAATCAAGTATGGTTGATATATGCCTTGTTTATAATTCCCCCACTTTTTATGCCAAATGTATTTATATTCCCAAGTCTTTACAATGGCCGGTTCTTTCAAACCTTCGAACCAAAACTGACAGTACGTTGCAACAGTCGGTTCAATACGATTAATCATTCCTAGAATTCGAACTGTGGGGCCTATCTTACTATTTTTTCGCACATCGTGATAGGCCCCATACAAATGAAATGTACCATTTGTTGTGTGCAAACTCTGCCAATAAATATTGTTAAATTCTAGCTCGTAAATACTTGGAAACCTTGCACACGTTTTATTCATTCTCATCGGTTTATTTTTGTTTTTGTTCCAATAAACAATTGGTAAACTCGGTAATCTGCGTTCGACTTCTTCGAGTAAACTGTCTTCCGATAAGTTCGGTGATTTGTCAACAATTGGAGCGAGTTCCAAGATATTTTCGGTGGTCGATGTTAACGGTTCCAAACGTTTCTGTAGCAGTAATCGACTGTTAACGACGGATAAAGGGGCTACGTCGACTTCCAACGGATAGCTTCTTAATTGAAACGCAGCGATCATCAACAAGCCCCACAAAATCAAGACGCAAGTGGCACGCCACGCAAATCTTCCTGATATAAACCAAGCCATTGCTGATATCCGTCCCGACTTTAACCTGTAACAGAAAAAAACCAATTAGTTTTATAAAAAAAGAGAATTATACATCATAATAATAGGTACATTCAATGCTTTATAAATATTACAATTTGCGAGTAATGTATGTGTCGTATATGGCAAATATGTAGGTATTATGCTGCACAACAGTTTACATTTTCGGTAAACCTAACGTACTCTTTCATTGAGTTAACTAGTTACACTGCACTAATATACCAACCACACCTGATGCATGTTCTATCATAATTAAAAATGCAATCATTATTATTTTCATAAAGGTATACATAGTTAATTAGAAAAAAGCGCAAAAGTACAATCAACTTTTCAACCGAACATGGGATTTCAATAATCGCTTCTTATAAACTATTTTTAGCTACAGTTTCGCTCGCGTTAATGTCGATTTCGACCTGATTTTTTTATAGTGTTGCCAACGTCTTAACAAAAAAAAAATGATCTAGCCGTTTTCGAGTTGTGCTGGTATAAAAATAATCCACAATATCTAGATAATGACAGCTGATGCTGAGCATCCATCTATCACAATATCTAGCGACACAGCTATAATTTCTTACCGTGCGGAACAAAATCCACGACTACAATATTTTATATTGCAACTTTTTGAAAAGATAAACAAAAAAAAACGAAAAAATAATCCTGCAATCATTATTTTACGCTATAGAACGTGACAAAATATTTATAATCTAACAATCACTTCAGTACAAATTCGTCGATTGATTGAAAATATAAGCAAAGGGTCAAATTGTCACATTTATCACGGTAAAGAACGTGATCTCAACAATTTTCGAAAAAAAAGGAAAATAAAAAGTAAAATTGCGTCACGTAGCGGAAGATGTAGCCAAGCATAGAATGACTATGCGCGACTAATAAAAAGCGATAAGAAAAAAAACTGTTAATAGACGCAATTAACAAAGAAGCATCAAGCGCCGCTCGGCTGTTTACGGAGGATGTCTGATGACCTTGCCAGTTCGGTCTATTATAATATTATATTATTTCTTAAGAGAAACTTTTCTATTCTGTCATTACATGCATTTAAATTCATGGCAGTTTGAATCAAACAATTACAGTTGCTAACAAATAATTTATTTACATGTTGTCACAAAAAAAAAGATAAATTAGATAGATTGTAAATTATTGACGCCCGAGTTGTAGAAAAACGAGGGATCAGCGAGTTTGACAGTCGCACGAGTAATAAAAATGTAGTTGCGTGTATTTATTTACGCGCGTTTGAAGACGTGATTAAAAACTAGTGTTTTATATATGTCGTAGGATATTTAAAAAAATCGGATTTTTGCGAAAATCCTAGGACGATTGCAAGAAACCGGGTAATTGGAATCCGGTTTTTTGCAAACGTTCTACGATTTTCGCGAAAATCCGATTTTTTAATTATCCTACGACATATACATGCAAATAATTTACTGATATAAAATTTTCAAAAAGTTAAAGAATAATAACATTACGTATGAGATACATACTACATGTTCTGCGTATGCCGCCTATAAAATAGCACATCATAATAAATATATGTTTGATATTTTTGACAGCTGTATTTTGCAATCTATTGGGTTGTTTCTATCTCTGTTCCTCTAGTAGGGGAGAACCACGTACCTTGAGACAGTTCGTACCTTGGGACATTCTAGTTTTAAACCATTCTCGACCATGCTTTAAGCTCAAAAATCAGTGATAGAACCATTTTTAGGTAGATATCACTTAGTTCAGTTTGAGTGTAGCTACAATAAGAAATTTAGGTGCAAGTGATAAATTTGTAGTGTCAAAGTAATTTTTAATTCTCAGACATCAAAACCAATTTCTATAAAGGTAAGCAGTTTATTGTTTATATTTATAACTCACATTGTTAAATGCAAGACGAAGCAAGTATTTTCTTTATTCTGAAGTTTCTTAATCTATAATTTTATAATTTATAGTAAGTGATTAGTAACATTCATTAGGTACGTTACTTGGGACATCTGTCAGTTCGTACCTTAAGGAAACCTGGAAGATGTCGTATCGTCACGGATACACCAGAAAAAAATGTAATTAAAATGCAACAACTTGCCAGAAATAACAAAAAAAAAATAAACGCATAAATTCCAAAATAAAAAAAATAAAAACAAATTTAAATAAAGATGTTAAATCCTAAGTCTAGTAGAAGCGAAAAAATAATCAGCTTGAGTTTGAAGTTGATTTTTCAGCTTATAGTGTTGCTTAATTATTATAAATAGTATTGTGTTGTTACTGTCCTAAGATAAATACCGCCCTGTCCCAAAGTACGTGCAGTATGTTGTACCTTAGGACAGTTTTTTCTTTTTCTTTTTTAATTCAGAATATTGTTTATTTTTTTTTTTTTAAGTTTGTGTAATGGATTTCGTTTAATAAAAACATATGTTTCGTTCTGTTTAATTGCATTATCGATTTTCCCAAAACTAACTTGTTATACATGCAAAAAACAAAAAGTGTCTCAAGGTACGTGGTTCTCCCCTAGTATTAAATGGTAACTGACGGGTCGCTTTTGAAAATTACTGTTGGATTAGCATTTGTTAGTGTTAAACTATCGTTATGCACGTATGAAAAGCAGCTGTTTTATATAGATACGCAGTCACGCTGGTTATTTGAACTTTGAATGTCTGTATATCCGAAAAAATTTACTTTGGCATATACGGGCCGCTCAAATTAAATTATCGTATTGTAGTCCTCAGAATCACTTCTGTAAATTTATAAACATTTTAGTACCACCCTGTATATTGCTCATTTGCAAATATGTACGTAGCGCGATATACAGTAAGTGTTACTAATAATTAATTTCGCAAAGGTCTCGTGTGCATTCAGACGGGTCATAAAATACAGATTTGGTTGATCCCTTGAACTAGATTTAAACGCGCGCGTTACTACCTAAGACTGTAAGGTTAGTTACTTAATACGTGATCATCGAACAGTAATTAATAAATACGCATTCCTAAGTAATCGCTGTAAATATTATTTTATTCATTACTCATATTACTTTTATGAATTATATTACTAAAATTGAGTAATCTAACAATACTGATTTATGGTCGTGTTGTACTGATTATTACATTGAAAAAAAAAACTCGAAAATTCCAGTAAACAGTGACGTAATATTTACACAAAAACGTGGGTGATTCTAAATAACAATGATGTAGACAGAAATTTATATTTTCAAAAAAACGCAGTTTATGTACTATCTATTATTAATTTATGTATTTATTTATTTATTAATTGATTGCCGAATGTACGGAAAAAACCAGTACATGATTGACATTGTCATCATAAACATAATACATATATACTTAAAAAATAAAATCATTAATACTATAATAAGATTTTTCTATCAAAAACTGTTTTAATTTATTTTTAAAATTCCTCAGCATATTTATGTTTTTTAATGGTGTTGGCAAACTGTTGTATAGCCGTAGCTCCATACAAGCAGATTTTTTTTTTAAAGACGTCAAATTTTGTTTAGGGACATATAGATCTCTACTTTGCCGTGTTGAGTAATTATGATTTTCCCCGACCGTTTGATATTTATTAATATTTATGTACTAGAGGTGACACTATGGTAAAATGAGTAACCAACGGGTTTTAATAAACACACGAGTCATAAAAGCATTACATTTAAAATACACACTACATTTTTTGCACGTACCTCCTATACACATAATCTGATTTTCACTTCATAATAAGTATATAATATCTGCACGGACGAAGCGAACCAAAACTGTAAGACCGTACAAAAGTCTGTTGAATAGCATTAAGAAAATTTTGTTTTGAATCCAACAGATATGACGAAAAACTTCAAGTCAGTGGTAATTTCAATTTTTTTCGTGTTTTATTATCAGTATCTCGAAGTACTTACCTAATTAAATTTATACTGATTATAAAGAAGTATCAATTATTTACAATTGCAATTGCAATTTTTGTTCTGCATTATGCATACCTTGTTCAATATGAGGTCTGCCATGTATGTAACAATATTTTACAATAGATAAGGCAGACGATGTCACGATGGTAATTACAAATAATTGATAATAATCTGTATCAATTTCATCAAGTACCTATGTGTTGAGTCATATTCGAGATAGTGACAATAAAAAATGATAAAAAAATGTACGTAATTAATCTATCACCGATTTGATGTTTTGCATCATATTATCTGTTAAATTTATAAATAAAATTTTAGTAGTGTTATTCAGAAGACTTCTGCAACGATCAAAGATTGGAGCATACAAGATATCGTATTATTGAAATAGTATTATAAAAGCAGGAGGATTCAGCATTAGGGATTCAAGAGCATTACGATTTATCAACTGTTCAATATGCCCCTTTTTCCATCCGCATAGTTCTATCTTATATTGGATGTTTGTGTGCATGTAAAATTCACCTACTCACGTTTTGGAAATCTCAAATTCCTGTGATAAATCTTATTCAATCTGTAATGTTAATGCTTCAAAATAAACTAGAAATATGTATCATTCTTCCCATAGTACCAAATTTTTACGGTTTATTTGATCTCTATAAACAATTTAAAATCGAAAACGAGAAAATTAGCATAAGTTCTACACAAATTTTTGTAACGAAAAAGTTAAATTTGCAAAAAAAAAACATTGAGCAAACTCAATTTGTCAGTATTTTTCAACATGAGTTTAGAAAGAAAAAACTTCAAAATGTTAATTTCCCTTCCCATAATTCGATATCTCGTGACGTGCTGTACAGAAATATTGACGAATATCACGTTTTTTATTGTATTTTTAGGGCAAAAATATATGGATTTTGAAATTTTTAAGCAGGGAGTCAAATTTTGTGAAGTTTAGTGCTTAATCACAGCTAATAAAAACAGTAATAAAATGGATTTGGCGACCACAGTTTAAAATTTCTCGAGAGCATATTTTACTATTCTTCTGGTCAATAATATTGCAAAACTTTACTGGTTACCTAATGAAAAGTATTCAACTACTAGCATTCTACTTACTAGCAATTATTAGATCTGAATCACATCTACATCAGATCCAGTTCAACGCAAATTATTTGGTTTTTGTATGAGGAAATAATAAAATATTGCACACTAATTTTTAAAAGCATGCCACGCCGAATAAAAAAACAAGATTTATTCTTCATATAGTAGAAGAGATATCAGAGCGCTTCAATTACAAGTTAATAGTATCTAAAGGCGCCCACTAAAAATAATGATGAAATGATCTCAAAAATGTTAAATGTAATTACCATATTATTATCAATCTGTATTTCGACACTTTCCTTTCGGCGTGCCATGAATAAATTCATTAATCTTTTGATTCAACTGGTAATACAGTAGGCTCACTCCACTGACTTCTAATGACCTAAACCGTCCAGCGTCTATAATTTACTATCTATCTAACGATTCATTGTACCTCTTTCGATCTTTAATTAATGATGAGGATGATAAATGTTGACGTTAAAATGTCGATACAAGAAACACATCTGGATTTTAATGCACTATTTTATGTACGAGCAGTGACATTATGTTAAAACGAGTTATCAGCGAGAAGCATTACAATCAAAATACACACCTACTACATTTTTTGCACGCACTTCTTATAAAATAACTGATTTTCACTTCATTATAAGTATATATTTGACAGTTCAGGTTCAGTCATATTGTAATTTATTTGAATTGTTTACAAAGAAAACGCCTACTTTGCTGTGTCTATTGCTCATGTATATTTAAATGCCAACTGACAAAGAAATTCATATTGGAGTGTTTAATGTGCATTTCTTTTATTTTACTCTAGTACAAAAAAGAGTAATTTTACGACTATTTTACAGGGAGTCGTGCAAAAACAATATTTTTTTCGCTAGGCCGAGAATGAATAGTACAATTATTTAATAAATAGAAATACCTAAAATCATAGCTAAAATATTGTGCCGTGTTTGAAGACACGTGACACCTTTCATCGTACTAACAAAGTTTTATATTTTACTCTATTATTCAAAAGATGTATTTTGTTTTTAAAAAAAGTAACACAGGAAAGCTCCCTCTACAGTTTTATTATTAGTACTGATAATACAACCATGTTTGAAATTGTAATAAAAATAAAAAATTTCAAAATATCCTAAATAAAAAATACGGCCTCCACTAAAAAATTTGCAATCAATGAGCATGTAATTAAAAAAATCAGAAATAATCTTGAGTTTCGCAAAATAAATTACTAAAGAAAACCGATTTGCATTTTTAGAACGCAATTAAAAACACAGATAAACAAAACCGCGTAATTAATTAGTTGTTTTAACATATTTTAGTATTCGTCGAAAATGTTTTCTATGCTGCTGATTAGCAATACTATTTTTAGCAATCGATAAAATCTGTTTGATCAACGTAATCGTGAGGTGATATCATTACAAACAGCACATCTTAACCTCTTACCTTGAATTAAATCCGCTGTTAGTTTTTTTTAATTAATTGATGTTTCATCAACAATATCACTAATAGGGTAAAGGCATTTATTATCGGCCACTCATTTCACACTTGTGGTCGCTCCCTTCTAGTTTGGGCTTCCGTACACGAATTAGATTTCGCAATTCAAATGTTTCCCTTTGCTGAAATGCTCTAATAATGATAATTTCACATCATGATAATAATGATAATTTTAAAAATATTGAAAGAATTATTTCTAATGCTTTAAATTCAACGGAGATATTCAATTTCTCGTACGTGGGCCACAATCGAGACTGATGGTCGTCTAGTTGGCCATTATTTTATAATTTTTAGGAGCAAAAAAGGAAAACTTCTAAATTCCCGACCTGTTGCCAAACCTGGCAAATCCGGATCGGAAAGTGTGTAATAAAGAAAATTATGACGTTATTATATTGAACTGATAGGAACGAGCTATTAAAAATGTTTTAATTTGTACGTGTTACAATTCTGTTGCTTAATATGTGTAATAATTGTTTTGCACGACCCCGTATGAAAGAGCTGCTTTTCATGTTTTCATATCAGTTGTAAAATGATCCATTTCGTACTAGTGCGTAAAGTAAAACAAAAGAAATGCGAAACGTAGTCGTTTTCATAGTAGATGTACGGACATTCAACGCAGTTTACAACTGAAAGTGGACTTGTTAAAAAATAAACTGTCAAAGATTTTGAAAATCATGTAACAATCAGCCATTTGATATGTATCTTGTGCGTGATGATATTATAGCTTATGTGACTATTAGGTACTCGTTTTAACATAATGTCACATTCGCCCAGCGTTGCCAGACGTCCCGATTTTGGCGGGACGTCCCGATTTTTAAATCAAAAATAAATGTCCCGCGCGGGACAGGCTCAGTCCCGCTTTTCGGGAATAACTCGACTGTGCGTAAATAATTATTCTCTTATTGTAAGTTGCAATTTGTAACACTCATTCCTCAGACTATTGTTTGAAACGCCATATTTTTCTAATGAATAAAACTTTTCTGATTTTGATTTCTGTTTTTTTTAATTTTTTTTTTATTCAGAAGACGAATAAGACTCAACTATTTAACGATAAGGTAAATCTGAGTTAAAATATCATATTTTTATTAAAATACATTTTCTATGGCTATTTTTGCTATCTATTGTCACGTAAACGTAATGTGAACTCAAATAAAAAGATAAATATTTCAAAACTTCTGATTATATATGTTTTTTTACTATGTCCCGCTTTCGACGAAAGAATCCCGCGTTTTTCACTCAAAAAGTTCCAAAATTCCGACTTGGCAAAAAAAAATCTTGCAACGCTGCATTCGCCATATATGTCGTCACGAACTAGAAACATAACCTACTATTTATAGGTAAAATGCAAAGCTATGTGATTTTTATCAAAAACCCTATATAATAATTAATCCAGTCAATTATAAATATAAAACAGGTCGACTACGAGTAGGTGGTCGAAAATTGGTGCCTTTACCCCCTTTATATGGCAATATATTAAAAAAGCATAATTGAATTTTAACGGATTTACATGAATCAATAACTTTTTTTAATTGTTGTTGATTGAAGGTCGATAGTTTTATAAATATCGGATCTTTCAAAAGTAATTGACATTGTAAAATATCCGCAATTTAGAAAATTTAAAATATAAACACATCCGTAGATTCCTAAACATAAATCCATATTCTTGGATCAGTCCTCTCGATTTTACAAGCAATATCGGTATTCTTTTTAGGGTTCCGTACATCCGATGAAAAAACGAAACTCTTTAGAATCACACTCGTCTCTGTGTGTCCGTCTGTGACAACTTATTTTCTCCGAATCTACTGAACGAAAAAATTTGGTATATATGTAGAGTTGATGACCCACATAGCGTAAATAAACAAAGTCCGATTTTGGGGGTTAACTATGAGGGCCAAATTAGAAAATTAAAAAAAAATATATTTTTCAAATACATCATCGCTAAATAAAATCATTCAAATTAATAATTTGCACTGATTTTTCACTCGGCACGTGGTAGAACATGATTTTTAAGTGTTTTTAATTACTTGTTATTATATATTATAACAAGTAATTAAAAACACTTGAAAATTCTACAAATAATTCTTTATTTCTCGACTATCGTTTCGGACAATAAGTCCATCCTCAGGAGTACAAAAACTTATATAAGTATATTAGTATAAGTTTTTGTACTCCTGAGGATGGACTTATTGTCCGAAACGATCGTCGAGAAATAAAGAATTACTTGTAGAATTTTCAAGTGTTTTTAATTACTTGTTACCATTCAAATTAAAATTTGCAAACGGTTTAGATCAAATAACTCCACTTTTGGCCGAATTTTAGAATTTGATGCCATCTGTTAAGAACGAACTTTTTTCTTACCGGTTTTTAGAGGTTTTCGAGTATCATGTAAGAGGGAATACGTTTCCAAAATGTCTGCTAGATATTTCGAAATTGCTCATAAAGATTAATCAAAATTCAGCACCTCTGAAATCACTAACATATAAATGACAATCGGGAGGGCGTTGAACAAATTAATAATCTGACAGTGATGTCAACGTATAATAAATAGTTTATGGGTAGCATTTAATAACACGTACACATACACTACCGGCACGTATTTGTTAATTAATTTACTAGACTAGCGTATAATACGCACAGCAGTGGTGTAATTGGACCGAAACGCACGCCGTAACACAGTTACATAAAATACACGTAAAAAAGCTATCAAACAGAAATTAATCAGTTTATTCATATTTATATGTATATATGCCACTGCTTGAAATTAATGGATAAACAGACATTTCTTATGGATTTTAAAAGTAATCGATTTTATTATAAGATAAATTGACTCATTTTTTTCATACCTTAATTGTAACTATTTTTTTTTTGGCACGGTACGTAGACATCTATTCTGAGATAGAAAATGTAACGAACTTGCTGCAACGTATTCTATAAAAGCCGGCTGAAGAACATAGTGCCAATGTGGCCGCGAGGTAGGACACTCGTAATCTAAAGGTCGTAGGTTCGATCCCGGCGATCGGTGCCATTATTACTTGTATTTAATTGTATCTTTTACTTCTGTATTGTGTAGTGTAAAACGCAGTCTCTTTTTTATTTGTCGAACGTATATAAACTGCAATGTCTATCTTTTTAAAAAAATGTGCCTCTTAGAGCTTTGTAAAACATGTACTTATCTAAATATATATATTTTATTCAACTACATCGATTTCATTAGAAACGTAGAACTTCTATAAACGCTTTGAACCGAGATTTATCAAGTGAAAATCTCCTAATTTTTAGTGACGCCGCATTATGTCATTTAGAACTTCACGGTGCACCTCCGTGTTATTTTTTGACGCCCTTGCTGTCTGCTCCCTTGCAGTACGCAGATTTTAAAAAATGAAAAATATTTCTAAATAAAATCAACGAATCAAAAATGCCTTAAATAAATTGTTCCAACTACACCACTGCATATACTTAATATTATCGACTATATTATTATGTAGTCACAACTTGTAAGTAAATAATATAATTTAGTTTGATTCTGAACTATAAGCGACAAACTAACATATTTAAATAGAAAATATGAATTATAAACAACAATGGTAATCAAAGTTTGTACTATCAGTATTATTATAAAATGTTGCAGTATTTTAAATAAAAAAAGTATAAAGATTACAGCATTTATATAATGTGTTAAGGCCGTCGGAACGCTTTGAATTTAAGCCAAAAATAGAGCTTCGGCTGTCAACTCATTGTAGACTTAATCGTTAACATTCTGCAAAAATTATTTCTCTATAAAGAAGATAAAGGACAAATCTAGGTCTCTAATGGACTACTTTTGTAATTTATGTACGATTTACTAGAAAAAAGTTGGCATTAATTGTGCTAAAAAAACACACGTTTTCAATGTCACACTATGACCTTATTCGTACTTATTTCACAAAACTGTTCCATCACAAACCTAAAGTGACTCTTCCTTTTTCGGAAAAGTTTTTTAAATCTTCAAAATATTTCCAAAAATTAGAGTAATCAGTTGACAGCGGCACCCTTGCAATAAAATTTTTTAGCTTCGTAGTTGGCACCAGCCAAAAATTGAAACGTGTGGATGATTTGAGCGAGACAGAGCTAAAGAAGGTCACATCCACAATATGTCTTTTGCCTACCTCGCCCCTTACAGCTGGGTCTCAGCACAAACAAAATTCAGAGCGTTCCGACAGCCTTAATTCAAATATCAGTTCGAAGATTCTAAATATTCTAAAACTGGTTTAAATTACCGATTTATTATCAAAAGGAACACAATTTATTTTTTTATTTTTTTGAAACTGGTATAAAATTAAAGAAATAATTTGCTTTAAATGTGCCACACGGATCCCATTTCTTTTTAACCATTTCAACACTATACAAGTGAGGAATGGTATACCTACTAATTTAGGTCAAAAGTCAGTTTTAACAATTTTACAATAGTTTCCTTACTTGAAGTCTCCGGCATATAAATAAACATATTTTTGAAAAAATCCTGTTCTTCAGTTTGTCTAATGTTAAGTTTTGTAATACGACTTTTAGCTTTAGACCGGCCATACACGGACTGGTTGAAACACGAACCGCTCAAGTAGTCACTGTCAACTGCTTGTTCAAATCCTGTTGCAATATGAATTCTGAGGAAGAAACGCTGCTATTACTACTTTTGTTCAGACGCACATGACGTAAAAAATTTGGATTCAATGAATGAGACCCGTGACAATGAACAGACAAGCGTTCCCGTGTTTTGTATCGCTCACGAGCAGTCAACAGCTCGAGCAGTCCAACATACGTGCTGCAACTGTCTGATTGCACGACGAAATTTCGCCGTTCAATCGTGACCGCTCGAACGTCGGTGTTTGAAGCAGTCAGCTTTGACAGCTTAAAGCTTGTTCGATAACGATTGATGCAGATTAAAGAATGTCATTTTTTTCTCATCATTTAGTTGAAAACAAAAATATTATATTCCCAAACCTACATTTGAAGCTGAAAATCGTACCAGAAATTGAGCAAAATTGTATCAGATATTGTGTAGTTCGTGACTGAACCAAAATACACAATGCTCTACTTAAATACTACACGGAGACATCAGAGCAACCCTTGACACTTTGAACACAACACAATACGATGCTCGGATGTCAGAACATTTGACATCCTCCACGCATGTGTATTACATAAAATATATTCATCTATCAACGGCTGTATGTTTGTGGGTATGGGGTAAGTTACCGAGGATCCACGAGAATCATTCCTTGCTTGCATAACCCTTCTCGATGATTAATGTTCAAAGCAAACAAATGTCCTCTATACGGATGATGAGGATTTTAAAAAATCGACCGCACCAACTGGAAATGACACTACATTTCTCTGAGACCACGACATCTTTTTTCCAACAAAAACCTAAAACATATTGTGTACGTCGCGGATTATACCGAGTTCTTTCGTCAGTAGATTATACACTCCCAAACACACAAAAAGGTGGACGGTCGTTATTTAGAGAAAAACAAATGAAAATATATTATCCTCTCGCACTTTCCGTCACAATTCGATTTTAATTTATTTTAACTACCATTTCATGGACTTAATTTGAGCGTACTTCATCATTAAAAACTGATGGGTTGCAAAAAGCATTGCCAAAAAATCTGATTTGACAATGATCTTGTGACCACACATATTTCTTTATAAAAAATGTGTTGTACAATTTTAACTTTATCCTGCTCGAAAAATAATTGATAGATTGAAACGATATTTGTTTTAAACTGTATATACATGTATTTAACAAAGTGTTTTGTTTTTCTACACATTTTGGTCAAAATTTTGCTTGACCAACAATGTTTTTCCATGTAGACCAATTATTTGTTTTTTGTAAGTACAATCTAATGTTCTACGTGACAAATAGCTTAAATACTTTTAGACTGCTCCTGCACGCATAAAAACTGTGATCAGAATCTAAGGTGATTAAATCAGCTTTTTTGACAATGCTTTTTGCAACCCAGCATAATACTTTTAGTACCATGGCAGTTCAGTACTAAAAGTACTTTTATTTTAAATCTACATTCATAGCCGTACCGTAAATTAGGCGTCCCCATATTAATTCGCACTTGAGATCATACCATTACGAGCAAACAAAAAATCAATTTCTTGAAATAACTTTTTATCCATCGGTTCTACAACAAAAACGGTTATTACTAAAAATAAAGCAATTTCTGCCGAATAGGTTCTATATATTTTTTCGACCGCGCAACGATTGCTTTGAGCAATTTGGATAAAAAATAAAAAATACTTTATTGTCTTATTTCATATAAAAGCTTTGTACAAAAACTTAAAAATAATTTCTTTTTATAGCGTACCCGATGACATTCTTGCGCGATTTACATTTCATAATATTCAAGGTGTAAATCAATAACGTCTATGGGGTTGTAGAGAATAATTTGAGATAACGGATTGATTATTTTCTAACTCCCAGAGTTTTCATTTCGGTTAATTTTTAAGTCAGGGATGATTTCTGACATTCTTGAAAACATTTCGACCCACTGCAGTGTACCAGGATATGTAATTCTGGACACGTAGCATTACATTCTGAGTCACGTGATATCTTAAGTGTTTATGGCATACGTGTATGTACAGTGACGTCATAAACAGATGATGAACGTGCCAGTGTCATCATTAGTATCATCAGATCATCATAATCATCATTTGTTTCATGAGATGAGAATTGATAAAGGATGATGACGTAATGTCTACCGGAATTTGGTTACTCGCTTGACTCATCACGTCCCTGTGTGTTTAGTTTAAAAACATGCAGGTAACCTTCTTCAAGGTTGTCAAAATATTGGTAGTGTAGAAAAGATTATAGTAGTAGACAATGTAATAAAAAATTAATTGAACTTCACGCGTGATTTCTTTGTTTCTAATACAATAGAATGAATAATATTCATAATGTTGGGTCAACAAACCAAATAATTATTTATTAATTGATTAATTATTGCCCATTATGAAACGATAAAATAATAAAACGATTAAGAGATCTTTAACACTTGAATTAATTAAAATTAGAGAGAATCGTAGATTATGGACGATCGACAACGTAGTGTATTTAACGTTAGTAACGTTAGTATATTTGAAATTATCACATATCGACCAATTATAATAATAGATGTAGGCAAAAGAAAGGACAGCGCGCGCCCTGAGTGTAACATACCGTTGTAATAATTAAAAAAAACTAAGTAAATTCCACGGAGAATTAGAAATTAATTATTTTCGAATTTTATTCGTTACTTGTGCTACGTGATCTTCCATGGAGTCAAATTTCAAGATTTTAGATTGACGAAAAACGCCCTATTGGTTTTTATAAAAAATTTAATATATCACGTTTTTAAAACGATCTAAAAAGTATAAAATAATTTCTCCTAACCCATTATAAAAGTGTGAGTTGTGACTAATAAACTGTAATAGAGTTTACAACCCACGCTTTTATTATTAGGAGAAATTATTTTAAACTTATTAGTTCGTTTTAAAAACTGGTATATTAATATTTTTTTTATTTAAATAATTATTTTCTGCTTTTTAATCTTGTGTGTGCGAAATTTTAAAGTTTGAAGTCTCTAGCTCATGATTTGCACACGAAGGAGAGTGAGGCCGGTCAGCTAGTTTTCATAATATTGTATTGTCATCGGAATTATACATGTAAGCAAAATTTCAACGCAATCGGTTAACGAGAACTAGATGAAAAATCGATTGCAAAATTTGTACCAAACAAATAGACATGAAACAAAGGACTGACAAGAAAGCGAGCTAATAAAAACGTGGTAAAAACGACACCAACTAAAAATGTATTAATCGGATATGCTAAGTGAAATGCGAACGAAAACAAATAGAAAATTAGATCGTACTTAAAGATACTCTTTCCCTTCGCTTTCTGTTGTAAAGACATAATTAGTATTTTTTTATAATTATGTATACGTATGCTAATTCATTATAACCGCAATGCTATACATAATTTTTCATTATATACTTATTGTTTTCCATGTGATTTAATTACTTTCTTATAAAATAAATATATAGTTATAATCTTCGTGAAAATGTTTAATTTTTTTTCATGAGCGAAGTTAAAATTTCACGAAAAAAATTACAAATCATTCGCCAAAAAATCTGTTTCCCCCGCCTAATTATTTCTTTGTTAAGGTTCAATGTTTCTAGCCTTCTGGTCATATTTTTTTTAACTTAAATTCTACTTAGCAAAAACACTGGTCGCAATGCAAAACCCTGCCGGTAAAATAGTGTATTTGTATTCTGGTATTTATAAACGTAGCTTTATCCATCGCAAATCAATTTTTTTGCCATTGCAAAACTTTTTTCTCCTGTAATCGATCTAAAGTAACAAAAATCAGTGCGATAGTAATCAAAATTGAATAAATACGGAAATACGCAATATAAATGATAAATTGAATCATTTATGGAAAAAATTTAACGGTGAAGTAGAAAGAATTGATTTTAGATGAGGGAAATAGATTAATAACATTCAAGGGATGGATGTATAAAAAATTTAATAAGGTACAAGATGCTGTATCTATGCATTATAAAAAAAAATTTTAAAGGAAAAATACTTTTGCAGTATAAATATAATTTAACACAAAGGTACCAGCAAATTCCACGAACATCTCTGTTACGTTACAACAATAACAAATTCTTGGTCAGAACGGCTCATTTACGTCATTAATAATTTACTAAAAAACAACTAGAAAAAAGTAAAACAACTTACAATAATTAGGTATAAAATAGAAACGTGTTGTGCGAAATAACAACGCAACATTGTTAAACAAAGAGCGCAGATACAGTTTTCTATGTATTATCATCCATTTCTTCTTTTCCAAGAGTTGCCAAGGCGTGTGAAGCGAGTATGTGTACTTCTTATATGTTGATTGTAAGTAGACTATGTCAAGTGATGGTTCTTTTAGCTCTGTTAAGTTGGCGGACACGTGCTATTATGAATAACGTAACAATTCCAATAACAATGTGTTTGAACGTTAACATAATATTCAAATATTATTTCTCCTAACGGTGAGGGCGCCCCGTTTTGCGGATTTATTAAGGCTGTCGGAACGCTCTGAATTTAAGCCAAAAATAGAGCTTCGGCTGTCAACTGATTGTAGACTTATTCGTCAACATTCTGCAAAAATTCTTTCTCTATAAGGAAGATAAAGGACAAATCTAGGTCTCTAATGGACTACTTTTGTAATTTATGTACGATTTACTAGAAAAAATTTGGCATTAACTGTGCTAAAAAACACACGTTTTCAATGTCACACTATGACGTTATTTGTACTTATTTCACAAAACTGTTCCATCACAAACCTTAAGTGACCCTTCCTTTTTCGGAAAAGTTTTTTGAATCTTCAAAATATTTCCACAAATTAGAGTAATCAGTTGACAGCGGCACCCTTGCAATAAAATTTTTTAGCCTCGTAGTTGGCACCAGTCAAAAATTGAAACGTGCGGATGATTTGAGTGAGACAGAGTTAAAGAAGGTCACACCCACAATATGTCTTTTGCCTACCTCGCCCCTTACCGCTGGGTCACAGCACAAACAAAATTCAGAGCGTTCCGACAGCCTTAAGGTTTAAAATGTATGTTGGTAAATGAATCTCGTTCGACTTGTCGTTCGCGATGTAGTAGAAATGTACCTCAAAATCAAAGTAGTTTTAGTATATCCTTGGGTCCTAAACTTACCAACATTTGCTGTACTTTTATTTTGGCTTTTCACACATTTCATATTATATCAGTTTTTCCTCATCTTGCTAAAGAAGTTTTACTTTAAAAATTCAGCCCAAGTTTTGTCCTGCTTAAGGTCGGTTTTACATATTCGGCTTAAACTAAAAATAACTGTTCAATCTATAGTTTAAAATATTCTGAGTTTCATTGATAAGCCTATAAATATATTACTAACAGACGATGACAACCGAAACAAGTTGCTCGTAAATCTAGATAAAAAAAACTGTTTTGACACACTCTAATATACGAAACAATATAAAAAAAAATAGGTCAAGTTTCAAGCTGTTCTGACTTAAATTAAGCGAATTATAAGCAAAAAAACACCAGAGGTATTTAATTTGCTCCCCTCCGACATTCAAAAAATGGAAGCGTGTGGCATAACAAGACCTCGGAAGACATAGAACGCAAAAAGGTTTTTCAAAATCGATTGAGGCGTTTGAACTGTACGACTGATACAAAAAAGTAATATACACTAAACTTAATTTTAAACTGAGTTCACTTAAACTTGTTACTTGAGATTAAACTGGCCCTTAGTTGCATAATTACTGGATATTCCATTTTTATTATTATCAACACTGTGAATAGTTAATTACAGCTAAACCAGTGATTTTAAAAGTTATAAAAAAATGTTTAGTATTTTGACCATAAATATATTCGATTTAAAACGAAATATACGTACAGAGATGCTTGAAGAAACAGACAATCATTTTCCCAACAGAAAACCGGTCTTTTAAGAACCGCGTGAACGGCGATGCGACAGACATTCCAACATGCCATCCAAGTGAATCGACTGTGATTCCGGGAATAACATTTATAATTAATTATTATTATTATTATTATATGACGAACCATTGTTTTAGCAACGTAAAGTTAGGTAAAATAACGATTTTTGATAAACTTTATTTATGTTTTGTATCTTATTGACATTATCATCTGTGTATTTGATGTTAAATTATACCATAGGTTCGTGGTTTAAAAAAAATATACAGTTTAAAAAAAATCTAAAAAATGCTCATATCAACGCACTAAAAATTAAGATATCCATTTTTTTTCTTTTATAATGTTTAGAAGCGTTGTATATTCATGTTTTAAGGCTGTCGGAACGCTCTGAATTTAAGCCAAAAATAGAGCTTCGGCTGTCAACTGATTGTAGACTTATTCGTCAACATTCTGCAAAAATTCTTTCTCTATAAGGAAAATAAAGGACAAATCTAGGTCTCTAATGGACTACTTTTGTAATTTATGTACGATTTACTAGAAAAAATTTGGCATTAATTGTGCTAAAAAAACATACGTTTTCAATGTCACACTATGACCTTATTCGTACTTATTTCACAAAACTGTTCCATCACAAACCTAAAGTGACTCTTCCTTTTTCGGAAAAGTTTTTTAAATTTTCAAAATATTCCCAAAAATTAGAGTAATCAATTGACAGCGGCACCCTTGAAAAAAGCCTCGTAGTTGGCACCAGCCAAAAATTGAAACGTGCGGATGATTTGAGCGAGACAGAGCTAAAGAAAGTCACACCCACAATATGTCTTTTGCCCACCTCGCCCCTTACCGCTGGGTCTCAGCACAAATAAAATTCAGAGCGTTCCGACAGCCTTAAGAGGGCTCCTTCTTTCGCAAAATTATCAGACCAGAATACGCGTAATCAAAATTACTGCGGCTGGAAAAAACTTCGTTAAAATGTATTTTTCCAATGTTGTGAGAAGCATGCTAGATGCGATGGAATTACAATGTCGATAATTTTTTAGAGTATAAAAAAGCACGCGAATGCATTTGTTTAAACTCGAAAGTCATTAGGTTCAATATACTCGAAATTATCGCACTAAATATACCACGCTTTGTTAATTCGGGCCGTAAAGATGCCCTTTTGGAAAATTCTGACACATTAGTTTTGTTTCAGAGAATTCTGACCTGATATACTTTTGATAATTTTGCAGTCGAAAAGCATGTTTGAGTTGTTGGTCTATAAGTTTATTCCTTGATTAATTTGTCTTTTATTGACAGCTTCGTTTGCTCTCTCCTTTATTATAATTTTATTATAGCATTAATAAAATTATACTTTCACTATTGACAATAGATATGACATTTTAAAAACTCGCAGTTAACAATTGTTTAGGATGTCCTTAATTTGTGTATTCAATTATAAACCGACAATAGCTATAATAATATTATGTTATTTGATGTTAACAGTTGTATATTGTTATTTTATTATATGCTGTTAAAATACCATCATTTAAGTACTACAGTAATATAATATAAACATTGCAAATTAGTAACTTACAATTACTTTTATAACACCGATTTTGCTACCGTACAGGAATTCGTAGTGATATTTAAGGCCAACATAATTGTTTGTTTATAATTTTGTTGGCATTTATAAAAATGTTGCTATGGCAATTATTTTATATTACATTTCTCTTGTCGTGCAATAATTAATATTTCAAACGAAATTTCTAAAAAAAATATCAATTATATTTGACCTAATTAATTTACGTAAAAAATGTGAATAATCAATTAATTAAGTGAATTTTAAAATTGAGGTTAAAAAAATATAATTTCTTTTTATTAAACAAAACATTAAGGCAATGAATAATAATTGGTTTATTTTTTAAGGTTAGTGAATAGCAGGGTTAACAATTCATCTATATTTATAAAATCTGTCAATATTTTCATGCCTCTCTGTGGAAAAGGACAGGCTCGCATTTTATGACTGTACCGGTGTAAATCAATATTTTAGGCTTTTCGCCATCATGGGCGATATTATACGTTCCTTTTTTTTGTTAAAACGTGGAACTGAAAATCATAAAAAAATACATAATTATCTCACTTTCAACATTCGATTTCAATAATCCTTTTACCTGTGAATGAAAGGTTTTTTCCCCAATAAATAAAGCTTTTTTGAATTTATGATAATTTTCCAGCTCAACATTAGTGGAAAATTTCACATCTAATGGATTAGAAAATATTAACTTTCCAATTAATATTTGTACTATAAAAAATTTCTATTATTAAACAGAAAATAAACAAGATTTATATAATTGAGAATATTGCCCAATAATTTACTAATAACGTCATTTTAATATTTTCAATCAGCTGACCCTATTGCATATATATAAATACTCGAATATCCTTGATTTTATTGAATCATTACAATAATTATAATAAGATGCTTCAACGATTAAGAGGTACAGGAAAAAATATCTGCCCGGAACTCCAAACCATTGACTTATTAATCAATAATAATAATGATCAATAATAGTTAATAATTGTTCCGAAATTATACCAAAATCGCATGTATGCAAACATTACACATTGTTTTAACCGTTTCTCGGTTAGGAGTCAGAAGACGTATCGGTGTACGTGACCTCAACTGTTGAGCATCTATAATCTAAAATTTCTTTCTTACCAATAGAATCGTGTGAGGTTTGAGAGTAGTAGTATGTACGTCAACCGTCTTTCCTACCTACTAGAGTAACCTAATTCGTTTATAAAGTAGTTTATTCAAATAGCTCATAAACTCATTTTAAAATTCTTTGTTATTTTTGAGAAAAAAAATGTAGAAATTTTTTAAGGCATACTTTTTTATGATTATTATATTTGTATAGACCAGTGCAACTTGTCGCACGTGCTTACCACTCACTCTCGTTTCGTAACCAGAAAAGGGTTAAGGAGCTATTACAAACTGTTCATTTGTTTCGTTTGATTTGCGTGCATAGCGAAAATTGATGACGCAAATTGTAAAATCATTTACGAGTCCGTGCGCGTTGATAAATGCGTGGTTTTTAATAATGTACTTATCTGTAGCGAGCTTTGTGTTGCCATCAAGAACAAAAAATTTATTCCCGAGGTTAAAAACAAATCACGAATAATCCAGCACTAATGATTTAATTTATCGTTCAAAAATAGTGATATCAGCAGATCGATTAATATTTTTATACTTGTCCGATGTCAATAAACGGACAAATAGTCAATAGTAAAGCGTATTTACCGTAAAACAGTAATTAGTTATTTCATTATTTATTTGACTCATTAAGAGCCTTGGACTTCAACTTGAGGTCAAAAGCCGAAACGATCTTCTTTTATTATGATATATGTAATAACAAAATATACGATGTTATGCGTAAGATTTGTCAAGGTCATGTAATAAATAGTCATTATAAAACAATTTCCCATCTTACCTGTTTCATCTAACGTATATTTAATATCTTCGTGATGTCCAAATTATATGTGAGAAAAATATTATTTTGATTTAAGAATGTACTGCAAAAATAAGTATTATAATATCCACGTACAAAAAAACATAAAAACAATGTATATATTTTTTTTTATTTCGATTTCCGCATTAAAATTGTTAGATGTCTATTTTTATAGCAAATCTTTGTCCAAGATATCTTTAGGGTGAAATAACCAATAAGAGCGCATACAATTCATTAACATGTCCCGTCAACCTATATTATTATTAATTAAATTATAATAAAACTTTTTCAATCATTTATCATACCAAGTTAAATTATATATTATGTACTATTCGAAGTGCTCGCCACAAGCGTCACTTCCGTGACTTTTCACCATCTATAGCAGTAAAGATGTTTTTGCACTATCCTTTATAAAATGGCTGCTTTACATGTAAATATACAGGCACGTAAAGTGGCCCATTACGCACTAATACTGTAATGTAAATCAAAACTGGCCGCGCTATATTAATTCCATAGTAAATCGCCGTTTGTCTGTCTGTAACCTAGTATTAGAAGTGACAGTTGTTCAAAAATTTAACTATCAATTTTTTTTTAAATAAAGTGAAAAGCAGGTATTTATAGGATATCTCGTGCGTAGTACTACTGCGGCTCGTGTTACTGTTAAAGTACCGATTTGCAAAGCCCGGTTCCTTGAGAACCTGCTCTTCAACGACTGTTATTAGTGAACAACATAATTCTGTGAACTGTTATTTTATAGGAGCCGATTATTTTCTATAGCTAGTATCAGTTACTATCATCCCACCCCACTTCTACATATTATGTTATATAATGTTTGTTACTATGTTACACATGATGCTAAAGTTAGATGTAATTAACATGCATATTAACAAACTACGTAATTCCCAGAGATAAATATTAGTGTCGAGTTATCCCTTAAGTGGAATATTGTGAAAGGTGTAATGGTAATTATTTTGTGGCATCGCGTTTAATTTTGATCTAATTTTAATGGAAATACATTTTCTCTTAATCACGATTCAAGAATTAACACTGTTATCAAAATGATCGCATGAGATCGACTACCAATGACGCGGTTTCTCTAAATCACCATGGAATAAAATTGCAGGTTATGACATAATATCATCACGCACAAGATACATATAGTATTTTTTACACATACTCCCTATGAGAAAAGCTGTATTTCACATAATTTTTATAATTTTTGACACTTCAATTTCAGCATGTTCACATCGAATTTGTAGGTTTCGTTGGATTCTTATACTTTTACTATGAAAATGGTAGTACAAAAACGTTAAATTCATTTTAAGTACTAGTGTGAAATGGGCCATTTTACGATCACTATACAGGCATGAAAAGCAGCTAATTTATGAGACAGTGGACAAAAACACATTTTATTAGTCTGGACTAGTAGATTGCACATCTAGTGACCGTAATGGGTTTATTACGGCCAGATGTAAAATTATGTTTTATCGAAACTGTTAGTGTTTACACTTTTAGTCCAACACTGAAATACCAAACAGGTCAGTGTATCTTATACTTTTGCATTACAAACGCAATAGTGTCAAAAGTGTTAACAGTGAAACTTGATGCCAAACACATCTCATATCTCTTACAACTACTGAGACAACAATACCTACAGTATAAAGCAGAAATCTCACCCTGTTTATATTATGTCTAATTAAGCTGAGCTTATAATATAAACATGACAAATGCGTCGTTCCACAACGACGAGGAATAAAAGTCGTAAATGAAAAGTTTTAATTAATTAATATATGTCATTTTTTCAAAAATTTCAGCAGTCTGTTTTTATTTGTTTTTTGTAAAACCATACACGTACGTCATCATCATAAAAAACTAAAATATAAAATCCTATTTGATACCACAATTTATGTTCGATAAATATGTAAAAAGATCATAAAAACTACTTTCGTTATGATCATTGAACTCGTTCCTTTTAACCCCCTGAGACAACTGACTTCTACTCCATACTGGATTGACCATTTTTTGAGACATTTGCGTAAAGTCTTTAGATTGGTAAAGTCCCGTAATCGTCCACCATTTTGGAGCACAGGATTCAATTAAAATGTATATATATCGTAGGATAATTAAAAAATTCGGATTTTCGCGAAAGTCCTAGGACGTTTGCAAAAAACCGGATTCCAATTACCCGGTTTTTTGCAATCATGGTAGGATTTTCGGGAAGATTCGATTATTTCAATTACTCTGTGACATATATAAGTTTTCGTAACTAAGAAAAGAATAATAAATATCCATGACAACCATTTTCACTTTCAAAAACATATAAATTACCCAGATTATGCAAATTTCAAATTGTGTAAGCGTTCTTGTAATAAGGCATGATTTTCTTTAATTAAAGTACATGTTACTGGGAAGACTTAAAATCATTTTATGTCAGTCAGCCATCTTGGGTCGATTTTATTGTTATCTCTCTTTAGCACATGGATACAATGGATTGCGGTACTTGGTAATTTAGCGCATAGATTTCCAATAGAAGCGGTACTTCAAAAAAATGTCTAATTCTCTTTCCAAATATTTTCTATTTTTTATTGTTTGGAAAAATATTTCATATAAAATTTATTGTTATAAACTACGCAAAGTTAATTCTTTTTTTCTTCTAAAGGGGACGGTAATTCAGAAAAGTTGAGAGCCTCTGATCTAGAGATTTTATTTACTGTGATATTTGCCATCTTTTATACCATTTCGAGGCCCTGGATCACATTTCAAGTTCTAAATACCTTTAGCCGTCAATCCAGTTAATATAGAGATCAGTGCTTAAGACTAGAAATAAAAACCACAGTTCTGCCGAAACTCCGGGCTATTTTTATTAGATCTAAATAATCTGGTCATATAAGAAAAGTAACAATTCTTATTGCTGATTTCATATCGTCAATGTACGTGATTTTAACCGCTTCAATCATTGGCTATCTTCGATGCACGTGATTTGATCCGCTTCAATCACTGGCTAACATTTTTACTGGCCGTTACAATACTTCCATGGATATTGGTCGCCATAAAAATAGATTACCGCCGTAAACTAAATCATACCGTTGATAAATGACGCGCATTAAAGTTCAACAACAGGATTTTCCGATATGTGAACACAAATAATATAATGTACATTTGTACACTCAACGTGAAAAACACAGAGCCTCACAGAGGCCTCACAAACACGGAGTATAGATACAGAGGAAACGGCACAGGCCTTTTCAAGAAACTGTACTGTTCTTACATAACCACAGTGATTACAAAATTTATGAGCACAATTTTTAATCACCAATATTATTAAGATAGTCACTTTGCCTAGCAGAATAAAAAACAAACAAAAGTGATTACTACAGAGTACTTATTTTGCTAAGCACTTGGGAATAATTAGTAGAATAGGCCTGAATATTATTTGCATAAATGTCACTCGCCTAGCTATTTTTCTCGCAGTATTTGTAAAAACAACAAAATACCTTTCACGCGAAACTGTTACAAATAACGCACGTCTAGTATTCTTATATGGTTTCATTTTTTCTTTTGACTGATGTTTGAAAAAGATTCGCCTCGCATAGTTAGAGGAGGCTACGGATAGCGGTCAAGCATGCAGGAGCCGGGAGAAAGGCTAGTCACTAGACGATCAGAGAGGTCGTTTTAGCAAGTGGTCGATCAAACAAACCCGTCGACCTTTTGAGAAGAGACGTCGGCCATCGTCAAATCTCCCTGTTTGATAAATGCCTACACAAAACGATGGGGGTTTATACAATGGGTGGACAAAATAATACAAAAAAAGAACATCTCAACTACGTATAACAAGCATGAGGAGCCCACGGAAAATTCCGACCATTGATGCTATTCGCTACGTGCAAATCTCTGGCGGCTGAAATGTGTAAATAAACTTGGATAACCAAGTTTAATTAATTAATTATCTGTCGTGTGTGATAAATCTGAAAATATATGTTAAAACATCTACTTTAAATTTATCTTAGATACCTATAAAGTAACTTAAATAGTTTAAGTAACTAAAACTATTTCAGCTAAGTTTCAAAAAATATACGCGCCAAATTTCGCTGAAAAGCCACTATAACTGTACAATGATGAGAAAAACAATCCGGTCACGAAAACAAGCAAGCATAGCCTAATTCCAACAGATAATTATAAAAATACACTTTCAGATAAGTTTTCAGGACATTTCAGTTGTAAAATGAGCAGCTGAAAGACATTGAACACAGCTGTATTAGCTATAGAAAACAAAAGTCTCTCCAGAAATAACCATTTGGTATTTTACGGCATTTTTTTATTGTGATTCCGTATGTTCGAGTCCCGTATTTTTTATTCTCTTTTTATTATCGCGTATTGCTGACTCTAATTAGATCTCAAATGAAAATATAAAATCTTAAATAAAAATTTTAAATTCTTGTCGGATTTAATTTTACTGGAAATAATTTTATTAAACTTCAGTATATGTAATGAATTCATAAAATTAAGTAATAACTTTTTTATTTCGATCATAAAATTAAAACACTCAATTTAGAATCGTGTTTTAAAAACTTCGTGCATTACAAAGCAAATTATGATAAATAATTTTTAGAGTTTGCCTAAACATATCGTATTATGGCATACACACTATTGGCGTCGGTCGGATGGCGGGGCTTAGACTACCATAAAATCTCGACGTTTCACATCATTCTCAACAACTTGGTATCATTTTTGAAAATGAAAATAACTTTCAAAAGACTTTATTTATTTTAACGAAAGATATACCCTTTGTAAGCTATCACAGAGCAAAGCTTATTTAAAGTGGACGTCATTAGAACATTCTGAAGGTTGTATTTAAAGATTAAAAAGTACTTTTGACCCAAAAACACCAGAATTGTTTCAAAATAGAAATTTTACATTTTAGTAAGTACCTAAAGATTAAAATGTGCTCGTTTTTAACAAAACACTATAGTGGATGATTGAAAGGGATATTTCGGGTAAGACTATAAATAAATGCTCAAGTATTTTTCCGACGTTTCGGAAAATGTATTTCTATCTTCAGGACTAGCAGTCTAAAAAATTGCAAGTAATTTAACAAAAGAGATATTAAAAATATTATATAATATAATTTAGAAAATTGACCAGAAGATTAATTCTAACTAACAATTTTAAAATTAATTTGACTTTTTCATATGCCTCTACATTAAATTTTAAATTGTTCTTACAGTCATCATCTGGGCAGGCTTGAATAATAATAATAATTAGCCGCAGCTATTTAAAATAAATTACTGCGGTTACTTAGCTGGTTATTTACCATTTTACATCACTACTTTCGGTACACAAATTTCAACACCATATCTGGGTGGAGGATTCGACGCATAGTGTGTATCATACATTCGATCTATGTTGACACACATTGAATCTCGGAGGCAAGTTTGGCAAACTTCACACATCGCCAATGTTTGTTAGTTTGCCACATAACGTGGAGCCGCCTTAACAGATATGCGTTATTTGTATCCTTGTATTTGTTACATGCGGGTGGTAAAACAATAAAACTTGACACATATGGGAATAAAGACTCCTCGAACCAATAATCGTATTGATTTATTACTTGCACGAAAACATCTGCTATTTATATCAAATGCCTACATTTAACCGTTGTTTTGCTATCCAAAGTTTCTTCTTCAAATATTTTCGCCAACATCAATTTGTTATGCTTCAAATCTAACAAAAAACGGAACCGAAATACCTAGAAAACATTTTTAATCATAAACGCACGTTATTTTATTTATTATAATATTATGCTAATGTAATCGAAGCCGATGCTTTGAGTTGAAGAGCCGTCAGTATATCGTGTACCAAATTTCAGTGAAATCGGACTAGGGGTTTAAGATTCATGGCGAAACAGACAGACAGAAACAAATCTAAAACTGATCAATATTATAACTCGGTTTCTGTGAAAATTGACAGTGGTATTCAATCGTGTAACGCCAGGTACTTTTTATCTGGTAGGGGTCAGGTTAATAAACCGTTGCTTCCAAGGAAGTGACCGTCAAATGGACGCCAGTCTTAATTTAAAGATATTGTAACAAAACTGTTCTGTGTGTTGGTTTAAAACTGATTTATTTTCAACAAACGAAATAAATACAAAACAAATAAACTAAAAAATACTTCTCTAATAACAATTACAAAAAGAAACTAACCGTATTTGTCTATTAATGTAAAAAACTAAACATGAAACAAACAAACTGATTCTTATAAATAATAACGCAACAATGACTGTGTACACAAAACACTTCTATACATCTGTCGTGACGCATCCACTAAGTACTTACCGTGCGAATGAAGCTTACTTCAATAACAATTTGAATGAATTAGTTTCAGTTAACGTTTTAAATACTTTTCTTTTATACCGAGCTGTGTACAGTAGTTTCGCAGAATTCTCATTGTTACATACTAACGGCTAAATTATGGAGAACAAGGACAATGTCAGACATATTATTGTAAAATGATTGCTTCGACACAAAGTTTTTAATTTTATATCAAAATACACTTGATTTTGCGCAGGTTCCTATCCTGGGGCTTTATAGTGTTTATTCATATTTTATCCTTTAAGTATATTCTGGATGGATAAAATTAATTAAATTTTAATTAAAATACGCGTTTCAGATAACAGAACGGAAAATTCATCTGATGAGTATATGTGTTGACATTTATATGATTCTGGTTGAAAACATTGCATTTTTTGTATCACAGTTATTTTTATTTCTTCATTTAAAAAATATGGCCTTGAGAACAGCCGAGTGCTTATCGATAGCGTTGTTTATATTGTAAGAACTTAAATAAGCACTTACGGAAAATAAAAGAAAACTACAAAATTGAATTATATATAATTAGTAATGAAATGTTTTCTCTAATGTAATCATAAGATTAATTTTTTATAATGTTACTAATAACAACTTTCAATTTTCCTTGTAGCTAAGGAAAAACAATTTAGAAAATATTACATTATAGAGAGAGGTTATTGTAACAAAGTTTGCTACAATAGCACCCCCCCCCCCCTTCGCATGGGAAAAATTGCAATGGAAAAATTATTTTCCAAGCCAACTGCAAAAACCCACGCGCAGGAAACAATGAAAAATCTCAGAGTATATTAAATAAAATTGAAATAATGTACAAGTAAAAAATACACATTAAAAAAGAGTTAATTGTCTATGTTAGCAACTTTTAAACGATCACAAGAAACACTATCTTGACGATCATTAATGTCTAAAATAAAGTATTTATCACTTTTTGAAATAACACGGAAAGGTCCGTTATATGATGGTTTTAAATTTGAAAATGCATTAACGTTTCGCACAAACACAAAATCTGCATTAATTAATGGATTTGCAAAATTGGGAACATCTTTATCGAAATAGTACTTCCTCAAACTACTTTTTAAACTATTAATAAAATTTTTGTTACAATATGATGTTTCAATGAATTTTTTAATACAAGTCCTCAGTTCTCAGATTCTAATCCGAGAACTCGTAAAAATATCAAATTATGCTTGGAGAACTTCAAAACGAACAATCGAACACACAAGCATGATATTAAAGAGCGTTAAAGCTGCTTTTTTATTATAACAGTGTATACGGAATATCTTCGAAAAAAATTCCCTGTTTTTTCCATGTTCGAATTAAAATTTCTCATATTTTATTTCTAATGTCACCCAGGCTAAAAGCAATAAGAGAGGCAACTTGATGATTTTTCCAGAATCTCAAATTTTCCAAATTTCCCGACATTTCCAGATTTCATTAACAGCAACATTAATTACAACTAATTACTTTATTTCTAATATATTTTTCTCACTTCGTTGAATTTCGACAAGGTCGATTTATTTAAATTTGCTGTATATCTTACAACATATTTTTCTCGCGAATTTCAATAATTATAACAGTTTTAATAGTAACAAGCACTATTAAACAGAAGTTAACGAACCAAAAGATGAATTAACACGATTCTGTAATTACAAATACATAAAAATAGTACCTATCTATTGTTATCTATTTGTAACCACAGAATGTGTGAAATATACCTAGATGCGTTCATATCCTCTTCTAATTAGTACAATTGATTATTATTTTAACTCAACTGATGATGCTAATTATTATGCAAGTTAATATTACATAACTACGCATAATCCCTCAAACAAATCGCGATACAGTCAAGCGCAGCATAGTCGTTTGGCAAACGATTGTAGAATGTTTCTAAGTATACAAGCCTGATGAAATACCGTAAGTTAAAACGTTGCCGGCTCTCTTCTATAAAGAGGTCGTTATTTCCTGTTTCCACCGATGGCGATTTAAAAAAAAGCTTATATTTCAGGTCAAGTTGGATTGTACACAGCGCTTTGTTCACTTTTTTTTGTCATTTTGTTTTGTTTCATGTTTAGCTAACAGCACGCTTTAAAAATGCTAATAATTTTGTCTTCGAAAGCTCAGAAAAATGTTTAAATGGCAAGCGATGCGAACTGCTACTTTTCCGTCGTATCGTCTAATCAAAAAATTATAGGTCAGCTTTCGTTAGCTGGATTGAAAACTAAGACTTAAATCTTTCACGCTTCGAAAATAATTTGGACGTCCGTGAGTGCATTTAGTGTTGACAGTTCTTTTACAATTTTTTTTCCCAGTTCACGGGAAACGGAAACAAAATGAAGGAAATTTAATGCCAGGGACAAATGAGATTTTTCCGTCAAAGTTCTGTATTCAATTTTTTTACGATTCTTTCTTTTTTTACATTACTTTGAAAATCTATGATTTTTGACTTCGTAAAAGTTGATCCCGAGATTGTTTCGAAAAATTTGTAAAATTATGTTATAGGGATACTGTAAAATGGCGGTATAAACAAATGCCTGTTTTTAAATAAAAAACAATTTCAGATTGATTTAGTCCTGGCGGGGTCCAAATCCTCTGAACCACCCACATATCTACGCCACTGACCACAGATACAACAATATACGTATTAACCAATAATATGAATACTTCATGCATAAATACATGCATAATAATATCTTCACAAAATGTTAATATGTTAACAGTTGTTTGTTGTTTAAATATTAACACAAATGTATGAAGTATACTATACAATGAATTATGCCGACCTATTAATTTTAATAATTAATGTAGCTCTACATTAATATGCATTTATTTTTGAAAAGTCGTGTGTACAAATATATCTGTGGACAAAAGGCCAAACTATCTATTTCGATTTTTTGGAAGAAATCTTTATCTTCACAGTACAGTAATTTCTATGAAAAATCTTGTTCAATCTTTGATGTTATTGCTTCAAAATAAACTAGAAATATGTACCGTTCTTCCCATATAACCATTTAGCCAAGTTTTTACAGTTTATTTGATCTAAATAAACGATTTACAGTCAGATAAAACTGAGAAAATTAGTACAAATTTTTCACAAATTTTTGTACAGAAAAAATTTAATTTGAACAAGCCAAATTTGTCAGTTTTTTTAACATACGATTGTAAAGAAAAAAATTTCAAAATGTTAATCTGAATCAATCTGATTCAGTCGTCGATAATTTTTATTTTCAGCAAAAATTTACGTAAATGGTTTTGCTTTTACGCTATAGATACTAATAATAATGCGTACTTCATAAATTATGATGCCCAATATAATAAAAGACAATATTTAAACATTTTCAATTTTAATTCACAATTTTATTTACAACACAGGGGGTTTATTGTTCTATGATTACCACTTCTTTTAAAAAATTAATGGTTTTATAGTCTACATGATATTTTTTAAATAAAATTCTGAATACGTCCTTGAATACATGTTTCCAAAAATGCAAAAGAATATTCCTTGAGGGGGGGGGGGCTGAACACATAAAGCTATTATACGGCGGTTATTTAGTTAAATCAAAACGAAAACAATAAATTAATATCCATGATCGAAATTCGGATTCGATCTCACGACAGTTTAGTCTAGAAATCACTACGCAAAGAGGCATCTATTTAAGTTTTATCATAGTCTTTTCTAACAAATCATTCATTTCGTAATAAAATAAACAAAAAGAAAATTTTAAAAATGTATGTGCAGAGAACGTTGTGAAAATTATACAAATATTTCATAATAATTATGAAACGTATTTCTTAGGCTGCACGGACATGCCTAAATCCGTCTCATGCCATTTTTCAACCTACTTTAGTTATAATTGGATTAGCAAGATTATTATTTTAAATACATTCGGTTTTACGTAGAATACGAATAAGGCAAATATGCGTGTGTCAAGTTTTCTTCACAAATGTTTAGAGAAGGCTCAACTCCTTATAGTTTCTCACACAAATGGTTATGCCAATAAATCTTTATATAACTATATTTTTAAAATATCAGGCATTGTATGTAAGTCCGTATGTAATATAAAAATTCCTTTCTATCAAAAATAGCCCTAGAACTATGGCATAAAATCCCTAAAATGACATCACTGGGGGAGAGGTTCTCTTACAATTTTATTTTATTCTGGGTATGTCCTCAAATGATTTATTTAAAATCAAATGTCATCATTATCCGCCCACTGGTTCAGCTAAAACTGTTAGATAATATATGTCATATCAAACAGTTCATAGATACGAACCTACTTATTAACTATTATTTAGTAAGAACAACGGCTGTACGCATGGCTGTAGTACGAAGCTTGTTTAATCAATTTTTCTTCTGGTTATGTTACCCTACTTCAATTATTATCAATTAATAAAGCACAATCAATGTGCATACAATTTTCATCTTTCCAAGTTCTCACAAAAAATTAAAAGACATCGATGTAACGAAATTACTAGGTTAATATGAGAGAAATGGAGGCATTGCACTTCCGCAAATAGAACACAAGTTTGTTTTCACAAAACACATTTATAAATAAACGCTCAGTTCTTAGAAATCAACAGGAAGCTTTGAAGACGATCACACCAGCGACAATTTTTCAACGCAGTATCATTTGTTTTTTTTCACGCGTCAAACATAATTACCGTTTTTGTTTAACTTAAAAAAGATGAAAAAAGAAGCATTGTGTTTAAAGACAAATCAAAAGCTGTTTATATTAATATACTGACAACCGATCCATAGATTAAAAAATATATTTTTTAAAGACTGGACTTTGTGACATCACAACCTTTAAAATTCCCTGGACCCCCCTGTCACATGTGTGTCAAAAATCTGAGATGGCCCCCCTATCCCTGACGTGTTACTTAATGGATCACCTCTTAATAACAATTTTCTAGTAATGCTAGATTTTTTAATAGATAAACTTTCACGATTTGGTCATGATATCCAGGTTTTTATAGATTCTACTACCATAAAAGAACGTAGTATCCTCAATTTACAAGTGTTACTTCTTTAGATCGCTTAACCAATTTAGTTTATTTTTTGGTATTTTCCCGATTGCTATACATCCAAAAGCACTTTTATCGAAACGACCCAATTTGATGTCCTACATTCTTCTTGAAATAGTCCCAGCTCGTTCATCAAATACAAATCTGCCGATTTTAACTCTCATATTATCAAATGAATATTCCTTTTCGAGTCGTTTTAATCCATTATCGACCTCTGTACTCGATAAACAATCACTTTTACATGGAACTGACTTCATGACTCTTGCCCACATTATTCATATTTGCTTGTAACTGGTTACTGAATGAAAAACCTTTAACTCATGATACTGTGTGACTTGGTCATATTTTATTAGCGTCTAAGGACCTTACACGGACAGCTTCAAACAGTCGAAATTGACTGCATAACTCTCCATAAAAAAATTTCCACTGAGATACACACGACCGCCCGAACAGTCACGTAGTCGAGCAGTTGCGACACATAATATACTGACTGCTGGAGTTGTTGTCTCCTCGTGAACATGATTATCTAGAAAACGTGAAACAGAACAGGGAAACACTGGAGCTATTGACAATGACTGCTCGAGTAGTTGACAGCGACTGTTTGCGCGGTTCGTGTATGTTGTAGACGATTAACTGTTCAATTCGTAGTCCGTGTATGATAGACAACATAGACAAGTTTCACTGTAACCGAAATGCAGCCCTGGCCAAGTGTCACACCCGCGAGAGATTTAAATCGGCCATACAATGTCGTCCCACCCAACCCATATAAGCAGCAATCACTGCCTTTATTAGGTGCGGAATGGTTTTTATTATTACTGCAGCAATGCAATGTCCATTATAACCACTCTCTATGGTCATTATACGAAAGCACATAGCAACTATGGTTCATCATAACAGCAGGCTTTGAAATCTGTGCTCAGTTAAACAGTCAATCTGTAACATTCTTCAGTTTAGCCAACGCATTTATTGTTGGTATGTTATTATACACAGTAAAAAGACAAATACACTATTTGCATTGCTTGAATTGATGACTAAATTAGATTAGTGCCGATTATAGACGTTCGACAACTAAGGTTATTATGTGAACCAAAGCAATTTCACATCTTCTGCAATTTAACTGGTATACTGGTTCAAATTTTTGGAAATGTGTCAGCAAACATACTACCGAAAAATTGAATTTAAATGAAAATTGGTACATACTCGTATATTGAAATCTAGCCTTTTTAAAATGAAAGTAAAGAGCTGTATTTAGCGATAAAAAAAATTGGGCACAAAAACACCGAAAAATTATGTCCTTAAAATTTAAACAAAATCAGATTAGCAAGACCAGTTTAAAAATATTTCTAAAACATGAGTAGGTATTTACGTGAAAACATGTTCACAAACCTAGGTTATTAAAATAGCCACCGTTTAATAAAATAATATTAAGGGTTATAAGTTTAAAATTGAAATATAAATTAGTCGTTAATAAACACTGTTGCGACTGCAGGGTTTAGTACTGCGACCAATGTATCTGTTATGAACTCCTGATATCATATTTCACATTTCATTTAAGTGCCAGATGGCAGATTTTTACAAATGTTATTTGAAATGACGTTGGGGAAAGAGGGATGGCATTTGATTGTAGTGCAACCAGATTATCAATTGTGTATAAGATGAAAACTTTTGATTAAAATATACAATCGGTAATTCCCAGAGGGGAAACTATCGTCCAGTGCACCCAAATTGCTTAAGGGTCGCGCCTCACCGAGCTACCGGTTGACAGATTAACTGGTTGAGCTACTGTGATTTCTTTAGGCTGCCAGCAAGGCAGCCAAGCAATTTCAGCTGCTATACTTTTTATGGAAAAGCGGTACTGTTAAATTTTATTTTATCCTCAAAACAAAGATAGTGTCATAATTTGACAAGCACTCGCTTTATTGCAGACATATTTTTAGGCGAGCTAACGACCTTAATTAACGAATGTGGCGCAAATTTTGAAATACATTCTTATTGTTGACTTGATTTGAACGATAAGTTAAGTCTAGGGCCAATTCATATTTTCAATTTATCTAATTAGCTGTGAATTATGATAGTAAAATTATTATCAAACATGAAATAATACATCATTGTGTAAAAATCCAATTTTATTGACTTTTAGTTATCTTTTTTATCGAATTTCTCAGAATAAATATGATAAAACCGCTATAAATAGAAATATATTGAAATAAAAACGCTCATAGACGTATAATCTGGTTTTACAATAACAATAAAAAATTATTACGATTTGCTGTTCCAAATATGGCAAATTTACAAAGTAAAGAAAGGTAGAACACTCAAGTACTTAATTTTAACATATTATTCTAGTGTCATTTTGTGGGAGTGATATTGCTTAATACACAAAGTACCACAGTTTAATTTAATGCTCCCACACGGTACACTAGTGGTTCTCAACCAGTTTAAAAATACAAATAGCGCATTTATTACTACTAAATTTGTGTAATGCAATAATTATAAAGTAGACAATTCTAACCCACATAAATTTCTTAAAACATCTTGTTACTTCAGGAAACGAAATACAAATCAAAACGAAAACAGTGTTTTAATGACCGACATTCAGCATGTGTCTTCTTCACTAAAAATCTAAATCAGCAAATTATGAGTCCAAAGTGTGTGAAGTGGGAATGAAAAAAATGTATCTTAAAAAAATGCTAGTAACAACGACTTAATTTCGGAAGTTCTATGGATATTTTAGTTAAGTCTGAGATGAGAAACGTATTTCCAGAATTTTTGTCTGTATGTTTATATATTTTCTTGAAATTTGCTGCAAAGATTTTGATAGTAAACTATCCATTGGTATCCAAACTCCAAATATAGAATACTGTTTAATTGACTATTGTGCCGAATCGTCACGGATAGGTTTCAGTTTAGGTGATATGAGGATAAACGGCGCTGTAACAGTAGAGACTATAAAGTAAGGACAGATTTAGGGAGGATATAATCAGTTAGTTAAACCGAGCTGGGTAGAGTAGTGGTGACAGCACTAGACTCGCAATCGGGAGGTACCGGGTTCGAATCCCGGCGAGGGCAGATGTGGCTGGGACTTTTTCCTACTGCCTCTCGCCGAGAAACGGTAATTCCTCTAACGGCCATCTTGATTGAGGTTTTCCATGGTTTCCCTCAATTAATTCCAGATAAATATCAAGATGGTTCCTTATTTGAGGCCATGGCCGATTACCTATCAAACTCCTAGTTCAAAAATTACCTACCTTATCCTAATTTCCTATAATTCCTTCATTCGCCCATTGTTATTACATAAATTGAGGTTGTAAAAAAATGTAGAAAATAACGGGAAGTGGTAGATGAAAAAATAGTAATGGTGCGAATGGCGTCTGTTATGACATAAAGTCGAGAAACGGACGTTAAACGCATTATTATTATTATTATCAGTTAGTCGTGGTATGCAAATGGTAAGTTTTCTAGAAGGATAAGCAGTAGTCAGGTATGTAAATCAAAGAAAATTATATGAAATCATTCAGTTGAGTGGGAGGTAGAGGCCCATTAATTATCAGTCGTGCACATTCAAATCAGAAAACAAATTGAAATATTCAGGCATGTTGCAAACAGCTATTTTTGAGTTAGGATTCTCGTAAGAGTGAAGTCGCAAGTAAAAACTATACCATATATTTCTAATCAATCTCTTCAAACAAAAAGAAATTAATCATCAAAATTAGCGTATTTTAAAATTTCATTTCTTATAGATCTAGTTTTAAAACATTTACGTAAACGTCATCAAAATAATTTGTCACCCATCGAGTTTCTATTTAATTATTACACTACAAAATTTGCATTTAGTGATTGCACAATAATCACATTATTACTTAAGAATTTATGCAGACATGTCAAATGAAATCTAACAAAAAGATGACTTTACGAGTTTGCCAAAATATTAATTTTAATATATTTCTACACCAACGCAAGACTATTAACACGTGCATGAATATGATACGCGATGACTCTTGTTTAGAATACACTTCCTTGTATGGAGTGCCTGTGTTCTTAAAAACGCATCGAACTTATTTTCAAACAAATTCGATGCTCTAGAAACCTGCATAAAACCATTGTCTTTAGCAATGCAGCTGTATCGTAAAACTGTCAATTTCATTTTGTGAACATTTATCAAGGCGATTGGTAGTTCGCCGAATTCGTAAGACAGCCTTATTTGCAAGAAGACAAATACATTTTGGCATTTCATTTTTACACCGAAACATAACGTTACTGTGCTCTTTTTAACATATCACCATAGTATACTAAACCTTATTTAGGTGCACAAGTGGAAATTTCTGCTTTTCGTTTTGTCACAAAGAGATTGAGTTACATATTATCTTTATCATCATAGTTATTAGCTGCAAATTGTGTGTTAAAATTGATATTTTTGACCGATTCAATTTGATTCGACAACAAATGGGCAGTGAATTGGAATTCAAATTCAAATTAATTTGTTCTTTGATTTAAATACGCACAAATACAGTGTGTTCATTTCAAAAGTATCCACCCTTAATAACTCCTGACATGATGTGATTATTGTTTTGAGTGAAAACACGTCGATTTAGATATAGAGGGGGAAGTTCAAAAATGGAACCTAGAGAATTTTAGGTTTCATCCCCTAGCCCCCAGCCACCCCCACTTTGAAATTTCAAATGGCACCCCCTACTTTGTGATGCATCATTTGAAAGGGCATAACATTCTTTATTCAACCATGATAAAAAAATGAAATCGATCGATTGGTTCTTAAGATAGACTACACAGAAGATGGAAGGTATGAAATTAATTATTATTAGCAAAACATTGCGGATTGGATACACTGTTGAATTCAACAAACATTTTGAAACACTTATTATTATTTATTTTAAATTACAGTCATAAGAAATTATTTTATGACATGTTCGAAATGGCCACCATTATTTGCTAGACAAAAATACATTCTGTTTTGGAACTCTTCACGAACTTTGACGAATACTACTTTTAACAAGATAACACTCGACAAAAGAAGTAAAGAAAACCGTACTGATGTTTGACAGAAATTGTTGCATTTGTTTTTCCATGGCAGCCTTCGAAAACGACAAAAATCGCATACCATGGCTCGAGACTGTTTTTTCCATAATGCGACGTATGCAACATTCGTCAAAGTTCGTGAAGAGTTCCAAAACAGAATGTATTTTTGTCTAGCAAATAATGGTGGCCATTTCGAACATGTCATAAAATAATTTCTTATGACTGTAATTTAAAATAAATAATAATAAGTGTTTCAAAATGTTTGTTGAATTCAACAGTGCATCCAATCCGCAATGTTTTACTAATAATAATTAATTTCATACCTTCCATCTTCTGTGTAGTCTATCTTAAGAACCAATCGATCGATTTCATTTTTTTTATCATGGTTGAATAGAGAATTTTATGCCCTTTCAAATGATGCATCACAAGGTAGGGGGTGCCATTTGAAATTTCAAAGTGGGGGTGGCTGGGGGCTAGGGGATGAAACCTAAAATTCTCTAGGTTCCATTTTTGAACTTCCCTCTCGATATCTAAATCGACGTGTTTTCACTCAAAACAATAATCACATCAGGTCAGGAGTTATTAAGGGTGGATACTTTTGAAATGAACACACTGTATATACTTTCCTGCTATTGAAATAATAAGGATTTCCTGTCGAAATTGGAAAATCAGTGATAAGGCGTAGTTGTGAATAATATT
Organism: Venustoraphidia nigricollis; assembly: GCA_034508555.1. NCBI lineage: Eukaryota > Metazoa > Arthropoda > Insecta > Raphidioptera > Raphidiidae > Venustoraphidia > Venustoraphidia nigricollis. The sequence continues at coordinate 635,849 of JAVRKA010000018.1, read as the reverse complement.
TATTACTTCTATTTTTTGCCTAGATATTTGCATGTATGAATACCATGATGGAAATAATTAACCCTGTCGTATTTCACACACATCTAAATTTATGCTATAAACAAAGACCATATTAGCGCACAACCTTGCATCTCAATACATAAAATTATAAAATAATTAAACTTTTACCTACATTTAGCATAAAAACAAACAGAGTGGGCTTCAGATGAATTTATATATCGTCGGTCTGTGGCTTAAATATAAAATGTAGTTTAGTAAATTGAAATCAAATTGATTTTCATTAAAGAATTTTTACTTTGAAATTAACGAAATATAAAAATATAGCTTACGCCTCTTACAGAAGTCGTATGGATTCAAACCTCACCTGAAAAAAAGAAAATATTATTAGTATACTAAATTTGGTTAAATAACTTTGGTAAGGTGCGTTAAAAATACAAAATAATTAGTCGTTTCTGACATAACCCAACGTTTCTTGTTTGGCAAAGCCATAGTTTAATACACATGGCGAGGATAAGGATAAAGTAAACCATATCTTTATTTAAGATTAAAATCACACTTTGGATATTTCAGTTAGAAACTTTTATAATTTGTTTTGACGTAATCTGAATTCGGGTAAAGGTCCACACCCACTGAATCGGCTCGGCTCGGCACGATCGGCAACATCCAGTGTGCGTATATAATACCATGCCGAGCCCAGCCAGTCCGATTCAGTGTGCGTAAATCTTAAGCCAGTCAATTATTAGCGGTTTTACGTCATTATGGTAAAATATGAACAACGCGCGATTAGGTGTTCGTTTGTTTCGCGCTTCTTAAAATACAATCAAGTTAAGCAGGTGCTCCGAACAGAGATTGCCTCGTTCCGTTGGATAGTAGTGGGAGGATGACGTTGACACCCAATCATAGACAGGTTCGCCATCATGACTAGTATTCAACTTCAGTTCTACTAACCTCGAGATTACGTTAATTGTCAACGCGCTATTATTACTGACGACTTTAAACACGCTTTCCCACAAAATGAGTTCGGCGAGGATGAAAAAAAAATCACGAAATTCAAAAATTTAATACGATTTAACTATACAAAATTTATAATTATATAATTTATATACTTCCTTGGTAAATGATGAAGACCCAAACAGCATTGGATATGTCGTGGCCAGATCTTAGAATTGATCATTTCATGATGTGTCCGATCAATTCATGAAATGGTACATGATGAAATACAACTATCTGATGAATTGGTCGGCCACATCATGAAATGATAAATTCTAGAATCTGGTCACGACAGATATTATTTGTAATAAAATTTTATAAAAGTAAAAAAATATTGGTTGTTAATTTCTACTTAATTTAAATATTTAGGTACATATTATATTTCGTATAGTGTTTTATTGTGATACTTGAATAAACAAAAAGCGCCCTTTCACAACTCAGAAAATTAAACTTAAAAAAAGAACAAAGTATTATAAAATTAAGCCTTACTAGAATCTCTTTTTTTATCTTTGTGTACTTTGACACGGAAGGGTATTCTTTGAGCGATTTGCATTCTATTGTGTGTGTTTACGATACATTTACACTTTAAAGCGAATTTGTGTGTAGACTTATTTTATACTGTATACATTATTCATTTACACCAGCCCTGTAAATATACAAATTAACAAATTAAAACATTTCGTGATGTTTGAATACAATTAGGAATATTGTAGTAGGTTCAAGCTGTTATGAAATTCATCTGCGTTGTCTGTATCTACATGCTTATTTATCATATTATTATGACTGGTTTAAGAGAATTAATATAAAAGAAATATATAAACTCGAATTTCTGCAAAGGTTTTCACCATTTGAGGATCTCTTCTTAATTAATATCAAGTTAATAAATTGTTACATTAACGCAGTTTGATTTCTTTGTTTTCATTCAAATAATTTTCTTTGTAAATAAATAAGCGTTCCGGGTAAATAATCAAGAACAACAAATGTCTCATATTAGATATTTCACTTTATCGCACTCTTATACTAATTTTTTGATATAACTTTCAGCTTTAAATTTAGATTTAAATCCAAAGGTCTATAAAAAACCGCTCTCTTCATCAAATTAGAGATCGCGTATTGCATTCTCAACTTGCTTTACTTTTTCGCTCACTGCCTGCACCTCTTTTGACGTAGCGTATAGCCTATGATACTCAAGAAAAAATCAAATTGGTTCAGTAGTTCCTGAGATTACCCGCCACCAACAAACATTTAAACTTTTCTTCTTTACATTCATTATACCATTTGATATCAGATCGGCGGCTAAAAATTAAAAACTATGATTGCTTGAACTTATTTCTTATAAAAAAATAAGACCAAAACAATTGTCCGGTAGCAAATAATACCCAGCTCAGGACTGTACATAAAGTCACTGCTTTTACTAGTCCCTGACTATTTTAGCACCAACGAAACGAAACCATCAAAACTTATGCCACGTCAACTAGTTGAAACAGCAGTTAACATCAGTGCTAATGCTTCGTTAATTGGTACCGTTTCGTTCATGACGTTTTGTTACGAATAAATGAAGTAATTGAATCAACTAGTTAATTCTAAAAACCGAAACACGTAATTGGTGGACAAATGATAAACATTTAATTTAACTAGTTCGTTGAATCAACGGCGACCACTAGTCTTTATTGACCAATTTCCTAGTTCTGATTTCGTAAATTTTAAGGGGGTATTCTTATGTGAACGTATAAATTTTACCTCTTTTTAGGGAATTTTTTTTAGACGACAATAATATTCAATCATTCTAATTTTTTTATAAGTTTTTGTTTCTATTTTAAACTGTATAAAAAAAAATTTTTTTCTCTTATTTTACATTTTTTATATATTTTTTTTTTTAAATTAAATTAGACACTAAAAAAAAGCAGGTCACTGGTCATGGTAATAGCGGCTGTTCATGTTGTCTGAAATAAAAAAATCGAATGGATCATTGTTCATTAGGGATGTCGCTATCGTCCCTACTAAAATTAATCAATTTCATTAAAAAAAAAAATGGCGGACTGTAGAAAAAAGGTTGTGTTTTTTGTTAAAAATCGTTTTAAAAAAATAAGAAAATATTTTCGAAAATAAGCAATTTTAGCACGGACGATAACCATTAATGAGTAGAAGAACATATATAAATTTCAAAGCAATCGGTTGAATACTTTTTTTTTAGGACCATGACAGTTTTAGAAAATAATGTTTCCAGAAAAATGCGTTTAAAGTTTCAAGAGCCAACAAGTCGCTCACGGCGCGTCGGCCACTATATGAGTTGTAATTTATTTAAAACTAGGAATTTCGGTCTCTATTTTTCACAGCATATTTTCGATAGGTTTTACTATTGAAATATGAAAAAAAAATCGATTTTTCGAAGTGGTCACATAAGAATACCCCCTTAAATGTACAAATCAGTGAATCAGATGTAAGCCTACAATAATTTTAGTCTCCTCATGAAACAGCTGCAATCATTAAAATTAATGAGCTCATTAAAGTTTTCCGTCGCACTCTAATTTTAAGTTTAATATAAAAGTGAGATAAAGTTAATCGTATGGAAGTTATAAATTATAATTTATTATAAAGTGTAGAATGCATACAACTACAATGCATGTAGTTGTTTCTGACATATAATGCAGTTAGAAAACTTGATTATACCTACTACATAAAAGAGTTGCCTTAGATGGAAATTAACAGCATCGATGGAAACTTTATAAAGCTCAAGCGTTGAAGAATTACAATTAAAATTCAGTCGCAAAAAGCTTACTAATTTGCAATTACTTTTTAAACATCATAGACGCTGATAACCTCAGCTGTTGAGCGTCTATAATCCACAATCTCTCTCTTTTAATCATCTACATTCTACACTATCTATATCTGCACGTCAGGGTTAAACTAACTCACCAAGGTGGGCGTAAATGCATGCTGTTGCTCGTTAGCCAGGTTTCTCTTTCTAAATCCGTCCAAAGTGCAAATAATACCCAGTGCTGACAACTTGAATACATAAAATCGTTTCACGAGTGGTTTGATATCCTTGTCGCATCAACTGTACTCTTTCAAATCGCAAAGTGACAGTTAGGTACATGAAAATTAAATATTTCCAACATTTGAATGGTTTGATTTTCATATAATTATTATTATTTAATATATATCTTATTTTAGCATTATAAATTAACAAATTGCTACTTACCCAAACATTTAAAAATGAGTTGATATACCTATTATTTCACAGCAATGTGCAAGAGAGATATGATTTTTAAAGACAGAATGAGCACACCGTGTAATATTTCCACCATGCTAACTCACATACTCATGTATTTTCAACACCATTTATTTTCAACTGATTTTACTCACGTATTTTTAGTCTTTCTCACGCAAAGTAATCAATGAAACAGTACGTTTGACAACGTTTAACCTAAAATTAATAAAGATTTTTTTCTGCTTGGTTACTGACTGCTACAAAGTGACGATGAAATTGAAAGTGCAGGAGTCGATTAGTCTCAACAATTCGAAAACAGATGTGTTCTACTGTATTTGAAAATGTGAATAAAATTCTTGATTCATTTATCAATAAAGAGAGGTTAGTTTTTTTTTGTCTGTCCAGCCGTAAACCGATTTCAATTAAATTTAGTATACGTATTATATATATAGAGCTCAAAGGGTAAACTACTTTTTATCCGGCTTTGCTGGCATTATAGGAAGACTCCAAAACAAATAACAGTATTTTTCATACAAAATCAAAAAACGAATTGACTTAATTAATGAATTAATTTATAAATTAAGCTTTTCTTCAAAGGTAAATATACCAAAAAATTTATCTTTAATATTTATATTTAATGCGTCCTTTAATCTATTCAATATTTTCTAAAAGCGAAAGGCCTTTGAAAAGCTTTTTTTTTATTACAGCCAAAGGCAAAAAACATATATGAAACACAATATGGATGTATAAACTGTCTTGTTTTTCATAGGACTCTATTGGGAACAGAAAAACGAGCAGCAAACTAAATTCATAATACAATTTCTAACCAATAATCGGACATACTTTAATCGTTTTTTGAGTATTTTAAAAAAGCAAATGTCCGAAATTTCGACAAATTTCGTATTTCACTTAGTTTTAGCAAACACAGCAGATACTAAATTTTTTCCATTACATATTTTTGACGTGAATCTGTATTAGACTCGGTAGGTAGAAGTGATTCCAATCGACGGTGAAAAAAAATTATGACAGAAATAGTGAGGGGGGTAAGAGAACTGAATACAGTCGCGGTACTATGACAGAGAAACTATTTAACTAACTAAAAGATGGCAGTAAAAATAAAATGAAAAGGCGTTTCAGCTTTGTTCCAATCAATTATCTTAAACAGCACAAACTTAAAAGGTAGAATTGATTTTAGTAGACCGGTGAGTAAGAGAGAGAAAGATAGAGGGGGGAGGGATTGCAAAATAACACCGTTACTGTATTAAAAAAGAGAATGTGTGTTTAAGGCTGTCGGAACACTCCGAATTTTGTTTGTGCTGAGACCCAGCGGTAAGGGGCGAGGTAGGCAAAAGACATATTGTGAGTGTGGCCTTCTTTAGCTATGTCTCGCTCAAATCATACGCACGTTTCAATTTTTGGCTGGTGCCAACTACGAGGCTAAAAAATTTTATTGCAAGGGTGCCGCTGTCAACTGATTACTCTAATTTTTGGAAATATTTTGAAGATTTAAAAAACTTTTCCGAAAAAGGAAGAGTCACTTTAGGTTTATGATGGAACAATTTTGTGAAATAAGTACGAATAAGGTCATAGTGTGACATTGAAAACGTGTGTTTTTTTAGCACAATTTATGCCAATTTTTTTCTAGTAAATCGTACATAAATAACAAAAGTAGTCCATTAGAGATCTAGATTTGTCCTTTATCTTCCTTATAGAGAAAGAATTTTTGCAGAATGTTGACGAATAAGTCTACAATCAGTTGAAAGCCGAAGCTCTATTTTTGGCTTAAATTCAAAGCGTTCCGACAGCCTTAAGATCGTACGGTAGCTTAGAAGCTTAGCTACACACACACTCTAAAACAGTAACGGTGTTATTTTGCAATCCCTTTGAAAATAAGACAGTCTGTACACCTGTTCAGATTTCCTATTAATATGTGTAAAAGAATATTATTAAATTGAGGAAAATAAATCACATCAAAGCAAAACAATATCACGGATTCTCTACTGAATTAAATCAATCGATCGATAAATTTCAATACAGTAAAAATATTTTTTCATCTTTTCACATTGAAAACGAAATTGAATAAACATATTTAATTTGTTTTTATGACACATAATAATCTTAATAAAATCGTTATTTGTATCTGACATACGTAAGGAGTTTACTTGTGAGTTGTGACGTAATTAATTTGGCGATATAAAGGGAGTAATAAATTAACATAAACTCACTGAAATGTTCTTTTTATAATTTCTTAAAAAAACACAACATGATCGTATTTGCACAACAATCTGCCCGACTTTAGAAATACACCCCTTCGGAAAAGTTCAGATTTTTATCACCAGACGTCGTAGCGATAGATTCCAAATATAATGTTCTTATCATCTTGTATTTGTAACAGTGTTAGATGCAATTGAAATATCTTATTAAAAAATGGGCATTATTATTTATTTGCAAAATAGTCAGGCCAGGTGTATTGATTTGCAAGCATTGTGTGCATGCAACGTCCTTCAGGTGAGAATTATTATGCATTTTGATTACGTTATGAAATCGGTTTGGTGTTTGACTAAGCACAACGCGCGTTGCCACCCAGCCGAAGTTCTCCACCTGGCTTTGTCGAACAGGTTAATTGGACTGTCCATTGTGTAAAGTCATTTATGCAAGAGTAACGTCATCTTGATATAGGTACAATCACCAATTTGTACATGATAAGTTTGTGACAGTTATGATGAACTCATTGAAAACTAGTCTCAAACGTGTATGCTCAAACAGCTGACGCGCTGCGGCAAAAAATGAATTATATTCTAGTAGAAAATATAAATATATTTTTAAATAATCCTTAGAACTTTGCCATCCGAGTTTAGAATATTACCTACAGACTAAAGAAACCATACTTCTATTCCTTTCAAATGATACTCCACATGACTGAACATAAAGATATTTTTATGATGTTAACTTTGGGCACCCCAAATTTGCGGGAGACTATTTTTTAAGTTCTGATTATTGGAATATATGGGGATTCGTAAGTTTTACAATTATGCTCAAGAAATTCGAGTGAGTCCATAATCTCTTCGTTTTTTCTCTTTTGAGATACGGAACCCTAAACACATATCGCATCCTTTGAAATTCACACAAACTTCTAAAAGATTTCAAAAATGCTTACATCTATGTAACTTTAACGGCATAAGAAACATTACATTCTAAAATCTAGATCGAAAAACCTGTAATGATATATCGATTTTATATTGGTTACATTTCAGTAAGTACGATAGCTGTTATTGTTGAAAAATTACAACGAATTATTTTATACATCGACTAATAATAATAGCAGAACTGGATTCGCGGGTGTGGTCAGTTGCAAAACGACATTCAATGATGACGGATTTTAAACTGTAAGGCCGGCCATACACGGATAGTTTCAAGCTGTCACAACTGACTGCTTCAAGCATTGACTCCACGATAAACTACGACTCTTCACGAACACACATATGACCGCTCGAGCAGTCATGATCGCACCGAGCAGTAAGTAGCAAGGCGAAATTTCGTCATATAGTCGACTAGCTGCAACATATATTATACTGACTGTTCCAACATGGTTATCTCAGAAACTCGACACATAATAGGGAAACACGTCTTTTCAGTGTAACAGGTTTCATTTATTCATTAAACTCATAATTTTCTTCGTTTTCTACGTGGTCTACGCCTGAGCAAAAGTAGCGGCGGCGGTGCTTCTTCCTCAAAATCCATATTGCCACTGAATTTGAGCGAGCAGTTCGAGCGATTGATAGTGACAGCTCGAGCGATTGCCAATGACTGCTGGAGCGGTTGACGATGACTGCTCGAGCAGTTGACAGTGACTGCTTGAGCATTTCGTGTATGTCGTTTGACGATTAACAGCTCAAACTGTCCGTGTACGGCCGGCCTAAGAGCTGTTAATATAGAGCACTCTCGTTACCTTCGTTTGTTTTATTTAAAGTAGTAAGCCTAAAGGCATAGTCATTAGTAACTAAGGACGAATGTAAGAAATTTCCGGTGGTTTATGATTGCTTTGAGTAAATGATAAGTTGACTTTTTAATTATGACGAAAACTTATTAAACTAGAGCACGGAATGACGTCAGTGGTATAAATAGTAGGTTATATGTATCTAGTACGTGATTTATTATTTTATATCGGAGTAAGCATTATGGTAAAACGAGCGCTAATAAGTTTTAACAATCACACAAGTCATGAAATAATCGCACATAAGATAAAATTTTCAAAATTTTCGACAGTACAATTTTGACCACTTCTAATTGTAGGTTGCGTTCAATTCTTATGCGGTTAGACTATCATTTAGCATGGAAATGGTAATACGACTACATGTATTTTACTTTACGCAACTTTACAGCACTAGTGTTAAATATGACATTTCACGACAGCTATACGGCATAAAAAATAGCTATTATGTAGAAAAGTGCGCAAAAAATATTTTTATACACGTCTCTATAAAATATAGCACAGCTTACACCTATAAATAAATTAATCGACTGATCAAACTACCGCATAGCAATAGCATTGTTGTCAGAAATATTTTTTTATATATTCTCTTTCGTCGCTGGTACACCGTTGCGTTGGTATATTTTTATAAATTAACTCAACGCCAACGTTTTACAACAAAGTTGGAATTCCGCGCGTTCAGTTAACACGTTATAATACTATAATGATATAATTGATAAGTTCTGCGATAAATAGAGCGCAGAAGTATTTTTGTGAATTAATATTTCAGTAGCACGTAATATTTATTCTATTCATTTTTTAAATCAGAATTTTATATATTACTATTGTTTTAATTAACGATTAATTATCTACATAACTGTAAGCGTTTTGTGGTCATTGCCATCTTTATAAAGTACATATAAATTAATATAGCTATTAATAACTTACAAATTACGTAATGTATATCTCGTGTTTGATGATATGAATTTTGTAGAATGTTTCTGCAGTTCTTTTTCGAATATAATGGACTGAATTACAAATAACCCCGCATATACAGAAAAGGGTTTATTTGTGCAGTCAACAGACTTTATAACTTATAAGTGTTTTAGATATAACTGTATTTGTTTTACGAGACAGACAAGAAGACCTGAAATATTTTCGAAGACTTTTAGCTCTAAGGGTGCACAATTTGATTTCTTCGCTTAGAACAATTTTTGTGTTCACAGAAGAGCCAAGTTGTTTAAAACTGTGCTTTCAAAAATCGATTACAGATTGATATAATGTGACATTAATTCAAATGAAATAAATAAAAAATATATGTCTTTGTGTATGTACATTGTACCAATCTTAACTTGTAAAATTTTTTCTGCTAAATATATACCTATCGACGTTTTGTTTTCTTCTCGTTACTTTAGGCTGTTCGTCTTTTCTATACCGACTATAACAACGAATGCCTTCACCTTTTATAATATCGTTTCACGAATAAAAAAAAATCTCGAATGTTTTGCATCACGCCTGAGGCTAAACAGAATAAAACAAAGGTAAATAAATGAAAGCAAGGAATGAAAAATAAAATTGGCTATAAAAAAAATTAAAATGTATGTCAATAAGTGGCGAGGTATTCCTCGAAAGAGCTTTTGGAAACATAAAAACAAGTTAACAACAATGGCTTTATCGCTCATCAGAAGAAATGCGACGGAAAACTGAATCAACGAAGCAGTTGTCAGTACAAAAGAACAGTACGGGCAAAAAACAAAGCAAAAAAAAAGAGAGCAAATACACAGAAAGGGAGACATCTCTTCTAAAATCTGTCGCCCAGTGGGAAGTAAAACACACTGTGAACAATTTGAACATGAACTGAGCGTCAAGGGTGTCCAATCAACATCAAAAAGTACTTTTTTTTATTATTTAACAGGAAATTGGACAATTCAATTTTAATATAGTAAACTAAATTAAAAAATTTGCGACGTTTCGTTAATTCGTTTTAACTTCTTCGGGCAAAACTTTAACTAGTTAACCATAACTTTAATAAAATTTAGATATTTAACAATACATATATTTAATTCAATAGAAATCTAATAGTAAATATTTAAACGAAATGAAATTATGTAATTTTTTTTTTCAAGAACAAATTTCAAACAAATACTAAATTTACAGAAATTTTTAGTATTTGTTTGAAATTTGTTCTAGAAAAAAAAATTACATAATTTCATTTCGTTTAAATATTTAGTATTTGATTTCTATTGAATTAAATATATGTAGGTATTGTTAAATATCTAAATTTTATTAAAGTTATGGTTAACTAGTTAAAGTTTTGCCCGAAGAAGTTAAAACGAATTAACGAAACGTCGCAAATTTTTTAAATAATAAAAAAAACTTATTAATTATAATGGACGTGAACAATATTGAGAATCAAAAAGTACATTTCATCTTTATTCCACTGTAAAAACTGACAATGTTTTAAAAGCGTTAGAAAAATTTACGAGGTCTCGCATTCAAGTAATGATAGTGATTTTTTTATTTCCGAAATAGCAAAACTGCAAGAACGAAACCATTTTCGGTTGGTAGTATGAATTCTTCCAAACGCAACACTATAAATTTCAACTCGAAACATGTAGAACCAAATAAGACTCATTGAACAGATTGAACAAGAAAAAGGTACTTTTTACCATTTCAACTCCACTAATTTAGATCAAATCACTTTTTAAAATTTTACCGTCTGTCTGTAAACACGATACAGGTCGAACGAATAAGCGCATTGAAACCAAACTGCGGAAGAATGTTTGATATGCAAACATGATCCTTATTGCTTTTGGGGCAAATCAACACATGCACAGAAGAGGTATATGTTATAACGTTGTTTTCATATGATAATGGTATACTTTTCATAACGATCTGTTCTACTTATTTTTCTAAGAAAATTTCGATAAAAAAAATTTTTCTAAGCTTTATATTATGAAAATAAACAGCTGTTCTTTTGTTCTGAAAAGCATGCTTTGGTTAATTTTTACATGTGAATTCATGTTATGTAACCATAAAAACGAATAGCAAATGCCATAATATCTGTTACTAGCCGTTACAGGCGTCAACACGTGAGTTAACGGACATTCAGCCCCGGATCTGATTTTTTTGAAACGGGGCAGAAACTTGATAGTGGCATTTGAGATAAATTGTTAAAGAAAAACTCAAAAATATACATATAATGGGTGACATTTTTTGTGACCGGGAGAGAAGAATAAGAACCCTTTAAAAAATTTGCACTCTTTATTACCTATTATATTATGATTTTGGCGTCCCCTGAAACTGTCGCCCGGGGCAGAAGCCCCAGTTTGCCCCCCCCTCCTAGATCAGGGGCTGCAGAAATGTATTTATTATATATCAAATTATATCAATATCTATGAAATTGGAATGGTCCTGTCGCCCAATTGGCTTGAAGCTGTCGTCTTGATTTCAATGACAGTTTTCACATGAGTATAAAATATAATTGAAGATTTCATCAGCTCGGTGAACTTTGGTTCTTTGCACCATGGGTAATTACTATGGCACATTTGGATAACCCCTAAATCCTTCTTGACCCATAATTTGTGTTCATTTCCCGATACTACCGATATACTTGAAATATTTTCTTCACCAGCTGGAAACACAAGCATCATTATTATAGTTTGTTTTTGAAACATTACATGTATTTGTTTATGCCATTTCTCTGTAGTAAAATGGTTAATAAGGTTTTGTATTATGATATTTTATTTGTGAGCAAATCTACTATAAATAAGTCAATACAAATAAGAAATTAATAATTACATTAAAAATACAGTTAAGATTACAATTAAAATTTCGCCACATATGTAAATTTTAAAATTAAAAATTGGCTTTGTCTATGAACTGATATTATATTTGAATTTATTGTACAAGCAGTCCAGCCAGTCCATAATAAGGTTTAATACTATGATGATAATATCGAAATAATAATAATAATAATAATAATAATGCGTTTAACGTCCGTTTCTCGACTTTATGTCATAACAGACGCCATTCGCACCATTACTATTTTTCATTTTACTACTTCCCGTTTTTTCTACATTTCTTAAACTTCAACTCATATAATAGCAATGGGCGAATGATGGAATTACAGGAAATTAGGATAAGGTAGGTAATTTTTGAACTAGGAGTTTGATAGGTAATCGGCCATGGCCTCAAATAAGGAACCACCTCGATATTTATCTGGAATTAATTGAGGGAAACCATGGAAAACCTCAATCAAGATGCCCGGTACAGGAATTACCGTTTCTCGGCGAAAGGCAGTAGGAAAAAGTCCCAGCCACATCTGCCCCCGCCAGGAATCGAACCCGGACCTCCCGAATGCGAGTCTAGTGCTGTACCACTACTCTACCCAGCTCGGTATATTAATATCGAAATAGAAGCACAGTAACGCCATTTTTTTGTGTAAAAACAAAGCCAAACTGTATTTGTATTCCTGTAAATAAGGATTTTTAGCAGATCGTCTGTCTCACAAATTAACGAAGGCGATCGCCTTGATTCAAATGAATATTTTCATTATTATATTCTGTCTAAAAATAAATTTCGCCTTAATAATTTATTGAAACACGTCAATGTCAAAAATTCATACCAATTGTGATTTATATATTGCCAATAATCTAAAATTCTGACACTGACAGGTCACGAGTAATGTGAATGGCCTGTAGGCATTTATTTATTCAACAAAATACCAGACAGTTTTATGTAAACATGCGAATAATTTAAAGGTTTTTAACAGTATTATTTCACTTTGAATTTATAATATCTCAACTTGAAACTACATAATATAAATAATTTACTTTAATATTGTATCAAATTGAAAATTCCCCCGGTTCAGATATAATTATTCTTCTTATTTATTGTAACAGTTTTCTAAAGTTACATCAATTTTCGCCAGTCATCGTCTTCTAATGAATAATTCCTTGACTTAAATTGAATTAAAGTATGTACAAGTATCTACTGGAATACACTTTCAGTCATTCAATTATAATGCAAATTAGTAAGAGTGCCCGAGCAATATTGTTAATATCGTTGTTTCTGTTATAATACAGCGTACAGAAAACTACAAAACATTACTTCTTGCATTCTGCAAGAAACATAGTTCATACCCCAAAAGACACAATCACACAGCACTATTAGATGTGTCTGTTGTCAAGTTCTGAACTGGTTGTGAACTGCTAATGCACGTATTATCCATACAGAATTCATCGAACAGAACTGCTTGTTTGTAGGTTAGATCCTCGAATTCTTCGAACTGTTGGTACTTCAGCTGGTGTTATCAATAAGTTCCTAAGCCTGCTAGAAGCCTAGAACTGCTAGTTATAGATTCTAACGGAGAGCTGGTAAAAGTGTCAATTAGATTTCAAATTTATTATTATAAATGTTTTATTATTATTGTTAAAATGGAAATCCAAATGAATATTTTTATCTGTTTTTAGAATAAAACGTGGCAACTGAAAGATTATTGTCGCTTTTTTTGTTGATGTAAGTCCGTAAGTCAATGACGCATACCTTTCTATAATGAACATCTTTCTAACTTGTGAACCGGAGTGTTTTCTACTTTAATCCAAGTTTTTATTATTTTTTTTGCATCATTCATTTTTCGCAATAAACTAATTAAAAAAAGCATTACAATTCAAAAACTAAAGTTTAACTTCTTCATTAGAAAATTATTATATTTTTTAACACTGTCTTGTCATTGTTTAGTATATTACAGTACCTACAGGTACCTTTTGAAATGGTATTTATTTTTATTGATTAGCATAACTGAACAGATTTTGAACAGAAGCGAAAATAAAACTGTATGATTTTGGTATATTTGAATATGGTCCCACTTTAAGTTAAATTTAATTGTTTACAATTCATTAAGCTCTTTATTAAGATCTCTGCTGTCCAGTTCTCCGTTATAGCTCTCGGTTAAGCGTTGGAGCGAGTCCAGCAAAATGTGGTCGGTAATAGGTAGCTACTATAGCAACCCTGCATGTTCACCTTTTGACCCACGGTTCACGTTTACTTAGGACCGTGTTTGTAATCTTTGGCGTAGATAATCTAGAGTATATAATGTATGTACTATGTACTGGAGGTATATCCACAAACTCAGATAGGTTCGTAACCTCATTTCAACGTGGATTCTGTTGTTATTCTTCTTCTGGAATAGCAATTAAATAATCTTCAGCACTGACTCAATAGGTAAATCAGGGATGCACGAACTTTAACGAAAGACTTTTAGAAAGAAAGATATTTCAATTCTTTTAATATTAATTTATATTTAGGTTTTATTCACATTGAATAACGGTGAGCTATAAACTATGAGAGAATTGAGCGACAGGACATTCCAACTTCAAAAATATTTACATTTTGATATATTATAAACTAGCGGCCCAGTCCGGCTTCGCCCGGGTGTAAATGTAATATATAGGATATAAAAGATGAGAATCATTACCATTAAATTCTCAACGTGTATTGAATTTGCGCGAATTCAATCGCTTTTATTTGTGAATGTTCAAAAATCGAAGAAAAATCTTATTTTACAAAAAAGAAATTTAAAAAATTCTGTTGATCCGATCGCTACCAAACTTCAGAAGATCACCCGCTGGGCTAATCTAAAGATTGCCTGAAAATTTCATCAAAAATGGTCAACCCGTTTGGAGTCCATAGATTACATATACATCGTCTTTTATCTATATAGATTATTAAAATGTAAAAAGTGGTTATTGTGACATAACGATAATAGTTGGACATATAGTATCGCGAAGTTTTTTGTAGTTATTGATATGTTCTTTAATATTGTAGAACATACTTTTGTTCTATCATCAATAGTTTCCACAATGCATGCGACGAAAGATATTTTATGGCATTTTTTTACACCTTGGGTTACGTTACTAAAGTTTTAGTAAGGATCCCTAATATTTTCTAGCAATAAATATAGCCTATGTTACACAGGGTGAATGTAGCTTTCTAATGGTGAAAGAATTTTTTAAATCGGCACAGTAGTTTTTGAGTTTATTCATTACATACACACAAAAATACAAATATTTCCTCTTTATAATATTAATGTAGATAAATTTAAAAAAACCCGGGTCGCGGTGCCCAAACCCTGCCGACAATATAGTGTATTTGCTAATACAGGCAGTCTGGTTTTATTACATGAACTTAAGTTTGTTTTTGGTCAAAATCAAAAATTTGACCCCTTAATACACTCCTTAAATTAACAGTTTGTTTCTTAATTGCAACATTACTATCATCGAACATCTACACCAAATTAAATACACCTTTCGTTAATAACTCACTATCTGCAAACTATAGTGTTTTCATAAAATTTGTAAGTCCGGTCCTGTCGGGCCGATTTTATTGAAATTTTAGGGCCACTTTTTAATTGCTACTAAAGGGTTAAATTTCAATTTTCAAACGATTCTGAGAATTTTCTCGGTATGTTGGGGCCCAAAAACATTTTTCAACCCCTAAAAACTTCCCTTAAAATGGCCCGATTAGGCCCATTTTAAATAGGCTTCTTGCGGTGATGGATTTCAACACGTGGGCCAAATTTAGTTGAAATCAATTAACTCTTTCGAAAGTTATTGCCCGCACACATATATATATATATATATATATATATATATATATATATATATATATATATATATATATATTATGACCGGCTAACTTCTCCAGTGGTTGCGGGGTCGTGGGTTGTCAAACGCGTGGGAGAAACTGAGCACAATTACGAAAGACCGTGACTTACCTGATAATGCAATTTGAGAAGAGTGGACTAAGCAACTAAAAAAGTAGATATTCTGCTTTGAATTAAGTAATTAAGTGGGCGCCAGACTGATAGTCCACCCTCCAGACACCTCTCCCAGCTCAGCCAACCTGTGGGATCGATGCAGGGGTAGTCAATAACAAAGAAAGCCGGAATAAGAAATAACAAATTTAATTATAAACTTCACTACAGCTAAACCGAAACTTAAAGTTACGTAAGCGAAACAAGAAACTTAGTAGCAAAAAAAAACTTGCAGTCCGACCGTTAAAATGCGCCATTTACTTTAGACGGTATCCCAAACAATGACTAAAATTTACTACGCTAGTAACCAGGACAACACTTAAACATTAAACCGGTATAGCGTCACTCAACCACAATGAACTGTCAACTTTTAACAGATATTGAACGTAAAACGAAATCGGGCTACGATACTTAATGGTTGTGATCACAACGTAAATTACCTTAGAAATAAAAAGCTTTAGAAATTAAAAAAAAACACAATAACACACATCACATATTAAAAGGTGTCGATATCAAAGACCAGGTTTTCAAATTGCAAACCCCGCACTGAGAACTTTACAATTGTATAAAACATTACTAATATTAATGACGGTAATTTTAAGATACAAAACTATAAATAAATTCACACGAGTTTAGGGATCGAAAACCTGAACTTAGATTTACAAGCAGATCATAGTAATGAAAGTGAGATCAAACAACAATATAATATAGAAGCGTCAAAAAGTACACGCGAGAGTCGATACACTTGAATGAAAGATAATCACAACGTTACAAGAAATCAAAAAAAGATATTGTTACGCTTAAACATTCGTAATAAAAATATGTAAATATGCGATCTATTAGCGCGTAAAATGTAGATGTCTGAATTTATCCGTACAAGGTTATACTACATGATATAGTTCAAGACGTTGTGACAGCTTTTACCGAAAATATACACTTTAATAAGTTTACCAAAGCAAAGTAACTGATATTACTTATTCACGGACAGCGATTAAAATTCTAAATTAATGAACGTTATTTGAATTTTTCACTTGAACACGTAATAGTTAATAAATCGTAATCATACTGCGAAATTACATAACACGGGAACTAACGAAAATTTTAAATACCTTTCTGTTGAATGAAAAAGATTGAAAAGGCACTTCCATTGAAGTTTTCCCACCTGTAGGTCTGGAAACCTGGAGGTTACGTGAGCCAATAACCTGTGCAACGCCTAGAAGATGAACGGGGTCGCCTTGACGAATGTACCCAAGATGGCGGACTCCAATAGATATGTAGAAAGTTGATTTAGAAATTGGTATCAATTTCCACGTGAATCCAAATTTGACAACACAATCACTACTAAAGACAATAGAATCGACCACTAAAAGATATCTTCGATAAGTTCGGCACTCTATTACAATAATTATCCACTTAACTTTTCGACACCATGTACACCAAATATTTGCATAAACCGATACGCTTCACTTATAATAATTCGATACAAAACGGCAAACGAGATAACGAAAATAACGAGATACGACGATACGTAGCCTCACTAAACGCGATATTTTTCGATCTTCAGTCGCCAAACGGCGACCACGCCGTTCCACGGCCGTGTCTCCCGTCCCTCCCAACTCAAACGTCAACCTAAAACTACTGTTTTTTTTCAATAATCAACTAACTTGTTTTCTTTTTCTCAGCCTGCTGCCATTTGTGAATACATGGCTTACTCTCGAACCCAAAAGACTAAAACTAGGCCAACTAAGTTTTTTCTTTTTTTTTTTATATGCAAGGACAGGGCCTTATTTATGGATGTTCTGGGAGTCTCCTAGGGTCCTTATTACAACTCGTTTCACACCTCCTTTTCCTCCAAAAGAAAAGGACGAAGACCTTTTCTTCTGACCTATGCCATAGCAATGAAAGTGCCTGATGCAACACAAAAAAACAGCACAGCGCGATAACCTAATCAAACAAGTCATTGATAAACTAAAACGAAAACTTGACTATTCTAAATACATTAAGAGTCGTAGCGGCACTCTATACCAGTAATAGGCGTAACAGCAAATATAAAAAAATTCGCAACTAAATCTGCTAAAGGAATTGGGTAACGATACACGAAGGATTCGTAAGTACATGGTAACTAACGATACATGAAGAATTCGCAACTACACGGTAACTCAATGAAAGCTAAATTCGATAGTCGAGACGATTACAACCGAAACTCAACGAAACGATACGAAAAACGAAGACGATACTGCACTATGTCTCCAATCGAAAATCCTACTCTCTATAGTAGTCGATTAGACACACTGCTACGATAGCGGAAATCTAAATATTTCCAACGTCAACACACGTACCACACCCTGCAACATCTTCGACGGGATCATGGCCCTTTTGTCGATCGCACGGTGCAGCACTAAACAGGAATCTCTAATTCCCAAACGATAAACAAAAAAAAAACAGAAAAACTGTTTGTCAAAGAAAAAATGAATAAATCCAGCTCAGAGTTGAATTATTAAGAATTGCCTCTAAAATTCAGTTTTCTCAAAAACTCGGAATAGCGAACTATTCAAAACAAAGGAACATCTAAAGAGGAGTTGAGATAAAAATCCCTTGCGGACCCAAAAACCACGTTAGAATATCCAATGTCGAACCATACGCTACCCAACGAATTCTTGATTGACTGAGGTGGAATTTCATTTAGCTACAGTCGAAAAGACATTTTGTGAAACAAATATTTTGAGTTATAATCCCAAGAATGGCCTCAAAAAAATTTCAAAAATGACCGGACTATAGTTTGCACAGCCATAGCACGCACTTAACGAATAAACATTTGAGCAAAAATCCCAACAATGGACCCAAAATTTCACAAGTGGTGTACTGTGCTTCGTCAATTAATTCAAAATAACTCCAACCTACTGTTTCCTTCTTCATTTGACAAACCCAAAAACCACTTAGTTTGATTGGTGACTATCAATCCTCGAACCTCAAAAACTCAGTATCATTAAAAAAGTTGCGAAAATATTCTTCGATACAAAACGGAAGCGAACAATCGAATCAAAATTATCGGTACCGTTACACAGATCTCTCTTTTTAACACAGATCTATTCATAGGATCCACTAGCACTTTACGGGAAGTTAAAGACAAATCGTGAACAAAAAATCAGACAAAAGCTTCAGAACGTCTCCAATTAGCAATATTAACTTGACAATCATAAGCCGCAAAAGAATCATGACGCCAAAAAATTTGGACTGCAATCAATTATAATTCGAGACGAAACGCGCAATCGAAAACAAAATCGAATACAAATCAATTCGTTCCGGTATACAGACTATAAAATTTACTTAAACACGGGCCCCACGTTCTGGGCGCCAATTTATGACCGGCTAACTTCTCCAGTGGTTGCGGGGTCGTGGGTTGTCAAACGCGTGGGAGAAACTGAGCACAATTACGAAAGACCGTGACTTACCTGATAATGCAATTTGAGAAGAGTGGACTAAGCAACTAAAAAAGTAGATATTCTGCTTTGAATTAAGTAATTAAGTGGGCGCCAGACTGATAGTCCACCCTCCAGACACCTCTCCCAGCTCAGCCAACCTGTGGGATCGATGCAGGGGTAGTCAATAACAAAGAAAGCCGGAATAAGAAATAACAAATTTAATTATAAACTTCACTACAGCTAAACCGAAACTTAAAGTTACGTAAGCGAAACAAGAAACTTAGTAGCAAAAAAAAACTTGCAGTCCGACCGTTAAAATGCGCCATTTACTTTAGACGGTATCCCAAACAATGACTAAAATTTACTACGCTAGTAACCAGGACAACACTTAAACATTAAACCGGTATAGCGTCACTCAACCACAATGAACTGTCAACTTTTAACAGATATTGAACGTAAAACGAAATCGGGCTACGATACTTAATGGTTGTGATCACAACGTAAATTACCTTAGAAATAAAAAGCTTTAGAAATTAAAAAAAAACACAATAACACACATCACATATTAAAAGGTGTCGATATCAAAGACCAGGTTTTCAAATTGCAAACCCCGCACTGAGAACTTTACAATTGTATAAAACATTACTAATATTAATGACGGTAATTTTAAGATACAAAACTATAAATAAATTCACACGAGTTTAGGGATCGAAAACCTGAACTTAGATTTACAAGCAGATCATAGTAATGAAAGTGAGATCAAACAACAATATAATATAGAAGCGTCAAAAAGTACACGCGAGAGTCGATACACTTGAATGAAAGATAATCACAACGTTACAAGAAATCAAAAAAAGATATTGTTACGCTTAAACATTCGTAATAAAAATATGTAAATATGCGATCTATTAGCGCGTAAAATGTAGATGTCTGAATTTATCCGTACAAGGTTATACTACATGATATAGTTCAAGACGTTGTGACAGCTTTTACCGAAAATATACACTTTAATAAGTTTACCAAAGCAAAGTAACTGATATTACTTATTCACGGACAGCGATTAAAATTCTAAATTAATGAACGTTATTTGAATTTTTCACTTGAACACGTAATAGTTAATAAATCGTAATCATACTGCGAAATTACATAACACGGGAACTAACGAAAATTTTAAATACCTTTCTGTTGAATGAAAAAGATTGAAAAGGCACTTCCATTGAAGTTTTCCCACCTGTAGGTCTGGAAACCTGGAGGTTACGTGAGCCAATAACCTGTGCAACGCCTAGAAGATGAACGGGGTCGCCTTGACGAATGTACCCAAGATGGCGGACTCCAATAGATATGTAGAAAGTTGATTTAGAAATTGGTATCAATTTCCACGTGAATCCAAATTTGACAACACAATCACTACTAAAGACAATAGAATCGACCACTAAAAGATATCTTCGATAAGTTCGGCACTCTATTACAATAATTATCCACTTAACTTTTCGACACCATGTACACCAAATATTTGCATAAACCGATACGCTTCACTTATAATAATTCGATACAAAACGGCAAACGAGATAACGAAAATAACGAGATACGACGATACGTAGCCTCACTAAACGCGATATTTTTCGATCTTCAGTCGCCAAACGGCGACCACGCCGTTCCACGGCCGTGTCTCCCGTCCCTCCCAACTCAAACGTCAACCTAAAACTACTGTTTTTTTTCAATAATCAACTAACTTGTTTTCTTTTTCTCAGCCTGCTGCCATTTGTGAATACATGGCTTACTCTCGAACCCAAAAGACTAAAACTAGGCCAACTAAGTTTTTTCTTTTTTTTTTATATGCAAGGACAGGGCCTTATTTATGGATGTTCTGGGAGTCTCCTAGGGTCCTTATTACAACTCGTTTCACAATATATATATATATATATATATATACGTATATATATAAATATATATATATATATATACATATATATAAACATTTTTAAAAATGGTGCCAAAGTGTTTAGGAGGTTATGAAACGTCGAGAAAGTTTGGTCCGACCCCTAGGTCCCGCCATCCGACCGATGCCAATAGTGTATGTTGCCATATGGCAAATACACTAAAAAATTAACGCATGCGACGATACGGATAGCAGCTAGAAATAAATATTATGATATTTGCTATTTGTTTGAACGGTTAGATACATGTAGAAATTAACAAAAGCATGTTTGCCAGCTACCTAATTAGTAATTAGTTTCTTTTTGACATCTTCAGAATAAAAGAATCGGTGATTTTAGAAATTTAGAAAGAAAATGCTTACGAACTTTAGAAAAATAAATAGAAGAATAAACCGATATGAAAAATATACAATTATGGCAAAAAACATTATAGCGCGTATCTCTTCTGCGCATGCGCCGCTTTTCCCCAAAAATAATAGGGCTCTTCACAGGTACGTGTCAAACATCGTACCGAAATTTGGTTCCAATCCCCTATACGTTCGACCAGTATTGTGTTCACAGACAAACAGACTTGTAATGGAATGATCTTTAGTTATAAGTTTATTATTTAACTATTTCGAGATTACGTAATTGTATTAGATTGTGACTACATTAAAATTATTATAGGTAGTTGTAAACTGAAATTAGAATAGAACGATTGAGTTAAAAATGAATGATTAATTATTTGAATTTAAAAATATTTCTGACAAATACAACAAGACTAGCAGGCGAACGGACGTTTTACAAAAATGTGTTTTTGGTGTCGGGGGGCCAATGCGTATAAGAAAAATTTGATAAATTTGTAGTAGTGATCATATTTTGCTCATCCTTTTATAACTTTAATCGTTCGACGTTTAATGAAAAACTGACCAGTGCAGATATTCTCGGAAACGGCCGCGAGGGTTGGTAAAAACGCAATAAGAAGAAACTTAACAAAACTTTTATACTGACCTATGTAAGCATTTGTGCCGGTGTTTTCCGTTCGAGAATTCCGTGCGGCAGCCTGAAAAAAAAGAAGTTAAATAAGTTTTTTTAATGGAAACAGTGCAAACTTACTTTGTGCTTAAAAGAAACTCGTTTTTGAATAACAATAAAAAACTACAAAGAAAGGAAAATTGTTTACATTTTTAACATGTTTCCAAATAACACCTAGTGTTAAAATTTGTTTTGCTTATTTATTATAGTTCAAGACTCGATAACGAATTTAATGGTACATATTTTAGGCACGCCAAAATTTTAACAGCATTGTCTCTGTACTAGTTGAAAAAACAATGAAAAATGAAAAGTCTGGGGAACCGTTAGCGGTTAATTACCTACTACGCAACTACCAAATTTGCAAAACAAAATCAATCATTTTTCACTTGTCAAAATAATAAGTGCACAAAAAATGTTCAACTATTGGTAATAAAGTACCTACATAAATTAACGGTACAGCGGATCCTCTCCGATTTTTTTTCTATTTTTACAGTACAGTCGGTAAGCGATCATTCTGAGACATCCTGTATATTTTCATTGATTTGGGGGTTTGCAAGTCATATTTTCAATCTATTATTTTTAATAATAATATGCATTTGAAGTACAACATTAAAATCCAACTTTCATTGATTTTATTTCTTTGTTATGCGAAATTACATATATGTCGCCAATAATATGTAATTATTGTTTTATTACATGAGAAAGTTTGTAGTTTTTATCACAAAATAAGTTCTTTTATCCAGTGAAATTTAATCACATGTTTTCGAAGTATATTACGAACTAAAAAACAAGTGTGCGTTACATAATAATTGCTTGTGATTAAAAACAAGAAGAAATTGACTTGATTCCTTCCAGTTATTTTTGTAACAAAAATTATTCCCACATTTGTCATTTTATCACTGTTTATATTTAATATTTTCATACTGTGTTACAGAAAGCTTTGTTAAAAATTCATTTGATAATGACCTTAAATTGTAATTAGATCGTGTCTAATGTTGTGAAACACCCTGTCAAATGACTGACCTTCATTTAAAAAGATCGCTTTTGAAGCTAAATTTTGATCAAAATACATAAGAAAATGATGTTTCGAGGTAGTCATTGTGGTATATTAACTACATGTACACACATTTTAAAAAAAAAGATCGTTTCAATTAATCAATTATTTTTCGATCAGAATCTACAATGCTATTTTTATAATGAAATGTGAGTAGTCACAATTTAAGGCCAATGTCCAATCATATTTTCTGAACTGAATAAACTAATGAAATAAAATCGGAAAATTAATAAATAATAAGCCCTTTTAAATTTCAGAAGAGATAAAATATATAAAAATGATTTATCGGGAAAAAGGACTTTTTAAGTAAACACTTATTTGTTATTTACAGTGACGTTTCGTCCCTTGCTTGGGAGTTTTTCAAGCTTTATAAATTATTAAAATACAATTTATAAATTTACAATTGAAATATAAAATATCAAATATTAATTATACGCACCTATTAAATTTTTTGATTAAGTAGATATAAAAGTTAAAATACACATGTAAATATAAATTTGAGTTAAACAATTAAAAAGTTTGTAATAAATCCGTTTTTTTAAAAATATTTATTTAATAATTCAATTACAGTTATAAAGCTTGAAAAAGTCCCAAGCAAGGGACGAAACGTCGCTGTAAATAACAAATAAGTGTTTACTTAAAAAGTCCTTTTTCCCGATAAATCATTTTTATATTAATTACCAAGGACAAAAAAGAAAAAAAATCAATAGAGAAAATATATGTTTGAAAATATAGAAAATTTTACTAAAAATTTGACAAGGGTTTTTGGCGTTTTGACTACTGATATAATGGCACAACTTATTGAAAGCATTGTGAGTCGTGTCCTTTCATTAATTATTAATGAAAATTAATATTTGATCCGGCCTTCAGTTTACAAAAGAGAAAAAAGTAAACAAGAGAACTACAGGGCAAATGATTCTGTTTGCCTAACAATTAACTGTATAACTTTTCGTTGAACACCAAAGCTGGTTGCAGTCTATTTATATACGTCTATATAAGATAAAACAGTTTACCTTGCAAACATAACCTACACGAAGGACTTTTATCATTTTCAAAAATAATTGCTTCCATAAATAAATAATCTGTGTATAAGTGAAATTGAAATGTCCAACTTTACTACGTCTTTCAATTTTGTCTCGTTTACTCATTACAGCGTAGCTCAAAGACTTACTGCACATGACAGACAGTCGGCGACAGATAATTTTCTTTAATTTTCATTGATTTTTATAGATTGCACACGAGCGACTAAAAGCTGTTGCAAGGACAAATTATATACACCTGAAGCTTTGCTTCGAAGCATAAAAAGACTACTGCTCGGTTGCAAAAAGCATTGTCAGAAAACCCGATTTGACAATAACCTTAAATTGTGATCACACATATTTGTTCACAAGAAAAGCATTCTACAATTTTAAATCGATACCTACTGCTCAAAAATAATTGACCGATTCAACCGACATTTACTTTGAACGGTGTATGCGTTTATTTAACTTTTTTTTTTTGTATAATTTTCACTTTGATACAACTTTTCTCTACGCATTTTGATTAAAATTCTGCTCGAAATGCGGTCTTTTTCTGCGTTTACCATTCATTTGTTTTTGTATGAGTATACAATCTAATATTCTACATGACAGAGCCATTCACAACGACATTAGACTTCCTGCATGTATAAAAACTGTAATTATATGATCACAATCTAAAGTTCGTTGTCACATCAAATTTTTTGACAATGTTTTCTGCAACTCAGCACGTGTCATACCTCCTAGAAGTTTTGTTCGGATCTTTATAATTGGGTTGTTTTTTTTTTTTGTTTATTAGTTTGTTTATATTAATATAATACTTCGTAAGTCAAACTTAAAATAGATTTATAATAAATTAAAATAATCAAACTTATTCATATTTCCTTTTAAATTTTTTGTTCCATGATATTCAAAACCTGAAGTGGTATAAAATATTATACCATATGAATTTTGTAAGTGCCTATAAATATTTAACCGTAATAGTACATTGTTCAAACTACATATTTATAATTTGAATTCAATGTTGCCAATATGTGGGCAAGGAATGAAAGAAAAATCAAGCTTGATCATTTTTTTAATCAATTTTTTAAATGCAAGTTTAAAAATTCGGATCGCAGTGCAAGAACCCTGCCGTCATCGTTTCGCACTTTGCGATTTTGAATGACAATATTAATCTACTTTTTCAATAATCAACTTTATTGTTTAACAGTCATTGTAAATGTAATTTTTTAATGTGTTAAATGTATGCTGTGTAAAAAAAGTCGTCTATTTTCTTATTAAAAGGTCGCGACGTTTGGCAACACTGTATATAAAACATATGTGGAAGAAAAGTTATCGTAGCTTGTAAAAATATTTTCATTTCTACTTTCAAAACTCAACGATGATAGCTTTTTTCGTGTTATTATCTGTAGTTGAATATTTTATACAATCCGGAGTTTACTTTCAAAATATTTTTTCAACTAAAAAGCAATATAAAAATTTTAATCAATTAAATAATTAATAGTAAGTAGATTTTTAATGTTGACGTCGCATAATGGTTTGATTTGTATTTTTAAATGCATATCATCCTCAACCATTTAAACTTTCATAGTGGTAGCACATATAATGTAGCTCTGTATAAACACTCATTTTTTCGCAGTTGACTGCCTGTGTCGTGGCCTACTGACTTCAAAAATCTATGTCTGCTAGGATGAATAAAAAACCCGGGTCGCAGTGCCAAGACCCTGCCGACAATATAGTGTATTTGCTTGTATAGGGCCGTGTGGTTTTATATACTTTTATTATGTGAAATTAAGTTTGTTTTTGGGCAAAATAAAAAATTTAACCCCTTAATACACCCCTTAAAATAACATTTTTTTTCTTAATTGTAATATTATTATCAATCTAACGTCTACACCGAATTAAATACACCCTTCAATAAATAAGTTACTATCTGCAAACTAGTGTTTTCATAAAATTTGTAAATCCGGTCCTGTCGGGCCGATTTTATTAAAATTATGGGGACACTTTTTAATTACTACCAGAGGGTTAAATTTCAATTTTGAAACGATTCGGAGAATTTTTTCGGTATTTTGGGGCCCAAAAACATTTTTCAACCCCGAAAAACTACCCTTAAAATAGCCCGATTAGGCCCATTTTAAATAGGCTTCTTGCGGTGATGGATTTCAACACGTGGGCCAAATTTCGTTGAAATAAATTAGCTCTTTCGAAAGTTATTGCGCGTACACATATATATATATATATATATATATATATATATACGTATATAAATATATATACGTATATAAATATATATATATATATATATATATATATATATATATATATATATATACATATATATATAAACATTTTTAAAAACGGTGCCAAAGTGTTTAGGGGGTTATGAAACGTCGAGAAATTTGGTCCGACCCCTAGGTCCCGCCATCCGACCGACGCCAATAGTGTATGTTGCCATATGGCAAATACACTAAAAATGAGCGATAAAATGACAGAGCCGGTCCTGAGTACATTTACATATTACATGTAAAATGTGTACTTATGCTAAATAAATTATTAAACAACCGGAAAAATGTAATGAAATTACATGAAAACTGCTTGTGTCCCCAACGTCATTCACGTAATACATACAACGTATAATTTGGCCACATTTATGGCTATCAATTTTATATGGAAATTTATTTTAATAAATGTTGTAAAATATTGAAAAAAGCACATAATCTTCTATACATGCAATGTGTCCCCAACCGCCATCGTCATGTTAAATATTCAAAGATAAAAGTTTAGGTATGTATATACTTTGACCAATCATAATCTGCTGTGACATGCATGGTCAGAAGTAGATCATAAATATTTATTGTGTCTGTTTTGAAATACGGGAGTAAAATTTAAATGTGTATCCCTACTGCCAGACTATGCTCCTCGCACTACTCATCGCGCTGTCGCGATGTTGCCCTAAGCGGCCAGACACTGCTGTACTCGCGACGCTCCGCACTCGGCTTTCGCCTTTCGGCAATGGAGGTCGATACTGTGGCAGCGTGCGCACTATGCCTTTATAGCATAGCGTACTCAGTGGCGCGGGAGTATGTGGCCGGCTTACTCGTGCTTTTATTACCGGTCCTTTGACTCGCGCACAAAAAACCGACAATCGAGGGAGCACTGAGCATGACGAGGAGCATGACGAGTACGCGGCCACACAACGTCTCTGCCTCCTTTCCTGGCTACTTCCCAAGCCACTCGTCGAGTGTGTGGCTGAGGCATATAGAATGCAGTCCGTGGCATTTTGCCGCAACCAATTTTGTCCAAGTTCGACCCAAAAATGTATTAAACAACGGCTACATTCAGCCAATGCGATTTGTTTACTATATGACGCCACATCAAAACAAATCATGCGGCTGGCGTTTTCGCGAAAAATGTCAAAATTTAAATTAAAAACTTCGATTTCGGCTATTTAACAATCTCATTTTAAGGAAATGAAATTCAGCTGAATCATTAATACCATAAATAGACAATTTAATATACTTTCCTAGAAACAGTAAAATATCATATTCTGAAACTATTTACAAGAAAAATTTTAAATTTCAGGAACTTTTTTACAGCAATAGGTTAATTTTTTCTTAGTTTTTCTAATTCTATTTTCTGTATAGCTCGAACAGTCTCGTAGGTCGTCTATCGAGGTTTATGACATTAAATTTACTAATCTTTGAGGGAACTTTTGGTTGACGAGCAATTTAAAAAAGATGTTTTGCTTGTGGCCAACATTTCGAAAAATCTGTTTTCATCAGGGCATTAAGTTAGTTGACTAATGATTAATGCATTAACCAAAATACGGAAAACATAAAATTTACTGACAAATATGTTATTTTATGTCGATAAGTTTTTTCCCATTATGAGTGCTTAATCCGACAGAGAGCATTCAACCGTAAACTGCAAGTAAAGTTTTTATATAGGTCAACAATTAAAACTTTTTGATAGATGATAATATTGACATGGCGGCAAATCAACTTTCAACTTTTAAAATTTAAAATGAATATTATTTTATTTTCTACAAAAAAAATGTTTTACTATGAAAGCAGTAGTTCAAAGTTTTATAACGAAACGTTAGATTTAAAACTAACACAAAACTGTTCAAACTATAATAAATAGCTTCTGATTACTGAAAAAATAAAAAAATCAACCGCATTGCAGAAAGTTTAAACTCAGTAGAAGTTTCATAGACTTCATGTATAAACTGTAATAGCTAGCTGTATCTTGTATATAAGACGTGGTTTGTTTTTTAACTTCCAATATACTTAATGCAAAGAAAACGTTCTTCATGTTTTCGAAATATTCAGGACTCGAAAAGTGATCAAGTCACAAATTTTACGAACATGAATTCTTTACATAAACCAAGTGCCAATTATTAGTACAATACAATTGTTACTTGGTTATTATGTTACTTCCATAATGCTCACAGATTTTTATCAGTTGAGTCCTGTTATATTTTGGTCGTTTTAATATTTTGCATCCTGAATATTTATAAAAGGTTTTTCTCGTTGAAAAATGTACGTTTTCAGGCTTGTATTCAAGATCAAAAATTTTGCGATTCTCGTTTCATTACTTTTCCGTGTCAATAGCAAGTATTCTCCAAAAATAACGTCTTCAAATAGTTTACTTCTAGTAAACTGAAATTAAATACCACTGATTAAAATATTGCACGCTTACATTTTCTGTTAAGCATTTACCACAGTTATGTTTGATTGCAACAAGTATTGTCAGAAAATTTGATTTGAAAATTACCTTAGATTGCGATTAGCGATTATACAATTATAGTTTTTATGCATGTTGTTGCAGTCTAATGTCGTTGTGAAACTCTCTGGCATGTAGAACATTCGATTGTACTGCAAGCCAGCATTCAATTTTGAGAACTGATCAAGGAAAGGTGGTGTAGCTTTGCGGATAGAAGATATACTTCCGTGACTATAGCAAAAAATGTGTACACATCAAAATATTTACAACCGGAATATTTGAAGTGATCAACCTTGAAATACTCAAAACTAAATTGAACATGAATTTAAAATTATGCATTGACGTTGAGCATACAATCTTATTAAATTGTAATATGATTTTTGTTTTAAGATACAGAAGACGATGCAGAATAAGATTTTGAAATTAGTTTACCTTCACAAAGAAAATGACATTATTATGTTACAGTAAAAATAGTCTTCTTTTTGTATAAAAAAGATATTTCGATTTCAATGGAATCGAATTGAGTTAGATTTTTGAGATAAAAGTATCATTGAATAGCATATAAAGTGAACATATCTTACCTATCTACTGCATACATGGAATAGATATAATAATAACGAAGACTCAATACAATGCGTCTCATTCAAGTTTTATTTTCGTTCGCATTAATGCCGGTCGATTTCATCGTGAGATATTTCGTCATTCGTTCATTTCAACAACGACAACAGTATAAGTATTTGTTCGTCCCCGAATGAAAGTCTATATGTACTATTACAAAGCATATTCATGTCCGTTTAGATTTCAGAACTATGTAACGAGATCGTTCCTCGAACATGTTTCTCAAAAATGTTCCATAATCGTTTTGTCTCTTGAACAGTTTTGCTCAAATCTAGTGTCCTTAAAAAGCCGCGCCCAATTTTCACGCATGAAACAGCATGACCAGCTCAACACAAACCAGAAAATTTTAATGCAGGTTTCGTGATGCGCGGTAGACATTTTGCAGTTTTTAAGTATTTTTATCAATACAAATTAAAAAACAACACATCACTTGTATACTTGTCCGGCCCAGCACGGTTAGACAAAATATATTGCAGGCGACCGACTGACGGTCATTGCTGGTTGTTGGTGCTGATCTAATGTACGATACTCTATTAAATAACACGGGTTTTTTCACGAACAAACCTTTCCGCTTAAGCTGTGCTGGTTGTGCTTGATAGTTGTGCGCGGTCTATTAGACTTACAGATTTCCTATTTACTAAAAACCCTACGCAATTTTTTCTGTAGACAAATAGTGATCCACAACTATTATTATTTTTATAATAATATTCTGGTTTTTATAAAATATACTGTCAGTTTTCTACAATATAAAAAAATTAAAATATAAATATTTTTCTTATCCAAATATTTTTTCATTCTACAATGGTCATTATTCAATTAGAAGAGATTCATTAATTATCTGAATATTATGATGCCTGAAGAAGACCTAATAAAGGCCGAAACGTTGCAGAAGTAATAATCGATAGTTTGATGTTTTTGCCCGTTCCAATTTCCTGATAATATTCACAATTATTTTTAATAATGGATAGCTACAGATTGCTCCAATTTATGAGAAACATCTATTGTTACAATGCTATATTGGAATAAAATGTGTTATCAAACACTATCATCATCGGGACTTAAACCCGAAACTTTCCAGTTTATCCTGCTGGATCATGGTAATTTTTTGGATAGTTTTCTTATGTCATCGACTAGAAAAATAAAACTGACGTCAAAATATCGATCTCATCCAGCTGTAATCTTTTGGCAGCCTTAATTTTTCAATTTCCGATGAAATTGTAGTTTTCTATTTAAATACACCAATGCTAATTCGATAAAATCTGACGGTCAACTCTGGAACTATTATATCAAAAACACTTTTTTTTGTATCGATATGATACAGTCTATAGATATCAATCTATCTCTTGTTACACGATACATAGAAATCTTTGTATAGTGGTGGTAAGATATCAAAATTTATTTATTCAAATTTGGTTTGTATGGTAATATTATATCCCCGTGATCGGAATCTGTGGCAACCCCTTCCAACGCATACGTTACGACTGCTTATAGTCCAAACTCTAACCGTACAAAAGTCTACCAGACTTGTCCGATATTATTTGTTTAAATTCAATAATAAAATTTTAGTAGCTATACTACTAAAACTTTATTATTGAATTTAACAGATAATACATATGATGGAAAACATTAAATCGGTGGCAGACCAATTCAATTTTTTCATCATTTTTTGTTGTCAGTATTTCGAATACAACTCAGTTCATTCCTTGATAATGTTTATACAGATTATAGAAAGGTATTAATTATTTAGTTATTATAATTAGGTATGCAAAAAAAAATGCTAAGCAAAACGATAATACCCAATCGTAAATAATTGACTTTTCTTTACAATTTGTATCATCAAGTAGTGAATTGAACTGCATTCGATAAAAAAAAATGTAACTTAAAAGACATCAATTTGCTGCTTTTCCATCACATTATCAGTGAAATTCAAAAAATAAAGTTTTGGGAGATGCCCAGTAGACTTTTATACGGTCTCAGCTGGGACTGTTTATACAGTGCTGTGATGTTGGTTTCTTCTAGAGCTGATGGCTTTGATATATCAAATTTGTGACATGCGCAATACTTGTGGCGATACGGATTTGTACCTATACTTTAATCAAATGTGACCCATTTAATAGACTGCCATACCTCTTTCATAATTACGTAAGTAATCAGGTCGCATGGATAATTAAATCCAAATACGAATTTACAAAGTATATTTGCTAAGCTGCAATAATATAAAAATAATATTACAAAAATTAATTAATTTTTCGCTTCAATTTAGAATCACCTAAAAGTCGACACAATAATTACTTCGTTACTAGCCGGGAACTGCACGGGAATACCGATCCCCTGTTATGATAGCGTATTGAGATATGGTCTAAATCGTTCCCATATATCTTATCTTAGTATTCGTGAAAACCCTATGAATTTTTTTTTTAATTGATCGCGTTAAGACAGGCAAACAAACATTGCTTTTTATAGATATACTCGTATTAGCTTTTGCCCAAGACTCTGCTTGCGTGGACATAGGACCGCTTTAAAAAAATGCGAACACCGCATAAGGCATGACTCAGAATAAACCGACTTCTCATTGCGAATTTTTAGTTTTTTAAGCGAAGCCAATTTCCCACGAGAAGTACTTCATCGATCACGATAATGTTTGTTATCATAAATTAGCTACATCCACAATTCCCTTGAAATCCTTTCGGCCGTGATTGAGTAACAAACATCCAAACTTTCGCAATCACAATATTGGTAGCATTTTAGTCATAACGCCTTATTATTATTCTGTTTGAATGCAGATAGGGAAGATGATGGTAAAACGAAATGTAAAATTACTTAAAGTATAGCTTAATTTTTTTTTATTAATATCTTGATTTCAACTTTTCAGTGCAAAACGTCTGAATACAGTCACAAATCTAAGGGCCTTCCACATACAACCCTATACACTGATCTAAGAATAATTGATGTTCTACTGTAATTCAAAATTATAAAATGCGTTACCAGACTATTGGTTTTATGTTTCAAACTGTATGGTGAATATTTTCAGAAAAAATTTTCACATAAAAATATATATGTAAATGGTTTTTTCAGCAATGCGACATTCAGTTTTATACACTGTACTGCGCTGCAGCCGTAGGTAGACGAATATACATATATGTAGTTGGCTCGGTTGTCGATAGGTGGATTTGGTAGGATAAGGCCAGGCAAAATACAGGGTACTTTGTAGAAAGGATATACGCTCGTGAAAAAAAATGCTTACTTCGAAATAGGTTTTATATTATGTACTTGAACTTTTCGATTGAAATTTAATTGAAAAACAAATTACTTACATGATTGATGTGAGTTATGAAAGTTTTCTTTTATAAAATATAAAATTCATTTCACATCTAATTTAAAAACAAAATACACAATATTTCGTTTAAAAATGTTGTTGTTTAAGACATATTAAATTAAATTGTCTGAACATTTCCATAATGTCACAAGTCGCACAAAAAATATTACATTAAACTGCTATTTTGCTCTAAATTTCAAAAATGAATCAAAAACGGATTGTGTTAACGTTGTTTTAATTGATAGGAATATCCCTTTTTTTAAGGGAGCCTCAAAAAACGAATTAATTTCGAGAACATCCCAACCTTCACTGAAATAGTGCTCAAGAATCATGGATGTGAAAAAAACCGGTACAACTGCTATGAATCCAGACGAAATTAACATTTTTTCTCGATATCGAACCAATAGAAGCATCCTCGTAAGTAACAAAATTACTCGTTCTCGTCTATCGAGACAGTAGAGGCAATCTCGAGAATACAAGACGTCAGTAGGACAGAAACGACC
The DNA here is from genome assembly GCA_034508555.1 of Venustoraphidia nigricollis. NCBI lineage: Eukaryota > Metazoa > Arthropoda > Insecta > Raphidioptera > Raphidiidae > Venustoraphidia > Venustoraphidia nigricollis. Next base: position 602,254 of record JAVRKA010000018.1, on the reverse strand, counting down.
TTCTATTTTTAAACCTAAAAAATCTAAATATTTTTATGGTGAATTGATTATTATTCGCCGCATCAAACACATTAACGTAACGCATTTGAAAGTGTATAAACATTGCGAAATAAATCGGTCATCTGCCAACAATAATACAGAAAAAACCCGGGTCGCAGTGCCAAAACCCTGCCGACAATATAGTGTATTTGCTTATACAAGCAGTGTGGCTCTATTATGCGAACTTAAGTTGGTTTTTGGGCAAAATAGAAAATTTGACTCCTTAATACACCCCTTAAAATCACATTTTTTTCTTAATCGCAATAATATTATCAGTCGAACCTCTATACCAAATTATATACAACTTTCAGTAAATAATTCACTATCTACAAACTAGTGTTTTCATAAAATTTGTAAGTCCGGTCCTGTCGGGCCGATTTTATTAAAATTTTAGGGACACTTTTTAATTACTACCAGAGGGTTAAATTTCAATTCTGAAACGATTCGGAGAATTTTTTCGGTATTTTGGGGCCCAAAAACATTTTTCAACCCCTAAAAACTACCCTTAAAATGGCCCGATTAGGCCCATTTTAAATAGGCTTCTTGCGGTGATGGATTTCAACACGTGGGCCAAATTTCGTTAAAATCAATTAACTCTTTCGAAAGTTATTGCCCGCACGTATATATATATACGTATATATATATATATATATATATATAAATATATATATATATACATATATATATAAACATTTTTAAAAATGGTGCCAAAGTGTTTAGGAGGTTATGAAACGGCGAGAAATTTTGGTCCGACCCCTAGGTCCCGCCATCCGACCGACGCCAATAGTGTATGTTGCCATATGGCAAATACACTAATAAAACATTCAACAATTAAATTAAGATTATATTAGTATACTATAGTGGTCTTCATTCATGTTTGGTCGACACGTATGTTTTGTTACCGACTACGTTATGTAACCTTTAAATCGCCGAATGCATTAAAAATAGTATTATAGTGTAGCATGGAAAGGAATAAAAAACAAAATTGATTTTGTTTTGTTTTTTTTTTTCTATTATAAATAATTTGCAAAATATAAACGTTAATAACAGTAATTATTTTGTTATAAAGTTTGTAGCAATCAAAAAAAAGAAATTAAATTTTACCTGTCATTGCATTGGTATGAAACAAGATCTAATAGGTACCTACATTGTATAGTGAATCAGAAACTCCTAATCAAAAATTACTGAAAAAATATAAAAGTAAACCTGAAAAATAATAAAATTTTGAGGTCGTTCCGAATTTATTAAAACTTTTTATATTACACTTTTAGCAAATTGACGTCGATCTCAAAATTTAATTATTTTTCTCTTTTTCAGTTGTAAGGAGCTTCGATTTTTTAAAAATGTTTTTATTTCACTTTTTAGAGACTTTGAAATACGTAGTTTGCGCATTATTTTCGGACTTCTTCGTATACTACCGAGCCGATTTGCGTAAAAATTATATAGAACCATTCCGTCATTTTCCTGAACAAAACAACGTCAAAACTATTCATACCGGTTAAGCTCTCAAGAAGGTAACGTCGAATTAATAACCTCCTTTTTTTCTTTAAAGTTTTAGTGTTTCGTCATCTATGACTACTAACACTGGTGCAATTATTGGAATAGATTTTAAAGTCGATTAAAAAAGCATACATCTAAAAAGGCGATCCATCAATTTGAGCTAGGAAACTGCAGTACAACTACAATAAACTATAAGTTTCTAATTTCTTTCTACAATTCAAAAAAAACTCGGGTCGCAGTGCCAAAACCCTGCCTACAATATAGTGTATTTGCTAATACAGCGAGTGTGGCTTTATTATGCGAACTTAGTTGGTTAATTTAACTCGGTTTTTGAGCAAAATAAAAAATTTGACTCCTTAATAACACTTTTTTTCTTAATTGCAATATTATTATCAACCGAACCTCTATACCAAGTTATATACACCTTTCAGTAAATAATTCACAATCTGCAAACTAGTCTTTCTTAAAATTTTTAAATCCGGTCCTGTAGGATCGATTTTATTAAAATTTACGGACACTTTTTAATTACTACCAGAGGGTTAAATTTCAATTTTGAAACGATTTGGAGAATTTTTTCGGTATTTTGGGGCCCAAAAACATTTTGCAACCCCTAAAAACTACCCTTAAAATAGTCAGATTGGGCCTATTTTAAATAAGCTTCTTGCGATGATGGATTTCAACACGTGGTCCAAATTTAGTTGAAATCAATTAACTACTTCGAAAGTTATTGCCCGCACACATATATATATATATACGTATATATATATATATATATATATATATATATATATATATATATATATATATATATATATAAATATATATATATACATATATATATATAAACATTTTTAAGAATGGTGCCAAAGTGTTTAGGAGGTTATGAAACGTCGAGAAATTTTGGTCCGACCCCTAGGTCCCGCCATTTACTGCATATAAAAGGCATACTAACTAAACAAAACCACAATTACTAAAGTAAAAGGAATGTTGCATCTGCAAGTCTTTAGGTCGATCTTCGGGTTGCTCTTTACGCCTGCGCCCACATAATGAATGACATGAATAATTTTAAGTAATAGTTCTGTAATACATTGAACCAGATCCAATACCTACAAATGAAATTATATACACTAAATCATGCTCTCTCCCACCATATTATATTGACTAATTATATTGTTTTATAACTACTTAAACGATCTATACTTTAGTCATTAAATTTGCTCAAAGTCAGTCCTGAATTTAGACATAAGTTCAACAATTCATAGTTTAGAACCTCAACAAATTTCAGAGTTTTTTGGAGGCTATTAAAATGTTTCTCCAAAAGTGTTTGAAAAAGGTATGCTTGTTTGTTCGTCTCCTATGCGTTTCTATATCATTCATCCGATTACGATTAAATGTTGTTGAGTTATTGTGCCCGCGTCTGCGAAGTTTCTGACCCCAAAAAATTTTGTACGTACGAAATTAATGCTTATTTGCTCCCCTAGTGTTGTCGCAATCGCGAAACGAGACTGTATAATACAGTGGAGCCGAAGTTTCCACTACTGTTGTTGCTGCCGAGCGGGCTATAAAACTTTGCTTCATCTCAATCGCGTGCGACCAATAATTAAAATAACGATAATGAATAGAAGTTTGTAAAAATAAAACTGGATCAAGTTGTGCTGCCAGTGAGTACTTTTTTCAATTTTCGTGTTCAACTATATATTATAGTTTATGTACAAGTTAAATGCATTACAACGAGTGTTGAATTTAAAATTGAAATTTCAAAGTTTGCATTCAGATTACAATGACAGAAAGAACTGATGTAAATTATTCATGGCTATATTGAAATATCTACCTTTGTAGATATAATATTTAATTTGTCTGATTAATCTGTTTGCGTTTCTCAACTTTTTTCAATTATTTAAAAATTTTAGTACCTATTTAAATTATCATAAAAAAGTTCATGTAAATTAAAAAGTTTTAAATTACTGCATAACATATACACTAATTGATCAATCATCAACTCTTTAACGTCGATAATAAATACGTATTTTTACTTAGCCTAGCATGTGAAAAAACGCTGCCAGCCATGATGGTTTAAAAGTGTGACGTCAAACACCGACGAACCTCGTGTAAAAGATGCCGAGCCTTATTTACGCTTGTTTGTATACTACAAGAATGACGTCACAGCAGGTAAATATTTAAAATTTTGAGTGCTTGAAGTGAAATAAAAATTCCGGTGGACTAATACTACGATATGAAAATTTTAAGACAATTTAAAAATAAAATTCAAATAGTCTATAACAAATTCATACTTTAGGTAGAAACCTTTCAGGGCAAATTTCACACACCTTATGTATAACGTATTTTCTTTGTCCGAAAAAAAAACACTTTCGTTTTCTAGATTGCGATTTCATCAAGTATTAAAAAAATCACAACTGCTTGTCATTGAGAACGATGGTTTACTCAACTATGCTAATGTGTTCGCAGGATGTTTGCAAAGCGATTAAAAAAGTATATAAAGAGGAGTCGCAGTTAGACGGAGGCTAAATGATTAAGTCAAAAACCGTGCAGGGCGTTTTAAAGATGTGTTATCTTTACAACATTTACATTAATACGCGGCTCACGGGAACGCACAAGGCTTCACTAAATAAACGCGTTCACAATCGCCTCATGTTGCCGCTGTCTATTAAAGTTACGTTCAGTTTAGAACGGAGAAGCCCCGCTATAGACTAGAGTTGTGTAACTCAGATCTGAACCGGTTCAAAGAGCCGACTCACTTTTTTTTGAGCCGACGGATCCGCGTAACTCAGTGAAACACTTAACACACAGAAGCACATTTTACACTTACGTATCAGTTCTTGCTTTGATGCATCTGTCAGCTCGAATGACTCATGCATCACATGTTTGACTATGCATTCTGGATTCTATACAGGTCGCGATATGATTGACTGAACTAGGTAACTCAGTGGCAGACTGCAGTAACATATTCAGAACTCGGCTCTTTTTGAACCGGTTCAGTGAGCCGGCTCACATACGGAATCCAGATACAAAGATGCAGATCACTAAAAAGACCCGTTTTTCCTATCACATATGCTACTTTTTTTTTCGAAAAAACGCGCGATTGGATTACTGCATCGCGGACAATTACTCAGCTACTTTAAATTTCTATTATGAAAAAGGGATATTTCGAGCGAAAATTGTCGAACTATTCGATTATTAAAATATCTCGAAAATTATTTTTATACCTAATACACTCCAGTAATAAATTATTATACTACGTTCTTTCTTTACTCTTTTAAACACAGCATGCAATTGTTTCTCTCTTTTTAATATATGATTACTAAGTCTTTTATCTGCCACTGTATGTAGATTACTCTTTCAAGTCTCATAATCGAAAATTCATTCCTTATAAATTATAATATTATTATCGAATGCATAGACAGAATGAATTGCATTTTCACTTGCATCCTAACCATTCGAGATGCTTATATTTATGTTATATGCATTGCACAATACTGAATACGTGTTACGTCTTTTATCTGCGTCCGTACTATGAAGCACTCTCAATCGAAACGAAAAGTAAAATATATTCGACTGTTGAAACATTCATTCATTCACGAATAGTACCAAAACACCTATTATTATGATACACCATGCTAAGGAATAATTTACGAATGAATCGAACAGCCAGCTTTCGATTATCAAAATCATTCGATTATTCCCAAGAATAATCAGTTATGTCTTTCAGTTTTGGGTAGGCAAAGTAGTCAAGAAGTTAATTACCACCGTGTGATCTCAGCACATAGGTTCTATATTAATTCATATCTGTTCTTTCGACACAATCTATCTTAATTTTGAGCGGTAGTTTGACGTCACTTATTAGTGTATTTGCCATATGGCAACATACACTATTGGCATCGGTCGGATGGCGGGACCTAGGGGTCGGACCAAAAATTCTCGACGTTTCATAACCTCCTAAGCACTTTGGCACCATTTTTAAAAATGTTTATATATATATGTATATATATATATATATATATATATATATATATATAGGTATATATGTGTACGGGTAATAACTTTCGAAGGAGTTAATTAATTTAAACGAAATTTGGCACACATGTTGGAATCCATCACCGCACGAAGCCTATTTAAAATGGGCTAAATCGGGTTATTTTAAGGGTAGTTTTTAGGGGTTGAAAAAAGTTTTTGGGCCCAAAAATACCTAAAAAATGATCAGAATCGTTTCAAAATTGAAATTTACCCCTCTAATAGCAATTAAAAAGTGCTCCTAAAATTTTAATAAAATCGGCCCGACAGAACCGGATTTACAAATTTTTTGAAAACACTACTTTGCAGATAGTGAGTTATGTACTGAATGGTTTTTTTTAATTTTGGTATAGACGTTCGATCGACAATAATAATGCAATTAAGAAAAAAATGTAATTTTAAGGGGTGTATTAAGGAGTTCATTTTTTTATTTTGCCCAACAATCACCTTAAGTTCACATAATAAAGTCACAAGGCCTGCATTAGCAAATACACTATATTGTCGGCAGTGTTGTGGCACTGCGACCCGAGTTTTTTTTTATGCTTAGGCCTTGCATTAAGTCAGCTGTCTTTTAAATTTAACATCATGAATGATTCAAAATGCACATCACAAACATCACGATACGTTTTTACCTTGTGAAAACTGATGTATCGGAAAGAAAAGTCATTATTTATAGGCTTACGTAGAAGGTTAATCGAAAAATGGAAATATCTTTTCTGTTTCTCAAATATAAACACAAAAAGACGTCGGGTGTATAAAGAAAAGCATTTAGATATTATATGTTGTATACGTTTTCCAATTTTCTATTTTTCATCTATTTTATTATATCGAAACAAAATAAATTTGGATTTGTAAAAATATTATTTCATGTGGAAGTGAATGCTCATTGATATTTTGTTATGTTCAAATGTACAGGGTGGACCAAATGCATTGTATTAGTATAATATAAAAAAAATCGATGTGTAAATATGAGGTGTTTCTCCTCGAGCCAAATTCACTTGTAAAATTATATAATACGCTCAGCTTATTTTTTCGACGTATTTTTTACAACTTTATGTTTACTATAAAATATTTACAGTAGAATCCGTTTATTATGACTCCGCCTATATTGACCAACCGCCTATTATGACGTAATTAAAAACGAAGTTTGGTTTTCATATAAAATTCTTTGTAACAAAGTCGGATATAATGACTTCTCTTACAGTGACATGTCGCTTATTATGACCCATTTTTTATAAATTTTGTCCGTTTATAGTGACCGACATGATTTTTCGGCAATGTTCGTTGATTCCTGACAACGTTCGGCACGTGGCTTGTTTTTGTTTTGAATCTCAGTTAGTAATTGATAGTTGAACGTCACGCGTTGTTTTTAGTGATATTCTACGTAAAAAATGTCATCTCAACGTCGTAAAGCATTTACGATTGAGGAGAAAGGTGCAATAATATGCAGATTAGAAAATGGAGAATCAAACTCATCTCTCGCAAAGGAATTGGGCGTCGGTAATTCGACAATCTCAATGATTTTCAAAAACAAGAACAGGATTAAGCGATCGTTCAATTCAAATGTTTTGAAACCGAAGAGGCTTAGAAAATCGCGACAAGAAAATGTTGATAAAGCGTTAATTCAGTGGTTTAAAATCACGAGAAACAAAGGAATACCCGTCAGCGGCCCTATGCTACTTAAAAAAAAGACGGTTGTTTTTTCTTCACAAAAATGCTTTGTATGACGTCCGCTTAGTATGACGTGTTTGTCAATTCCCTTCGATGTCATTATAAACGGATTCCACTGTATTTAATAGAATTTAATTTTTTAGAATTTATTATATACGAACCAGACTTGCTTTTTTAAACTATGCCCAGTCGAAAATTTAAAATGTACCCGATTTTACTTTGCGATAACTAATATTCACTAGAATAAAAAAAAACTTAAGAAAAACGTTACATTGTTTTTTTCGTAGAATTACGTGGCGTAGTAATTGTTAAAATGTGTTTTTCTAATGCGCAGAAAAAATATTACCGTACGTAGTGCACAGAATTTTACATATTAATATATTTCCTCTATAGTATGCTAAAAAAATGTGTGGTAAATACGTGGTTAAATCAGATTTATTGATGAAAATTTGGAGATGAATTTCAAACAAAACAATATTCCTATTTTAGATTTAAAATTCGTAGTATGTATATAGTCATAAAAAATATATAGTTTTTAGGATATGGCGAAGCATTAAATTGCGATTAAGATAGATGCGTACAATAGTGTGAGTTAAACGTTGTAATTGTACTACCATAATTATTTAGGTTTTGTAAATTGTCGGTGGGTGCACAAATTACGTATACATTCTTCTTCCCTGTATTCCTCTCCTCGCCCCCTCACCTGCCGTACGTTACGTGTAACTGGTCTTCGATGCAAATGCCACGAGGGTGCGGTAATTTGTATACCACTTGAACATAATACTGCCTACCATAGACAAAATGAACACAACACAGAATGGAGAATAAAGCACCGAAATTTCCAAAATAGGGCCGTCCCGCCTACCAAATAATTTTGAACAATGCACATTATTCTTCATACATAATCAAATAATCTAAACCAAATATTTTGTTTCTACATAAAAGCTCAAGTTTGTAATTTGTATTATGAATCTTCATTCGATGCATCATTTTTTTTTACAGAGTTTAAAATAGCAGAAATGTGCAAATAGTTAAAACCAGTTCATTAGTGTTTATAAATCAATTTTTAGTGTCAAAAAAGGTGTGAAGATAGTAAAAGTACATTCATAAATGCACCTTGCTATTTGTGATAAATATCAAATACTTTAACTGAATATAAATAATCTTCGCAACTGATGTTACGCCACACTTACGGAGTGCACAACATAATAAACATTAAAAATACTACAAATAGATGAATATATTCTAAATATTACATTACAAGCAATAGTAACAAAGCCTAGTTAATTTCTTTATAACGCTTTCGCAGTCAATTATAAAATACGTTATAGTCTTTAATATTTTTTGTTTTTTGTGGAGGGAAAGTTTGGTTGAGGAACAGTTGAAAAAAAGAAGCTTTACCGATGTTTCGCTTGTGGCCTACGTTTCGGAAAATATATTTCCATCTTCAGGGCCTCAGGCTAGTCAAAGGGTAAATTGTACTAATCTTAGATACATGAAGATGGAAACATATTTTCCGAAACGTAGGCCACAAGCGAAACATCGGTAAAGCTTCTTTTTTTCAACTGTTCCTCAACCAAACTTTCCCTCCACGTTAAAAAAATACGTTATGTTATAATTTTACAAATTTCGTTGCGAAAGTTCAAGCTAGCGCCGTTCTACAGTTGGTAACTTGACTATAACTGGTCAGTGGTTATGAATTACATCCAATATTTAACGGTCGCTACGCTACCAACTTTGTTTGCATGCCACCAGCAATTTCAGTAGCATTTATCAATCAACATTTTTACTTAATTATATGAAATTATTTTTCGCAGAGGTAATTTTTAAAACACTGGCGAGGCTTATATAATTTCTGCAATTTTTCATGCGCTTTAATTACTGATAGCAATTAATAACAAAATCTACTTGCGCGATTAGTGTATTTTATAACTTAAATAGAATTCTTACAATTTAACGAATGTCAGATATTTTCGTTTGCTTAATACTTTTTCTTTCGAATAATGATTCAATTTTATTATATCCAATAAGCACCAGCCTCTAGCAAACAAAGGGTTAAATACCAGTTATATAAATAAAATTATAAATTCATACCACATAAAATTACAGTGAATCTGCAACTAATTAGTAATTCAAATCCACAAACGAACTACTGTTTAAAATTAAACAAAATATTGACACAGCAATCACCTGTTTAAATAGCGCGTAATTACAGTTTTAAGCATTGTCCATAAAAACCAAACATCAACGCGAAACATGATTACGATTACATTTGCATATGCAATGCATAAAATGCAATGACCATACGCAAGTTTATCTGTTATTCCCCGTCTATGAAAACAAGCCAGTAGCGCCAGCGTCCAGATATCTGCATATTTTAATAATTCACTGTTCACATTTTCAATTTGTCATTGAACAGTGTACCACATTTTTTTCACATCTTGAACGGCAGATAGAAAATACAGAAAAAAATTACTTTGATATAATGTCTATACAAATCTCTTTAGTGGAACATTTTTAGAAATGTTTCTTATGATTTCAGAAATGCTATTCAATATTTAATTTTTTTTGTAGTTAATATATTCATCACTAACATCCATTGTCCCATCACTTATACGCATATTCGGATCACCCGTAGTGCAATCAAGGTTATTTACTTTAAATAAACTTTTAAAATCAATAAACTATCATAAAAATTATGGTACAAAAATGTTTCAATAATGGATTTAGTAGAAAAAAATCATGCATACCTATTATTACACCATTATCTGTACTTACCTACAATAAAGCCACATTATTTTTACATAAAACACCCGTATTTTTCCATCAATTCAAATTTGTGTTTCCATAATAATGAAGTTTTAAATATTTGATGAATGAGCAAAATGAATGAATGAGACAACGAAACGCGTGATGAGTCGACGTATTTCATCCTGTTCTGACAGCTGATATAATGCTTCAACCCCTTCGTATATATATTTTTTAAATCATGATTATTATTTTTTAGAAAATGGATTTGTTACAATGAAACAGCGCGGCACCATTGTCGATTTAAATGGATCAACTGAATTAGAAATTCAATCACATTACACGCTCTCATTGGAGTGTAAACCCTTTAATACGATTGGCCACGTTGGTTTATCATAATAGATCATTATACAGTCACTCAAATAATATAAAACTTTTGTATTAAAGCTCGTTATTGCATTTATTTAGATAAAAATTAATAAAAGAACACTGCATTGGCTTGACTATAAACCAGCTTATTTAACTTTAGGTCCAATTTTAGATTTTGATGTCATCTACCAGAAAAACTTAAATTAAAAATTTGAAAAAACCCCGACACAAAAAAAACCTCTAAAAAGTAAAAAATAGTATGCATTGGCTTTTTAAGTTTAATATAAATTGTAATATTGTTATCCAAGCGACGACGCTTAAATAAAAATATTACTACGTATATAAATTTAAAGGGCCAATACATATTACTTTTTACTTTTTAGAGGGCTTTTTTGTGTCCAGGGTTTTTTAAATTTTTAAGTTTTATTTCATGTTTTTTAAACTTTATATATTACTAAAAAATTAATAAATAAAATCATATCGACTTTGCTAAGATGTAAATCGAAGCGTATTAATATGATCCTAAAGAAATTTTATTAAAATCGGTGCAGTCGTTTTCCTGTTTAAACAAAAGGACAGTGGATTTAGGGTTTAATAATATTTATCCCATCTAATTTGTTCTGGTGGCAATAGATACTTTTAAATATAAGATATTTCCCGTGCAACTATTATAATAAATAAAAAGAAATTATATAATCACGACAGTTATATGGACAATAGAGGTTAAATTGCATCTTTATAAAAACGAGTGTCTTTTGACCTTCGGTAACAGTGATTAGAAAAAAATCCAAGCATCGAAGTGTCAGTGATTAGTTTTGTGTTATTAATTATTATTTTAACGTTAAAAATTGTTGATTTAAATAATGTTTGTAAAACGTTTTTGAACATTTCTTTTTCACGTGTGTTATCAGTTTTGCTGTGTTTTTCGTAAAAGTGTATTTTTTGTGTTTCGTATATATATATATACTGTCAAATGGTAGAATCCTAACCTCGTGACGATTTAATGTAAGTGATTTTAACAAACTTTACGTTATATTTTCAGTTTTTACACATATTCGACGGTGAATTTTTATGGTTTCCTATAAGGTACTCCAACTACACATTTATAAAAACATGTGAAAAGCACGTGTCACAGCACACGAACGAAGTGAAACTTCTTAAGTAGAAATAATATGAGACGTGCATATGTATCAATAAAAATAAATTTATATTTTTGATAATTATGCTTACTTTTCCGTGTAATTATTGTATCTGCCATATGACACATACACTATTGGCATCGATCGGATGGCGGGACTTAAAGATAGGACTAAAATTTCTCGACGTTTCATATATGAAAATTTGGCATAAGTGTTTACAAAAACGAATTTCAGTTAACATAATAAGGTCACAGTATCTGTATTAGCAAATACACTATATTTTCGACATGGTTTTGGCACTACGACCCAAGCTCAGCTTAGTAACTACTGTTGCAAAATAAAAATCTAACCCAGAGACGGATTTTACAATTTTACATTAGTATGCACCAGGCAACACTAGAAACGCATTGAAATAGAATTGACTTGCAGGCAACATTGAATCAAACCTCCTGGCACAATGGGAAGTGTCCTTTAACGGATGTTTATTATTGCAAGCATCGCTACAACCCAACGATAGTGTACTCTATTATCGCTTTACGCATTTGAGATGAGTTTCGTTCATACAAGAAGTTTACCTCCGTTAATTTCTTACAAAATTCTTTCAAACTGTATCTTTTTGAAAAGAAGATATTCTGTTCTATAAAGTGGAACCCTTTTTAGGTTGATTCGAATAAGTAACAAGTACTGAAATTTTAACTGAAAATTGCGAACATATAGCTGTTATCGGTTAGTCTGTACTTATGATATAGGTCGCAAACCTTGACGTATCGCCTTGGCTTACCTTTTATTCGCTTATCATTTATTCAGTATTTAATTTTTATAAACTATTTTATTTTATTTTTGAGAGCTAATAACATAATTTAAAAACTCGGGTCGCAGTGCCAAAACCCTGCCGACAATATAGTGTATTTGCTATACAGGCAGTGTGGTTTTATTATGCGAACTTAAGTTGGTTTTTGGGCAAAATGAAAAATTTTACTCCTTAATACACCCCTTAAAATAATATTTTTTTTCTTAATTGCACTATTATTATCAATCGAACCTATATACCAAATTATATACACCTTTCAGTAAAAAATTCCCTATGTGCAACATAGTGATTTCATAAAATTTGTAAATCCGTTCCTGTCGGGCCGATTTTATTAATATTTTAGGGACACATTTTAATTACTACCAGAGGGTTAAATTTCAATTCTGAAACGATTCGGAGAATTTTTTCGGTGTTTTGGGGCCCAAAATCAATTTTCAACCCCTAAAAACTACCCTTAAAATGACCCGATTCGGCCCATTTTAAATAGGCTTCTTGCGGTGATGAATTTCAACGCGTGGGCCAAATTTAGTTGAAATCAATTAATTCTTTCGAAAGTTATTGCCCGCACACACATATATATATATATATATATATATATATACGTATATATATAAATATATAAATATATATATATAAATATATATATATATATATATATACATATATATATAAACATTTTTAAAAATGGTGGCAAAGTGTTCAGGAGGTTATGAAACGTCGAGAAATTTTGGTCCGACCCCTAGGTCCCGCCATCCGACCGACGCCAATAGTGTATGTTGCCATATGGCAAATACACTAATAAGTACTATACTGCTATACCATAAAAGTAGCCAAACATCCAAAGAGCTATCTAGGGTATTGGTCAACGTTCTTGCTTAGTACTGAGAAAATCGCCGATTCGATCATAATTTGTTTTACATTTGTTCTACACTAGCAGCGACAAGGGTAGTGGAGCCTTCGGCTCAACCTGACGCCATCTAGTGGCGAGTTACCACAAAAATCTTTTCCATGAAAAATACACACATGTGTCAATTTTCATGGTGTCCCAGTCTATTAATCTCAAACAGACCAACATCCATTTGTATATTATATGGATTATTCTTCTTGATATTTATTTTTATATATACATATAGTTTTGAAAAAAATATATTTTTGTGAATTTTTGGTTTTGCCAACTATTTTATGTTTGCGTCCAACACCTAATTTTTTGGAAGTGACAGAGAATTAATTCATTTAATCGAAACACTGTACATCAATTTTCCATATACAGTATAGTAGATGGGACGCGTTGTACAAGTATTATTATGCATATATAATTAATATACAGCCAGTATCACTCATAGAACAACAAGCAGAACACAACACATGGGTGGAAACATTATCACACAGAAATGTATCGGTTTACTGTTTATATGTAATCATGTTGATACAGATTATAATACATGCATAACCTACATGACGCGTGCTTTGTTCCACTAATAAATACAGGACACTTGGTGGAAGCAACGTTTGAAATATTCATGCATGGACCGACCGCGCAACGCTCAGTGGTGTACTCTATAGCGTACGTAAAGACAAATTGATATCACACGCGGCCACATGTGCTCACACGTGCAGTCACGCGTAGTTTCGTGCCGTACCAAAAATAGTGAAAGATAATTTACGTTGCTCTCTGGAACATTCGGTGGTTGTACGCTGTAGCGTATACTTAAAGACAAATTGATATCACGCGCGCCCACATGTGCTCACACGTACAGTTACGCGTAGTTTCGTGCCGTACCAAAAATAGTGAAAGATAATTTACGTTGTTCTCTGGAACGCTCGGTGGTTGTACTCTGTAGCGTACATGTAAACACAAATTGATATCACGCGCGCCCACATGTGCTCACACGTGCAGTCACGCGTAGTTTCGTGCCGTACCAAAAATAGTGAAAGATAATTTACGTTGTTCTCTGGAACGCTCAGTGGTTGTACTCTGTAGCGTATATGTAAACACAAATTGATATCACGCGCGCCCACATGTGCTCACACGTGCAGTCACGCGTAGTTTCGTGCCTTCCAAAAATACTAGACAGATAATTTACGTTATTCCGCGCAACTCTCAGTGTTGTATTCTACAGTGTACGTGAGAACTAAAGACAAATTGGTACGACACGTGTCCACATGCGCTTACACATTCAGTAGTACGTCATAGCAAAAAATAATTTACGCATGTAGTACGTGCTGACATTAAAAATATGGGTAGAAATGTTTACGTTGTTCAAAGCAACATTCGGTGGTGTAACAGGTTGGAAGGAATATCGTTACTATTTGGATCAACCCCCGTTTTATTTGAAATTGTTTTGAAAGAAGATAATGGTTATAAAGAGCTTAATAATATTAATTTAAATAACTCTAATGACAATAATTATTGAGCCACCTAACTACGCATTTATTTTAAAGCCTCAACGGTATTAAAATAAATTAAAACCTTGTTTACCCTTGGTGAATATGCATTTCAACTAATTATACAAATTTAATGGGAAAATCTATATCATTGCAGTAATTAATTCGTTATAAAAACAGCTCTAAATTTATTAAAATTTTATATCTACTTTTCCTTACCAAGCACCACAATTAAAAAAGACGACGCGCACCTGAAACAAAAAGTAAATGCTGTTAAATAAATTCAAATGTCACACTTAACAGTAGATATTAACAAAATACTGTATAGGTACTTTGTTTTTGGTATTTTTTTCTTAACTAATACTTTCACATTACATCTAGAAAAAAAAGATCTTCTCTGTGGTCAAAATAGACCTTAAAATAAATCGAACAAAAATAAAAAACAATGATAAAAATGGCGTGTCAGATAGACAACTATTTTTGTTGTTTTCCATGGATAATTTGGAAGTTTACCCATGCTTGAATTTTATTTTTTTCGTGCTACTCATTTTTCTTTTTTTTTGGCTTCTTGCTGCACTCATTAATTTTCTATGTTCAGGTTTACTACCGAATAATCTGTGTAGGATATTCTATGGTCGGGGCTAAGAATATTTGCTTGTGATAGTTTGAAATTAATACGTTATTTTATATAAATTACTTGGAAGCACTTTTGATGAATATGTATTTTTGGCATCCTGCCACTGCTGCGACTGAATCGTGTATGCAGTGAAAAGTCCAAGGGCCCAGACGCAGTCAGTGGCATACATATATGTCAGGCATAACCACAGCACGTGGTATCAAAATTTCCAATACCACATAGTAAATAAGTTGATAACAATAATATTCATAAAATAAATATAGAAATTTGACTCCTAAAGAAATAACTGTTCAGTGTGTTTATTTTTTTATTATGATAGTTATTGTGCAAAATAATGTCGACAGAATTTTATAAAAAATTAAATAATCTTTTAAAATATTCATTTCTACCGTCTGAAAAATATGTAGACAACTTGCATGTTTTAAATTTGCAATGTATTTATTATGTTAAGGAACAAATTACATAAGTTTGAACCTAAATTAAAGTTGAGTAAATTAACACGGTGAGTACAGGCGCGTGTTCTCATTTTGGCATAAGTTTTTAACCCATTTTTCCCAGTGTTTGAAAATTGAAACTCTACGTTTGTCCCAGTATTCCAAAATTAGGACAAGCGTTTAAAAAAAATCATAATTATGTTGATAGAAATGTTTGAAAAGTTTGTCAAGCTACATTATTTTAAACAGAAAAATCACACTTAATTAAAAAAATTGTTGTTATGAATTACTATTTATACAAAAACGGGTTAATAAGGAAGAAACGCGTCAACAGATTTTTATAAAAAGAAAACTAGCAATAGAATAAATTTATAATCAAATAGCGAAACTAAAAACCATTATTATACAATAATTGATTATATTATTGATTGTCATGTAATTATTTTGCGTATGTTTTGACGTGGAAACTTCTTTACTCAATAATTATGCAAGTGCTATGGAATTCTAACAGTGTCAACTGTATTTATCCTCCTTGATCAGCCTTAAAGAGGCCTGAAGGTAGTTTTTAAATTAAAAACTCGCATCAGCAGTCGAACAGTAATGTTATACATCATTAATTAATTAGAGTACAAGGGACTCACTATGTTTTTTACTACTCAATCGGTATGTGATTTTTCAAATATACGAAAAAAATCTTATAAACGATTTTAAGATCGATTTCTGGAGTGTGACCAAAAAGAGTTGCTTGAAAAGACACAATTTTCTTTAAAATGCCGTTGACGAAACATTTGAAACTTTTAACTACTACCGTTGAATAAGTAATTAACGCTGGTTATATACAAGAAGAGGCTGTTTAAGTGAATTCAAATACGGTTTCAATTAATTAAATTGGCTATTCATTTCAAACAGACCTCTAATTAAAGGATTCGATGTAATCTCTGGCCTAAGAAGATAATAATAATTCAATTAAGAAAATTGAATCTTGTGAGATTACACTTTTTAAACACAATTGTTAACTAATATTTTTTTTTTTATTAAACGGATTGGCCTTTACTCTGATAAGTAATTAGCCAGGGCTAGGTTAACTAATATAGAAGCACTTGAAGGCAAAAAAAAAGCATTCGATTATAATGATAATACATTGTGTTACAAAATAAAAATTTCGACAATTGAGCTACCTAACTAATTTCTTTTCGATAATTCTTTATAACAAAAGAACAGCTATTTTTTATATTTTCAAATATTTCCGAAATTATAAAGTTTAGAAAAAAATCTTTTTTACAAAAACTTTCTTGGAAAAATAGATAGAAGAATGAACCGTTATGAAAAGTATGCCATTATTACATGTATAAAAAAACGTTATAGCATATTATATCTCTTCTGCGCTTGCGCCATTTTCTCCAAAAACAATAAGGTTCTCCATATTTGCATATCAAACATCCTCTCAAAATTTGATTTCAATCGACTCATCCGTTTGACTTGTATCGTATTCACAGACAAACAAACAGATAAACCAGACGAATAGATTTTGTTAAAAAATATTGCAAAAATTTTACCATTCCCACTTGTGGAGTTGGAATGATAAAATTAGGTAAACGAAAATAGTAGTTTTAAGATTAAGCAGTATTATGACGTCATCACGGTAAAACTTGAACCGATGAACGACATGCGACTATAGTTCGTTTATTCGTCAGATTACGTCACGTTTAATTATCATTAACGACCTTAAATTACGTGTAAAAGTTCTACGAGCATAAACTATTCTAGATTGATGATGCTATATAAAAATGCAGAACTACTCCATTGATGATTGGTTCTAATAAATAAAAGTTTGCATCGATCTTTAACCTGAAAATAATTAACTGAGAAAAAGTCTCGCTGGTTAAAATACTCCATCCATCAGAGTCAACCCTGAAGTTAATACGGCTAACGAATGACGACAATTATACGTAACGCGGATTGCTTGCACTATTTCATCTTCCCTTGGAAACTTAGCAAGATTAAATGGAGACAAATCGGGGAACACCCCCACATCTTTCTTAATACATAAAAGCCCGCATTGTAATCAACGGAAAAACATCTTAACAAATTACAACCATTGCAAAGAATTAATGTTTGGGTTCAATTTCATCTGCTAGTAAACTATTCTAACAAGATATTAACTTGTCAGTGGTGGTTCATCAGAATTGGCATTGAAACCGCTTATACTGTTAAATTAAGGCAATCAGTAGATCACCCAGTTCGTGAAACGGGCGACCTACTAAAAAGCCTTATTTACAGGAATACAAATGCATTTTGACTTTTCATTTTTACATCGACAAATGCGTAACAGCGTGGGTAAAATTGCTCGCAAGGGTTAACAAACGAAGGTCTAACGGCAATGATCTGTGAACAATAAAATATCTTTTATGGTCAAATAGATTTGAACAGAATTTAAATCAAAGTTAAATGGCTGCTACTTCAATAAAACACGACGTCAAGTAAACGTTATATATGTATACCTATATATATAATATATAGGCACAGTATATCTACTGGGCATGCGTGTTTGGTGAGGATAAATAGGAAGTATCCCTGATGGATTTTAAAGATTCATCCGATAGCACTTTTCTACCCATCTGAAGCCATAAAATACCTACTCTACAGATGCTACAAGAAAACCTGACAAGATTAATACAACATTTTCATATTTCGTCAAAGAGCTTGTTCACACCAGCCGAATGATGAAAAACCAATTTTTTATCGAGTACCCTTGTAGCTTATTAGTTTATATGACATACACAACCACAAGGACACAAATTAAAAAACAAATGTCTATGAGTTCTGTGAAGTTACCATTTTAGAGAGATCTGATTTTCCGTGTCTTTTATTATGATTTTTATATAGGTTCAGCGATTCCGCGAACAATATACATTCGGTTCTCAGTTTCCACGAATAGGAACCTATAGAAAAAATATTGGGGAAAATTTCAGGCTATCTAAATCTATTACTTATCCAAACACGGGTCAAGGACACAGATTTAAATGAAATTTTGCTCGCGGGTTAACACATAGACTACTGTTCATCCCGAGGGATCCACTTATTTCGTGGTTTTTCCACGTTCGACTATAGCACAGTGAAACTGGCATTACAAATCGCAATCGTTCATAGCTTCAAAAAAATCAGTAAATAGCTGCATAATGCTGAGAGAAATCAGATATTTAATTAAATATATTAAATAATTAAATAGTATATAGCGTTATTAAAGTGTCATTTTAAATTAAAAAAAATATATATACTTCCATTACTCCTCACAAACACATACATACATTACATATCGACCTCACACAACACAAACGCATGCATATTTACACATTAGAGACATAGACATTAGAGACATAGAAATTAGAGACATAGACATAAGACAGACACTCTCGTCACAGAGCTCGCTTTAGTGAGAAATATTCTTTATTTTACATTATATTACATTTTTTGTACCTATAATATTGTGCATTAATAGTAAATTTTGAAAAAAAAATGCAAAGCCTGTTCATTCTGAACGCACCTTACAGTTTCCGTCAAAAAATATATTTTTTGAAAAATTTCCTACTTTCACGCAGCGAACCCTTCAAAAATTCATGAATGAAAATTTATGAATGAACGGGCGTTCGAAACAAACTGTAAAACTGCATGCGAATGAAGCTACACACATGAGTTCTCTATCTTTAGCTGTATCTTCCAGCTATTTTATGCATTGTACATTCAGAACGAGAGAGTTTTGTAGAACCATTACGATTACCATGCATGAATTCATTTACAAAAACAGACCTGCAACATTCCTGCATATGATAAATAATTTTATACACTCAAACAAGAAACTAAACACACACAAAAAATACGTTTATGAATATAAGTCCGAGTTTTTTCTGTTAAATGTGTCTGTTCTGTAACTTTGCTTAATTAAGCTTAAGGCTCATTTCACAGCTCCGCGAGTTGCCTGTCGCGTCAATATTTCACCGCTTGCTTTCCGAGTTCCGCCATGACTTGCTCTGAACGCTTTAGAAGCTGTAATTGACACGCGCCTCGATCGGTGACCGGTGCATACAAATGCCGGTTGAAATCTCGACCGGTCGGACGTATCTCAGCCGGTTCACCGGCCGTACGCGTAACTGTGAAAGGCGTCGTATGATATACCTTTACAATTATGGTCATATATACTATTTTTTGCACGTCCTATAAAATATCTGAAAATCCTTTCATAATAAGTATATATACCTGACAGTTCAAGTTCCGCCATATTGAAATCTATTTGCACCCGAGATTCTACAATCGTGAGATTTGACTTTGAAAAATTCTATACCGTACTCGAAACTATTTTTGTGAACGCAACCGACGTCGATCGATCGATCTGAGAGTGCACCAAAATATACTTTATTAACATAGAAACAAGTGTCCAAAATAATGTTCTGGACACTAAGGAAACCACGTAAGCACATTTTAACAGTATTTAAAAGAATTTCATCTCTATTGTGTAAATGGATACTCGGCTGTGCGGTCATACAATTGTTTTCTTTTAATAGGTATACTAAACTCACAACGCCATATTGTAAAGTAACATAATAATTTTCTCTGGGATAGACTTAGGATAAATACAAGCAAAGGTATTTAGACTCACTCTCTGTGATGTAATAATGTATAAACTTTTATGAGTTATCGACGAGTCTGGATTAAATCCTGTTTATCCTATGTACCGAGCACTGAAGTTTACTAACTGTGTTCAGACACAAAACACGCCGCTATTCAAAAATACAGCGTGTACTTGAATCCCAATTATATACGATTTTCAATAAAGTATCAATGCGAATTGAGATGATACGTACGGAGTCTTTGTTTTGAGACGCTCGATCGTTTTTTCCCAGTTTACTGCCAGTCCCGAAATCTGCGTTAAGAAGCATAGTTTCAAAAATATTAGTAAAAAAAGCGATTGTTTACTGTTCACTCATGTTATAGAAAATTATTTCAAACTGCGGTGGCAATTGGCAAAATGCATTTTATCAGTGTTCTTATTAGCTTTGCTAATGCATTAAGGGGATATTCTTATGTGACCACTTCGAAAAATCGACTTTTTTTTTCATATTTCAATAGTAAAACCTATCGAAAGTATGCTGTGAAAAATAGAGACCGAAATTCCTAGTTTTAAATAAATTACAACTCATAGTGGCCGACGCGCCGTAAGCGATTTGTTCGCTATTGAAACTTTAAACGCATTTATCTGGAAACATTATTTTCTAAAACTGTCATGGTCCTAAAAAAAAAGTATTCTACCGATTGCTTTGAAATTTATATATGTTCTTCTACTCATTAATGGTTATCGTCCGTACTAAAATTGCTTATTTTCGAAAATATTTTCTTATTTTTTTAAACGGTTTTTAACAAAAAAATTAACAAAAAACTACAGTCCGCCATTTTTTTTTTAATGAAATTGATTAATTTTAGTAGGGACAGCGACATCCCTACTGAACAATGATCCATTCGATTTTTTTTATTTCAGACATGAACAGCCGCTATTACCATGACCAGTGACCTGCTTTTTTTTAGTGTCTAATTTAATTTAAAAAAATATATATATAAAAAATGTAAAATAAGAGAAAAAAAATTTTTTTATACAGTTTAAGATACAAACAAAAACATAAAAAAATTAAAATGATTGAATGTTATTGTCGTCTAAAAAAAATTCCCTAAAAAGAGGTAAAATTTATGCGTTCACATAAGAATACCCCCTTAAGCGTCACAAAGTTTGGTTTGCTGCTTAAATATTTCAAAAATATATTTTTTTTCTCTCAATTGTATCACTAAATATGATGTGTCAATATTTCTTCACAGCACGACATGAGATTTTGAAATCCAGAAAGTCTATACATTTCAATAAAAACTTCCTTTAAAAAGTTTTTTTTATTAATATTTTGCTTTAAATTCGACACCCAGTATAATTATAGCGTTATGTTAGCAGTTAGCCAGTACAGTGAGTTAACATATTATATCCAGATACATTCATTATTACAGCAATACCTCTACTACAGTATATTCGTGAGCATGTTTCATTGTGACATTTTCTATTACGCGATGTAACGCATATTTATGTTGTTTGTACACGATAGCGTCATGACATGTGTAAAATTTCGATCTAAATATCACAGATTACATTAAGGCTACATGTCAAAACTTCAAACATACAAGAAATGTAATCTGTTTTTTTTTTTGCAAATATTATTATTAAAATCGAAATAATATTCTATAGAAATGTTATCTTTTAAAAAACATTTATTATATAAACTTGAAGTGCCTGAGTATGACAAAAACAAGATGTCAAGTTTCGAGAGAATAGCAGGAATAAAATTAATAGAACGAGCTCGATGAAAGCGAAAATTACAATCATTTATAATTATTTTGTGCCGTCGATTGTTGAGTTCTATTAATTTGATTCTTACGGCGCTCTCAAAATATAATATAAAATAAACGGCACAGTTTTTCTGCGTGAGGCAGGTTTGCTTTACACTGTTTCACTACTTCGCCGCTCCATTAAGTGAACTATAATAATGGGTCACATTCTACTATTTCCGAATCGCAATATAGTTTATATGCTTTAAAATTCAGAAAAACTAGATTGCAACCTTAATGCACATCCCGTAGCCATTTCATTAGTTTGAGTTTTATAACTTAATATTTTTAAATGAACGTTGTAAAAAATCTAATGAATTTAGAGTGCCATTTATACCGTGTGTCATTCCTAAGTAGAGAGGTATGCAAAAATAAATTATTAATTTGCTTAAGGGGGTATTCTTATGTGAACGCATAAATTTTACCTCTTTTTAGGGAATTTTTTTTTAGACGACAATAACATTCAATCATTTTAATTTTTTTATATGTTTTTGTTTGTATCTTTAACTGTATAAAAAAAATTTTTTTTCTCTTATTTTACATTTTTTATATATATATTTTTTTTAAATTAAATCATGGTAATGATAATGTTTGAAATAAAAAAATCGAATGGATCATTGTTCAGTACGGATGTCGCTATCGTCCCTACCAAAATTAATCAATTTCATTAAAAAAAAAAATGGCAGACTGTAGAAAAAAAGTTTGTTTTTTGTGAATTTTTTTGTTAAAAATCGGTTAAAAAAATAAGAAAATATTTTCGAAAATAAGCAATGTTGGAATGGACGATAACCATTAATTTGTAGAAGAACATATATAAATTTCAAAGCAATCGGTTGAATACTTTTTTTTTAGGATCATGACAGTTTTAGAAAATAATGTTTCCAGATAAATGCGTTTAAAGTTTCAAGAGCCAACAAGTCGCTTATACGGCTCGTCGGCGACTATGAGTTGTAATTTATTTAAAACTTGGAATTTCGGTCTCTATTTTTCACAGCATATTTTCGATAGGTTTTACTATTGAAATATGAAAAAAAAATCGATTTTTCGAAGTGGTCACATGAGAATACCCCCTTAAATGTTTCTTTGACACATTTAATTTGTGGACCAAAGAATTTTAATATAATTGTAAAATATGTGTAGCAGTCTTTTCCATTTCATTTTAATATATTCTCGCGTGTTGCGTCTGAGAAAAATGTCCAAAACGAATCATTAAAATAATTTGTAACAATCGTTATCATGACGTAATAGATATTCACATGTTTTAATAATATGGACGTAATTGTTTTGTTTAAAATCACGTGTTATCAGACAACCAACTGTTATTTTCCCAGAGACATTGGTTATTTAATACTGGAAGGTGAGACAGTGTAAATACAAAAAACAATAATTTATTCAAAAACACGTTATGTAACAAAAATAATGAAAAATGTTCTAGATCACTATTAAACAAAAGAAATATATAATCGTTATCTATATTCCATACTAACACATAAAAGATAAAGTTTGTTTTCTATATTTTACCTCAAAACAAGTCGTTAACCACTGAACCGACTGGTAAAATTCAAAAACAAGATACATAAACTACTATTTCCGCCCATTTGGGGAAAACAAAGTTTAACACTCCTAAATTTTTAACATATTTGTTTCCGGTCATATAATTTCGGAAAAGTTTTTCGTAAATATCTGGAAACTATTTTTTCAGAAATATATGTTACGTAGTTTTCCAGATCTCAAAACCGAAGCTAGTGCAGCTAAAATTTGCAAAAAAAAAAAACTAGCGGTGTTAGAGTTATACGCATATACTTCACAAGAAAACTGTTATTATTGTTCTCAGTAATCAAAGTTTTAAAAAAATTAATAATAAACAATGACACACAAACGGCAAAATCAATAGATAATAATTCGTGTTATTATGGATAAGATATAAATGTAATTTAATTTAATGTATCAGATACATTTAATCGTGCCTTAGTGGTACGGAGCCCTCTGTGCGCGAGTTAGACTCGCACTTGACCGGTTTTATTATATATTTTTTAGGGTTCCGTACCCAAAGGGTACAACGGGACCCTATTACTAAGACTCCGCTGTCCGTTCGTCTGTCACCAGGCTTTATCTCATGAACTGTGATACAGTTGAAATTTTCACAGATGATGTATTGCTGTTGCCGCTATAACAACAAATACTAAAAAACAGAATAAAATAAATATTTAAGGGGGCTCCCATACAACAAACGTGATTTTTTTGCTCATTTTTGATCGATATTGATAACGGCAACAGGTAGACGCTTGAAATATTCACAGAATATTTAGTTATATATTCACTTTAAAAATAAAAAAACCCGGGTCGCAGTGCCAAAACCCTGCCGACAATATAGTGTATTTGCTTGTATAGGGCCGTGTGGTTTTATAGTTTTATTATGTGAAATTAAGTTTGTTTTTGGACAAAATAAAAAATTTAACCCCTTAATAGACCCCTTAAAATAACATTTTTTTTTAATTGTAATATTATTATCAATCTAACGTCTACACCGAATTAAATACACCGTTCAATAAATAAGTCACTATCTGCAAATTAGTGTTTTCAAAAAATTTGTAAGTCCGGTCCTGTTGAGCCGATTTTATTAAAATTTTAGGGGCACTTTTTCATTGCTACTAACGGGTTAAATGTCAATTTTGAAACGATTCTGAGAATTTTTTCGGTATTTTGGGGCCCAAAAACATTTTTCAACCCCTAAAAACTACCCTTAAAGTGGTCCGATTACGCCCATTTTAAATAGGCTTCTTGCGGTGATAGATTTCAACACGTGTATCCAATTTCGTTAAAATCAATTAACTCTTTCGAAAGTTATTGCCCGTACACACATATATATATATACGTATATAAATATATATATATATATATATATATATATATATATATACATATATTACAAAATTTCTCGACGTTTCATAACCTCCTAAACACTTTGGCACCATTTTTAAAAATGTTTATATATATATATATATATATATATATATATATATACATTAGTGTATGTTGCCATATGGCAAATACACTAATAATTTACTAAACTATGTACGGTGGTACGGAACCCTTCGTGTTCGAGTCCGACTCGCACTTGGCGAGTTTTTTTTATATCTCAATTCAACGTGACTACAGCTACTATAGAATCTTGCTGTACAAAACATAATACCGCATAAATTCTATTAAGTTAAATATGCACAGAGCACAGCTAACACTACAGGGAATTATGCACTGATTAAAGTTAATCAGAAGTTTAATTAAAACAGATCTGATCACACGAATAGTTTCTGAATATACCGGCTATGATAACGAACAAAATTATTAATCAAAAAGTTATACTCAAACTTATTATCTAGTTCTTGTCGGTCACATATTTACCCATATTCTACTATTTTTTGTTCTTAGTACTATTCTTACGTAATCACAGTGATGACAAAATTTATAAGCTCCGTTTGTAATCGTTCATGTTTAACATACAATTTAGGTAGTAACTTTGCTTAACAGAATAAAAACAAACAAAAGTGATTAGCCAGAGTACTCATTTTGCTAAGCACTTTGCTTATCACCGTGGTTATCGTTAGTAGAATAAGCCTGAAAATATAATATAAAGAATAGGATAAATTTTGTATTGTGACAGAGTTCTAAATTTTCGACATTAACGGAGCCATCGTGATCGGATAAACGAAATTGTCAGATAGCACGGAAACAAACATTCAACCTAATACTATTTTGTTATAAATACCTATATTATAATAGTGCGAAAAAGTATTTTTTGCAAAATCCCCTACAAATTAAAAAATCATTTCCCTTCTTTTCCGATTCTGGGAAATAATTTTATTGACATACTAAATTATATCTACTGTACTCTCCGCGTATGTTTTCAAAAATTGTTTAAATCAGTCTCTGTTTTTTGATTTTGCCAAACATTTTAATTAACCATAAACAGCTAATATTTAGTTTTGAAACAATTCCTTAATTTTTTTAAGTTTTTCGTATCCAACAATTTTTTCAACCCCAAAGTGGATCCCTTAATTCAGTTTAAATTTTATAGTTATTTTGATTATTGCAGATTATAGACGTTCGACAAATAGGGTACGGAGATGGGATTCGAACCCACGGCAGTTTGAATTTTACAATTACCCTGAAAATAATTCATTTTATACGATCAAGGTGACCTTAACATGTATTCCACCGTTGTCGAGCGTCTATAATTTACAATAGCTAACATATATAAACCATTATGACTGTACCTACAAAGCGTAGTCTCGCAGACATGGTTGTAATTTGATCGACTTACATGCAATCCACTCTCTAATCATCAGTACAGAGAAATTCAGTCCTGTTACGTAAGCCCCGAGTTCATAACGGAAACGATTTGCTAATCACATACAGGATATCGATCACAAGCTACACACATAGCAAGAACATTGATGCCATATTAGGGATTTCGTTCTGGGAATATTTTTAATAGAAGGGGATTTTTTGACAGCTCTCTTCCTTGGTACCTACATTGAATTCGTATTTTTCAAATGCCGGCAGACGTTTGAAATTATATTTCTCTGACATGTTTAAAAAATATTTTTAATATACATGCAAATCATTTATTGAAATAAAATCTTCAAAAAGTTTGATTGTAATAGATACTTACAAAAAATTAACATCAATTATTTGAAACGGTTTTCAAATATGTATTTTGGTATTTAGGTACTTTTTTCCGCTGTATATGGCACTGAAAACGACTATTGGTTGTAATCAAAAGGTTATAGTCGTCTAGTATATTCTTATATAGTTTCGAGATGCCAGAAATTCCATTGATTTCGTCAATCTGTCATTTCAGTCTGGGTTTCCTCATACTTTCAAATTTTCGTTAGCGGTGTACACGCAACTTCTGTTGCCTACTAAAATTTTATTCTCAACGCGCCAAAAGAAACTAAAAAAACTCGTGTTATATTTTTTTCTAAGATTTCAATTCGGTACTTCCAAATTCAAGGCTAGTTCTCTACCAATCGGTCAATTCTAAAACGTTTTACATTGTCGAGCGATTATAATCTGCAATATCACTCTCTAAATAATGCCACCCTTCTTAGATCCTACTGTATACAAATTCAATCTAATCCATTGTGTTGTGAACCGAAGTTAATTATGTCAGACGATAGTCAATCCATGTTCTCTGTACAAACGTTTTAGATCTGATCTTCTGAGCTGGAAAACCTGGCAAATGGGAATTGACTGCACACACAAATAATCTCTGTACCAGTACAATTCTGAACGATAGTTACAGACAGGGCGGCTTCTCTCTAATTTGTTTATTAGTACACGTCTCCACTGAACAGAAATTAATTTGGAGGAACGAAAATTACCCAGTTATAATGTAGATACTAATAACTAGACTGACCACGTCGAATATCAACGGAGCCATGATATTTGGAAAATTATCTTAAGAATAATTATTGTAATTATTCATATTATTATATATAAAGAAACCATTCTGATACACGCAATTAACATATCGAAAACAATAATCTGCAGTTGTTTAAATTAAAAAAAAAAAAACCCGGGTCGCAGTGCCAAAACCCTGCCGACAATATAGTGTATTTGCTTATACAGGCAGTATGGCTTTATTACGCGAACTTAAGTTGGTTTTTGGGCAAAATTAAAAATTTGACTCCTTAATACACCCCTTAAAATAACATTTTTTTTTCTTAATTGCAATATTATTATCAATCTAACGTCTACACCGAATTAAATACACACTTCAATAAATAAGTCACTATCTACAAATTAGTGTTTTCAAAAAATGTGCAAGTTCGGTCCTGTTGGGCCGATTTTATTAAAATTTTAGGGACACTTTTTAATTGCTACTAACGGGTTAAATGTCAATTTTGAAACGATTCTGAGAATTTTTTCGGTATTTCGGGGCCCAAAAACATTTTTCAACCCCTAAAAACTACCCTCAAAATGGCCCAATTACGCCCATTTTAAATAGGCTTCTGGGACGGATGGATTTCAATACGTGGGCCAAATTTCGTTAACATCAATTAACTCTTTCGAAAGTTATTGCCCGTTCACACACATATATATATATATATATATATATAAACATTTTTAAAAATGGTGCCAAAGTTTTTAGAAGGTTATGAAACGTCGAGAAATTTTGGTCCGACCCCTAGGTCCCGCCATCCGACCAACGCCATATGGCAAATACACTAAAAAACAGTGTGTTAGATAGCAGGGAAAAGTCTAATCCACATCTGTTCCTACAAAGATTAGAAACCACTACCTGCAGAATGTGATCCTAGTGCTTTCGTCACTAGGTTACAAAAACACTAAAAAGACGTTATTATACATATCGTTTAAAGAAGATAGTAGCGTCATTTCAAACGAGTTTTGGGTCGGACGGGTCTATGTTTTCTAACAAGAGTTTGTCCTATAAATATGGACATTTTGTCAATACGCGCCATTGACAGTACAAATACCAGCTATGACTCCCCCTGAAATTACAAATCAAGCCGCTATAGATCGCTGTTCCTACTTTTCTTACTACTCAGTTTCCCCATATTCTCTAAACGACACTGCTATATTTTTTACTGTGATGCTTTATCCCTGCACTGCATTGCAGTAGCAAATATGCATTGGAGATTTCCTCAAAGAATCTATTAAGAGTGGAGAGTGTAACGTAAATGATAGGTTATCTGTTACATCAAAAGCTGGCTTTTGATCGCCAGCGTTGGTGCAGCAGCAGAAAAAGCTTTAAGAAGTTTCATTTTGTCGTCGCCTTGTTTTAAAGAACAAGCTGTTATGAGAACGTAGAGGTAGAAAGAATAAAAACAAAACTGTGCACGTTGCTAGGTACAGGAGAGCAGAAGGACTATGACGTCACCTTGTGCTAATGGCATTATAATGTGGTTCAGACAACCAATCTTCCAGTTTCAACGATAAGAAGAAGAACGGTAAAATTGCTGCGTGTAGCAACAGAAGTAAAGACCAATTCGCCAACAACCGTGAGCAGGGGTGCACAAAATTGGGGGCAAGGGAAGAATTGCAGGAGAGCGCAGATAAAACGCGAGATCATCTTTCTCATTAAAATTTATTCAGATTTCACTGTTTATGGCATTTATTTGTTTTAAAATTATTTTATATATCGTTAACCAGAGCCGCACAACCAGGGAGCGGCAAATTATAAATTAAAAATATGAATTGGTGTTACATTCAAACAACATTGAATAGCTAATTATATTTTGGAATGGCAAATTTTAATGTCTTTTTCCTTCAACGTCGAAATGTGTTTTTTTTAATATGAGTTTTCGAAGGCGCGACTAAAAAAGTTAACGATGGTATAGCCTATAGATTATAAATTAATTATAGACGATCAACAACCAAGGAAATTAAGGCACAAGTATAGAAGTAAAACGTTAGACTCGGAAGTCCCACGATCTGAACTAACACTTTCATATTAAATACGGAACTATGTTTGACTAACGTAGATTCATCAAAACAAACAAAAAAAATCGCTCTAAAGAGAACTTGGTTTAGAAACGCTAGCCTAATATTATACCGCAAAGCTTACCTGTCCGTTATATAAAAACTTCCCCTACATTCGCAAAAAGTTCACAGGTGATTTGCGGTCTTAGTTTATGTAGTAGATACGGTTCCAACATAACAAAACTAATATAATGGAAATACAATTTACATAGGGTTCTATTTCCGACAAACTTTATTTACGGCAACATAATCATGATAAATTAGGTATAAAGTATACGGAGCGAGGCTATGCTTTTATAATGCGATTATGGTGGAATTATTCGACATTAACTTGTTAACACAAAATCTTTTTTACTATCTGCATGTAACGTTTCAGAACTTCGACGATTGGACCGCAACGATTTAAGACCGTGCGACATGGTTGTTGCGTTACATTTATTTGATAAGTTGTCTGGTCCGACTTCGCTTATATAAATTTTGCCTGCGACTTATTCTTGTTGTAACATATTTGTAGTATCATATTTTATACCACCTTTGACATAAACTTGATTTAAGCCCGACATGGAGCCGTCTTAAAGCCAATTCAGACTAGCCGTTCTCGGTTACGATTCACCGGTCCGGTTGGGAGCTCGACCAATCAAGGCGTAGTCGTTCCCGATTGCGGTTCGGTTCGAGCGTTTAGGTTCAGCTCTAATTTCAACCGAACCGTTCGCAACAATAGCCAATGAGAACGCCTGCTGGAGTCACGTGACTAGCCACTTGTTTTTGTTGACGTTTAACTACACATCAAACGTCAAATCATATTTCGAAATTGCGCATGCGCACCGAGAATAATTGTAGAACCGAATCGGGATAGTGTGAGCAGCCTAGATTAATGGAAAACCGAACCGGACCGGTGAATCGTAACCGAGAACGGCTGGTCTGAATTAGCTTTTAAGCCTATTGAAGACTCGACTCTTTAGGATATATGGTGCCTGTTCAGCAGAAATTTGGGTAATTATAATTGTAATTTTGTCGCAGGTACTAAAGGGTTCCATGAATGTTAGGGTCCTGAAAACCCATCGTGCCCATGCAAAAGATGGACCTGATTATAATCGTATGTAACTAAATAAAATAAAGACGAATGTGTAAATAATCAAAACAAATAAAATAGAAGTGTCTGTTATTCTCGACTTTTCCATTTATATTGTCGATTACTAAAAAAAAATGTTGTCTGCCTATCTGTTCTAACGAATTTAACTCAAGAACTACTGAAGCGATTGACATTACACAGGTTATCGATTGTAATCCTGAGATATCATATCCCAAACAGTTCCGAAGATAGAATGATGATCAGTGGTGCTGGTATTGGGTTTCGTAAAGCGTTTGGTTTGCAATTATACGTAATGAAAGTTAAATGCATTCAAAGAGTGGAATCTGAAAAACTCCCTGAGAGAAATGAAAAAAAAACTTAATGATATAAAGTTAGACAAAAGTTCTCTAAACCAATATTTTTTTTTAAACAATAACAAGATTAATATATCCAAAAGTTCAGGCTAACTAAGTCGCGGGTATGGCTAGTAATAAATAAATAATAATAAATCCAATGGAATGGAAACACATGTTGACTTTGCACAAGTCTTGAGAGCAACCTTAATAAAGGATAGGCGAAGTGCACTGATCTTTTGATCTGTTTGTGACGAAATTCACGTGTTCTCGATGGATCTGTGCTTACAGATTCGATAAGAAACACGGACTGAATACAAATTATTTTTTTTAAAGGAAGCACTGAATCATCCGTCAATCTTTCCATAATATAACAGTTGGTACACATAATAAAGGTGTATCAGAAAGTGATCGACAAAATTAAACAGACCGATATTTTTTTATAACTTTAATATTGAAACCTTTCCGTGGAACCCTATGCACGTGTACGAAGTTTCATTGAATTTAAGAATTAATATGGCGGAACAGACAGAGAAAAGAAATCTGAAAAAATTCGAAAAGAAAATTAAATCTCGATACAAAAATGTAACATGTAGGAAGACCTTACTGTTTTATTGATAAATATTCTATAATCAATTCACAATAAATAACGAGCTTTGAAATCCGGCGTTGCCCGTGACCCTGACACAATATTTTAATTTAATTGTATTTTGAAGTGAATCCTTCTTATGCGACTTCGATGACTCGCACGTCCCACTACTTTCCATAAAAGCCAAGGTCATTCCCCATTCCCTCCCATCTCTCACTAAATCAACATTCCCTCTCTTTCGCTCTTCTACTTCATTCAACTAATTTGATGTAAGAAGTATTCACTTCGGCCGTATGTAACGACAGACATGTTTTTTTGTCATCTTAATCGTAGATTTTAACATACGCTTAAAGCTAACGTACCTGCTGAATTCATTTAGTATAATAGCTATTGTCTGCTATAATTGTTAAGAAACATTCATTGTTGTAGCACTATATTAGAAAAATTTATTATTCCAACACGACACCGTCGGGATTTAAACCCGAATCTTTCCACTTTCGCGTCGGAATGAATTAATCAATTACTCTACGGTGTGGAAAGATTCGGGTTTAAATCCCGACGGTGACGTGTTGGAATAATAAATTTTTCTAATATAGTGCTACAACAATGAATGTTTCTTAACGATTATAGCAGACAATAGCTATTATACTAAATGAATTCAGCAGGTACGTTAGCTTTAAGCATATGTTAAAATCTACGAATATGAAATAATGGTGTTGATAATTTACCGATATTAAATTGTCGTTTTCCGCATTTAAACAGTTCTAACGAAACAGAAATATTCTGTGACTTAGGACCATTTTAAAATGGAAAGTTCATCTTTGATTCATTCAAGAGCCCTCGCTACTGCGAGAGTTCATGTCTAGCTACAACTAAAAATAATTGGCTCTCGCATAAGTGAATTTGAGTGTTGCAAATCGCTATATTATGAAGGATTAAAATGTTGAATTGTGTGCACCGTAGAGTAATTGATTAACTCATTCCGCCGCGAAAGTGGAAAGATTCGGGTTTAAATCCCGACGGTGACGTGTTCGAATAATAAATTTTTCTAATATAGTGCTACAACAATGAATGTTTCTTAACAATTATAGCAGACAATAGCTATTATACTAAATGTCATCTTAATGTGTACAAAATAAAGATTGTAAGTGATACAACGCAAATGAGAAGAGCTTTTTTCAGTGAATGGGAAGAAGGTAGATGGAAAGAGAGGAAGATAAAAATGTCAAATTTAAAAATAGATAAAAAGTCTAGTGGATAGATGGATGTTAAGAGGAGTCTCCCATACGGCGCGGCGCGGCGGTAAAAAAACATCTCTATGTGTACTTTGCAGATAGGTGCAAAAGATAGGTGGATATCCCATTGCGCTAGCAAAATAGCCCATCGTACTACCGTCTATCTTAAATCCAGGAGCTATAGATAGTGTGAAACAGCTAACTGACTGTGTTCAAATCAGAAGTGTCTCTCGATTTTTTTACGTTTTTATAACACAACAACTAAACCGGATTCTAACGACAAAGAGAATATTATTGTAGATTATAGACGCTCAACAAGTGAACAACGCAAGAACACACTACATGTACCGAGGATTTCGTACAGCATTTCAAAAAGAAAAGTTGATGTACAAAATAAATTTTAAAAAACTAGCCGTGGGGTGAGTCGTGTATAAGGACTAAATTACGACCTTTGAAGTTCACAAAACTAACGTCCCAGTACCTATCGTATAATGAATATTATGAGTGAATATTAATAATAAAACACAGAAAAATAATGATGAATATTAAATTATTTTTATCAACACATAAAAATAAATATGTATTTTATTAACATGAACTTATACAAAAAAAACTGAAGTATGCAAGCAGTTATTGGTTGAGCAATGCATGGATGAATGTGACCATCTTAGCTATGCACACTCTTAATTCAGCTACATGCTTTACTAGGTAAGTGACCGTGCTGACGCATGGTTAGCATTGTAACAAATGTTGCAAGTGCATGTTTTGTATTCGTCTGGAAGCGCTTCATTGTAGTACGTATGTCACTGTATACTACACTTGCGTGTTGCGTTTTCTCTGTTGTGTTATAAAATTACATCTAATTGCGCGATATACGTGGAACTTATTACCACCGTAGAGTGGAATTTGAATTAATTGCAAACATTATTTATTATAAAAATGATTTGTCGGGAAAAAGGACTTTTTAAGTAAACACTTATTTGTTATTTACAGTGACGTTTCGTTCCTTGTTTGGAACTTTTTTAAGCCTTAATAACTGTAATTAACGTCGCTGTAAATAACAAATAAGTGTTTACTTAAAAAGTCCTTTTTCCCGACAAATCATTTTTATATTAATTACCAAGGACAAAAAAGAAATAAAGTCAATTATTTATAATAATAATAATAATATTTAACAAAAAATATTTTTTTAGGGAATGGATTTATAAAAAAGGTGAAGGTGCAGTTCACCTGCTTCACCTGAATATAGCCGCGACTGAGGTGTATCTCTTATAGCGTATATTACTTTAGCACAGATATCAAGTGCGGGGACATTTTCGGTCACTTCTCATTCCCTTTTTATGGTTTATTAGAAAGTGGACAATTCAGATTTCGGTTATAAAACTGAAGGCGTCTTCTCAATGTAGCTGTTTGCGAGACTTGCATGATGATCCTTTATTTTCTTCCCCCCTGCATACATTCTGACGGATATATCGCACTTCCTGTAAGTAGCTATGGTACCTCTACACGGTAGCTATCACTGTGTCTATCCACATGTGAAACGGCGCCCTTTGACTTTACGTCGCATAAATTTTTCAAGATTCACCGGGGACATTCCGATATATCAGCTCAAGGGAAACACATAGTTTTTATCCACTTTTCAATGTGGTAAACATTTTTCTTTCTTTGAAATCTTTGCCGACACAGTTTAAATGCACGTCCCATTTGTGTCTTCAGAATCGTTTAACTAATCTACTCACTTTTGAAATAATGTATTACTAGTGACGCGACTAAATAGCTGGGACAGTTATTTTAAAATTGTTACTTAGAACCGGATCTAAAAATAACAAGTCACAGATTTATGCTGGTGTTTAACAAGACTGTTTAAAGAATAGGTTCTTAAATAACAAATTCTTTAGGAACTGATACTTAAAGATTAAGTTTAAAAAAAAAACTATTCAAAAACACATACTTTTTAGTGACACATACAGACGATTAAAAGATAAGGTTTATCAGCGTCTTAAAAATAAAATATACTCGAAAAAGATATGTGTCGCGGCACACACGACCGAAGTGAAACTTCTTATATACGAATAATATATAAACCTTAATAAATAATAAATAATAAATAATAAATAATAAATAATAAATAATAAATAATAATATTGACTCTACCAACAGTAATAGAATATTAAATAAAACGAAACCACTTGCGATTACTGTAATCGCAAGTGGTTTCGTTTTATTTAATATATAAACCTATTTTTGAAATTCATTTTATTTTATTTTCCATTATATTTAATTATTATTTTTGACAATAGACAGTATCATTTCGTTGTTTATATTGCGTTCCTATGGCTTCGTCGTCACTCAGTTGTGTCATTTTAAACTCAATTCGGCGAGGAATCGCATAAGAAATTTCACTGCAAAAACTCTAAGTAAACATTAGTTAAATCTTTACCAAACTATTAAGAGTAATTCATCATTATAGTAAGGCAATGAAACTAAAAACCACCTGAATACGTTAATCAAAAAAATATAGGAAACGATTCCTTATTATTTAAAGAATTTTAAAATATACTTTTACTTGTGGTTTAAAGAAGCGATTTTCCCAAATAATTTTCTTTATCCCTGACTTATTAAGTTTGAGAATTTAAGCCTACAATTTATCTGTGAAAACGTCATATTATATTGATTTATTCTTAAAGCGTTCAGAACTTTTCCGGCATCCGTTAGACGAAAACGGATGAAAGCTAGCGGCACATCGCATCCCAAGAGATTCGAAAACAATAAATTTAAGGAGTAATTTTCAACGTGTGTGCGAAACCAAGATTATGTGTTAAAGCATTTAAAAAATCCATCCTATGTATTAATAAATCATATGACTTTGACATGCAAAAAAAGTGAGACAGGCGATCATTAAAGAATTTTATTAGAACCCCAATGATGACTTGCAAAGGTCAGTACGTATGATTATGTTACAAAAATAGCGTTTTGAAAAAAAATCCTGTTCTATTGTCATTTGTTGTCTTTACATAACCGTTTAATAAATATTAATGAATATCATAAAACTTAATGTTAAAACATAAAAATTATAGTTATAGCTACGATAGAAATGCAGGGAAAATGTTAGTTTAGCAAAGCTAGAGTTGTATAAGGTGTATTTGATATATCAGAGTAGAGTAGATAACTCAGTGAAAACCCTGAACAGTGTATGTTAGGTTTACCACATGTGTCCACTTATAACAGACTAGTGACAGATTTCATAATAAGGTTAGATTTAGGTTTCAAGAACAGCAAGACCAGTTGTTTTTAGATTTTATAGGTACTTTTATGTCGTTTTTATATTGAAACTAATTCATTTTAAGATAGAAAAAAATATAAAAAAAGGATAATGAAAAATGCACTTCGTTTAACAATTGTCAAATTCAGACATATAGTCACGTGATCTCTACGTAGGTACTTCTGCTCAAGAGTCGGGATAGAAAACAGATCAGTGTACTTTACTCTAGATGTAATAGTGTAAAAAGTGTTACCATTTTTTAAACTCGAGTCCGATACCAACAGCGTTGCCAGATTTTTTTTTGCCAAGTCGGGATTTTGGAACTTTTTGAGTGAAAAAAGCGGGATTCTTTCGTCGAAAGCGGGACATAGTAAAAAGACGTATATATTCAAAAGTTTTTAAATATTTATCTTTTTATTTGAGTTCAAATTACGGTTACGTGACAATAGATAGCAGAAATAGCCATAGAAAATGTATTTTTATAAAAATATGATATTTTAAATCAGATTTACCCTATCGTTAAATAGTTGAGTCTTATTCGTCTTCTGAATAAAAAAAAAATAAAAAAAAAACAGAAATAAAAATCAAAAAAGTTTTATTCATTAGAAAAATATGGCGTTTCAAACAATAGTCTGAGGAGTGAGTGTTACAAATTGCAACTTACAATAAGAGAATAATTATTTACGCACAGTCGAGTTATCCCCGAAAAGCGGGACTGAGCCTGTCCCGCGCGGGACATTTAATTTTGATTTAAAAATCGGGACGTCCCACCAAAATCGGGACGACTGGCAAAGCTGGATACCAAACACACCTATAGTATTTTCTAGTTGCAGTTATTCGACGCAATTTCTTTTGACGATAACTGCACTAAAATCGACGCCATAACTGATAATATACTATGTATGTGCATAAATATGTGCAACGTGTCGTATCAACTGACAAAAACAAATAGTTGCACAAGGCAACAGAACAATCTAAGGTCTAATAAAGACTTGACAAGATCAAGGTTGTCAATTAGACTGTGCTAGATAAAATAGAGCTGTCTCTTTTCCGGCGTACAATTCAACCGTTTGCACCTATGAGCAACACAAATTCAACTTATAGTACAGGTAGACATTTGCTATGTTTAACAGAAGCCGGCCAATAACGTACAGACATGACTAAACTAAATACGTGGGGTCACAGCTGAGACGACATCAATATTTTAACCAAATGTACAGTGCATTTGATTTCAGTCAGCATTTTGACTTTACATGTTAAATTTCTTCTTATGATTTACATTGAATGCAAGCCATATCAAATAGTAGGATAGCTCACGTATCCATATATGTTGCAGCCCTTCGAAAATGAAAAATCCAGATTTTCAGAGGCTGCAGCACATTTTGGCATTACCATAAAACATGCTTATATTATAATCATACTAATATTATAAAGAGGAAAGA
The DNA here is from genome assembly GCA_034508555.1 of Venustoraphidia nigricollis. Taxonomy (NCBI): domain Eukaryota; kingdom Metazoa; phylum Arthropoda; class Insecta; order Raphidioptera; family Raphidiidae; genus Venustoraphidia; species Venustoraphidia nigricollis. Next base: position 564,616 of record JAVRKA010000018.1, on the reverse strand, counting down.
TTTGTATTTTTGTATGTTTGTAATGAATAAACTCAAAAACTACTGTGCCGATTTAAAAAATTCTTTTACCATTAGAAAACTACATTCACCCTGAGTAACATAGTAATATTGCTAGAAAATATTAGAGATCCTTACTAAGACTTTAGTAACGTAACCCAAGGTGTAAAAAAAATGCCATAAAACATATTTCGTCGCATGCGCTGCGGAAACTATTGATGATAGAACAAAAGTATGTTCTACAATATTAAAGAACATATCAATAACTACAAAAAAACTTCGCGATACTATATGTCCAACTATTATCGTTATGTCACAATAACCACTTTTTACATTTTAATAATCTATATAGATAAAAGACGATGTATATGTAATCTGTGGACTCCAAACCGGTAGACCATTTTTGATGAAATTTTCAGACAATCTTTAGATCTTCTGAAGTTTGGTAGCCATCGGATCAACAGAATTTTTTAAATTTCTTTTTGGGAAATAAGATTTTTCTTTGATTTTTGAATATTCACAAACAAAAGCGATTGAATTCGCGCAAATTCAATACACGTTGAGAATTTAATGATAATGATTCTCATCTTTTATATCCTATATATTACATTTACACCCGGGCAAAGCCGGACTGGGCCGCTAGTAATATATAACGCATATACCTACTCCATATAGCCATTTTTTTGTAGTCAATATAATGTAATTATTTTTCCCGGGAAAATATACAACATGAGTATGAATCTAATCAAAAAATAAAATAAAAATTCACTGATGTGTTATACTTTGCGAAGTGAAGGGTTTGCGATTTTCTTGTTTTATCTAAGAGAGGGAAAGAGGACCGGGGAGGTTCAAAATGTGCTTACGTAATACTTGAACGTACGATGGCATACTTAAATCAAGCTTAAATAATGTTGCTCACGACTGCAGCTGCAGCAGAGTGGAAACAAACCAATCGGTAGTCACCAATGAAATGTGTGTACTATTAAGTTGGCATCTGCATAGCTAGGTACTGTGCGATCGGCGAAAGAAGACCGGTGGGGAAAGGGCAAGAAGTCGCTTATGTGTTCCCAAATTATCGGAATTCATAGGCGGCGCATAACAAGGCATGCAAACAATGTATAGCTTTAACTTAGTCCGTGGACGCACGCCAGTGTACTGTCTGGAGTATGATTTTTTTGTACTGTTAGCAAGTGTCACTGTATAGTCGTACAGTTATGGCAAGTGTACTTTTATCGCGATACCACAATTGTGAATACAATTGGTCGATTGGACTCCCTTATTGCATAGAAGCGGTTCCAGGATCATTACCTTTTACTAATATAAAATACAGGTGCGCTCTTCTGCAATAAGGTCATAGGGCTACATTCCATAGACCGGTCTTCTTTTAAAAATCGTACAGTACGTATGTAAAGGGCACTCTACCTAGGTATGTGCCCACCTATAATAAATAATATATCTATGATAATTATGGCTAAGTGGTATATGTTACATTTTTTTGAAAAACTAAGATACCACATTTTCTGTTTTAATTAGGTAAAACGGAATGCAAAGTAATAGAATAACAATAGTTATTTATTGATCAAAGTTTCGACACATGTAATTATATGAGAAATTCTTTTTGAGAAGTTAGAGTCTGCGATTTTCTTATTTTCACTTACGCAAGGGAGGATGCGAGGTCCAGAATCAACGAAAATGTACTTAGGTATAGCCTCTAGCCCCTAACTTTAAATAAAGTGTTTTGAGAAAGTTGATAATTTTTTTCAGAAGTGGGATGTTTTAGTTGTATAAAAACAAAACATTTTTAAATAACACTGCTAACCCGATTTAAATTTAAAAAACTATATGGAACCAATTCGTAAATACTCTGAACTCGACGTGGCCTCGAAAGGGTTTCATTCGACAACCCCTCGAGAAGTTATGGCCGACCAAACAAGGGGGAAAATCGATAATCTCTTTTTTTTTAAGTCGGTTAAAATACATGTCGAATTAATAACGTCATTAAAAATTAAAATAAATTCTATCGGTAGGTAGATGCGACATAAGCTCTTTCGTCTTGTGACCGCCAGATATACATTGCACATGGCAATCAACAACATACCTGTACAGTGTACAGCCCGTAAGAACCGCGAAAGATCGCCTGGCTTTTGGTTAAAGTCTGGCTCTGGCTGGATATGTAATACATGTAGGTTTAGTACAGCAAACGTACACAACACGACATACAAATGGACACATCAGAACGTAACATGCGTAAAAAAATCGTATCAAGGGTAACGTCGAAAGTTGAAACACTTGTTTTATGAATACATAAAATGATATAATATACCATTGGGTTTCGCGTTGACTTTGATTTCCATAGCTCGGAGTCGTGAATTTAACATATCAATGTCGACGTTATGACCTACGCAAGAACAAATAAATCATAACAAAACGTAGGTTAAAAATGGATCAATATGAACGGCTACAAATATATCGTAAAAAGTCCCTGACTTATTCAGGTTTCTTAACCAGTGCTACCTAAAACAATAGAGTAGTTTAATGGTAAGCAACTTTTGATAAAAAATTAAGAGTATTTTTTCAGATCAGTTGAGTAGTTTCTGAGATAATTGCACACATACCTACATAATACAAACATAATTGATAACCTTTTTATGAAGAGGGATAAAATTGCGATGTAAGATTAATATTCCAATGATTCCATAAATACACAATTTCTCTAGAAAGTCTATCGTTCTCAAATTTTGATGATGAGAGTGAATTTTTACGATGCGCTCGCACCTTGTAAGATCAAAATGAACAGGATAAAGCTGCCGACTGCATAACATCAAAATTAACAGAATGAAGTTGCTCGCTAAACTATACGCCTTGGACTTTTGTTAAATATTTTGACATTAAGGCTGTCGGAACGTTCTGAATTTAAGTCAAAAATAGAGCTTCAGCTGTCAACTGATTGTAGACTTATTCGTCCACATTCTGCAAAAATTCTTTCTCTATAAGGAAGATAAAGGACAAATCTAAGTCTCTAATGGACTAATTTTGTAATTTATGCACGATTTACTAGAAAAAAGTTGGCATTAATTGTGCCCAAAAACACACATTTTCAATGTCACACTACGACCTTATTCGTATTTATTTCACAAAATTGTTCCATCACAAACCTAAAGTGACTCTTCCTTTTTCGGAAAAGTTTTTTAAATCTTCAAAATATTTCTAAAAATTAGAGTAATCAATTGACAGCGGCACCCTTGCAATAACATTTTTAGCCTCGTAGTTGGAACCAGCCAAAAATTGAAGCGTGCAGATGATTTGAGCGAGACAGAGCTAAAAAAAGTCACACCCACAATATGTCTTTTGCCTACCTCGCCCCTTACCGCTGGGTCTCAACACAAACAAAATTCAGAGCGTTCCGACAGCCTTAAGCACCAAAAATTCGACAGATGGCCCATCCACTTTTTTATTACTCTTTTATTTCCTAAATAGGGTTGAAGGTAAGGAAATCATTCAAAATTAGTAAACTATCCGTGCCATTTTGTTCGAAATGATAAAAAAAACATGGAAAAACCTCAATCAAGGTAGTCGACCACACTACGGAGTTGCGTTTTTCGTTTTAGTCGTGCGCTCTTCAGTTTAGCAACTACATGTTTACAATTGTACGAAGAACGTACTCTGTTAAGCTAATATAACATGTAGTACTATGTACATACATAGACTAACTTTAGAGTACATATGCATAGACCAAGCACAAAATCATTACCATAGCAATTGAAGAAACGTCGGCAACTCATATGGCTCTTATACTCTTCAGGTCGACACCCACTAAATCGGATCAGATCGCCTCGGCACGGCAGTGTATACGCACACTGATAGGTTGCCGAGTCAATCCGAGCCGATCGTACCGTACTAGTGATTGGGAAATCATGTGTCCCAAAACTGCCGATCGTGTCCGAGTTCATCCGATTCGATTCAATGGGTTCCTCAATAGTTTTTAAATCACAGTTCTGATTCTCAAAAGTTATTAATACTGAAAAATCGGAACGGTACACTTGTTTATAATTTTCTTGAGTGAAGGATTGGAAATCTATAGACCACCACTGTTTCTCTATTATATTTTGAAGGAACTATTTGACTGAAATCGCATTTTATTCCCTGATAAAATCATAGTAAAGTATGATCAAGATCCGAAAATACATTTGCTACCTGTAATATATCAGCAAGAGATTTGGTGTTCTGGGATAGAATATGCGTCAACATTCGCATCGAGTGGAAGAGATATTAATCATTCTCCAGGCCTTCGCCAAACGCGTTCATAACCCCTACCAAATTTTATCACAGCAGAAGATGCTTCCAGTTCACTAATTCCTTCTACACTTGTACGTTCCAAAACGTTACATCATTAGCTATCGGCTATCCGACAGAAATAAAAAAAAATGTAGGCTGCTGGCGGATAGTAAGATCATAATACTGTAATTAATTAAACTTCGCAATAAAATATATAATAATCAAACCGGAAACAATAAATGAATAGACGAAGCTATTTAACTGTTATGGGAAAAGTAGGCATCATCGACATGGAGAGTCACATCAAGGCTATCCAAGGTCACATGTCTTGATCGTTCTGTGTTGTGAAGTAAGTCTATGGACAAAACACAAACCAAACCAAGTTCTTTGATCTCAGATAACCTCATCTCTAGACGAGTATACAGTGTGCTGTCGTGTCATCTCACTTACGCCCATGTAAATACACAGCGTTTTCCTTTTCTGACAACTGTGTCTCATTTGCTAACCCGCATGTAATCAAACATGTATAGATGCAAACACATTTATTGAAAACGGACATCGTATAAAACAACGATTTTAATAGTCGATCTGTAAAATAAAATAATTTGTGCGATTCAAAAGAGCACATTCTGAAAAAATAATAGCTTTTGGTGTCTATAGCATGGGCCAAAACTTGTATTTTTTTGTCGAAATTATCTGATATAACTAATCATTACATAAAATGTCCAGACAGCTCGTCAAACGCTGTTGCGAGTCCAGTTACACCTAATCATTTCGATATAATATACATTAATGGTCAATGTAAGAATTTTACAGCGCTGTTAATTTTTTGTCACTTTCTAACATATTTAACATTACACAAATGAAACTGAGACAGAAATTTAAGTTACAGAATCGCGTCATAAATCTCGTTTACATTCTGTCAAGTTTCTCACAGACCAGTTACTGGGAACAACGGTTGCGTTTTACAAGGGAATACCTTCATTGGACTAAAGAAGAGTGGGGAATCGTCTTATTAACTGAAATTACTTGAATGTGGTTTTTCTATTTCTATATTTCTAGCTTTCCTACATGGGTAGACTTTTATTCAGAAACGAAATAATCAAGTTTCTCATATATCACTTTACTGTATCTGTTTGGCTCAAACCTATAGACACTGATGTCCTCAGCTGTTAAGCGTCTATAATCTACAATCTTCTCCTCGGATCAAATTTAGTAATCCAAACTTGAAACTTTGCACGCATGCATAGTTTCGATAATAAAACAATATTTTCGTGTCTCCAACCTGACGATGATGTCAGAAGAGCGAATAGCTATCAGAATCGTTCGATATAGTAAACCGTCTACCGATAATTATAATCATATAGCCTAGCTTGGCGATGAAACTTGTACATTATTTTTTTTTTCTTTTTTTTAGTACATTTTAATAAAAGCTTTTTTTTATTTACAACCTGTTATTTTAAATCGCTTCAGGTTACCTGAACCAAGTAATATGACGTATGTAAATTTCGCTTCAATAAATAAAATATACGTATACCGTATCACGAAGATCGTAATCTTAAACATGGAAGGTCAAAAAAGTATTTTTAAATCGATACACAAAATCAAATATCGCAGTCTCTGTTGGGGAAAAAAAGTTAGTAGCTTAGAGTCAAAAGTGAATGAACTTTTGCAAGAAAAAAACTGATGTTTTTACAGACGCCATATGTTATTACATAAAATAAAATAATATACAAGATTCTGTAATTTGCGATTGATATCAATTGCTAGGAATGTTCTCCAATAAAATCATAACTAATTATAGAAAGAGAAGCGCGACTTATGTACACGTTATTTCCGCATACAATTGTACAGAGCGAAAAAGCTATAAAAAATAAATTGGGAATAAGATATACAATATATCTAATTTCGAATATGATTCTATACAAAAACATTCGGTAATTTCATATTTAATAAATAAGGAAATTCAGAAAATATCAATTACATAAAACCATTAAAAATGATAAATTTTCATATAAATTTGAAAACGTGTATAATTTGCGAACCTAACGTTTTAAAGTGGTTTTTAAAACAAAAAAACAGAACCAAATTCAGGAAAAATAAATTTTATTTTCCCTCCTGACGAAGTCGGAACGTTTATGTTAATATGTTTTGAAAAAAAAAATCGGCTCAGCCGTTTCGATTGATGCAAAATAAGGTGATTCACGGACAGATATAAATCTTCTATTAAAATGAAATAATTATAATTGCATAAATATAAAATCGTTATAATAAATTAAAATTGTAAATTATTACGAATAGAAAATTATAGAATAGAATACTTTATTCAATTAGCCTTAAAGCATAGAATATATGTCAAAGGTTTAAAATTAAAATTCAATTATTGCAGTAGTACAACTACAAAGTGAATTTAAACACTGGACGCTAAATATTTGACATGGCATTTGACCTGATTATCGTTACTGTTGATATTTTTGTCGATCTAAATTCCAAATTGTCAAAGTGCATTGAATTTTTATCACAATAGAATCTAATCGCAAATCTCTTTCGTTTCTCAAAATACACTCTTTTTTGTCAACATATATCTTTTGTTCTTCTAGGCCCGTAAAAATAGTGATTATCAAACTATAAATTCAATCAATACAAGTAGTTTTTTTATGTCATGCCTGAAATTTCTTCTGCGTAAACTTTCTAGAGTTCACAAAAACTTTCGTTGATCTAAATCACCTAACAACTCATGTAGCCTTAGATATCGAGCGTTTGTAATCTATTTAAAAATTAAATCGACGAGCTATGTGATTTACCGATTAAATTTTTCATCAATAAAAAAACTATCAGTTTGGAAGACGACTAATTCATTCCTCAGAGGTTCAAAACGCCTTATTTGCACCATCGCCGCCATAACAATATCTTTGTTTCATAGTTCGTTTGATTCTATTTAAGTGAAATTACTTCTCTATCAGGATGGTCTGTTAGTTTAAAAAGTGATGTACAAGATTCTGACTTCCTTCGATTGACATTACTTCTTGCGCAAGTTAATTTATTTTAATATTGTGTGTCATTTTGTTGAGCAACATATATTAGCGGCTACTGAATTCCAAGGCCAAACTACTTAAAATATAAATGGTATCCATTCTGAACATTAATTCGCATCGAAATTTAAAAGAAAAAGACTTCCAAATGGCAGAAGACATTTTCTACACGAACAAGAATGCTAATTGGCGTAATTATTTCTCATTTACAAAAAATTAAATACAATTACACATATATAAAATATTCCTAGAATATGAAATACATTATTTATTTTCATCATAGATCAACCTGAGGCATTGTGTATTTAAGAAGCTATGTTCTAGAACCTAAATTATGTTTGCGAAACATACACGTTTTTAGAGGACATTGAGCCACGTGGTAATATATTTTCTTTATGAGCGGCATCGGAAAGAAGAATAACTTCTTCGGAAAAAGGCTTAGAGAAACATATTTAAATTCAAAAAACAAAAAAATTCTAAGATCAGAATTTGCTGTCGATGCAGGAGAAATGAAGAATTCCTTGGGGAGACAAAATTAAATTCAGAAAATCAAAATGATACATTTCGCTGGGATCGAACCATGTTCTTTCTCTCGCCGTAGAGGAAATAAAAAACGTTCTAGTTCTATCTAAACTGATAGTCAAACTATCCAATCGTACGCTATCTAAGAAGAAAAACTCAACAGATCAATTTAATCCATTAGGATCGAACACTGTTCTTCCTCTCTCGACGCGAGAGCTTCGACTGACGCAGAGAAGTAAGAAATTAGTCTGGGTGTTGCAAACTGATAAACAAACAATCCAATCTTACGACATCCAGAGAACAAATTCAACAGATCAATGTAACAAACTTGCCTCAGAATCGTACACTTCTCCTTCCTCACGAGACGAGGGAACTTCCTACCGAAGTAGGAAGAATAAGAAATTGGCCTGGTTGTTCCAAAGTGATAGACTAACAATCCAATACTACACGATCTAAGAATTGAATTGAAAAGATCAAGGTAACACATTTTCTCATCAGATGTACGAGTCGTGTTTTGTCGATGTGTGGTTCTTTTGTGAAAGTCGTCAACATTCACAGAGTCTGCTAAACAGAGGTTGATAGAATGCAGTAACACTGCTGCATCTCTGCACTCGGACTACGTGACAGAGGAAGACAGGTTTTTAATTTTACAGTTGCGTTCAAAATTGTAATAAAAATCTATGATCATTCAAAACAGAAATACTTACATTACAATAATAATAATAATGCGTTTAAGGTAGTTGTCGTGGTTAAGGCACACCGTCAGAAAATTCTTAATTTTTGTATACTTATTAAGGACATGATAATACAATGACCCTGAAAATTTGAAGTCGATCGACCGTATATAATCCGAGATAAATTCAATTAAAAATTGGATAATTAACATTGATTGTATACGATCTCTGTAGTTCTGAACCAGTTTCTTATTTATAAAAAAAGAACTAACTGTCAGAAACTTTCCAAAAACTGACAGTCTTTCAATGCATTTGTTATGAGTTTAAAAAAAATAAGAATTTTTTTTTGACCGTCTAATTATTTATAAATAACGGTTTAAAGTTCAAGAATTTATAGAAAAGTATACATGCATATGAATACTGTATGGATTACGTTTCCACGGGTACAGTCTTGCGTACAAATTATGGATCACTTAACTACAAGCTAGTATACTTTTGTGACGCGTAGGTATAATCTATAACTTTTTGACAATATTGTACCACGACAACTACCTTAACGTCCGTTTCTCGACTTTATGTCATAACAGACGCCATTCGCACCATTACTATTTGCCATCTACCACACTTCCCGTTATTTTTCTACATTTTTAAAACTTCAACTTATGTAATAGCAATGGGCGAATGAAGGAATTATAGGAAATTAGGATAAGGTAGGCTATTTTTTGAACTAGGAGTTTGATAGGTAATCGGCCATGGCCTCAAATAAGGAACCATCTCGATATTTATCTGGAATTAATTGAGGGAAACCATGAAAAACCTTAATCAAGATGGCCGGTACAGGAATTACCGTTTCCCGGCGAGAGGCAGTAGGAAAAAGTCCCAGCCACATCTGCCCCCGCCGGGATTCGAACCCGGACCTCCCGAATGCGAGTCCAGTGCTGTCACCACTACTCTACCCAGCTCGGTTACTTACATTACAAAAAAAAAAAAAAAGAAATTCATCTTTCATGCCTCAGAAGAGATTATTTCGCCGCCAAAGGAAAATCTACCCGACGAGGTCGGGTCGGAAAGCCAGTGTAAAGTATATTATTTCCATGCTCCTAAAAGTTCAGTAGCTCTCGGTCTATATGTTATCTGATTGTTATCAAAATATTTGATAAAAAAATTGAATAATTAAAAAATTTCAATTTTTGCATTTTATTAATATTTTCTCTTCCGCCATCAGTGTATACAAATTGAATATTAATAATTATTAACAAATATAATAAGAAAGTTAGTGTTATTAATACACTTATTACTCAAAAAAATTAGAGGATCACATTTTAGTTGAGAGTTCCATTAGCGGCGTGCCAATGGAACTATCAGACTAACTGGATAACTGTAGCACATTTTTATCAATCAAAAGCATCTTCGATGTATTTAGTCGTATGTCACCCATTGACATATTTATGTTGAATAATTGGGACCCCACTGTATCATGATATTTAGAAAAATTAGTACATATAAATTTTGCAACCTCATGCAAGCCTGACTGTTGTTCACAAAAAGTACCCTCCAATTTTTTCTCTTACATATAATAAACGCTCCCAACGATTTGAACGTATAATTTTTTGTTAAAGAAAATTGCCAGATTTATAAGCAAGTGTGACGTGAAAATATATACAAATTCGCGATTTATTAGGTAAAATCCGAGTTTATGTAGTTTTTAATGGTTATAAAAAAATTGCGTTATGACATCCTCTAACATACGGAATCTATGTAAAAATTTCTCACTTTCGTTTAAGATAGGTTTTGGTAGATCTTAATTAAGAGAGTTAGAAGCAAAAAAACACCGTTTTTAATTTACTCCCCTCTAGGAACAAAATTTAAAAATTTCTAAGCCTCGGAAAGAAACGAACAAAAAATTCAAATTAATATTAGCATCCATGATTTATACAAATTCAATTTCCTGCGATTTTTTTATGTGAACATAAAAAATTTTCAGTCAGTTGAGCAGTTTGAGTTGTAAAAAAACTGTCACCAACATTATTTCAAATTCACAGAAATAGCGATACGAATAAACAGGCGCTTCCAGATCGCGCATAAAAAAGGTTCACTGTATCCTAATTTTTTTTTGATGGATGTACTATTTAAGGGGAATTATATCGATCACGATTATACTGCATGTTTTAATATGCTTTTTGCAAAATAATTTCCATATAATTTAATATTACACACCGTGCTATTATGATGCAAGCAATAGTTAATGAAATAATCTAATGTCATAAAATTGCATATATGATTTAATTACCTTTTTATCCAATTCAAAATGGTCGTTTTCGAACGTGGCAATACATATCCTTCGTTTAATGAGCCGAGAAGTCAATAACAGTCAATATTTAATTAGCTTGAATCACATACACTGGTAGTTTTAAAGATGACAATATTTTGTTTTTAATCTCGATTAATGCAACATAACTGTCAAAGATAAAATTGTTTATAAAAATCACCGACCGACTTGTTTAACAAAACCAGTTTATAAAATTTAAAACAGTTTTAAAACTATTTTGCACTTGTTTTGAGTCATTTAAAATACACCTCTCATAAAACAGAACCGGTATTTTTATCGAACTTGATTTTATTTTAAATTGCAAAGATCTGTTTTTGTTAATTTATTGTTCTGTAGTTCAACAAATCAGTCACAAAACACTGTTTGTTGTCACTCAAAAATCGTTAGTTCAATAATCTCGATCCACTTCTTTTCTCAGCGATTTTTTTCTGAAAATAAAAAAAATCGTTTTAATCAACTCTGAACAAAGTTTACATTTTTATGACGCCAATTCAATTTTTATTATATGGACCACATAGTAGCTATCTAATATCCTTTTTTCAATTCAGTTTCAACAAAAAAAAAACGTTACCAAGTTTATAGCTCATTCTATATAGATATATTTTATATTGGATAGTGCAAAATGAACTTTATATAATAGGTACTATGTTGGTAGTTCATATAAAATTTATTCCAAGAAAAGAAAATTACAAATAGTTAAACTAAAATTTGAAGAAGCTATTCGATACTTCTATTCATAATTTCTAAAAAACCCGGGTCGCAGTGCCAAAACCCTGCCGACAATATAGTGTATTTGCTTGTATAGGGCCGTGTGGTTTTATACTTTTATTATGTGAAATTAAGTTTGTTTTTGGGCAAAATAAAAAATTTTACCCCTTAATACACCCCTTAAAATAACATTTTTTTCTTAATTGTAATATTATTATCAATCTAACGTCTACACCGAATTAAATACACCCTCTAATAAATAAGTCACTATCTGCAAACTAGTGTTTTCATAAAATTTGTAAATCCGGTCCTGTCGGGCCGATTTTATTAAAATTGTGGGGACACTTTTTAATCACTACCAAAGGGTTAAATTTCAATTTTGAAACGATTCGGAGAATTTTTTCGGTATTTTGGGGCCCAAAAACAGTTTTCAACCCCTAAAAACTACCCTTAAAATAGCCCGATTATGCCCATTTTAAATAGGCTTCTTGCGGTGATGGATTTCAACACGTGGCCCAAATTTCGTTGAAATCAATTAACTCTTTCGAAAGTTATCGCGCGTACACATATATATATATATATATATATATATATATATATATATATATATATATATATATATATATATATATATATAAATATATATATATATATATACATATATATATATATATATATATATAAATATATATATATATATATACATATATATATATAAACATTTTTAAAAATGGTGCCAAAGTGTTTAGGAGGTTATGAAACGTCGAGAAATTTTGGTCCGACCCCTAGGTCCCGCCATCCGACCGACGCCAATAGTGTATGTTGCCATATGGAAAATACACTAATAATCTGTCGCTTATACAGCGGTGAATCTAAACGCGTTCTGTGTTCTGTCCAGCACAGTACGGAACAATCAGCACTTCAAAAAATACGAAAACACATCTGTCTATAATAATCTATAACTACCCTATTACTTAAAATTCATCGTATGTATGTACGTATATGTATGTTTAAATGGATTAAAATTAGACACTATTTTGATGAAACTTCTTTTGAAATGTTTCTTATGATTCCAAAAATGCTATAGGCTATGTTTTCTTTCGCTATTGTATCGCAAAGTTAATTAATTTAATATTTTTTTGGCATTCTGTACAAGTATATAAAATCATAGCGTGGTGTCTTATGTTCACAGTAAACTTCTCCTTATGCCTGTGTAGTCAAACCGACCGACATCTCCCGCGACTGTGTTATGCGATCATAATGTAGTCAAGTCATCCGACATTCGGCTTCCGATTTTGCATGACCATGGTTTTAGGCTATATCTCATTATGCTATCATAACAAGGGGCTGTTATTTCCTGGAAACACCGGGTAAATACGGCTATATTCCTATTTAAAAAATATGGCTATCCTTAATAGGCAATATACAAACCCGGGCGAAGTCGGACGGGGCGGCTAGATAATATATATAGTATGGATACTTTAATCGCTACTGTATCTACAGTATATAAAAAACACTAGCAGATTCACTCGATTTTTAATATTTAAACCTTGAGCACAACTTTGTTGAGCGCAGAACTAGCAGCTGTGTCTGTTAAGAAGATGAACGCTGCGTTTCGAGTGATTAGTCTGAGAGTTAAATTAATTCATTAAGCTATAACCGAACTAATTCGACTGTTCTATGCTGTGCCGCGAACAATGTCGAAGCGATACAACGAACATCTTGCTTAACTGTACAAACATTTTAACCGAAAATAAGAGGAACTGTAGTTTTATAGATCTATCCTGTAAATTTACTTTATAAACTCTACGACTATAGAATTCCACAAAAGAAACCAATGAACGTTATTGTTTCCTATAAATTTTACATTTAATGTGGCACTTTAATGAAGGCAACAATAAAATCTATACGGTTTCCTTATAACGTTTCATAGTTAGAGAATCTTACAAAGACCTTACAGACTATGCCGAGACGCTTATGACCTCGATTATCTAGTATCTATAATCTGCAATATCTACCTGGCTACCAAATAAACGCGTTATCTAGCGTCTATAATTTACAATATCTGTCTACAAAATAAATATTTTTCACTAATGAAAGCTAAGTTATCAATTTAATTTATTACTTATTGTTGCTGCTACAAATAAATGATTGATATTACTTATCTTTATTATACTACTAACTGAATCGACGATCCACAAGCAGATAATCAAAATTCCAGCACTTTAAAATTAGTTTAGATTTGCACAATGCGTACACGTGACAAAATTTACAAAAAATATAATTTGTAATTAAACAATTCTTCTTAGTGTGTAGACTTTCACGGCTGGCGTTGTAACACTTCTTGGTTTTCGAGCTTGTCCGCCGTGGTCCATGGGTATTTCTATCTGCCGTTTCGTCTACAACTGCGGTAGACATTATCAAAGGCGATGTGGTCGCGAGCGAAGTGCCCTTCTAGGCCACTCACAGGTAAGTGTGTCGAAGGAGCAGCAGTCAGTCGTCGACACACTTACCTGTGAACAGCCTAGAAGGACACTTCGCCCGCGACCTCGTAGTAGTAGACGAAACGTCAGGTAGAAATACCAATGGACCACGGCGTACAAGCCCGGAAACCAAGAAGTTTTACAATTCTTCTTATAGGTCTTGTTCTATGTCCTATACTATAAAATTGTGCAAAGTATCAGCTTTTTAGGTCTACTGAGCGTAAAAAGACGGATAAGATATGTATTATGAAATTATACATGCAGATTAGAATTTAATATTTATTCATATACTGATATACTAAAGCTCAAGAATATTTTGTGGCGCAGTGTATCCATATAATAGTGTGGATAATATAAGTTATGTGTGTTCAGAGGCGGTTCAAAGACAAAATATATCCCAACGTATAAATCTTTTATGTAGTATGCTTGTTTAAAAATAACTAGATGCATATTCCAAATTGAAATACGAGCATTTTTACTAGTAAAGTCGTATAAAAGAACAGGTTCGAAATGAAATTTAAAAAATAACTAAAAACATTACCGGATACTAATTTCAAAATACACCGAGCTGGGTAGAATAGTGGTGACAGCACTAGACTCACATTCGGGAGGTACCGGGTTCGAATCCCGGCGGGAGCAGATGTTGCTCGGACTTTTTCTTACTGCCTCTAGCCGAGAAACGGTAATTCCTGTACCGGCCATCTTGATTGCGGTTTTCCATGGTTTCCCTCAATTAATTCCAGATAAATATCGAAATGGTTCCTTATTTGAGGTCATGGCCGATTACCTATCAAACTCCTAGTTCAAAAATTACCTACCTTATCCTAATTTCCTATAATTCCTTCATTCGCCCATTGCTATTACATAAGTTGAAGTTGTAAAAAATGTAGAAAATAACGGGAAGAGGTAGATGAAAAAATAGTAATGGTGCGAATGGCGTCTGTTATGACATAAAGTCGAGAACCGAACGTTAAACGCATTATTATTATTATTAATAATTTCAAAATATATACATTAATTTTATAAAAACAAATGTAGTTTCTTGACAGAATGAATAAGCTTCTGGTAAAAAGATTTTAAAGAAATATTATGTAGTGATCAGTACAATAATTTACTTTTCAAAAAACCCCGTATTAACATTTCAATATGGAGTGCTAATGTACTACATCGCACTCAAACCTAGAGGAAAGAGAAGACACAGTACATGTATGTCTCTTTCTGGTCCGTCTGGTTGTAAGCGGAATGACGACTGCAATGATCGCTATTTCATTTTGCTCTCGCAGCTCAGACCAGCATTCCATATCTACACCTCATTGATATTTTATGTAATAATTATCAATTATTGATGTGACATCTGCATGAACGTCCTGTTATTTACGTACAATTTAAGAACGTATAAAAGAGGTATTGGCATTTAATATATTGTTATTTTTAAAGGTTAACAACATTAATTTCATTAAATTACAAAGTAATAATAATCATTACCTGTAGATATTATTTGTATCTGACAGAATCCAAAAATAAACATCAGAAACAAATTAGCATAAACTACGATCCCAACTTAATTAAAATCTATTCAACTTTTTTGTTTTTATTTTTTTTTCTTTTAGAATTTTCGTCCACACTATTTTGGTACAAAAATGATTTGTAGGTGCACCAAAATGGTAGCTTAAATAATTAGCCATTACGCAAAAAACGGTAATTCATATTACTTATAATTAAATTGTTAATTCCAATGAATTTTTTGTTTTGCTTCCACTTTTCTAGCAAAATTTTATAATAACATCATAAATATTGGCAAAGAGGCACTTCTTTATATTGCTTAAAGATATAAATATTAGGGCACATGGGATCCATTCAGAAAATTTAATGGACTAAGGCCTAAAGGATGCTTTTCAAAACACTAAAATCCACCAAAAACTCATGAAGGAATTTTTAAATAATGTATTTTCAACCCCATCTATTTTCAACTGATTTTACTCATTTTTAAGTTTTTAGCCCTCACTTCTCATACAGTGTCTCTATTACGCTTCTCAGCTAAACGGAAAAATGCTTTTGACAAAGTTTAACCTCGAATTAATTAAGATTTTTTCTGAATATGACTGCCACGAAGTGAAGACGAGGAAGTAGTTAAAAATACAGGAATCGATTTACGATTAGTTGAATTGAAAATACATTAGTTCTACAGTACTTCATTTCATTTGGCAGCCATTTTGTAAAATCGCCTTCACCCCAAAATCTACATCTTTTAACAATATATATCTCTATGTCAAATGTCATGCTTTTAGCACCAAATACACAATACTGATATCATATCCGTCCCACTATAAAGTATAAACTGTTTTCCCAACTTTTTGTTTGATTTTTTAAGTTTCACCCACGCCTAAAGCCGGCTCTGCTTGTAACTATAAAGTATTACTTTCTCAAAAACATAAAACGTCGAGTAATGAACATAGGTTCAACCCTTTCACTCAAGTTTTATCTACATGGCATTTTCAACTGACTGTATCTCCTATGTCAAAGATTAAATGTTTGACACTGTCAAATAATAAAGATTTCATTCATAACAGTTTCTTTATCAACACAAAATAAGTCTTGCGTCCCCTCCTTCGAACTATGCAGAGATAATTTATTCAAGGCAGATGTTTCAACCTTCTTTTTTTGTTTTGAAAGGCGATGAATGAAATATAGTAATCTCTTTAATATAAATGTACTAATTAATCTTTTAGAAAAATATTTTCTGTAACTATAATATTTTAATGAACATATTACTTCACAAAGTTCTTAGATTATTTTCATTACGAATAGAAAAATATTTTAAATATTACAAGTACCTACTAGCTGCTTTATTCTAAACAAAATGAAATATACGACTATAAAGTAGCAGAACCACTTTAAACTTCACATTTCATTTCGTTTTTCATTTTTTAAGACTATAACTTTGTTTTAGATTTTAGACGATTCTCTACCAGAATTGTTTTTATTTTATTATTGTTTAGTTTTAAAGGAACGAAATTTAAATTGGACCCTAGGGTACGCGACTCAAAAAATATACAAACATTCACACAGCTAGTTGGTTTGGCAACGAAAAATCTCTCAGCAAATCACTTTACTGTATTTCTTATAGTTTCCCAGATCATTTATATTTTCGCTCACTGCTCACTTCTCTTTTGGTGTAACCGCCATAATACTATATCGCCTTAAGATCCACACACCACCTGATTCGGATCGACTCTGTTCGGCACGGCAGTGTATATGCACACTGGATGTTGCCAAGTCGATCCTAGCCGACTAGTGCGTGCGAAAATTAAAAAAGTGAGTAATACTGAAAATATCTTCCCTGGTGTGTTTCAAAGTGACAAATACAATGCGATTTTGACTCTTGTGACGTCACTCTTGATAGCTATTAGAGATAAACAAATTTTGAAAGGTGTATAAAATTTCTAAGTAATCCACCGTAACGATAAGAATTTATGACGAGTATGGATTTTCCAGAAAGCATGCCAAGGCTAATCTACAAAACGTTTTCATTATAGATTTCGACTTGAATTTAAATCAACACATAATAATGTAAAATTATCACAGCAAAAATGCAAGCTATATTCCAATTAAAATTAAATAAACATCAACCGGCAGGGTATAAAAAATTAATCATCACAAACTTAATGAACTTAACTTGATAGTAATCAGATACGAACATTTTAACAGAACGTTGACATGATCTAGTTAAAATAAATTCAACCCTATCACGAACGCATTAGAATACCAAAAAAACGTTAGCTAGTAAGTAAGTTTACCCAAATGTTATTATTTAATAGCTACAATATGGCGGAAAATATTACTGTTAATGAAAAATGCCCTTACAAAAACATTTATAAAAAAACTTTTAATATAGTCGACTCTGGCAAGTATTTTGGAATGGATATAAAAATTATTGGTAGTTTTTCTTATACTTTTGTCTGATTAGTCGTCAGGAAATATCTGGTAATTTTAAAATTTAAGTGTAAAATCGGTTTTGAGGCGATATGTCGCTCCTATTAATCGTACGACAAAAGTTGTGGTATACAAAATTGAAGCTAACCAAATGTTCTACAAAAAATGTTCAATGCATTTTTTGTAAGGATAACAGTTTTAGTGTAGTAGCCGTCCATCATAACATGTGATTCGCATACGTAAGCAATTTTCATTATTTCTTATCAAACTCCTTTTCTACCTGTTATGATCGTTAATTACAATATAATAAAGCAATAACAACTTTTTTGTAGAGAATTTAGCCAGTTTCATGTTTGTTGGAAAACCCAAAAGTCGATTTCACCCCTAGTTTGTAAAATGAAGAAGTAATTCCGGACTTCGAAGGAGATTGTTTTTCTGACTAAATAAGGGTATTGAATAAAATTTACACTTTTGTTGATTTTTTCTTCTTTTTTTCAAATCCTCTATTAATGCACAATATATTAAACAAAAAATATATTAAAAGGATATCCCCCCTCACTAGAGCGAGTTCTGTGTCGAGAGGAAAGATAAGTACCTGTTTTGTGACTAACTTGCAAATGTAATATCCAAACATTATCGTTCGGTCGTCGGGACTATAATATTTGCACATATTTTTAAGAGAGACTACCCTAACATTATCTGAAAGCCTTTCTGAACTAGTTACATGATTTGCGTAAAATAAGACAGTAAACAAGGAGGGGTTGTTTGTGGCAGTTAGAATATGATGAAGATCATCAGGCTATAATATTATACATTCCTATTCATAAGACACGAGTTCATCCAATTCCAGCGTTATAACATCATCCCTTCTTTCCACTTACTTTGTATTCGTGTCTCCATCAACCCCAACGTGTTTATCGTACAACGCACATGTTTCTGTGACGTGAATAATAACCAACACTTAAATATATTTTTTCAAAAGCACACTAAATAGTTCGTCTTCATTCACTCAAGTTCTTAGAGTTTCAAAAACACTTTCCGTAAATCCGTTTGATTTTAATTCAGATCGCACACACTCTGGAACAAATGAAGTCTGCACACTCACAATTCCGTTTGTCACTTGTTTATAATACAAACGAACGACTACGCGTCCACCGCGACGCACGAAGAAAGTAAAATGAACACGACCGCCTCCTCGCGCAGCACGTTTGCGACTAAACAACTCTGTGCCGAAGAAGAATGCAGACAAGCGAACGTCGACAAGCGGCGCCGTGAACGCCGGTTGGTTAGTTCGTTTAACAACAGACAGTCGACAGATCATGCGAGAGCGTGTTTTGTTATATTGCCCTGTTCGTGATGCATACAATTGCTCTTGTTTGTGTTAAAAGCAGATGCTCCCCGCCCCCGGTTTGGTGCCGATGGAAGCTTTTGATATCTGGTGTTTCAAATTTATAATAATAATATATAATTTTCCGTCTGGTTTCCTTTGTTTCTGTTCCCTCTTTTAACCTGAGTTCAAACAAATAAACAAATTACAAACATATGTCCTCGGCCACCTTCGTACAACTGGATTGGTTGCTGTGTGCACAAAATACGGCCGAAAGAACAAAAACTCTCATCATATTTTTGCGTCGCTTTAATCATTCCTCTTTACCCTAAAATTATTCAGAACGATGTTCCAGAGGTTGACAGAAGTAAATATAGATTACAAATGTATACCATTAACTACCTTCGTAAAATTGGATTTACGAAAAATGCTTTACGCAGAAAACGCTGTCAAAAGAAAAAACTCCCGTCGCATTCTTTGTGTGATGCTTTTATTTGATAGTTTTTCAGCACAACTGCACAAAAATCCAAGATTTTCAAAGAGTTTCATAGCGGAAAATTTGATCTTGAACGACTTTATTGCATTTTGTGAGGATCTTAGGTCGTCTTACCGTCCCAACTTTAATGCAATGAAATTCTATCTAGTTTTTTATTGACTCAATCATCCAAAACTAAAGAATTATCCTGGCTCTAGACATTCGTAATTTGACTGAAAGATAATTTCTATCATCCGCAAAAATTCTCTGATTAATCCTAAAGTCCCTGAAGTATCAAAATCAATGGCTACTTTTACCTTTATGACAATTTAGATAGATGAAAATCAAAATCTGAACCGAAACGAGAAGCAACAAACTGTTCACAAAACCCATTTCAACATATTGATAAGTTTTTTGATTTTTAAAATATGACGAGTATTTTGTTGATCTACTAATAATATAGTAGAACACGCGGTAACAATGTAAATATTTCATTGTATTAGATAGAAGCTTCCTAGTATGAAACAGTATTGGTAATGTACGGCTAAGGATTCGGTAGTGATTTCCAATTAAAATCTTTAATGAATACATGAAACATAATATTTAGGTACTAAAATTTTAATAAGTGAAATGGATATATTCACATAGACGTTTGAATAATGAAAATCAGAACAAAGGAAATAGAACGTAATGTGTGCTACGTATTGTGTAAAAAAATAATGAATAGGTAAGTAAAACTTTAATTTCTTTTTTAAACGGGCGAAAGGTTTGTTATGCAGTATATATCTCGGTTACTCTCGTTACATACGGTTCTATTAGTAACTGATTCTGATAGCAATTAGCAATATAGGTAATTAATGCAACAACAATAGAGATTTGTTTGTATTCTGTAACTATAATAATATGAAGGTACAAATGGAATGAGACAATACCATGGACCTTTCTCCGATAAACAATTTACATGGATGTACATATACAGCATAAATGTATTTATAAGACTGAACATTCTAATTCACTAATTCAAATTTTCTTGAGATGAGAGCAAAGATGCATTCGTTATCTGTCTTAAAATACTGCTGATGAGATATCAGCAAATCAAAAATTGATAAATTGACTGACTTACAGTTTTTAATTTCGAAGGCCTGTAGTCACGAATGTAGAAGATGCTATGCTTCATTTGGAAGACGCTCCGGTAGAATAACAGGAAATCAAAAATTGATAAAATCACAGATTATGTCTACAACCACACACTTTCGATTCAAAGGACTGTGGTTATCGAATATAGGAGATCCTGTGTTTCATATTGGAAGACGATCTGGTAGAATATCAGGAAATCAAAAATTGATCAACTTTCAGGAGATCATGTCTACATTTTCGAACAACTGGGGCTATAAAAGACATATGGCAGACGTACAGAGAACTCTAAAAGATTTATCACCCTATTTAGGAGATGCTATGCTTCGTTATACTTTCTTGCACTGGAATACATCCAAGTACACATGAGATAAAAAACTGATACAAATTTTATGGCATAAAACGTGTCGTACCTACGGGGAAAAAATCGTGAAAAGTTATTTTTGAGCTAAATTAACACCCATTCACTTGTGGGGTTGAAATAATAATTTTAATATTTGAAACTAAATTGTTACGCAAATGCAAAAATGTGTATCGACAGAATAAAAAAAAATAAATACCTAATTAAACCTCGATTGTCGAGCGTCTATTATAATCTACAATTAATCTTACTATGACCGTAGGTATTGTAATCTTTTTTATTGTATATCGCAAGCCCAAACGTTGTTTTGCAGTTGTAGTTTCAATAAATTGTCTATCTCGGCATGATGCCGAAACTATCAGACCGTTAAGTTTATCCGCAGAGGTTTTATTGTAGTTGTGATGCACCTTTGCTTCGCCAAAATACAGATCAATACACATATGAACATAAAATAAAACTGTGACCACAGGTCAAAACAGATTATGACGAAATTTTGATAAAGTTTTGATCCTTAATAAAATGTTTAATTAGTTATGTCTAGTAAAAATGTTTCTTCTGTACATAAAAGTAAATAGAAAATAAACAGATTTTATTTTTGAAACAAATATCGATTTGAAGTAAAAATATCGTTTTTTGCATGGTTGACAAGTTGGTATAATTTCTATAAATCTCTCGAAGGGCGATAGAAACTTTCGTGTGAAGACAAGTAATCACTTAACGATTTCTTCGTTATTTAAGATAAAAGGGGCTCATACCAATGATTTACTTAATAATAAAAAGCACATTATTATTAAATTGTTTTCTTTTGCACAAAGTCAAAAATAAGTTTGGTCAGAATAATTTTCAACATTTATAAAAAGAAGGCTCATTGATATTAGCCTGAAAATTATTCAATCGTTGCAATTCTAGATCTTAGTTAGCTCTGATAATAACAAAACAAAGTACTATTTATTGCAGATTTTATTTAGTGTTAATTAAAGCATTTATGTGTACGCAAGAGGCTGTAATTAATTAGGAAGCATTTCACGCGCCAATAAATTTAGTTTTAATTGTAACGATAAGCATTTCACTCGTAACATGTTACGCAATATGATCAATTGTTCTTTATTCATTCTTTCCGATAATAAATCTTCATCTCTTTCCTATTTTATTAATGTTAATTTTGATCTAATTAAGAAAATGACATACGACAATGTTTTTTCTCGAAATTTAATATTACGTGATTTACTATATTCATATCCATATTAATAAATGATTGTTAATATTCATAGGTATTTGGATTGACAAGACTTGTTTAAAAATAATTCTTTAATATTTTTGTACAACGTTTCGTCTCTCTCGAGACTTCTTCAGGTACTATAATTAGAACACAAAAAAATAAATAAATAAATATCATTTTTACTTGTAAAAATGATATTTATTTATTTATTTTTATAAATATTTTATAAATATTTTTATAAATATCATTTTTACTTGTAAAAATGATATTTATTTATTTATTTTTTTGTGTTCTAATTATAGTACCTGAAGAAGTCTCGAGAGAGACGAAACGTTGTACAAAAATAATAAAGAATTATTTTTAAACAAGTCTTGTCAATCCAAATACCTATGAATATTAACAATCATTTAATATTACGATTTTTTTGTGTGAATACATTCGTTCAAAAATTTTAATAAATGTTTATTGAAATTAAAATGGGTTGCTTAAAAAATTCCATGTGTACCGTGGAAAAAATTATAAGAAACCCTAAGCTTTACTATTTTTTTCGAGGGAGCATTGCTCGTACGTATGTTAGAAGTTATACTTCTTTGGAGATTAAAAACAATTTTTTAATTTGCATGCGAATAATGTATTGAAACAAATTATATCAGCGATACATGAGACGCGATAAGATTTGTCTCCGACACGTCTTATGGAACGCCGCAACCGGCGAAACGAATCTCATCGTGTATGTTTATGACGAGACGATTTTTGGAAAACACTCTGTTTATTATATATTTTTTTGTCTTATTAGACTTTGAATACTGCAAGTCATGTATTGAGTAATTACTTATTCAACTTGGTAATTTTTCAACTCTATAAAAGACATTACATAATAAGTAATTTTATTCTTTTAACATTAAAATACAAATTCAGTTGCTCTTTGCTATTGCTTAGTTAATGTATTAAAGAAAACTCGTAATTTAAAGTTCAAATTTAAAAATTTTCCTTTTATTTAACTAACTTGTCGCGATTACCAAAGGTGAAACTTGAAATGATTAACTGAATCGTTATTTAAACTATGTAAATACAATGACTACTTAGAAATTTAACGGTTCACGTCTGTCAGTATGTTCACGATTTGCTTGAAAATTGCTGGGTCGATTTTAATTTGATATCTCGGTTGTGTGAAGTATTATCCTGGGAGTATCTCGGGAGTAGCACGGACAACGCGGGGGATAACAGCTAAATACGCAATACTCATGATATTGTTTTAAAAATGTCGTGATATTAATAAATAAAAGTATCAAAGATTAAGACTAAAATGTGTGTACGGTAAACTAATGTGCAATATTGTAACATATTATATTATAAATTGCTAATTAACACGTATAAATAAGATTGTGACGGGAAATTGTGTAATTTGCGGATTTTTCAGATATTTTAAACGTTGCATAAACGGAAGGACGCGTTTCTAGACTTTCTGTGTGTTCGTTTGTGACGGCACGACTGCTGAACTGATTTTTGATACTTGGTATGTTAACACAGTGTACACTGACACAGTCAAATGTGCTCTTTTTTAACATTTTGAATTAATTATATTTTTAATCATTCTATTTTCAGTTTTTTACAGCTATTGGTAACAGTAACTTTTTCTATTTTTCACGGCATCGCTTATAAAGTAACTGTAGTATAAAGCTCTATAAATACGAGATGTCGGCACTCATCACATTTTTTTCGTGATTTTTGTGAGATTTGCCGAATTTGAACAATTTTTAATAATGTTTATTATAAAATATGCAAAATATTAATGCGATCCGTTATTTTGTTTTCATGCAGGTTTTTCGAAATATTTTCTGTATTTTGTAAAATACGTAAACGGGAAAACGCGTTTCCAAAATGTTTGTCTATTTGTACTAGTGTTGCAACTTAGCATTACTTTAATCTATTCTATTCTCTATTTATTTACACCCTATATACTAGCTAATCTCAAAATATTAGCCTTTACAAGATTCTTAGTTTTCGGCCACGTTGGGCTATAATAAATAAAAATCTGTAAAATAATGCTTGATTTAAATAATAAATATACTTATATAAAAGACAATAGATGTACTTTCTAAAACGATTCTCTGTGCTGGTATAGGATGCACTTAGCAGTGAAATATATTATAAAATGTCAGAGTATAAACTTGATTTGAATATAACAATTTGAATAATAGCTCAATTTCTTTTAAATTCGGTTTCTTTTCCTTTCAGAAGTTTAATATCAATCTCATATTGATTCAGGCAGTAGCGTGCCATGCATACATAAATTATTAAGCATTTAAATTTTTGTCGCTCGAAGACAATTTAAATACTTTCGATTTTACTTGAAATAAATAATGTTTTAGAATCAATATTTTTACACACTATTAAACGAAATCTAGATTTGATTAGATTGTAGTATATATAGTCGCTCGACAACTAAGATTATTATTGTAATCATAAAATCTTTTGGGTTTGAAGTTTTTGATAGATTTCAGTGATACAATAAAGTAAGGTACCTATATCCATCTTTTATATTGTTCCCAAAAGACAATCTTTAATTGTTTTATATAAGAAATACAGTCTTCTAGCTGCATTATTTTAAATGAGCGCCCACTTTTTTCCTTTCTTTTTAAAACATGTCAACAGTATCTCTACAAGTAAAAAATGACTAACTAAAAATTGTCTTACTTATTTTGAAAAAAAAAAGACATAAATTTTCATGGAAATCCATGTTTGGTCCAATCGATAGGTTGTAGTGCAAAAGTGTTGATACTTCGGAAATTGACAGATTTCAGGATCCTGAATAAAATGAGAAAAAATGATTAATGTGATCGCAACCAGCCCGACCCCCTTATTGGCAAAATGGCACAAAAATAGTTTCTTTAAAATACTTCACTTCGGGTGTCTCTTAGACAAACAAAGTTTCTTCTCATGTCATTCAGGGTGTCGAACTCTAGAATTTCACAAAGTTTGAAAACTCCTGCACTTATTCCGATTAAATCCCTTATCTTATGCTATTTCTACTGAACCGGTTATAAAAAAATGCACTGTATAATATGTCTTTAAACTATTAACTAATAGTTATGGATATGACATGGTAGTGGCGCGAGGCGGTAGCTTAGCAGAGTAGTTCTAATCACGAATTTTAACGTTCATTCATCTATATTCCTATTGGTTGAACTGTCGTCAATGGTAAGCCACTGCGAAGAATGGCAAACAGCAAATCTGAAAGTCTTATTCCTTCGCAATAGACATAGACTGGTTATTGAGCAATGAATCATGTGAGCTTTTCAATTTAAATTTAAAATTTGCAAAACTTTGAGAAACGTGAAGCGTTCTTATATTCAAAATTAACACCGCACTGACTAGCTATTTTCAAAATGTCAACGTTACTGTCCCCATTATTATATATCAGTTATACACACCGTTTACTTTGAGATATAAAGTTCACGAGGCATAAACTTCGAGTTACAGAATATAATATGTTTTCACAGTACTTCGTAAATAAGTGACATTTCGTTTGCTTTATAGAGTTTTAATAATACGGGTTATAGAATTTTTTCAACTTGGAGAGAATTTCGACTTAACGAGGTTCTGGTTATAGAGTTTCTACTGTATAAACTATATCTATTTTGTTAGTTGTACGACATCCCCGGCGCGCGAGTTACACCGGTTTTGTTTATTTTAATAATCCACAAAATAAAAAAAAATCAAATCGGCTTGAATGCTTAAAATAATTACCTTTATAATTCGTACAAGAAATGAAAGAATATTTAATTAAAAATATTCGTCAGAGGTGGTAGCTACGAAAAGTCTTTCATAAGAAAGAAAATTAGTACGTATCTTAATTTTAATTTCTAAATTAAGTAATGTCATTTAATATAAGAAAATTAAATTTCAAATTGTTCTTGAAGTATAAGATTCTCGAGGTATAAGCTCTCGCAGGGAAAATATATAAATTTTACAGGGCTTAAAGGAAAACCGTAATAAAATTCCAGCAAATTAAAGAGGCAAACTGATTTACCGATACTTGAAAACTTTTCCGCTTAAATTAACTAGGTGCGTCCTCTTTATTACAATATTCATAACCTTCGATTTTCGTTTAATTTTCACTCAGCTGAAATTTTCATATGTAATATAATACCGTGTTGAATAAACATTTGGTTTTGCACGTTAGATTTATATAGCTCTTTCCCGCTTCCCATTAACATTAGAGAAAAAGTTAATTTAAAAAAAATCAGAATTTTGATTTCTTTCATTTCCGATATGTTCCCGATATAAGAGAGACAATTATCGAACAGGTTCAACACACGATATATGTATTTATGAAAGATTTTATCTTCTGATAGTTTTCGATTATTCAAACCTATCGAATTCTCCTTTTCTACAAACTTTTATTAGTGTATTTGCCATATGGCAACATACACTATTGGCGTTGGTCGGATGGCGGGACCTAGGGGTCGGACCAAAATTTCTCGACGTTTCATAATCTCCTAAACACTTTGGCACCATTTTTAAAAATGTTTATATATATATGTATATATATATATATATATATATATATATATATATTTATATACGTATATATATATATATATATATATATATATCTATTTATATACGTATATATATATATATATATATATCTATTTATATACGTATATATATATATATATTTATATACGTATATATATATATATATGTGCGGGCAATAACTTTCGAAGGAGTTAATTTATTTTAACGAAATTTGGATTACATGTTGGAATCCATCACCGCACGAAGCCTATTTAAAATGGGCCCAATCGGGTCATTTTAAGGGTAGTTTTTAGGGGTTGAAAAAAGTTTTTGGGCCCAAAAATACCGAAAAAATTCTCAGAATCGTTTCAAAATTGAAATTTAACCCTTTAGTAGCAATTAAAAAGTACTCCTAAAATTATAAGCAAATCGGCCCGACAGGACCGGACTTACAAGTTTTATGAAAACACTAGTTTGCGTATACGAATTTACTTACTGAAGGTCGTATTTAATTTGGTGCAGATGTTGGATTGATAACAATATTTCAACTAATAAAATTATTATTGTAAGGAGTGTATTAAGGGGTTCATTTTTTTTTTATTTTGTCCAAAAACAAACTTAATTTCATTTAATAAAGCCACAATACCTGTATTAGCAAATACACTATATTGTCGACAGGGTTTTGGCACTGCGACCCGGGTTTTTTTAACTTGTAATGAGAAATGTAAAATTTTTTGACGCATATTTTTCTTAAATGTTTGAAATTTTTCATGAAACGGATTAAAACATTGTTACTGTGAGAGTAATAAACCAAATCATAAATATACATTAGTTTTACCATCTGTGCTGAATTTGATTGCGTTCAAAACAGAAAACAAAAAAGAAGTTTCCCATCCGTGTTGGATCGGTTTCTGCGCCAGCGTTGAACGATGCCCAGTTATAAGAGGCTCCCAACTAAACCGGGGGTTCGCTTACCGCGACCCCACTGTATATAAGTGTAAATGAAAGACCAAAATGATAATATATATATTTATAACTGTCAGTGATCTGTTTGGCCTGTTTAGAATTATGCTAATGTGCGGTCATGCATATGAGTTTGGTTAGGTGAAAGACGCTCCCAATCTTTCTGCCTACGGATGCCGAAGATGCACCCACAAAGCGCAGCGCCATGGGTGGGTCAAGAATGTCATTTATCTTAACTGCATTCACTGGACCGCTGCCATTTGTAATACTAATGACCACTTGCTTCATATGTTTATGTATCTTGTTTTTATCTCTTTTATCTATCAAAATATAATTTTCATAGAAATCAACAAATAACAGTTTTTTATCACTACAACTTTTTTCGTGTTCAATAAATCAAAGTTGCGCATGCGTTGTTCAAAAATAAACTGTTTTTTGGGAAATTCTTTTCTAGTCGAAGGTAAGCGAAAGTGATGATTAAACACCAAATCTGGCAGTTCGCCTAACCTACAATATCCATTTTATTATATGTTCAAGTACACTTATTACAAAATGCTAAGGTGTGTAGCTAGGGTGAAATTGTTAATTGCGACTCGTGTGATTGCCGCCCGCGTTGTACTCTGGCGGAAAAGCCTTACACTCGTTCGTAATCACCAACTTTCTGCTCTAGTTGAACAATGTACCTACTATTACCAGATTTATTTTTTCATAAATTTCAAACTAAATATTTAAGTTCCGAGTTCCACTAGTGAGATTTCTTTTTTTTTACAACAAACTTTAAGAAAAGGAGTTTTTTGCATCGTGTAAAATTCATGTAATTAGATAAACAGTAAATTTTCGTTTAACAATGTTTTTATATATTCTCATATAGTGAAAAATCGTGTACAAAAAGTGGAGTTACGTTAAGAAAAGCTAACAAAACCATTTTTACGTAAGTTACAATCGAATATAATTTTTTTAAATTCACTCGTGCGGTAAAATTCGTTCTTGCAGAGTAGTTTTCTTGATAAACACCAACGAGTACAAAAATACATAATCCTATTTCATTCCTTTATATAGAAAGAATACTATTGATTTTCATGTCAAACCAAAAAGAAACAATAGCGTCGCGTTGCTAATGAGATTTCTAGTTTATACAAATAGCGGAAATATAATCAAAGGATTTTTGTTTTCGTGACTTTCAAGCCAATGCAAAATAAAATGTTCTCTATAAACTATATTTGCTTTAATAAATCTCCAACCGTATTGAATAAGGCATAATGCCAACCAGTTCTTATATTAAACGACTTTATTTCAACCTCTTTAAGACCTAGGTTCACGTAATTTTTTTATAAATAACATGTTAACAGGTTTCTTGAACAGTTATGCAGGTTAATTGTTTTTATTGTTACTTAAAAGTACCAACATATCAAAACTCATACATTTGTTTGCATTTAAATATAGCATTATTTTACACCCAAAATAATGTCGCAATTTAAAAATATTAAGTTTTAAGATTAGGTACCTATAAATGTTTTTATTAAAATAAAAATAGTAGTCAATAGTTTGCTATAATATTATGAAGCAGCCATTGTTGTAATTATTAATGCGATATTAGAAAAATTTACTATTAAAACAATGTCACTGTATTATAGTAATATTATAACTATTATTTCTATATTAATAAACTTACGCAATTACGACTCTATATGTTATTATTAAAGATTTCGGTTTGTGAGATTTTTGAGAAAAATTGAAATCTCTCAGAGCTTTTTCAGGCTTACCATGCCTGCAGTAAAAGACACTTTGATTCCAAAGAGAATACATCAGAAATTGTATGTATTTTAATTTTTCCAAAAATTTCAAGACAAAAAAAACCCGGATCGCAGTGCCAAAACCCTGCCGACAATATAGTGTATTTGCTTGTGTAGGGCCGTGTGGTTTTATACTTTTATTATGTGAAATTAAGTTTGTTTTTGGGCAAAATAAAAAATTTAACCCCTTAATACACCCCCTAAAATAACATTTTTTTCTTAATTGTAATATTATTATCAATCTAACGTCTACACCGAATTAATTACACCCTTCAATAAATAAGTCACTATCTGCAAACTAGTGTTTTCATAAAATTTGTAAATCCGGTCCTGTCGGGCCGATTTTTTTAAAATTGTGGGGACACTTTTTAATCACTACCAGAGGGTTAAATTTCAATTTTGAAACGATTCGGAGAATTTTTTCGGTATTTTGGGACCCAAAAACAGTTTTCAACCCCTAAAAACTATCCTTAAAATAGCCCGATTAGGCCCATTTTAAATAGGCTTCTTGCGGTGATGGGTTTCAACACGTGGCCCAAATTTCGTTGAATCAATTAACTCTTTCGAAAGTTATCGCGCGTACACACACACATATATATATATATATAAACATTTTTAAAAATGGTGCCAACGTGTTTTGGAGGTTATGAAACGTCGAGAAATTTTGGTCCGACCCCTAGGTCCCGCCATCCGACCGACGCCAATAGTGTATGTTGCCTTATGGCAAATACACTAATAATGTTTTAAAAGTACCTGTGTACGAAAAAAGAAAATGTGGTCTATATGTAAATGCAGAGTCTAGAAACTCAATGGTGAAGATTTCGTCAAAATCTGTTTAGTAATTTCTGAATCAAACGTTCCTTGTTTAAAACATATACTTAGATAATTCTTCAGTTACAAATTTTATTACATTTTTAAAACTGTTTCAGATTAGTAAAAAAATGTATATATTTACTAATAGTATTTTCTTTTCTTTCAGGTGAGTTTTGAATTCATGACTTTCTATTTCATCAAAGACGTAAGTGTTTTTATCAAATTTACATTACTTCAACCAGCTCGGATTATTACCCTACGGCCTACGTACCTATAAAAATACAAAACAAATTATTATAGGCGAAAACCTTTACAATTGAACTCACGTATTTTCCAGTTTTTAGTCCCTACTTCTCACGCAAAAAGTCTCCTCCAACACTGCTCATTTAATGGAAAAATACGTTAGGCAGCGTTTAACCCTAAATTAATAAAGGTGTTTTCTAATCGATCAGTGGTCTATGACTGCTACGAGGTGGGGATAAAGCAGAAGTTGAAAATATGAGTCGATTAGTCCTGACAGGTTGAAAATACATGAGTTCTTCTGTATTAATATTTTGATATTGATGTGTAGGGTTTCATATTAAACTGGTACAAAAACGGAACCCTTATGGTGTCGGTCTGTCTACCACTATAGATTTTCTCAGGAGTTACCTACGGTATCGCCTTGAAAACTTATCTACCTGTACCTAGTTCAAGAGTTAGATTAACACAAATATTTTTTAACAAAATAAAATTACTTGCTATACTGTTTAATATTTTTATTTATACAAAAGACGTTTCAACCAACAGTTTTGGTCCTTTTCAATTTTCAAATATAAAATTTTATATTTGAAAATTGAAAAGGACCAAAACTAATGGTTGAAACGTCTTTTATATATAAATAAAAATATTGAACAGTATTGCAAGTAATTTTATTTTGTTAATATTCTATTACTGTTGTTAGAGTCAATATTATTAATTACAAATATTTTTTATCAATTTTGGGGGCTAATAATTAAGGGTATTTTTTTCAAGTGACGCTTGTTAAATTTCATAAATGTGTTATATTTTTTTTTTAATTTTAAGTCGCTTAGTTTCTGAGATATTTAAATAACCCCATATAAATTGATAAACTTAAATGTTCAATCATTTCATACATTAGATAAATCATACGGTAATGAGGACGAATATTTCACTGAAATGTCTCGGATGTCAAGTTAAATCATTTCTCTCATTATTTTGCCGCTTGTTTTTGTTACAAAATCATTACCAGCGGAGTTGCTACAGCTTTTCATAGCACATAAAACAAATGGAAGCTGAAAAATTGTTCAGAAAATAAAAGATTTCATAAAACTGTAAAAACGTTCAAGGCAGTACATGCCGCTGTTTTTAAAGTACCTTGAATGTTTGAACAAAATTAATCAAAATTATTTTAATATTTTAAATTAACCTAAAATATTTTTTGGAAGCAGTGGCGCCTCGTCAATGTTAGTGTGATGCATTAAAAATTCATCCCATGGTTTAATTTTCATAGTTCAGCATCCTAAAATTAATTTAATAGTTTTACTTAATCACTAATTTCAATATGGTTATTTCTGTTCTCCAGGATAAATAATTTTGGTGAAATAAAAAAAGTATTTATCAGAGCTG
The DNA here is from genome assembly GCA_034508555.1 of Venustoraphidia nigricollis. Classification (NCBI taxonomy): domain Eukaryota; kingdom Metazoa; phylum Arthropoda; class Insecta; order Raphidioptera; family Raphidiidae; genus Venustoraphidia; species Venustoraphidia nigricollis. The sequence continues at coordinate 532,425 of JAVRKA010000018.1, read as the reverse complement.
TGTATAATTCGAATCACAATTAATACTTATTCGAATTCAGGATTCGATTTCTTTTTGAGGATTCAAGCGCGGCATTTTAATACAAAAGCATTCGAGATTCGGATTCGTAAGACAAATAAAAAAGATTCCTATTGGAACACTTAGCTATTAGATTAGAATCCTCCTTAAGGGATCAAGTATTCGAATCTTTTCAAGGATTCGAATTTTTTTTATGGTTCGGATACGTCTATATTATTAGTACATATTTATGTAAATACAATACAATAATCATATATATTAATACGCTAAGGTTAAGATGTTTGCCTCCCTTTTTCGAAAAAACCACACAATTGCTCCACATAAATTTTATATCATTTTATAGATAATTGCTTGCTCTACCGACATCAACAACTAAAAAATCTATTATTGCTTTTGTTTTTGCAAAATAATTAATTATAACAATTATATATCTATTCAGTATATGCAGCAATGCTGCCATCTGACGATTCTAACTTTGAAACAACGTCAACATGATTGACGGTCGGTAAATTTTTTTATTTAATTTTTAATCAAAATTCACGTATAAATACTTTTCGTATGGCGGCGCTTCAGCTCAACGTTTTCGTTACTTGCGTCTCTATATGACAGTTTTAGAAAAATATTTTCTTGAACCGTCACTGAGCTTCGTAATGTAATACAACAAAAAGAAGAAAGTTATAAAGAGCGTGAGAAATTAGAAACGAATTTTAGTGCGAATTATTCGCACAGATACTATATTAATAGGTAATTTACATATTAAATTGAAGTAAAACTTCTATTGCCACAATAAGGCAAAATTGGCTAAGAAGATTGAAAATGTAACGACCGTGTCGCAATATACGTGTACCATATACTTTAAAACCCACCTGTAGGAAAATAACTAAGATAGCGGCGAGGTAGAACAGTTGTCCCGTAATCTATAGATCGTAGATTCGATCCCGGCGATAGATGCCATTATTGTTTCCTTTTTTTGTATTTTTTTATATTTATACGTTATACTTTTGTTATATTAGGTACATAATATTATTGAGCTGGGTAGAGTAGTGGTACAGCACTAGACTCGCATTCGGGAGGTCCGGGTTCGATTCCCGGCGGGGGCAGATGTGGCTGGGACTTTTTCCTACTGCCTTTCGCCGAGAAACGGTAATTCCTGTACCGGCCATCTTGATTGAGGTTTTCCATGGTTTCCCTCAATTAATTCCAGATAAATATCGAGGTGGTTCCTTATTTGAGGCCATGGCCGATTACCTATCAAACTCCTAGTTCAAAAATTACCTACCTTATCCTAATTTCCTGTAATTCCTTCATTCGCCTATTGCTATTATATAAGTTGAAGTTTAAGAAATGTAGAAAAAACGGGAAGTGGTAAAATGAAAAATAGTAATGGTGCGAATGGCGTCTGTTATGACATAAAGTCGAGAAACGGACGTTAAACGCATTATTATTATTATTATTAATATTATTGTACAAATTTTATGTTATACCTTGAATAGAAAAAATTAAAAGTGTCCAATATAACGGTGATCATGATTCAACATTTCAAATTATACTAATTATTAATTAAATAAAAGGCATTGGCTGATTATAAATTAGTAAAGTGTACAAAGCTAATGAATTTTGTCTACTGGAAACTTCATAATTAAAAAAGAAAATATTCTCAGATCTGTACGAAGACTGTTCCGTCATCAGTGATTCGTGATCCATGATCCGAAAAAATTACAGTAATACCCCGGACTTACGCGATAGGTGGGATCAACAGATAGCCGTGTAAGTCGAATTCGCGTAAGTCGGGGTTCAACCTTGCATATAAATACGTATAAAGTTTGTGTAATCAGGACCAGAGTCTAAAGAAAACAATAATTTAGAAGAAACATGTTTAATAAAATGTTAGATAATTAAAACAATTTACATTAGTAGGAATAAAACAACGTAAATCAAAGTTATTTTCATGTCGAAGGCTTCATATATACTAACAATGTCGCCTGACGAGTTAAGATTTTCTTCTTCTCACGTAAAATTTCCTCGTAGCATGCCAGTAACTTCCCGTTTTGTAGTAGACACGCGCTCTTCATTGGAATCTATTTTTTCTAAAATTTCTAACCCCTTTTCAATTGTGCTGAGGGCCTTCTGTTAAGTTTGAAATCGTCATTTGATTTTCCGATTCAACTGGGTCTAACGAATCAGTTTGTTCAATGTCTTGATCAAGAAAAACCGCGTATCTCCAAATTCGCGTAAAACGGGGTAGCGTAAGTCGGGGTATTACTGTATTCAAATCTTGTTATTAAAACCAATTTATTATTATACTCAAAGGATCTGAATCTGGTATATGTGATTCGAATCATTTTTGATGATTTGAATCCGCGGCTCGAATCCATTTTCAGAAGATTCATCCCAGCTCAGTTATTTATGACAAGATCTTTCGATTTCTACTCATGTTTACTGTGGGTAACGTTGGACCAAATCCCCAATAGTAAAACGGGCAATTTCCTTTTATGATCACCCATAATACAAACACTGCAGGTATACCTACTTACTTTAGTTCCTCTGTGTTGTTTTGCATTTCATTATTTCACTTTTCAAGTATTTATTCGCGCCACTCACCGACTTCACTTGTTCACTGCGCCGGCATTTGTCTTTGTTTATTCATGCGTTTGTACTTTTAAAGAAATGACCCTCACGGGGGCTTCTGCTACCCTTAGCTTGTTTTGTACGCATTCCACTTCCGTGTACTTTGCGGTTACCTTAGTTGTACTTATATACGAAAACTTTCTGATTCTAATTATGTTCCCCTAAAATGATATTTTTAACTTTCGTCGTTCCGACGAAATTAAATTCTGCAAACATCAGCATGCCTCTCTTGACAGAGCGGAAGAAATCTGTCTGTTTTTGGAACGAAGTTCCTTATTACAAGCTTTTATTTAACTTCCTATGTTTGTCAGTGAGTTTGTCCGTCTGTCAGTGCGTGGGTCAAAACTTGCGATAAAACAAATATCTCATCCTTTAACAGAAATAATGATAACCATAATTATGATACAAGGTATAAAGAAGCACTTCGACTACCGAAGTATAATCTGTTTAGTTCTCAGAACAATTTTTACTACTCATCTCAAAAATTTTGTAATAATCTACCCCAATTAATAAAAAATTTATCATTACTTAAGTTTAAAAATAGAATCAAAGTAATCCTGACTGAAGCGTGCCTCTATAATATCGATGATTTTAAATTGTAACATATTTTAATTAATGTACCTATTATGTATTTTGTATTTGCTGACTTGTCACATAGATGCATTTTGTATCTCTACTTGACTAATAAATTTATTATTATTATTAAATCTAGACTAATTCTAATAATAAGCTAGAGCTTTGAAATTTTGCAGACGAGTAAAAGTCCGGCGGCAATGCATAAATTCAATATGGCCAACGTTCCAAAATGACAGATTATCTTTTTCTCTTGACGAGGGCATCAAACATCGGTCGTCGTTACTTCTTCAATTTTATTTTTCAATGCGGTATTATTTTCTAATACGATGTTAAACAAACCAAAAAAACCGTTATGAAATTTTTATTCTAGTCACTGTAGGGGATTGTTAAGTTTTAATCTGTAAAATTTCATATTTTCTGTCTGTGACACCGGAAATGCAAAAGTTTATTAGCGTAACACATTGAAAATTTATTTATTTGCATTCTGGAAACAACACTGGTCACGTTAATAAGCCCATATCTGCTCTCTGTGAATTCATAATTTGATTAAATCTCACGCACGCTACTGGCAAATGATATCCGTATATTACGTAATTATACAAAAGGTTTATAGGTAAACAACCCTCGTTTTATCCCAGCTATAAACAATGGAATTATTTGCCCGCTTTCCTACAGTAAAACAGACAGAGAGAAAAGTAATCAGGAAGAGGGAGTTTTGTTTTTTTTAAAGGAGGAAAATAATCATATAACGAACAAACAATTAATAATTGTTAGTTGCACAGATGAAAATGATGGTTTTGTAAACATCAATTAAGTTAACAATAAGGTTGCTTTATTTAAATTACGATAATTACACGTAGCGCATGAAGTTCGTTAGAATTTATTATTGCGAACTGAAAATACAGACGCGCTACGGAGAAGAAAAAAGCATTTGTTTTTATCTTTTGTTTTTCCATAGTGAATTAACGAGTTTCAGTAAATATTTATTAGTTGAAGGCCTACGCTAAAAACTCTGCAACAGCTGTATCGATGTTTGTTTTGTGGTCCCAGATATTGCAATAGGATGTTTTCGTGTTTTTGGGAGATTAACACAAAAAGCTTGTGAAAACGAAACAGAATTTAAATATGTACCTTAAAAATGTTTTCATATTGTACAGTTAACAGTATAAATATTAAATATGCTACCTACTAGAGCCCTCGGTAAAAAACAGTCGCTATTTTTAAAGTTAAAGGCTTCGTGTAAACGCCGAATACCAAGAATCACACTACGGGACACTCAAATCAATGATTATTCCAAATAATACTCTTAAAAACTTTTATCTAACCAAACAAAACAGATTTTTATATAAACGAATTAAGTCGATACGGGTCACAAGAACAGCCACGTTTTAAACTTTATTTAATTTTTTCTGTTTTGAAATAATAAAAAACAGAAAAAAAAACTCTTTTATATTCAGTTTATATATCGCCAAACCTTATTTTTATGAAAAACATAAAAACTCTTCAATTTTAAAAATATGTAGATAATTTTTTGTACCTACTATTCATTAATTATCTATAATGTTACAATAATAAAAGAATACAAAAAATTTGTTTGCACGAGTTTCTATAAAATAGCTGCTTTTCGTGCTTGTATGGCGATAGAAAAAGGACGCATGACGCATTTATATGTAAAGTTAATTTCCAAAAGGGATCTATCAGTTACGATTTAATACCATAAGATGAACAGAGAGCAAAGCAACGCAAAGCAGGCGTACTTTTCGTAGAAATGAAAATCAGCCATTTTATAGGAGGTACATGCAGAAAATTGATTTTATAATCTAGTTATAATTTTATAGATATTATTAAATGAGAAAAAATAATTTCATTTCAAGATAATATGACAACGTTAACCAAACGTATGATTTTCGGTTAATGCGAATGGTTATAATAATATATTCGGAATTAATGAATATTGATTACAAATTTAAATATTCGAATGATTGAATTCGTGAAATGTAGGTAATGTAGAAAACCGCATTATATGGCACGTTGCGCAGGAAATTTAATTTACACATTTAAAAGAAACGTAGCTAACGTCACATAGTTCACTGGCTACCGCAGGAATAGTTTATACGTAACGCAATTTAAATGTGAAATATTAACGGAATTATATTGCAGCCGATTTCAATGTTATAAAATAATAGCTTATGTATCTGGAACGTGAATGCAGCTATTAGCACAAGTCCCCATGTAAGGAGATCAAGATGCAATTTTGTTAAAGCGATAAACTTTTTTATTCATTAATGAAACTACATTTTAATATTAGATATATTAACAAGATATCGAAATTCCATCAATCATTTGTGACTCTTTTTATCAACAAAGATATTAAATAACTACGTCGATGTTTATTTCACGCAATATTTCGCGTTCTCTATTAAATATTGAATTGAATTTTTATCAAGTTGTGGGGGGAGGTCCCGGGTCTGGACCCCAAGTGTTCTTATCTAATCTGTCATTGTCCACAATCAACAATCTACTGTTACCGCGTTTGCAATCGGCAAAAGTAAACTTTTACGACGGCTATGCTATCCAGTCGTTAGTAAAAACATCGGGATAGTTCGGATATCATTTTAAATGATTGATCGTGCGAATTGTCTGCATGGACGAGCACGAAGTATCCATTGCAGTCGTCACAGTGGTACGATATGCGGCCGCGGCATTTCACGACTCCATGCTGCATTAAATGATTACTGTCATCATTGGTCAAATCATCAAATGAGCAACCGTTGTGCAGTTATCACTTTAAATTAGAAGAATTGGTGATTTCAATAGGAGATATAATCTAAAGTTATCATTAACGATGCGGAATATTTCCAAATTCGATTGATGAGGAGTTCCAATTTTACATAAGGCCATTTTAGGCTCAGACCCAAAATCAGGGGCCCTCACAACCCAATGCAAAATTCAATTTTTTTACTCATTGACTTCGATGACACAAAAATGTTTAACAACGAAGTTGGTAAAAAAGTCACAAATGCTTTATTTAAGCTTAATCGTTTTCATTAATGAATAAAAAAAAAGTTTTTTGCTTTAACGCATCATCGTCGCCTTACAGGGGCCCCCTGTAAGGAGACGATGATGCGTTAAAGCAAAAAACTTTTTTTTCTTAGGTACCCATGGGTATATGTTTAGTATCGTCTTCCAGTGTAAAAAGTGTTAACACTTTTTAGTTTTGATACTATTTGACACTATTACAAAAGTAAGATATAGTCGTCTGTTGGGTTTTTCCAGTGTCGAGCTAAAACTGTAAACAATAGCGTTCCTGACTCTTGAGCAGGAGAACGTATACCAACTGTTTACACTTTTGGAAGACCTAGCCTGCACTTTTCAGTGTAAATTTCACTGACTGTGAGTTATCTAATATACCAAACACCTACTTATTAATTAAGCCTACTATATAGAAACATTAATTCAGGATTACAAATTCTTCAATCCTGTAACAGAATTAGACGTAGGGTCAACGTGTTTTAAAAAAACTCAAACATATTGATATTTGGTTTTCAACTATAAATCGTACTAAAAATTTATGAGACAAAAGCTATTTGATCTTTAAATTTCATATCACCGACTGTGATATTGTACTTTATCAAGAGTCGTGATATGATATACAGTAAAACCTCGTTAACACGAACTCGTAAAAATCAGGCAAAAAGTTCGTGTTATGTGGGAGTTCGTGTAAACCGAGTATGGCATAAAATACAGTGGTTTTTTAAGTGTCAAATCATTATTTATTTTAAGTAAACATTGAATAATTATTTATTATAAATTATCTAATAACATTAATTGTTCTTAAATATTATCTGAGTTTGAAAGTTTGTTTTTATTTGTTTACAAAATACATTTCAATATTGTTTTGACGATAAGTTGGTCGGAGTTTCTGTGCACATTCAAAATTGATTGTTTCGAGCCCATCTGAAAATGCTTGTGAAACGTTGTTTGTTGCTGCATAGCGGAGAAAAATGTCGAGTTTGTTAATTAGTTTACAACCTTTTCAATAAATAAGAGGGGAAAAATTTTGAGGTATGTTTCTATTTATAGGATTTCGAGTGAATTTTTAATCTCTCAGTCCTTTGTCTATTTTTAGAATGTGAGTTAATTAATTTTGTAATCCCTTAAGCGAATCTTTTCTTTTAGTTGTATTGTATATTCATTGACCAAAATGATCAAAATATATGATTTGAGAATTTTTGTAGTTCGTATTATCCGATAATTAACCGTGAAGGGACGAAAAAGTTGTTCGAAGTTCGTATTAACGAGGGTTCGTGTTAACCGAACATAATTACATTAAAGCTTATGTGACCATTGTCGAGAGCAAATTTTTGTTCGCGTTAAACCGAAATTCGTGTTAACCGTGTTCGTGTTAACGAGGGTTTACTGTACATATACAGGGAATATAAACAGTAGATATTAAAAAATATGAGATGAGCCGATTCTACAGATTTTTTTTGTTTAACGGCAGACATACACAACATGTTGATATTTCGATAATGTAAACCAAAGTAGGTATCGCAAGTTACATGACATATCTACAGATGGCATTTCAGTTCCATTGTCTCCATAATATATTTCAGTGTACCTACATTAGACTGCTCGCTGTTTACCGTCACGCATTTTATGTGTTCCTTTTCCTTTCATCACTTAAGCTGTGATTTATGAGATTTTTGTAACATATTTTTGCTAAAAGAAATATACTTTTCTCAAGGTATATATTTTCCCCGCTTCTCTTGCTCGATTTTATACAATATGAAATATTTAACCAGGTTATGTTTAGAAAATTTATGCAATATCCCACGACATAAATTTGACCTTCATCTATCAGATCAAAAACTTCATATCAGAATAGTTTCAGTTTTTCAGTGGTACAGCACTAGACTCGCATTCGGGAGGTACGGGTTCGATTCCCGGCAGGGGCAGATGTGGCTGGGAATTTTTCCTACTGCCTCTCGTCGAGAAACTGTAATTCCTGTACCGGCCATCTTGATTGAGGTTTTCCATGGTTTCCCTCAATTAATTCCAGATAAATATCGAGATGGTTCCTTATTTGAGGCCATGGCCGATTACCTGTCAAACTCCTAGTTCAAAAATTACGTATCTTATCCTAATTTCCTATAATTCCTTCATTCGCCCATTGCTATTATATAAGTTGAAGTTTTAAAAAATGTAGAAAATAACGGGAAGTGGTAAGGAAAATAGTAATGGTGCGAATGGCGTCTGTTATGACATAAAGTCGAGAAACGGACGTTAAACGCATTATTATTATTATTATTATTATTATTATTATTATTATTACACATTTTTGATGAGTGCTCTAGGAAATACTCCTTTGAAATGTCACCGATATCTGATATTATGTAATTGATTTCTATATGTATTTGATAAAATTAACGCAAACAAAGGCATAGAATTCAAACAATCAGAATTGGGAGTCATTAAAAATAACATATGTGAGTAATTTGTCAACATTCGAGTGACCACAGTTAGACAAAGTCAATGTAAACTACACCGGACATGGCATAAACGCCAGGCATGATACATAAATACACATAATTATATATATGCTGTACAAACATAACGCTACGATAGATCAATATGTTTGTGTGTGCGTGTATGTTTCTGATAATGTTTAATCAAATACTATCATCCAATATACGAGGTATGTTTAGTGACGATTGCAGAAAGATTGTAGATTACAGACAGGCCCTGATTAACCCTTAGGCTAATTAGGCTGCAGCCTAGGGCGCGAGGATCAGGGGGGCGCGCGCTAAAATCGTGTCTTCGCATGCACTAATCTAGCATCATTGCATCTACCCTACATATTTCAACTAGATCGAGACAAAACACTAAAACTAAATGCGCTTGAGAGTCCCTGATTTTAACAATAAATTTTGAAATTTTAAAAAGCGCGCGTAAAACAAACACTGACTTGTTACTCCGTAACACACCTGACGGGGACGCGTCCTCATAATTAGCCTAGGGCGGTCAGAACTCTTGATCAGTCGCTGATTACAGACGGTCGACAACAGAGGTATGACGGTACCTCTAAACTGAAACTTTAAAAATAGTGTAGTAACCGAAACGAGAAACTTTCCACCTGCGAGATTTAACTCTAAAATAGTTGGTTTGATTGTATTAAAAATATATAAATAAATAGAAGTAGAAAATGGTATAAAAAATTTAAAAAAAAAACGGAAAGTCGGGGAACACCCGACAGAAGCGAAGCGTCTACACATTTGAATCAACACACTAGCTAATTAAGCGTGGGTAAAACGCGCTCACGTGCGCAGTTAACGATGACGGATGACGTTTTGTGCCAGTTTACTTCTCAATGTCCGAAAAAAGGCTTTGCTTGATAAAAATAATAATGACGTCAACCGGAATCGAACTAGCAACCTTCTTGTGCGAGGCAAACGCTCTACCTATTCTGCAATCGTAATCTATTGGTGTACAGTTTTTATAATATACCGCACATATATCTAATAATCCTATATTGCTATCGCCCGTAAGTCGCAGTGTCGCAGAGTAAGTGAGACAGCAAACGACTACTTCTATCTCTCTTTAGACTACTCGACCAGTTGTGCGCAAGCGTCACGAGTCTGGTGGGGCAATTGCCAAGTGTGGGGGAAAACCCCCTTCCCTCGAAGCTTAAAGTCTAGTTCTAGAAAATACGCGTAGGAATCGATGTAATAACAAGAGAGATAGATCCTTATATGTCTGCACCGTTTCGTCGAGTATTGGATATATGGTATACCGTATACCAACACTGTGTTCAATGCTCGGGCGTCTCCGGGTTCAAAACCTCTTGCAAGAGGTTTGTTCACGATAGCGTCGTTATCACGTATTACTGAAGAATTTGTTTTTCGTAGCACCTCGCGACCCACGAGTACCAATGATAGCCTTTGTACATACCGCATTGTGTAGATAGGTGCCTAGTACACGATATATAATAATATGTCTTGTGTATATACCCGGTTCTGTTTGCTAGTTGAACAATCATACTCTCGCACTGAGTTACACTAAATAATTAGTGTCAAGTTACAATGTGGCCACCGATGACGTAACACGACTAGTGTTAAGTATATATAATTGTAAACACAGTGCAAATGTATTCATCATATCACATAATCCGATGTGTTTGGTATTAACACTCAATGACACTGAAAAGTGTACGTTAGGTTTACCAAAAGTGTAAACACTACGTTTCCCTGTTCAAGAGTCGGGACTGCTAATGTTTACACTTTTAGAGTCTGGAATTGAAATAGCGAAGAGATATTCTTATGCTGGATTGCACAAAACATTGTCAAAAAATTGGATGTAACAAAGAACCTATAGATTGTGATAATATAATTACAGTTTTCATGCAGCAGTCTAATGTCGTATTCAAACTCCCTGTCATGTACAACATTAGATTGTATTCACACGCAAAAACAAATGCTTCATCTACACAGAAAAATATCGTTTTTCAAGTCAAATTTTGATTAAAATGCATAGAAAAATGTCGTTTCGAAGTAAAAATTATGCAAAAAACTATGTTAAATACACCGTATATGCAGTTTAAAAAAAATATCACTTCAATTGATTAATTATTTAGAAAACAATTAATAATATTGACTCTACCAACAGTAATAGAATATTAAATAAAACGAAACCACTTGCGATTACTGTTCAAAACATTTTTTTATTTACAAAACGTTTCGACCAAATTTTGGTCCTTTTCAATTTATTAAAATATAAAATAAATTATATTTTATATTTTAATAAATTGAAAAGGACCAAAATTTGGTCGAAACGTTTTGTAAATAAAAAAATGTTTTGAACAGTAATCGCAAGTGGTTTCGTTTTATTTAATATTTAGAAAACAGTCTCGAAATTATTAAAATTCTACAATGCTTTTCTTACGGAGACATATGGGTGATCACAATCTAAGGACATTGTCAAATCAAATTATTTGACAATCCTTTCTGCAAACCAGCATAATGTATCATAGAAATTTTTAAAACATAAAGAATCTCTCAAACAAAGTACATTTTGTATCTTTTGAAAATTGACTGTTCAGTATCTTGTTTTTTAAGTATTTTTGCAGCTCTGGTGTGTAGTTTTAGGAATCATATGTTCTTATCTTTCATATAGTTCCGATGTAACCACGAAACCTTACTGTCACTAAAGATCACTGTACTTCTTAGTATTTTACTGACCTTGTTACTACTTTAGTATTGAGCCATCGTGTCTATTAACCGACTAGTAATAAAAATTGCTGCTCTTTAACTAGTTCTGCAACTAAAGCGCATAACCATTAAGTGCAAAAAAAACGTATTTAAAACACTTCTGATTTTATATGTCAAATATTTTTTGTGCAACTGTAGTTTATTAATGTTATAAAAATATGATTAATATTTCAATTATATGTAATTTATTTATATCATTTCGTTATGATGGGTAAGTGATATAGTTGCTGAATGTGTTGAAAGTAACGCTAATAGAACAAGAGGACGCATCCCCTCGGGAATAATGGAATTTTCAAAAGTAAAAAACCCGGGTCGCAGTGCCAAAACCCTGCCGACAATATAGTGTATTTGCTTGTATAGGGCCGTGTGGTTTTATACTTTTATTATGTGAAATTAAGTTTGTTTTTGGGCAAATAAAAAAATTAACCCCTTAATACACCCCTTAAAATAACATGTTTTTCCTAATTGTAATATTATTATCAATCTAACGTCCACACCGAATTAAATACACCCTTCAATAAATAAGTCACTATCTGCAAACTAGTATTTTCATAAAATTTGTAAATCCGGTCCTGTCGGGCCGATTTTATTAAAATTTTGGGGACACTTTTTAATTACTACCAGAGGGTTAAATTTCAATTTTGAAACGGTTCGGAGAATTTTTTCGGTATTTTGGGGCCCAAAAACATTTTTCAACTTCTAAAAACTACCCTTAAAATGGCCCGATTAGGCCCATTTTAAATAGGCTTCTTGCGGTGTTGGATTTCAACACGTGGACCAAATTTAGTTGAAATCAATTAATTCTTTCGAAAGTTATATATATACATATAAACATTTTTAAAAATGGTGCCAAAGTGTTTAGGAGGTTATGAAACGTCGAGAAATTTTGGTCCGACCCCTAGGTCCCGCCATCCGACCGACGCCAATAGTGTATGTTGCCATATGGCAAATACACTAACTATAGTTGCTAAAAAAATTAGTCCAGTGACCGAATTATCAATGCATGTTAAAAACGATCTTAAAGTCTGAAGTGTTTTGGCAGCTTTGAAAAAAAATTCTGTGATTTACATTATGGTATTTCGTTACCGTTTTTGCGAGTTTATCTAAAATGTATATTGATGAAGGAATTTTATTCGACTCGTCGTTCGCACTACTCGTGGTATGGTACCTGAATGCGTATGTTATCGACGAGACTGTCTCGTTTCAATACAGCCGTCCTGGATATGAAATATATTATATTCCCACGATTTCGATAAGCAATTTTGTCATTTTATTTATACCTACGTCTGAACAATAAAATCACTAACCTTACAAAAATAATTATGCAGTAACATTCGAGTTTAATTACCATAAGCATTATTTAACACTACATTCATAGTAATTAGTAATTACTTATAATATATTACAGCGTTTATTGTTGCTTTAAATACTAAACAAAATGTCAGTAGTACGTCAGATATTATATAAAAGGGATAAAGTATAATTTGTTTAATTCCAATTTAATGGTTTCTTTCTGGTCAATGATTTTCAAACGTTCGAATATCATTAAGTTAACAGCTATTACCAATTACGTGAGAATAATTAACAGTTCAGGGACATTGACTTTATTTTTTATGTTGCCTCCTCCTTTTATATGGTCATTAACATTTCCAAAGCAGACATGTTTGCTTGATGTGCGATTGTTATTATTATTATCATCATCATTATTTTAATCACGATGTGTACCGAACCGAATACAAGAATAATCGAAGTCAGCTGCGCGCTATATCAGATCAATTCGGCACAGAGCCACCATGCGCAGATCTTTATATAGACGCTCGACAATATAGGTCTTGCCTTAATTTAGTTTTGTGCAATCTAAAATTGTCGACAAGTGTCACAACAGGATTCAACGCACATCATTTTTAACCGAATTCATAAAAGAGACACTCTCAATTCGACCCGTTTTTAGTGTATTTGCCATATGGCAACATACACTATTGGCGTCGGTCGGATGGCGGGACCTAGGGCAGGCTGTGTTCACTCAGTATATTTCTATTAGAATTTGTATTTTAAATCGTTCCCAGGTCACGGCAAGGCGCTTCGAGCGATTTTCATTTTTTGCAACCATGGAAACGTTTATATTTTAAATTTTAATCAATCTAGAGTTCACAAACTGTCATTCAAAAATTGTTTTATCATTTATAAAATAATATTTTATATAAGAATGGGTCGTTATTGTGACGAACTGTGAAAAATCTCAAAGTACGATTATTTTACATGTCCTAAGCAATCACGAGGTAAGTTACACTTGTGATCTAAAATCATTTTCAATGTATTTCGTAAATTCCAGTAAATTCATACTGTTTAGCTACTATATTATAAGCTCCACAAAGTTTAAATTATAGCAATTTTTTAATTTTGCAAATGAGATAAGGGCATAAATGAGTTATTGAGAATATTGAAACAAATGTAACAATCAAATATAGACAATAAATGTGATTATCTTTCAAACCATCGATTATCTAAGTTGTTCGTTCTTTTATTTAGGTTTTAGAAGAAAGTTCGAAAGGAAGCGACACCAAAAGGATAGTCGATTTATCACCAAAGGCTCGCTATTATTACAAAGTCGCCAGAGGCATGCTAAAAACCGCCAGAAAAATCGACTTGAGTAGGTACAGGAGATAATCATAAACGCATAGAACTTCTATGCGTTTATGATTATTTATGATTATCTATGATAGAAGCCTTAATACGACCAGGTACTCAGTGCACAAGCGTTTATTTGGTGTGTAATGAAGTAATGCACCATTACTTACAAAGTTGTGTTATTCAAAATAAACTGAGGGTTATTCTGATAGCACAACTTTGCAAGTACGTAGACCGACATCCAATCAATTTTACTTGTGTAAAACACAATTTACACAATTTTTTATATTATTTTTTTTTTTATTTTTACATAAGGGCTTATGTAAGTAATGTAAATAATATATTAAGAGAATTAGATGTAAGATTTGCTAACGATAATATTAAAAAATTAGCATTAACTAGATTTAAAAAATACTCTATTAGAAATAGAACTGTACATAGAATTAAGAAATTACTATAAATAAACTAAAGTTTTCAAAAAAACTCACTATTTCAATCTTCCTATACCTACCTATAAACATTATCCTATAAAATCTACAGAAATTAATTTGAATTTCGCGGTACCGGTAAAATAGCATCAGCAGCGCCACTTGCAGTGGTGACCTGGGACAGAACTAAAATGTAAAATTTGACCTTGAACGTCAAGTCGCCTATCTATAAAACTATCTAATCTATGACCTAGGGGTCGGACTAAAATTTCTCGACGTTTCATAACCTCCTAAACACTTTGGCACCATTTTTAAAAATGTTTATATACAGGGTGTTCACGCGAGGAACAAAGGCAAGTTTATTTCGGAAATGAAGACGCTTACAGAAACATGTTTCAGACAAAAGTTGTTAGGTTCGATCTGCTCTACAGCTGGAAAATATTTTCAACTATACAGGTTGTCCTATTTAAGCGGGGCAGACTAAAGTTATGTTTTCTTTAACGCAGCACCCTGTTTTTATTTGATTTTTGAATTCTGCACTTAATTATAATAGAAACTGTAAGGGAAGCGTTGCTCGAAAAATTAGCAGTTTTTGAGTTATTCAAGTTTTTTTGAAATTTTTGACATATGCAGACCTTTACCTAAAATTCGAGATAGCCCAAACGAAAAACTTTATCAAACTGATATTTTGGAGATCAATAGGTAATTAAAGAGCAAATTAATTTTTGTATTCAAAAAAATAATTTACTATACAGGGTGTTCAAAATATTGTACTTCTTTTATCTAACTTAAATGGCGTATAACTTGTGAAAGTTAAATACAACGGGGTGCTTTTTATGCCCGAATTGCTTTCTTTAGGATATTTACTAACACTTTTATAAAGGGTTCCCTAGACCTAAATCTGGTATTTTCGTGTTTATTGCGACTTGAATGCGTTATTGCGAAATTTCACCTTTTAAAAGAACTGTCGCAGTGTGCTGTGAAGTATTTTTACCTAAATAGTTGAAAATAGTCATTTTGTTTAATTGTGACAGATTTCGATTTGCAGTAGGTACTTACTTTTTTATTTCAGTTTGTGTTTCCAGGGTAAAATTTAAACAAAAACGAATTCTCAAAATGCATTTTACTGTAAGTGAATACACTGATATGATTTTAATTTTGGGAGAAGTAAAATGTGTTGTTGATCGGGCAGTACGTTTATATCTCGAAAAATATGCAGATCGTCGTCAGCCCGATAGATCTGTTTTTCAGAAAACGTTAGACAGATTTCGTGCTACTGGTAATGTCGTCTTGAAAAAAAGAAACAGAAGAGAAAATAATGAAAATGAAATTATGGTGTTGGCTGCAATTAATGCAGATCCAACTACGAGCCAGCGAATTATAAGTAGGGAAGTTGGGATTTCTCTGGGTAAGGTAAATAAATTTATTAACCAACATAAATTTCATCCCTACCACTTCAATTTGACGCAAGAACTTCGCGAAGAAGATTTTCAAAGCCGAATAAATTTTTGCGATTGGTTTTATCACGAAAAAAACAATACACTTAATCTAGAAAATTTTATTTTATTTACTGATGAAGCAACATTAAAAAACAATGGAAATGTGAACCGACATAATATGCATTATTATGCTATTGAAAATCCGCACTGTATGCGGGAAGTTGCAAATCAAAAGATATGGTCAATAAATGTGTGGGGGGGGGGTGTCATTAGTGACAAGGTGATTGGACCGTTTTTCTTTGAGGGACATTTAAATGGAGACATGTATCTGGAATTTCTGCAGGAATCGTTACCACAGCTACTAGAGGAAGTACCGCTTAATATTAGAGCCATAATGTGGTTTCAACAAGATGGGGCACCACCACACTACTATCGACAAGTACGCAATTATTTACCGACAATATTTCAGCAACGTTGGATTGGAAGAGGTGCTCCGGTTGCTTGGCCCCCTAGGTCACCAGATCTGACCCTTATGGACTTTTTTCTTTGGGGTTATGTGAAGCAGTTGGTATATACAACAGTTCCTACAACACCTTATGACATGAAGCAAAGAATACGTATTGCGTTCGCAAGTATCACAGCTGAGATGCTTCAGAATGTCAGAAACAATTTATTAAAGAGAATACAGTTGTGTATTCAAAATAAAGGCCGACAATTCGAGCACTTGTTTTAAGTTTTATTCTGTTATGTTGATTATTAAGAGGAAAATAGTTATAGGAAAATTGTTAAGAGGAAAATAGTAAAAGTTTGAGGTCGTCGCCAATTTAAGAAAAGTAGATATGTAAAAAGTTTTAGTAATTCAATTGGCAAAAGCCTCAAAACTTTATTTTTTTCCTCTGTTTAGTGGCTTTTTAGGGTTCCGTACATCCAATGAAAAAACGAATGCCTTATAGGATTACTCTCGTGTTTGTTGGAAGGAGGTTCATTTTTTTTTTTTGAGTTTTTATTGCTAAAGCTATCAGCTCTTTAGATATTGATAAGAGGGGCAAAAGTCCTAAATTTCATTTAGGGCCATTAAACAACTTTTATTTCTCATATACCTACCATTAATTCTGTGACTCGACTTTTTGGCGTCAATAGACCTGTTAAAATATTGTAAGCTTGGTAATCTGCAAGTAACTCAGATATCTACAACGGGTCATTGACGGCATTATTTAAGTAATAATTACCAAATTATCGTCTTCTTGCTTAATTACTGACACAGTTGATACACTTTCTATTTTATACGCATAATAGTTTAATATTCAATTATCGTTCATTGAGCTGTAAGACAAACTAAATTATATGCTACAATTTTTGACAAAGATAACTAGTTACGGTTTTAGAATTCAAACCATGTCGAACAAATGTCAAAATATCATGTCGATACGTGTAATCGTAATTCCACAGTAATAGGGATATTGACTATTTTTGGGAAAGTGTTTTAAATCGTGCATAAGTACCTAATATTGCCACAAATATTTATTAATTTTATTTAAATACAACTCGAGCCTTAAAAATCATGTATTTTAAATCCCGTTTCAAATTTTGATCCAAAACGCCAATACTAGTCGCGTGACGTCACCTGTTCATACCAAAGGAGGCTCAAAAGTTTACACAGGAGCTACCATTTTATAGATGCGTATTCTGTCCTCAAAAACGCTAATAAACTGAGGTGATGAAAAGTTGTTTCGTAGCCGTTGCTATAGTTACATGTAATTTGACGTTTCCTATAAACAAATAATAATAAATTACACACTAAATATTAACCAAACAATGAAGTTTTTTGACAGCGGCGCAACCTATGACGTCATGCGCTCTGATTGGTGTCTGTTGTCACGTGACTTGAGAGTGATTTTATTGGGTTTTATTTATTAAATATTAATTAAATTCCTTAAAAATAAGGAAAAATATAGTGTTTTTTAGTATTTCTATCATAGAAACTACTACTTTTCGTTAAAATTATGTTTTTATTTGAATACAGTCAACATCCCTATTAAATTACCAGACCAAATTAACTAGTCATAATTTTTGTCTTGTAGTTCATTTGAAATTTTTCTTATCCCGGGCTAACTCATAAACTACGAACCGATTTTGATTGGACTTTCGCTGTAGCGTTTGATATAAACCGCATTTTCATAACTTTCGTCTATCTTGCATATTTCGAGCTAACTCAGAAACTACTGAACCTATTTTGAACGGAGTTGCACTAGGTATAGTGTTTGATATAAAGCGAATTTTCATAACTTTAGTCATCTGCTTGTAAGTTTGCTTATTTCTGGTTAACTCATAAACCACTGAAAATAACGGAATGGTACGCGAGTTGAATTCGCACTTGACCGACTTTTTGTCTATCTGTCTTGTAAGTTTGCTTACTTGGGTTAACCCAAAAATTACTGAATCGATTTTGATCGGACTTTCACTATAATGTTTATTATATTAGTATCAAGAACCATATTAAAAATTATAGATGCTCGACATCCCAAGTCATTCGCGCCAAGACAATATTAGACTGGGTAGTATTCTGAAAAAATAAAAGAGAAAGTTTTATGGTAGCTATGATTATTATTAGTTTAGAGATAGTAGTTTAAAAACTTGCCTACGTCTAAATAAACAAATTAGTTAAAGTGCTTATGGCCTTTTTTTTTTGTTAATTATAAATAATCCTACATACCTGGCGATAATCGTACGCTTAACACGATTGATTCATTGCATAGCATTTGTTCTAACCGATTAATCAAAAGATTAACAGCAACGGAATCGTTTAAAATCCAATCGATTACATGACTCACGGCAGTCACCACCACTGCAGTAGCTATTTGTATAAAATAAAAGTGTTGGGCATAGATTGATATATTTTGCGCGAAGTTATTATTAATCTTGGATTCTAGATCACAATTAGCAGAGATCAGGTTTTGGTGATTCAATACGCGGAACGTGCGCTCGCAAATACCATAAGAACAGTGGTGTAGTCTTATAGTTATCTTTTTGAAATGGTGTCGTACTACTAAATTAAAATTTATATTTCTGATATAGCCCCAGCACAAACGCACTCTAATTGAAGATCCTTTAGTGCCTGATCCCTCAGATTGTAAAATATGAGAAATTTGGAACTGGTGGTCGCAAAATTCATTTTATTACTGTGTTTATTACCTGTGATTAAGTATTAAGCTTTACAACATTTGGCTTGCTGGTTAAAAATTTCAAAGGGTCTAAAAATTGAATCCAAAGACATGATATTCGTCAATATTTGATTACAGCACGCCACGATTGCTTTTGAATTACAGGAAAATAAATTAACATTTTGAAGTTTTTTCTTTACAAACTTATCTTAAAACAAGTAACAAATTTAGACCAGGGTCGATAATTTTTGAGACCAAAAAAAATTATAGCAGCAAATTATAGTGCAAAAAAATTAATTTTTTCACGAAAATTGGTGAAAACTTACCTTTTTATGTCCCACACAGTAATTTTCTTGATTCAAAATATTCATTTTTTCACCTTATTTTGACTTAATATCGAAAAAGCACCCTAATTTTCAATCGAAAATTCTCACGTCAAAATATCTGCTTTTTTAAAAAAGTCGGTGGGCTTTTTGTTCCTTGAAATCTCTACTTTCTGATGGTATGAAAAAAATATACATTACTACGGTAAATGTTCTCAGAAAATGCAAATAAGTTATCTTAAAATAGCAATAAATAGGCATCTACGCATATAAGATGCCTATTTATTGCTATTTTAAGATAACTTATTTGCATTTTCTGAGAACATTTACCGTAGTAATGTATATTTTTTTCATACCATCAGAAAGTAGAGATTTCAAGGAACAAAAAGCCCACCGACTTTTTTAAAAAAGCAGATATTTTGACGTGAGAATTTTCGATTGAAAATTAGGGTGCTTTTTCGATATTAAGTCAAAATAAGGTGAAAAAATGAATATTTTGAATCAAGAAAATTACTGTGTGGGACATAAAAAGGTAAGTTTTCACCAATTTTCGTGAAAAAATTAATTTTTTTGCAAAAGATAAAAATAAAAAATCAAAAACTTGGTTATATGAATTTTTCACATAAATTTTGAGGTTATGTGAAAAAAGTGTAAAAACAAAAGTTGTAGATATTTTATTACCTACAACTTTGCTATTTAACTTTTTTTCATAGGACTTGTAGTTTTGCCGGAAATCGAGATAAACCGTTTTTTACTCTTAAAAACTCACCCCCTTCCCCTTCCCGACCTCAGATCGACCGTAATTTATTTTTCCTTTCATTTTTGTTATATTCTCTACCTTTTCCAATGGGTTTCATCCTACTATAATTTTGTTTCACTTTTTACCATTTTCAACACTATCGACCCTGGTCTAATTGGGCTTGCTCAATATTTTTTTTTCAAACTTAATTTTTTCTAGTTTTTTTCTGATTTTAAATCGTTTATTTAGAGCAAATATACTATAAAAACTTAGCTAAAAATCATATGGGAACAATGATACATATTTCTAGTTTATTTTGATACATTATCATCAAAGATTGAATAAGATTTTTTATATAAAATTAGAGATTTCCGAAGCGTGGGTAAGTGCATACTAGATGCACACACACATCGAATTGTTCGTAAAATAGAACGATGCGTCTTAACACATATTATATTGGTAACTAATAAAGAACAAGCTTCGATAAGATTTTTTAAGAAAGTTTCAATTTATAAGGAAGTACATTAAAAATATAACTCTTCGTGCAGATCGAACTGAAAAGATAACCAACATTTGTAAATCCTCAAGTATAACATTTTCCTACATTCTAACTAAAAAATTTTAATTAAACATCTCGACTACCTTTCTAGAGATGCGATAAAAAGTGAAGCTGCAATAGATGTTTAAAATTGCATATTTTGTACCTTTCACGTACTTTTACATCTGTGTCACAGTTGTGACTTTTTTCTGAATTATTATAATTATATGTAGCCATGACAAATTAAAACTTAATTAGATAACCATTTAAAAGTTAATTGTCCCATAATTTAGTTTTTCGCTATAATTATAATTTTTATTTTCAGTATCGAAAGTCAATGTATACAAATAATTTTAATCAATGTCGCATTAATAGATAATAATTAATGTTCTTTATGTGTACTATCTCGTTTCATAAAGTACATAAACTTCAAATAAAGTGTATCTCATGAACGACGTGGCCAATTTAGAAATGTCAGCAAGATTCTAATTACTGTGTAAATATCTTTACGACCCCACCACCCCAAAAAAAACAGTACAAATATCAAGCTAGACTGGATTCGTAAGATCTTACAAACAGTAAGACACTGACCAACTGCGAAAATCAATCCCCGATCAGAACTAGCCATATACAAAGATGTTTCTCAATCACCATCTTGTTTTCTTAGCCCTCGTGATGTTCTCTTATGTGCAGTCTAGGATATTGTGTTGTGGAACTACAACCCTGGAACAGGTATAGGTAAATGTTCTGCAGCAAACACTCATCTATCATGTGGCGTGTTTTACGGATGTTAAGGCAACCTGCCCGATATCTCAGGGTTTGAGGCTAAACTTGCACAAAAACGTTAAATTGTTCTTCAATTCCGCACAGCGCGTACTGCGTTCTGAATAATGCGATCGGTCAACCATTTAAACAGAAATTACAAATTAAACATTAATACTGTTCTTACTTAAGAATAATTGCAAAATGAAAGAACGACTCACCTTTAATCCTTCAACTGTTGTGCTCGTCTCTACTTTTGCATTTTACATTTCTTTTGTTGAGCGGACATGTTTCGACAAATATGTCCGACATGTTCAAGGAACGATCTCGTTCCATTGTTTTACTTGCGTTGAAGGAAAGATATGATAATATTTAAAGATCGGATATTTCGAGTGAAAATTGTTGAACTATTCGAGTATTAATATCTCGAAATGTCATTAAAATTCATTCGAATGTTTTTTATACCTACGAGTTAAGACTTATAATACAATCTCCAATAATAAATTATTATACTACGCATCTTCTTTACTCTTTAAAACACTGCATGCAAGCTCTCTCACATTGCATTTCACAGTATTTAATATATTTGTCAATGTTCTATGAAGTCCTACATGCAGGTGACTCTC
Source organism: Venustoraphidia nigricollis (assembly GCA_034508555.1). Taxonomy (NCBI): domain Eukaryota; kingdom Metazoa; phylum Arthropoda; class Insecta; order Raphidioptera; family Raphidiidae; genus Venustoraphidia; species Venustoraphidia nigricollis. The sequence goes on along the minus strand of JAVRKA010000018.1, from coordinate 510,292 downwards.
TCAAGTCTCATAATCGAAAATGCATTCGTTTTAATATTCATATCGAATGCATAGACAAATAGAATGAATTGTGTTTTTACTCACATCGTACTCCGGCAACGTATTTCCGTTGGCGTATTCAGTAGGAGGCACTATTGCCTCCAATCAAACGCAATTTTGTAATGCAATATTATCTTACAGACCCGCATTCAGTTGAAGACACTATATAGTGCCCTCAACTGAATACCTGTTTAGAGGCAATAGCGCTTCCGACTGAATACTCTAACGGAAATACGCTGCCGGAGTAGCATGTTAAGATACGTTCAAAGGAAAGATAAGAAACATCTCCGACAAAGGTCATGGTTCCGGAACTATCCAAATGCCGAATACCTAGTGGTAGTTCCACGTCAAAATAAAATAGGTTACATGATTGCTAGAACAGTGGCGTGCTCAATCTATGGTCGTAGTTATAGACACCGCCCCATTTATCTGTCTGCGTGTTGATTGTAGTTATAGGTTATGTTGTACAGAACACAGACACACGTAGCTCACTTCAGACCGATTAACAAGAGAGTTTGCATGGCCAACTGCCATCAACTATAACCGACACTATATGCTTCTCTATTGCTCACTTCACATCGCTTTATTACTGCAATAACGATAATAATAATAGCTATACTATTTCTTGCGTTTTTGTAACGTCTCAGCACCGCAGACGTTTGCTGTATTTTTTTAATCGGTTCACTTTTCGAACACAACGCGCCTTGTTTTCGTTGAACGGCGGAAGTCTCATTTTCTCTTTTCCGCGGTTCGCGGATGTAGCTGTGTTACAGGACCTCTGTTCATATTATATTTAGTAGTCGTAGTTAAATTGTGCCTATTATTCGACTAACTGGCGATTGAAGATCACCAAAACAAACTCGCATGTAAGTTATTATTGTAAATTTAACAGAAATCAATAAAACCAATACATATTATATTTTTCGTTTCTAGGAAGTGTCGTGTTTGTTCCTTAGACCTTAAATATATATGAGTATAGGTTAAACCGTGTCGTGTACAATTATAATACTTTAATCAATGCTACTTATTTAATGGTAGACACGCAAATAGGTCGAGGTTTCAGGGGAAGAAAAAGCTTGTGTGATTTACGAAACATTTTTATCACATTTTCCCGTAAAGGCTCAATCAAAATTTAACACCAAAAAAATGTCTTACTAACCACGTCAGCTGTTCACAAGATCGATGTATCATTAGACATTTGATAGAGTCGCCAATTAATTCTGTGTCGTCAGTTTTAAGTTAACACAATACAGTACAAACTGCAACGTACAATATTATATCGATTTGTTTAATAAAGAATCGAAATCATTGTCAACAATTTACTTTTTTGTCACCACAGATTATTACCATTCGCTATTACGATGTTTCCAACAGCTATATTTTTCGACATTTAAAACCAAATAATATGACTGATGATATAGGAATTCTCGGCGCATGAGCCTAGCTCGTACTTATTCAGTTTTCCGTTTATTACTCGGGCTAACATTAACGCAGTCGAAGGCGCGGGTAAATGCTAGTAATATCATGTATTTAAATTAACAGTAACAATGACTGTGACATGTCAACTGTTACCACGGTGAATGTGTAATAGAATCTGATTATTATAAGTAACAAAAGTGAAGAGTAACGTCTGTACACACGAACTGTCAAAATGTCATCTGCAATACTCTAGATATGCTTTATAATAACCTACCAAAAACGTAAATGTGAGAAAGAGACCAAGTTCGATACAAAGAACACGTGGGATATTCGGTTTATCCGAAAAAGAATTGAATTCTAAGTGGATGCCAAGTTTTCATGATTTATTATATAAATGAGTCGTGTGTGAAAACTCGCCAAAGTGAAAACTTGGCCTTCACATAGATTTCAATTCTTTTTTCGGGGAATCAGACTAACCGATTTGATCTTTGTATCGAACTTGACCCATTTTTTCATATTTATGTTTTTGGTTGGATATCAACATTCAGCACTTATTGTAAAGTTGCAAGCTAAAATGTTTCTACCTAAATATTATAATTATACGGACGGTTTACATACAGGCGAGAAACAATTTCGAAAACAAAATTTACTTATTGGCAAAAAATAAAAAAACCCGGGTCGCAGTGTCAAAACCCTGCCGACAATACTTATAGTGTATTTGCTTATACAGGCAGTGTGGCTTTATTTTGCGAGCTTAAGTTGGTTTTTGGGCAAAATAAAAAAATTTACTCCTTAATACACCCCTTAAAATAACATTTTTTTTCTTAATTGCAATATTATTATAAATCGAACCTCTATACCAAATTATATACAACTTTCAGTAAATAATTCACTATTTGTAAACTAGTGTTTTCATAGTTTCTGAGATATAGCTGTGGCACAATTTGCCCCTATGCTTAACTAGCCCCTTTCCCCTCTTCTAGTCATATTCACATATTATAGTGTGCAGGCCAAATAGATAATAAACTCATTGCACAATCACTGCATTGTCAAACTTGGCTGACACACTACCGTGTGCCTATAGATCCAGAATTATGCCGAGTTTACTAGGTTATACAAACCTACTAAATTACATTACTGTGTAAAAAGTTATTAAAAATACGTAATTAAAAAAAAACACTATTACGACTAACACAAAACTACCTAGAAAATCATTTTCCAATATAAAAAGCGGTCAAAAAAAGAAGTGTTAATTACTAACACATTAAAACTTTAATCTGTTTTTACCCGACTACTTTTCATACTGAAAGCTTGTTTTGTAACTTTTGTGTTAGCTATAATAAAGTTTGTCATTTTTTTAATAACTTTTTATATTTTTTATTTAGGTATTTTTAAGCGTACGTTCGTGTAGAAAACTGCGTATTTTTTGAAAACGGCGCATTATATTCACAAATTGATTCTACCATTTATTAGGAAACTAATTTAAGGATGTTATGAAGGTATTACGAAAATGATCTAAACCGAAAATTTTTACATTCTATTTATCTATAGCTTCTGAAGCTTTGAAAAAATGTCAAATCACAATTTTATATGCAGCCTTATGGAAGCAGGTGATCGTGTCCATTCAAATTGATAAAATATACAGAAAAAATTAACTTAAAAATCTGAAAGTTTGAAAATAACGAGTTTAGGCACTAGTCACATAATTAGTGGGAAATATTAATCAATATTATGCGCTCATTTGTATACTAACATGTATATCTACATACTTAGCATGGGTTACTGCGTAACAAATTGTGACGGGGTAAAAGTTTTGAGTACATTCCACGTATATTATAATATGTGGAAAGGCACTCAATTTTGTCTACGATTGCATCTCCCAAACATCGATAATATTCAAATGTCGCCAAACTCGTGACCATTCGTCAGTTTTCCGCACTAGTTGAACAATATATCTAATAGAAAACAAGTTCACGGGTAATTGGAATAATGAAAATAAATCAATTTAAACACTCATTGATTGCAACGTTTCGTCTTTTCTTTAATTAAGACCTCTAACGGAGAATTAGTTAAACTGAGCGACTGTCATACTATTATTTTTAGTTGACTGTGAAAATAATATAAAAAGAACATATTAATATTAATATTATAATTAATTTTATTATTAATATTATTACTATTTTTAATATTATTAATAATATAAAAAGAACATATTATTTTCTACAATTTTCAATTTTTAATAATTATTTTTTGTAATGCCAAATTGTATATTATATCATAGTTTAACTATCGTTTAATCATATTGAAGTTAGTCACACCATTGTTTCTTTTTAGTAAATTATTTAATCCATAATGTTTAATATTTTTATTATATGAATGTTAATTTTTGTAAAAACTTTTAAGAGCTTGAAAAAGTCTTAATTAAAGAAAAGACGAAACGTTGCAATCAATGAGTGTTTAAATTGATTTATTTTCATTATTCCAATTACCCGTCGTACTGTTTTCTATTATAACATATATCTGGAATTGAACTTTAAAGATGAATATATCTAATTTTTTTGACGATTCTAGTAGACATAGAATCTTGTTACAGCTTAAAGGTCGACACATATTCTTCCATATGAATATACACATAATATATGGATAATACAGTGTGTAAATTTAATTGGGAACTATTCCGCGGCCAAAATATGCGAATACGGCGATTTCATTTTTAAACGCGTATTTTTTTTATCATCGCCTTTGTTTAATTGCGCCTCTTTCCGGAATGAGACAAAATTTGCCTCTGCTGGAAACAACACACCATTAAATTCAATCGTATTGTTTGAAAAAAATTAAGGCAGTTTTCAAAAAATTGAAAAAAAATATAAATTTAAAAAAAAAACAAGAAAAAAATAGTGGTGCTGACGGAATAGAACCGGCGTTCTTCTACGTGCAAAGAAATATCCTTTCAGCTAACATAATCGATTGGCTTACTACCGTTTTCATGGTAAAAGTAGTAAGCAATCGGTTATAGTTGCTGAATGAATATAGCATCTGCTCTACACTAGAGATGGAAAAAATGGGTCTTTGCATCTGGATCCCGTATGTCAGCCGGCTCACTGAACCGGTTCAAAAAGAGCCGAGTTCTGAATATGTTACTGCAGTCTGCCGCTGAGTTACCTAGTTCAGTCAATCATATCACGACCTGTATAGAATCAAGAATGCATAGCCAAACATGTGATGCATGAGTCATTTGAGCTGACAAATGCATCAAAGCAAGAACTGATACGTAAGTGTAAAATGTGCTTCTGTGTGTTAAGTGTTTCAGTGAGTTATGCGGATCCGTTGATCCGTCGGCTCAAAAAAAAAGTGAGTCGGCTCTCACTGATCTTTTGTCGGAGTCGGCTCTTTGAACCGGTTGAGATCTGAGTTACCCAACTCTACTCTACGCGCATCAATACCGAATTTTCTCGATTTGCCATTGCACCATATAACACCATGGCAAATCGAGAAACTTCGGGATTAATGCTTCCAATACCGCTTAGACGTCAATATTCGAAGCTAACTCGGATATTTCCATAGTCTGTTTCACCTTTCTTACCACTCATAAACAGTTCAAATATTTCCGTGGTCACGTTTCGCGAAACAATCGGCTTACATAAACAATTACATATGACACTTGTTTAACGACATACCTACATTTATGTCGTCTATATGTGGGAATGTATGTTTGTGTGTATTTATATGTAGGTGTTGATGTTAATTAATTTAAATTATAGCACGGGCTGCATATGTATATACGAAAGGATGCCTTTGAGAGCGCGAACGCACGGGAGGGAATATGTCACATTATGCCGCAACGTGCATTACATTATATTCCAGGGATTATGTGGAAGACAGGATAAAAGGAAGACTGGATGTGTCATCACACGAGGAACGGAATAGGGCGCGTAATACATATAATGCAAAGAACAATATCTGCACACCACAATACAATTATTAGTGTATTTGCCATATGGCAACATACACTATTGGCGTCGGTCGGATGGGGGGACCTAGGGGTCGGACCAAAATTTCTCGACGTTTCATAACCTCCTAAACACTTTGGCACCATTTTTAAAAATGTTTATATATATATATATATATATATATATATGTGTGTGTGTGTGTGTGTGTGTGCGGGCAATAACTTTCGAAAGAGTTAATTGATTTTAACGAAATTTGACCCACGTGTTAACATCCACCACCGCAAGAAGCCTATTTAAAATAGGCGTAATCTGGCCATTTTAAGGGTAGTTTTTAGGAGTTGAAAAATGTTTTTGTGCCCCAAAATACCGAAAAAATTCTCCGAATCGTTTCAAAAATGAAATTTAACCCTCTGGTAGTAATCAAAAAGTGTCCCAGAAATTTTAATAAAATCGGCCCGACAGGACCGGTTTTACAAATTTTGTGAAAAAACTAGTTTGCAGATAGTGAATTATTTACTGAAAGGTGTATATAATTTGGTATAGATGTTCGATTGATAATAATATTGCAATTAAGAAAAAAAATATTATTTTAAGGGGTGTATTAAGGAGTCAAATGTTTTATTTTGCCTAAAAAACAATTTAAGTTTGCATAATAAAGCCACACTGCCTGAATTATCAAATACACTATATTGTCGGCAGGGTTTTGGCACTGCGACCCGAGTTTTTTTACTTATTTTACCCGCGCAAGACTGCACCTGCACATTGGATTCGTATTTCTCTCGATCAATAGACTATGTTGGACCGTTACGGGTTACGCTAGAATGTTACGGATCACATGTAACCGGTTATTATGATTTGAAGTGAAACTTCTTTAGTCGCTTTTTGTACTTTCACGGTAGAAGTCAGATCGATTCGAGTTACGTCATTCCGGATAACATCTTATAAGTGAAATATAATATATGTGATTAAAGCAGCCTAGCGGCAACACCACAGTACAATAAGTACGGCTGTTTTGTTTTTTGCATATTTTTGCCCACTTTTTGACTCACTCTTTTTCCACTACTTTTTGGGAACACTTCGAGGACTACCTACTCAATCTTCTTTGCTCATAACGCTTGTCAGTATAAATACCTATTTAGGTGTATTATATTACGCATAATCATATCAACATAATATTTTAAACTGACATAAATTACTGTGTCATATTTTAATGAGGGAGCGCTCCATCTGCACAGATTTATTTCAAAATATGTGTGTACCGCATTCCTGTTTCAAAAAAAGAGAAAAAGTTAACCAATGTATTATAAAAACTTTTTAAAATAATTTAGCCTCCTTCAAAACAGCCACTAAAAGGAGGTAAATAGTAAAAGTTTGAGGTCAGCGCCATTTTAATTATTTAAACTTTTTACATGTTTACTTATATTAAATTAGTGTCGACCTCAAAATTTTATTAATTTTCCCATTTTAGTAACTTCTTTGAAGGGTATACAAATTTTTAAATGTTTTTATTTTACTTTTTTTAACTTTTTATTTGATTTGCAATACGTATTTTGCACGTTACTAATATTTCCCGACTTTGATATTTAATTACTAAACTTAAAATTAGAAACACTCGTATATAAAAATAAACTTCTAAACCGATTTAAGTAAAATTTAATGTATATCTTGTGTAATTCGGGAAAAAGTAGGTTTAGACACAATGAAAGATTTCCTGAATATACCGCAGTGTAGGAAAAACATGACCAAATATTTAACATTATCTATATTAAGCCACCGAGCTGGGTAGAGTAGTGGTACAGCACTAGACTCGCATTCGGGAGGTCCGGGTTCGATTCCCGGCAGGGGCAGATCTGGCTGGGACTTTTTCCTACTGCCTCTCGCCGAGAAACGGTAATTCCTGTACCGGCCATCTTGATTGAGGTTTTCCATGGTTTCCCTCAATTAATTCCAGATAAATATCGAGATGGTTCCTTATTTGAGGCCATGGCCGATGATTACCTATCAAACTCCTAGTTCAAAAAAAATTGCCTACCTTATCCTAATTTCCTATAATTCCTTCATTCGCCCATTGCTATTATATAAGTTGAAGTTTTAGAAATGTAGAAAATAACGGGAAGTGGTAAAATGGAAAATAGTAATGGTGCGAATGGCGTCTGTTATGACATAAAGTCGAGTAACGGACGTTAAACGCATTATTATTATTATTATTATTATTATATTAAGCCATTGCCCAATGCCCAAAGATTCTCTGTTAATTGCAAGATGTAATAAATAATATATTCGGTTTTCCTGGAAAATAAAGATGTAAATTCCAAGTTTTATAAAAAGAAACATACAAATTAAATGCCTATAACATTTAAATTCAAAGAGAGATCCTCAAGATAATAAATGTCAATTTGATTGTAAAATTGACAATATTTTACGTACTATAAGCACAGTAGGTTAAACTAACAACGGTACAGTACAACCGACATAAAAAATAACATCCAAATAACGCGATTTTAAATTTTTAAAATGTCGACTTTTCAATACGATTTAAGACTAAATCCCAATCATACGAGAAATTCTAATTTGGAATGTTTTTTAGTGTATTTGCCATATGGCAACATACACTATTGGCGTCGGTCGGATGGCGGGACCTAGCGGCCGGACCAAAATTTCTCGACGTTTCATAACCTCCTAAACACTTTGGCACCATTTTTAAAAATGTTTATATATATATGTATATATATATATATTTATATATATATATATATATTTATATATATATATATATATATATATATATATTTATATATATATATATATATATATATATATATATATATGTGTGTGTGTGCGCTATAACTTTCGAAAGAGTTAATTGATTTTAACGAAATTTTGTCCACATGTTGTGATCCACCACCGCAAGAACCCTATTTAAAATGGACACAATCGGACCATTTTAAGGGTAGTTTTTAGGGGTTGAAAAAAGTTTTTGGGCCCCAAAATACCGAAAAAATTCTCCGAATTGTTTCAAAATTGAAATTTAACCCTCTGGTAGTAATTAAAAAGTGTCCCTAAAATTTCAATAAAATCGGCCCGACAGGACCGGACTTACAAATTTTTTGAAAACGCTAATTTGTAGATAGTGACTTATTTATTGAAGGGTGTATTTAATTCGGTGTAGACGTTAGATTGATAATAATATTGCAGTTAAGAAAAAAAATGTTCTTTTAAGGGGTGTATTAAGGAGTCAAATTTTTTATTTAGTCCAAAAACCAACTAAAGTTCGCATAATAAAGCCACAATGCCTGTATTAGCCAATACACTATATTGTCGGCAGGGTTTGGGCACTGCGACCCGAGTTTTTTTTTTATTTGACTGCAAAAAAAGGAATGCTTCTATGTTTATGTATTCTAGTAGTTTCCAAACTTCTGGACTGATTTTCACATATGAACTGTCCATCGGTTCGTCTTGTTAAGGCTGTCGGAACGCTCTGAATTTTGTTTGTACTGAGACCCAGCGGTAAGGGGCGAGGTAGGCAAAAGACATATTGTGGGTGTAACCTTCTTTAGCTCTGTCTCACTCTAATCATCCGCACGTTTCAATTTTTCGCTGGTGCCAACTACGAGGCTAAAAAAAATTTTTGCAAGGGTGCCGCTGTCAACTGATTACTCTAATTTTTGGAAATATTTTGAAGATTTAAAAAACTTTTCCAGAAAAGGAAGAGTCACTTTAGGTTTGTGATGGAACAGTTTTGTGAAATAAACACGAATAAGGTTATAGTGTGACACTGAAAACGTGTGTTTTTTTAGCACAATTAATGCCAATTTTTTTCTAGTAAATCGTACATAAATTACAAAAGTAGTCCATTAGAGACCTAGATTTGTCCTTTATCTTCCTTATAGAGAAAGAATCTTTGCAAAATGTTGACGAATAAGTCTACAATCAGTTGACAGCCGAAGCTCTATTTTTGGCTTCAATTCAGAACGTTCCGACAGCCTTAATGTGCGTATTATAGGGTATTACTGTAGGGCATATTGTTATTTTAGTTTAGCTCTTTAATAATCTTCCATCATTTTATCAAACATGACTTATGGTTTGTAAAATCAGTCATGTGTTACAAAATGACAACATTATCGTTTTCTGTTTTCTTCGAATGTTTTTATGTTCTCTTATTCTGGTAACAACATATCTCTTTAAAAAAAACGCAACTTTTTTTTACATTGACTGTATTTTCGGACAAAAGTAGGAATACATTCAGATTTTAGAATATAGTTGTTACACAATGCGTGTGATATTGCGTTGACCCCCACTGTGCCGCAGGCTACTTATGTAGATAAGCGCGTTGTATCTAACGTAATACGTGACCTCTGTGACGTCACACGAAGACAAAATTATTATTTCATAATATGAAATAATAATTTTGTATAGATTATAGGAAAAGATATTATCTTTTCCTATAATCTATATATTTAAAAGAAAGTCGTGTTAGTTACACTATTTATAACTCAAGAACGGCTGAACCGATTTGGCTGAGAATTGATGGGGAGGTAGCTTAGAACCAGGAGACGGGCATAGGATACTTTTTATCCCGGAAAAACGCTAGTTCCTGCGGGATTATCAGAAAACCATCCATGGCCTCCTAGATTCTATGATATGACACGCCATGGACGAGTTGATGGTTGCCTTGGTTACCAATAACAAACTCTGAAACATTCTGATATCAAGTGTCAAATAATTTGTAAATAATTATAATTTTTTTAATTATTGTTTATTTTTTGAAATTTTTTTTTTTTAACTTATTTATTTTTTTATTCAAATAATTAACGTTTAGCTGTTGGTCCTGCTGAAGTTTCCACTACTGTTGTTGCTACCGTGTTTCATAACAATCGCGGGCGGACTCGCGGGGACCGGCTATTAATTATAAATTCGAGCGAACGAACGGAGTAAGTGAGTGAGTAAGGAAACAAATAATTATAAATTCGAGCGAACGAACGGAGTGAGTGAGTGAGTAATGAAACAAATAATTATAAATTAAAGCGATCGAACGGAGTGAGTGAGTGAGTAATGAAATAAATAATTATAAATTCGGCCCAACCAACGGAGTGAGTGAGTGCGTAATGAAACAAATAATTATAAATTCGAGCAAACGAACACAGTGAGTGAGCGATTAATGAAACAAATAATTATAAACTCGGGCGAACGAATGGAGTGAGTGAGTAATGAAAGAATCCTAACTATTAAAATCGCGGGCGGAGCCGCGGGAAGCGGCTAGTTATTAATAATGATAATAATATAATTATTATTAATAATTAATTTGTTTATCGAATATCAATAATTAATTTATATTGCCAGTGACGACTGGCAAAAAAATCCTCACAGTCAATATAAATTAATTATTGATATTTGACATACAAATTAATTATTCGTAAATCGAATATTGATTTACAAATTCAGGCCAACAATCAGGGGTCGAGTTGCTTATAGAAATAACAAAATCCTCCAATATGTATTTTTCCTCTTATTTAAATAGGGTCAACAGTTTTTTTTCTAGTTTAGCAATGAAATATTAAGGATAGAATTAAGAATAACGTGCAAACTACGTATTTCAAAGTCACTAAAAAGGTTTTAACAAAAAATTGAACCTTATTGAAAAAAAAGCCACTCAAAAGCGATAATAATTACTATAACATTTTGTGAGGCCGCCGATTTTACGTCGATTTTAGTGGCTTTTTTGAAAGAGGATGTCAATTTGTCAAGGGGGTAGATGCAGTTAGAATTTTTGAAAAATGGATTTTATTTTATTTTTCATATTTTTAAAGTATGATGTTTGAAGAATATTCTCTGAAAATTTCAAGTCAATCCGATGAATAGTTTTCGAGATATTCAGTAATTACTGAAGCAACATCGAACCTCTAGAGCAGGTAGCGGACGGCAGCTGCAAACTTCAAACGCGTTTTTCTGAAAATTGTGTTTTTTCATTCGGTGACCACTATAACTCGAAAACCACTCGGTGGATATTGATGAAATTTGGATATTTTCTTTTTGGCATTAAAAACTAGTCTTTATTCGAGGGATATTGATTTTTGTTGAAAATAACTATTTTTTTTTAAACAATTAACTTTTAACATTTTATCGAAAATCAGAGTCTACAGTTTCGAAAGCCGCCATTTTGTGAATTTTCAAAAAAAAAAGCTTCGATTAAAGACTGGATTTATTATTAAACTATAGGTTTATCTTTGGTTTTTTGAATTTAGATGATCCAGAAGGGTGCTGTGATGGTCACCGCGGGGCACTACTCGCGGGAGAGGGTCCAATTAAGATGGCGATATTTTAACAAATAATAATTTTTTTTTTTGTAAAAGTTAAGTCAAAGCATTTCATGAAAACTCTGTATAATTTATTTTGTAAAATAAACTTAATTACTATAAAAAATAAATTTTTGAAAATAGAATTTTTTTACGCTTGTGGGTGCATCTACCCCTTTAAAAGTTTGTTTTTTTTTCAACGTAGGTACATATTATTTTTAAAAAGTCAAAAAGAATATTAACGGGATTTTTAAAAATGTGAACCCTGAACTGGATGACTGCAACTCGACGTATGCAGAAAAGTACCGGGCGACGTTACGGGAATAGGCTCTGTTGGTAATTTTACAGTGAGCGCGCAACATTTATGAACCTCCGGTGACCTACACATGCATGTCGGTATGGCAAGCCATTAGTGCTCTTTACTTACACAAGCCCCACGCAGAGAAATAATGCGGTTTACATGGCTGCGGTTTCAAAAACAACGTCCTACTAAACAATGCCCATTTTTGAAATGGTATGTTAAATTTAAACTTCAGGGAGAGAGAGCGAAAGAGAGAGACAAACTGTGTGTATACACAGTTTAAATATTCATTCAAACCATCAATAATTTTTCGAGTAAAATCGATTTGAAACTTAACAATCCTTGATGAGAAAAAAGCTTTACCGATGTTTTGCTTTTTTCTTTTGAGTGTTCCTCATCCAAACTTCCTTTCAACGATTACATTATTGGAACAAAACAAATACTAAAAACTTTTCTAGTAGAGAAATATGTATGGTCACAACTTAAGTTCATTGTTAAATCAAACTTTTTGACAATGCGTTGTACAACCCAACATCTATATAACCAAACATTTTTTGACTCACGAGTAAAATCGAAGCTCAAACAACCATAAAATATTTTCTTACTAATATTTCATAACAATCACAACACTAGAATTATAATGTTGTATATGAATAACTTGAAATCTGATGTCATGTATTTTGATATGTTATATGAACTTATAAAATATATATCAGGTAAGTAGGGTCTTATATCGATAAATTATAGCTGATATCCAGGCCTACATAATCTATTGTTTGTTATGATATATATATGATGATGATACCGCGATAATATAACATGCGCCTGTCATCTTATGTCCATTACAACACGCGATGTCATTTCATTTCCGAACCTTTGACAGGTTATTATATATTTTTTATTATTTACATAGCTATTTTATAACATACTGAATAGGGTCGAGCAGGGGCGTAGCTACCGCGGTATATGCCGTATCAATTATACGGGGCCCCCGGACCACGGGGGCCCCCAACGTGCGTAAGCAAAAATTAATAAAAACTTCCCAAACTTTTTTTTATTTCAGAAATGACAAAAGTCAAAAAAAGCAATTTCTTTTTTTCCCTATAGATAGCTAGCTATCATCAGCTATAAATGATTTAATAAATCAGTTTGCCGAAAAAAAGGCAAGGACAGTGTATATTCAATTTGAATTGTTTGTAAAAATTTTGGAAAAAGTGACAGATAATTATGATGAATAAATATTTCTTTTAATTTTATGCAAACATTTTTTTTTCTTTTGTGAGAAATCTTTACCCTTCCTAAGGGCCCTCAAACAAATTTTTATACGGGGCCCCGCCAAGGCACGCTACGCTTCTGGGGTCGAATCACCTATCAAAATCTCATAATTTTTAACAGTGTACCTTATTTCCTTACGTATATGTTACATAAACAAATAGAGGGAGGGATGGACTTTATAAAATAGCACCGGGATAGATGAAATCGTTTTAGTAGAGGGGATTCCTTTTTTATATTTTGACTCTTAGAGACGCAATTTTAAAGCATTATGAGAACGTTCAGACTCACTAACGTTCTGCCATATTTTAAGAAAAAATCCATAAGATGGCTGGGAATTTTCAGCATCATCTTATTTTTCTTACGTATTTTCAAGTTTAGCCCCAACTTCTCACGCAAAGCGTCTCCGCCTACGCTGCTCAGTCAATAGAAAAATACGTTTACCCTCACATTAATAATCGGTTTATGAAATACGGATGAATGAGAAATTGAAAATACGGGAGTCGATTGTTTGTTGAAAATACGTGAATATATTTTAAACGCTGGCCATAAACCGTACTATAGGATGGAATAGAAAACAGTTACACTTTTTACTTATAGAAAGAGATGTATATAAATGATTTTCATCGTAGTTTGCTTTCATTTTGACAGATCAGTGGGCGTCACACAGTAGATTTAGTTAGCCAACCACAGCTGCACAGGCTGAATATTATCTACGTAGTGGCATAATGCTATGTTTAAAATTCCATTGCTTTACTTTTGGATTTTTTTTTCTCTTAGAAAAAGGATTCCGAAAAATTTTCAAAAAAATTGTATAATTAATAATTTATTTGTAACGTAGATTTCAACAAAAAAAATATGGGACGACCTCATTGATATAAAAGTAATAACCATGATAACTGCAGCTTGTTGAAAGTAACTTCACTATAAAACCAGTGGCGGTAAAAATTCTTACTTGTAAAGATTGTTTAGAGCTAATAGTTTGCGAGTATTTTTTTCAAAATTAAATACCTCACAGGCGGATAAAGTTTGAGACACGAATTGTTATATAATTCAGAAATAAGTTGTAGGAAATACAGAGGTATATTAAAAGTGACATAATTTACAGGATACCTGCAATTTTAATTAAAAAACTTTCCTATTTTAAATAATGTAAAATTTTATATATATTAAGGGGTAACACCACTGTAAATTTTTCAAAAAATCGATTTTTTTTAGGCTTAAAAAATACTTTGAACCTTTTAGAATATGGGGAAAAATATTTCATACCTCAAAGTATTTTTTTTTCTTGTAATTTCGAGCTCTTCCCCAAGCGCGTCTATAATGTCTATAATGCATTTCAAAACTTTAAATGCGTTTTTCTCGAAACACGATTTTTCAAAACGGCACGCAGCATAACTCCAACAATTTTCATTCTTTTCATTCGAATTTGTTACAATATCTTTAAAATAAGATTTTGAAGAGAAATACGTAGGGGATTTTCGATAAGTTAATTTAATCATTATTTATTAACAAATGATTATCTTTTTTTTTGTTGAAAATTTTACGATTTAATTCAAATATTCGCCAATCACACAAAAGTCAATATTTTTAAAATCCCCTACGTATTTCTCTAGCTATAAGCATGTACAATAAGTGTTTTTTTTTTTCTAAATCCAAATTTGCAGCAGCTACAGTGCGTGCCGCAGAGCGCCTCAAATTCTACGTGCCTCGCGAAAATGGCTGTGGTGCCGTCATTTCTGAATATTTTTTTATAATAATTTTCTATTTTGTTACTTAAATATACGCTAAATAACTTCCTCCAATATTATAATTTTATTACCTTTCCTTCCACCCAAAAAAAAAATGACAAAAAAACACGTTTTTTTAGGCTGTTACAGTGGTGTTACCCCTTAACCACGTTTTTATTCCACGAAAAATGTTAGCTCAATTATAAAGGTAGCCAATTACGACTTTCTACCTCTATATATCAGTGTCAAAATTATTTTTCATTCTCATGCATCATTAAAAAATAAATTTTATTCGACTGGTCATTTATGAAGCTTTTGTATTTCAAAACGAATAATTCATCTTGGAAAAATTGAATGATTTCGATAATCGAAAGATTGCCAGTCGAATGATTTTTATAATCGAATGATGCATTCGTAAATGAGTTCTTCGCTATGAGTAAATGGAATTATTAATGTTTCAACTCTCAATTTCGATTGTGAGTCTTGAGAGAGTCACCCACATGCAAATAAATTGTATTCAGTACTGTGCAAAGAATATAAGCATCTCGAGTGGTTAATATTATGTGAGTGAAAACACAAATAATTTTATCTATCTATCCATTCGACATGATTATTACAACGAATGAATTTTCGATTATGAGACTTAAGAGAGTCAGCTGCTTCATAAAACAATGGCAGATTAAAAGCTATGTAATCGTATATTAAATATTGTGAAATGTAGTCTGAGAGAGACAATAGCATTCAGTATTTTAAAGAGGAAAGAAAGAGCAAATAGTATAATAATTTATTACTGGAAATTGTATTATAAAGTCGCTACTAATTGGTATAAAAATCATCCGAATGATTTTGAATAAACTCTTGAGACATCTCGAGATATTTAAATAATTGAATAGTTCGACAATTTTCACTCGAAATATCCCACCTTTACGTATAACGAACAACAGCAAAAAATAGACTGGTGGAAAGTTAATTTATTAAATTTATGGTTTCCCAAAAATGCTCATGTATTGAAACCGGCAGCACAGTAACGGGAGTAGTTATGGAATGTGTGAAATGTGTATAAATCACACGAACGGTTTAGGAATTCCGATATTGAATTCATTGTTCGGTCACGGGGGCATTAAGTGATGTAATTTATTTGTAATCACGCATGCAGTGACGCCCGTCAATCAACGCGAATTAAACTAGGAACGCGTTGGCCGCACTGGTTCGCATACAAGCTAATAAATATAGCACGCATACATAAATATCGAACAATAATCTGTTGAACTGGTCAAGTATTTTATGTAACTGGCCATGAGTTCGAAGCAGCACTGCGTTCAAGTGAAAATACAATTCATTCTATCGAATTGTATTTTCACTATCATTCTAACCACGCGATATGCTTATTGCATTGCACAATACTGTATAAGATTTGTTACGTGTTTTATCTATGAAGGTGATTCTCTCAAGACAGACAATAGAAACCGAGAGCAAAATTAAATCGAGAGCTGAAACATACATTCATTCACAATTCCTTTATTATTATACATCATGCGAAGGGATCTTTTCGAATGAATCATTCGATTATAAAAATCATTCGATTATTCTTCAAGACTAATCATGACTGAATTTATGAAACTGTAGATACGTACAAAATGCGCTTCAGGTCAACTCAACGTTCTATCGACATGGAGATCACGCATTTCCTTGATGTAATGAGCTACCGGGATCGCATAATGATTGACAGCTGACTTCCGCTAACACGAGGTGTGATTCCCAGGTGCGAAAGTTCACGTCCGCGTCGCTATATTTGCGTTATAGAGTTATTAACATTGCTCACAATTTAATGACTTGCCTTTATCCGCGGTTTCGCTCATATTAACAAATATATCTGTTAATTTCAAATCCACGATACCAAGGGCTCCAAAGTAGTTACGTCACTGTATCTGGGATTGATTGTTTCTTTACCCGACTACGGAGGGTAATGTGTTTACCAAATATGTGGATGTATTTGTGTCAGCGCTTCACTCAAATAACTGGACGGATTTTAACATACTAGTTGTCGATTGCTTTGTCATAATCTCACGAGTAACTGTATATATAACGTCAAAGAAAGGTCAAAAATAGACAAAAATCAAAAACGCTGCAAAAACATCCATTTGGGGTATCAAACTAAAGGGTTTGAGGAAAGAATTCCTTAAATATACAAAATCAAAAATTTAATTAAAATAAGAAAATAATAAATAATATAAATTATAGTCGGCAGTCAGATCAACAAATAAAATTCGGATATAAATATTTTTTATTTATAGAGCTCTGTTGATGAGAGAAAATATCTCAAAACGTTAGCAATGAAATGCAAAAACTGTAACATCAATGCTGTGTCTTCTTAATTTTTGCACTAAGAAAATATCAAAAATTTTCTTATTTATTTTTAACAATTGTAGCATTTTTAAATTCGCTTTTCACGCAGTCGGGATTTGGATTTTTTTAATTTATTTTAAATTCAACTCTGTAACATTAACATCTAAATTACATGGCAAACTGCCTGAAATGAATATTAAAGATGTCCCAATAATCAATTAATATCTGCAAATTTATTCAATTAATTAAGTCGGTTGCTTCGCTTATTTAATTAAGATTTCCTCGTCAAGTTTATTGAATAGGTAACTGTATAAAAAATACAATTAATTGAAATAAATGCCGACAAGTAATAAATTTAAAACCAATTGTTATGAAAGCAATTAAATTTTATATTTGCCTGGACGTGTAAAAGCTGAATATGACTCACTGAAGTAGAAAATTTATTTTCTTTCATTCAACAGGAAATTATATAGATTTTCTGACAATAATGCAATTCAAAATATAAATGCTATTTTTAAAACTATATGCTTTAATAAAATTTTTAATTAAAACTTCAGACACTTTTTATATATTACTGTCAACCAGCGGCAGCGTAGATTTTGTCAAATCGCGAGGAATAATAATTTATATACATCTCTTTCTATAAATGAAGAAGTATGCCTGTCTTGTACGTCATACGGCGGCTTATAACTTTAGGCTCAGTGTTTAAATTTCAAAATAAAAATATTTCTAGTTTGCACTTAAGAGGAAGAATAAAAAACAAAAAATTATCAAATTTTGATTCGTAGAACCACCCTATTGTTGACAACTTTCAATATAACCAAAATAATACAAAAATATCATAAAACAATGTGGGATAATATTCGACTTGAGTATATTCATCACCTTGAGCTCTGACTACCTATAAAATTTCACATTGATAAGGTTGGCCTTGCTTACTCCAATAATTTTGTCTATTTTTGTGCTCAGAGTGAGGGTATTTTATTAATTTATAAAATAATTACAACTAATTGCCAAATTAAACTATAAGCCTTCATTTTTCAAGTCAATGCTATAGTTAACTTTACAGAGGGTGTTCATAGAAAAAAAATAATTGCTGACTAATATTTAATTAAAAAACAAGGTCAGTATATTTGTTTATTATCTAAAATCGCGACCAAATATGTGCTTGAGAATAGCCGAGAGAGTAGCGATGCCTTTCATGTTTACATTGCGTTTCTATGGCTCACTTATTTCAAGTCCCCAGTTCTCAGATTCTAATTGAAAAATATAAATTGGTACTAGGCTCAAATAGTCTTTACTGTTGGTTTTAACTAATATTGTATTACATATTAGAATCAAGTTGCTAATTTTATTTACAAACTTGATATTATGGATTTTATAAAACATTTCAAAACCAGCGATATTTTATTTGCAATTAGTTTTTTATTATATGAAGTTTTATTATATAGACAGATTTATGTGCAGTAATATTATACAAGAATAAAATATCATATCATGATCTTATGCAAGAGGGTTGACCAGTTCAGTAAAAACAACGAGAAAATATGTTGAAAGAATAATATGAAACTTACATTTTTTATCAGATCACTAGCAGCCCGGTTCGGCTTCACCCATTGGATTTGTAGATTGCCTATTAAAGATAGATTATGCAGAAGCAGGACATTCTTATAGAATAATAGCCGTATTTGCCCGATGTTGTTGTTTATTTGTTATTAATTTATTATTTTTACAGAAAGTTCAGCTCCTTATTTTTATATTTTATATTATTGTTTATAGAGCACCTGATGAAGTAATAAATTATTACGAAACGTTGTATTATTAACTAATTTATCTGCTCCATAAAATATCCTTTGATTTATTTATTTTAATTCATTTATTAATTATTAAGTAGATTATTATTAAATAATTTAATAGTTAATTTATTAAGAAATAATTATGAACAAAATTAAAATACTTTGGAAATTCTTATAGAGAAAAAAAACGCAATTGTAAAAAAGATCCGCAGCGCGACAACATCTGCAATATAGACGTAGCTCCGCTTCTCACACTATAATCTTGATCTCACTATAGGCAGTCGGGAAATGCACAATGAAATAAAACATAAGAAAGATTTCAAAAAAAGTTTGATCAAAACTGGTCAAATAGTTTTTAAGTTAATCCTGTTCAAACATACATACATATACATACAAAGAATCTTATATATCGCTCGCCTTAAAGAAATTTTAGATAGATAGATTTGTTAAGATTATAAACGCTCAATAGTTAAGGTCATCAGCGTCTATACAAATAATTTATTTTTGTTATTATAATATAATGGCAACGCGACGAACCCGAATTTAAAGTAGCCTTTTCTTTGAGATAGGGAACCCTATCCGTGTATCAAATTTCATTGAAATCGGATTAAAGGTATAAGAAATATAGCGGAAAACAGAAAAAATTAAAAAAATAACTTGGTATCATTAACCATGTAAAATGTCTAAAAAAGATTATATTTCTTTAAAGAAAGCGAAATACCGAAAAACCTCCCTTTAGAGTTTCATTATTATTGTATTTACCATTTTGTTAAAAATAATATTTGCTCTGGGAAATCTATTTTGATAATGTTTTTCTTTGGGTAATAAAAATACAATTAAATCACAGTATAATCGAATAAACTAACAGAAATACGGAAGTAATCAAAACCCTGATTTGATTACCAAGCTTAAGAATGTGTGGGTATGAAATATTAAATTGTCCTAGATTACTTATATTATACAGTATGGCCTGTAAAACACTTCCGTGGATTGCACAATACATTATCAGAAAATGTAAATTGGAATTGCCCTTATTGTGTATTGTTTTTTGAGTAATCTGGTATAGATTTTTTGTTTTGTGTATTTTGTGAGAAACAAATTTATATTAGATGAAAAATTCTCTGAGGACTTAGGATCAGTTTTTTTAAATCAATACTAAATTTTTTATTTTTTACACGACGTTTTCATTTATTTAAATAACACTGTTAATTTAAAAACAGACACAAATAATTTGAGTGATCATTATAACTTTTTACTAGACATATATAAACGAAACAACAGCAGACAAGATCGACATAAGCTTTGAAATAAATCATATTATGTTTTTGAAAATAATTATTGACATTCAAATAAATATACTTGTATAATTTAATTAGTTTATAAACTGTTTGGCGAAAAATTATAAACTAAAACCGTAGACTACAAATGGAAACAACAGAACAAATAAATAGAACAGTTAATACTTATAAATAATTTATCATACCATAAATTATTTATAAGTATTAACTGTTCTATTTATTAATAAATTGTTTAAGATTTATTTGTTTTTGTAAAAAATATTTTGTACTTATATGTATTGTTTCCAGACACCTGATGAAGGAATAAATTAATTCCGAAACGTCGTGTAAAAAATAAAAAATTTAGTATTGATTTAAAAAAACTGATCCTAAGTCCTCAGAGAATTTTTCATCTAATTAATTAGTCAGGATCGGAATAATTTTCTAAAACAAATTTATATATTATTTCTGTTTTTTATAATGATTTTTTGTTACTAAACATATCACATTATTTAGTTGCTTATACTAAAAGTAAAAGCAGTAAATAAACCTGTGTATTTTATAAAACAAAACGGTCAAGTGCGAGCCGAACTCGCCATTCCGTTTTCCGTAGGAACTTAGGATTTTTGTTTATTTCCTTTAAACTATGAGTGATGCCCTACTCCCTATTTTTTCAAAATTTTATGCGCAGTAGTTTCAAAGATAGCCCGCCTCCCCATATCCCAGTCAGACAGACAAACAGACACGAGAATGATCCTATAAGAGTTTCGTTTTTTCATCGAATGTACGGAACCCTAAAAATAATATATCTTTAATTTTTTTTTAAATCCGACTTAAAACTACTACCTAATCCGTTGTTGATGTAAATATGAAATAGTTTAATATTTTTTATTCCTCAAATAAAAGTAGCTATACATAAAATTTGCATAGTACTTTACTGATATGAGCGCATCAGAAAGCGCTGCAATACATCAACCAAGAATTATGGAGCCACAAATTAATTATTAGTCTTGAATAAGTAAACTAAATATGTGTTCATTGACATTTGACAGCAGTCCCCAAAGTGTGTTCATGAATACCAGTGTTGTATTATACAACATTTCCATGAGGAATAAAAAAAAAAAAACCCGGGTCGCAGTGCCAAAACCCTGCCGACAATATAGTGTATTTGCTTGTATAGGGCCGTGTGGTTTTATACTTTTATTATGTGAAATTAAGTTTGTTTTTGGGCAAAATAAAAAATTTAACCCCTTAATACACCCCTTAAAATAACATTTTTTTCTTAATTGTAATATTATTATCAATCTAACGTCTACACCAAATTAAATACACCCTTCAATAAATAAGTCACTATCTGCAAACTAGTGTTTCCATAAAATTTGTAAATCCGGTCCTGTCGGGCCGATTTTATTAAAATTGTGGGGAAACTTTCTAATCACTACCAAAGGGTTAAATTTCAATTTTGAAACGATTCGGAGAATTTTTTCGGTATTTTGGGGCCCAAAAACAGTTTTCAACCCCTAAAAACTACCCTTAAAATAGCCCGATTAGGCCCATTTTAAATAGGCTTCTTGCGGTGATGGATTTCAACATGTGGCCAAAATTTCGTTGAAATCAATTAACTCTTTCGAAAGTTATCGCGCGTACACATATATATATATATATATATATATAAATATATATATATATATATACATATATATATAAACATTTTTAAAAATGGTGCCAAAGTGTTTAGGAGGTTATGAAACGTCGAGAAATTTTGGTCGGACCCCTAGGTCCCGCCATCCGACCAACGCCAATAGTGTACGTTGCCATATGGCAAATACACTAATTAAATTATTTCATACTTTACAATATTATTATTGAATAGGCAGGTAGTGACCATCCCATAGTTTGCATGGATGCGAATTTCGAAACACTCGGTATAGTCACAATCAACATAGTCCAAGCTCTGGTCGTACAAAAGTCTACTGGACAACACTAATAAAATTTTAGTATTAAATTTAACTGATACTATGATGAAAAACATCAAATTGGTGTCGAACTAATTTTTTCGTTATCGGTATCTCGAATACGATTCAACACTACTTGATAAAATGTATACTGCAGATTATTCAGTCATGTGGACGGAGTTTGGGCCAAATGTAATGTAGAATCCGTCATTTTTCTATATATCATCGTCTGCCTTGCATTCTTTTTTGCACACATTCATTCATTTGGGGAGAGGTCTACCAGGTATGCAAAAGAAATTGCAAGACAGACGATGATAGTAAGTAATCTGTACAAATTTTATCAAGTAGTGTTGAGTTAAATTCAATATACTGACCACAAAAAAGGCATGTTTTTCAGTACATTGTCTGTTAAATAGAATAATGAAATTTGTGTGATGTTGTTCAGTAGATTTTTGTACGGTCATAGCTTGGAGTAAAAGGTATTATCACCTGAGATTGTTTGTCAAAGCATAGTGCAATCCAGCATATGTTTAATTAAAATACAGGTGCAAAAAATGGTTTCTACATCCTGTACAAACGTATTGGCTGTCACATACGTGATATCAAAATGCATATAGTAGATAGTTCAGTTAGTGGAAAACTATTCCATCATGTTGGTATTACTACGTGTAGCGTTGCCATAAACTAGTTTTATGATTGAAATATCCCAGGAGAGCACTCATTCATATTATGTAATACGGTATGTCATAGCGATGCTTCAATGCTATCTCTATGCATAGAATATCTAATATCAGGACTGAAAGAGCTCTATTATGTAACGGTGTTAATTTTTCATGCTTGGGTCATATCAATCTAATTTTTTCATAATCTAATTTGTACACCGTAAAAAATGTTAACGTAATATTTAACTGAACGAGCAAAGAGGTCTAGTTTTAACTTGACCGTTCGGAATTTATTTAGGTATTTCAGAAATCATTCACTTTATTCTGGTAGTTTATGAGCATGTTCAAAATCCGTTAAAAATATAGGATACTATTTGAAATAATGTGCAGCAGGGGTACGATTTTTAGGTTTTTTTTTTAATATTGAACGTTACAAAAAATATTTGCGCTGTTAAGGCTGTCGGAACGCTCCGAATTTAGTTTGTGCTGAGACACAGCGGTAAGGGGCGAGGTAGGCAAAAGACATATTGTGGGTGTGGCTTTCTTTAGCTCTGTCTCGCTCAAATCATCCGCACGTTTCAATTTTTGGCTGGTGCCAACTACGAGGCTAAAAAATTTTATTGCAAGGGTGTCGCTGTCAACTGATTACTCTAATTTTTGGAAATATTTTGAAGATTTAAAAAACTTTTCCGAAAAAGGAAGAGTCACTTTAGGTTTGTGATGGAACAGTTTTGTGAAATAAGTACGAATAAGGTCATAGTGTGACATCGAAAACGTGTGTTTTTTTAGCACAATTAATGCCAAATTTTTTCTAGTAAATCGTACATAAATTACAAAAGTAGTCCATTAGAGACCTAGATTTGTCCTTTCTCTTCCTTATAGAGAAAGAATTTTTGCAGAATGTTGACGAATAAGTCTGCAATCAGTTGACAGCCGAAGCTCTATTTTTGACTTAAATTCAGAGCGTTCCGACAGCCTTAATGTAAATATTACGATAAGTTACTGACTTTTCCACTGTAATCGCTGACAGTCCAATTCTATAAGTAAGCTCCGCCTTTCTGCACGGAGTCTATGGACTGACAAAACACATTACCCTTCCTTGATATGCCACAGTTGGATAAAGACGGACTTAATCACTTTTAACTTTGACATGTCGATGACATAACATAGTATATATTAAAATACGAGCTTACTAACTGCATTCTGAAATAAAAATATTTTCATATCGATTTTACCATTAAGTGACATGAAGTTTGTGATTACACATATATCATATTAAAACTGTCGACGTGAAAAGCTCTTGAGCTTTATTTTATTTTAATATACATATTTCTGACGATGCTGTTTTATGACAAGACATTTAATGAATTATTACCATCGACGACACTAAAGTATTTCAGCTACTTTTCTCCTTTAAAATGAATAATTTGATTTTATTATTATTTATATTGTGTAATATCTACCTTTCACATTTTCTGCACACAATATCATACAAAGTAGTTTTCACATTAAATATAATAGATAGGCAGGTTTTATTAAAATAGCAACTAAATAAATGATTCTATACAAAATATATTAAATAAAATACAAAGACATCTATTTTAACAGATTTTTAGAGGTGTGCAAATTTACATTTTCCAATTGAGCGTATAATAAATAATAAAACGCGTACAATATTATTTCATTTCTTCCATCTTCATTTTATTTTCGACTATCGACATTTTGACAGTGGCAGTGGGGCCGACAGTAGCGTAAATAATGCTCTAGTAAGCCCCACGTTACGGAGGGCGGGGGCTCACAAAAGTCAGGAGCGCCCTCAACCGACGTTTGTTACGAAAAAATCAAGAAATAATAAAATATTTATTTCAATCGCACAATAATATTGTTAAAAAAGAACAACAATAAACGAAAAATAATTTATATAAATAAATAAACCCTTCAATTAAAAAACGCTTACGAGTGACATTTGCTACCAAAATGTAAATACGAATGATCAAATGTCAGGGCGTTTTAAAAAATCTGCGAGTGGGGGTGCCCATACCTTTATTTACGCCACTGGGGGGGTGTCAAATAGATCATACTCAATCCAAAAGTCTTATGCTCGCCGTACTTTTATATAGAGAGAAAACATCTATTTTGCAAAATCGCGTGTCGTTCATGGGTGCTTGTTTTACCATGATGACGTCATAACGGTCACTATTGAGTATGAACTAAACTGCTAGAATCAGTTTACTATGTCACAACAGGTGTGAAAAGTTAGTGTTTGCAATAAACGTATTGTGATTTTAATCTCACATTGTTGAAGTGAAACTTCATTTAGGCGCGTTTTGTGAATCGTGCAAAATTTTGTTACATTTTTTATATATCGTATTATACCAATGTTTTCTTTTTTTCAGGTGAGTTTTGAATCTATACGACTTTTGTCAAAGACGTAAGTGTATTTTTTTTATTTCATAAAAATTTCAAAATAAAACCTCTTCGTTTAAAATCAGCTCGACTCAAAATTATTTTTTTTAAAATTAAACAAGCCGAGAAACATGTCTGGAAATTAGAAGCGAAAACATATTAAAAATGTTCATACCAACTTTTTAAAATATTGATCTAAATAACTGGGGGATTTTCATTTTCAATTTGAGTCGAGGGGAGATGATCGAAAACATCTTTTTTCTGAGGTAATCAAAATTACATATTAAAAAAAAACCCGGGTCGCAGTGCCAAAACCCTGCCGACAATATAGTGTATTTGCTAATACAGGCAGTGTGGTTTTATTATGCGAACTTAAATTGTTTTTTGGGCAACATAAAAAACTTGACTCCTTAATACACCCCTTAAAATTACATTTTTTTCTTAATTGCAATATTATTGTCGATCGAACGTCTACACCAAATTAAAAACACCTTTCAGTAAATAACAACTCCCTATCTGCAAACTAGTGTTTTCAGAAAATTTGTATATCCGGTCCTGTCGGGCCAATTTTGTTAAAATTTTAGGGACACTTTTTAATTACGACCAGAGGATTAAATTTCAATTCTGAATCGATTCGGAGAATTTTTTCGATATTTTGGGGCCCAAAAACTTTTTTCAACCCCTAAAAACTACCCTTAAAATAGTCCGATTGGGCCCATTTTAAATAGGGTTCTTGCGGTGGTGGATTCCAACATGTGTGCAAAATTTCGTTAAAATCAATTTCCTCTTTCGAAAGTTATAGCGCACACACACACACATATATATATATATATATATATATATATAAACATTTTTAAAAATGATGCCAAAGTGTTTAGGAGGTTATGAAACGTCGAGAAATTTTGGTCCGACCCCTAGGTCCCGCCATCCGACCGACGCCAATAGTGTATGTTGCCATATGGCAAATACACTAAAAACTCGTGTATTAAGTAGACATTCGACGCATCTTAAAAAGTTTTTGAACTGTTTAGAGACATATCCTAACAATAACAAAGAACTAGACGCCTCAGATTCTAACCGTTTGGACACCATCCAGTTAGATATTGGGGATAGACATCTGCAACCTAATTTATCTATCTAAAACTCAACTCGGTTCAAAAATACTTTTGTGCAAATTTTTTATAGACGCTCGACGAATAAAGTTATTAGCTCTATGCAAATTTTTCGAATGCTTCCACCTTTCTAAATCTATGTGGTAGCTGTATTGATGATATTTAGATATGACTTTATTTTGTGATAAATTGTTTGTTTGTATTTTATTGTTTTACTGCATTATTTTACTGCGTAATCCAAGGTTGTGTCAAATTTCCTTTTATAGCGTAAAAAATTACAATTAAAATATACATAGATTATAATCATTATTTAAGAATTACTATAATAAGTTTTTTTTATTAAATATTACTTAACAATTATTTCAGTTTTTTTTTTGTTTGAACATTATAGAGACCTTGTGAAAATCTAGAAAGGAAATGATTAGTTATAATTTTCTAATGTAAAAAAATCTGTTAATTAATTTTAATATAAATTAGCGAAGTTCCACACTTTAATGTGACAAAGCTTAAGAATAACCAAGTTTGTCAGAGAGTCGTAGTTTTAATGACCTTGCGTTCTAATCTAGGATCTTGTAAAAAATTAATTAAATATGAAAAAACAAGTCACAAAAACACATTTTTTGGTCATTACCAAATCTATCTACCTGTAGAACTAATACTCTGATGTTAATAAACAAATAAAAACTCCTGTAAGATCTCTTTTATTCGCTTAGAACGTTCAAAGATGTTTTCATTTGTGATAAATTTTAAACACCTGCTACTTCTAAGCCACAGGAAATCAGATTTACCTACTGAAATCAGTTCTGAAAAAGATCAATTTTTTTTTTATTTTTTCAAAAACATTTTTTAGGCTAGTTAATGATTGCGCAAAGTATTTCTGCACGGACCAGTATGGCATGGATCAGAAAAGCCTGCTAGTGAAGGTGCGTTATTTATTGGAGTAGAGCACAGTAGACCAATCACCAGCAACGACTGTCAGAGCAAATCGTGTCAGTAAAGGGTAAAATTCTGACCTGCAATTCAGAAATAAATGATCAAATGCACAATATTGCTTCCTCTTTTCACAACATTGTTAAAATATAAGATCCTTCTTTCAGCCAACTACACACGTCCATGTAGCACACCTGCATTAAAAGTTGCTGGTCCGAGCTGGACAAATGTACGAACTCATGCAAGCTACATGTTCATGCAGGTATAGTGTGCGCGATCTTTTATACAAAAAACACAAATTTAAAAAACCCGGGTCGCAGTGCCAAAACCCTGCCGACAATATAGTGTATTTGCTAATACATCAGGCCTTGTGGCTTTATTATGTGAACTTAAGGTGATTATTGGGCAAAATAAAAAAATTAACTCCTTAATACACCCCTTTAAATTACATTTTTTTTAACTACATCATTATTGTCGATCAAACGTCTACACCAAAATTAAAAACACCTTTCAGGAAATAACTCACTATCTGCAAACTAGTGTTTTCAGAAAATTTTTAAATCCGGTCCTGCCGGGCCGATTTTATTCAAAATTTAGGAACACTTTTTAATTGCTATTAAAGGGTTAAATTTCAATTTTGAAACGATTCTGAGAATTTTTTAGGTATTTTTGGGCCCAAAAACTTTTTTCATCCCCTAAAAACCACCCTTAAAATGACCCGATTGGGCCCATTTTAAATAGGCTTCGTGCGGTGATGGATTCCAACATGTGTGCCAAATTTCGTTAAAATAAATTAACTCCTTCGAAAGTTATTGCCCGTACACATATATACCTATATATATATATATATATATATATATAAATATATATATATATATATATATATACATATATATATAAACATTTTTAAAAATGGTGCCAAAGTGTTTAGGAGGTTATGAAACGTCGAGAAATTTTGGTCCGACCCCTAGGTCCCGCCATCCGACCGACGCCAATAGTGTATGTTGCCATATGGCCAATACACTAAAAAGCGAGGAAAACTTATGCATCTCTTTCAGTGCAAAAGTAATCTCAAATTTCTTTTTAATTTGTAACCAAAATTAGTATTTTATGAGAAAGTGTAGGCAATTCCTGTTCCATGAGAATAAATAATCTAAAATCTAAGCTGTTATCAAACCCTTTTTCTACTGTTGATTAATTATCTGTGCATAGTTATGTCAGACAGACTATACGTGCAGCACTTCAATAATTACAAATAGGCACTTCCTATGCATCAAAGCGTTGAAAATTATTTCACGTAGACAACAATCCACGCTGCTTTTGTTACTATATAAAAGAAGGATATCCTTTCTCATCAAGTATTTATACTACGACGCTATCTTTGGTTCTAAAACACAATGTCAGTAGGCGCACCAGCATTGCCAGACAAAGCGTTTTACCAAATGGAGAGTTTTAGCATGTGAAATAAAAAAAAATCAAACCAATTGGGCAACAGGACCATTTCAACTTTAAGTATATTCACATTCGAGAAATAAAATAAAATGTACGCAATGTACGGCTAGTAACAAATATTATGATCATCATAATAAATCACAAAAACCCGGGTCGCAGTGCCAAAACCCTGCCGACAATATAGTGTATTTGCTTGTATAGGGCCGTGTGGTTTTATACTTTTATTATGTGAAATTAAGTTTGTTTTTGGGCAAAATAAAAAATTTAACCCCTTAATACACCCCCTAAAATAACATTTTTTTTCTTAATTGTAATATTATTATCAATCTAACGTCTACACCGAATTAAAGATACCCTTCAATAATTAAATCACTATCTGCAAATTAGTCTTTTCAAAAAATTTGTAAGTCCGATCCTGTCGGGCCGATTTTATTAAAATTTTAGGGACACTTTTTAATTACTACTAAAGGGTTAAATATCAATTTTGAAACGATTCTGAGAATTTTTTCGGTATTTTGGGGCCCAAAAACATTTTTCAACCCCTAAAAACTACCCTTAAAATGGCCCGATTACGCCCATTTTAAATAGGCTTCTGGCGGAGATGGATTTCAATACGTGGTCCAAATTTCGTTAAAATCAATTCACTCTTTCGAAAGTTATTGCGCGTACACATATATATATATCTATATATAAATATATATATATATATAAATATATATATATATATATATATATATATATATATATGTATAAACATTTTTAAAAATGGTGCCAAAGTGTTTAGGGGGTTATGAAACGTCGAGAAATTTTGGTCCGACCCCTAGGTTCCGCCATCCGACCGATGCCAATAGTGTATGTTGCCATATGGCAAATACACTAAAAATAAACCGTCATGAAAAATATACTATTATAACAGAAAAAATAACATTATAGTGCATATCTTTTCAAAATTTTTGATACACTAGTTTCATAGTGGTTACTGTGGTTACAACCCTGTGTCAGTATAGAACTGTAACAGTACTTTTTTATCTCCGAAAGTATTACTTAAATGTAAAATTTTGAAATAAATAAGGTTAATACAGAAACTGGTAAACACAGCAAACAATATATTCGGCACCAAAACTCAACAAAAAAAAAATAAAAATATTTTTGATGAAGTTTGGCACCGAACACAGTTTTTGTAATCTTTACCAGCTTCTTTATATGCCTGATATTTTCGAAATTTTTGGCGTTTCAAAGATAAAGAGGAAAAAGGCATTCTTTATTTTGATAGGCATCATGAATCAATAAACCAAATTTCTCTTTTTTACCCGGTTCTAGTCGTAATTTGCTAGAAAAATCGTAAAATTAGCTGTTTCGCGCGGTGCATTCAATTTTAGCTAAAAATCGAGACGTCCAACCGACGATTTTAATCCATAGTTCAGAAAAAAATCTAGCCTTCCGTCAATCCCCTTGGGCTGACACTGGGTATATTCTTATTTCTTGTCTAATCAATGGATGAAAACTGATTAAGCTTATATTTTCGGAATAATTTATTTTGCTGAAATGAAAGAAATAACATTTGTGTATTCATGCGCCACGTGTACATAATATGATTCTGCAAAATATGAAACAAAGACGGAGAAAATCACACTCCAATCTTGTTAACGCTACAATTGTTTTTCTAGTTGCATATCAGTAGTCTTAAACTGATGGTTTTAAAGCTGCTAGAACGCAAAATTAGAATTATCCACAAATTAAAAAAAACCCGGGTTGTAGTGCCAAAACCCTGCCGACAATATAGTGTATTTGCTAATACAGGCAGTGTGGCTTTATTATGCGAATTTAATATGGTTTTTGGGCAAAATAAAAAATTTGACTCCTTAATACACCCCTTAAAATAACATTTTTTTTCTTAATTGCAATATTATTATCAATCGAACCTCTTTTTTTTTTATTATTATAAATTTTTTGGCTTTTACACTATACGTATATTCAGCCACTAACTAAAAACCATAAAATAAAATAAAATACAAAATTTACATGCACATATAAAAACGGGGACACAAGAAGGATGGACCATCAGGATATAGGAAACAGGACAACGGAAGTGCCTCGGACCCAACTCGGCGGGTAGAACTAACAAGAGGTCAGGAACACGGACGGCCGGGAAAGGCAGGTAAGACACATGAGGTAAGTATGTTAGTAATTCCCCTTATAATATAACTTACGTAAATTTTGAAATCTACCTACCTAACTAAAACCTATACACGAATGTTAATTTTATGTAGGAATTTGTGAATTTGGATAAAGATTTTTTTGTTTTCAGATTTTAAAATATGCGGAAAATACAACGGAAGATGGATTTTTTCTTTTATTATACAATTGTACAGTTCAATTCTATGCCGTTCATGAAGAGGACAAGTAAACAGTATATGCACTGCGTCTGCTATAGAACTGTTATCGCAGGAGCAGTAGGGTGAGTTTATTAATTTTATTTTGTACATGTAGCTAGGAACAAGTGAGTGGTTGAATCTAAATCTACACATTGTAGCTATAACCGATCTTTGAAAATTTTTCTGATAAAACCATGGTCTTTTAACTATTTTGTTCTGTATGCTATAATAGAACTTTCCCTTATGTAAAGCTGTGTTGTCAAATTCCGATTGCCATTTTTTAAGATATATATTTTCCATAATTTTTCTGCCATCGTCTAAAGGAAAGCTCATCGTCATAATCTCTTCTTGTTCTATAGCCTGTTTAGCAAACAGATCAACAATTATGTTACCGGTTACACTCGAATGACCCTTCACCCAAATTAGACTAATTTGCTTTGTTTGTTTAATTTCGTACATAGCACTAAGGATATCAATTAACACATAATTTGTAATTTTTTCAGGGTTATTCAAGGCCTGGAGGACGCTTCGAGAATCTGAGCATATAACTATATTTGTGCAATTCGTGTTAAAAACATATGTTAATGCTTCCCGAATTGCTATAGCTTCTGCCGTATAAATAGATAATTTGTCTGGTAGTTTAAAAGTTCGCGAGAGATCTAATTGTGGGTCATATAATGCGCATCCCACTTTCTCTCCAGTCTTAGATGCGTCCGTGAATAATAGGTAAGCACCTTGAGATACATTTCTCAACTCGAGATCAGTCTCAATTTGACAGTCAATAATTATATCATACTGTTCCAATACTACTTTATACTTCGCATTGTACAACATTGGATAATTATTACAATAAACGCTCATTTGTAATGAACTGACATCTATATGGTTATTTACCAGTATTGGCGTAGTTTTACAAACCCACATCCTATCAGTAAGAACAAGACCCGTAAGATAGTTTATTTTTGAGAGCAATCTATTCTCCTTGTCGGATTTTTTAGATAAGATAAACCTAGATCCCAAAATATGCCTTCTTAAGTCTAAAGAGATTTCTCCACACTCCACCAATAAAGAACTTACAGGGGTTGATTTCAGAGCACCTATACAAATCCTCAGAGCTTTGTATTGTATCAAATCCAATTTCTTTAAAAGCGTGGAAGATGCCGATCCGTATAGAAAGGAACCGTAATCCATTGTTCCTCTTATAATAGCGCTATAGATATTAAGACATATTTTGGGATCTGCGCCCCATTTAGAATGTGCTAGAAATCTTAAAATGTTTAAGCCTGATTCGCATTTTTTAACTAGAAATGTAATGTGTTCAGACCATCTTAATTTAGAATCAAAATGCATGCCTAGAAATTTGCATGTGTTTAGTATCCGAATATTCATTTTACTATTAACCCGTAGTGTTTCTGGTATGTTACATTTTCGTTTATTTGTAAAAGCCACACATTTACTTTTTTCAATGGACAACGTTAGCCCGTTATTTCCCAACCAATCTGACAAGGACACCAATGCGTCTCCTAATGCCAAGGAACATTGTTGAATGTTTATATGTTGAGTATATAAACATACATCATCAGCAAATTGTAGAATTTTTGTATTTGGGGAAAGTATATTCTCTATCTCTCTTGTATAAATAATATATAACAATGGGCTCAAAATTCCTCCTTGCGGCAATCCTATTGAAGAAACTCTGGAATCAATAAATTTGTGTTCAATTCTAAAGTGAATAATTCTGTCATTAAGCATGTTTGCTATAAAATTTATCAATTGATTTGGGATGCCTATTTCCTGCATCTTTTCACAGAGAAGTGAAGGGATAACTGAATCATATGCACCGGCTATATCTAGAAAAGCAGCTAACGTTATGACTTTTTCAGTGCTACCTATTTGAATATCAGTTACCAATCCAGACAAATTGTCCATCACGCTATGCCCCCTACGGAAACCATGCTGTGATTCGGGAAATAGTTTATTCTCGCACATCCAATATTGTAATCTAAAATTTAGGATTCTTTCCATAGTTTTCAAAATACAAGATGATAAAGATATAGGACGATATGATTGCGCTTCATTTTTATTTTTGCCTGGTTTGTGTATTGGAACAATTATATAATTTTTCCATGAATCAGGCAATAAACCTGACTTGTAAATTTCATTTAATTTTTTTAGGAATATTTTTTTTGCGTTTACTGGCAAATTTTCCAACATAGAGTACGTTATGAAATCATAACCCGGAGCTGTCCCTTTTGTATGTTTAAAAGTTCTATCTAATTCTTGTAAAGATAATGGAGCCGTTAACACGTGTTCCTGACAAACTTGTGCCTGCATTTTTTTTATCTGATTCACTGATTGAGGTACTACTTTATTTATAAACTGATTTATCCATTCCTCTCCTGCCTCTATATTTTCACTCCTGTTTACCCTATTTACATATCCTCTGACTCTTTTCACATTTTCCCATACCAACGATACGGGAGTATCTCTATTTATTGATTCGCAAAATTCTCTAAATTTATTCTGTTTTTTAAGTTTAAAAATTCTTTTAATTTTTGCATCTATTTTTTTGTAATTACAGAAATTTTCAAAATTAGGGTTTTCTCTATAATTTTTTATTGTTGTTTTTCTTAGTTTTAATAGCTCATTACATTCACTATCTCGCCAAGAAACATCTCTGTAATTATTTATTGTTACTTCCCGCTTTTTGGGAATATTTTGTTCGGCCGCGTCATTAATTAAATTTATGAACTCTTCATAACCTATTGAATCATTATTATCTATTTCACTATCTATTTTGTGTTCTATATAAGCGGCATAATCCCCCCAATTTGCCTTTTTCACATCCCATTTGTAAAATGATTTAAAAGTTTTTTTACTTAGATCGTAATTAATTGTCATCGATATTAATATGGGATAATGATCGGACCCAGATGGGTCTCTATGACACTGCCAGGCTATTTTACCCGCAACAGACGCTGAGCAAATTGATATATCAACAGCTGAACTGCTTCTGTTAGGTCGCGAAACTAATGTACCGGACCCGTCATTAAGTATTACCATACCGTTATCTTCAATAGATTTCATTAAGCTATCCCCCTTTCTGTCTAAATAATCACACCCCCAACTGGGGGAATGAGAGTTGAAATCTCCTAAGACAAGTAAAGGTAATTTAAATTTATTAAAAATTCTGTTCCAGAATACTTGAGACATGTTATGATTGGGTGCACAGTAGACAGAAATAATTACAAAAGGTTCTTTACTATTTATCTGAATAGCGCACAACTGTACAACATCATTATTAAACTCATGCACGTCAAGCGTTTTGAATTTTAAAACTTTATGGACAAGAATAGCCGTGCCACCATGACCGTCTTGTCTATTCGAACTGATAATGAAAAATTTGTTTATGTAAAAATTTGAATTATCCTTAAGCCATGTCTCAGAGATGGCCGCTATATATATGTTTTTATCTTTTAACAGTATTTCAAGATTAGGTTTATTAGAACTAATCGATCTGCAGTTCCACTGTAAAATTTTAATTGTGTTCGCCATTGCTGTAATTATAAGTTTTATAAATGTCGTCAACTAATGATCTGAGTGCCATAAATTTAGGAGCTGCTGAAGCGGAATGCGGTATATGCTCGAATAACATAGATACCGTTTCCAATAACTCATTCAATTTGTCTGTAAACTCCATTACTTGGGGTCTATATGGATTCCAGGTAATGACAGGAGATTTTTCTCTAGGAGGGCTAAACCGTCTTTGTTGACTTTTATGGTATTGGATACGGTTCAAGTTATTATCAATTGCCTGAGACCTATTTTTACTTGCAGAGTCAATTCTCGGTGAGGGTCTTCTTCGGGGAGCTACGGGATTCGCCCTAACTAAATTACTTTCGTAATTATCCTCAACCGAATTGTCTTCATTTTTATTCAGTGGAGGAAACATTTGCTCCGAATTTAAATCCACTCGCGCTACATTAGCGTATGAATTTTTAACATTTTGAGTTGCTTCTTTAAATGTTAAATTCATCTGTACCATTCTTTGTTTAATGTATTTTTGTGTATCGTACTCAGGGCAATTTTTATCTGTAGCTAAATGTTGACCTTTACAGTGGATACAACAAGGGGTGGACTCTACACATTCCGTTGCTGAATGTTGTTCACCACACTTGGAGCACCTACCATGACTGCGACATTGCCCTTGCATATGTCCGTACCTCAAACATTTGAAACATTGTACAACCCTGGGTACGTACAAATCAACTTCACAAATAGTGTTGTCGATCTTGACGTACTCGGGCAATCTTTGACCTTTAAAGGTAACAATAATTGTTTGGGTATTCACAACCCTATCATTAACTTTTTTAGTTACGCGTCTGATTTTGTGAATTTTTTGCGGGCATATAATATTTTGCATTAAATACTCCTCATCTAATACTGAGTCAACATGCCTAATTATCCCCATTTTAAACAACAAGTGATTTGGAATGTAACAATTTAGATTTAATTCATCAAATATTGAATTTTCAATTATATAGTTAGCATCGTCTTTATTTTTAAATTCAATTTTCAAGCGGTTGCTGCCTACGGTTTTTATATTATTTATTGAATCACTCATTTGTGGCAATTTAGAATGAATATGTCGCCCTATAAACATAGGATGACATTTTCCTATATTCTTATCTTTACTTTCTAAAAAGATGTAATAAGGGCCTTGGTGATTTTCATTGAATTTTAGATTTTTATTCTGACTACTGTTGACTTTGTTAATTGAACTATTTGCGTTATGTTGGTTATTTTCATTGTTATTCGCACTAATTTGATTAATGGATTCTACTGACCCAACTTTGCTATGCTGGTTACTACTTGTGCCCGGCACGGGCTTATTTGACATTATAATTGGTAATTTTTGTGTACTATTAGCTAGTAATTTATTACCATTACTTGACCGAGTATTATATTTACGGCTAAGCACTTCTTCAGCGCCAGTATTATCGTTTATATTTGACAAAACATCAAACTTATTACTGGTTTCAACCTCCATATTCGAGTTACTATCGTCATCAGTGTCTGATTGTTCTATCTGCATATTAACTGATTTTTTATTTTTTTGGGAATTATTTTTACCTGTATTTTTATTTTTTTGAGACATTATCATTCTTTTCTTACTTATTTTAGTTTTAGCAGAAGTATGCTCTAAATTAGACTTTTTTCCACTCTTACCTGTTATCTTCTTAAGACTACTGAAATCTATTTTCGCCAAGAAATCATTCTGGTCTTTTGTTACCTCAACAATTTTTTGTACTTCCTGGTTATATTGACATGTGGACAATGATGTTGTGATACCCACATTCGGAGGTGGCACCGAGCCACCGCCTGACTCTGCCGACATACACTACACAATAATTTTCCACTAAATGGAATGCACTAACATAAGAAAATTTGAACACTAGGTTAAACCCAACGCATTAATTAAACTTCACTTAACACTAGACATAAACTAATATAGAAATAACTAAAAAGTATTCTAACAAAATAATAGAAATTATTCTAAATAACGAAATTAATTTTTAACTCGCTAAACAAAACGGAGCAAAATTTAACCGATCCGCACACTATCAAGATTTGACTGCGACTGAATCGAACCTCTATACCAAGTTATATACACATTTCAGTAAATAATTCACTATCTGCAAACTAGTCTTTCGTAAAATTTTTAAATCCGGTCCTGTAGGGCCGATTTTATTAAAATTTTGGGGGCACTTTTTAATTGCTACTAAAGGGTTAAATTGCAATTTTGAAACGATTCTGAGATTTTTTTCGGTATTTTGGGGCCCAAAAACTTTTTTCAACCCCTAAAAGCGACCCTTAAATTGATCCGATTGAGCCCATTCTAAATAGGCTTCATGCGGTGATGGATTCCAACATGTGTACCAAATTTCGTTAAAATGAATTAACTCCTTCGAAAGTTATAGCCCGCACACATATATATCTACCTATATATTATATATTATATAAATATATATAAACATTTTTAAAAATGGTGCCAAAGTGTTTAGGAGGTTATGAAACGTCGAGAAATTTTGGTCCGACCCCTAGGTCCCGCCATCCGACCGACGCCAATAGTGTATGTTGCCATATGGCAAATACACTAAAAATATGGAGTCATTGTCTACATCCTTCAGGAATGGTTTCACTCATTCTAAAAAAATTACATAAGGTTCCCCTCAAAATGAGCACAAACGCGAGAGATGCGCCTAGCAATACTATCATAAATCATTAATTATCTTTCTTATATTAAAAGACCGCGCACACTTGTCAAGCATAAGACCTGCACAGCACGGTTAGTGACGGTGTTATTTAACAGAGTAGAGCACTTTAGATTAGCCCCTACAACCAGCAACCACCGACGGCCCGCAGTTGGCCTACAATCTGTGTTTAGCCGTAGGTACTGGACCGATCTAGTGTGCTAGTAATTAATTAATTTGAATTGATAAAACTACTTGAAAACTGCAAAATGTCTACCGCACATCTGCACGAGACCTGCACTAAAATTTACTGGTTTATGCTGGTCTAGTGTGTGACATCCTGCGGATTGCAACTTTGTGCTGTGTACGTCGAACAGGCGTCTCCTGGACATATGTACGCGATCTTTAATATAGCTACATGTAACGGTCTGTAGTTTTTGGTGTTGCGTTGGTGATATTATGGTTGACAATCATTTTGTTCTTAAGTACAAAAAAATGTTCTGGTCACTCTTTGTTTCCTCTAGAGCTCTAGACAACTTAAAATCTAATTTCCAAAAATGATATAACTTTAAGTCACAAGTTCTGTATAGTAACCCTTCACCTGTGATTAAAGTAGATTTACTTTATAATGAATTTTTGAACGACTAATCTGTTGTCTTCACTCAGAAGTTCTTAATTAAACACGTATAACTTCGGAAAACTCTTGTCAAGTTACAGAAGTAGTCAAATTAAAAAAAAGTAGGGCTTGTACATATTTATGCGCGTTTGAAGTTATCCTTCTTTGACGTTAATAAAAAACTAATTTTCAATATACATGGAAATAATGCATTGCTATAAAGTCTTCAAAAAGTTTAAGAAGAATAATTACAAAAAAATATTCCTCAAATATTTTAAAACACTTTAAAAATTGTATTTCGGTTTTTACTTTTTTCCGCTGGATGATACTTAAAACGACTATTGGTTGTAATCAAAGGTTATAGTCACTTACTATATTATATAGTTTCCAAATGGCAGAAAATTGATTTCGTTCATCTGTCATTTCAGTCGGAGTCTCTTATGACCAACTTCACACTTCCGTTGCCTGCTAAAAGTTTACTCTCAGCGCGCCAAAAGAAGTATAACATCAAAAATCGTCAAGTTTTTTTTTGTCCGTACGCTAAACGCAAAAATGTTATGTCGTTTTTGTTGCGGTATTGTATATTTCATTTATCAAGTAAACTTCACT
Organism: Venustoraphidia nigricollis; assembly: GCA_034508555.1. Lineage (NCBI taxonomy): Eukaryota > Metazoa > Arthropoda > Insecta > Raphidioptera > Raphidiidae > Venustoraphidia > Venustoraphidia nigricollis. The sequence continues at coordinate 471,498 of JAVRKA010000018.1, read as the reverse complement.
ACTTCAAAATCTTAATTTCTACCGCCTGTTTAGTACCGCCAGATGCTATATTTGCGCTCTGCAATGCCGGTGCAATCTAATGTCTGCACCTGTCCTCTGTCTCTGTTATGAAGCTGTGCGGTATTTCTGTTAACATAAACAAAACACAGTGTTTCACAAACAAATGAAATATTCAAATCAGTACTGCCAATTCCTAAGTATATCGTCATTTCTTAAGAACTCTTCGAATCTATTAATTTCAAGACTAACATAAACATTTTTCAAAATCGATTTCAATTTTTTAATGGTCTACCACAGCAAGAGTGAGAGAGAGAGAGGAAGAAAACTCCTTTGTTAGGTTGTTTATCGAAACTTGTTAAGTTCATTTTGGTCGGAAAGACATTTTATCAAAATCAGTCCAGTCGTTATTTATTTAAACAACAGTACTGCAAATAAGAATATTTTGCACGAAATCTCCCGAATAAAAAATGATATCGACTTAGCATGCCAATAGAAGCTTATTAACGTCAGTATGATCCGAAAGAAATTTTATCAAAATCGGTCCAGCCGCTTTTTTGTTTAATCAAAAAAACGACCAAAAAGTATATTTTGAGAATTTTTCACAAAAATTTCTCGGGTCTAATTTGTTAAATACCTAAATATTTATATTATTCAATATTGATCAGACTGGGAAGTTGGTCGTGTGGACACCCAATAAACGACCCACCTCACGGTCGGTAAAATAAAGTGTCTGTAAAAATCAACACTCACGCATAGAAGTAGCAGGAAAATTATTACTAAAACTATTACTTGAATGAAAATATTATAGTGGTTCAGGTAAGAATCCATATTCACATTCACTCTATTGAAACAATCTGTATAATAAGTACCTTTCGTTGTAAGAGTACTACTTATTGTTGCAAGTGCATTCGAGCAGGTTCTATGCAGCTCTCGACACGGTGTGTGAGAAGCGTTTAATTTCATTGTACTTCAGCGTCAAAATAACGGAGCTACATAGCTCTGCGCAATTCAATGTAGAGATTTACTACATATATACAACGCATCAATCTTAGAATTAAAATTCTGGTAGCGGCCAGGGCTTTCATACCAGAAATATGAGATTTTGTAATTGCGGACAAAATTTTGAAACGTATATTAATTCCGGAACTGAAAAAATTAATATTGGAATTGCGGAATTAATGGAAAGATTAAAAATTATTTTAACGACCAAAAAATTAGTGTTGATTTACATTTTTTACCAAATATTGACGAGCTCTCTAGAATAGAGTCGGACCGCTTATCAAAATGTGATAAATGCACCTTATTTCTATTCTATTCTATTCTATTCTGTTCTATTCTATTCTATTATTTTCTATTCTATTCTATTCTATTCTATTCTATTCTTTATACATGTTAATAGTGTATTGCAAATATTTTGTTCTTATATTGTTTCTCTTAATTTCAAACAAGAATTTAAAAAAATGTATTCATTTCAAACGGCTAAGCATAGAGGCCAATGGTAGACTTGAGCCAACAGATCACTTCCGCGCATAGAAAGAGATGTATATACCAGCTCTATTTAGTTAGATATGCAAGTAGACGTTCCAGAGTTACTTATAGTTATTTATACCGCCTGTGATTAGGAAAAGTTTATTGACACTTTCTACAACACGGAATAACAAATTTCTTTATACTTTCAGTCAAACGTATTTGTGATTTCTGATTTGATTGAATTTACGACGAGTGCATATTGTCAGTAGAATATGATCAGAGCGACGTAATTGAATCTATACGTACTCTAACTCGAAATTCGAATTATACAATATTATAACATAAACGATTTGAACTTTGAGCTTCATGTAGTAAACTAACATCGTTAAAATCACCTAGGGCAAGACTTGTTTATCTATTATAATACAAATACAGTGCGGTTGCGGTAATCGGACATTTCTTTTGCATGCTGATGTTCAATAATCGAAGCTACCAGATTATAGAGTGCTGCGGTTAAGTCTCTTGTATTTGTATCTGTTGTTAAGTATTCAGTAATCGCAAAGTCTTTAAAATGCGTAAAATTCCAGCTAAATGGGCGACAGGACCATTCCAACTTAAAAAATATTGACAATAAATAAAATGAAATTTCTGTTAAAGCGTGCGGTGACGCGGGTAACGACTAGTAATAAATATTATGAAAGCTAAACATTTTCATGGTTACATAGTATGGCTTTACATGTAAAAATTAACCAAGGCGTCCTTATCAGCTACCTAACTAAATCATTTTTGAGAGATCTGCAGAACAAAAACAGCGCAGTTTTTTTTATTTTCAAAATATTTCCGGAACTATGAAGCTTAGAAAAAAAACATTTTTACAAAACTTTCTTGAAAAAATAAATGGAATATAAGCCGATATAGAAAGTATACCATTATTATACAAAAAACAGCAATATATCATTATATAGTATTTATAGACATATAGATTACTGCAGACAAGCAGACGTAAAGACTTTTTCAAAAAATGGGTTTTTTTTGGATTCGAAGGACCTCAAGACGAAAAAATATGGTAAAATTTTGAAAAATGAATTTTGGCCTAAATTAGTACCATTCCCCACTAGTGGATTGGAATGATAAAAAAGTGGGTGCGTGTTCTTATGTCCTTGCATTTGAAGCTCTATTAATTTGGCGTTTTGCAATTTTTACCCGGTACTCTTGAAAGTTGTGCAGCTATGCAAAGATACATCAGGAAAACTGAATGTCAAGGACTAAATTTTCCTGTCAAAACTCAAAATGCTGCATTGAAAAAAAAACATTTTTTTCGCAAAATTAATAGCTTGAAAACAAAATTTTCGGCACTGTGATAGTTGTTCCCTAATTTTTTCGAGGAAAATATAAAAGTAATCGCGCTACTGCATTCTGTAGTGAATTAGTCTTCACGATCCGAGATTTTATTAAATTGAAACGAGATTGACGCTACATTCGAGTCAGCAATATAGGTACCAAGAACTTACGTGACTATTGTTGTATATCCGGATAACGAACTCAATTGTTGTCTGAACAATAATCGGTAAGTTGGTGTTTGTGTATAAGACAAAATATCGGTAGATGCTCCTATGAATTATTAATTATTTTAAATACCCTCCGGATATCAGTAATATCATGTAATAATATCGACACTATTCTGTATATTCAATGTTAAAATTAACAGTACTGTTAAATTTCCTTCTCACTTATGTAAGACGTGAAATTTTTTTTCATATATTATAAATATAAATAAATATAATATATAATAAATATAATATCGTATCGTGAACGATGACATACAACATCGCATAATATATACATACTGTATTGAGTCTTACGGTCAATACAGTATAATGGTAGTTATATAATTGTTGTCAGGATAACCACATACCATACGTAATGCATATTATTGTCAGGACTTGTCAGGATCCTTGCGATTGCCGAGACGTGAGGTCAGATTCCAGCGGTCATCAACATGTTCCTGTCATAAAACGCATATGAGTATTCATAGATTTAAGCTACACATTATATCATCATAATTTATAGTTAGTCATTCAACCCTTCTCATCATTCCATTCTCAACTCAACACAACACAACCATACTCATCATTCCATTCTCAAACACAATACAATCATACTCATCATTCACAACCGTGGTCACTTTAACTATGATGAGTATCCTTTTCAATTCCGGGACAGCCAGTCTCTGTCGGCAGAATTGGGGTCTCTTACAACCTCGAATAATAACCTTTTCAATTCCGGGACAGCCAGTATCTGTCGGCAGAATTGTGGTCTCTTTTCAACCAATAACGGATAGCCTTTTCAATTCTGGGACAGCCATCCTCTGCCGGCAGAATTGGGGTCTCTTTTCAACCCTAAAAGGTGATTTCTTTCAATCACAAAAAGGTAGTCTCTTTCAACTACAAAATGGGTATCACACAACCCTAATAAGGTGATCTCTTTCAATCACAAAAAGGTAGTTTCTTTCAACTACAAAATGGGTATCATAAACCCCAATAGTACGGCCACACCATAATCTTCGCCTTTAGTACACGACCTAAAGCGGAACCACGTTCATAGACACACCATAAATATTACTGACTGTATGAAACATTAAGTTGCACTTCGAGGTCATAACACATTTATAGACAGCCTGTATAAATAAGCTATTTATAGCGACTGCCTCCAAATCTCAACATCATTTCAAATGAATCTCTAATTATGAATTCTTTAAACTTTTCACATCCCTGACCCTCGAAAGCCACCTGGTATAGAAATCTATCTATAACAGTTGTCTGACCAGCACCAGGCCCTAAACTAAGCAATTCCACTGAAGTACTTTACATTTCAGTCAGTAACCACATTCATACAGCATTCAGTTAGTATTTCATTACTTCCATTACTTATAGCTCTCAAACTATTCAACAGTATTCCAATCAGAATCTCATAAACCTCACATTCATCCAACAATACGTTATTCATCTCTAATCGTTATATCTCATAGGCCCATGGAAAACATATGTCTACATACAAAATATTCTATAAAGTTTCACTCGCAAATACTCTTAAATCTATTATATACTCAGTAGGGTTTTCCTACCTTAATTTCTGGAATGCTGGCACAATATCACAATACAATTTACACAGATTAATTACAATTATTATTGAAATATAACACATTCTGAATAGAATAATATGCACAGACAAGCACAACCTTTTACTTCCAAATCTCATCAGTAACTGTTAAGCGTCTCCGAACTGCCCCTTCGTCTTTCTGCCCTTTTCAAGTACGTCGTTACATTTTTAACTAATACTTTATTATTTCTGAGAACTTTATCCATATACGACCCCACGCATTCAGGACAGACCATCCCTGTGTAACGTCTGTCAACGTGTTCTTTATTATCTAATGTTTGCTAATTTTACATCTTAATTGCTGGGAACAACTATATTTAGGGAAAACATTACTTTTACCAACATCAAAAATAATATTATCTTACACTTAAACTCATATGATGTTAAATTTGTTATAAAGTCACAAACAATTTACAGCACTGTTAATTCTTACATTGACCGTAAACAAAACCATTAATTTTCATAATCCAGTTACGTCACTAACTATAAGTGACCTGGCTTCGTTCGGGTGCAAATCGGACTAACTCCAAGTAACAAACTGTATTGAAATTAAGAACATAACATTTTAAGCAGAGCTTTACAGTAGAATGAAGCAGCCTTTCTATTTTGTGTTTAAATTAAGCGCCAGTTGGAACCGGCAATTACTGGTGCTTTTTTAGCTCTCGATGAAGTTGGAGACTTCCAATTTATGGACTAACGCTTAGTCTCTGAACCATAAGTGAAATACCAAGATTCATCACATTCATTGCCATACACTTCTTTTAATAAAAGATAAGTTTTATAAGCGTTTTTTGTTGAAATAGCGAGTTCGCCAACAAAAATTACTCTCTTTTTACATGCATTTCCAGGAAGCAGTAGTCAAGGTATTTGAACCCAGAATCGTATATCTAAGTATATTTCATATCAAGTATGCAGACTTAATTGTGTATAGTTATTAATGTAAATATGCGATAAATAAGTTCACAGCTGTGGACGCATTGCTACCAAAATATAGTCTTGAACGACGCTTACTTGCAATAGACATACCTTCCAATGTGCTCATAATAAATAAAGACATAATATTTAAAATATGACGAATCTTTAATAATTTATTTAAAAGATCCACGATCCAATTATCCATAATCCCAACATTTTTTCCAAGTTTCATGTGAAATTTCATGACAATTCGTTGTTCTACTACACTTATCGTTTTTTCCGGCAAACAAAAAACAACTAATACATAAACGAAGGTCACAGCCAAGATAATTTGTCTATAGAAAGGTAGCTGTCACCAATCGAAAGAAAAGACATCGCGCTACACAGCTGATGGTCCGTATAACACAGTTCTTCTGTCAGTTGTATGCAATTAAATATACCGATTACTTGGTCCATGCTGATACCACAAGAAGAAGCTTCATATCTTTTTCTTCATATCATTCCGAAAGTACGTACTTTCTGCGTCGATTTTAAAGCAGAACGCCTAACATTTATGCACTGCTGGAATTACTCGCATGCCGTCTGTAACGGCGGGCCGAAACAGTTTTCTCATGCACATGTAGTTTCGGTATGGTATGAAGAAAAATAGTATACACCATACGGCCAGAAAGTTGAAATCCCTGTACTGCGCGACACATAATGCCCTTGGCTTCCCCTCGGAAATCATGTTACGCGCAGTGCAGGAATTTTAACTTTCTGCCCTTGCGGTGTAATATACTTTTAATATTGGCCGATGCGAATGCAAAAATCAGTTTTAGCAAAACATGAATAATTAAAGATTCGACGTTAATTAGATGTCTAACTTTGCTGAAAGCAGTTCACTGTTTCTGCTGGATTCTGTATTTCTATTATAACTATTATTATTATTATAATCTCGTATGGTGGTATTATGCATCGGGTGCGCATTGTACTGTCAGATGCATTCGAGAACTGAATTAAACCTCAATTGATAGAAGCATATTATATTATGTCTAACACACACAGTATATGTATACAAGGAGATCAAAAATCAATATTAAATTAGTAGCTCACCATGGAAAGTGCCCTCCTGATTATAGTGCACCTGAACTTGGATTGTGATGCAATACACCTATCCCCCGATTTACACGGTAGATACGTTCCTGAGAAAAACGTGTAAATCGAAAATTAAAAATTTTCAAGTCAAAACCGTGTAAATCGAAAAGCTTGCAGAAAATGCATAATTTTGCTATTTAACAGTTGTGATTTTTTTCAATATTTTTAGGTGTACACAGAAATAAAAATAAAATGCATTGACAGGTTAAAATATGTAATATATTACGGAAACACTGTTTTTTTATTTAATTACAATACATTAAACAGAAGAACAACAAATAAAACCAAAGGTGTTTTATTATCCTTCATCACTGTCAGAAATTACTCTCATTATTTTTTTCGGAATCGAAGGTTCGAATTCACTTTCATCACTCGAAGTTATTTGTGCCGATTCGATCTCAGTAACATTTAGTAGAGTGCGATAAAAACAAAAAAAAACTTATTTGGAAAACCGTGTAAAAGCGAAAACGTGTAAAACAAGTACCGTGTAAATCGGGGGATAGGTGTATTTTATATGCGAGCTGTGACATTACGGAAAAACGGGAGTCGGCGAGTTTTAACAGTCACACAAGCCATAAAAGCGTTACATTCGTGACACATTTTTTGCACGTACCTCCTATAAAATAGCTGATTTAACTAAATAAAAATATATCTGACAGCTGTCATATTCTCTGTGTGCGGCCATATTGTGTTTCCTTTGAGTTGTTTATGAAACATACGCCTGGTTTGTATCGCAAAACTTGGTTTCGATCCGCCTGGCTAAACCTATATCGTGCTCACGGACAAACATGTGAAGGACTTTTCCCAAGACTCAGTGGTCTTAAATATAACATTTTGAAAGTTGAATTTTGATCTAAATTAGTTTTTTACCACTCCCCACTTGTGGAGTTGGAATGATAAAATTAATATTTTATTAGCAATTTGTATAGAACCTACCTTCCTATTTTAACACTACCTACAATAATGTGATTTACGAAGTTTTGATTAACGGAATACTTTTTATCGTGGATTAGGTGCAATTATATTTCTGCTATTCGATTACCCTGTATAAGCGTCATATGTTTTGTGCAAATTGTTTTTGTAGCGCGACATGTGTTTGAGTTGTTACAGTCCTCCAGCAGTTATCAAAACCTAATTCAAAAGCACTGAATCGCACTGCTGGAATGAGATTTAGCATTGGCTTTATTAATGTGTGAGCACACTTTGTTCGGAAACAAAACAATTTATAAGTTTCACTTCTCTTGAGCGTAACTCCGACATATCTGATTCTTTTTTTATAATATAGTGTCACAATGAACACTGTAATGTTTTAATGCCACTGGTATAACACTATTTGAAAAAACCAGATGGAGTGTTAATTATCATGATATTGTTTTTCCCATATGTATGTACATTGAACACGTCTTCAAAAAGAAATAGGTCACAACTGCGTATTAAATCAACATCTACACAAAAAAGTCGTTGCAAACATCTTCTAAAACAAAAACAAAACACTATACAAGATTTTCGCAGAACTCTTTACGGCAGTGTTTCCTAAACTTTTTCGTCAAAGGATATTAAGGATTCCTTAGCGATTATTAAAACTATCGTGGACCCAACAGAGAACCGTTTTTTTTTCAGGTCTAAATGTCAGGTTATAACATTTAGACGTAGATTTTACATAAGTTTTACTTCTATATAGTGTTCATACTACTGTTCGAACATGGTATCCAGAAGGAAGGCACCTTCGCCCGAGAAAATCTTGACGACAATGACGTTAAAAAAAATTCACTTCGAAGACTTTCAGACCATACTGAGTGGATCCAAGAAGAGTGATGGAACCTTTGATGTGAAAATACGAAATAAAAATATATACCCACAAAACACCAAACCGTATCGAAAACTCTCGACGTACGTTTCGCCAACCAAGTTGGCATCATCAGGAGATGATTAAATCTCCTGATGATGCCAACTTGGTTGGCGAAACGTACGTCGAGAGTTTTCGATACGGTTTGGTGTTTTGTGGGTATATATTTTTATTTCGTATACTGAGTGGAGAAAAGTAGTGGAGTCAATGCACAGAGTTAGTTTCTTTGAACGATTGTTATTTGATCTCGGTAACTTCCACATTAAAAAAAAACGAACGCAGCCATTAGTGTAACGCAATCGCAACGATATGAATACTCTTTTCCGTCAACAGATATAGTAATCGCTATATTCTTAGACAAGAATACGAGATCTACGAGTATTTACGTTAACATTGATATGTAAATAGATCCTTTTTCAAAATTATATCTGTTGGTAGGAATGATAATAGTTCAGCAAACAAGCGTTCACTCTAGAGACTGCGCTTTCCACCCTCTCTCTCTTTTTATTCTTTTATTATGTAAATACGATAAACATGTGACTTGTAAATCATATTTTCACGGTTTGTTGTTTTAAATTAAACCACAAGTTAATTTAAATGTTAATATTATTCAGCTAAGAGCGAAACCGCCGAGACGTTTCCTTTGGTGCTGCAGTCCTGTGTTGGTTGCGTTGTTATAAAGCTTCATGGGAACAACTGATTTCTTCTTGTTGAGTTTTGTCAACCTTCTAATTTTAATGCTTACTACACTGACCTCGTTGAAATCCGACAAATGGAAGTGTTAGTAGAGTACTATCGTTTAGAGAAGATAGCAGCGCCATTTCTGCGCACAAACGGGTTTCGGGTTGGGTGAAATTATGTTTTCTAATAAGGGGTGATCGGTATGAATATGCTCATTTAGTTGTTCGTCGCTCATCAAGACATACCGTTGACAGAACATATATCGCCAATATTGTTAAATCACACAGCTACTGATAGCTTTTGTTACCCTTCTGACTACGCAGATTCTTCAGCTTGCTACTATCTTCACTAACACGTTGAATGCCGACCTGAAAAGCTGGATTTTATGAGATGGCCACTCGAAAAGTAATGTCCTTCCCTAGTGACCGAAATAAATTCCACGCGCCGCTATTCCACAGTCCATACAAATCTATCAAGAAGAAACACGCAGTAACGCGTGATCGCCCATCGGCTGACGGGCGCGATCACGCGTATACGCGTGTTCGGCAATAGACTTGCTAAACAATAATACTCTACAACCAGATCTCAACCAGAGAGAATAGGTCATAGACATTGTTATCTATCAGACACCGAGTACTACCGACAATCTGTCAGACAATTTTGTCGGTTAGACATCGTACACGATCGAGTTTGTCAAACGTGTGAAGTCCATTTTGAAACTGCACGACGCAAGTACACCTTATGAATGTTTAAAAAACTGCAAGTACAATTTCAGAAACCAGTAAGTGTACAGAATATTTCAATGTAGAGAGTTCGTATAATCAAAACAAATTGCTCACAAACAATTAAACTTTCAGTACCAGAGTTCATCTTCTAGATGGTAAATATACGGATATTAGACAGTTCATTTAATAAAATAATTGGGACACAAGAAAAAAAAAATCTTTCCCTCTGCAATCTCACGTTCCGTCTGCCTTCTAGAACAAATATATTTTCAGCTTGGTGACAGTTTCTGCACAGAAAACATTAAATTAAATACGTTGCAGTTGGCTTTATATATCTATTATGAAAATTATATGCTTTCCAGATGTCTTTTGAAGCTTACGATGCGGAAAATAAACACGAAAACATAATAATGTCACAAACATATGATTGCTGAATTCCAGATGTTGATCTCTGAACTTCAATAAGATTGAAAAAAATATTTTTTTTTTGCTCTATTACATCGATAAGCTTATTTATAGAAATATGTCAATTATTGTTGATACGTTTATATAAAAGTTAATCTTCAACACTAATAGACTGATTTGAATTGAACATATATCTTGGTTCCATTTTTTATCCAGCCCGGGCAACTATAATATTAAATTTTATGCCGTTTTTAACCGATTTCAAAAAAAGAGAAGGCTCTCAATTCGGCTGGTATTTTTTATGTATGTGCCGCGACATCTCCGGCAGTTGTGAACCGATTTATAACTATGATCATTTTTCTTTTTAATAGATCATACCTTCAAGATGATTCCACAGAAATCTTATATAAATCGATTCAGTATTTTTTTTATATATTTCTGGTTTTAAGTTTGTAATCAAGTATAAAAAGAAGTCGGTTAATATTTAATAACGTGCCATCTACATTCTGCAAACCCATAAAAAGGTAAAAAATAAAAACTTAATAGAAAAATGAGCCTGCTTCATGAAAGTTACAAAAAGAGGAAAAATAATGAAATTTTGAAGTCGGCGCCAATTTAATTACTAAAACTGCTTACATATCTACTTGTTGTAAATTGACATTTATTATTTTCCTCCTTTGAATATAGTTTTTTTTGAAGGAGGTTAATTTTTTTTATTGTAATTGATATAAATCTGACTTGGATTTTATCCGATTTGTACCTATGCCAACCGAGCAAGTTCGCGTTAAAGAGTGATATATAAAAAAATTGTTTCTCCTGAATATTTCGTTACCAAACCAATATCTATCCGGGGAACGCTGAGCTCCATTCTTTATATTTGCAAGAGTAAACACACTTTTCAATCAACTTATAGCAAACGACCAGGCATATGTGCAACGGATGATGCACTCGCGGTAGGCGGTGGTGGATTGTGGTGGCTGGGGGTCTGAGTGCAGTGAACTGCACAGTTTGTGTTGTTGAATGTTGCGTTGTTAACGGAGGCAAAGGTAAAACGCCTCAACATCCGACACACACACCGACACCAAACAACACCGACGGATATCAAGTAATAAACCTTGAAACCGGTTTAATGCTGATCTCTTGTGTCAACGCACCAATTGACTGCCTTGCAACGACTTCAGAGACTAAATCCCGTTTTTGCTAAACTTCCAGAATACGGATGTTGACTATTTTTGGGAAAGTGTTTTAAATCATTCATAAGTAGGTACCTAATAGAGTCACAAATATTTATTATTTTTATTTAAATACGACAAGCTTTAAAAATCTTGTATTCTAAATTCCATTTCAAATTTTGCTCCAAAATGACAATACTTGTCACGTGACGTCATACAGTCATAAACGCTAGTAAACCGAGGAGGTGATGAAAGGTTTTTTCCTCGTTGTCGCTTTAGCTATATATAATTTAACGTTTCCTATAAATAATACTAATGAATTACACACTCTAAATATTAACCAAACATGAAACAACGAAGCCTTTTGACAGCGTGAACAGCGTCCTTCTCTATGACATCGTCTGATAATGTTTATGACAGTGACGTCTTGCACTCTGATTGGTGTTCGTTGTCACGTGACTTGAGAGTGATTTAAGTACGTTTTATTTATTAAATATTGATAATTTTGGTCAAACTCTTGTTTACTTGATTTTTTCCTCCCTCCCTCTTGGTTATTTAAACTCCTGTTATTTTGAATTCGCGGTAATTTGAAATTTTGCTCTGGTCCCTTGAATTTGTTAATCGAGTTCTATTTAAATGTGTTTCTATTATCGTCAAATGCACAAAAATAATGGCACTTTGAAAATCCATCCCGGAGTGATTGTCATATTTAAACAGTAAGTAGTCATAAACCACAATATACGCTATTAAATTTAATAGTTTTACATATTAACATTAATCTTGTGGAAGCACTATTTTCTCTAGGATGATTCATTTTAATCATGTAGGCGGAGTTTAAGTGAAACGTAATGTTAAATACGTCGTATGTCTGTACAGTAAAACTTTGTTAATTCGAAGTCGAAAGGATCGATCCAAAACTTCGAATTATCGATTTCCACTGTACCTACATATATAGTACAGTAAGGCCTCGATAATTCGGACATTCAGTAAACCGGATTCTTTGATAATGCGGCTAAGCATTTCAATTACATTGTGTACTTTATAATCCGGATTAAACAGTACTTGGTAATTCGGATCTGCGTTTTTAAACGTCTATTTCATTCTAATTAATAGCATTCGATACTATAGCGATAGTGAGAGATTCCCCGCCATGTATTCGGTCGGATATGATACATATCTGAGGATTCCTATAAGCAGGCATTATATGTGTGACGTTGTTTTGATTGAGTATTAATTGTATATAGGTGCGTTATTTTATGTTCTACATAAGTATATAAAATAATGTTAAAATAGCTTCTAGAAGAAAACACAGTATGTTGTCAGTAAAACAAAAATCCAACATAGCCCGTGGTGAAAGTGGAAAAGTTTTGGCAAATGAATACAGGATAGGAACATCAATTTCCGATATAAAAAAAAAAAAACAAAAGCAAAATCAAAAGATATGGTATATTTTAATGACTATTTTGGATTTTTACTATGTATGTGTTCCTTCTTTTATTCCGGTCCCGGCGCCCGAAAGGAATTACGAAAAGCCGAATATCCAGAAATGGAAACTCATTTGTATGCATGGTTTTGTACACAACGATCAAGGCATGTTCCAATTCCCTACGAAATCTTATCTGCCAAAGCAAAACTTGTATACCGAAATCTATGGAAATGGTAATTTTAGAGCTAGCATAAAAGGATTAAGCAAACAATAATATAAAATTTAATAAATATACTTCTATTTTGCATAATTTTTTGTTTACGTACTATTTTCTAGTTATTTTATAATAAATGTTTACCTTTACAATAAAAAAGCTGGGCTGCTTCAGTAATCCGAATTTTTTACTAATCCGGATCACAGCGGTTTTAATTAGTCCGGATTATCGAGGCCTTACTGTAATACTAACAGTTTGTAAAACGTAATACGCTTATGGTTTAAATTTGTCACCAGATGTCGTATCGTTTTATATCAAATATCAATAGAAAAAAGTTATTAGTGTATTTGCCATATGGCAACATACACTATTGACATCGGTCGGATGGCGGGACCTAGGGGTCGGACCAAAATTTCTCGACGTTTCATAACCTCCTAAACACTTTGGCACCATTTTTAAAAATGGTTATATATATGTATATGTATATATATATATATATATATATATATATATATATATATATATATATATATATATATATATATATGTATATATATATATATATATATATATATATATATATTTATTTACGTATATACTATATATATATATATATATATATTTATTTACGTATATACTATATATATATATATATATATATATATATATATATATATATATATATATATATATATATTTATATGTGCGGGCAATAACTTTCGAAGGAGTTAATTCATTTTAACGAAATTTGGCATACATGTTGGAATCCATCACCGCACGAAGCCTATTTAAAATGGGCCCAATCGGGTTATTTTAAGGGTAGTTTTTAGGGGTTGGAAAAAGTTTTTGGGCCCAAAAATACCGGAAAAATTCTCAGAATCGTTTCAAAATCGAAATTTAACCCTTAAGTAACAATTAAAAAGTGCTCCTAAAATTATAAGTAAATCGGCCCGACAGAACCGGACTTAAAAATTTTATGAACACACTAGTTTGCAGATAGTGAATTATTTACTGAAAGGTGTATATAATTTGGTATAGAGGTTCGATTGATAATAATATTTCAATTAAGAAAAAAAATGTTATTTTAAGGGGTGTATTAAGGAGTCAATTTTTTTATTTTGTCTTTAAAAAACCAACTTAATTTCGCATAATAAAGCCCACTGCCTGTATTAGCAAATTCACTATATTGTCGGCAGGGTTTTGGCACTGCGACCCGGGTTTTTTAGTGTATTTGCCATATGGCAACATACACTATTGGCGTCGGTCGGATGGCGGGACCTAGGGGTCGGACCAAAATTTCTCGACGTTTCATAACCTCCTAAACACTTTGGCACCATTTTTAAAAATGTTTATATATATATGTATATATATATATATATTTATATATATATATATATATATATATATATATATATATATATATATATATATATACGTATATATATATATATATATATGTGTGCGGGCAATAACTTTCGAAGGAGTTAATTGATTTTAACGAAATTTGGCCCACGTGTTGAAATCCATCACCGCAAGAAGCCTATTTAAAATGGGCCTAATCGGGCTATTTTAAGGGTAGTTTTTAGGGGTTGAAAAATGTTTTTGGATAATAATATTGCAATTAAGAAAAAAAAATTTTATTTAAGGGGTGTATTAAGGAGTCTAATTTTTTATTTTGCCCAGAAACCAACTAAAGTTCGCATAATGAAGCCACACTGCCTGTATAAGCAAATACACTATATTGTCGGCAGGGTTTTGGCACTGCGACCCGGGTTTTTTTATGAGTAAAACTGAAAAGATTGGCACTCATTGATTTAGTAGATAATTCCGTTATAACAAGAACTTAATATATAATACAGATAATTATTACATCAATGATCCATATCATTTTATTGTGTAATTTCCTAGCAGTAATCAATCGATTGACCATATTCAAACAGTATTACCAGCATATATATAATATTAATTGGAGTATTGGTATTTCATTTTTATACTCTTGAAATGCCATGCATCCACGCCCAGAAATACGTGCATAAAGACAATCAATAAATCAGTAATAATATGTTGCAAAGTTTCAGTAATATTTTGTCAACTCGTTGACCTCGCCAGAGAAAGCGTATTTTTCCAGAGATTAATCTATTGTTCTAATCTCGCCCTCGCTTTGTAATTAAATTTTAAAAAAGCAGCACAATTATACACTCTTGGTAAAAATTAACGCAACAACAGTCTTATTTAACTCAATAAAATTATTATTATCTGTCTGAAAGCTGTTAAAGCTTCAAACAAATTTTTTTTTTATGTTTCAATGTAATAATTATTACCATCGTCTAAATCATGTTTCTTAAATAAAAAAAATTCTTAAGAAAACTTTTGATGGACTTGGTGTGCCTGTTTTATTGACTATTGCAGACTTTAGTATACCTACATAAAAAAATATTTAACACTTTTTTAAACTAACATATTATATTTTTAAAGAAGAAAGAAAACTCTTTTAAAAATATTATTTCCACGAAAGCCATGTGTAAAGTCAGACGCCAAGAAGCTGTAAAACAACCGATGTCTGCAAAGTATCTTAAAGTCGTTAGGAAAGTTTAATTGAGGAAACGATAAACTAGTCGAAGTCTGCCGTTTTTATAATTCGTTTCAGGGCTAAATATACGTCGATAGTTTGGAGAAATGAAAATTAAAATCCTAGAAAAGATTAACAACGAAATTATTCAATTAAAAAAGCGTGATATTTGTCAATATTTCTTTACAGCTTGACAAGAAATTTCAAATTACGAGAAGTGTAATTTACATACAAATATATGTTAAAAATACTGAGAAATTTAGTTTGTTCTACAATATTTTTGAATTTTTTTTCTGTAGGTACATGTATGAAAATCTGCCTATTTTTGTCATTTTTACCTGTTTTTAAATCATTTATTTAGATCATATAATACATAAAAATGTGACATATAGTATTAGAATAATACATAAGTCTAGTTTATTTTGAAAGATTGGATAACGTTTTTCATATAATTTAGAGATTTTTGAAAAATAATAATAATAATAATAATAATAATAATGCGTTTAACGTCCGTTTGTCGACTTTATGTCATAACAGACGCCATTTCACCACTTACCGTTATTTTTTACATTTCTAAAACTTCAGCTTAACTAATAGCAATTAGGATAGGATAGGTAATTTTTGAACTGGGAGTTTGCTAGGTGATCGGCCAAGGCCTTGAATAAGGAACCATCTCGATATTTATCTGGAATTAATTGAGGGAAACCATGGAAAACCTCAATCAAGATGGCCGGTACAGGAATTATCGTTTCTCGGCGAGAGGCACTAGGAAAAAGTCCCAGCCACATCTGCCACCGCCGGGATTCGAACCCGTACCTCCCGAATGCGAGTCTAGTGCTGCCACCACTACTCTACTCAGCTCGGTGATTTCTGAGAAATGAGTTAGCGCATTTTATATGCACACACACACACACATTCTATAATGCTCGTAAAGTAGAACTGTGCGGGTGAACAAGAGATCTTCGAACAACTGATGAACAGTCACCTTAATCCTTACTCTAAAATCTACACAAACCAAAGTTTATTTATCAGTCCGACGTAAAAGATGCGGTATGACTTTTACGGCGTCTATCAAATCACTTTATTTATTTACGGAACCATTAAAATGTTGAATTAACGGCGGCTCAATTTGACGACCTGCTTTATTAAAAATCCACTGTAACGATTTGTCCTTTTTCTGAACGAAAAGGCGTATCTCAAAAAAAAATCGAATTTGAGGATGGGCATATGACAAACGTAGATGGCATCAGATAAATCATGACCTAAGCTATAACTGGTGTTCACTAAGGAGTATAGTAAAAACCAAATCTACGTGTTCCTAAGTGGCGTGATTTAAATAAAGAATGATTCAAAGTAAATCTGTGATTATATATTTATATATTGTTGGCAGAGTTTTGGCACTGCGGCGCGAATTTTTTTATTCTTGTGATGCAGATATACTTTAAACAAGATTTGCCGAATTACATTCGCTACGGATAATTTTATCGAGTTTAAAATTGGTACATAAAATAACTTTCTTTTCAAATAAAAATCGGAATCTATACGATAATAATATATGGATATTAGTAACGATGACCTATCACTTTTACTGCTAACCTACAGTTAACAAACTATTGTGTAATTGACAGCTACAATTGCCTTTCATTTCGATGACAATCAACATGACATATTTCTTGTTATTTTTTTTGTTTATAGTTAAAACTAGTCGTTACTGATAATCTGATTTCTGATAAGGATAACCTTGTACCTGTACTACTGTAACTAATATTTTATTAATGAAAAAAGAGCAATTACACGGGTTTTTAATTGAACGCTTTTAAGTGATTGTATCACAAACTATTATGTTTTTACTGCAGAGCCGGAACTAATATTTTAGTCGATATCATTAGGCTATTTTCTGAACCTCAGTATCAGCTATCAAAATTCATAAAGCAACAAATGTTAATAAACATTTTTTTCAAAATGTCAGTTTACTGTAGGTCTTCTAGTTTATCAAGCGTATAATTCACCAATTTAACTAGAAGATCTCGTGCGGTCTCCCCGAATTGCTTCACATTTTCGTACACTGCTCATCCCTTTTTTATGTTAGAAAGACTCTGTATGTAACTAGAGTAGAAGTAAGCTTCTAAATAGTTGTTTTTTAATTAATATTTCATTTATTTCCGATCTATACACGTCAAAAAAGTCTGGACACGGTCTAATAATTCCAGGAGAGTATGTTTTTGTGAGAAAAGTTTAAGACATATATAAGTTGTTTGGTTTTAAGAATGACATCTTTTAAACACCAAACCACTTCTCATAACCCTCGCGGGGATTAGGGGTGACTTTAAGATTTTAAATTGCGAACCTCATGTTTTTGCGCGGAATATGATTATTATCTGAGAAAAAAATTGCTACTGGCAAATGGTCAGGTTTAAGACTGAGACAACAGAAGTGCAAACAAACGGTTCCAATTTCCTCAAAGTCGTGCGTGTCAACCCCGGTGAACTCAGTGCAGTCAATCCGCGCTAAACAATAACATTTTGCAGTTACCCATAACCCCCGCAAGGAGGTCAACGGGTGAGGGGTGGCTTGGTATCCAAAATATTTCATTTTCAAAACCAAACAACTTTTTCACGACAACTTACTCTCCTGGTAATATTAGACTGTAACGTGTACTTAATGTGTAAAAGATTTTTCAAATTGGTTCAGTGTTTTCAAAGATTACCCGTAGGACAAACTTTTCCTCTTTATATATCAACGTTTATTACGTTCAGCCTTTCAAAAAAATATGCTTGTTTATAATACATCTCTATCAGTTACATTAAAACTGCAGTAAAAGTAATCAATACGAAATTTGAAACCATCATAAAAAACCTACTGGTTTTAGCATAATTTATACAATTTCTCGAAGAAGAAAGTAAAAGTTAAAAAAAGTGATGACAATATACATAATTCTTAGTTTTATAGCAAATTATTTAACATCGATTTAATCTACAAATCATTTGATGTTTTCTCTTGCAAAATTTGCTAAAAATCTTTCACTAGGAAAAAAACCATCTATATCAATTGGGCAACGGATCGCGCAAGATAATTATGTATAAAATTGGTTGTAACAAAAAGCTGTCAATTTATCAAAACGGTGTTATTTTTAACAATAAGAAAAGATAAAAACACGCTAAAACCGATCTCTAACAGCTATGGATTGCGGCCTTTGTTGTGAAACCAAAACTTCATATAATCTTTAATTATAGCGAATAGCGACAATTATTGTGTGAAACCAATCCAGGGGCGGATTTGATTGTGATGACGCTCCTCTAGGTGCGCTCTGATATACCTCCCTTTTTGTAATGTCAAAGCTAGTGAAAAATAAAATGAAAATATCAATTGATACTAGACCCAAATAATCTTACCGGCTGATGGCCGTAAAAACCATTTGAAATAAATTTACTGGGTTTCAGGCGTTGTGTTAGACGTTAGACGTGTATCCACAATCCATTTATTAGAGATCGGTGGATAGTAACGGTGTAACAATATGCAAATTTCACTCTTTAAGAAAGTGTTGCAATTGATGTTCATTACCAACATTGACATTAAAATATTATTGTACAATGCTGTGGACTGTATTATAAACAAAAACGAAACGAAAACAATTGAGACTTAATAAAACAATTGCATGTAACAGATGACATATCAGATTGCGTCTTTAACTTCAATAAGTTATTATCGGAAATATTGTAATATTGTGTCCAGTGAAAGTTCTTCTTCAATGACATTTGCCTGAAATGCTAGGGTTTATAGCGTGATTAAAAATCCCCTCAAATTTCTATGAAAAAATTGAGATAAGTGGTGTAAAAATATTAGTGTTACGTCCATGCTCCAAAATAATTTTTCAGTGAAATTTGGATTAATAGTAATAACAGTAACTGTAACATGTACGACTTAAAATCACTAGAATATCTGGTAACATTTCTGTCCGTCAGCTATCTTGGGCCACTTCGTAACATCAAAATTAACAGAATGAAGTTGCTCGCAGAAAAAGACTACTAATAGAATAGAGACTTAACAAAATAGAGTTAGTGAATCATTGACTACACTAATGGGCGACATGCCTCCGTCATATCTTCGATTTACTAAATGAGGCGAATAGAATATGGTAGCGAGCATGTTCGCATGTGCGTAGCGATGCTAATCTCACTCTTGTCCTTTTATTATTTTATTTCAATAAATTATTTGCATGTAAATTAAAAAAAAAAACCCGGGTCGCAGTGCCAAAACCCTGCCGACAATATAGTGTATTTGCTAATATAGGCAGTGTGGCTTTGTTATGCGAACTTAAGTTGGTTTTTTGGACAAAATAAAAATTTGGCTCCTTAATACACCCCTTAAAAGAACATTTTTTTCTCAGTTGCAATATTATTATCAATCGAACCTCTATACCAAATTTTATACAACTTTCAGAAAATAATTCACTATCTGTAAACTAGTATTTTCATAAAATTTGTAAGTCCGGTCCTGTCGGCCCGATTTTATTAAAATTTTAGGAACACTTTTAAATTACTACTAAAGGGTTAAATATCAATTTTGAAATGATTCTGAGAATTTTTTCGGTGTTTTGGGGCCCAAAAACATTTTTCAACCCCTAAAAACTACCCTTAAAATGGCCCGATGACGCCCATTTTAAATAGGCTTCTTGCGGTGGTGGATTTCAACACGTGGGCCAAATTTCGTTTAAATCAATTAACTCTTTCGAAAGTTATTGCCCGCACACATATATATATACGTATATATATATATATAAACATTTTTAAAAATGGTGCCAAAGTGTTTAGGAGCTTATGAAACGTCGAGAAAATTTGGTCCGACCCCTAGGTCCCGCCATCCGACCGACGTCAATAGTGTATGTTGCCATATGGCAAATACACTAATTAGTTTTTAGTCACGCCAAAGAAGTATAATTTTTAACGCGTACCCATTTTTTTGTACATCGTGTAATTACAAAATATAGGGAAACACGGAATATATTTCCGTTAAACCAAAGTGGAAAAGTTTTCCTTATTCCAACAGATTATTTCGGCAGTGTATGGTGTACACAGATATTTTTATTATTTATTGCTTGTGTTAATTTATGTCTCGACCAGTTTAAAGATATTCTCAGAAGTTGTAATTTATGACCTTTCACCGCGAACTCGCGGGGCATTAGTGATGTCAAGGTAAAAAATATTGGCGAACGTCACTAATATTATCTTGTAAGCTGGTTCGTTTAACATCGTAGGTATTATGCATTAAATTGAGTGGACAAAGTTTTGGCGACAATCCATTATATAAACAACATTGTCTCATACCACTATATACCTATCTCGGAACTCGGAAGTTATCAGTTAAATCATAAAAAAATGATCTCAGTTTTTTACTACAGAAGGACAGCGAATCTAAATAAAAATACCGGCCAAGTGCGAGTCGAACTCGCGTAAACAGGATTCCGTACTATTCCGTTTTCCGTGAGTACTTTAAGACAAGATTTTCGTTTAGGTTTTCCTGTAAGCGACCCGACATTCCCTATTTTTTTTTTTTAATTTAGGCTCAGTCGTTTTGGAGATAAGACGAGATGAATGGTCAATTGTTCATCTATTTTCTAAAATAACTTTAAAATTATTTATTTTATAATTATAAAAAAAATATATTTGAAACCAGATGCCAGAAATCATATTTAAACATTAATGCCAAAAAATTATCTTTCCGATAAAGCTAATTTCATGGTTATTAAAAACATTTTTCTGTCTTTTATTTCAATTCAAAGTTCTCCGCCTCTAAAAAACACCCTCTACAAGCCCTTTCATTTGATACGTCACACGGTACAGTTTGCAATTTTTTTAATTTCCTAATTTGCCCCTCAAAAACTACTGTAATGTTCAAAATTTATTTATTTACGTTACACGTGCGTCTTTGTGTCACCGACTTACATATGTGTACCAGATTTCAGCTCAATCGGTCCAGTAGTTTCAAAGCAAATTGGCTGTGACAGATGGACGGACAGACACACGAGTAATCTTATAAGGGTTCCGTTTTTTCCTTTTAAGGTACGAAACCCTAATAGGTTAAAAAAAGTAGTGCGTGTACTTTATATACTCGAGTTTGAAGTTATACTTCTTTGGCGTGACTAAAAATGATTTTTAATAGACATGCAAATAATAACTTACTATTTACCGTTCCTTTTGAATCATATGAAGTCTAATCTAATTAAAATAAATTTCGTTTGTCATGTTAATCGTGAGGCTTGTGTAAAAGCAAGATAATTTAAATATAAGTAACAAGCACCGTTTCTATTATAATAACGCTTTCAGTGAAGGGTAAACAAACTACTTAGTCGTCACCTTGTAAACAAATTTTTTAAAAATATTTATGATTGTAATAAAGCTTTATGAAAATGTACAAAGTTTTTCTATCAAATAGTTTAAAATGGAGTTTGTGATAAAAAGTTTGTTATACTGTTTATAAAAATGGTTATAAGAATTTATGTTCCGGTGTAATGTTATTTTACAAAGTAGTAAAGTTATACGATACAAGGAAACTATCAACTTAATAAAACAAAAAAGTACTAACAAGTTTCAATCACTGCATAAAATAGTAGATTGTATCTTTAGAGCGTAATGAAGTATATTATTGACGAGGTCATTTAGTTTAACACTCGCACGAGTCAAAATACCATTAAATCATTTCCAGTATTTTCAACATATTTCACATTTCACTTGTGTAGCAAACTTAACTTCTAGTAGTACTTTCTAGGTAGCGTCTAAACCATTACACGCATCGATTGGCCGTGACCGCGTGGGTTTAAACGAGGTGGATAAAAAAAATCATGAACATAGTGTGATAAAATTAATGAAAATATAGCTAAGCCTATACCAGAAGTGAGATAATTGAAAATTTCACACTAAATGTTTAAAGTTTACAGAAACTAATTAAAACTAAAATGTAATTAATTGATGGAACATAAACGCCGGGATATACAAAAGTCTATTTAAGTTTTAACTAAGTGAATATTAAATAGTCCCAACCTGATGATTGAAAAGTTTTTAATTTTCTAATGCAGGAAGTAATTATTTCTCTAAAAAGACAGATACTTATTTATTCAATAATTTAATATGTATTCAATAACGCTAATGTGTTTAAACTTCCCGCTATTGAACAGTTTCAAAAAAAGGAATTATTGGTTTCGGTAGGATTTTCGAAATTTAAGTTTTCATCAAATCTCAACGTTTTGGGGTCCCAAGCAGCTATTCTGTCTCTCTCTGTGTGTACGAATTAACGAAGGGGTTTATTGAGACTTAGATCTGATTAAATGAGATTAGATTTTGGAGTCAATCGGTCAAGTAGCTTCAAAGTTATTCAAAGAATAAAAATTAAAAATACGTTTTCTCACGTTTTTGTCGGATAACTCCTAATCTACTTGACTATAAGTAGTCTCAAAATTTAACTTTTGAATAGCTCTTACAATTACCGAACAATTTCACAACAAGTTTTTATATTTTAATTAAATATGTAGTTAAAACTCCAACCTAGCATTTTTGACCTCGAAGAACTCAAAAACACATTGTTAATAACATTTTCGAACTCAAAGAGTTCAACAATGGCAAGTTTCATGCTTGCATAATCTCACACAATAGTATCAATTTATTGTAACGTATTTAACACATAGCTGGAAGTTTTAGAGTTGGCCCACGGGTCAACCGATTTCCACATTTTTTTTTCTTTTTAAAAAGTTGTGAGAGAAACTGTAATGAAAGTCGAGGATCCCGCACGCAATCCCTGAACGTTAAGCTAAATAACATTTTATATAAGCGTATTTACGATTTGTAACTTCAGACCAACATAAATAAACATAGCTAATGTTGCAGACATTCAAAGCCCGTTCCCATTTTAATACGGAATTGGGTCCAAATCTTGCGCCCACAAGCAAATTCTATTTCAGTGTGTTTCCAGTGTTGTCTGAAGTATAAAACTGACTATACTTGAAAAATCTGTCTCGGGTTTTGATTACCATATTTGAAAAGTAGTAATAAACTCTAAGTTGAACTTATATACCTAATTAATTTAATGGTTTTGCTTTGAAAAACATTTAAGTCAAAATCAGGCATTGTTTCCAAACCAAAATTTACCCAACTGAAACAGAGCAAAATATATTATTATTCATAGCGTAAATATATTTTGCACGTTATCAAAAATATTTCTTCTGAGACTTGTGGGAAAAAAAATAAAAAAGTCAATTTACGCAATATGGCGATGACCTGTCAGTTTGGTACGCCTGACAAAAGGTTTAACTCGTTATAAAGCAGTATTACGAACCGTAGTACATATTATATGAAGACTTACATTGAATATGAAGCTAGCAACTTACTATGGAAGTATTCTGTTGTCTGCAATTTATAAGTGTAGTGTGTTCATCGAGTTGAATAATTTTTTTTAACCACAATTTTAGCAGCATTGACTGGAATCGTAACTGGAACAGGGATTTCATTCCAGGAGTGAAGTGGCTCTTTGCTCAATAGCTTGCACGAATTGCTGCATTTTATTTTCCGCATTTTTGGAGTTTCTGTAATTTTTTTTTCAGCTCTTCATTTAGTAACAGCACTTTTAATTAAATCATAGTCATAGTTTCGGTTTTAATGACACTTGAACCTGACCATACTTCATGCATCAATAGTCCCATCCATCATTCTCTATAATTTTTATATACGTAATTTTTACCGGCCTCTTTATATACTTGATTTTTATTATAATTTTATATCTAATACTGTGTGATAAAGATGATAAGAGACGACGACATACTTTTTCGGTACATTTTTACAAAATATCCAATGAGATTTTCCGTATAACTACGTCTTAATAAATTACAATATATACATTTTTTCGGTGTTTTTTTTAATTGTGTACTAAATAAGGTAAAAAACGCGCAATAAAATTTGATCTTTATTTTTTACAAAGAAATATCCTGTTTCATAAAAGTGTTACATGCGTGTCGAAGTGAGTTGCGTAGAGCCGAAAACATGAAGTCATACTTCAAAAAAACTTTTAAACATCTTACTGATTTTTGAAGTTAAGCTTCTTAACGCAATTCTCGGGACAGGGAGTCAACTGGGAAAGAAACGAGCGAGCGACATAATGCGGATGTAATATCGTCACGAAACAACATACCTCAAACAGGCTAGGAAAGGAGAATAGAAACAAAACGCACTTGTACGTCGTTTATAATAATTAACTCTTTTGTTCAGATCGCTCTATTATACCTGTGAAGGGGTGGGGGAGGGCTGGCAGGTCAAAATTATAACTGCATTTTCTATAGCTGTTGTAAGGCCGTCAGCCAGGGACAATCGGTAGCCGATGTACATCGCTTACTAATTATTAGATATGTCAAACTTCTTATGTACAAATTCCAAATTAGCATAAATAAATTTTAGCTTTTCTTTACTAATGAACATTTTTTATTATTATTATTTATTAATAAATAAAAAAAATTATCTTAGATTATACGTAAATTTAAAACATTAATATAAAAAATGCGTAAGGCGTTTAACTTTTGTCGTGTGCCAACAAAGCGAAAAACCTCTTTTTCAGAAACGCCCTTTCGCTTGTGAATTTTAACGATTTCAGACAAGTCACTGATCTTCGGTTGATTAACGCTTGAATACCAATACGTGTAGGCGGTATAGGTTTCCAATTTTCATTTCGATATAATATATTTATAAGCTGTAAAATAAAGCATCAATCACGTTTTATATTTGCCGAATATAAATTATGCATGCTGTGTGTCTATCAAAGTCTTATTTGTACAGTTGATCGATTGCAGATATTAGCCTTTGCATTTATATATAACGTTATTTAAATGCTATTTTAAATTATTTATACCTACCTAATCTTATAACTCATTTGGATTATACCTTATCGAGCGTCTATAATCTATACAGCCTCTCTCCCTGGATTATATATAACTTTTGTATAACTTTTCAACGAAAATTGTGTTCCGAAACGATATTCGTTTAACCAGAGATGCAGGCAGAACCGATAGACAGTGTTGGTCACAACTCGGAACGCTGAAACGAAAGGACCGGTTGTTCGAACTATGCGCATTCAGAAAAATGTAGGGATAAAAAATATATTAGGTGCATTAGCGTTTAATTAATTTGAAAAGTTTTAAGAGAATCCAAATGTTGTCAAAAATGTGTAATTTTTCTTTTAAAAAACTACAACGTTATTCAGATTTTTTTCAAAATTACTATACATAAAATTGATTCCAAGTTTTGATTCCAATAAACAACAGAAAACTACTATATCTTTTAAGACCAACGAGAATTAAAATTATCTGAACCTAGTGGTTAAGTTATAATATTTTGTAATAATAAATTGAAAACTCAATTTATTCTTTTACTGCAGTTCTCATGTTAGAACCGAAAACTGAGAACTTGTAAAATAGAAGAACCGTGACTATGCCATAATAAGTGCATCGCTACTCTTTTGCCAATTTAGTTTCTTTCAATCCATAATATATGGCTTCTAAATAAAAAAAACCCGGGTCGCAGTGCCAAAACCCTGCCGACAATACAGTGTATTTGCTTATACAGGCAGTGTGGCTTTATTTTGCGAGCTTAAGTTGGTTTTTAGGCAAAATAAAAAAATTTACTCCTTAACACACCCCTTAAAATAACATTTTTTTTCTTAATTGCAATATTATTATAAATCGAACCTCTATACCAAATTATATACAACTTTCAGTAAATAATTCACTATTTGTAAACTAATGTTTTCATAAAATTTGTAAGTCCGGTCCTGTCAGTCCGATTTTATTTAAATTTTAGGGACACCTTTTAATTACTACTAAAGGGTTAAATGTCAATTTTGAAACGATTCTGAGAATTTTTTCGGTATTTTGGGGCCCAAAAACATTTTTCAACCCCTAAAAACTACCCTTAAAATGCCCCAATTACGCCCATTTTAAATAGGCTTCTTGCGGTGATGGATTTCAACACGTGGACCAAATTTCGTTAAAATCAATTAACTCTTTCGAAAGTTATTGCCCGCACACACATATTATATATATATATATATATATATATATATATATATACATATATATATAAACATTTTCAAAAATGGTGCCAAAGTGTTTAGGAGGTTATGAAACGTCGAGAAATTTTGGTCCGACCCCTAGGTCCCGCCATCCGACCAACGCCAATAGTGTATGTTGCCTTATGGCAAATACACTAATAAGTATCTTAAAAATTACAGTTTTAAATACTCTGAAAATACTCCCAAATCTGGGTATATTTTCATATAATAAATAAAATAGTAATTGTGGGAGTGGCGTCTGTTCTGACATAGTCTAGAAACAAAAGTAAAATAATTATTAAATTTAACACAGCCGCCCCTCTTTTACACGTGTATTTTCAACTTGTGATTTTTATTTTCCGTTCGGATAATTTCTTTGCAAAGATTTGTTTTCACAACTTTTAATGATAAACAGTTTTTTAATTGGCGGGTTAAAATTAGAAATGTTCCAGCGCTCGTATTCCATTATACAAACAAAGGCAATCAGTAATTAATAATTACTGGACCGTTATCAATCAATTACAAGTATACCGACAAGAAATTAATTGCATTTTAATGAACACCGCGTCGTACTTACGTTTACTACATACTATATACAGGACGACTTTTGTGAGACCATTGACTCAGAGATCGATATTTTAGCCCGATCCAATTAGACAGTCGATATAATGTAATCAACCAATCACTCACAACATTGAGACTCAGCAGGCCAACACTCAGAAAAGTGATTGGGCTTCTGACAGATCACGCTTTTCTGAGGAAACAACCTACATGTATCCAGGAATACGTTAGAAATCAACATTATGTAGATTTTGCGAAATGGACGATAAAATAGACACATATCGGCCCTGCCGGCCCGAGGCAAGTTTTGGAATGGAGTGTGACTCTTGAGTTTCCGTCTCATATTTTTTTAATTGACTGCACGCACAGCAGCGAATCAGATTCTCAGACGACTGCCAATTGTTTTAAGAATTTAATCCTGCTACAATTTCTTATATACAGACTGCAGATCGTATTAATTTCTAGTTTCAAAAAAAGTTATTAAAAAATCGACATAAGTAACCCATTTTATTTATGGTCACATATTTTTCCTCAAATTTGTTCCAACTGTAGTTGCAGGACGTATAAGAAGCAAATTTATCAGCAAGTGTAGGTTTAAATAAATATAAAATCCCACATAATATAATGGTATTAAATCCAAACTGCATGGGCAGAAATCCACGAGAGCATTTTTTCCGTGAAGAAAATTATACCGTTACAAATGAAGTATATTTTTTAACTGTACAATTCTGATTTCTAATGACTTTTCTATGACAGCTATATATAGACAGTCGACCTTCATGACTACAAGATAACTAATACGGTGTGTTTGTAGGCATAAAAATGTACATTATTAATATCATGTACATTCATGGATAAATTTAATAAAAGTAGGCAAAAAATTACAGGCGGGGTTTTCCGGTTTGACACATCTAAAGTAAAATAATCTACAAATAAAGTATGACATTAAAAGCCAGTGTTTAATCCGCCAGCATAAATTCCGAAATTCGTAAATTATTTTTGATTTTACGAAAAAAATGTCAAAAAAAACGAAAATGTTGGATTAACATGAGACGATTTATTTAGGCAAAATAGAAAAAAAGACTGAATCATGCGTTAAATATAGTTATTTTT
This sequence comes from Venustoraphidia nigricollis, assembly GCA_034508555.1. Classification (NCBI taxonomy): domain Eukaryota; kingdom Metazoa; phylum Arthropoda; class Insecta; order Raphidioptera; family Raphidiidae; genus Venustoraphidia; species Venustoraphidia nigricollis. The sequence continues at coordinate 443,026 of JAVRKA010000018.1, read as the reverse complement.
TACACTTGAGTTGGTTAATGCGAGGTCACTAATTGCGTGCGGGATCCCCGACTTGCTTCACATTTTCGCTCATGGCTCATTCCCATTTTATCCTAGCGTAAAATATACAGGTTACTCTGAAAGGATTTGGTCTCTAAAACAGTCAAATAACATAAAAATGATTTTTCGGGAAAAAGGACTTTTTTTAAGTAAACATTTAATTAAGTGTTTACTTAAAAAAAGTCCTTTTTCCCGAAAAATCATTTTTATATTAATTACCAAGGACAAAAAAGAAATAACTTTTCAAATCGACTCAGTAGTCCCCGAGATTACCTTCGATAAACAAATATATAATTTTTCCTTTTATAATATATATATTAGTATAAATCTTTAGTTATGAAAATGCACTGATGTGTTGTACTTTATTATTTTACACTTTTTGAAGGTTGTTAATGTCGGTTTTTGTAGATTTTTTCCTGTGACTGTACATATTAGTACGTCGACTGTACTCTCGTGGGCCGGAGGATCGTCGATCTAGTTTACCAGGTTAGCTGTGCCTATGATTGAAGTGGTCAATCGCTTGGAGCTCATTTCTGTTTTTTCATGTCTAACGGGTTTTAATTATTCATATTTATACAAACAAAACCGAGCAAATAAATAACTGTCTGTCGCTTTAACAAATCAATTTCCCATTTTTCTAAAAGATAACTGAGTAATGTACAATATAACATAATGCTTGATATTTTTATTAATGTTTAGCTCTATAAAGATTAATTTAAAAGTTTTCCTCATAGATCCAAACAATCTACAATTGAAATTGATAAATAACCAGCTAATGCTAAATTCAGGTATGCATCAAACATGAGAAAGTAATACGAAATTTGAAAATATTATACATATGGCTTTTTTAAAATTCCGCACACATTAATATTTTGAAAACATCTCCTTCGTTAGGGTGTCGATTGAATTGAAACGTATTAATTTCATTATGATCCACAAAAAGTTTTATCAAAATCAGTGCAGCCACTTTTTTATTAAACAAAAATACTGCAAAAAATTGATTTTACACAAATCTGTCGAATAAAAATGTTATTGACGCTAATATGGGTCGGAAGAAATTTTATCAAAATCGATTCAAACATTTTTTTATATCATACTTGGAACTCGGTCGTGTGGACCTAAAGAGTTGCACTTATAGAGTCATCACGGCTTATTTCTTTACCGTTTTGGTGTAACATCCAAATGTTTAATTTTCTATGCTAATTTCCTTTGTCTTAGAACCTAAGCAATACAATATTCAGGATATATCACAGAACTGAGAACATAATAGTCACTGCAGTGAAAATTCGTAAGGATCAGTGCCCTGTTTGCATTCTATTTTTGTCGCACTACTCATTAGTGTATTTGCCATATGGCAACATACACTATTGGCGTCGGTCGGATGGCGGGACCTAGGGGTCGGACCAAAATTTCTCGACGTTTCATAACCTCCTAAACACTTTGCCAACATTTTTAAAAATGTTTATATATATATATATATTTATATATATATATATATATATTTATATACGTATATATATATATATATATATATATATATATATATGTGTGTACGCGCGATAACTTTCGAAAGAGTTAATTGATTTCAACGAAATTTGGGCCACGTGTTGAAACCCATCACCGCAAGAAGCCTATTTAAAATGGGCCTAATCGGGCTATTTTAAGGGTAGTTTTTAGGGGTTGAAAACTGTTTTTGGGCCCCAAAATACCGAAAAAATTCTCCGAATCGTTTCAAAATTGAAATTTAACCCTCTGGTAGTGATTAAAAAGTTTCCCCACAATTTTAATAAAATCGGCCCGACAGGACCGGATTTACAAATTTTATGAAAACATTAGTTTGCAGATAGTGACTTATTTATTGAAGGGTGTATTTAATTTGGTGTAGACGTTAGATTGATAATAATATTACAATTAAGAAAAAAATGTTATTTTAAGGGGTGTATTAAGGGGTTAAATTTTTTATTTTGCCCAAAAACAAACTTAATTTCACATAATAAAAGTATAAAACCACCCGGCCCTATACAAGCAAATACACTATATTGTCGGCAGGGTTTTGGCACTGCGACCCGGGGTTTTTTTCTATTTATGAAGTGCTCATAAATTATCATTTGATGTACTTATATTAAAATTTGACGAAACCATGAAACGTTTGAGTGTATAAAAAATCAATAATTACACGAATAAAACTACTGTCAGTGTTATTTGAAGAGCTAAAAGTGTTTATAGAAATAATTTATTGAATCTACTATTGGCACATCAGAATAACGTATTATTGCCACTGTATAATATACCACTGAAGTTATTAACAAATTTACACCTCATGACTTAAAAAAGTAGGTATTGGTAAACGTACCCGCAACGAGGCCAAATAAACGAACTCCTAAATCGATCATGTATTTATCAACGTCATTCAGAGAGATGGTAGATTGTAGACGCTCGACAACTGATGTTACCAGCACCATATTGATCGGTTCATATTTTACTGTAGCTGGAGTGAAAATGGGTCACGACAAACGTAAAATTTTGCTGTTTAAAATTAAACTGACATTAATTTCTGGTTTTCTTCTACCTAACTCTCATCGTGTATATTAAATTATATTTTAGTCTTAAGTGCAAACGGCTAAATAATATCAAAAAGATGAATGATAACTTTTTAATGTTATTAACCTGCTGGTTATATACATTTATAAGGAACTCACCTATGTCATTAACCAGTCAAATTTTTAATATGAATCAGCGGTCGAAAAACGGCCCCAGAATATTGTTATAAACCAAAGCTTAAGATATTTCTTAATTATAATTAGTATTTCAATGTTAACTGGCTACGAAGTTGCCCCGAAGGTCATTTATCTTAACATGTGTTTGTATAAACACATCTATGTACAGAATGTCCCAGACATTACTCCCCACGCCTGTATCTCGACTATTTTTTAAGATAATCCCACCAAAGTTTATACACTCGTAAATGAGATGAAATTCTTTACAAGATAGCACCAAGGGCAAATTATTAATGACGATATCCTTGCAGTATACGCGAGAATAAAAAAAACTTTTGAAAAATTTAACCCCCTTAAAAAATCATTAAATGAGGAAAATAATAAAATTTTGAGGTAGGCGAAAATTTAATTAGTGAAACTTTTTACATGTCTACGTTCACTGTCGACCTCGAAATTTCATTATTTGCCTCCGTTTTTCTAGGAGGTAAAATTTTTCTTTCAAAAGCTTTTGTAAATTTTTACTTTTAGTTGATTTTTAATACGTAGTTGGCACGTTATTAAATATTAGTCGTCTTTTTTATATCTGAATAATAAACTAAAAATTAAACTTATATATTAAAAGAACTACTGAACCCTGAGGGTGTGCTCTGTTAAATAAAAAAAGAATCATTATTATAAATCGGTTCCACAACTAGCGGAGATATCGCTGAAAATGCATAAAAAGCTACTAAAATGATTTCAGTAAAATTTATGTAGGACTAATCTGAATGTATGCTCTGTTACATGGAAGAATCGTTAAAATCGGTTCACAACTAGCGGAAATATCGGTTAAAAAACACCACTATGGTATTACTTAACGCTGTTTTAACCTACACAGAGATAGCATCTTGTGTAGAATTTTAACCCATTTACGAATATTATATCGACTTTGATGAAGGCAAGAAACAGGGTTGTGAGTCATGTCTGGAACATTGTGTATATTCAGATATATATACTAGTAAGTCATGTCTCGTATGTCTATTTAGACAAATTATTAAAATGTGACTATGCAATGGAATGTTATAATTTACTTAAGCGACGAAAAGAACACGCCTTAATTGTGTTAATTAAATTGTATCTAAGTATGTAGAATAATACTCATTTTTATAAAGATAGAAAAATCCTCCTCAAAAAAAGGATGATTCAAAAGCTTTGTCTTCTTAAATACATTAGTCGGAAATTGGGATTTGACGGAGTCAACGTTCCCCGTATATAGAATGTAGATTATTTGTAGAGCCAATATGAAGATAACCGTCGCAAATTATTACACATAATAATTATTTAAATTGATTTTTAAAAAAATTTGGATGACATGAATCCCGACTACTAAGTTAATTAAACGAATTGTAGTGAATAGTGAAAACGCATTCCAATGCCTTTGACCCAACGTAAATTAAAATAGTGTAAATTGTAAATTTACATGTATTTGATAAAAAATTTGTAACTGGTTTACCTGCAATACTCCAAAGAGCAGAATTCAAAAAAAATGTGACGAAATAATTCTCAATATTTATAATTTTTATAGTCGTTCTGAATATGTAAAATTTGCTTTTTGCGAATTTATTTCTCAATAACGGATTTCGTAATAAAAATATTGAATTTACTGCTACGCCGTATTTTCAAGAACCGATTAAATTTCAAATCATAAAACGTTTCAATAAGCAATAAAATTAATATTTTAAGAGAATGTATTTATAAATATTATTTTTTAAATATCAACATCCTTTATGCTAATGGTTGAAATAAATTTGAAAAATGTATTAACAAAATATATTTAAAGCACATGGAATTCGTCATTGACGTTGAGTAAATATTATTTTATTATAACTTTGACTATATTTACTGATAAAAAACACATCCGCCTGTGCAAATATGTCTCATGCAAATCAATATAGTAAGTTCAAAGATTTTTTTATGCAAACTTTCGTAAATGTCAAATTATAATATTTCTGCTGCGTTGCAGAACGCATTATCAAAAAATCTAGTTTGACAACGGTCTTAAATTGTCACTACACATATTTTTCCATAAGAAAAACATGTAGAATTTGAAATCGATCCTGCACGAAAAATAAATTAATCGATTGAAACAATATATTTTAAACTGTACAATTTTTTATTTGAAACAACATTTTTCTACGCATTTTAATCAAAATTTAACTTGAAAAGCGACCTTTTTTTCTGCGAGAACAATCTAATGTTCTGCATAAAGCTCCGGTTTTCTAAGATAGTGATACCGTTTTGTAGCGTAGACGGTGAATGATGCTACAAAAAACGTATCCATAGAAATAAATAGATTACACATCTTTACGTTACTGTAATGCCGTCGCTATATACTTTCCTGCATAAATATAAAATGTGATTATGTGACCCCAACCTAAGGTCTATAACCGATCATTGCGTTAGTTGTCGAATTTGGTAGTGCATACAGTTCGGCCGTAGTCTGACGAACTGTAAAAATCTGCTCTGGCATTCAGATTTGACAGAAATGTCTGTGAACACACTATACGTATATGCATTGATATTATTGCATTTACAATTGTGATGCAATGTTTGACGTATTAATGTAAATTTTGCAAGTCGCCCAAGATCACAATAATTGATTACACACACCGCAAATACACGATGTCTCAAAAAATTCAAAGCAAACTTTGAAAATGGATTCAAAAGACGTCAATCCACTAAATAAAATCTTTTATTTCTCTCGTAGAGCCAGCGCACACATGTTACTTTTTGTATCGAAAACGCGCGATTTAGTTACTGCGATTTGACGATCACTCAAATGTCTCGATTTTGCACTTGCATGGAAACTCAGTCGCACTTTCTACTCGATCTAGCGTTCGATGCATTTGTTTCACATACGCGCGTCTATGTATCCTTGTAGAAATCCATGGCATGAAGTGACGCGAAGCTGTCTTTACTATTTGTTTTCGACAATCGCGCGTTCATTATACATTAATTGTGTATTTGAGTGAATGGTGTCCGATCTAACGCTGTTAGTAGCTGCATCTGATGATTTACAAGCGACTCAATCGCATACTCGTGATACAAAAAGTCGCATGTGTGCGCTTGTAATGGTTGTGCGGAACGAGGGTAGAGTCATGTATTTCAATGGAGTCTCTGCTTTAGAGTCAGGTAAAATGCATTGGTACTTTTTCTCGGATTTGCTAGAAACATACTAACTCTCTGTGAATGCTGTCGGTTACAATTACATCCACGACGCAGCCGCACAACTTTATAAGACAAGTTGTATTATCAAGATACGTTTCGACATTTTGAGTATCATACAAAGTTATGTTTTGCGTTATATGTTTATATAGTTATCATTTAATAACTATGAAAACCGATTGTAACCGAAAAGTTTTTGGTTAATTTTTTTATTTCGGAGCAATGCAAATTATTATATTTCGTACGGCTAGAGAAACGAAACATTTTAACCTGACTAATATGTAAGGCTAATAAAAAGCTTGTAAAACGCCTAAAATAAAAAAATGTATAAAACCAGTTTTGGCAGACACATCTTTTTGCATAGGCTCGCTGGGTTGTGCTAATGGCCCCGCGATAAGGGAGCCCCTTAGACCCTGTGACAAAAAAGCGGTTATAACTGGAATGTTGTTTATGTCTTTTAGTAACCCAAATATTTCTGTAAAAGGGACCCCATATATCCTAAAGTGCCATGACCCCCCCCCCCCACTTGATTTAAGGTGATTTATGCTCTCAGGAAATTTCGAACTGTAGTCGCAAAACGTAATACCTATTTGTTAATATCTTTTTATAGCTCTTGACGAGATTTCGAATTACGGAAAAGCAAATTAACATTTTGAAGCTTTTTTTTTACAGACTTGTGTTAAATTAACTGACAAATTTAGCTTGCTTAATATTTTTTTTCAAATTTAGTTTTTTCTGTACAAAAATTTGTGTAAAACTTAATTTTCTTGTTTTGATCTGATTTTAAATCGTTTATTTAGATCAAATAAGCTGTAAAAACATATGGGAAGGATGGCACATATTTCTAGTTTATTTTAAAGCATTAAAAATCACAGATTGAATAAAATTTGTCATAGAAATTAGACTTCCGGAACGTGAGTATGTGCATTTTACATGCACACACTTCCAAGATAGAACTAAGAACATAGAACTATGCTGTTAAAAAAGGGGGCATATTGAACATCCGGCAACTTAAGACCGTCCTAATCATTTGTTAATGAATGATAGGAAAGTTTATAGCGTTATGATTTAAGAAATAATATCTATTTCTTCTTTTTCAGCAGTATTCTCCAGCCAACAATACCACTAACAACAATTCAAGAAGTGGATCAATTCGAACAGGAACAACTTATACGTGGAAAAATGGTCACTGCTTTGTTCGAGAGGTACTTACATAATATAAATATCTATAATTCTATTCAGTTAACTTATTTTAGGACCATAAACTTTATATTATAAAATTGAACATTGATGGTCAAAGAATGAGCCAAAGACTCGACTCGCGCCTCGTGCATTAAGACTGTAATAAGGTGGAGACGTATCCTCCACATTAGGAAGCGAAAATTCCTCCCAAAACGAAAGATTATCCAAGTTATTGCCAGAACGGCGTAGTCACCTTGAGCCAATTTGTTTTGTATTAAATTTGGTTGAGAACAAAATGACATTCAGAAATCTAGACTTAAGGCTAAAAATCGTACCAGAGACAATATAAGTCTTTCTTTTGCGGTCACTGGAAAGTAAAAATAAGTTGAAATAGTATTGCTTTTCGAATGTTCGCATGCAGAAAAAGTGTTGGTATGAACTTACAGAACAATATCTTTAAAACAATACGTTTTTATTCAGAAGGCATAATTTAATGATTTATAAAATTTCTATTAAAAAGAATATAAATTGAAAGAAACAGTATAAAAAAGAAAGTAAATCGTTTTTGTTACAAATACCGTATAAACTACTGTTTATACAAATTTGCATACAATATAAAATTTAAAAAAATATCAATGTCATTCAGACAATAAACATGCTCTCTTTAATGGTTTAAATATAACATTTAAATATTCATTGAGATCAGCGTTTCCTAAACTCGGGTCCATACTTATATCCGAGGTGATCCACTAACTCATTTCTGGTGTGAGTGAACGGCCGAACTGTACGAACGCCATCCGAAAAACAGTGATATGGTGTTAAATCTCCACAAAATCTATATCTAAATGTTATAAATCGACATTTATTTATGCACTTGAAATAAATTGGTTAAACTGTTATACATTAATGGAGGTTCACGACAATGTTTGTAATCTTTGAGTTCGTAGGCAACAAAGTTTAGAAACGCTGGTTTAGACTATTTCTTTGTTAAATAAGGAACCTTTACCGGTTAAGAGAATGGAATTGTACGTTTTTTTTTTCTTTCTTTTGCCTTTTGCTTTTGTTCTAAATATTATATAATTTGCACTGCTAACAGCGTTTTTTATTAATTTATTCCACTTCAATATGCTTGTTGGAAATGTCAAGATTTGAATGTTTTTCAGATTCACTACCTATATGTATTCTCCAAAAACGTAGTCAGTAGAAAAATGTAGAATATATGGATGCCTAAATTTTCAAATTTATAAAATTACTAGTTTTTGCCTGCTGCTTTCTTCACGTGAGTGTCACTTTTACCCGCAGAGTCAGTCGCGTTAACGTCAGTTATGACGACAATCCGATATCTTGGCCCGAGCGTATCCAGGTAAAAAGTAACTTGCACTTTATCAAGAAAGTCATATAAACACATGAAAAAATTCTGTCCGTGATAGCACTTGCTGCCCAAATCAAAGTTTGTATGTGTTCGAGACGGTATGACCGTCTCGAACACAATATACAAACTTTGATCAAAATGTCAAATTGCTCCTTGCTCAAATTTATGACAATTTAAATTTGTTTGTCTCGTTTGCCTCAAACAACTTTTTTGCTCAGTGTAGTTAGTAACGAGTGGGAGAATTATGGGAATTTTGAATAAGATATGCAATTTTACATAAATTTAAGTCTACGAACATGATGCACTTATCTTTAGAGTTTAGACGTGTCATTCATAATAGATTATAGCCAGATTTATTATTGCATCCATTTGTATGTTATTTATTTATTTTGCACTAATGGCAGAACTACTTTCTCTGAATTGCCCATCAATAAATATGAGGAACATTCAAACTTTTACTCCGTTCTTCTAATATAGATCATAATGGTTTTTTTATAATTTACTAAACTATCCCTGTCAAAAATAAAAAACCCGGGTCGCAGTGCCAAAACCCTGCCGACAATATAGTGTATTTGCTAACACAGGCAGTGTGGCTTTATTATGCGAACTTAAGTTGGTTTTTGGGCAAAATAAAGAATTTGACTCCTTAATACACCCCTTAAAATAACGTTTTTTTTCTTAATTGAAATATTATTATCAGTCGAACCTCTGTACCAAATTATATACACCTTTCAGTAAATAATTCACTATTTGTAAACTAACGTTATCATAAAATTTGTAAATACGGTCCTGTTGGGCCGATTTTTTTAAAATTTTAGGGACACTTTTTAATTACTATCAGAGGGTTAAATTTCAATTTTGAAACGATTCGGAGAATTTTTTCGGTATTTTGGGGCCGAAAAACATTTTTCAACCCCTAAAAACTACCCTTAAAATGGCCTGATTAGGTCCATTTTAAATAGGCTTCTTGCGGTGATGGATTTCAACCCGTGGGCCAAATTTAGTTGAAATCAATAAACTCTTTCGAAAGTTAATACCCGCACACACACACACACACATATATATATATATATATATATATATATATATATATATATATACGTATATATATATAAATATATATATATATATATATATATATATATATATATATACATATATGTATAAACATTTTTAAAAATGGTGGCAAAGTGTTTAGGAGGTTATGAAACGTCGAGAAATTTTGGTCCGACCCCTAGGTCCCGCCATCCGACCGACGCCAATAGTGTATGTTGCCATATGGCAAATACACTAATTATGTGAATTTAACGACTAGTTGCATCCACAAAAAAAAACAAACAACATTTCGTAAATATTTTTGTACCCAGAAAAATCACATGAATTTTGAAGAAAACATAGCATTATTAATTGTTAAATCGTAGGATAGCTATAGTTTGCTACAATTGTTAAGAATTGATATTCGTGATGAAGTCCCGTCGGTTTTTTTTTTTTTAGTGTAGCATTGCAACAATGTCTATTAATTTAGTCTTACGAACTATACCGCAGTGAACACTTTACTAATATTATTAGTTATAGTCTTAGCACTAAACAATTTTTTTGTTTTTATTTTTGTTTAATTTCTCGTCATTTTATTTAAAATGAAAGGCCACACATCTTATTTCATGAAAAAAGCCATGAAAATTTTTAAATTTATCCTGCTCCCAAAATAATTGTCCGATTGAAACGTTTTTTTTTCCATTGCTTACACATTCTAACTAACAATATTTTTCCACGCATTTTGAAAATTTTGTCCGAAAAGCAATATGTTTCTATGTAGGATCCCACATTGGTTTTTCTGTGAGTACAGTCTAATGCTCTGCATAGCAGCAAAGAGTTTTGGAACAACATTAGACTGTTTCTGCATAATATAAAAACAGTTTAATTTTGTAATTACAATTTAAGGTCATTGTCAAATCAAACTTTCTAACAATACGTTCTATAATCTCTAATGTGATATTAGATCGATTTCGCTGATTCGTTTAGTGTGAGCAGGCCTTTGAAAATGCAACAATGATTGATACCAACCGTTGGAATGATTTGCAAATCGTATTTCATTCAAAATGCATTAGTAAGACCGACGCTTCTCAATTCATACTGCGATGGTACAGTTATACCTATATTTATTACCCAGTGGCGGTTCCTCTATGAGCGCTGCAGAGTTGCAGAACAACCAAAATCTTAGATTTAACAGTCACTGGCGGACCACAAAACAACTGTGTGTTTTATGTGGCAGACTTTCTTGCGCTCAAGAGCTGTAACACATGAAATATCTACATCAGATACCCCCGCTTTACGCCGTGCAACCCCTGACCCACAAGTTATAGAGTGTCATTTAACTGCATTGAGGACTCTTTGTGTTGTTAGTACAAATAATCACTTTCATGTACATTGGTACTACAAGTGTTGACTAAATATGTCTCATTTGTTTGGAGGTACCTCCGGTTGACTCTACACCACTTTAAAATTTTCATGCACCACCACTGTTATTACCTACAAGTAGATATAATAGTTAATCGATATTATACATTATCAGCCTTAATATATAGAATGTACGGTTTTTTAAGTGGAATGTTGGGTTGCGAAGCGAATTGTCAGAAAATCCAGTTTAACAATGGTCCTAGATTGTAATCTTAGATTACGGCGAGTTGGAATACCTACCATTACGCGGAAGGTATACAGTGGAACTTCGTTACCGAGCTGGGTAGAGTAGTGGTGATAGCACTAGACTCGCATTCGGGATGTCCGGGTTCGAATCCCGGCGGGGGCAGATGTGGCTGGGACTTTTTCCTACTGCCTCGCGCCGAGAAACAGTAATTCCTGTACTGGCCATCTTGATTGAGGTTTTCCATGGTTTACCTCAATTAATATTAGATAAATATCGAGATGGTTCCTTATTTGAGGCCATGGCCGATTACCTATCAAACTCCTAGTTCAAAAATTGCCTACCTTATCCTAATTTCCTATAATTCCTTCATTCGTTCATTGCTATTACATAAGTTGAAATTTTAAAAATGTAGAAAAATAACGGGAAGTGTGGTAAATGGAAAATAGTAATGTTGCGAATGTCGTCTGTTATGACATAAAGTCGAGAAACGGACGTTAAACGCATTATTATTATTATTATTACAGTGGAACTTCGTTAAAGTTGAAGGGATCGGCCCAAAACTTCCAATTAATTAAACTTCAATTTATCGATTTTTTTAAATTGACGTCGTTTCTTTCTTTAAAATTGTCAAGTCATCCTACGCTGGCATTGAATTGATCTTTGCGAAGACTGTTGGCAAACTCCTCAGGTTTATTTCTGATAATTGGATCACTGATAGGTTTTCTCAAATCACGAGTCTGTTAAAATCACTTCACTCGTAGAATTCCGGGAAATCGGGACCTGGGGTGCGTTTACTTTTCAAATTGTTGATCTCATTCAAAAAAGTCTTACATTTTTATTCTTTAAATAAGTCGACAGTGTTCGATGATATACGCCATACTCCTTTGCCATTTCTGATTTTTTCCCTTTCTTCTTTTCGCGAATAACCTCTACCTTCTTGACTATTGTTAATGTTTTATAAGACGTCTTTTTTCTTACACACTCGGGACATTTTCGGTTTCTAAAGCAATCACAGTTTATCTCGGTCAACGATCCTTACGGTATGGTAGCCGAACAAATAATTATTACTAGTCGTGCTTGTGATGACATTTATAACAAAAATATCGCGTTTTTCAGAACATTTCGTATATTTTGAGCGCTCCGGTATGTTCAATAGATGAGTCTTACCAGCCACACTCGCGAAGGTCTTTGAACTTTTTTATTGCCGTGAAATAAAATTTTATTATTTATTAACTTATACAATTTCGACAGTTATGCGTATATTATAAAAAAAAGAAACGAAAATGTTTTATGACGAGTTTTTTTTTGCTGATGTTCTTAAACTCTTAAGTAAATATTATCTAATGTCATCTAATGAAGGATTCTGACTTCAAAGAAACAAAAAAATTAATTTTGAAATATTTATTGTTAAATATTGCGGTTTCTCGATCATAAAATTTCCTATTTAAGTAAGTTGTGAATTATTCAAATTGAGTTGCAACTTTCCCTTTCTCTATCATCTGTCATTTCTTGTATAATGCTTAATATGGTTAATATATTCCAACGTAGGTACCAAAAGGGCTTAAAATAAAAAAGTCACACATTTGCAGAATGCATGAAAACATGAAAATAATTGCTATATATAAGAAAATATAAAAATATCTTACAATAGATGCGTTTCAAATTAATTTGTCTCGTTGAAAAAATACGGTGAATCTATTACGCCTAAGTGCAATTCTGTATCTCTTTTAGTTTAGAAGTTACAACGAGTAAAACTGCATAAAAATTGAAATAACTTAAAAATGGCTATACCTTTGAAATCAAAAGAGATATAGAGGTACGAATAATAATTCAGCGTGATTTTTTCTATAAGTAAGGTTAATTATTGAACGCCTACGAGAGCTTTTATTTTTAAAAAAATATTGCAATATATAGACATCAAATTTACTATTTACCAATTCTTTTTCCAAAAACATGTATTTTAAATATATTCGGGAATCTCAAGTAGGAGAAGTATTGTAAAATTATATACCTATCAAGGGCGTCGCCAGCCTTTGAGCCAGAGGAGGGCAGAAGGATGAGAAAAAAACAAAAATTTCAGATTTTTGAGGATTAAGATATTAAATATTAACACATTTATTGAATCCTTAAATTTGATTTTAGTTTCAGAGTGATTCTGCTGAACGCTACATTTTATTACTTACTTATTCTGTGACATTAGGCAGGAAAACTTATAACTTAAAAAAATCCCGAACCTCTAGGGAGGAGCAGCTGCCCCTACCTGCCCCCCCTTGGCGACGCCCCTGATACATATAGTGATTTTTGACCTGTACCATTCCCCACTTGTGGAGTAATAAAAAAAGTTACATAATAACATCTCTGTTGTCGATCGTCTGTAGTCAATATATAGCTTTTGTCACATTTATTTGTATTGAACTTAGGTTTTATTGTTACAGGGAACACAGACGAGCTTTACAGGAAGTCGTCAAAGCTGGAAGCGGAAACCAACGGCTGTTTGAGGGCAAGTATTTCGGGAAACGTCCGTTTAAATTATTTCATAGATTATAATGACCAAGCAGAGTTTGTTTTTATTACCGTAATGTTGTTATAATATTACTAAAATACAAAAACTTAGCTATTTAAATCTAAATTAATATTTTTAAAAATCGTGGAATTGAATATTTAATAGGCAAATTTATGGCTAATTGTACGGTATACTCTCTAATTTATGGCTTACGCCTAAAATAATATCGCTTGCCTATACTGAATAGGGTCATTCCACTTATCAAAATTTGATAATTTTGAACAATGCATAATATTATTCCTAGTCATACTTCTTTATCTATAGAAAGAGATGTATATAAATTATCTAGTCATTCAACCACGGACTGAATGTTGTCTACGTCATTTATGTAGCGGCTTGTTTCTGTGTTTAAAATTCTATTGAAAAATATACACTTTTGAGATGGTTTATTACAAAAAGAGCTAGTTGCAGATTCATACAAAAAAATGTGGGATGACCCCATTATATCCAGTTTACAGTTTACCCAGCTAAATTACTCGTAGTGTAAAACCTAATTTTTCGTAAATGAACGCCATGTTCTTGATAGACACAGCTGTCACTTTTGACTAAAGATGTGTTCAATTTAAATAGAAATTCGCTAAAAAAACCTCAAAGATAATTTGATGAATCTTCTGGTGTTTCTATTATGTATGCTGTGTCACAGACACTGGGTATACTTTTATGATAGGCGTTTGCTGTAAGTATAAAGCATGTTATTTCAAAGTTTGTGTAAATATTAAGAATTGTTATTAATACTGGTCTAAAATTAGAAACAAAACAAAAATTTTAATTAACGATGAGCCGATATCTTAATGAAAATATAATTAAGGCAAATAAAAAAGTGTTATTGTCGTAAAAAAACGATAGGTATAGTTTGCTCTACAGCAATGACCGGTTTTTCTTTAAATTGTTAAATTTTGGCTTCGACGTGATACTTTTTTTTAATTTGTGCGATATAATATGTTGTTTAAAAGGACTAAAATAAAATGTTAAACTTTACAAGTATTTTTTTTTATTTATTCACTGGTAAAATATGTTTTATATTGTTAGGTACAAATAAGTTATTTTTATATTTTTAAAATGTGCGTGTATAGTATATACATCTGAAAACAGGATTTTCTTTATATAATTTTCTATCATGGAGAAGCTTCGAAACTTCAAAAAACAACATCAAAGAATAATATACTTTTGTGTGATATAGATATACGTAATACTTAAACAATATAATATATTTTAATTATGTAAACAACAACTATTTTGAAAATTCAGTCTTCACCTTTCTACAAAAACAAGCTATAAGTAGAAAATCATATTTTTTGTCTAGTGTCAAATATTTTTCTATGATTTCCCTCTTTGACAAATTTTCTCCTGATGGAATAAGCACTTGATTGAACGTATTGTTTAAGAAATAAGCAGCAGAAAATCACAATTTTTTTAAAGTTTATAAGTAGATACCACTATTTTTTTCATGTTTGGCCGCATTATAATGAAATTTTCTGCCGCTACCAATAATACAATAACTCCTTGTTGTGTCGCAGTTACTCTTTTGTTATAATAAAATGCCAAGGGACTGTTGTAATATTACAGAAAATTGACTGATAAAATAAAGTTTTTTAAAAAATCTTGTCGATTTTATATGCTTTTAATATCCGTTTGCTGAAAAGCTAATATTGGAAGCAGAGCGTTGTTTCTTTAACAATAAAATTGTAAATAGATATAATGTTGTAAATACGTTTCAATTGTTATAACTATATGAATAAATGTAGTAGAGAAAACAATATTTTAGATATTTGAATATTTTGAACGTTTATGTTAATGTTATACTAAGTATTCATATTATAAATGTCCAAGTTCATATATATTAAAAAAATCTATTTAATAGTATCGGTGTCGAAATTGTAAGTTGAACAACTATAGTATCATTGGAAATTGGATTGTTCGCAATTCTCTCAAAAACAATTTTTCAACCAATGATTAATTATAAACAACAGTTATTTCTGTTAAAGTATTTGAAATCGGAATTTGTCACGATTAAATGTGATGTCGGAATTAAATGAAATTAAAAATATATATCTATTATTATTTTTTACTCTGTTGTAGCAGCAAGTCTCTTTTTACTTCGCTCGCTGGCACGTCCTTGGGTCAAAGCCGTGACACAAAGATTAAGAAAAAAAATTATTGGTGGTCTTTACTGATAAAATGTTTGAGTTTGAAAGAATAGTTTTTCGATTTATATTTCCGACACCAATTCTAAACAATTTCTTGTTAAATAATTATTTACAGATACCTAAAAAATACAAGAGCTTGTGAAAATCTAAAAATGTACGAAAATACATTTTGTCCAGTTTTGAATTTAAAAAAAATGTGATACAATAATGTTGTAGATTTGTAGAAATATGGTAAATATGAAATTTCAAACATTCGACATATAGAAAAGGGACATACACTTGAGGCGCTGATTAGCCGCTTTTTTGGGTGAAACTAAAAACTAAAAGAAAAGAAGCTTTTGTTTCATTCAATTCTACAAGTTTTTAAGTACAGAAAATTAACCACAAAACAGCCACCCATCACCACTTTTTTCGTAACGCACATTCCGTTAACCAAGTTAACATCATCACTACTAAATGATTAAAACTTCCGATGATACATGAAAAGCGAAATAGCGAAACACATGTCGAAAAAAGTGTCAATGTTTTGTGGGTTGTAAAACAGAATGAAAACAACGAAACCCTTATAGAATCACATGGTTGTCCGTCTGTCGTCTGCCCGTCAAGAACCTTGTTCTTAGGAGCGATTAGAGATATCAATCCGAAAATAATTAATTTCTAATTCTATTTGAAATTATTCAGTTACCATAAATAAAATTTTGATCAGATTTAAATGTAGGCTGTTCGGAGTTCTGAGGTCTTAAATTTGAAGAAAAATAATAATATAGTTGGTGCAGGGAACCCTCGCACTTATTCGGACCCAAAAAGAAATTGGTCGAAACCTCAACTGTAACGTCCTTAGTAGTAAGTAATGGCCATAATTAATATTTATTAACTGTACAAAAGATTGCAAATTTGTAAATCTTGCGATCTCAATTGCACTTGTTATTGCATTTTTAACTGCGATATTTTAAAGGCCTAACGTATTTTATATTTAATTAATAATACTAGTAATTTTAAAATAGTCATGAATGTTCGTTTTTTGACTACATTGAAGTTAAGATGAAAATTGCTACACATATTAAGGATTTCAAATTTTATTTTTGTTCAGAATTTACTGCTCGTAAGAAAACACAATATATATCTCCTTCTTTCTTGAAAACATGTTAAAATTTAAATATTCATAATAAAATCATTGTTTTTTACAAGAAGATATTAATACATTTTCATAAAATTTTGACAAAAGTGCGTCATTTACATTACATATTTTGTAGACTTCAATATAATGATATATGTTACATATTATTTTTAAAAAATGCTACTCAAATTTTCCACATAGACAAAATGTATCCAAATTTATTATTATCGGCTATAAAAGATAAATAAATATTATTTTATAATTAATTTATAGTAGATATTAAAATAGTTCACGTATCAGACAAACTATATTGATTTTTTCGTCATTAAAATATTTCGAAAAATTATTCCAAATTAAAACGTCGAAATTTTATGGTTGTGCTATATGCGCGTTATAGACAAATACACAAATAATGACGTTAAAATCAAAATATTATTTTACGAGTTTAAACTTTTGTATTACATATGAATATTGTAATGTATAAAACATGGGGATACGAATAGACGCTTAAAAAGTTTATTTTTGCATTTTAGTTAATTAATCTAAATCATAGATTCCGAAGAAATTGGACAGCGCCATCCGTATCTCAACAATGTATTAAAAGTGGTCATCAAATATGGAAGAGAGATAGAGTATATGACGGTCAGATTATTTACTGCGATAGAAAAGAGATGCAAGCTAGCCATCACACGTTCCATCTTTCTTTTATTCTTGTCGACAATTTTTTGATGAGGCGATGTCCAGTTGCTCTATATCTATGTTAGTTCCAGGAACAATGTCCTCTATCGGAGACGTTTCCTTTCTTTCCCTAAAATGCACCTTATATTATCCGACCAACCACATAAAGTCTAACAAAACAATATGCATAGGGTTCCTTATTTAGTGAAAGAAGCATGAAAACAAACAAATGATTTGTAGTAAGGCTATTAGTTTCAGAGGTAACCTCGTTCCGTTGGGAGGACGTCAGCCAGTGGACTGTCAATTGATATTGCGTGGTTGATAATAATATTGGTCTACCAGCTTACGTCATTCATTGCCTGTATGTCTAATGACCTTGGATTTATAGATAATTAGCCAAATTCTGCTATATATTATTGTGGTATAATCACTATTCTTACGTAACCACAGTGATTATAAAATTTATAAGCACCGTTTGTAATCAGTAATGTTTAATATGCTATTTGGTCCTGAATATGTGTTAAGTTATAGAAAACACTCCTGTCAAATTGTAATATTCCAGTAGCCGAGACATATTGTGAATGATAACCTGAAGTCGCATGCCTCTATTAGCAAATGTACTATAATTGTCGGCAGGGTTTTGGCACGGCGATCCGAGTTTTTTTACAATTATCATCATTGGTCCTGTATTTTTTTTTACATACCTGGCAGCCCTCTCTCCAAGGGGATAAAATGTTCAATATGATATCTGTCGTAGGAATGCAAAAAAATACAAAGCAGACGATGATAATTATAAATAAAAGATGGTATAAAAATGTATTCATTTGCCATCAATTTGGTATTTTTTATCATAATCAGCCCTATTCCTCTAACGATAACCACAGTACTCTGGATAATCATTTTGTTTTTTTTTATTTTGCTAAGCATATATTGACTACCGAAATAGCATGTTAAACGAATGATTACAAACAATGCTTATAAATGTTGTAATCACTGGTTATACGTAAGAACAATAATTAGAACAAAAAAATAGTAGAATATGCCTAATTATCTGTTAAATTCAATAATAAACTTTTGGTAGTGTTGTCTAGAAAACTTTTGCACGGTCAGAGCTCAAACTATATTCTACTTATATAAAAAAAAGTTGAAACGTGTAATCAAGTGAAACATGTAACCAGAAAAGTTTTAAAAATTTATAAAAAGAACTATATTGTTATTTCCAAGAAACAAGTAATAAATTACGTGTATAGTAGAAGCGTTCTTAAATTAACGATATCGATTTTTATAAAACAGTATATTATACAGCGTGTGTACAAACGAAATCACTAACCGAAGTGAGATCTTTTAACGTTAGCGTTAAGTTGACTTTTTTCTTTTTTGTCCTTGGTAATTAATATAAAATTGATTTGTCGGGAAAACGGACTTATAGATCAAATAGATATAAAAGTTAAAATACACATATAAATATAAATTTGAGTTACACAATTGTTCATTAAAAGTTTTTAATAATTCCGTTTTTAAAAAAAAAATATTTTTCCCGACAAATCAATTTTATGTTAGCGTTAAGTATTTAACGCTAATGCTGTAACGTCGGCAACGAAAAATGGGTCATTATTCTGTAAATGTTAATTTACAACATTTATGCTGTGTTGCAGAAAGCCTTGCCAGAAAATCTGACTTGACAATGAGATTAGATTGCGCTCATAAACCACAATTTTTATATACTTGGGAACAATTTAGTATCTTCGTCGAACTCTGTTATGCAGAATATCAAATTGTATTCGCAGAAGAACAAATTGAGCTGCATAGAAAAGAACGCTTTTAAAGCTAAATCTTTATCGAAATGCGTGGAAAAAGTTGTTTTGAAATGGAAATTGTACAAAAAACTATATTAAACACACACACAGTTTAAAAAAAAAATTGTTCCAATCGATCAACTATCTTTAGAGCAGGATCGACTTAAAATTCTACAATGCACTTCTGTAGTATGTAGTGTAAACTGAACAGTCTTATAAGGCCGTGCAGGCTACAGAATTTTACTGTGTAACCCTTGGCTATTGAATCGACCAGTTCTCATTTGATTCGAACCGAGACAGCGTTTGAAACTTTGGTAATTTTTGTGTCTCCTAATCAAGTTCCGGTTCTGAGAGAGAGAGAGAGAGAGATATTGAACATTATAAACGCTTAATAACTGAAGTCATTAACGCCTAAAGTGCCGGTTTTCAGTGCGCGCTCTGCTTAAAACATCTTTGAACTATACTGTATAATTCGTCATGTCATCGGTAGCAACTGTTTTCATGACATGTAAGTTTTTTTCAGAAAATCCCTCAGATCGCGTGTATCGTTCACAATGAAAAGACTTGAACTTAACAAAAACTTATTTGTATCGTATTGCTTATTATAATACCACAATGCTGTTTTTAAAAACACATTTTAGTTTGAAAGAAAGTTTATCGAGATTTGTAGACAGTGATTATTTTTTTAGTAAATAACTGTACCCAATATTATTTTTTATGCCACAGTCGAATTAATTCTTTCTTACAAAATTCACAAAAATGAGTAAGAAAATGAATTGGCATACAGGTATCATTCATGTAATAAGATTGATTAGATGTTATTATTATAATTCTACTGAAATTTCGGCTTCAGTTTCGACCACAGTCAGCCAAAACCTTTCAGCAAACCAATCGGTTTCAGCCAAAATCAGGTTGAAGGTTTTGTCGAAGCCGAATGTTGGATTTTACTGAATAATCAAATGAAATTATTTTATTTCAATCTCCGCAAACAAAAATAGGTATTTAAAAAAAAAAAACAAGAATAAGGTACTTCTCCACTGCAACGCAACTGCTTTCACCTTACAATAATTAGTACCTACAAGTTCCTTTCGCATTGGCCGAAGTTCGGCCAAAAAAGAGGCTCGGGGTGCGCTTACAACCAGTTGACATATCACAAAAATATTTTTTTGATGAACAAACAGTACTTCAAATTGTATTGTTTAAAAAACATTTAAACTTTTACTTGAAATGCATATCATTGAAACTGTGTGCAGTTAATTAAATTTTAGAGACATGTCGACATACAAAATATCCCAGTAGCACAAAGTACATGATCTCGTTCTGCATTTCTGTACAGCTGTGTGTAACAAAAAATAATTTATTCACTCGAAATACCAAAAATTGAGCTTCCCACTTTTTTTCTTTCTTTTGCGGGTTAAAATTGTTTAACAAAATGTTTAGAATTTATTGTGGAATAAAAACTCTTCGAAAGTGTATATTTTGCAATGTAATTCTAAACATTGATATAATGCCGCTAGAGTAATGACGCGCTAAAGATGGCGGATTATCTTGTTCTTCCCAACCCTCTTGACATGGGTATCAAATGAAAGAGAGTTTGACGAGTGGAATAAGTTATGTTCTCTCGATGACAATAATAATAATAATAATTATTATTATTATTATTATTATTATTATTATTATTATTATTATTATTATTATTATTATTATTATTATTATTATAAAGACCGTGCTTATTGGGTCGCTCCGTGTACTCTGTCCGCATGACCCAAACTCACTGTAATCGCCCATTTCATGGTTTGAGACGCGGTTATAGTTACAACTTGCTCCATAAGTATCCCTAGTATGACGGTGACGAACCCGAAGTTTGGGTGCTTCTGGATGCAAAATTTTTTAAGGAATATTTCCTTCACAATAATAATAATAATAATAATCTTTATTTATAGAATACAGCAATTAGTACGTAAACAGCGTCAAATGGTATTTCAAAATTATTTTAGGTATTGTTCCAGGCTGTAATTGAATTCTCCGATCAGTTACTTGATTCTGTCGTTTTTAGAATTAAATAGTCCAATAATTTTAATAAATTAATATTTTAATAATAAACATTTTGAAATACCAAAAAGAACAAAATATAATATTATAGAAAAAAAAATCTTTTTAGACAAGTTTTTATAGAACTGTACGAAACAGGAAAAATAATTTTTAAGAATTTAGGTTCATAATTGTAAAAGGGTGGGTTGTGACTAATAAACGATCATAGATTTTACAGCCCACGCTTTTATAACTAACAATCTAAATTATTAAAAATTATTTTTTTCCTTTTTAGTACATTTCAATAAAAGCTCGTCTTTAAGAAGGTTTTGTTACTATTTTTTTTATTCTTTATAATTTATACTCTTAAGATCAAATTATTCTGAACACACTACGTAATTTATGTTAAAACAACTCCACTTTTGTTAACATAAAACAGTTGATTGGTAATTATAGTGCGCGTCGTTCTTTAAATACCGATAGTCATTTGTTAAAAAACAATATATTATTATTTCGTTGTTTGACCATAGCCTATTCAGTAATTATTATAAATTATTTGAGTCTACACAAAAGTTAAACTACTTATTATATTTGAAGCGTTGCATTTTAACAAATCTACTTATTTTCTTGTTAGTTATACCTATTTATTACAATTATACATCGTGGTTACATAATAATATATGATCTATAATAATATTAGCAACTATTATTAAATTAATATTTGAAGGACGTTTAACCGCGTGCCAGTCATAAAATTTACAGATTATTTAAATGCTATTTGCTACAGTTTTCATGCATTAATTTAGCCTTTATTCGCAGTTACGCGTTTATGTCAACTTGATTCGAGAAAGATAATATATTTTTCAATTCGTTTTATAACTTTCCATATCTTTGAAAAAGACTACTGTTAGTCTTTTTCAAAGATATGGAAAGTTATCATAAAACGAATTGAAAAATATATTATCTTTTTATTACTGTTATTTTGTTAAAATTAAAATGAATTATCTGATAAAACTTATACGTTTCCATTGCATGACATAAATGTGTAATTATTATTCAAATATTAATTCACAAAACTTTTAGCTTATTAAATTCCAGTGCAATTATACTTACAGTACATGGGTATAACATTACATTCATTTTTCGTGTTACAATTAGAGACCAGAAATCATCAAAATATCAAAAAATGTAAGAGTACAAAAATACACCACAAAATTCGACAGTGGAATTCAGTAAGTTTTAAGAACTGTATAATAGTATATTACACAAGAGCAGAAAGTTGAATTATGTGCATTGCGCCACATGATACCCGCGGCGAAATCGAAGGCATCAAATGTAGTGCAGGACTTTCAGCTTTCTGCTCGTGTGGTGTACACTAATTTTCTTCACACCCTGTCAAAAGTACGCACTTTCACCAATATATAAAAAGACTAATTACTTTCAAGTGAGCAATGTTGAGGTTTATACGTAATGACACATGAATCTAATAAGGTCCATGTAATAACAGCAGTTGGCTACCTACTACTGCCTACTGGCGAACACGTGACCTCACGTATCAGTGCGCATAACAAAACTCTTTAGGCCCGCCTATACAGACGATATGCGAGTAATTCCAGCTGTGATTACAGTAGTGCATAAATCGAATCAGAAAGTACGTATTTTCGGCATGGTATGGAGAAAATATGATTATCAGTTGTTCGTGCTGCGTAACAGCGCCTCTTTTTTTAAAGAAGACTAAATTTTTTTCTGAAAAGTTTTTTTATTTTTTAATGATTTCTTTCTTGATATTTGATTGAGAAACTAAAAAAACTACTGGACAGCTTTAAATAAATAAAAATTAACGGAACCATTCCGTGGACGTTCTGAATTGTTCAAATCAGTTAACCTCTGGAGAAGTTATGACTGCACAAAAAAAATTAACATGTCGAATTTATAATGTTTTTTTTTTCATGTCTAATACAGCGGTAGTAAAATGATCCTTTTTCAGACTTATAAGTACGTAAAATTAAAACGAAAGTAATGCGATTTTCCATTCCAATCTCTGTCAGTTGCTACTTAAATCCGTATGAGCGACAGTGAAGCAAAGTAGGCGCTGAACTGTCCACATGACATAGATACCAATATTGGTGAACGTTACCTATCAAAACTAGACTTACTATGATGTGAAAGTCAGCTATTTTATTGGAGGTACGTGCAAAAATGTAGTATGTATCTCGTTTGTAATGCTTTTATGACACGTTTGACGGTTAAAACTCGCTAATCGTTTCTTATAAACATAATGTCACGGCTCGTCGTAAAATAATGCATTATAATCTGGATACATAAAATACTATTATTGTTATAATGCTTGCCTGTGATCTTTCGGTTTATTTAGAAAGAAAAAACTCAATTCAAAATGTTTAAGTACCACTGTCGTTTACACAAAGTTGCGAATATGATAACATGTACTGGAAGGTAATCCATTATTTTCCTAAGTTTAATAACCACTTCCTACATTTTAGGTCTAACCTTTAATAAACTTAATTATATACGAAAATTATTTGTCACTGTGCCTAATTACTCAGTTGAAACATTACATACGGAATTTTACTTGACCCATTGGTGTCCAAGCCCCAACGTTTTTTTGCTAATAAATAGATAAAAGTTTAACTAAATCTATAATATTCTAAAAGTGATATGTTCGCTGAGCTCTAATTTTACGAGAAAACTTAATTTAAAGTATTTAGCGATATAGATTATAGATAATAGCGCACTTAATAAACGAGCGTTAAAAGTAACATAATCTGACGAACACGAAGGACATTGGTTCACATGTTGCTTTAATAGTGCTGACTGAACTGCTCGAATCAGATTACGTCACACTAGGTGTCAAAAGTACCTGTTTGAAATAAACAAGTGTGTGTTAAAATGTAAACCGAATATTTCGTTCTTAAATCCTTGTCTTAGTTGCAAACAAGAATTTAAAAAAAATGTATTCATTTTAAACGGTTGATATTAGACACTATACATGATGATTACGTCAAAACTGAACCTAGCCAGCACATCACTTTCATACATAGATAAAGAGAAGTATTTCTATAGAAAGAGATGTACATACCACTACCGCATGATCTAAGTTTAAAGAACCAGAGGGTGTAATTCAACCACAGGTAGCCAACCAGTTGAAGCTGTCCAGAAATGACGTATTTCCATAACGGGGTAATTCTAAGTTTAAAAATATATAAAAAATAAATATTTTCAGAATTTCTTGTAGAAACCGCTTCTAAAAAATTCTCAACAAAATTGTGTTATTATCTGTTTGTAATCCTAAAAAAAATGTATAATCCTAAAAAAAAAATATATTACTGAGTTATATCAGAAATCGGCCTTCATTTGTAGCTAACAGGTCAAATGAAGGCCACTTAGTCATTTTATATTGCGGAGAAGGGTATTATTAGATTAAAATAGCATGTAAGCAGTGTCATAAATAGTATATTATTATAAGATTGCTTTGATTATGAACTGCCCTCATTTACAAACAGACGTAAATTATGAAGAATCACTTCTGCTCACCACGTTTACACGAATTTCGAGGGCGGATGTAATTAACACAAACGGAGAAAATTTAACTCGCGCAGCGCGTCGCGGTTAGATTTAAAATAGACTAGCTTTCGGTTGTTCTTGGTTTGAAATAATCAAGAGCTAACAAAAAAATGTGTTTTGAGTACAAAGTCTTTAACAAGGTTTGGATCGAAAATTCTTTAAATTGATTATATATCTTTTGCGGGAAAGGCAAGAGAAAAAAAACCCGGGTCGCAGTGCCCAAACCCTGCCGACAATATAATGTATTTGCTAATACAGGCAGTCTGGTTTTATTACATGAACTTAAGTTTGTTTTTGGTCAAAATCAAAAATTTAACCCCTTAATACACCCCTTAAATTAACAGTTTGTTTCTTAATTGCAACATTACTATCATCGAACATCGACACCAAATTAAATACACCTTTCAGTAAATAACTCACTATCTGCAAACTAGTGTTTTCATAAAATTTGTAAGTCCGGTTCTGTCGGGCCGATTTTATTGAAATTTTAGGGTCACTTTTTAATTGCTCCTAAAGGGTTAAATTTCAATTTTCAAACGATTCTGAGAATTTTTTCGGTATTTTGGGGCCCAAAAACATTTTTCAACCCCTAAAACTACCCTTAAAATGGCACGATTAGGCCCATTTTAAATAGGCTTCTTGCGGTGATGGATTTCAATACGTGGACCAAATTTAGTTGAAATCAATTAACTCTTTCGAAAGTTATTGCGCGTACACATATATATATATATATATATATATATATATATATGTATACATATATATATAAACATTTTTAAAAATGGTGCCAAAGTATTTAGGAGGTTATGAAACGGCGAGAAATTTTGGTCCGACCCCTAGGTCCCGCCATCCGACCGACGCCAATAGTGTATGTTGCCATATGGCAAATACACTAATAACACTCAAACAGCATAAATAAAGAAAGAAACTGAAATAAACATAGACGTTTTTGTTTTGTTTAGCTTTTGATCATATCTGTAGGGAAAATTCCTTGGATATATCCACTATATGCACTGGTGCGTCTTCTATACCGGGTGTACCTATTGCAAATTTATTACAGAATTTAAAAATTTAAATTTCTCCTGGTAGTTTCAGTGTGAATATGCCATTTTAAGAGCGTTTAAAATTGCTCCAGGGAGATATTAGCAGATATACCCTGAATTAAGAGAGATAGAGAATTGCATGTGCGTGTTTTTTGTATATCTATTTATGTAGATATTAATTATATATCTGAGATTTCTGTTATATAAAATTTTGATTTTTTAGGGAGAGGGACTCTTCTTAAAACTTTAGATTTTTAAAAATACAAAACCTATTATAAAAATCACCCTCCACTGTCTTCTTAGGCGTTTCAAGTTGCTTAACAAATATATTTGCTTTTATTTTCTGAACTTTATTTTCTGAACTGGAAGAAATGCAGAGATGCGTTTTGTTTTGAAATTATATATATTCAATCCATATTTTTAGTGTATTTGCCATATGGCAACATACACTATTGGCGTCGGTCGGATGGCGGGACCTAGGGGTCGGACCAAAATTTCTCGACGTTTCATAACCTCCTAAACACTTTGGCACCATTTTTAAAAATGTTTATATATATATGTATATATATATATATATATATATATATATATATATATATATATATATATATATATATATATATATATATATATATATATTTATATATATAGGTATATATATATGTGTGCGGGCTATAACTTTCGAAGGAGTTAATTCATTTTAACGAAATTTGGCACACATGTTGGGATCCATGACCGCACGAAGCCTATTTAAAATGGGCCTAATCGGATCAATTTAAGGGTGGCTTTTAGGGGTTGAAAAAAGTTTTTGGGCCCCAAAATACCGAAAAATATCTCAGAATCGTTTCAAAATTGAAATTTAACCCTTTAATAGCAATTAAAAAGTGCCTCTAAAATTTTAGTAAAATCGGCCCAACAGGACCGGACTTACACATTTTTTGAAAACACTAATTTGCAGATAGTGACTTATTTATTGAAGGGTGTCTTTAATTCGGTGTAGACGTTAGATTGATAATAATATTACAATTAAGAAAAAAATGTTATCTTAAGGGGTGTATTAAGGGGTTAAATTTTTTATTTTGCCCAAAAACAAACTTAATTTCACATAATAAAAGTCTAAAACCACACGGTCCTATACAAGCAAATACACTATATTGTCGGCAGGGTTTTGGCACTGCGACCCGGGTTTTTTTATAATAATTGTTCACATTTTTTTCAATAAATATGTTTTTTTTTTCTATAAATGTTGAAATATATATTCTCTGTCTATGCATTTGAGAAATGGCTTTCCGACCTTTCTTCACCCTGGTATATTTTTAATTCAAGAGCATCAAACTCATATATCAGATTACATGACTTCATAATTCAGTCATCTTCCTTAGATCATACCGTAAGAATATATAGCTTTGTTAAACAGTGAAAGATGTTTTCAAATCGGTTCAGTAGCTACTTAGGCTTGAGCTGTTAACCATCAAACAACATACACGAACCGCTCAAGAAGTCACTGTCAATCGCTCGAGCAATCACTGCCAAGTGTCAACCGCTCGAGCAGACGTTTTCAACTTGTCGTTCAAATCCTGTTACAATATGGATTTTTTTTGCAATGAGATCTTTTTTAATTGATCAATGAAACTTGTTACACTGAAAAGACAAGTGTTTCCCTATTAATAACCATGCTCGAGCAGTCAGTAATATATGTGTTGCAGCTGTTCGCTTACATGACTGCTCGGGCGCTAATGTCTATGTCAGTGAAATATATTTTATGGAGAGTTGTAGTTCGTCGTGGAGTCGATGCTCGAAGCAATCAGCTCGACAGCTTGAAGCGGCCCGTGCATAGCCAACCATATATTGACCACAACAAAGATACTAACTTTTCCTCAGAGAAACGCGAATACACAAATAGAGAACTTTATCTGAAAAGACATTTTCTGAAACCAGACGATAGACAATATCTATTTGTGTTCAATGCTAAAACTTACGGAGAGAGTAGCTCGTGAGTATCTAGGTAACAAATTGAGCGAACAAAACAACACAAGGATCATTGAAAGACGTGCAGTCTTCCTTAGTTGTCTAGCATAACCTACAAGGAAACTCTACCCAAACAGATGATATGGCGTGTATCTAATAGTATGGTATTGTTTCTTTGCAATACGAGATCGGTTTGATAAAAATTCGCAACCATCAACAACAAAATAACACTCTTGTCATTTTAGATTAAAATGTACTTGTCAGTTGTAATTGAATGATGGAATCATTCAAACTCGAAAAATGGAAATATTTAACTTAATATAACAAATAACATAAAGTTTATGTTAACATATGCAACAGCGCGGGTAACGATTAGTAATTAATATTTATAATATTGCGACGTTTGTTTTTCGTTGCTTATGGTTTCACATATAAAAATTAACCAAATAGCTACAATTGCTTTTATCTATTGTTAATATCACGGGTGCAAGTGATACTGTTAACAATGAATAAAAGTTAGAAAGATACTTAGTGGTTGTTCTATGATTTCGGTTGGTGAAAATTGGGAATGAATTTGAAGCGTACCTAGTAAACGTTTGTACCTCCCTATTCAATACAGAGATATTATAGGTGCAGCTATATTAAAATTGGAAGAGACGAAGGCGTGGCTTCCTTTGCACAAAAAAAAGGTAGATACCTACTCCCAGCAACATCAAAATATTTATAAACAATTAGTATTTTGACTTTCAAAATTAACCCCAAAAATCGGAATTCATTTATTTACATTATACGTCAAGGATTGGGTCCTCTAACCCTATTATACGTACTAAATTTCAACTTTTTTCATCCAGTAGATTCGAATAAAATAATCTGTGCCAGACGGACATACAGACATGAGAATGATGCCATAAAGGTTCCGTTTTTCATTGGACAGAACCCTAATAACATGGGAAATTAATTTTGTAAATTTTCCATGTTTTTAGTGTTCAGAGCAAAGAAGAAGTAACAAATGCATTTCGAATAATTTAAAACGCTAATAAAATAAATGTTATATTAATGAAAAACCTTTTAGTGTCGGACTATAAGACTTTTGACGAAAAATGCAGCTCGGCAAAAAATGGTGATATTGCCAGGCTTGCCTCGCGTCTGTTGATGGATTTTTAAAATATGTGTTGTAAGTTAAAGTAACGCTTTTTTCTTTCTGTGCAACCGTTACAGAGATTAAAGTTGTTATATTATGGCATACTATTAGTGTTTTTTGTGAAAATTGAACTTACACAATATTTCAAAAGTTCGAATCTCGATATCTTCAAAACAAAGACCGATCGAAGTAAAAATTATTTTACATTTTCATTCCCGTGTATGAATTTTCATTCTTCGCTTCCTGGCTAAGTCATCACGTATACCTGTTGTATTATATATAATATAATATTTCAGAAGTCATGGTATCTTAACGCTAGCCACTATCTATATATTGGAATCCGCTTTACTAGTTAAAACCCATCCAGAACTATTCATTTTTATTGAAAATACGCACAGCTATAATATAAGACAATATCGAGATACTCAGCAACCATTCTCAAAAAAAACCTTCATAAATAAAAGTATCTACAGCATGGTAACAAAAATCTATAATAATATACCAAAAAATATAAGAGAACTACCGACACCAAAATTTAAAAAAGAATTAAAAAAAAATCTTATTGATAAGGCTCCGTATAGAGTGAATGATTTTATTAAAGACTTTTAAATGTTCAAGCTTTTTTTAATGTAATTTTTTAAATAAATGTATTTTAAATGTAACCTTTTGACATGTTTCATACACATTTATGTGTTCTACATGAAATAAGGATGGTTTATTATTATTATTATTATTATTATTATTATTATTGAGAAGGAAATATTCCTTAAAAAAATTTGCATCCACAAGCACCCAAACTTCAGGTTCGTCACCGTCATACTAGGGATACTTGTGGAGCAAGTTGTAACTGTAACCGCGTCTCAAACCATGAAATGGGCGATTACAGTGAGTTTGGGTCGTGCGCACGGAGTACACGGAGCGACCCAATAAGCACGGCCTTTTGCATACGGCAAATTAGTGACTCAGCAATACGCTGACATGCCGGAATAGTTTTCATACTTGCAAACAGTGACGGTTTTGCCCCTCCAAGAACACCAATTATAAGGACAATTAATTTAACAGTATACTCTGGGTACTGCTTTCTGAGCTCAAAAAGAAGATCTTGATATTTTGTCCGCTTCTCAGTCTCCTTTGCGACTATGTTCGTTTCAGCAGGGGCTGAAAACTCGATAACATACATAGTTCGCGCAGGTTTATCAAGGAGAACTATGTCAGGCTTTGTAGCTGAAAGTTGCCTGGTAGTACTAAATGAGTAGTTCCAGAAAATCTTGCATGACTCATTTTCGACAACGGACTCAATATCATTTGGAACATAAGGTAGAACAGGAGTTTTATCAACACCATAATGATGTCTTACTATTATTATTATTATTATTATTATTATTATTATTACTATTATATAATAACTTTTCTTCACATTCCCGCATACTGGAAAACACACTGGCCTCTTCTAGTTTCAAGGCTACTACAACAAAGAGTTTTTATTGTATCTAATAAGAGCATGCAAGGCTTCAATTTCATTCCTCTATCTCCTCTTTCGGTTTTCGATGAGGTCAAGAGATATTGGATGCCTCTTTAAGTTTCAAAGTTACAACCTTTTAAAAAACATTTTTTGTGAACTGTGATACAGAGCTTCGCGTGTCCTCATTGGACTCAGCGTGTCAAAATCTATAACGTATCCTTAATATCAACCCGATCTGAGTGATTTTAATTCTAAAA
Source organism: Venustoraphidia nigricollis (assembly GCA_034508555.1). NCBI lineage: Eukaryota > Metazoa > Arthropoda > Insecta > Raphidioptera > Raphidiidae > Venustoraphidia > Venustoraphidia nigricollis. The sequence goes on along the minus strand of JAVRKA010000018.1, from coordinate 412,083 downwards.
ATTTTCACGTTTTTGTACATGAGGATCTGCACAAAAATTTCCAGTTTTAAAAACGTAAAATACCTTCCAAATATTTTAACAAACCCGGGTCGCAGTGCCAAAACCCTGCCGACAATATAGTGTATTTGCTAATACAGGCCTTGTGGCTTTATTATGTGTACTTAAGGTGATTGTTGGGCAAAATAAAAAAATTAACTCCTTAATACACCCCTTAAAATTACAGTTTTTTTAACTACATCATTATTGTCGATCGAACGTCTACACCAAAATTAAAAACACCTTTCAGGAAATAACTCACTATCTGCAAACTAGTGTTTTCAGAAAATTTGTAAATCCGGTCCTGTCGGGCCGATTTTCTTGAAATTTTAGGAACACTTTTTAATTGCTATTAAAGGGTTAAATTTCAATTTTGAAACGATTCTGAGAATTTTTTAGGTATTTTTGGGCCCAAAAACTTTTTTCATCCCCTAAAAACCACCCTTAAAATGACCCGATTGGACCCATTTTAAATAGACTTCGTGCGGTGATGGATTCCAACATGTGTGCCAAATTTCGTTAAAATGAATTAACTCCTTCGAAAGTTATTGCCCGTACACATATATACCTATATATATATATATATATATATATATATATATATATATATATATATATATATATATATATATATACATATATATATAAACATTTTTAAAAATGGTGCCAAAGTGTTTAGGAGGTTATGGAACGTCGAGACATTTTGATCGGACCCCTAGGTCCCGCCATCCGACCGACGCCAATAGTGTATGTTGCCATATGGCAAATACACTAAAAATATACGGCTGATGTGAGTTAATCTTATAGAAAAAATCACATTGAATAGTATATTACTGTTGTAGGTTAGACTTTTGAAGTTACAGCCTTTTAAATTTTTTTTGCGAGAAACAATACATACACGCCTCTATCTTTTATACCAATAGAGATGCAGAGATGTGCAACGTATTTGAAATCTCTTAGTGACAAAAAAGTTTCCAATTCACAAAAATAAGTAAAACATAACAAATTTATAACTATTTGAAACAAATAACAGTGTCACGGATATGTTTGAAATTACTTGATCTTATAAAAAAATCTGCAGATTCGAATAATCATAAGAGCAGAAAAGTAATGGGCGACATATCCCACTCAAATCTAAAGAGCAGATCTGAGTTCTCGATTCCCAGTAAGATTATTGTTACGTCAGCATTACTTATATTGACGTTGTAAGTCTGTAATGTATAACACATGATAATGATTACCAAAAATTCGACATAAAGAACCTGATAATAATATTTCAAACAATGTTTTAAACGAATTCACATTCGTACCGTATGTTAAATTTGTTAGTGTGTTGTGTAGGTACACATTCTTCAAACCAGTCTAAAAGGATTTAACCAACTTTGTGTGAAGCTGGAAACAAAACATTAACATCCTGTTTCCTGAGATGAAGCAAACGCGAAGGATTTCTTTTGTTTTTTGTTCTATACACGCCACGCGCATTAAGGCTATCGTCAAAAAGTGCAAAAAAAGCTATGTAAAACATTCAATAACAATAATGTACAAAATATCATAGCAAGGTACCAAAATAGTTTATAGTTTATTTATATTAATTAAGCGGCAAAGCAATGAACCAATATAAAGCAAACCCGCTCCATGCCAAAGAACTCTGCCGCTTATAAAATATAACTGTATGACTGACTCCTTAAATTTTGAAGTAGTAGGGAACCCAAGCGCCGTCTGTAATTTTGTTTTCTTGCGGATTTTTTTGTATTTTTTTGGCACTTTATACCTATAGCTTGCAAAATTCTTTAAGTGATAAAACACCAATTAATTGGCTGCTCCACCTCCATGCTCACACCGATACATCTCGCGGCTCCCAACCGGGAAAGGGTTAAAATTCTCCAGCCATCGTTTCGACGCAATTTAGTGTAAAAACGGCACGGCCTTAAAAATAACTGAAAACATGTTTTATGTAAAATGCATATGATAATAAAAATTAAGCCATACAGTCGCGCATACACCTATCTGGTAGGTACATTAAAACATTCTGAATTATCCATGAAAAATGTTTGTGCCGTGTCGTAGGTACTGTTTACCAAAGATATCTGTGAATATAGAAATTGTGGTAACTTATTACAAAATATTATATTTATGTCTATTTATTAGGATTATAGGCCGTTAAATTTTTGCCATCTCTAAAGAAACAAAAAAGTAGCAATGACGTTACCAAAATAATTCACACACTAATATTTTAAAAGTAGTTATAAAATCGATAAAGTTTCTTTATTTCCTCTAATTTTAAGATCATCATAAATATATATATTTTATAGTTAACGTTTTTCTATACAACTAAAGTCAACTTAAAGGTAGCGAATGTCCTAATCCTTCGAAAAAATCGGTCATTGAAAATCGTTTCGAGAAAATTTTGTGACGGTGATTTTTTTTTCTTAATTGCATTTATACAAAAACATAATTTGTATCTTTTTCGGCCTATTGGCAAATCCGATTACTGATTTAGGATTAGTGCAATTTACCTCTTTTTATCTAGCTTGAGGCCCTGACGATGAAAATAAAATTTTCGAAACGTTAACTATAAGCGAACCATCAATAAAGCTTATTTTCACTCAATTTGCTCCGAATCTACTGGACCGATTAAGTTGAAATTTGGTACACATATGAATTACTGTGACCCCAATACGCACGCATAACGTAAATGAATGAATTTTGAACACGGGGGTCATTTTTGGAGAACAAATTAGTAAATTAAAAAAAAGTTTTGCCAACTGTGCCGTGTAGCATATAAAATGAAAGGGCTTGTAGTAGGGGTCTCATATGTATTTTTTTATAATTTTAGTTTTAATGTTATTTAAGAAAATATATGAAAATTGACGATTCCCCCCTTATATCTCAGAAACTGCTGATCCTAAAATTTAAAAAAAAATAGGGGATATAGAGCGTCACCCATAGCTTACAGAAAAACCTAAACGAAAATCCTAAGTTTTGAAGTTCTGACGGAAAACGGAATGATACGGAATACTCTCCTCGCGAGTTCGACTCGCACTTGACCGGTTTGTCAATTGAGCACTCTATACCAAACTTTCCCTCAACGATTTATATTCTATTGGAACAACTAAATACGGACAACATATCATAGCCTTCCTTTTTCACAATCAGGTAAAAATGGAACACACCATTCTAGTACTTGCGAAAAGCTAAAGTGTAGGTTATGGAGAAAATATTTGTGCGCAAATATGCAATGCATTGTGTGCTTACAATGATAGTTAAAATGACTAAAATGGCCGAGATTTTATTCGTTGCTGTATTAGTAGAGACAGGTTTATTTTAGTTGCAAAGCTTGTAAGCCCTTTTTTGTGAGATCGTTAAGTGCGAGCTTTATACTACATGTGAATATTCTTTTTTTTTTTATTCAACGCATAGAAATAAAGGCACCTATAGTTAAAAGCAGTCGTGTGTATTATATGTAGTAGCCTCTCTTTAAGTCACCACCCGTTAAGAGGATCTTCCACGTTTGGGTCTAAAAGAGCCTTTGTTTGTGAATGGTTTGTGAAGGAAGTACACATTATAATCAGAAACGGTTTTTTGTCTTTCATTAACACGTTTTTCGACTTTGACAATATTATTTTCGAAAAAAGTTTTTTTCACACCCGCGACTTTGGAGCGTACCTTAATCGTGCTCTGCAATCTTTTGTTGAATAATTTTTGTTTCGCGTGTCTTTTTGTACTATACCCGTAGTTCTCCCATATAAAATCCACCCCCACCCCGTTCGGATAGATGTGTTCAAAAGACAGTCGAACATGTGTTTCTTTATTTTCTAAGTAAGAAGAATATTTTTCTTCTCGAGTCTCGCGTTTTTAGCTTAAACAATTTCAGAAATACAGCGTATCCTTTATGAATGCCCCCCCCTTCATCCCCTTATGGCTTATTTTTGAGATAAAAGGTAGCTTAAATCACTTCTGGCATAGCCCTTTACCTGTCTGTGAAGTGTCATCGCAATCGGTTCAGCCGTTTCAAAGATTAGCCCAGACAAACACTTACACACTTACCCCAAATATTTCCGGGATACACACGCCCTCACAGATAAATAAACATTTCCAAAAATGTTTCCAAGTTAGAATGATGTAAAACGTCGAGAAACAGGCCCGTCGGATGACCAGGGTTTTGTGGGTAGCTATACCCATACGAAAAATTCCGTGTGGGTAAAATACCCACATGGAATTTGACAACATTTTTTTCACATATTAATAAATAAAGTGTTTTGGTCGTAAAGCAGTATTAAAAATATGAAAGTGTATAGATAGTATGAGAGAGAAAAAAAATTATGTGAATTTTGAATTGCGCGCAAATCTCCTCGGCCAATAAATGGCGATTTAGAAAAATACAGATGCAGGTAGCTATATCTTGCATCTCTTTCTTTCCCACTTACAAGCTTGCCATGAGTTAATTGGAGGGGGCTTGCTTTGAAGTTTGTTAATTTAATCACCGCTAGATCGAAAAAAAAATGTTTTTCATCTCACTACCCACACGGACTGAACATGACCTGCCGGGCCTGTCGAGAAAGTTTGGTTCGATCCCTAGGTCCCGTCATCCAACCGACGCGATATATGGCAAATTCACTAATAAAGTATATTTAATTCAGCAACACAGTCGATGTGAACTCTATCCTGTTTCAACACAGAATGCCCCTGCATCCGGTTTACTTACAATGTCAGTATACGCGGTTTACAAAACATAAGGCATTACACAAGTCATAGAACAATACTGGATAGCATTCGTTTAAATTATGTAGGTTAAGGCTGTCGGAACGCTCTTAATTTCAGTCAAAAATAGAGCTTCGGCTGTCAACTGATTGTAGACTTATTCGTCAACATTCTGCAAAAATTCTTTCTCTATAAGGAAGATAAAGGACAAATCTAGGTCTCTAATGGCCTACTTTTGTAATTTATGTATGATTTTCTAGAAAAAAGTTGGCACTAATTGTGCTAAAAAAACACACGTTTTCAATGTCACACTACGACCTTATTCGTACTTATTTCGCAAAACTATTCTATCACAAACCTTTTTCGGAAGAGTATTTTAAATCTTCAAAATATTTCCAAAAATTAGAGTAATCAATTGACAGCGACACCCTTGCAATAACATTTTTTAGCCTCGTAGTTGGCACCAGCCAAAAATTGAAACGTGCGGATGATTTGAGCGAGACAGAGCTAAAGAAGGTCACACCCACAATATGTCTTTTGCCTACCTCGCCCCTTAAAGCTGGATCTCAGCACAAATAAAATTCAGAGCTTTCCGACAGCTTTAACAAATAACACTTGTTTACGCTACACTGGGATACGTGAGATGAATTTTCGATTAACAATTTTATTACCTTAATAAGTAAATTCCGAGGAAACGGAACACAGTGAGTACTCGATCAGGGATGATTTATTAATTGCAACATTTTGGATTTTTTACTTTTTGGTTTTGTAAGACCCCTAAGCGCGCGTTCATTCCCCTCTACAGTGAATCGCCATTTTTAATGTCAAACAAATTCGTTATAAAACATCTGCTGTGTATTAAAGACATATCTACGACCAAACGACAAAACCGCGTATGCCGAACATGTCGTAAAATGAAATTAACGACAAAATCATTTAGATAACTTATGCTCTATTTCTGGTACGATTTTGAACACTGAATTTTACACTGATCGTAATTAAAAGTACTATGAAAATGGATTTAGCGTAAAAAATCGTATCAGAATCCGAGGATAAATGATTTAGTTGTTCTTTAGGCTGTAATCAAAAAGAGGCAATATTTCAATCGGATGTCTTGAGGTAGCTTCCCTCCACACGCCAGTAGGAGTGTTTAACTTACATACAGCGTTTGGACCATAAATTTTAATTCAAACTAAACTTTAAAGTTGCGGTTTTTACATTTCAAAGTCACATTGCTGAATGAATTTCATTTGAATCGTCGTGTGGTAGGAAGGTATCTTAAGATAGACCGTGCTGTTTCTTTTCGTTGCGACGAAAAATAGACCCTATGTTTCACAAACACCTTTTGAAATGCATTTTAAATTTAGAATTCAGGTGGAGATGAAATGCTATTTTTATATAATAAACAGAACAGATAAATGACTAAATATACAAGGTGTTCTACAAGCTCTATGACAAACTTTGACAGATGGTAGGTCACTTGATTTTAAACATATTTTTTTTTATAAACATGGGTCCGATTCGTTTTTGTTTAGAAGTTACAAGCATTTAAAGAATCAAAAACGTAGGCTGATAAATAGAAATATCGGTTGTTATGACAATAATTATAGGTCAAGGAGGTCCAATATCATGACTACCTCGTTCACCCGATCTGAATCCTCTGGATTTTTATTTATGGGGACACATGAAGCAGCTGGTCTACCATCCTGAATTCTTTCAAGTAACTGCTGATGGGTAGCGATTTCAACATGGTAGACCAGCTGCTTCATGTGTCCCCATAAATAAAAATCCAGAGGATTCAGATCGGGTGAACGAGATGGCCATGATATTGAACTCCTTGATCGATAATTGTTGTCATAACAACCGATATTTCTATTTATCAGCCTACGTTTTTGATTCTTTAAATGCTTGTAACTTCTAAACAAAAACGAATCGGACCCATGTTTATTAAAAAAAATATGTTTAAAATCAAGTGACCTAACATCTGTCAAAGTTTGTCATAAAGCTTGTAGAACACCCTGTATAGAAAATATTACATATTAAATTCGACATAAGCATTTTTGCCTTTTAGGCACAGATATAATATAAACTATAGTATATTTACACGAGGTCAATTGACCAGCATGCAGCTGCGTTATTCATCTGTTTGTCTCCCCTACGATTAACCAATTATTGTTTTATTAATATAAATAACATCAATTTGTTATTATGTTTTATTTTATGTATGTACTACATATAACTTGACTAGTATTCAGTTACTATTCACTAATGGCTAAAAAATACGGGTGCGGTAAATCCCACGCGCCCAAAGTCAAATTGCAGGGGAAAACAAAAAGGGGCGTATTCACTGAGTTTTCCCCTCAGCGCATTCGTACCTACCCGCCATCCATCCCGATCGATTCAAAAATAGTAGCTTATGTATCTCGTTCGTAAATGCAGTTTTTATGTACAAGTGTGACATTATTTAAAACGAGCGAGTAGCAAGTTTTGGCAGTCGCAGGGATCATAATAACAATACAAATATATACATACTACATTTTTAACGTACCCCCTTTAAGATAGCTGATTTTTACATAATTTTCAAAATTGTTGACAGTTCAATTTTGAGCAAGTTCACTTCGTATTTGTTGGTTTCGTTGGATTTTCACACATTTACTATGAAAATTGTAGTATGATCACGTTTCGAATTTCTTTTTTTTTACTTTACGCACTAGTGCAAAATGGATCATTTTACTACCACTATGCAGGCATAAAAAGCATCTATAGGGGGGTCGAGCAAAAAATAATTTTCCTACTGCAAACAAAGGCGTACCCAGTGAGGGGCAGGAGGGGCAGCTGCCCCCCCCCCTGAAAGCAAAAAATAAGTCGTTATTAAATTTTGTTGCTGGAATTTTTACAATTCTTGAAATAACTTTACTTCTACAAATTCAAGAAAAATGATGCTAGTATAAGACATGTAACTAGAATAATTTTTTTTCAAGCAAATAATTGTAATAACTTAGTTGATAAAGCACTGCTATAATTATATGTAATGTTCTTAATATTTTAGTTTCATTCACCTTTTCCGTGATAAAATGTTACAACCTGAATGATCATGGCTTGCCCCCCCCCCCCTAGTTTTGATCCTGGGTACGCCCTTGACTGCAAAACTGTTTTTGGAGCACTCTGTATAAAAATAAAATGTTATTCCCAAAAGAAAAGCTATTCTTGGATGCGAAAGAAATAAATTGGGATTTAAGAAAAACACCAATAGAAAGTACAACATAGATTTTCTGCAAAAATAAGTACACACAAGTTTGGAAGAAATCAAAGTTTGTACATCGACTATTTGAAACAAAAACGAAAAACTTTTTTTTTGTTTCAACATTGTAACAAAGGAAAGAAGAAAAACAATATCTTGTCGCTTCATATGATATTGCACGGAAATTTGTCGATATCATTTTTTTTTTTTTGTGAAACCTATAATGCATTTATTACAAGCCCTTCGTTCCCACGTTCTAAACCACCGATCTCTATATATACAACTAACTGGATTATCGATTCTATGAGGCACCATTGTGATTTTGAAAGCCAATGTCGGTTTAATGTCATCAACAGTTATTTACAGCCTGACAATCCTAATCAAGTCTGCGATGATAAATAAAATGCGACAACTTGTACATAGGAATCTATACTAATATATTATGCCTTAATGTTTATCATATGGGTGTATTTTCTTGTTAAGGAATAAGGAATGTACCTATTCAAATTTACATATTGCATATTGCGTATTTCCTACATGGAAGGTCGTTAAATAAATTTCACAACTGAATTTCATTACATTTATCTCGAAGACAAGTGTATAATATCATATGTTTTTACTAATAGCTGTATTACAAATCGCCATTAATTGAATAGATAAATTTTATAGATTATAGACGCTCAACAGCCAAGGGCGTACCCAGGATCAAAGCTAGGGGGGGGGCAAGCCATGGTCGTTCAGGTTGTAACATTTTATCACGGAAAAGGTGAATGAAACCAAAATATTAAGAAAATTATGTATAATTATAGCAGTGCTTTATCAACTAAGTTATTACAATTATTTACTTGAAAAAAAAATTATTCTAGTTACATGTCTTATACTAGTATCATTTTTCTTGGATTTGTAGAAGTAAAGTTATCTACCTTGAATTTGAAAAGTTGCAAGGAATCTACATACGGTTTTCCAGATCCGATTCTTTAAACTGAACGAAAAAATTACAAATCATTTTTATTTCGTAAGAAAAATAATGCCCGAGATAGGCTCAATGTCCTAAGTACTTTCAAAATGTAAAGAAAAGTGGATTTTCGCATAACGGCTGTACGCTTGCACCGATTTTATTGGTTTTCTTTTTAAATGTTCATTTCAATGGTGGCTATTAATTTTGGTGCCAACTGGATCATTGGTTTTGGAAAAATTGGCAATTTTGTGTATATTGTACACACCGCCAACGAAATGTGCTCTATTAATGCTTTGCGCACCAAAACTGAGTTTCGTTCATTAAAACAATTAGATCTAGGTTAATTGAGCAAGAAATTTATTTAAATTGTAGCCTTTTGAAAAAGAGAGAATATGTTCTATAAAATGGAACCATTTTAATATTGTTTCAAGTTCATAATAACTCCTAAAGTTGCAACTGAAAATCGTGGACAGCACAGTTGCCTGTTGGTTTGTACTAGAGGTGCAAATTATGCTTGATTCGGTTTCGTTTAGGGATGTATTAGGCGGTTAAATTTTTTATTTTTAGTTCGCATATGAATGCAATTTATTTGCATATATTGTCGACAAGGCTTGACACTATGACACAAGTTTTTTTTTTAATTTCATATATCATAAGTAGCGAAGAATAACAGTGTTGAATAAAAAATTTAAAAATAACTTTTTCTTTTTGTTACAGATGGAAACCTTATTCGCCCTTGTTGAATCGACATCAAGTAGCTGGAAGAAAATCAGAATCTTGTATATTAAAAGAAGCACTAAGCATTTACATCTAATATTATTGAAATATGTAATATCTATACTATATTTATCTGAATGAATATGTTGCATTACTATATTTTTATTGTATTTGTAAAGATTGTAAGAAAATAAACTCAAATTAACTAAAAGAATGATTGTATTTTTTTAATTAAACGTAATAATACATAGCTTAACATTCGAAGATTTATTTTTTGATTTTTATTTGTACTCTATGTGTCTTGTGACTTGGTTGAACCGACATCTTGATTTACTAGCACAATACAGTTTATTATTGTTTCACACCTATGATTAATTAGTGCACGATGCTTTGCTCTAACGTTTTATTTGAGTACTAATTAATAGTAGTTCAACTGATTGACGTCCGATATCGCTACAATATTTTTTATCTATCAATTGCTATTTTTATTTTACTTTGCGTTCGCACTTTTGACGGTACATGATTTAATGGCATCTCGGCCACGACTTGTGAAACTTTGTCTATAAGAGACTGTTCTCCGCGACAGTACGAGTACACAGAGCGTGGTCGCATAGTGATCATCTGGTTGGTACTGTGCTGAGATCCAGAGCTACGTCGCTGCAAATGGTATGCTCTATGCATGACCAGCGAGGTCGGTCTGAGATTCGGCGTCAGATAGATGACCGAATTGTTGGGCATGTGCTTGTACATCGAGCAAATGCCCTACCTACTTAGATAACTCCATGACCCCTTCAATACAGCACGCATCAACTAGAAAATATCATTTCTTAATAAAAAATTTGAAGTTAAAAAAAATTAAATAAAAAAGGAAAAAAATTCCAGATTTTCTGATTTTTGTATTAAAAAGCATATTTTTCACATTTTTGGTCATCTGCGCATGCGCACTCATGCAAATCGGCCAATTTTGCTTACTGCGCATGCGCAGTAAGTAAATTTGTTGTTTTTTTTCAAGAATTGGTAGTGGCTGGGCATAATTCTCTTTTATATTAAAAAATTGTGAATCGAGAGAGGAATGGCCGACAGTCGATTTTTTTTGTGGCCAATAACTCCAGTTTACCGATTGCTGGCCCGATGATCATCCATTTTGTGACACCTCGATGTTAACACGTGCCAATTAAATTAGACTCGTACTCCAGACACCGCTTTTTGCGCCGATCCTCGTAACTGATGTGAAAATAACATACGACCTCATATGCTACGCAATGCTCGCTCTCGCAGATGTAACAAACACAAAATCATTATCCAACTACAGTCTATCAACTGTTATGTAAAATAAAGCCTTTGAAAGGCGAAGTTCAGTGGTTGCTTTCGGGTGTCATTAAATTACATACCGTCAAAAGTGCGAACGTAAGATAAAATTAAAATAAAAACAGTAATGAAAAACTAGTGTAGCGACATCAGACGTGAATTAATTGAACTACCGTTAATTAGTACTCAAGGGGCACGTTAGAACAAAGAGTCGTGCACTAATTTTCCATAGGTGTGAATCTGTATTACAACTGGTTTGCGCTAGTGTACTAATACAAAAGTTATCTGGAACTTTTAACAAACAAAAATAAAAAATTTTAACCCCCGATACAAACAATAAATACCCGTTATGCGCTTTCTAAGTTGATTTTTTTTTTTAAGTAGAATCACGGAATCAAATCCATCACAGAATCGGTTCAGATGTAATTCTAAATCCTGAACTTTGACATACATATAAATAAGTTGCAATCCCATGATAACTGTAAGCATCTACCTAAACCAATCTTTTATATGTATAGGCAAAAGTATATAGGAAAATGTAGGAAAATTAAACAAATCTAGTGCATACGTACGTACATATAAATAGTGCGTTCGAAAAGTCTGTACCCGGTGAACTGAAAAATTCTACATTTTTTAAAGTTAAGTTTGGATGCAGAATATTAGTTTATTTACCTAGGACGTAATGAAGTATATTATCGAGGAATAGTGATGCAAAATTAGCTATTATTTTTTATTGTAATCATTTTAGTCGGCTAATTTACCGGTCAATTAACCGGCTATCTATAAAACAACATAGCAGTTTCCAGATTCTGTTTCTCAGAACAACAAAAAACAAACCCAATACAGCAGTTTTGAACAGTAGAATATCATACACTTTTATTGGTAAGTTTAGAGAGAGAGAAAGAGAGAGAGAAATTATAGAATATAAACGCTAAACAGCTAAGGTCATTACCGTCTATTTGGTAGACTTAGCTAATTTATGAAACTTACTGTTGATTTGCTCAGATCGCATACGTCTGTTGTATTTTATGCACTAGCGTTAAATAGATCATTTTTTGTCCTCTATACACATATGAAAAGCAGTTGTTTTATAAAGGTTAGTGTGCAAAAAATGCTTTTTGCCAATAACTTTTTCTTAGTTACGATAAATTTATTTTTTATTACAACTAAACTTTCATCTTCTCGGTTAATTTCTTTCAATTTCCATTGGCTGAATCGTTTTTCAAAATAGTTGAAGATAAAAACTCCCACGCACGGATTTTAAATATCCGCTCGTTGAGGATACTGTTATAACTATGAAGTCCGATAGCTAAGTGTTTATTCAAAAATAAATTATTCTTATAAATCATTACAACTAATTACGTAACTCTTAATTATTATATAAATTAATAGTCAATATCATGACATCTCCCTTTTTTTAAAATAAAACTATTCTTATAATTGTAACAAAATAAATCAATTCAAATTTGCTTTTTTTTTTTTTTAAATATACATTAGCCGATCAGGTGGCTTAATTCTGCGACCACTAGAAGATAAAAGAAAGTTGTCAGTTACATTTTGATCATTAGTTAAATTATTTTCATCAATTTCTTCCACCTTTCCTTTCTCAACCAACACGTCGTTTTCATTTTCAGATAAGTCATTTGGAACAATATTTATAAATTGTCTATTACGATTAAAAGCTTCACCACTATTTAATTTAAATTCATAAGATCTAGGTCGTGTTTTAGATTTATCTTTTATCAAAGCTGGAATCCAATTTTTATCAGTTTGTTTTAGTTTGACCATCACTTTTTGATTTTTATGTAACGGAAGTAATGGTTTAGTGCCTGTATCAAAGTATAATTTTTGTTTGTTTTGTTTATCAATTAAATGTTGCTTTATAAAATCTTTGTTAATTACTTTTGGCAATAATAAAGAACTCTCAACAGGAACTCGATCTTTTAAACGCCGTGACTTTAAAATTTGTGCCGGTGAACCCAATTTGTCATCAATAGGTGCATTTCTATAATGCGAAAGACCTAAATACCAATCTTTGTTTTCCGCTTTAATTTTCATTAATATTTTTTTAATAAATTGAACATGACGTTCAATAAATCCATTTGAAGTTGGATATAATGGACTTGATGTCACATGTGAAAATTGCCAATCTTTACTAAAATTTTTGAAATTTAAACAATTAAATTGTGGTCCATTATCTGACATTACGATATCAGGAATACCGTGTCTCGCAAATAACGATTTTAAAACATTAATTATTATATGATTTGCTGAAGTTGCATCACGTAGTTTTTCAACCTCAACAAATTTTGAATAATAATCAGCAACTAAAAGATATGAAGAACCATCAAAATAAAATAAATCACATCCAATTTTTTGCCAGGGACGGTCAGGTATTGCGTGTGGCATTAACGGTTCACGTTTATGATTTTTTTGAAAACTTAAGCAAGTCATGCAATTATTAATCTTATTTTCAATTTCTTTAGAAAGAAAGCATTCTCGAGCACGTGCTTTTGATTTAGTTATACCTAAATGACAATAATGTATTTTAGAAATTATATCAGATCTTAAAGACTTAGGCACAATTAATTTATTTGATTTGTACAATAAACCATCAGATTCAGAAATGTCTTCTTTAAAATTGAAATAAAATTTTACTTTAGAATCGATTTGTTTTAAACATTTTGGCCAACCGTTTCTTACATAATTCAGTAATATTTTAAGTTCATCATCATTTTGTGTTTCAGTTTTAATTTGCAATATTTTTTCTGTACAAGCATTTAATTGAAATTTAACAAGACATACTTGAGCTTCAATATCTTTATCAAAATCGTCATTATTATCAGTTTCATTCATATAGGCTCTTGATAATGTGTCAGCAATAAACAACAATTTTCCAGGTTTATAACGTAAATCAATTTCATATCTTTGCAAACGAATCAACATCCGTTGCAGTCTTGCTGGACACAATACCAACGGTCTATTCAAAATTGATACAAGAGGCTTGTGATCGGTTTCAACAATAATTGGTTTTCCATAAATATATTGATGAAAGCGTTCACAGCCGAAAACAATCGCAAGAAGCTCTTTTTCAATATGGACGTATCTTTTTTGAGTTTCTGTCATCGCTTTAGACGCGTATGCACAAGGCATATTGTTTTGCATGAGGACAGCAGCCAAACCACTTTTAGAAGCATCAACTGAAATAATTGTAGGGTTATCAGGATCATAAAATTTTAAAACGGGACTTTTCGTTAAAATCTGTTTTAATTTATTAAGTGCTTTGTCATGCTCTGATGTCCACAGCCAAACAACATCCTTTTTTAACAAGGCTCTCAATGAAGCTGTTATTTCGGAAAAATTTTCAATAAATTTACCAACATAATTTACCATACCTATGAATCTCATTAATTCTTCTTTATTATTTGGAATTTGCATATTTTTTATAGCTATTATTTTTGAATCGTCAGGTCTCGACCCATTTTGTGAAATTACGTGACCCATGTATTTTATTTCTGTTAACCCTAATTTACATTTATTTTTGTTGAATTTAACATTATTATTTTTTGCAATTTCGAGAACTTGGAATAATCTTTGATCATGTTCATTTTTATCTTTACCCCAAATTATTATGTCATCAACATAGATTTCTACTCCGGGAATATTAAAAATTTCTTTATATCTTTTGTGAAAGATTTCTGGGGCTGAATTTAAACCATATGGCAAACGCAAAAATTTGTAACAACCAAATTGAGTAGCAAATGTACACAAATTTGAACTCTCATTATCTAAGGGTATTTGCCAAAATCCATTCATTGCATCTAATGTACTGAAAAATTTAGCACCAGAAAGTTTACTCGCGATTTCGTCAATAGTCGGAAAAGGATATCTTTCTCTAAGAATGACTTGATTAAGATCTCTAGGATCTAAACAAATGCGTAGAGACCCGTTTGGCTTCCTAACAATTACTACTGAATTCACCCATTCTGAAGGCTCATTCATTTTACAAATAATACCGGATTTTTCCATTTCATTTAAACATTTTTCAAATTCTTGCACCAGGGGCAATGGTATCTTACGTAGTGGATGTACATTTGGTTCAACACCTTGTTTCAATTTAATGTGATATGTTTTGGACAAACAACCTACGCCTTTAAATAATTCATTGTACTTATTTAAAACTGTACTGTAGTCAACATCTACATGAATCTCACTGACCCTTTTAATCAAATTTAATTTAATGCAGGTATCTAAACCCAAAATATATGGCGAATCAATTTTAACAACAATAAATTTTAAGGAAAATGTATGCCATTTATGTATGCAATCTAAATAACATTCACCAAGAACGGGTATGGATTCGTTTGAATAATTAATCAATTTAACTGAGGACTGGACTATGTCTATCTAAATTATGTTGCTTTAAAGTAATATAAGAAATTACATTTGCCATCGCTCCTGTATCTAGTTTAAATAAAATATTATATTTTTCTTTAATCATTAAATTAACATTCCATTCAGCATAATTTCGGTTTTGATTTAAAATAGTACCTATAATTGTATAATCAGTTACGTAATTATCATTATCATTCTCAGGACATTCAGTTACATCTGTACTAATTTCACGGACAAAATTTGTTTTACACATTTAAACAAAATGACCTGTTTTCTTATACTTTAGACATTGCTTCAAATACGCAGGACACTTGTTGCGAGGATGCTGTCTTCCGCACCTGGAACACTCTGACTGCCTGTAACTCTGATCACCTTGCTGCCTAAATTCTTGACGTGGCTGCTCTACTTGACCTCTGTTTCTTGTATTTCTGAAAGTGTGCACAGCATTGACTTCACCAGTACACGCCATTGTCCTGGACTGCCGTTTAGATTCTTCAAAAGTTAAGCAGATCCTTATAACTTTTTCAAGACTGATCCCATCATCTCTCGAAGACAATCGTTCAAAATTCCGCAGATCAAAATACTTTTAATTAAACTAGGCATCAGGTTCCCAAATTCGCATGCATTAGCTATATTTTGAAGCTCTGTGACATACTGTTGTATACTTTCCCCTTCTAACTGTTTTCTGGAGAAAAATTTATAACGCTCGAATTCAATATTTTTCTTCGGCTGAAAGTGATCTTCAAACTTCTTTAGCAATATTTCAATTTTATCAATTTCATTTTCATTAAACTTAAATGTATTATAGATTCTTAGACCATCATCACCAATGTATTGTAAAAGTTGTGCGCATTGCGTAACTTCAGATTTTTTGTTAATTTCTGTTGCTTTTAAATAATTCACAAATTTCTGTTTCCAAAATCGCCATTTTTCAGCTAAATTACCACTCATATACATTTGAGCTATTCCTCGATAATCTGCCATATTTTATTTTAATTTGTTTCATTGACTCTTCTTTAACACTATTGACTTAACTTTTTTCACTAAATTTATTATTTTAATTTTTTTTCTCTAACTCTTAACTTTATTATTTCTTTTTTCTCGCAGCGCCATGTAATAACTATGAAGTCCGATAGTTAAGTGTTTATTCAAAAATAAATTATTCTTATAAATCATTACAACTAATTACGTAACTCTTAATTATTATATAAATTAATAGTCAATATCATGACAGATGCTGTCAAAGATTTTAATTTATTCGGAGGACTTTTCAACACGTATCCAAAATATTCAAAATTGTTTCCCTCCGTAAATTACTGAATACCGTTTATTAGTTGCCAGTTGTCTGGTCCCTACTGAACAGCTAACCATAAATCGGAAATTGTCGCTGTTTGCATATACCGTTTCTTAGTTAGGTAATGTTAAAAAAGGCGTAATATCCGTCTTAGAAACAAAAACAAAAAAAAAACTATGTAACAGGATGTCAAAAAAGCGTATTTTCAAATTAATTACTTAAATGATAAGCTAACTTGAAAAAATGCTATTTTTGACACAATAGTTAGGTGTTTTCTAAAACTGTAGGTATAGTGTTTTAAAAGTTTTCTTTTGCTCGTTTGAAGAGGAGACTTAAAAAAATCGTTTTTACGTAATTTTTTAAGGTTGATTAATGATTTATTTTACCATACACTGTATACAGTACCATCTGCAGTCGACTTGAATGTAAATTTTTAATTAAAATGGCGGCTCGTTAATGAAGATTAATACAACGATTCGATTAGTTACAAAATTTCTACATTACCAGCCTTGAACATAATATGTTATATCTAATGCAAGTGAAAAAACAGTTAAATGCACTTACATAGAATCCATTATATTAACCTGTTGCACTTTTGCGTTGGATAAAAGAAGTCAAAGATCTTCAATAAAGGTTCAAGGCTGTTTGTTTTACCTGATAAATTATGTACCTCGTATCTTACATAAATAAACGCATATTATAATAAGTATTTATAAATTGTACAGCTGTTACAAATTGAACTGGCGCCTTTCTTAATTGTAATTTTCGACCTTAATTTTCAATGACGTACCTACAAATTTGGAGACATTGGCGTTTTGATAGATTTGAAATTAATATATACTTTTATATCGACTGTTAGCGATGTGCCTCAACTAACCTTTTGCCAGCCCTGCCGTCCTATACTCGTATATTAATTTTTTGCCCCATCCCTATATAAATTAGCTATTTTTGCACGCTTGTAAATCGATCGTAAAATGATTTATTTCAGTGCAATTCGAATCTGGGCAAAAAAGTAAAATTTAATTATTTTAATTTAATATTCCTAAACTCAAGAACACATCAAAAGCGTCTTCATTTCGCGCTTGATACAAAATGCACAAACACGTCATTAAAACAGTTCCAGATATCTCTAATTTCTATTGAAAAACGTTAATCAGTCTTGAAAGTATTATATTATGCTTTCAAAATAAACTTAAGCGAGATTTTTAGATATTATTTGATCTAAATAAATGATTCAAGTCAAAGTATCAAAAATAGCATAAGCCATACCAATTTATATACTTACCTACAGAAAAAAGTTTCAAAAAAACTGTTAAAAAAGCTTATTTTCTCACAGTATGTTTAACATACAATCTGTAAGTAAAAAACTTTTAAATGTTAATAGACTTCCCATAATTTGAAATCTCGTATCGTGCTGTAAAGAAATATTGATACAATTTTTAGGACATAAATATGTGCTTTTCGAAATTTTTCAGCAACAAGCTTAATTTTATGAATCTTAATGCTTAATCACATCTAATAAAAAGAGTATTAAAATCCCTTTTGCCACTGCAATTTGAAATGTGTCGAAAGCATTTTTTACAATCTGCAAGTGAACCATAAAATTAAAACGTCTTTTCGTTATTCAAATTGTTAAAAAAATAGTTTATTTCTATAAAATGTGTATTAGAAGTTTTAGTAACAAAACATTAAACAAAAATTCTAATCTAAATCCGGAAATGTACGTATTGCTATTTCCTCTATTTGAATAGAAGATGGCGAACAAAGTGCATATTTAACGGCATTTGCAACACCGGTACACTCAAATAAATATGGTGTTTGAGTAAGTTTGTAAATTTCGTTCAAATCGCTGTCTTCATTATCAATTCCAGCGTTCGATTTTATTCTCTGAAACAAACCAAAAATGATTGTGACTGAGGTGAACGTCCTTTGAATGTATAATTGGGTCATTATGGAGATCGCGAAGTTAGATAGAGAGGAGTCCGAATGTGCGATGATTTTTGCGTTCATAAGAACGGGTCCACCTAATAGTTCATTTTTTGAACACTAATAGTGCTGATGTTCAGGACGTACCGTTTATTCAATGATTAATTATTGGTTTAAACAAGTACTTCGTGCAAAGCAACTCATTCAACGTATTCATCAATCGTAGCCACATTTTTAACATTGACTCCTTCTATCTATATTTCGTGATGTGGATTATCCGCATTTTCTAAACATTGCAGCTAAAAGGAGCTACCATTATCTTTTAGCATCGCTAGATGAAGGACTTTGCATGCTTTCAGGAATTCTTACCTGTTAATAGAAGAAATAAAAAGAGCATGTGCTTAAAACCACACGATACAAGAGAAACTTCTTGACTACCTCGTTTACCCAACCCTATAGATAGCATTATCGATTAAACGCGTTATGTAGTTCATAAATAGTGCTTCAGTTGTTGATTGTGTGCATTGTCCCTTTTTTCTTCAGTCTATCTATCTTTATATCATTATTTGCACTAAAGAAGTTTCGCTTCAAAAAGTTTTAGTGAGACAGACTTCGGTGCTCCTTATATTTGAAATACCTACTTAAAATACCTATACTTGAAACAAACACTTGAACCAGTTCACGATCTGTGCTCCTTATAATAGTTCGAAACGATAGTTGAGCAAATTAAATAATTTTTTATAGAACTTGTCAAGTGTTTGTGTTTTTATATTTAGTATATTGTTATTTCTTTCTACTTGAAGTTAGTTTTGCAATTCTTACATAATTTCGATAAAATTCAAGAGAATTTTCACTAACTTTTCAGTTCTTAGTGCTAAATAAAAAATATTAAGACATTACCGTGACTTTAATCTTTGAATTAACTATGCACAGTTCTTTCCGTAGCTTGTCAACAAGTTCGTCAGCACAAATAACAGTTTTGCACTGTTCGTCAATGCTCGGCTGATGATGAGAGCTCACAACCACGATGTGGCCGTTATGATTGGGACCGTCACGAGCTCGCATCGATTTAATTGCTTCACGAGTACAGATGCAAGTGCTCAACAAATGGTTTGCCTCAATAGTCAAACACAACTGATTAGTGTCGCCATCTAAAATATTTTGAGTTTGAACCATAGTTATATATCGGTTATAACGACGGCTTCGGGACCAAATACAAAATACATTGTTATATCAGAGTGTCGTTATTACCAATGAACATGTTTAAACAATCAATCCAAATATAATCTATTTGGATATTTGGGACCTATGATTAAAATTACAACAATTGCTTTTTCTTAACGAAGAAATGATTTTTATTTGAATATCTTTACTATAATATTATAAAGAGGTAATGTTTGTAAGTTTAGATAATTTTCGAAACTACTCATCCGATTTCAAACATTTTTTCACTAATATTTAGAATGGACGTTCAGGATGGACATGGGCCATATATTATCGCGTTAAAATAAAGGCGTTTTTCGTGGAGACCATTATTATATAAAAAGTGACATGGTATACTATATTTGAGATTAATATAGACTTCGACACCGTTCGACCGATCACCATGAAAGTTGGCACATATATGTATTTTTCATGGAGAATGTGTTTTATGCTATCCACTTTGTTGTAACTCGCCAATAGATTATAATACGCAGTGCCGGATTAAGCCAGCGCTGGGCCTGTAGCAAATTCTGTCAAGGGGCCCTTGGTTTGCTTTAGGTTCTCAAGTTTAGGGTATTAAATAAAACAAAACTGTTACAAATAAACTTTTCTGGATTTAATATGGGCAAATTTAGAGATAACACTTTCAATATCGACTTCTTTAAGCAAATCATGCTCTATATTAAGACGTTCTTGGCCCATCGTGTTCCTTAATTCATTTTTAATACGTTTTAATGTTGAAACAGAACGTTCGCCACTGCAGTTAGTGATCATGAGAGACAAGTAAATGCGCAAGGCAATTTCTAAGTTTGGGAAACACGATTCTAAAGAATTATTTAATAAAAGTGCTCGAAATAGTTATAATCGATATTATATTAAAATCGATTAAAAAAGTACAAGCTCGGCTACGTAAACTCGTAAAATAAATGTATACCTATATAAAAAATAAAAATCTGGCCGCTTGAAGGGTAGAAATGTGACATACATGCTAGTCTAAATATATCGATTATAATTAAACATTAGAACATTAACGTTAAAAAGTTCGTAAAATACCTACTTATTTTTACGATTTAACATGACGAAATCGAGTTTTAGATTTTCAAGTGGAAGTGAGGCATAGCCTAAGCGCTTCGCGTTTAAGGCATGCAAGATATTTTACGCTCCTATCTAAATTAATATTTTTTTATTACGGTCAGACAGGCGTTGGAGCGCGGGGCCCGTAGCATTTGCTACTCTTGCTACGTGGCTAATCCGACACTGATAATACGGTGGAGCCGACGGCTCCATTGCTGTTGTATAAATTATTGTTTCAATCAATTGCGTGCAGAGCCGCGTGTAGCCTACTTCTGTATAAAAATTTGTGGAGATCTTGGGGCTTCAAGCCCCGTTGCCCTTTCCTAAATTCAGCACTGCTCAATATTCGAGAAGAGATAAAAAAAAAATTAGATTAGTGACGCTCGACAACTGATGTCATTACTCATTAGCGTCTACCCAATATTCGGGTATTGCATAATCGTGTTCACTCAAAATGAGCGAAGACTGAACTTTTGAGGGACACGAAGCCTAAAAACACACCCATCAATATTTTAGATGTATGGATCGGTTCAGCACAATTGACAATAATGTCGACACCGCCGTGTTTTGAATGGATATGATCGAACATTCGCTGCACGTCTGCACCGTCGGTGACGTCACAAGCGATGTGAACTATGTTGTTGCTAGCCGTCGCGACGTCGACGGACTGCCTCAACTTGTCGACTAGTTCCGTCACACGATCCACGTGGCGTGATACGCCCACCACCTGTTTGATTATGCAACATAATATATATTATGAAAGTTACAAATCGATAAAATAAATGCTTATCTACGTCCTACGTCCAGAAAAAAAACGTGCGTGTAACCTTTAGGCGGTTGAAGTAAAACATGTAAACAATACATAAATTTATAGCGACAAGAAGTATCCATAACCGAAATACCAAAACAATTTACTTCAATTATTTCCGGTTCTTAGTCTGTCTCTCAGCTAAAAATACTATAGTAAGCTGTATACATATTATACTTAGCATATAATATATAACTACCGTATAGTATTATGTGACAACCCACGCAGTTGTCTCTTTGCGAAAATCACAAAACGCACCTAAAGAAATATTACTTCAACCAACAGAATGCTACATGTTTAAATTTATTTTAAATGTTACTTCCCCCATAATATTCCCTACTTACCAAAAATCCTTCAATAGCTAGCACCTTTATAATTTCTAAGCTTATATCGGAGTTTGCTCCAGTAACTACTACCACCTTGCTTTCCATTTTTAGCATAAAATATGAAGTGATTTTTCTTTTAAAATTATAACGATAATTTCAAGTACAGCAAAAATCAGCAAACGGTGGTGTAATTATGAAGTATTTTCATGTAATAAAAATTCCGTTAATCACATATTCAGTCGATCTGAAATTAAATCGAAATATTTTCCACTGATATTTGGCAACTCTTTTTAGATTTTGTAGAAACTGTGACCGTATAGTTTTAGATAAATGTATCCCCAGATCTAGAGGAAGGGGGGGCAAACCGGGGCACCTGCCATGGACGGCAGTTTCAGGGGGCGCCAAAGTCATAATATAATAGGTAATAAAGAATGTAAATTTAATAAAGGGTTCTTATTCTCCCCTCCCGGTCACAAAAAATGCCACCCATTACATATTTTTGAGTTTCTGTCCCGGCTCAAAAAAATGTAGTTCCGGAGTTGGAATAATGGATATATTATGTAGGTATATTAGTAGGTGTTGTATATTATTTCTAAATGTTTTTCGCTCATAGGCATTTTACTGTTTTAAGCATAGCATGGGAGAAAAATATATAACAACTATTTATTTACTTACCAAAAAAGTGTATATTACTGAAGATATTTCAAATTTAAAAAATAATAAATTTCCCGTCAAACATACATTAAAACAAAATAATTTTGTATAAACTGCATTAAAACCATGGAACGGTTAAATAAATTTCAAATAAAATTTCAAAATCGTGTTGTACACAGTCGGATAAAAAAACTTTTCAAATCTTGTCTTGTCGTTTCAGGGACGCATATAAAAAGAAAAAGGGCCGTATTTTTCTTTACACCTATATTTGATGTACTTAAAACTAAAGTCAAAATCTAGTCAAAATAGTTTTCAAAAATTAGGAACATTTTTGTAATTTTTTTAAAATTAGCTAGCACTTTATTTTTATTTGCCATCTATCTTTGAGTAGCAAGACTAAATTTAAGTCGACAACGTAAGCATAAGGCATCTGTTTTTGTGCAACAACTCACTGACTCAGTCAATAAATGTTTGGTTTGGAAACCGCAGCGAAATTTTAGATCTCTATAAATACTTCAAAGACGTCATGTTGAATATTTAATAAAAATTAATTGTGCCGTTTTAATTCTCAACCAAATATTATGTTCTTTTTAAAGAACTTATACCTCTAAAAATTGAATCAAAAGATATTTTTATAGTGCTATTACACGATTTTGAAGTGTCAGCAAACATTTAATAATATTCCCATAATGCACTTGTGAATGTGAATTAATTTTATAACCTACAGCAAGTCGCTATTGCGTATTCTGTTCAACGGATGAGTTAAAGAGAAACGAACATACTAAGGTGAAACAGTTATACAAATGTCAAATGAGGTCTAGAGTTTTTACAAAATATGGATTTCGACAGATGTTAAAACGAATATAGAGTATTCTCTATGTATTTTTTACATGATTTGTGTTGTGTGAATAGTTCTGTAACAGTTTTGATTTATAAAATATATTGAAACTGTGGTATAAAATGCCTGCATCTATTGGTGTTAATTTAAGAGTGACTGGACACTGCAGTCAAGGTGGACGCAAATATATGGAAGATTTTTTCGCTGTTGCGTATCAACAAACTGAAGATGAAAAGGACTTAGAATATGCATTTTTTGGGATTTATGACGGCCACGGTGGCGGCGAAGCAGCTACTTATGCCAAGGAACATTTAATGGAATCAATCGTGAGACAAAAAATGTTTTGGTCTGACAAGGATGAAGATGTTTTGAAAGCTATTAAAGAAGGTTATATCGCAACACATTATGCTATGTGGAAAGAACAAGGTAAATGCGAGCTGTTTTTAAAATATTTTTTTCTCTGTACTGAATTAGAGATCGGAACATTTAAATTAAAATTGCAATATGTCAAAGTTACTTTGTCAAATCAATAAGTAGGTCACCTAAAAATCTATGTACATTAAATTGCTGTTTTGCGGTTCAATCAATACTCAATTCGTTTAAATAATTTATTTGTGGTGCAGATTTAAATATTAATATATGACGTATTTTTCTTGTTCAGAAAAATGGCCGAAAACTGCTTCTGGTTTACCAAGTACGGCAGGAACAACTGCAACGATTGCTTTTATTCGAAGAGCAAAAATTTTTATAGGACATGTTGGTGATTCAGGTGTAGTTCTTGGATACCAAGAGCCAGGTATGAATTTTTAAAACCCTAGTGTCTAAAATGATTGTATTGCTGTTAATGTTGCAATTACTAAGTAAATATTTGTTTTAGGAGAGTCGAATTGGAAAGCCAGGCCTTTAACAAAAGATCACAAACCCGAAAATGAAAATGAAATGTCACGTATCGAACAGTGCGGAGGAAAAGTAATTACAAAATCGGGCGTTCCGCGCGTCGTGTGGAATCGACCGCGAATCGGTCACAAAGGTCCAGTCCGTCGATCGACTCCGATAGATGAAATTCCGTTTTTAGCTGTCGCTAGAAGCTTAGGCGACTTGTGGTCTTATAATTCAGCTTTGGATGAATTCGTCGTCAGTCCCGATCCAGACACTTGCGTCATACCGATCGACACCAACACTTTCCGCTGTTTGATTTTCGGAACTGACGGATTGTGGAATATGATTTCGCCACATACAGCGGTTGCAATAGTACAAATAACAGAAAGACACAATGAAAAAACGATGTTCACCACAAATTCCAAAGGAAAAATTTGGATTAATCCATCGAAAAGTTTAGTAGAACATTCATTGGAAAGATGGTCTACGACTAAAATGCGTGCAGATAATACGACTGCGGTGACATTGCTACTGGATCCGCCCGGTCCCCCTCGCGGCGAAGTTATTAAAATCCAACGTCGGCAGTCTGTAGATAACGGACAGCTAAACGATTCGCGACAAAACGATGTTGCGAATTGTTCGTCTAGCGCCGATAATAACGTGCAATATCCCGCCACCGGATTACATATTTTGACTCGTTATCCAACCGAAACCGTCGATAATGTTGATAAATCTGTGCCTTACCCGATTTCTGGCCCGATACCCACATCGGCTTTTCTTAATGGAAAATCCAATTTGAACTGCTTTCCAAATAATGACGTAGAAACGTCAAACCAAGTAAATAAATCAAAAGAATTGAACAGCTCTGATTCATCTCCGACAGCCTCACCTTACAATATTAAAATGGTAGAGAAAACACCGGTGAGAAACGAAAGCTGTACTATTTACATAAGAGAATACCAAAGTGATGATGAAAATGGAAACAGTTCCACTAGTAGAAATACTGAGATTGAAAAACCGCCATCTCCAGAACCTTCATCAGCAATATCGGACGAGTGCAAAAGAGTGTCTGACGAATGCGCGAGTGTCCAATCGAACTTAGCGAACGTTAGTAAAATTTCGGAACAGATAGAAAATATTCAAATAAATGAAATATCTTCGAGTTCTCCACACGAAGAAAAAGTTGAAACTGAAAATAAGAAGAAAGGCGATGTGAAAAACGGTTCAAAATTTAATTTTTCAAAATCAATCGATGATTTGTCGGGGCCCTGTACACGTTCGCACGATAATCACAAAGTGATTATTACGCGGCAAACGCGTGGGGTTTTAAATAACAAGCCCATATCGCGTTCGACGAGAAGTCAACAAGCGGCTCAAAGTGTTTTATCGATGAAAACAAGATCGAACGAACGGCGAAGTCTACGTAACAACAATAATATCTTACAAAATGAAGTGAAACGAGGCAGAAAGCGTTTGATTAGTGACGGAAAGCAAAACGAAAATACTAAGAACGTTACAGAAAACATAAATGAACGGGTGTCTTTTCCGATTGAACCTGCGGTAAAAAAACCAAAGCCACAGGCCTGTTTTGTTGCAATACAGACGTTGCCAAACAGATCACTGACGCCAAAAACAAGGAAGGGCTGCAGTGAAAATGATGAGAACGGAAGCGACGAGGAGAATAAATTAATTGCTCGTTTTGCACGATCTAACAGGGAGCCGCCGCTCGAAAACATATCGCGAACCAGAGGTCGGCCACCTAAGCCCGCATGCGCTACCGTTGAAATAACTACATCGGAAAACCAACCGAGTTGCTCCAATATGCAAAATCGTAATTTACGAGAGAGAAATATTATTACGCAGTCGAGTGAGGAGAAATTAACCCTAAGATCTCGAACTAATACCGATCAACAAAAAGTTATTACGACAAATTTGACTTTGCCGGGACGTTTAAATAAATCTAATCCTAATATCTCGAGCACCGTTAATAAAAAGCCAGGTAACATAGCAGTAGCTAAGAAATTAATGACGAGGAATTCGTGGTTGCCTTCAACTTCAAAATCTACCATACAGACAAGAAACCGTGTGAAGAGATTTAGTAAATAAAGAAATTTCAGTTGAACAATGTGCAATTTCTTATGGTGATGCCGAATTCGCAAAACGGTTAGTGGGTTTTATATACAACTTCATAGGTTTAACCTGATGGTGTTTCTTTTTATAGATCTCATAAGCGCAAGTGTTATATCAGTAATTTTATGTTTTTATAATTATTGTTACGCAATTGAAAGGTTTAGAAACTAAAAGCGAGATTAAATTTATTTTCTTGCTAACTAGAATTTAGAAATTACGACGCTTAGAAAATAAAGGTCCATTCAATAGTTTTCAAATTAAAATTGAACAGACCAAAAAAATTCAAAAACGTTTTGTGAACTCGGCTTATTTTAAAGTTGTAAGAAAAAAAAATGAAAATATTTATTTAAATATTGCACTCAAATTTTTCAACTATCATGGTCATTTAAATGCTGATCATTTAGTAGAGATCAACCGGTATCGAATTTTATTATGGCTAATATTTGACATTAAGTAACATTTCTATCAGAGTCTGAATGGAATTTTGGTTCCAGTTCCTTAAAAATCTTTAAATGCTATTTCAGTTCTAATTATTTTCGAGGAAATTCAGTCTCAGAAAAACAAAACGGTGCTACTATAATTTCAGCTCCATTTTCGATGTCAAATATTACAATTAGATTTTAAAATATTTATCATAAAAATTGAAAAATTTACAATGCCATCTTACAAATTCTAACACCTTTTGATCCAACCTAAGAAATAGCCACAAGTTAAACTCGTCTTTAAAGTGCTTATAAAATCCCGAAACAATGCTGTTGTTTTGCTTTCTTTTTTTTTCCTTCGTTTTATTAGTTTCTTGGGTGTTTGCATTTTAATATATGATTTAAAATAGAAAAAAAAACATGCATGTCCGAAATATTTTGTATATATTATCTAAAAAATATTTTGCAGTGGCTTGAATATTTAAATATTTTTATTGTCTACTGAAATAGTTTACAGTGTGTTCTAAGAAAATATACTTCCGTTGGTTAAAATTAGTCAACATTCAAATAAAAACACCATTTTAATGGCCTAGATTTCCTGTTTTTGCAAAATTTATTTGTGACAGATATTGTGTACTACTTAATTTTTATAAATGGTTTTGAAGAGTTGAACTGAAACGTTCTTTTATTGATTGTTCGCCTCAGTTAGTGACTTATCACTTAATCAATCAATCCCACCCAAAAAATTATGTGGATACACAATATTGACATGAAGATTTATATATATTTTGCTGTATATATTTCCTTTTCAATATTTTGCAAAATTTTAATTCGATTTTCCTAGGCCATAAAATTAGTTGTAGCAAACTGACCTTTAACAGAAAATGTATCAAGTTAAAAATAAAATTGTCAGCTATAAATGCGCAATAGTCTAGACTAGACTTTCTCAAACTTATGGCTCCACACGTACCCTTTTTAGATTTCCAAGACAACGGCGAACCCCTTAAAAACTGGCCATAGATAGAATAAAGTAAGGTATTTTATTACAAAAAAGAACTTCAATCACAAAGAGCAATAAAATGTGTTATTATTAATTAATGTGATGGGTGGGCTTGTTGCAAATTGATTGGATTCTAGTAGCAATTTTGCTCAATTTCAATCTTAATTCAGATTCAGCTAGGCAGCCGCCATTATGCAAATTTTGTCCTCGTACGCCCACTTTGAGGAACCCCGGTCTAGACTAGCCATACAAAGATAATTTTTGTATCTTTAATTTTAAGAATGTTTACTACCAATTCAATCGCGCGCCATTGATGGTTTTGATTATTATAACAATATAATGTAATCTTCAGAAAAATCGTATAGGTTGCTTTCCATTTACCCGACTTGCTGCGACTCTAGCGTCGACTTGTTTTGAAGCCAAATGGAATGACGCGAATAAATTACCTAAGAATTTTTACATAGCAATTCAGATATTTACATTTTTGTGTTGCGATTTTGAATTATCGCAATTCACAACTAACCTCATATTTTGCCATCACACTTTATACTGACAGTTCAACGCTTATAAGCAGATTTTTCTAGAGTCGACTTGGGTCGCTGAGAGTCAGCGACACAAATCATGTTATGGAACGCGTCACTTTAAAATTTGAATAAAATCTAAGCTGCTTGAAAGAAATGGTTGCAAAATTCCTATCCATATTTGCATTTTATTTTGTTCAAAATGTACTTACAGAATTTTCTAAATAGTCTAATATAAAACATGTAAACAAGAGTATCAACAAAAACGATTTTCTTTTATTAAATTGGCATGAATGGTGTAGGCATTTGTATCTATTTCTTGACATTTAAATAAAATTTGATTTCAAAATTGCTATTTTATATAAAAATTTTTTTTTTTTATTATTTTACTATAATTACAAGTTTCGTATTTTAATATTGCACAATATTTTTTATACCAAATATTATTCAATAGGTTTGTTTTATAGTTAAATTTTTATTATATATTTTGTTTTTTTTTTGTATTTTTTACTTGTGACCAAAGTGTTGGATTTTTTTTTATACAATATGTTTTTTTATCTGTGGTACATGGAGTAGTGCTGTTTTTTAATGATTAAAAACGTTCATGTTTTTAATTTCATTTCTCAAATATTAAAAACTGCTGCTTTTGAAAAAGTAGTTTTGAATGTATTTGATCAATTTAAGAAATTAAAATAAAGAGAAAAGTTTCGAAGTAAAACTCTCAAACGTATATTTTAAATAAATATTAAGAGCACTGTGGTTAGAACAATAAAAATAAAAGAAAGAATAGTTACTTGTTACCACAACAGATTTATTCAGTGGATGTACATTTCGAGAGCTGAGCTCCCATCTTCAGCTGAAGATGGGAGCTCAGCTCTCGAAATGTACATCCACTGAATAAATCTGTTGTGGTAAGAAGTAACTATTCTTTCTTTTATTTTTATGTATATTTTATAGGCATGGAAGATGTTCGTCTTATTTATTTTTTTCATAGAAAATTAGTAATTCGACCGTAAAAATTATTAAAACAAGGTTAAAGGATCTCAGTCATGACCACACATCTTGTAGTAGACCCAGGGCCAGAGTTATTGACGCCTTTCCTCCACCTTAGACTTAGATTTCTGTTTTTCTATCTCTTAATTAGCCAACCAGCCACGTGGTGAACCCCCCAAACTCATAAATTCCCTTAAGAGACGACAATATGTGATATTATTTTATTTTTTTAATTCGGTAGACGTAAATCAAACTAATACATTTTCAAAATTAGTTGTGTTCTTATACTGAGAACTTGGTATAGTTTTACTTATTTGTACAGATGCTTTAAAAAGGATATGACTAATTTTGATAATATTTTGATGGTAATGTATAGGAGACAATTGTTTACTGAATTTTAATGCTGTTTAAAAACCCAGTGAAGAATAAATATCAGGTATATGGCGAATGACTTTGGTCTTTTGTTGCAAGTGCTCACAGATCCTTATTTTTCTGTAGAAACCCGTTATTGTTTAAATTTAATTGTAAAAAAAATGTATCATTATATGGAGTCATTTAGAATAACAAAAGCTCACAGGGTGTATTTGCTGTTGTAGTTCTAAAATTATTGAAACTTTTGTCTTTATTTTCAAACTAAGTTATGTTATTTGTATGTTTATTGTTTTAATTTGAAAAATAAATTTAACGATAAAATTGTATAAATTGAATTTCTGTAGAACTGTATTAAAAAACTCATTTTAGCTGTCCAAATTCCAAATATTTTTTTCTTTTTTGTGGACTTTGCAAAATTTGTGAAGACTTGACTTCGATCTGTGAAAACAGTCAAGAATTTTGCACTAAAACCTACTAAGAATAAATTTACTTTGTAATTTATAAAACAATTTTAGAATTATTAGTTTATGTATTTTTAAGGTTCCTTTAATGTATTTCATTATATTATTGAAATATATCTGTGATTATTTAATATTTTGCGACCGTAGCTCATACGTGTTTGTTATTTTTTTTTATAATATCTCGTATATCTTTCGAAATAACTTTGATGAATTTGTGTAATATAAAAATTATGCACGTTATTTTAATAAAAAACTAAATATTTGTAACCTCCAAAGTTTTGTTTTTTTTTTTCTAAATAAAATACGGAGGAAAAATTGATAAACTGTAAAACAATTTATTGAAGTATAAATTTCTTACATGAGGATATTGTATAAAAGTATTTGTTAAATTTCTTTTTATTATAATTATAGTAATGTCTGTTCTCTGTTGTAATGTTTTGAAAATTTATAAATAAGAGAGAAGGTGTATAATATATTTCTGTTTATTTACTTAAAGTAGTAAGCAACATAATGATAAGAAAATGAAATACAATGTGCCTCAGTTACCATTATAAAATATGAAACTTTATAGGTACCTATATTTTAATATGTTTACCACAAAGGTGTTTAATTTAAACGTTTTAAATTGGAATATTTAAAAAAATATTGTAGTTTTTTCTTTTTTTATATTTAAAATAAATGTATTGTAAAAACTTTACTTTGTTGGTTGAAATCAACTTTTCCTATCTATTCTATTGTGGAAATCTCGTGACTAAATCCCGTAGCACTTTTTTTTATTATTTTTTTTGCCTATGATTATGTACCTCTGAAAACTGGGAACATTTTTTTAAAACTAAATAGGTAACCGGTGACAGTATCTTAAGGCTGCAGTCCGATTAATAATAATATAAATGTCTGTCTACTTATGGGATTCTGTTATCTGTGTTTATTTTTCTGGTTATTTATCATACTGAACATAGATCAAATAATTACATACTCAATGTACTGAATTTGAAAAAGCTGTTTCATTTCTATGGCTGTTTGTCAAGGAAATAGAGATTAGGTACAGCAATAAGAAATCTGACAGATGTCGCCAGTATTTCCGAGCAGTAGCAGTCTTGAAACTGAAAGAACGCTTGACGTTTAAAACCTAACCTTTAAGTTTAAAGTTAAAATTATAAATTTGTCTAAAATAATAGTAATAAAAATAACAAAGCTAGTAATGGAATAATTAAGTGCTAATTCCGTCGGTAATCTTGTAACTCTGCGTATTTTTGATATATAAACAACATAATTTATAACATGAAGACTGTTTATATAAAACAATAAAATGACAGACGCTGCATCCAATGAGCTAGACGACTGGATTGTACAGTGTTCGGATGATGATGAAAATACATTATCTGAAGGTAATGAAAACTGGGAACCTGCCGCAGAAGAAATCGAATCTATATATTCTTTAATTGAAAAAGGTGGCCCGTATCAGTTATCATGGCAAAGTCCTGGCTACAGAGCGCCGTCGCCTAAAACACCAACATCGACACCAGATCAAAAAATGCCTGTTGAATTGCAGTAAGTTTAAAATATTCATTAATAATTGTTAAGCATGCCAGTGATACGGACACTTGTCGAGACTTTTTTTAAATGCATATTTTAATCCAGACCAAACTGTACATAAATTTATTATCAAAAAATTCCGGTTGGAATTAATTTTAACAATAATTTTTCGATAACAAACTGCTACTATTAGCTAAAAGTATGTATTGACTGATGTGGATGAGCCTGTGCCATGTACCTCCTGCAAATAAACATTTTGATACAGCATGATATTAATATGATATAACAAGTCAGTAATCGTGTATTACACCGTAAGAGCAGAAAGTTGAAATTCCTGCACTGCGCATTACATGATGTCCGAGGCGAAACCGAGGGCATCATGTGTCGTGCAGTGCTTGAATTTCAACTTTCTGACCATATAGTGTATACTATTTTTCTTCATACTATGCCGAAAGTATCAGTGTGCATGAGAAAACTGTTTCAGCCCACCGGTGAGAGTATGCGAGTCATTCTAGCAGTGTATAAATGTTAGACAGTGGTGGGATTCAAACGCACGTCAGTCTGATCCAACGGTCAGAACGCTGATCATTGCACTACACTCTCCCCTGTTCATAACATTTCTGCCTAGTGTAGTAATTAAATTATGAAAATCAACGTTACATATTATGATATTGATTTCATAATTCTTTTTTAAATTTGTTGAATGAAATATTCTTAAAATTATCACATAATTGTTTTAAAGCAGCAAATGTTTGTCCTTTTTTTAATAGTGAAAAATACAATTAAATAATTATATTTTGTTACGAGTAGAACAAGAATAGCTACAATAATTAGCTATAGGAAATCTAGAAATGTGTTTCTTTAATGAATCATAGTGATACAAGAATAGTCAAAATAGGTGGAGCATTTAAAACAATTTTTATTGAATGTGTTACGACTGCTTCCACTGTAGTGCATGATTTTTTAATTGACAAGTTGTTTTTTTTTATGAAGAGCTGAAGAGAAATCCGATTTTGATTTTATGGACGAAATGAGTTCTCCGAGTTTACGTGTTCGTCGAGAAGGTGAAGCTGAATTGAAAGGAAGTGCAAAAAAGAAAACAGCCAAATTTGATGGTATTTTGAATAATATGCGTCGCCATTGGATTATGGATCAGATGGAAAAAGACAAACCCCAAAATGATACACTCGAATCTTAAATGTTAGAATATTGTTTCGAAAAACACTGGAACTAATGGTAAGTCAGATTTTGGATAATTGAGGATAACAGTCTCTTGATTGAACCTAAATGTAAGGTTTTACTTATTGTATTTATTAATTTAATTTACAATAAAATTTCACAATATGAATTAAATATTATTCAGTAAAGTATTTATATATTGACTATCTAGATATAAGTAATCAAAATAAACTATCTTTTTTAAAAAGAATTTCCAATTAAAAATTTGTAGCAACAGCCTCATAGGTATATAACTATATTCTGTAAATGTTTGTTCCCTTTATAAAATGTGCAGCCATGTCAAAAAAGACATTATGGGAAATACAAAAAAATAGAAACATTGACTTCATTAGGAACACCTTTACTAAAATGGGTATTTTGAAGTAAAAAAATCTTCAGATTCTTAATTTACGTATATTTATCTATAATCTCGAAAAAAAACAATTTGTTAATTAGTGTTCATCCTTCTATTTTTAAAATAAAATTATTTCCAATAATCAACAAATTAAAATAACGGTTGTTAAAATCACTCCACTATTTAATTAATTAAAGATAATTACGAATTCCCATTTCTTTTTAACTAAATAAAAATGTAACACAACTTGATACAAGAATACAGGCAGTTCCCGCTTTAAAAACGCGCTCCAGAATTAATCAGATCGTAAAATGTAATCACTTGTTATAATTTGTTCAGTATAAAAAAAGTGATAACAATGTTCTAGTTAGAAAACTTTCAAATTTTCTACCAGTTGATACTTTTGAATAATTTGGATACACACAGGTTCCAAAACTCACTCCATTGAAAGCGGGGATAAATTGAACTAACGAAAAAAATCATTTTTAATCAATGCATAACAACATTTTGAAACACCTCGCCCCCAGCATGTTGGTAAAAAAAATTTTGGGGCACCTATAAACTGAAATTAATTATACAATATTTTCCATGTTATACCGATTTTAGATGCAAATAATAATGATATTAGATATATGTATATTGCGAAAAACTCGAATAAGTATTACCATATACTAATCATTCTAATACTGATATTATTACCTAATGATTAAAAAATCCATTATACTACAATAAAAATTAATAGATATGCCATAAATTAAATTAATTTAAACCTTTTTGTACACGCGAAATGTAAAACAGCACATACTAATATCACTTGATCATTTTTTAAACCACTTATTCTATTTTGTACACAAAATAAATGCTCTATTTAGTATACTTTTACACAAAAAGTAGCTGAATCAACACACAACGAATGATGTAAAGTTACGCTGTTTAACAAGACGCTCTTCTAGCATTGATAAACTTTCAAAATCTTGATGCGTCTTCGATTTAAGATAACAAAATTAATTTTTTTTAAATACAAACCGTGATATATAAAATTTAACAGTTTTCAATCCCCTTATAGTTGTTTTTTTATGTACTGTACAGTATTTAAGAAATCAGTTAAATGCAGATTTCGAACAGTAAATTTTATCCTGGGATGCTCATACGATTTTTTTTTTAGTTAAAGTTATCGTAATAGTTAACAAAAACATTCTTTTATTGCCTACAATTAAAGACCATAGATTAATACTCCAATTGTTGGCCACATTATCATAATAAGAATAACTGTTATGATATGTGCCCAGATTCCAGCTTTTGCCTGTAAAAAAAAATCATAGTTAATAAAATATCGCTTAAAAGACGGAGAGAGTAGTGGTGTCTACGACCTTTTTTAATTATAAAAATGGAAGGGATTCTTACACAAGTGCGTGCGCCGAAATTAATCAGATTGGTAGTGTCGGGAACGCAAATTGTAATTTTGACGTAAATACTCAGTTATGTTGGATTGTGCAACGAATGAAGTACACAAAATTCACGATGATTGTTGGCCAATATTAATTGTAGCGCAGTTCGTTAACTTTTGAATGACACCATTTTCGTAGTGCTCACTCTACACAATTCGAAGTTACACTGGCTCAAAGCCTGCTGGGCGCCAAAAAGTTGAGTCGTGTTGCAAACCTCCTACCCGCGTTTGCTGCGGTTGCCAACTCTGCTCGAAGGTCATATTAGGTACAGAATTCCTTTATCTATGTATGATGTATCGTTTGGATGTTGCTCTTAGTTTTAAAATTAGAATATGAAATTTCGTAATGCACCCAATACTTTAACGAGATTTTAAAAACATCAAAAACGACTCTAACTTGATAATGTGTTTTATAATAAAGAACATGTACAATATATTACCATTTCTATTTTTGGCAAATTACAACACTCGTAGATCAAAGCGTTTGGAGGTGTTCCGACTGGCAGCATAAATGCGAATGAACAGCAAATCGCGACCGGCATACTCAGATACAGGGGCTCAAGATTGATAATTGGGGACTAAAACAAAATTAAACTTTAAAAATATCTTTCCATTTTATAATATAAGGACTACTTCAGTACGCAATCAGTTTCTGGGCTTACAAGTACAGAACCACTCATGTATTTTCAGCCTGTCAGAACTAATCGACTCCAGTATTTTCAACTTCTCTTTTACCTTCACTTTGTGGTAGATCTGCCGTCTGTTATGAAGTGAGAGTAAAAGATAGATCAATCAGGAAAAAAAACATTTATTAAATTGCGGTTAAAAAGTGTCAAAACGCGTAGGAGGAGACACTTTGCGTTAGAAGTAGGAACTAAGAACTTGAAAATACGTGAGTAAAATGACAATACTTACAAGTTCTAAGACAACTGGAAGTAGAATATTTGCAGTGGCAACATTTGCTGCCATATCTGTTATTAATGATGCCATCACACAAAATATGAGTACAATCAGTAAAGGCGGTAAATCTTCAACACAACTTTTGACCAGTTCTCCTAACTGCTTAGACATTCCTGATACCAACCCGGCTTTTGAAATAGCGAATCCAGCTCCTGTATGTAATAAATATATAATATATAAGACACACACACTAACACAACTAACGGACACCTCGGCCTCAAAAGGACGATTCTTCATTTTAAAACAACGGAATTTTCTCTCCCTGCATCTATGTATGAATGTATTGAATGGATGTTTATTGATACGTTATATAAAAAATTATAAGAATTATTTTTTTCTGTAAGCTAGTGTGAAAATAGACTGATTTTTTTTAAAAATGTATAGATCAGATCCTTTTGATGATAAATAATTATAAATATTATTAGAGAAATTAGGATCAATGAATTTTAAGACAAATTATTATTCACGTTTCGTATTTTTATTAATACTTTGTCAGGTGTTCTAAAATAAAAAAAATCCGGGTCGCAGTGCCAAAACCCTGCCGACAATATAGTGTATTTGCTAATACAGGCCTTGTGGCTATATTATGTGAACTTAAGGTGATTGTTGGGCAAAATAAAAAAATTAACCCCTTAATACACCCCTTAAAATTACATTTTTTTCTTAATTGCATTATTATTGTCGATCGAACGTCCACACCAAAATTAAAAACACCTTTCAGTAAATAACTCACTATCTGCAAACTAGTGTTTTCAGAAAATTTTTCAATAATAGTAAATTAGTGGGTAATTTAAGTTTTATTTACCTAGAAGGAACACCAAACTCCATGGTACTTTTTGATTTAAGAATGCCCACGAGAGTAGAGCTCCAGATTCTTTTGTTGGTCGTAAATTTTCTAAAAAAGAAATAGAATGTCAACTAAATGGTTACGAAAAACTACATTACTGATTTGTACTCAAACTTTCACCCCATTTTATTTGAAAAATTAACCGTCAGAATCAATCTAGTCTCGAATGAATTCAAGGGTAAAAGCTAGTTACGAAATATGTTTAAACAGATTTACCATCTTTACTAAAAGCGTAGATAAAAGTTGGAGTAGCCGGAATTAGGAACATTAATATGATTACGAACATTGCAACATCACTGTCTGCAATTTTCCTAAAATAAAACAAATTTTTCAGAATATGCCATATGTAGTACAGAAAAAAATCTTGGATATTAAAAAATGTAAAAAATCTTTCTGAAAAATTTTCTTGTACTATTTGAATCAATTCGACTCAAAAATCGAATATTTATGATACTTGAAATCAACTTGACTCGAAAAGAAAAATTCATTAGTCGCACGTTCTCATTTTGTCATGTTTTATACTCACATATGCGTTATGTTCATAATACGATCTGCCCAACCTATCGTGAAACCTGGACTTCTGAAGAACCACAACATGACTGCAAAAAAAAACAAAATCCCAACCATCGCCTCATGAAAAGTAATTGTTCCCAGTTCCTTGTATTTTGCTCTTATTATGTCTCGGACAATATCTTGACCTTCAATTCCGAGTTTCGCAAGTCGGCCTGCTTTAGTATTAGGTCTATAAAAAAGTGTATTTTTATTTTTTGTCGATTACATACAATGACTTCTTTATTAACAAATTACATCAATTTAAAACCAATTCACAAAACATGAAAGGAGGTGGGATTTGAACCCACAACAGTCTGATCCAAAAGCCAGCATGCTGACTACACACACTCAGTTCTCCCTATAAAAAAGTAGATTAGGCGGAATTTTCAGATCTAGTTTACAATCATAGTGCGAACCTTAGCTTACTTTCAATCCGAAAAGTGTTGCCCGAGAGACAAATAACCTTTGCTCTGCGCATGCGCAACTTTTATTTTTCGTTGCTGGTATGCAATTGTTAATTACTCTATCGTCTTCGAAAACAAGACGTATGAAACACGTCTCTTTCGGTGCACATAATATTACAAAAAATAGTGAGCCTACAATTATCTGTAAGCATCTTATCAAATATCATTATTAATTTTTAAATACAAACCTAAACATTCCAAAATACAGAATCTGTATTGCAAGCCATATGGATAAAGTACATAAAAGCATTAATGGAACAGTGAAAAACATCCAGTCTGCGAATAATATTTGTGGAATTTTATCGTTCTCACTTGCACGTCTATAATAAATTTATTATCAGCAGTTTAATCAAGGTTTTTGCTTTCTTTGTAATATTTGTTTGTCGTTAAAAATTTTAATTATTGTTAAATTATAATAATTGACTCAGAGAATGGCCTGTGAAATAGAACAGAAAAAGTGTCGCTCAAAAAAGGAAACAGACAGTGGTAGCTGCCGTCGTCAGGTCCTTTTCTAATCAAAGTCTGAATATTTGAAAGTGATGTGGTGCAGATTTTTTTAAACTTCACATTTGGAGAGTTTATAGACGAAAACTGCTTGCCTATTACAATTTAAACGCACTTGTCACTTGATGGCAAGCAGATAGTTATTTTGAAGGAGCTCTCGAAATGTAATCTCCACTTTAGTCTGTAATACATACCCATCGTATAACCCTTTAAAAGTTAAGTTTGTTCCACTTCCTATAAGAGACCCTATTCCGCCAACAGATGATGTATATGCAGCTAATAGAAAATAGCCAATAGTATTCTCGGATGGCTTTTTCTTTCTTAAAAAAAGAGAAGGGAGGATCAAAAGCATATTCAAACACAGTTTGAGATACTTTAAAAACGAAAAAATAAAAACAAAAAACACTTACATCTCTAGATCAACTTTACCAGGTCTTGCTATGTTTGATAAATTATCATTGGGCTCGTCATAAACAGTACCCAAATTTTGCTGACAGAAAATAAATATTTTTTTTAATTTATTGCTAATTGCAAATGCTTTGTCTGAAAAGTATTTACCTTTTCGAGTTCTTCGAGCACAGCAAATATTATTGGTATCATCATTGCAGTAGCTGCAGTATTCGAAATCCACATCGAAATAAACATAGTCATTAAAGATAGTCCGAAAGTTAATCTAAAAATGAATACATTTCTTTTGTGTGCAGTAATATATTCTGTTTTTTTTTCGTCTTTAATGGCACTTGATGCTGATTCTTTTTCGTTTAGGGGAAAATATTTACCGAAATATTACAATAGCTCTCGCATGTACAGAAATCATCATTTACAAGGAAATGAATGTCTACGTAAGTGCACTGTGAAATTAAACTGATATAACTCAGCGGGAATCTCAAAGCTTTGGGTTCGAGTCGCGGCAGTGACATTTAAAATGTTTTCTTATATAGTCATGTAACAATAGCTGTTTTTTGGCAAGATCAGAACTGCTAAAGTAAAGCGCTTATCGACAATACTGAACTCTTCAGAATGAACTGCGTGTTTGTTGATCAAATTCTCAAATTCTTTAAAATGTTTGAACTTGAGTCTAGTAATTTTAGTCGTCTAAAATTTCTAGGAGCCTAGGACTGCTAAAACTGAGTTAGAAAACTGATCGAAGAGAATTTAAGCAACAAACGTGCAGTTGTGTCCAAGAATTCTGTATTGCCTACAAGCGCTTTAGCAGTTTAGGCCATTACAAATACACTTATAAATGATAACATTGTTGTCGGAAAACTATAATTCACAAATGTAAGTGAATTCGTTTGTGGAATTGGGATTTTTTAATTTAACTATAATCGAAATACGTTCATATAAAAATAAATTTACTTTTTTGGACTACATCCGATAACTATCAATGTGAGCATAGCTATGCGAACATGTAAATTTGAATATTCAATTGAACAAGCAAGAAATAATCCGCCAACAAACATGACATTCACCGGATGAAAATATGCCATGCACACGCTCGGCGCATCTAGAATACCCAACATTGGGAAGAATGCTATGGGTATCATCGATGTTATTGCCAGAGGAATTGGTTCAGTTATCCAGTATCCACCTATAATCAATGTCATATACATGCAACGAAATTTCTGAAAATAAAATAAACAATTACATTAGAATATTTCTACGCTAGGAATGCGCAACGTATAAGTAAAGCATTGAAGAATTAGTTCAAAAAATAGCTGATCGATTGTAATTTTGCTAAACGACATTTGATCTTTTTTGTGAGCACATGAAATAGATGCATTTTTGTGAGTGGTAAATAAGAAAACCGCTGTGAAATTAGTTAATCCAGCAATGCAATCAATATTTCTTAATATAAATACATAGCAGATATAAATAAATCTTCAATAATTAAATAAAACGAAACTACTTGCGTTTACTGTTCAAAATATTTTTTTTTATTTATAAAACGTTTCTACCAAATTTTTGGTCCTTTTCAATTTTTCAAAATACAAAATAAATTAACTTCTGCCAATACTGAAAAATTAAACTCGAGCAGTTCGACTGCTGACGTTTCAAATCAAGTATAGTGCTCGTTATTTCAAATTCATTTGAACAACTGTGTAGAATTTCGTTTTAAATTAAACGTTCGATTTTTGTCACACTGTTCCGTTTGACGTATTATTATAGGAGTGCAGCTTTTACTTTTAAAACAAATTTTATTTCTTAAAATTAGTCATGACTGTTGTATAAATCGTGCTGTTTTACTTACGGCTTCGTAAGGATTGTGTAGTAATACGGGTAAGACTATTAAGGGCCATATTATTGCAAAAATCATTCTCCAATATATTTTTAAAAATTTGCATAGTAAACTGCGGTAAGTCGGTGATGATTGCCTATTAAAATAAATGCTGTGTATTATTAAGAATTTTATTCTAAAAAATTATTTTTGTACTTACTCGCGATCTGCCATTTTATTTTATGTGATATAACAAATTCTTCAATTAATTGTCAAAATCGTGCTGTAATCTGTAAAATAAGCATATTTAAATTTTTTAAAACAGCCGCCTTTGCTGTATACCAATTAATGCAATGCGCCTGCTTCTACCTATATTAACCACATAGGGTCCATAGATGGCGCTATAAGTCACATTAGATTGTTTAACTTTGAGGTTAAAATAAACGTCAAAACGAAAATTTGTCAAGTTTTTAATGTGAATATAATAAATAGTTCAGTTCTGGAAAATATTACAAAGTAGGTGTATGTTATTGATTGTTTTTGTAAGAGTTACCTTTTTGAAAGTATAGCAAGTTTACAAAAATTGAAATGTAGGAGTTAGGTTAAGATTACCTACATTTTTTTAAAAATTGTTTCAGATAAATAAAAAAAAAATGTCTGAGGACAACAGAGACGACGACGATGACAGTCCTGTCAACGGTAAGTTTTTTCATAGTCTGCATTAATATATATATTTTGGAAATGAGCTACAGTCATTAATAAAAATTCGCATTATCATTATACGGTAGTGCCCGCGACATAATATTTAATGTAAAAGCGTACTTTCGTAATTTTCAGTTTCCCTAATTATTTTAAGCAAAAAACCTTCAATTAAAAGTTTTGGAACGTAAAAAAGTTATTTAATTTTGCGTGAACTGTAACGACATAAAATTTAAAATGTTTAAAATTATCTAAGTAATAATAACAAACCTCCAGAATAATTTCTACAATGATTTCTAACTTTTATTATTTACCACTGTTAAATTTATAAATTGTATTGGAAGGAAAAATGCCTAAAGAAATCAATTTTTAAAGATCTACTTAAACAACATAATTTTGTTTAAATTCGCGTGCTCCTATGCACGAAAGATTATTTTGTATTTACATTGCATTATAAATATAATACAAAAATATTTTAATAAAAAATAATTTTAAAAAAACACGACAAAGGTCAAACACTTTTTAATGCCTTTTTAAAGTGTTTCAATAGCGCTGTTAACTAATTGGACCCCGTAATTATTTTAAAATTTATAAATACGTATAATAAATATATTTATCGATAAATTAACAATCTACATGTTATATTTATAATTAGCAATCAGAGTAATTAATTGTGTAGTATTACGGTTCCCTTAATTTAATTAATTGCATGCATATTTGATATACTTTTATCTTCAACATGTGTAATGATTTAATCTAATGATTTGTATATTTTAACGTTTTTTTACTGAAAAGGTTATGACATTGTAATTACATATTATATTGAAAAAACAAAACATTTTAAATCTTTAAGATTCAACGTACACTTGTCATGGAAAGCGAGTGAGTTTTATTACCCGTTTTGTTTTTTCTACACAAAATTGCTGGCAAACTTCGTAACCAAACCCAAATAACCCTGTTGGTTCAAAAAGCTACAAGTCTTAAAGCAAAACTCTCAGTGATTTCAAACGGATATAGTTAAAACGTAACAGAAGTAGCTGTTTCTATACTAATAGAGTGGAAGCGGGTGATATATTTTATTTAATTTTAACTTGGCCTGGTTTTTTGGCTTTCACTCCAAGGCCTAGAGTTCTATTCGTTTATTTTTTACTCTCTTAGAAAACTTTGAAATTGATCAAGTTGTACATTTTCCTTTAAAGGAAAAAGCTACCTAATTTTTTGACAGATCTTCAGAACAAAAGAACACCTACATTTGAAACGACCACTCGGGATTTGTTGCTGGCTCTTGGTCTACTTTTAATGACCGATATACATTTGTTTCTGGACTTGGACGTACTTTAGATTTGAACGCTTTTAACGGTCAGAAATTCACAGGAAGAACTTGGCCGAACGTTGGTTTCTTTTTGCAGACATATTTTTGTTAGAATTATGTTTCACATTTGAAGTCATTCAGCTTATATTTTTGTAGGCTGTGCAATTACTATATTCTGATTGATTGGTTCTGATTTTGAGTCATAATGTTAGAAAAAGTTAAATGCTCCGTTAAAGTCAAAATTATTCTATTTTGTTCGTTATCAAATCGTTATCATTAGTAGGTAGTACCGCTATTTGAAATCTGTTTAATTTGTACTTTGACCATTGGTTTACAGTTAACATTTCTATATTAAGTTTTAATTGCATCTTTATTAAATTTGTTTATGAATATAACTTTTATACACATTTCTATTGATATCGACTCGAAGTTTTCCATTTGAATTGTTAATTAATATTCCACGAATCATTTGTTTACTGTAAATAGAAATAACAGTTGAAAGAGAGGAGAGTCCGAATAAAAAACAGCATTGAAATCATACCCAACAAATGATACGATCAATGTTATAATATATACACGTTATAAATCTCCAGTTACCGAAACTCTGATATAACAACGGAGCCCTAAAAAAATGGTAGTACGGTAATAGGGTCGAAAAATTGTAACCCAGATAATGTCAGATTCTGATTGTGTCATACTCAAAACGTAAAAAAGTGATGTTCCGCATGGTGGCTGTATAACGTGCACGTGTCTGTAACTTTTGCAAACATGTTCGAAATTTCTTTAGTCCAGGCAGAATCACCGCCCTCGTTTGAAAATTTATTTGCATTCAATGTTTTTGCATAATCGTGTTCAGGATAAACAAATCATTATAAAAATGCGCATTGCCGGCCGGAAACCTGGTGCGATAGTGTTTGATTCGACATTGATGTTTTAACTTCGAAAATATTTTTTACCGTTCTAACTCCACAAGTAAGGGATGGTAGATACTAGTTGAAGTGAAAAATCACTTATCACAATTTTTTTCCTTTTGAGATCCCCCGAGCCGAAAAAAACATATTTTTGGATTGAATTATAAAGCTGTTTATTATTGTAATAATGTATGATATATGACCTGCTATTCATGAGTCCGGTGTGCGTCAGAATATTTTAATAAATTAAAGTCTAGAAGTTACGGGGCTTTTT
Organism: Venustoraphidia nigricollis; assembly: GCA_034508555.1. Taxonomy (NCBI): domain Eukaryota; kingdom Metazoa; phylum Arthropoda; class Insecta; order Raphidioptera; family Raphidiidae; genus Venustoraphidia; species Venustoraphidia nigricollis. The sequence continues at coordinate 368,529 of JAVRKA010000018.1, read as the reverse complement.
ACTTTCGACCGACAATAGTGAAGGAGGAAATCTTGTCATGGCAAACTTTCGACAGATTTAGACATTTCATGGTTCCTGCATACCGAAAAAGCGAGTTTTGGATATCCATTGTCCGTGACCAATTTTTTTTTACATTTTTCAAAATGCAAATGCTGTTTAATTAATAAAATTAAAACAAAAAACAATGACATGTCTCTGTTAATGTATTAATTATTATATAGATCTAATCTTTTACAATTTGCTGTGCAGAGATTATAATAATTTTACATGTAATGCAGAATTAAAAATTCTACAGTGTCGTATTTGAAAATATGATGTTTAGAAAGAACAGCTATTTAAAAACAGTTCTAACTCTCGAGTCTAGACTCACTCTCTAGACTCTAGTGTCTCTCGTTGTCTATTCTGTTATCGGTTACGTATAAGTAATGCCCTTTAGAACGTTTCTTATTACTATATTGGAAATCACTTTTTGTGGATCTTCATTAAAATTAAATTATCGAAGACGGTAATATGTTTACTATTATTTATTAGTTATTAATAACCAGTTATTTTAATATATAAAAAAACTCGGGTCGCAGTGCCCAAACCCTGCCGACAATATAGTGTATTTGCTAATACAGGCAGTGTGGCTTTATTATGCGAACTTTAGTTGGTTTTTGGACAAAATAAAAAATTTGACTCCTTAATACACCCCTTAAAAGAACATTTTTTTTCTTAACTGCAATATTATTATCAATCTAACGTCTACACCGAATTAAATACACCCTTCAATAAATAAGTCACTATCTACAAATTAGTGTTTTCAAAAAATTTGTAAGTCCGGCCCTGTCGGGCCGATATTATTGAAATTTTAGGGACACTTTTTAATTACTACCAGAGGGATAAATTTCAATTTTGAAACGATTCGGAGAATTTTTTCGGTACTTTGGGCCCCAAAAACATTTTTCAACCCCTAAAAACTACCCTTAAAATGGCCCGATTACGCCCATTTTAAATAGGCTTCTGGGAGGGATGGATTTCAATACGTGGGCCAAATTTCGGTAAAATCAATTAACTCTTTCGAAAGTTATTGCCCGTACACACACATATATATATATATATATATATATATATATATATATATAAACATTTTTAAAAATGGTGCCAATGTGTTTAGGAGGTTATGAAACGTCGAGAAATTTTGGTCCGACCCCTAGGTCCCGCCATCCGACCGACGCCAATAGTGTATATTGCCATATGGCAAATACACTAATAACAGTTATATATGCAGACAGAACAGTTTGATCAGTCACATGGAACTGACTTCAGAATATTATGTCGATAAATAAAACTATTTAAGATGATGGATCCCTCAGATTGTAAAATATGCTCTAGGGAAATTTCGAACTGTGGTTGCAAAATTCATTTTATTAGCTATGCTTAAGCATTATGTTTCACAAAATTTAAATACTCAGCCAATGGGATACCTCAAATTAATAAAGGTTTTTTCTGGTTGGTCTATGACTGCTACGAATTGAGGATGACGGAGAAGTTGAAAATATGTACATGAATCAATTAGTCTCGACAAATACATGAGTTCTACTGTAGTTTTATAAATAACAATCCCGAACCTGTCGTTCGATTATGCATTTTTAGCACGGATGAGAAGTCACAACATTCAATAAGCAAACAAGGCGGTGTCACTGTGCCACGGTCACCGTTTTACGTGCTCAATAATGTCCAGTAAATAATATTTATTGATCATCGATCAACGAACCATACAGTTCCGTACAAGACGCTCTAGTATCTGGCATTTGAATGAATTTCACAATTTAAATAAATATATCGTAGCGCCTCTGGGAGTAGATAATTCTGATGCGAAGTCACCAAAGAGACTCTTTTGCGTCTGACTTTTGGGACTAAAAATAGCAATACCGATGTTTAATGTTACATTAGCTTTACTCTCTCGTCTTCAAAGCTCTAATTCCCAATGATTATTTGGACGGCATGTATTACGAAGCAAAATACTCTTTGTTTTTTCTATGCGCGTCAAGTTGCATGGACCAACTTACATTTTTTTAACTTTTTCAACTCCAATCGTTTGTTCTACGTTTGTACCTGACGCCTGCAAAATTTCAGCGTTTGTACCGAAAAAATAAAAAAGTTATTAGCAATAATAGGTGGCCAGCCAACTTGACGTCAAGTTGTATGGACCACGTCCTAATAACCATTTTTTTTCAACTTTTTCAACGCCAATCGTTTGTTCTGCGTTTGTACCTGACGCCTACAAATTTTCAGCGTTTGTACCGAAAAAATAAAAAAGTTATTAGCAAAAGTCACTAATAAATGTACACTACTGGCCAAAATAAATTTGTCCGTGCAATTTGAATATTAAAACTTAGTCGCTTTACTTTTGGCCAGTAGTGTACATTTATTAGTTACTTTTGCTAATAACTTTTTTATTTTTTCGGTACAAATGTTGAAATTTTGCAGGCGTCAGGTACAAACGTAGAACAAACGATTGGCGTTGAAAAAGTTGAAAAAAAGTGGTTATTAGGACGTGGTCCATACAACTTGACGTCAAGTTGGCTGGCCACCTATTATTGCTAATAACTTTTTTATTTTTTCGGTACAAATGTTGAAATTTTGCAGGCGTCAGGTACAAACGTAGGACAAACGATTGGAGTTGAAAAAGTTAAAAAAATGTAAGTTGGTCCATGCAACTTGACGCGCATGTTTTTTCTTAATGATTAAAAAACAGCAATACAAAGTGTCTTTTATTGATTACGTTTCGAAAGATTCACTCTCATTTTCAGAACTCAAATGCCTTTCATTAGTTTATTAGTTTAGTAACCAAATATTAAGGAAGAAGGCGGTTAATAACGTGCAAACTATGTATTGCAAAGCCACTGTAAAAGTAAAAAAAAAACTTTAAAAAACATTTTTGCATTACAGTATCCTCTTAAAAAATCGTTGCTCGATAAGTCAGCACTTAAGTGTCCCAAGTAACCCACTCCTCAACGGCACCAAGTATCGTCCGCGGCAAATGTTATGTATATGTATTTAGAATAGAAATAATATAGGTTTTTTTTTCTTAAAATACAAATACAATATACCATTTTTTCCATATTATACACATAGAAACAATGTTATTGAAATGAAAATGGAAAATCGCACTTTTCCTAATAAATTGTTGTTTATATTTTCATATTTTAACAAAATTTTATGCTAGATGTGTTTTTTTTGTAGGTATATAAGTTCTATGGTAGTGAAGAATAGACACATTTTCTTGTTTTTCGTTATGAAACGATGTGTCAGCATTTTTAATTTTAATAAAATTTAAAAAGCATATGAATATGTTTAAAATAATTTGTATTATGTCCCTGTTAAACAGTTTAACAAACAATAGAATATCAACAATTTTTCTGTTCATTAACAGTAATTAAAACTACAACTTAAATGTAATAAAAATATTATATTTTGAAGTATGTACCGTGTACTACGTACTTTTCAGATAAGGCTTTATCATAGTAACATTTATACTAAACGGATATGAGAGGGTTTATTAATTTATCATAAAAGTATTACGTATATGTAAATGACCATCTTTCCTAAACTAACAGAGATAAGTAAAAAAGTCTAAAATCTCTGAGTTACTGTTTTAAATCTAATTTTCAAATATTGCAGAAAAACGCACACCACGTAGTCGCAGAAACTTTTAAGATAAAAATGTAAAATATTGCAAATATTTTCCACGAGTAATAATATTACAAGGACTTCTTTTTTAACCGATAGAAGTACATGGTGTGTGTTTTGTTATTATGCGAAATTATAGAAAAAAATTGGAAAAATTATTTTTTTTATCATTCGACAGCAAACGCAGGGCTACGTTTTTTGTGTAATGTGTATTGTGTATGTGTGTGGGATTCTTTATTCCCCCCTAGCACCAAAACGACTGAACGGATTTTAATAAACGAGGTTTCATTGAATTCGCCTGAATCCTTGACGTAGACTGTATGCGAAGTGTCAAAAAATAGAAATAGAAAGTTGAAATTCCTGCACTGCGCGCCACATGGCCGTATGGTGTATACTATTTTTCATCATACCCGGTCGAAAGTACGTACTTTCGTATTAGTGTACACTGCGAGAAAACTGTTTCGGCTCGCAGTTACAGACGTCATAAATGTTAGACTTCCTGCCTTAAAATCGAAGCCGAAAGTCCGGAATTTCGACAGGGTATGAAGAAAAATATTTATAATATAATAATAAAAAACCCGGGTCGCAGTGCCAAAACCCTGCCGACAATATAGTGTATTTGATAATACAGGCAGTGTGGCTTTATTATGCGAACTTAAGTTGGTTTTTCGGCAAAATAAAAAATTTGACTCCTTAATACACCCCTTAAAATAACATTTTTTTTTCTTAATTGCAATACTATTATCAATCGAACCTCTATACCAAATTATATACAACTTTCAGTAAATAATTCACTATCTGCAAAGTAGTGTTTTCATAAAATTTTTCAAGTCCGGTCCTGTCGGGCCGATTTTTTTAAAATTTTAGGGACATTTTTTAATTACTACTGGAAGGTTAAATGTCAATTTTGAAACGATTCGGAGAATTTTTTCGGTATTTTGGGGCCCAAAAACGTTTTTCAACCCCTAAAAACTACCCTTAAAATAGCCCGATTACGCCCATTTTAAATAGGCTTCTTGCGGTGATGGATTTCAACACGTGGGCCAAATTTCGTTAAAATCAATTAACTCCTTCGAAAGTTATTGCCCGCACACATATATATATATATATATATATATATATATATACGTATATATATATATACGTATATATATATATATAAATAAATATATATATATATATACATATATATATAAACATTTTTAAAAATGGTGCCAAAGTGTTTAGGAGGTTATGAAACGTCGAGAAATTTTGGTCCGACCCCTAGGTCCCGCCATCCGACCGACGCCAATAGTGTATGTTGCCATATGGCAAATACACTAATAAATCGAACTTATTGCTGTTCCTTGAAACTGGTTTGGATTAGCACAGCTATCTGTTTCATTTAATTATCGTTTAAAAGACTAGACGGAGTCGAATTCGTTAAATTAATGTACCCAATTACAAACGGAGTAGTCAACCGCATTTATAAGTACATATTGTGTAATTAATGATCTGTAATTGAAGCACAGTACAAATGAAATAGATATTACACCCGATATATTTATGCATTTATCGTGGAATGTTGATAATAATCATTATTATCGTTAATTTGATCTCTGCAACCGATATCAGTGCCTAATTCTTGGGATAAAACTATCATAATTAGTTAATTAATATTACAATTCAATGCCGGATTTACTTAAGGGCACTTATTTTTAAATTTGACAGCGTGAGTCAAAATTGAACATTGTACTGATATTTCATTTTTGCACCGTTCGATTCAGAATTATTTAAATAATATGTTAAATTTAAGAAAACGCACTGGTGATACAACTACCTTAAGTTTATGTTTGAATTTTTTTTAATTGTTAAAATATAGCTTGGGCTATTTAAAACCGTGGTGTGGGTCAATCTGTGACCCGCGGGTCATAGATTCAGTATTCACAATCACTGGCCTACGGAAACTTTAGAACACTAAATCCGTTCCTGATTCAAAATATTATTGACTGACCTCTGAAAACATACCTAATCAAATCGATCAAATGTGAAACGTCATCTCAGTATGTTTAGAATAATATTAATTTAAATTGCGTATTTTTTTTTCTTTTTTGATTGACAATTAGTGACAGTGACCCAATTTTAATAATTGTAACACGTGCGTAATAAGTATCAAAATTAGAATGTAGTTTCTTATAAATTTTCAATCGATCTTTGATATTAGTTAGAAAACAAGCAAGACTAGTGATTCAAAATTTAGGATCGCTAATAACTTTCTCCTATTTTTCATGTAAAAATCATGATAATTCATTTAATTGTGCTAGCCATCATTAGATTCTGTCTTTGTCGCGATACCCATTTTGTTTATATTTTCCTTGTTGCACTCATTAATTTTTTCCAAGCCTGTGATACTCAGAAACTGAGATTTTCGAACTCTCGTCCAATTCCGAAATCAAATAGTATGTCTGGATTACTTGAATGTCATAATGTGACAGGAGCCTTTTTTTAAACAATATAAATTAATAGCTACAAATTATTCGTTTGTTTTCCCAAAATAAGGGACCCTATGCACATTCATCTGCAATAATGGTTTTAATTACTTTTCTTCGTTTATTTTGAACATGTCAGCTTGAGTTTTAGATAAGAATTTATTGTCGCAAAGTAAAAAATACGATTTCATACATAATTTCGGTTATTTGTATTAACGCAAGACTGCAATAAATTAAATTTTTTAAACAGTTTAGTGTTTGCATTTTGCTAATAATGGGAGCAATGCTCTCAGAATGTACAATAAAATTGTTGTGGTTAAGATGTAATTAAATTGCTGTTTTTTATACGTCATATGTTTACATAAATTATCATAAAATCTCGCTCGGTTAATTAATATGCCAATTTTGTCTTGTGATAAAAATCATTTGCAATGATATAAAACATTGTTATTTAAAAGCCGACAAACACTTTCTCCAGAATATAATAAATAATATGAGTCAGAAATTTCTTCTGTTACAAATTCAATGAATTTCTCCTCTCTTTTAAGTTACTGCCTTCGCAAATTCGAGTATCCTGTACTGGGAAAAATGCATAAATCCTAAAAAAACGAAAAAACGCACTGACTTGAGAAATAATTCCTACTATAAGACTTGTCCCGCTGAAATTTGACAGAGTTAAAATGTTTGGAAAAGTATCTTAGAAAGAAACGAAATATTATTGTAATTATTTGTATTATGATTAAAATAACAAACTCTCCTTTTAGATGAAGCACAATTCATTTGCTTTAGACTTCGCCGAGTAGCTACGATTAAATTAATGTTTTTTGTATAATTTTTAATTATTTAAGTGCAGTTATCCTATAAAAAATCAATGTCAAATATCATTTTTTAAAGCAATCGAAAATTCGATTTCCAAAACCAACACTCCAGGAATTTCCGTTATCCCAAAAAAAAAAACCTGCAGGAGCAGGAAATGTCGAAAAATGTATCAGACTGCATTTGAAATTAAACATTTCCAAAGAACTTTAACTAAAAACTTAAATTAGAATTTAGCTGTGCTCGTAGTTAATTTTTTTTTGTGCAATATTTACAATGTTTCAATAAACGTAAAAAATAACAGCTCTAATAAATTTTTTACTCGCTTTAGCGTACGAATTTTTAGTTTGACAGAAAGGGACAAACTTTTTTCACATAAACAGATATAAACTTGTAATGCGTTTTTAAAACTTTTGTTTTTACTAGCATGACTCGAAAATAGCTGCATCGATTTTTGATAAACATAGTCTAACTTACAATGCTCATAAATTTCAAAGTAAACCTGATATTTTTAAAAAATCATCAATTACAACAAAACTGTAACTAAACACTAAAAAAAATGACTATAGCTATGCACTTTCGTAAATTAATTTTTGAAATTAAAGTTTTTCGAACTTGATTACCAAATCACGCTACCAGTCTTGAGTTATGACTCCATTGCAGTGGCAATGACTCGTTATTTTGAAAAAAATATAAAATTATCAATTGGATTGACTTACCCTCTTAAATATATATTGTGTAACAATTAAACACTGGTAACACTAATATTACACATTTAATGAGAAACAGGAATTGCACACTAATTTTGTTTTAATTTGATTTTTGATAAACATTTAAATTTAACTTACAATGCTCATAAATTTCAAAGTAAACCTGATATTTTTAAAAAATCATCAATTACAACAAAGCTGTAACCAAACACTAAAAAAAAATGACTATAGCTATGCACTTTCGTAAATTAATTTTTGAAATTAAAGTTTTTCGAACTTGATTACCAAATCACGCTTCCAGTCTTGAGTTATGACTCCATTGCAGTGGCAATGGCTCGTTATTTTGAAAAAAATATAAAATTATCAATTGGATTGACTTACCCTCTTAAATATATGTTGTGTAACAAACACCGGTAACACTAATATTACACATTTAATGAGAAACAGTAATTGCACACTAATTTTGTTGTAATTTATTGTTGCTAAAATAAAACAGTAACCATACATACACGTTTAACCCTAATGAAGTAACCACTATTGACCATGTATTATCGAAGTCCATTAACACAATGTGTTATGATAAGTAGTTGCCATACTTAATATATCGTATTATATTCATTTATCCCACCAACAAATCGGTCCGCTTTGTGATATGCTCTATGGCAGTTAATAGTTGCTACCAGAGCTGAGCAAAGCACCGAACCTAAGTTTTTGAAACATCGAGCACTTACTAAAGTATTTTAAAGCGTTAAGCATTTTAAAGTAACTTTTTAATTCTTAACTTCCAATATTAATATAATTTGTGCTGATTTTTCACCCGGCACTTGGTAGGACATGATTAAATTAATAATTTTTGTAGAATTTTCGAGTGTTTGTTATTCCAACATTAAGTTATGATATAAATTTTGGGCATGAACAATATTTCTTTATTGATGGGGAAGTTTAGATTTAATTTGAAAGTGCTTATTTTAAGATGCTTAATAAGCTTATCGAATGCTTATTAAAATTTGACCCTTGAGTAAATATGCTGTCAAAATTTTAATAAAATCGGCCAAACAGAAACAACCAATTTTGTGAAAACGGTAGTTTGCGGATTGGATTTACATACTGAAGAGTACCTATTTTAATTGGTGCAGATGTTGGCTCGATAAAAAATATTGAAATTAAGAAAAAAAAAAATTTTAAGAGGTGTATTAAGCGGTTAAATTTTTTATTTTGTATAAAAACAAATTTAAGTTAATATAATAAAACCACAAGGCCTGTATTAACACTATTATTCACTATATTGTCGACAGTGTTTTGGCACCGCGTGGCCCGACTTTTTTTTTTAGTTATTACAGCCTCATGGGAAAAAAAACAAATTGGTCAATCTTAAGAACATTTTTATATCTTTAAAATGAATATCTAATGAAACTTCTTTACAAAAAGCAACATGGTTCTATAGTCTAGTCTAGGGCCCCAAAACTGTAAATCCGTCCCTGACTGAATATTATTCCGAGATATTATCAGTAACACAACTCATGTGGAAACTAGCATATAGCTTAAGAATTATTTCTTTGATTCATAAATCTATAATAATGTACCTACATCGACATGTATTGTTAACAATCAATGAATAAATAATTGTCTTGTTTTATAAAGTGATAATCTGCGTAAATTCTTCACATAATTTAATAATTAATTATCAGTCGCAAACTTTATCAGTTTCTAGTAAATAATATATTAAATAACTATCTTTTCTGCCCAGATGGATTTTGGTTTGGCAATTAAATAATTTTCACTTAATTTTAGTATAGACCAGGGTCGATAATTTTTGAAACCAAAAAAAAATATAGTAGGATGAAACCCATTGGAGAAGGTAGAGAATATAACAAAAATGAAAGGAAAACTAAATTACGGTCGATCTTAGGCCGGGAAGGGGTAGGGGTTGAGTTTTTAAGGGTAAAAAACTGTTTATCTTGATTTCCGGCAAAACTACAAGTCCTATGAAAAAAAGTTAAATCGCAAAGTTGTAGGTAATAAAAATATCTACAACTTTTGTTTTTACACTTTTTTCACATAACCTCAAAATTTATGTGAAAAATTCAAATAACCAAGTTTTTGGTTTTTTATTTTTATCTTTTGCAAAAAAATGTATTTTTTCACGAAATTTGGTGAAAACTTACCTTTTTATGTCCCAAACACACAGTAATTTTTTTGATTTAAAATATTCATTTTTTCACCTTATTTTGACTTAATTTCGAAAAAACACCCCAATTTTCAATCGAAAATTCTCACGTCAAAATATCCGCTTTTTTAAAAAAATTGGTGGGCTTTTTGTTCCTTGAAATCTCTACTTTCTGATGGTATGAAAAAAAATATGCATTACTACGGTAAATGTTCTCAGAAAATGCAAATAAGTTATCTTAAAATAGCAATAAATACGCATCTATGCATATAATTTAAGAGATTATATGCGTAGATGCCTATTTATCTACCCCCTACCCCTTCCCGACGTCAGATTGACCGTAATTTATTTTTCCTTTCATTTTTGTTATATTCTCTACCTTTTCCAATGGGTTTCATCCTACTATAATTTTCTTTCACTTTTTACCATTTTCAAAGCTATCTACCCTGATCTAGTAGGTGTGGTTGGTATATAAGTGTAGTGTAGATGACTCAGTAAAATTTACATTGTACGTTAGGTTTACCAAACACGTAATTTATTCTAACAGTTGTCAAATTTAGACAATCGACTACAACCCCTGCTCAAGAGTCGGGACTACTAATATTTGCACTTTTAGTTCGATACTGAAATGTTAAACAGATTAGTGTAACTTACACTTGTATAAAAAACGAAATAGTGTCAAAAGTGTTAACACTTTTTACACTGAAGCATGAAACCAAGCACACCTATTAGGCCGCTTGTTTTTTTAATGATTTTGTTAGTTACCTGTCAAAATAGTTAAAACGCGACACTAAAATAGCGTTTTCTTTTATTTAATACGTATTACCTAGTTTGTCATAATATATTTTCATACGTACCTTTCTTATGATGACGACGCATGTGCATGGAACACATTAAACGAACAATGGCCTATGTTTTTTTATGTTTTTGCCCATCAATTACATGCAAAATTACACATATATCTACTCCACCCAAATACGCAAAAAATGCACAAGAAAACAAAATTATAATCAGGGTCCCGTACTCTTTCCAATTTCTATATTATTATAGTATGATTAATACTGTTGATATCAAAGTATTCATTTTGTAGTTAATAATGTTAGTTTCAAATAGTTCGTTTTATTTTGAATCACTACTCCATTTTTTCTGATTTAATTGTTGTTATATATTACACGTGCATTCCAAGGTTATATTTATTATTTAATAAACAGTAACAATAGAAATGTTTTTTTATATGCATTGTGTCAATGAAACTGTTGCCTTCAATAATTTCTTTTAGTAGCTTTTTCCCGCGTGAATGCGTTTTTTTTTTCTATTAACGAGTAAAATTTTCCGCTCCCCTTCGGGGAAGTATTACATTTAACACAATTTTTCTATACTACTTATTGCTTTATTGCATAACTGATACGGGAATCCCAACGGCTTCAGTTTAGAGCCTATCGTGCAGCTAATGACAATTGACAAACCTGCATTCATATTAGAATTAGACAATTAATTATTCTCGTCGCATTTCCGCGTGTTTTATTAATTTGTATGAAATATAATAATTATCAGTAATTATAATTATTATTGCACTTGTAATAACAGTTATTATTTTTAATACTTCGTCTTTTATTCTTGGTTTCACGTAATAAGCTTCAACTGTCAGAGATACGATTTTTTCTACTGAAAAGAAACTCTTCAAAATGGTCGGATTGTTTCAGGAGATATATTATGTAGTTTAACCGCTACATTAAAATATGAGATTAATAGATTTTTACTTATGGTATTTAATAAATATTTAATGTTCAAATTTAAACTTTTTTAAATGAAAAATCAAGTACTTACTTGTAAAAGATTGGACGCGATTCATAACAAAGAATGCATTATAAATTGGTTTATAATAATAGATAGCTGGTCCCTATACCCTGGAAACCACTGGCTCTATGGGCAGAACGTATCGAAACTAGACTTGAGTAGTTCCACTACGTCCTCTTTCGGAGACGTTTCCTGTTTTTCCCTAGAATGTACCTTAGCATACCTGCATGTAGTTCCGATTTCGTTACGAAATCGGTCGCCAAAACGACGGTCTGGATGTTCGTTCAGTACCAAAAAGAATACGTATCCAAGTACCTATACTGAATCGAGTGACTGTCGCGTTCGGTTAAACTCGGAGTTTTACAGTTACAGACATATACGTGAACTCTCGTTTTTTATCTAGAACTAGAAAAACTTTAGAAGAAATTCATGGATTCTTTCTTTTCTTCAACGCACAGCTGCTAGTGAGATAGCGAGACTAGATCATTTCACGAAAACATACGAGTTACAGATGTCGATTTCACATAATGACCGCCATTTTATATATATTTTCTTGTAGATGATATTTTAACAGCATTATTTCTTACAGAGGCCAAGAGAATGTATGCCGCAATATCATTTGCCGTGGTCCTGCTGGTGATCGGTATGCCGTTGTGGTGGTTCACGACCGAAGTATATAGGGCTCAGTTGCCAGAAGATCGCATGCACGCTCTCAGCGACGCTCCACTGTCGTTGGCTCTGAACGCAACTCTAGTCAGCCAATCGTACGATCGTGCGTCCATTATTGTCGAAGAAATTCGCAGTTATTTCGTTCAAACAGGTAAGACTTTTTAATGAATGAAGATTCGGCAGTATTGCCTGTACGAAGTCCATAGTCCATACAACTAAATTCAGAGAACCTTGACAATTGGATAAATATCACTGGTCGACTATTCACCAGATGGGACTTCGACTTTTACCAAAGAAACGTTGAAATAAAAATATCCTCATAAATCGGCGGCTTTAGATTTGAATCATGCGGTAATAGTACAGTGTCCAAAAAATCTACTCACGGTCTAATATTTCCAGGAATGTAAGTTTTTGTGAAAAAAGTTTCAGTTAAAAGTTGTTTGGTTTTGAGAATGACATCTTTTAGATACCAAACCACCCCTCACCCCCTCTCGTGGGTTTTGACTGACTTCAAAATTTTAAATGGCAACCCCCATTTTTTCTCGTGGACTATGATTCTCAAAATATCAAACTTTTGTCTAAAACATTTTGTTTATCCGAAGCCGTCCCGAGCCTTCAAACGCCTGTTGTCAAAAATTCTCGTTCTTGCAACTTCAATCTCTTCTCAATGTCTCAACGACGATATCAAGGGAATCATTTCAAGAGACAAAAAAAAACTAGCAACGGGTGTATACATCTCTTTCCATAGACATATATCTCTTTGTATACGCGCGAAAGTCATTTACATACTGGGTCCAGTTTTGACGTCTTCATATGGCTCCTTAACCGTTTGAAATTATGCATTTTTTAAATTCTTGTTCGAAATTACGAGGAAAGATATAAGAACGAACTGTTTGGTTTGCATTATTCGTTTATGTATAAGGAATTCTGTGCACTATTCAAAATTATCAAATTTTGATAAACGAGACGAGCCTATTATCATTTTTTTTCGTCGGAAATTGAAAAAATAAGACTACCGCGGCAGGATGAACACTGGCACTCCATGTTGTTATGACCGACATTTGGGCGTTAATTTTAAATAATATATTTTCGATGGTATCTAAAGAAACAGTAAAAACAGGCAGGCTCTTGTGTCCCTGTTATATATGCCGTCTCATATCGCGTCACTTGTATTCAAGATCAGTCAAACTTTTCTTTATTTATTTCAAATTAAGTAAGAAACTAGCCCTGGCTAATTACTTGTCAGAGTAAAGGCCATTCTGTTATTAAAAAAAAAAAAAAAAAAAACAGACAGGCAGACACGAGAGTGATCCTATAAGGGTTCCAATTTTTCGTCAGTTGTACGGAACCCTAAAAAAGTAATAAAATGATCTGAGTATTCGATACATCATAGAAAATCTAACGGTAGGCTCATAAGTATGAATATTTGTTCAACAGAACATAGGCGTGCCCCTAACTAAAAAAACTAGCAATAAAAAAATAATTACTTTTACAAACTGCGAAATTAACATTTATAATTTAATTTAATAATCTAAATTATCGCATTGTTTAAATAAGCATAATTGTGTCTATTTTTATAATTTAATATGTAAACTTCAAATACTGCATTTCAATTATTTGTAATTACTAACTGTTCAAACATGTAACAATTAGTAATATTTACATGTAGATTACTCGATCAGAGATTTTAAACTTAAACAATTTTTTTATGAAATACTAGCTGTGTCCGCGCCTCTGAACGTAATGAATTGTATTATCGACGAGTAAGAATTCCGGGAATATAATCCTAGTACCCAGGTACAAGGTTTGGAAATACGTCAATGTCTATATCTTTTATTTTAGAAGCTATAGGCTAAAGTTTCTCAAAAAAAAGTAAAAAAACAAAATGTATTATATTACCAATAGATGTATTATGCAATAATCATAATGTTGTCATATCTTTTATTTTAGAAGCTATGGGTTAAAGTTTCTCAAAAAAAATTAAAAAAACAAAATGTATTATATTAACAATATATGTATTATGCAATAATCATAATGTTGTCAACAAATAAATATTTGGTTATAGATTTATTTAATGCAAGCATTCATTTGCTGAAACCGAAACCAAATTGGATACCAAATCACGCGTCCGATCCAGACGAAACTTCGTGTGGAGTTAAGGTACCTCCTGGTGATATTTTTTTAATAGAATGGCCGGAATGTCCTCATGAAGTTTTGGTTACATCTTGCAGAGTTGTGTATTTCTCTCCAAATACAAGTGAGTAAAAAATAGATGTTCATTTCATTACTTTTTTTTATTATTTATGACTACACCACATGTTTTATACTGTTATTTATCGCCACTAGCATCTATAAAGAAAATATTTAAATTAGTTTTATGCGAACATCTTATGTCAAAAACTACTTGACCTAAAATAAAAAGAAAAACTTACGGAACCTATAACTAGAGCTCTTTCATATGGTACCCCACTCAACCGGTTGTAAAAAAACTCATTCTCAATTTTTAGTCCCTTAAAAAATATTATGCACGTATCTCCTATAAAATAGCTGGTTTTCACTTCATTTTCGGTATGTTTTTAACATTTATGACAATTCAATTGTGATTTGTGAAACAAACTTCACTTCTATATTAGGTTGTGTATGAAAATTACTATTCGCGCCTGTTGTTGTTTAACATATTTTCTTCTAATGGTAGCTGATAGGTAGTTTATGAAAATGACTGTTGAATTGGCTAGATTCCGCAACTTTTGTTTTTTATTATATCACTAGTGCATAATGGGTTACTTTACATGACTGTATACATGCATGTAAAGCAGCTATTTTATAAAGGGTAGTACAAAAACACATGTACTAGTTACAGGTACATAAGCTCTATAAGTATGTCAAATTTCAAGTCGAATTCTCAGCGAATTCTCACCATAAGACCACGCTCAAATGACAAGGGTTGAGCGCGCGATTTTGATTTGTACGTATTAAATACAAACTGTTCACATGAGCGCGTTGATGTGCATTGTTGCAGCTTTCAGACATAACATGTCTAGGCTTCAACACTTGTCATCTGAACATTGCCTAAGATTGTGTAGAATTTCGTTCCTTACTCTTTTGGTATAGAACCCTAAAAAGTGCTATTATTCATTTTCGTTTACTCTGTCAATAACAATTGTCACTTGAAGAATTTGAATGTGAATTAAGTTGGATAATATTATAAAATTAATTGGCTTATTTACCCTGCTGTGTAACGAGATCCTCGAGTGCTTGTATTAGTTCGTTGGGATTTACAAGTAAATCTGCGTCGTGCGCCTCGTCTGCTGGCGTCTGGTAGGAGGCAATACTTTCTGCAATCACCGGATATACTAGACTCATCACGTTTATGTCATGCCTGTCTTGTTGCAACGATGTCTGAATATTTCGAAGGCGCATTGTATCGAACCCGGCCACCTCGATGCGCTCGCCACTCGCCAGACTTAATCCACCTTCGACTGGACTATTTTCCCTTCGAATGTATTTTATAAAACAAATTTTACAATTTATTTTTTTTCTGATTGGGAACTTTAGATTTAATTATAAATTTAGAAGGTCAATTCAACTTGTAGGTAATTACATTTAGAAAATTGCGTTGAATAAACATTATATTTTTTCATTGAGTCATAGTCTGTGACCAAAATTCAAGTAGTGACTCATCATTATAGTATGATTCACTTAATGGATCGGCAAAGCAATGAAACAATGTAACACATACCCGTCCCGTGGATAAAATCAATGCCGCTTACAATACATCGTAAAGAGTGAATGTATGACAAATTTCTTAAGTTGTCAAAATGCAATATAAAAGATGTGTAAAGATCTAAGCCCCCACCCCCTCCAAAAAATGTGTTATGACAGTAGTTTGAAAAAACTGACGTGACGAAAAATCGAACGGACATACTTATGCGCTGCAAAGACAATGCTTTTTCATTGAACACATAATATGACAAACACACGATGTTTACAGATACTATGAGAGTACTATTAGTGGACTCACTTTTACGTACCGGTACCTACTTTATAATTTTTATTTTTATTGTAATTATCATTAGGTTATGTAAGTTATACATTTTATTGTTTTAATAAAATACTTTTACTTTGAAAATATAGAATGTCGACACATATTTTGAGAAATAAAGACGAGTAATTTTTAAAATAAAATTTAATATTTAGATTCTACTTACAGTATATGCGCGCAGCATTATTATAAAATCAGAAATTACATAACATAAAAATAATATTTACATCAAAAATAAAAATTGAAAATACGCTATGGCGAATCATCGTTATTTAACGGAAATGCCAAAAAACAAATCGATTTCTAATTCCAAAATGTTCTGTCATTTAACATCCATGTTTCAAAACTATTTTTTTAATACTAAATTTTACCAAATCGGAAGGATGTTCAATTTTTGAGTATCTGGCAGCATTAACTTATTAGAATAAACTATTAGATTAGATTAAACTAACATTGCAATTAAATGCGATTTATTTTTCATCGGCGCAAGATATCATATCCTAATGAATAAAAATACCAAAAGTACCTCATAAATTCTGCTTGAGTAATTGCTATCAACAAAGGTTGAGTTTCCTGTTGATTGTTGATGTCACAAGCAATTTGAATTTGATTTTCACTATTTGTAAGATCTACAATTGTTAATGTACCGCCAGTGTTTGATTGGGCATTAAAATTTAGTATTTCTAAATCAACACCGCCATCGGATGCTGCTCTAGATGAACTGGCAACGTCCATTGGAGATTCATCAGTGGAACTCTGCGATGTTCCTGCAGTTCTCCAAATCAACTCGTCGGTTTCGGATAAATTTACTACGTGTGCTGTTTGAACAGTGTTCAATATCTTATCGCTATCTGCCAAGGTTTTATATTTTGTCGATGAAGTCGAATTTTCGGTATCTTTGGATAACTGGATGACGTTTGTGGAATCAGAGGCGGTGTTCGATTTTAATTTTTCCTTTGTATTTCCAGATTTTGGTACAGTTGGTACAGGTTGCGTACTTGCAAATTGAGACTCTTCTGTTTTTTTCACAATATTTGTATTTACTTTCTCGAACTGATTCGGAATTACAGATTCATTACTATCTTTGAGAATAATTTGTTCATTTGACGAACGAGGCTCTACAATATATTCTCTACAAATGCCCTTAAATTCTGTATCCGGTTTTATTAAATCGTTTTTGTATTTTGAAGAATTTTCAGTGCGAGTGAATGACGTCGAAGCTGCATCGACAGCAGATTCTTGGTTAATTTTTAACCATCTTGTATTGTATACAATATCCAACTGACTGCTGATTTCTGGTAAGTTTTCCATACATACACTAATGGCTGTGTCAGATTGTTCTTCGTTTGTGTCTATTGTGGAAATGCTTTCTGTGACAAATGATGTTGATTGTATACTAGTTGTAGTCATCGAGTCATTGACATTTCTCAAAACATTTATTGCTCTATTATTTACAGATTGTGTTAAGTCTTCCACATTATTATTTGCTATATCCAATTGCTCGTTTGTGTACCTTCGATTAGAATTAATACTTTCTGTGATAGACAGAGCCGATTCGATACTTTTAGAGTTGTTAGCATTTTTAAAATTGTCCAACTCATTAATATCTTTGATTAAGTTTTCCGTTCTGTTATTTGTTATATACAGTTGAGATAAGTCGTTTGTGTTTGCCAATGAATTTTCACTGATACTACTTTCTTTGTTAAACGTTGTTAACGGTACAAATCTAGAGTTTTGATGGTTTTCCGAAACCTCCAACTGACTATTATTTTCAGATTCTGTTAAATTGTTATTTTCTATATCTAAATTGTTCGTGTTGGCGAGCAATTTTCCGCTGACCATATTTAATGATGATTGGGTTTCAAGTCTGGAGTCTGTATTATTTTTCAATTCAGTATCGTCTTCAGATTCTGCGAAATAATAATTTTTGATATCTAAATTGTTCGTGTTGGCGGGCAATTTTCCGCTGACCATATTTAATGATGATTGGGTTTCAAGTCTGGAATCTGTATTATTTTTCAATTCAGTATCGTCTTCAGATTCTGCGAAATAATAATTTTTGATATCTAAATTGTTCGTGTCGACGGGTAATTTTCCGCTGACGATATTTAATGATGATTGGGTTTCAAGTCTGTAGTCAGTATCGTCTTCAGATTCTGCGAAAGTATAATTTTCGATATCTAAATTGTTCAAGTCGGCGGGAAATGTTCCACTGATAATATTTGTTCTAGTAAATGATGGTTGTATTCCATATCGAAAGTCTTCATCGTTTTTAAACTGAATATAGTCTTCAGATTCTGTTAAATCGTCATTTTCTGTATCAAAGCTGATCGAGCGGGTGGGAGATTTTTCACCGATAAGATTAAATGATGATTGTATTCCAAGGCTAGTAAAGTCTCTATCACTTTTCATTTGAATATCGCTTTCAGATTTTGTTAAATTATCCGTTTTAACTTCAGTTTCATTCGAACTGCTTGAATTATTTTTCCTCAACGTGGAACGGGATTCGCTGTCAACTTCGAGAAAAGAAATGTGAGGCCGACTGGACATCCTGTCTTTTGGTTTTTCTCTTTTTAGTATTCCCAAAACAGCATTAGGGTGCAATTGAATGTGTGGAATTGTCGATTGAGCGGCTACATTTTCTACGATTCGCCTCATTTCAGTCGCCACATGTTTGATGACACTACGTTGAGAACTTCCTTTGGAACCGGAACCAGTACTACTGTCAAATGATGGTTCTGGAGAAGCGTATGGTTCAATCAAAATTTTATTTGGCAAAGGTTCATCTGATCGTAAATCGGTTTCATCAAGGAAAACGCTTGCTAAATAATTCTCATTTTCGATTTTCTTTTCTTCAGCATTATCATCGATATTTTGATTGGATTCATCTTGAGTCTCGCTATTGGCAGTTTCTACCGAAATACCTTCTCTGATTTTAGACAATAATGCTTCATTTCTAAGAATTTCAGACACAAACAACTGATTCCTTTTTGGTGTTTTTGATTGTTTTGAATTTGCGTTGTGAACACTATAGTTTATTGTTTTTTTGTTCGAACAAAAATCGATTTCTAAATCGTTGAGTTTTATTATACTTTTCATTTTTTCTTCATCTTTTTCACTTTGTGAATACTTTTTGGTATCGATATTTATTGAAATTTTTTTTTTACATTTGGTTATATCGGGTACCTCGATCTGAACGTTTTCCGTATTGTTAAAAGCAGTATTTGAATTGTCACATAATTCGGTCTGAACCTGAATTTTTTGTTCACGATCTTTTACACTGTTTTCACAAAATTTTGAATCGATATTTAATTGTACATCTGAATCCGATGTACTTAAATTTGTTTTGCATATGATATATTTACGAAAATTCGTCAGAAAAGTTTGCTTAAACTTGCCCATTATTAAATAATTAAGTATATGTTTGGACTTTTATAAAAGACAGTTATTGTGAAAATTTTCATTGGTTTCCACAGCATTGTTTCAATGCTAACTTGTTTTTTTTTTTCTTTTTTTTTTTTTTGAACAAGCGCGAGTTCAAATCTTCTATATAAATAGTTTGTCTTAAGAACTCAGCAAGTATTATTACTTAGTTCTTTTAATACACTTTTGTAACCACAGACCTAAAAACAACAATAATGTTTAGTATTAATTTGTAATTTAGATATTAATAAAATTGCATATTTGATTTTCATTGCTATGCAAATGAAGAGAATATATATATATATATATATATATATAAATTATAAATATTTTAGAGGAATTAGGATCAATGAAATTAAAAGACAAATTATTATTTCACAACGTTTCGTATTAAATTAATACTTCATCAGGTGATCTTAATTAATTGTCTTAATAACTAGATTTATCAATTATCCTGTTATACTATTTTAAATTATCATAACAAATCAAAATTTTAAGATATTACAAATCATACAGAGTGAAATTTGTCTTTTAATTTCATTGATCCTAATTCCTCTAAAATATTTATAATTTATTAACATCAAAAGAATCTGATATATACATTTTTCAAAATATATATATATTTTTTTTTTTTTTTTTTTTGTGAGAGGAGGAAATGCTAATGCACACCAGCAGGTAGTGTCGGACTCGCACCGACTAAAACCTCCTCTCGATCACCTCTCGTTTTCCCGGAACCGCGCGAGCATATATATATATATATATGTATATATATATTGTTTTTATTAGCCCTCGATGCAAAAACAGGGGTGTTTAAGTTTAACCGCTAAGTCATGAATGAATATTTTTTTTTTATATTTTACAAAAACTAGCAATTGTTATTTAAAAAAATATACAATTATAAAGAAAAATAAGCAATATCCAATTTGATCTCCGTGAGTGCAACAAAATATCCGTTAGTTTTGTTGCACTCACGAACTTCAAGTTTACATTGTAACCGTGTTTTTTTTTTTTTTTTTGAGAATCAGACAACACTAAAAATATTCGGTTGTGGGTAACAGTTGGATCAAAATCCTTAAAAAATGGGCAATGGCCTTTAAAGAATCGTAACTTTTAGCTGGATCAAAACTGATCAGAGTTTTGGATCAAGTTTTGTTACAAACGAAGACCATAACGCAAATGGTAGCAAACATGAAAATGCCCGGTCTTGAAAAACAAGATTCAACTATCAGACGACGAGTACCAGCTGCCAAACATTATCAAATAATGGTGACATCGGTAAATCCAGATCCTGATAATTTGGAAATAGACTGGGACTTGCCACAAGCGACTAAACGTAAGTTTTAAAATAGTAACGTGTTTTACAAATTAAAAAAGTACCAGTAAATAATAAAAAAAAAAATATGTGTGTGCCTCACTCACATAAGCTCATGAGGGAAATGAAACTTCTTTCGAAATTATTGACTTCAGCTGTAAATAGTAGTAAATATTACGCATGTTCTGACAGTCAAAGAAATACACACATTTTAGGGTTGGGTAACTCAGATCTGAACCGGTTCAAAGAGCCGACGCCGACAGAAGATCCGTGAGAGCCGACTCACTTTTTTTTTAGCCGACGGATCAACGGATCCGCATAACTCAGTGAAACACTTAACACACAGAAGCACATTTTACACTTACGTATCAGTTCTTGCTTTGATGCATCTGTCAGCTCAAATGACTCATGCATCACATGTTTGGCTATGCATTCTTGATTCTATACAGGTCGTGATATGATTGACTGAACTAGGTAACTCAGTGGCAGACTGCAGTAACATATTCAGAACTCGACTCTTTTTGAACCGGTTCAGTGAGCCGGCTCACATACGGGATCCAGATGCAAAGATACAGATCACTAAAAAGACCCGTTTTTCCCATCTCTAACACATTTTATGTATTTATAAAATATATATGCACATATAAACAATATATACATGATATATGTAAATGTATATGTATACTATATATAAATGCTGTATATAAATTATTTATTAGAACACATTTTTCTATTATATAGTTCTTTGACAGTTAACAATATTATAAAATCTACGCAATCTAAATATGTTATACGCGTGTAAATGTGTATCTGTTTACAAGCATCTTGTCCTTTCTTGCGCTCAAGGTCACTGTTATATTTCCCCACTGATACGTCGCTAAAGAAGTTTCACTTTAAAAAGCAAAACAGAATAAGTGTAAATAACGAATAATGCCGGGTACTTCTCTGTGAAGAAAAAAGATGACTAATAACAATACCAAATAGAAATATGAATTCACGCCGGGAACCAATATTTATTTGAATTTGTAGCTATAATTAGTTTGTAAAATAATCTGATTTAGGTTTTATTTTTAAAAAAAACAAGATACCTTTGTTACACAAGCTGAATATGAAAGAAGAACGGCTTTACAATACGAGAATATATCACATTCCTTGTTTTAAAAAAATGTTGTTCTATGAAAAGTATCGTTTCCACAGTAATTGTTCATGATGGAATAATCTTAATAGATAGTTTTTAGACTGCTGAGGCTTGATTAGAAATGATTTGGTAATGCAAATACGTTACTTGCATGATTTCTTTTACTGCCTATCAGGCCCGGCAGGTCATGTTCAGTCCGTGTGGGTAGTGAGATGAAAAAAATTTTTTTTTCGATCTAGCGGTGATTAAATTAACAAACTTCAAAGCAAGCCCCCTCCAATTAACTCATATTTATTAATATGTGAAAAAAGTGTCAAATTCCATGTGGGTATTTTACCCACACGGAATTTTTCGTATGGGTATAGCTACCCACAAAACCCTGGTCATCCGCCGGGCCTGCTGCCTATATAGAATGAGCATGTACGTCAGTTTGTATAAAACTCTAGAATCTAATAAACATCGATTATTTATTAAAGTTGCTGTTCTATTTAAATCGCAAGCGACTTCAGGAATATTAGTATCATCGCCGAGTTCGTGGGAACAGACGATCTACTAAAAAGCCTTAATTACAAGAAGACAAATGCATTTTGACTTTTAATTTTTACACCGAGAGATGGTGTTCCTGTGTTCATTTTAACATATTATCATCATAGTACCAAACCTTATTTACACAGATGGAAATGTTTCCTGTTCGTTTTGTCATAGTGACTAGAATAACTAGAACATTGCATATACTTTCTTTTTTTCCCGACGATATTTTTTTACGTTTGCAGAATATTTAACACCGTTCTTAAAGTCCGTATCACACATTACAAATTTCACACTGAAGTCCCAGTGGTTACATCTCGTCACTCTGGGCACTAAGCCTAAACAAATAGCAGACCCGTCTCTTGACGATTGGAGTGGAAGGTGGTGGGCCCTAAGCGACACTGACTTACCCTATATTATAACAATGTTTGAAAGACGTCTCTCATCGCATATCTCGAATAATCCAAGTTTGAACTTGGTTGCTTATATACCGCCGTGCCAGTTCGCGCCAATCAGAATCGTTCGAGCAGCCGATAGTAAGTATTTAGAATTGTAATAAGTTTGCATTCGTATAGAATTCCGATGTTTACATGCTTGGAATTTACCTACGGTGATTGTTTTTAAACTGTTCAATATGCCCCCCTTTTTCACCCGCATAGCTGTATTTTACAAGCAGTTTCGGAAATCCCTAATTTCTATGAAAAATCTTACTTATCTTTGATGTTAATGCTTCAAAATAAACTAGAAATACGTACCATTCTTCCCATATAACTTTGAGCCAATTTTTTACAGTTTATTTGATCTAAATAAGTTTTACACAAATTTTTGTGCAGATAAAATTAAATTTGTAAAAAATTACTGAGCAAGCTGAATTTGTCAGTATTTTTAACATACGTTTGTAAAGAGAAAGAACTTCAAAATGTTAATTTGCTTTCCTGTGATTTGAAATCTTGTGACGTGCTGTAAAGAAATATTGACGAATATTACGTTTTTTGATGCAATTTATAGGGCAAAAAAATATGTCTTTTTGAAATTTTTATGCAGCAAGCTAAATTTTGTGAAACTTAATATGCTTAATTACAGCGAATAAAAACAGTAATAAAATGAATTTTCCGATCACATTTCGAAATATCCCGCTTGTCAAAACGTTGAGAAGAAATTTCTGGTGGTTTTATGTTTTATATTTGTAATATTCAGTGTCAGTTCTGACTTATTATATTTTTTGTAAAGAAATACAGTATGGGGGCCCGAATGCATTTCTTTCGCCGAGATGGGGTGGCATAATTATTGCGAATCCCTCGCCGACTGAATGTGTGACAGCACTTGAAAATGACGTAGCGGCCAAAGTTGTGCCTGATTCGCATCTTATAATGTCGACTTTCATTACTCAGCTCAGACAACTAATTGGAATCGCACTTCCTGTGAGTAAAATATGAATTTATAGTTCTGTATTATGTGATCACTTATTTAGAGTCCGACCAAAGGTGAAGCTATAATTAAATTTTTTTACCAATCTGCAAAGAAAGCCGAATAAACTGAATAATGAAAAATCACTTTTAAAATAGCACTAAAGTAAAGTAAAAGAACACATAGTGACATGCCTCATTAATTGAACCTTCGCCTTCACGAAATCTTCAATTGTTTTTGACCAACGCCAATCAGTCGGACTCTACTTAACTGAGACGAAGCACCGAGATATTTTAAACAAATGTTGGATTTGTTTGTTTATTTTGTATAAGAATATCAGAAAATTTATTTTAGGATCCTATATCTGGTGTTGAATATCTGCCATTGAAAAATGTGACACCAAGAGATTGGGAACTCGATTCGCTTATGCGCTTGCGTGCACTAGAACAATTGACATCTGCAAGATTAACGTTAAAATCACTCGTTCAACTGTTAACTGAAATTAAAAACATCGTTATCAATGATGAAGTAAGTTTTCTTGTGATTTATTCACTAATATCTATATGGTCCGTGGACGGCAGCCATTGTGTGTGAAACCACTTGTGCACTGCCATGTTAATGCGGGACTTTAAGAGCGGGTTTTTTGAAACATTGAGATTGGGCGACAGTTTAACGAACGTAACACCATAATGATTTAGGACTGAGGATGTTGGGGCGTTAGAATTGGTTGGCATTGTAACTTGCATAACGCCATATTGTTGCGGAACGTTAAAAACGGGCTGTTAAACATTGGGAACGGCTGACATTTACAAACTATTCATAGGTAAACATATCTTCAACGTAGTGTACTTTAGCTGTACTGGTAATTCAAATTTCCCGCGTGGGTTGTTACTCAAAGAAACATGGTTCAGACATGAAGTGCTAAAGTACTTGTGCACATAAGAAAGAGAACGCGGTAAACACGGTACATGCATGTCTCTTTCTGGTCCGTCTAGGTTGTATGTTGTGGAACAAAGACGAAATGTCTACCGGAATTATCGTTATCTCTTTCTGTCATTTGGCTCGCGCAGCCTAGACTAGCACTCCATATATACCTCAATGACCCATTAGAGCTTCCCTCTCTTTCAGACTCCATCTAAAAGGCTTCAAGTATCATATAGTAACTAATGACTTATTCACGATCCTTATATGGAGATCGGTGAATTTATTAATTAAACCATAATAATAATAATGGGTCCTCTTTAGGTAGGGCAGTCGATTCATTCTGCTGTTGAAAGTGCAGAAGTTTCCGCTGAACATTTGGCTGAAGGACGGTTGGAAACTGCTTTTCAAATATCCAAAGAAGCGTTTTTGTCTTCAGAGTCCGCTTTTAGTGATCCTACTTTATTGGCTCTGTTGTACTTTCCCGATGATCAAAAGTAAGTATTCTAAATCTTGTTTGACTTATGTTCCAACATGGTTGCTATGCCGGTACAATGTCCTTATTGGCAAATAAACTGAAGGCATATTATTTAAAAATTATTATATAGTCGAAGGTTGTTAAAAATTGCTAATGGAAATAAACTAATAATATAAGACTTACGTGGCAGAACATTTAATCAAATCTTTTGGAATGTCTGAAGCAGTGATCTATCACTTTATAGATTTAATTAATTCCGGCCAAGCTATGAAAGAACCAAGTTTTAAAGGAATTGCGAATTATTTTTTGATTTGATAATTTTTTTACAGATACGCCGTTTACATTCCATTGTTTTTGCCGATAATGATACCGGTTATAATGTCACTAAATACAATCAGATTGTGGATGTGGCCATCTTCAACCAAAGCCAAAGTGAAGTCGGACTGAATTGTGATGTATTATAATTTTTATTAATTTTCTAAATACATTGTTTTGTAAACATTGGTGTGACTTTTTTACCATGTTTATCAAAACTGTTTGACTAAAAATACATTTGTGGTATATTGTGTTTGGTGGACATATGTAAAGAACACCGACTTATATAGTAAAAACCAAATCTACGTGAACACTAAATAATTTAGTTACTATTAGTAATTATTTTATTGTAATACAGACTTTTACATTTATCTAATACAAATATAATTTATAATAAAACCCGGGTCGCAGTGCCAAAACCCTGCCGACAATATAGTGTATTTGCTTGTATAGGCCCGTGTGGTTTTATACTTTTATTATGTGAAATTAAGTTTGTTCCTGGGCAAAATAAAAAATTTAACCCTTTTAATACACCCCTTAAAATAACATTTTTTTTCTTAATTGTAATATTATTATCAATCTAACGTCTACACCGAATTAAATACACCCTTCAATAAATAAGTCACTATCTACAAATTGGTGTTTTCAAAAAATTTGTAAGTCCGGTCCTGTTGGGCCGATTTTATTAAAATTTTAGGGACACTTTTTAATTGCTACTAACGGGTTAAATGTCAATTTTGAAACGATTCTGAGAAATTTTTCGGTATTTCAGGGCCCAAAAACGTTTTTCAACCCCTAAAAACTACCCTTAAAATGGCCCGATTACGCCTATTTTAAATAGGCTTCTTGCGGTGATGGATTTCAACACGTGGGCCAAATTTCGTCAAAATCAATTAACTCTTTCGAAAGTTATTGCCCGCACACACACACATATATATATATATATATATATATATATACATACGTATATAAATATATATACATATATATATATAAACATTTTCAAAAATGGTGCCAAAGTGTTCAGGAGGTTATGAAACGTCGAGAAATTTTGGTTCGACCCCTAGGTCCCGCCATCCGACCGACGCCAATAGTGTATGTTGCCATATGGCAAATACACTAATAAGATAAATGAAAGAGTCTGTATTACAACACAATAGTTACTAGATGACAAAGTTATTTAGTGCGCACATAAATTTGGTTTTTTCTATACTGATTGGCATACCTTCGTCATAATATAATATCATTGTATCATTTTCGGTTCTCTGAGTGAGAAGGATAGAGTATGCGTGTATTTCTTTGTACTATGTTGAGAGAGGCAGAGAGATTGGTCACACACATGATGGAGAAAGATAGAGCATGGTTGCGACCTATTTGTTTCTACTATTCTGAGAGAGATATAGAGATTGACCACACTTTTTACACGGCTAGGAGATTTCCAGTAAGTCAAGTCTTTGGTGAAGGACTGGCTTACTGAGCCTCAGTTTGTATAGTTTTATATTGAAGGATGGCAGAGCGTATGTTTGCAGAACTATTTAACTAAAAATACTATTCAAAAATTGAACTTTTTGAGTTACGGTGATTCAATGTTTCAATATTTATTGGTTTTGATTTAATTGTTACTAATCGTATGGGAAAATAATGTGAAGTAAAATGGCGGTTAATATTGCACGTTTTATTGAAATTAGGTATAATAATTTACATCCACTTTAACAAATACAACACTTACTTTTACATACAAGGTAAGCAGTAATATAAAAAAAACGTTAATTAATCTAGACAAAAATCTTTTCTTTTTTTAGTATTTGGCCCCGTTTGACAAGGGTAACAGAAATATTGCGTCAACAATAAATAAATAGTAACCAGTTCCCTCCTGACGACTTTTTTTCTTTGTTGTGTTCAGTTTTTAGAAATTGAGAAATCAAAATGCTTTTTTTGAAACTTATTAATTTCTCGTAACTTCTAAAAATTCTGACATTTTAATGAAGATGTTAACGAAACGTTGTAATTTCAGTAAATAATTTAGTAGACGGAATTTAACTGACTTAATTCCGCTATTACTTGATATTATTAATAGTACATTGTTAATAAGGCAGAAAATTGACGTTTGCGACGAGATGTGAACTTTGCCAAAGGAGCAAAGCGAGAGTAGCAATCGATTTTCTGTCCGAGCAGCACAGTACTTTTTGTAATGAAAGTATTGAAAGAACAACATTAAATACGTACAAAAACACCATTAATGGACATAATGTAGATTAGGCGAACGGTCAGTATAGTTTACAATTATGACGTAGGATGGCGTTACTTTCGCATACTTTCGATCCGAAAAGGATTTCCCAATGAAGGAAAACACTTCACTTTTGATCTGCGCATGCGCGACTTATTTTACGTTATGGGTATGTAAACACCGTAAACAAGTATGTAATGATGCACTATCAATATTTTAATTATCTGATCTGATTTGAAATACAACGGTTTATAGAAGAGAACGGACTTTAAATTATCGGCTTCTTATAAAATTCAACTCAAATTTTACATTTATTTTTGTGAGTATAAAATTAGTGAAAAAATAATCATTTTTCACTTTTTATAGTTTCTATTTATGAGTTTTAACTATTTATAAAATGTGGACATAATGTGATTTAGCATATAAAAATAATTTTTAGTTCAACATTTCTTCTTTTTTGTGTGATTAAATTTTTATTTGAAAAATCTTTATTTTTTTGCTACATGGAAGAAAACGGACAATAATATGTAATGAAATAGCGTTCGGTTAACCAAATTTAGTTTTTCTATTTACGCATCGTTGCGATACAAACTGATTTAAATTAAATACTGAATCACTCAAATAGAATTATTAATGGGAACAAATTATCCTAAGTAACAAACTTTGTTTGGCATGAAAATCTTAGATTATTAGATTCGACCTTGAACAAATTGTAGTTATAGAACTATTCAGATGGAAGAGTCGGTAACTTTTCAGTTATTAAGACTATTAGATTCGACTTTGTATAAATTGTAGTTACAGGATTATCTGGATGGAAGAATCGGTAATTTTCCAATTATTATTATAACCGAACTGTGTATTGCAATTTGATTTCGGAATATTAATTAATTGAAATAGGATTTGTGTTCTTATTATTCAAATATTCCGAATACCAATACTCTGAGTCTTGAAAATATCCGATCATGACCATCACTGGTAACACAGAGTATAGATATTTAAGGAGTTGAAACTACATGTGATTTTTCATAATTTTTCCGTCCACAAAACTTGATAGTTCATTTTTGGACACTAATAGCTCTGATGTTCAACAATACTCAATGATTATTAGTGAACTTATCCGTTTACTCAATGATGATTGATGGACGTTACGTGGGCATATCCATCTACTCAAAGATTGATTGGTAGACCGACTACTCTCCTTGGCTGGTAAATTGATCACAAAACAAAATGACTGACTTCCGATTTAGATAAAAAGGATGCATAAATTCTTTTTTATTTTCTCCATTTATAATTAATCAGTCTGTATACACAATATAAGAAACAGTTTTAGAGACAAAATCGTTACCACTTTGTGCCGTTTTTTTTATGAATAGTACCGTTAAGCTAACTCAATATCAAACTGTTTTTACTTTATTCTATACAGGCTGTTAAAATCAATGTTATACATCTTGTTCTATGAACCAGGCTTCTGCTAATACTTTTTTAACACCCTGTATTTTAAGGGTTTCCCAATACGCTCAGTTTTTAAAGTAACAAAAAATACTAATACATTATTTTATTTAAAAAATTTACTAATGTTCATTATAAATTTCAAAATATTTTCAACGTAAATTTTTCCAGTGTATTAATTTAATTTCGTATTTTTTTTATTCGGAATAAACGTTAATGACCTAAGCTGTCGAGCGTCTATAATGTACAGTCAATCAGTTGATCGGAAATAAAATTTTTCGTGCGACTTCAAGCACACGTTCAGCAAACAAAGTATTCTTTTTATTAAATAAATTCGAAATTTCCTCTGTGTTTTCCATATTTTTTATCGTATTTATTTTCTTCATCGATAAATCGTTGACATTTTCAATCCACTTGAGTAATGTTTCGGACTTTTCATTTGTTTCCATTCGACTGTTTTCAGTATTGTAATTAATTTTGTTGTTTAAACCATATGTTACCTTAACTTTTTTAACGCAATCATCGTTATTTTTAGCGGGAAATGTACGACGTTCAACCATAACATTGTTATATTTTGTGTTGTGTTTAGCAATATTATGATTTTCCAAAGACGAGTTATTCATAAATTCACAACCACATGCGGTGCAAATAAACAACGGTAACTCATTATTTTCATTTGTGTCGTCTTGGGTCGTTACATTTCCCGCTTTAAAAAAATCCGGATGTTTGTACATCTTGGTGACATCGCTGACGCTCGGGTGGTTCATCAAAGACGCCGCTTTAGCTGCCTTGTCTTGCATATATTGCGGGTTGAAAAAAGGGTTCGCTGCTGGCGGAACAAAGTTTGGATGACCTAAAAACATATTCTTCGAATCGGGCAAGTTTTGATAGTATAGATTCTTTTCTTCGTCTAGAAATTTATTGAACGCCAGGTTTTGTTCACTGAAATAATTCACTTGCATGTTTTTCATTATATTCGGATCAGGCATGTATTTTGAATTTTCGCCAAGAAATTGATTGTTAAAGAACATTTTACTGAAATCACCCATTTTCTTCGGATCTTGTTTGAACTGGAAATTTTGTAAGTTTTGCAAGTTCGGATGCGGAGTTGGAATTTTTTCTGGAGGGAAGGCTGGTCTCGGTGGTGGATTTTTTTGTGTGACTTGTGCTTGAGGCTGAGGTTGAGGCTCGTCTCCTTGATTCGATTCATGATCACTCGCTTCCAAGTAGTTAAATAAACGGTCGGCTCCATGTGTTTGGCGTTTTATTTTTTCAGGCCTGTAAAGAGACGTTGGACAAAATAAACAATATTAATTCAGTTAAATTAAGAATGCAACTGGTTTGTTTTTTTTTTCAAAATAATTCAATAATATTATATAGTTTTTACCTTTGAGGATCATTTTTAGAACAGGATTTCATGTAATCCAGCTGGCTATAATTAAAATTGAAAACGTTTTAATTTTATAATTAAACCTTTCTTAAAATAAAATAAAATGAAACAACATAAAATAATTACAAATAATATAAACTTTATTAAAAAATAAAAACTATCCTTAAATTTCACATTTTCATATTATACAAAAAAAAAAAAAAAAATACAAATAAACTACAAAAAGGCAGTACTAGTAGCTAAGTACCATAAAATATTTTTTTTAACTTTGGTAAAAAGTAAATTGACTTCAAGTCATAATTATTAAAATATTTGTTAACGTGATGAAAATGGCGCATTTTAGTCATTAATTGTTATCGGTATTTTTTTGTTTTGACGTAATAAACTGGTTCATTTTGATAGAGGAACTGCGAACATATTTCATATTAACAATTAAATAAGTATTCAAACCATTAATAAACAAAAAAAATATTAACTTTCATAAAGCAACTGTAATTTCTAATTTTATAAAAAAAGGCACTTATTTTGAACGAAAACAAGACTATTGTATTGTTTATCGATATCAAATTTTGATCAATATTTGTTATTAAAATGTTATCGATAATATTGGTAATAGATCGTTCGATATTAATCACAGTTCTGAACAAAAGTCATTTCAACATCTGAAATGTGATTCTCTTTTAATTAAACTCAAATTCATAATTGGCGTTGGGCATTTTTTAATTGTAAGTTCAAGCGGCGCATACTCGTTTTCATCATACCCAAAAGCTGAAGACATTGTTGTGGTCGACGAACTATTGTTGATGTTATTGTTTTGATTATTGTTGCTGCTAGCAGTCGCCGTATTATTACTGTTGTTACTGTTGTTATTTCTTGACGAACCGTTATTTCTGTTGTTACGATGATCCAACGGACTGAAAATAAAATTAACGTGTAAATATGCAAATTCCTTTTTTGAAATGAAACTTCTTTATGAACGGCAGAGCAAGTTCGATTCATGCGA
Organism: Venustoraphidia nigricollis; assembly: GCA_034508555.1. NCBI lineage: Eukaryota > Metazoa > Arthropoda > Insecta > Raphidioptera > Raphidiidae > Venustoraphidia > Venustoraphidia nigricollis. Next base: position 336,594 of record JAVRKA010000018.1, on the reverse strand, counting down.
ACGGAATGACTACCGCAATAGGGATGTTGACTATTTTTGGGAATGTGTTTTAAATCGTGTATAAGTACCTAATATAGCCACAAATATTTATTATTTTTATTTAAACACGACTAAGCTTTAAAAATTATGCATTTTAAATTCCGATTCAAATTTCGCTCCAAAACGCCAATACGTCATGCACTCATAAACGCTGTTCAACTGATGAGGTGTGAAAGGTTTTTTCATAATTGTCGCTATAGTGATATATAATTTGACGTTTCCTATAAATAAATAATAATAAATTCCACACTCTAAATATTGACCAACCAATAAAGCCTATTGACAGCATGAACAGCGTCCTTCTCTATGACAGCGTCTGATAATGTTTATGAATTCGTGACGTCATGCACTCTGATTTGTGTTCGTTATTACGTGACTTGAGAGTGATTTATACTTTTTTTTATTAACGTTAAAATAATGCTTTTATTTGATTACAGTCAACATCCCTATTGTCAATAAAGAATACTTACTGGTTTTCTTGTAAATGAATTTGCAAGGCAGCTTGGTCATCGGCTAGGAACTGACACCGTGTACACGCTCGCTTATTGTGCACCTATAATTAAATTTTTTAAGAAATATAAGATAAATTAATAAACTATTTCCCGTAAATCAACACACGAATGACCAAAATAAATATTGAATTCCAGTTGTGCAATCTTATATGACATCATTAATTAATTTATTAGTGGCTTACTTTTAATATATGCGTGGTTAACCGTTCCGATCTTGCAGCTTTGTAATCGCATAGCATACAAACAAACGGTTTGAGATGGGTATTTAAATGACGTTTCAAACACCAATTGTCCACACCGGTCCATGTGCAGTAACAACAAGAAAACCTAAAAAAAAATAACATAATCTATACTACCTACATACTATATCTACATATATTATAACAAGTGAAAGTTTGGATGTTTGTTTGCTTGAACCAATTTGTTGAAAAATTCACAGTCTAGAGGTGTACTTCTTCCCGAGTGACAGGTTGACAAAAGGGGAATGAGTAGTAAGCGAAAATGTAACGCTAGTTACAGGGTCGTCTTAAGCCAAGTAGCGCTTTAAGATATATGGGGCCTCTTTTACAGAAATTTGAGTTATTCAAAGAATTAACAACATTCCAGTTATAATTGTAATTTTGCCGCAGGGGCTAGGGGGGTCCTATGGATCGAAGGGTCCTGGGCACAAGCCCCGCGAGTCAATGTGGAAAGATGGGCCTGGCTAGTTGGTAATCTCGCGAGCCATCTTTGACCCAAATTAGTGAACGCTGGCTAAACTATAAGAAAAATACAGTAAAGGCAAGGTCATTAGAGGTCAGGTTACGTCGTTAATGAATGACATCAGCTGGAAGGCCATTCAATATTTTTATCAACCACGCAATATCAATTGACAGTCCACTGGATGACGTCATCCAACGGAACGAGGTCATCATAACCTTGCAGTAAAGTGATAGAGAGATTTGATACTTTTAAATACCAAAATCTATCCGAACGCAGCCGAGTCGAAATAAAGTAATAAAGAAATAAAGGGGCTTTGAGTTATGAAAATTCGTCTTAATTAAAAAAAACGTGTGAGTCTCGTCCACATAAATTCACGGGGGAAGTGAAACTTCTTTATGAACTCATTTCATTGATGAGTTATCCGCTTTGCGTTATCAAGGTTTCTTTTATATTTCCCCTCCGTTGAATCATTTCCCCTTTAACGTTACAGAAAATTATAAATAGATACCTCGCTACAAAACACTTACTTTTTGTCTCCTTTCTTTTTGTTTGCGTTTGATTTATTTGAATTGTTGCTGTTATTATTTTTGGTTTGTTTCGGAGGTGTTGCTTGATCATTGGTTGATGGCGGTTGATTATTTCTAACCATTGGATTCATTATTCCAGTTGGAATGTTGATTTGTTGTGGCTGATTTTGTAAAGTTTGTTGTAAATTCGCAGAAGATTGTGTCTCGTTGTATTTATGATAGAATGACATTCCTGTTGAATATTTGTATCTTTGTACATTTTACGGTTTAATAAAATACAACACGTTCTAATTATTTACACTTAATAACTGTATTTTAAAACAATTGTTTTGCCACAACACTGATTTTTTTTATGAAAGGATAAAAACTGATTTTTCTAAATAAACAAATAAATACGAAGCACTAACCTGACGCATTTTTCGGTGGCTGTTTTCGTATCCTATTTAAATCGTATGTGTGTTCTCTATGCATTCTAAGAAAATGTTTTTTAACATGGTCTGCCCGATTAAATTGTTTCATACAAACGTAACATTGGAATCTGTCAAGAGAAAAATTAATTTAAGTATTCATTTGTTTACTTCAACTGTTAATTATTTAATAATTTAATGAAATAAAAATCACCTACAGGCTATTCACGATTGAGGCGATCGAAAGTCACCAAAACTAACGAATATGATGCACCCTGCAATATATTATGGAGTGTATTTTTCGTCAATTTTGTTGACTTCCCATGCACTACAATCGTGAATAGCCCGTACTTAGATGTTTTTTAATATTAAGTCAAAATTGAGAATTAGTGTTGTACACAAAGTTTGTAACTTATTAACTGTCATCTGCACGAATCTTGTAGGTATATATATTTTACATAATTCTGTGACATTCACACGCTATTATCCCGAAGTCATAGAAAAGTACTTTAGAACTGTAGATTTGCACACATCACAAAATTCGATTAACATTCTTTGCATTTTTTTTTCTTTATAATATATAGTTATCGCATCATAATTTTTATTTGCAGTCGTTCTATAGAAAGCGACTACATTTAAACAAAAAAGGACATTCAGCAAAATGATTTGCTTCTGTCAAAAACAAACCGAAGGTCTCGCTGAATTCGAAGGCCAATTTGTTGCATATAGCTTGCAAACGACTAACAGAAAAGCTCTTTACTCTAGAGTCTAGATATTATACGTTTTTAATTGCTACTTACGGTTTGTCTTCTCGATGGATATTTTCATGTCGTGTATATAAATCTCGTCTATCCGTCGCATAGGGACAATGTGTACAATTGTATCGCTTTGTTGCAGGCGCTGTCGGTGTAGTTGGTGTAGTTTCGGTAGCCGGAGATTCCTAAAAACCAATTTTTATTCTTAAAAAATTTAACGTAACAAATGTTTTCCAAGAAATTTACGACCTGTTCAATTGAACAATAATTTTTGTTTGTTGAATTGGTAGTAAATTTTCAGAACAAAATAATAAAGTATATAAAACTAATTTCATTATCTCAAAATTTGCAAAACAAGTGTGAAATAAAACAAATTATAAATACAAAATAAACAAACGATAAACAGCAATTTATCATAAACTGACGCACAGTAAATAAGTAATAGTAAATGTATATATGTTTCTTTCCACATAATGTATTTTTTATGTATGTATGTATACACTTAAAAAAAATAAAATAGTATATGATCGTGGAAAACTGGATGGGCACACATGCTGAAAAAAAGATAATAGAATAAAACAAATGAAAGCTAAATGGGCTTAACAGAAGAGTGAACGAGAAAAAAAAATTAAAGCGCATCTATTTATAAAATTAGATTTATGGCACTAAAATGCTAAATGTTTAGAGTATGACCTATATGAAATTCTTTGCGTACACAACGACATTCAATTGTTTGATAGAAACAATTAAATGTTATTGTAGTTAGCACAGTTGTTTCTGTGCAACTGAACATTAATATTATAAATAGTATATGTGTTTGTTGGCAAGTTCTGAACCAGTTCTTGTTAAATCGGTATGGAACTCTTGGGACAGAACTGCGTGCTTATGTGTTTGTTGGTCAATTTCTCAGATTTTTCGAGCTGTTTGGTTTTAGCAGTTCTAGGTTTCTGGCAATTCTAAGAGCCTAGAACTGCTAAAATCAAGTTCAAACAATACAAAGAGTCTAAGAATTTAACCTACAAACACGCAGTCGTGCCCGGAGAGTTGTTACCAACACACGCTTTCTGAACTCGTCTACAAACACACCTAGTGTTAAACTCCACGGATGAATGACTTCCGAACGAGTTGCTACCTTCCTTTCCACGTTTTTAGCCAATCAAAATGTGGCTTATTTAACTGTGACAATGCTTTTGATTTGTTCAAAGAGTTGATAACTGAATTTTATAATAGTGTTCGTATAATATTATAATATTAATGCGACCGTAATATCTTGATATCTGATTGCCTACTTTTCAGAGGCCACAGAATAAAGGTTTTTGACAACAGCTGAAAAGTAAACAAACAGGTCAGATTGTAAAAAAGCCAATGTCTTAGTTTCCCGGAATTTAACCATATTCTACTAGTCGATATGGTTTAATTATACTATCGAATAACGAATATACTACATACTTTGTCGTGCGATCGGTATTTTATTTTATTATCTCTGTGGCCACGAAGCAAAATGCGTTATGTCGAATTTTTATGACGATTTTTGTTACACTTTCAAGTATACTTTTTCATCTAAAATTTATATAAACGATCTTTTCAGAGAATGCACTGTTTTGATTTTGTTTATTTTTAAAATGCACCTGTGTAATAGGAAAGTGCCTTGACAACAGCATAATATAGACATACCATCACAAGCATTCGACTATCAGCTCTTTTATGTTTGTCAATCAATTTCTAAGACTCAACATTTGTTAAACGCGCGCTAACCCCACCCCTAATTTGACTACATGACTGATAAGACAGTTTAAACTAGAAGCGACAGCTGTGCATGCTAAGAACATGGCGGTCGCCTGCGCAGCATGTATGCGCAAATTAGGTTGTACATTTCGAGTGATTCGACTGCTATGCCTTGACAGTGTCGTCTTCTTATGTTAAAACAAAAAGTGCACAGCTGAATCACTAGTCGCTACCACACAGTGTTAAACCGGCATTCTACTTTACACCAAAAAATGACATAACCCGTTTTGCCTTGCGAACACAGATCTTACCGTTTGTAAATTACTATTTGTACTTTCTTCGACATTCATTTGAGTTAAAGTTGGCTGAGGTTTGACATTGGAATCAGCTTTAGCCATTAGGCGTTCTAAATACCGTGTTACTTCATTCAATATCGGATTCTCTTTTATAAATGTTTCTACTGGTTCTTGGATATTATGTTGGCGCAAGAGATGTATCCGAACACATCTAAAAATTTTATTCGTTTTACTTCAAGTTAAAACTTCATAATCGTTTCGTAATGGGGTAAACTGTTTAGGAATGAAAGTGTTTTTTGTCTCTTTTAAAGAATCGGTACAACTCAATTCAGTCGGTAATATATAGGGCCTAGTTAGAGACAGATTTTATGTAGATGCCACGATACCTATCTACTGAGACTGCACCTTTTATCTGAACTTTTCTCGCTATGAAAATCTTGTCAATACTTTTAAAAAAGTATTACAATGAGATAGGGTTAGTGTAATTTCTGATTGGAATAAAAAAGTTCTGCGGCTTTTATGGCAATGAATAAAATATGTTTTGCCCAGTTACCGATTGGCACCATCTATAAGGGCTAATGCAAATATAATACAGTCTCTATAATCCAAAGTAATAAAAACAACGGCTTGTTCAAAATGACATCGTATCTACTTTTACCTAAATTGCAAATGGCGACTTGCTGCTTAGTTAAAGCCAATTCAGACTAGCCGTTCTCGGTTACGATTCACCAGTCCGGTTCGGTTTTCGATTAATCTAGGCTGCTCACACTATCCCGATTCGGTTCTACAATTATTCTCGGTGCGCATGCGCAATTTCGAAATATGATTTGACATTTGATGTGTAGTTAAACGTCAACAAAAACAAGTGGCTAGTCACGTGATTCCAGCAAGCGTTCTCATTGGCTACGGTTGCGAACGGTCCGGTTGAAATTAGAGCTGAACCTAAACGCTCGAACCGAACAGCAATCGGGAACGACTACGCCCTGATTGGTCGAGCTCCCAACCGGACCGGTGAATCGTAACCGAGAACGGCTAGTCTGAATTGGCTTTTACATATGGTTCAAGGTCTTTAGATACACAGGCTGCCTCGTTCATTAATGGCGTTAAACTGTTCAATATTTTTATCAACCACGCAACATAAATGTCAGTCCACTAGATGACGTCGTTCCCCTACTACTATATAACGGAACGAGGCCACCTCTGTATTTAATAACCTTGCATATGGTTTTCGTGCAATGAGGACATCTACCACTATTGTTACAGAAATATGAAATCGCCGACGCTGTTGAGAAAATCTGCCTGTATGGATTATACTGAACTAATTGATTCTCTAAAAGTTTTTTTTTTGTTGGTATGTATAGGTTTGGTAGAGACGTCGTCAGGTGTTCATTTACCTAGCCCATGCGCTGGTGTATGTGCAGTGTGGACATTGAAACACCTTGACGTCGGCGTGTGTGCCAATCCAGTGCTCCACGATGCGAGCGAGCAGTCCGACGCACTGACAGTCGCTGCACCGGAACACACGTTGCTCCGGGTTGTAACTCGCTACCTTGCTTACTGTCCACGATAACTGCTCACTGCTTGTTATCCACTTGTCATTCTGCATAGCATTACATTTATTACACTGTATAAATTTCTACGTGCATTATTGTCTATCATTTGAGCTAGGAACGAAGAAAAAAAAACGACAATCTTTCCGCCCAATCCTTAAAATCACCGACTGCCAAAGTTTAAGGCCCCAGTACACAGTGGTCTGTAGTGGGCCATGCTTTGCAATGTGCAACTGTAGACCACTATCACTTGGTGTTCACACAATGACCCATGGCTCATTTCTGCCTGGCGAAGCACTTGCGATGGACGTGGAAGTAATTACGGCTGCGGCTATTTATTTATATACTATTTACAAGTATTATAGTATTATAAACCTAAAAGTCTCTTCATTGCTCCAGGATACTGACATTTTGGGCGATTAAAAATTTAAATAGTATAGCACGCAACAAAAAAAGTAGGTATCTGCCCAAACAATGGGCGACTGTGTGAACACCACAGGCCACGGTACGCCACGATTCATTTGAAGTGTGTCAAAAAAAAACCGACAACAAATGGATTGCGCACCACGATTCGCAATTGTCCGCCCCTACAGACCATTATCCCCTGTGTACACAATGGCGATGGTCTACAATGGCCCACTACAGACCACTGTGTACTGGGGCCTTTAGGATATAAATTAATAGTTCCATTACAGAATCAGAACATAAGGTTATAAATATACAAATAGATAGTTATAGTTTGCTGTAATATTATGAATAACGCAATGTTGACATTGCAATCCAATATTAGAATTTCTTTTTATTCAAACAATGTTGCTGTCAGGACTCAAACCCGAATCTTTTACTAACGCGGCGGGTGAATTATCATTTATTCGACACATCTAAACAACTTGCCCATGATATACACTAGAATAAATGATAATTCCGCACCGCGCTAGAGGAAAATTTTTTAAAATGTTCTTTTTTTTATATTTATCCTGAACAGATACTTGTTTTCATTATAATGGGTCAATTTTGCCTTAAAGAAAACATACACATTATTAATTCTAACAGTAAACGCTAATGGCCTCTATTGTCGAGCGTCTATAATGCAATAGTAGGGCTGGTCCTGACCACTGGAGAACTACAAAACTTACCAAATCTTTTATATTTATAGTTGCATTAATTTTGTGTATTCGTATAAATAGAAGTATAAGGCGTGGATTAATGTCGATTTATTCTAAAAAGTAATGTACTCAAAAAAAATTAACGGGACTCCAAAAATTGATACTCAAATTGATTTAGTTTCGAGGACAATGACGTAGGTACAGGGACGTATTTGTCTCATAATAAAAAGGACACTTGAGAGCACTAAATATCAAAAGAAATGTGCAAGACGGAGAATCGTCAAATCGTCTTTGTCCAGGGCGCAAATTTTACAAATACATCCCTGAGTTTCAACTGTCTATATTTTGTATAATAAAATGATATAATTTGTTTTTTAAACGTTGCGCAACTGCTTTTTTTAATACCAACTTGTTGAAAGTTTTCAAGTAACGGCAGTCGGCTATTGTCAGTTTTATTGTAAATTATGACAGAAATGGCGTATTTATTTTAATTATTAATAACAATGCGTGTCTATCACAAAAAATGATTTAGTATGATTATAATATGGAGAGAGAACAGCAAACGAGGTTTTATATTGCAAGAATTTGTTTGGCGATTAGTCAAAAGTTAAAATAGTGTTTGTTTTAATTATTGTCCTGTGAACTGTGACATATTTGTTGGTGTTATCCATTATTGTGTTAATTTGTGTGTTCTTAAAAAAACAGAATTAATTAATTTTAAAGTGAGGTTACAAAAAGAAAAAAATTGCCGTAATTCTGGAAGAGCTCGACATCGCCGTTTACATAATACTTGGACAGCATCTGGTAAGTGAATTAATTTCTTTACATAATTTTTTTTTGTAATTTTGTAGAAATCAAAATTGTTATGTGATATTAGAACTTCTCCAGAATTAGGACGGAATATGAAATTGATACTAATACTTTATAAAAATTATACTAAAATAATGACAATATTAAATTCTAAGTTTTACAAAAAAAAGTCTGTAATATTGTTGAAACAACTTGAATATTGATGAATACCAGGCGTGGTAGATGTATAAAAATACAATAATTTTGAATAAATCATGTAGGTAACTTACCTCACTAGCCGGACTACTTTTTGGTGGTTGTGTTTGAGGGGTTTCAGACTGCAAAAGAAATGTATAATTAGCAAAAAGACGACTAATGCATGTTCTCTAATCTTGTTTAATTTTATAGCACAGCCTAAACTTCGCGTAAAAATGTTCTATCATATGAAGAAAACCTCATCCAAATCGGCTCACCAATTGAATAGCTAATATCACAAACACATAACGTTCCTTTTTTGTGGGTCCCGGGGTTAAAAATAGGGTTCTTACCTTGAGATGAGATCTAGTGGCAAGTCCAAAAGCGGCTGTCAAATGTTCGACCGATTTGAAACCCTCCGACTCGAAATCAATGTCCTCCTCCTCGCCATACAACTTCCTAGTGATCTCTTTGAACATGTCCTCATAGCAGTCCATGGCAGAGGCCATCTGCGATGCCACCTCCAACATGGAGCTGGTGCACTCTGAACGCCACCGCTGCACGTCTACCGAAATACAAATAAACAAATTTAGTTTAATATTGTATTAACAACGCTAAAGTGGAGAAACAACTTATTAAATTGATTTTTTCTTATTTGTGTTCAACTTACATTAGTTCAAATTAAAAAAACCCGGGTCGCAGTGCCTAAACCCTGCCGACAATATAGTGTATTTGCTTGTATAGGGCCGTGAGGTTTTATACTTTTATTATGTGAAATTAAGTTTGTTTTTGGGCAAAATAAAAAATTTAACCCCTTAATACACCCCTTAAAATAACATTTTTTTTCTTAATTGTAATATTATTATCAATCTAACGTCTACACCGAATTAAATACACTCTTCAATAAATAAGTCACTATCTGCAAACTAGTGTTTTCATAAAATTTGTAAATCCGGTCCTGTCGGGCCGATTTTATTAAAATTGTGGGGACACTTTTTAATCACTACCAAAGGGTTAAATTTCAATTTTGAAACGATTCGGAGAATTTTTTCGGTATTTTGGGGCCCAAAAACATTTTTCAACCCCTAAAAACTACCCTTAAAATACCCCGATTACGCCCATTTTAAATAGGCTTCTTGCAGTGGTGGATTTCAACACGTGGCCCAAATTTCGTTGAAATCAATTAACTCTTTCGAAAGTTATCGCGCGTACACATATATATATATATATATATATATATATATATATATATATATATATACATATATATATAAACATTTTTAAAAATGGTGCCAAAGTGTTTAGGAGGTTATGAAACGTCGAGAAATTTTGGTCCGACCCCTAGGTCCCGCCATCCGACCGACGCCAATAGTGTATGTTGCCATATGGCAAATACACTAAAAAGTAAAATTTACTCAACACTAGCAGCCTACAGTTCAGACTCCAAGAAACTTTACGCCCCTGAATTCATACTCTAAACAATGTTTGCGTTCTCTTAGTCTCACCCAGTGGCGTAACTACAGGAGTACTAGACGATGCAGTGCACCGGGGCCCCCAAGCTCAGGGGGCCCTCGGCCTCCTGAGCGACGTCCAAAAACGTTATGTAACTATCCGAATCGAATAAAGAATTTTTGACTCTTTGGCCCCTGTAGTCTGGTTCACAAGTTAAAAAACGTATTAATTTTTGCTACTGCCAGTTATAATACGTGTCATAGCTCATTGAGTTCGTAATTACCTCTAGAAATATGTGCAAAAGTTTGAAATCCGCAGATAAACAATTGCAAAAGTTATTAACAATTAAAGAATTCCAAAAAAGGAGGTCGAAAACTTATTAATGCTAATAAAATTTAAAAAAAGATTCCTAGAAAGAAAACTTCCGAAAAAAATGTCGACTTTCAGAACTTCATCTCTATTATTAATACTCACTTAATATTGAAAATAAGGTTTCGTGTGGTCGGCGCTGTGCCGATAAAACTTAACCAATTTAGATAGGGCTCCAATTTCATTTTTGCACCGGGGCCCTTGGTTACGTAGCTACGCCACTGCTGTCATCTCGACCCAACTGACTTTTCCGTCAAATGTATAAAATTATTAAAGCAGCGCGGCCTTAATTAGTACCCCAAAATCACTCAAACTGTCTTGTCGTTTGGTCAAAGTGGACGGCCTCTTTTTTAGTTATTTAAACTAATATTTGCATATAGCGCGAATTTCTTGGGTTATACTCAAGGGCGTACCCAGAGAGGGGCAGAGGGGGGCAGTTGCCCCCCCCTGGAAGCAAAAAATAAGCCGTTATTAAATTTTGTTGCTGGAATTTTTACAAGTCTTGAAATAACTTTACTTCTACAAATCCAAGAAAAATGATCCTAGTATAAGACATGTAACTAGAATTTTTTTTTCAAGCAAATAATTGTATTAACTTGGTTGATAAAGCACTGCTATAATTATACATAATTTTCTTAATATTTTGGTTTCATTCACCTTTTCCGTGATAAAATGTTACAACCTGAACGACCATGGCTTGCCCCCCCCCCTAGTTTTGATCCTGGGTACGCCCTTGGTTATACTGATATAAAATGTTAATAATATTTTTTTTACATATTGCATATAGTTTTCAATTTTTCTGAAATAAGTACGTACATTCTTTTTTTATTTTTAGCGCTTCAGACTGGTATCTGGTTGCCAGTTTTGACAATTTGACCTCTGTATATCTCTAATACCATGCGCATAGTAACCTATTTATTTTTTTGTGCTATACGTTTCCCGACTAATACCATAGTTCCAGTAAATCCACATTGAAATGACGATTGCACAATCTGCGCTGTGAGATGCGCTCCAAAAAGAGTACGCAGAACAATCCCATTTTCCTAATTCATCTTTTTCATTAGCAATTATTCATGTTTTATATTTATCACTTTATTTTTCATTATATCGTTTATTAAGGTTTGTATTTCGTAAATGTTTGAATATCTTCGCAAAAATAAATTTTCGCCACTGAACATACATTTTTTCCTCTCAACAAAATATTCAAAAATCTGAAAGGAAACGCAGACCATAAAAACCAATATACAAAATATAAACGGGATCCCTATAATTTCATATTCTTACGGGATTGAGGATATTTTGTGACACCTACATTAGAGAAAGTATTTCCAGATTGTTTGTCTGTCTGCCGGTTCGTACCATCGTAGGACGGTGGATCGATTATGATGAAAATTTAAATTATAAATTACTTTTTACTCGATTGTAATTGGTTTACCTCAGGCACTTGCCAAAACCAAAATTAACGCGATAGATGCCATGGGAAATTTAAACCTGACATCTAGCAGCTCCTGACAGAAGTAATAGCGTAGTACCTATTTCAATTGTGATGGGACAATTTAACACTATGTTATTTTGAAGATCGTCTGCTAGGTTAACATCATAATTATACATTCGTGATGTAAAATTACCGCTTATTTATGATAGTAATTAGTAACCATTTTGACCGGATAGTTTACCGGCTATCTATGAAACATTGGCGATTGGCGACTTCAGGTTTCTCTTTCTCAGGACAATAAAAAACAAAACAGTAGAGTAGAATCGAAAAAATTTAAAGTATTTATATATAGAGATATTGACTATGAAATTAATAATAAATTCTCGACCGAAAATTGCAATTATGCGCATAACTTTCTCCGCAGCCTTGTATAATAATATTAAATAGCCGCGGTAATTTATTTAAAATAAATAACCGCGGTTATTTAACTGGTTAATTATCCAGTAATTAATTCTTTTACATCACTAATATACATACATAATATATTATTGCGTTCAGGTAAGGTAACATTTCTGTCAAAACCGACATTCACGCGAGCGAAGTCGCGGGAAAAGGCATACATATAAACTATGTATATAATAAATGGTATTTAATAGTGGAAGAGTTGCACATAATGAGGTGAGGATTGAGAAGAAGAAGAAGCAGAGTGGGCCAAGGGATCGATCCGTCGGCTTTGTGAGCACATATAGTCGGGGTGGAGCGCTAGACCCATGGCAACCCTCTGCGTACCTATACACGACGCGTTGGCCCACGTTGCGTCTATATTATGCCAGTGTGTTTATGTGAGGAGAGGTTGTTGGAGGGTGCGCGTAACGAAGGGGAACGGGGAATTCTGTTCGACAGGGTTGGTTGGTCGGTGCATGCCTGAGGGTGGTGATGATGGGTCAGCAGCTGTAGAGTCCCTTTGTCTTGGAAGAAAATCACTTCCGATCATATAAAACCAATTTGATAAAACTAAAATGTTTTCACTATTAATTGTTGGTAATACAAAGACTTTAACATTATTTAGATTTTAGTTTACAGTATATTCAACCTGTCGGGACTAATCGACTCATGTATTTTCAACTTTTTCTTCATCCTCACTTCATGGCAGTTATAGACCAATCAGAAAAAAACCTTTATTAATTTGAGAGTAATCGCTGTCATATGTATTTTTCTATTGGCTGGGCAGTGTAGGAGACACTTTGCGTGAGAAGTAGGGACAAAAACTTGAAAATACGTGAGTAAAATTAGTTGAAAATAAACAGATGGTGTTGAAAATACATGAATTCGACAGTGGCTTTGTCCGTAGTTTTGTTTAAATTAAAGCGAAAAAAAAACTTGTCATCTAATATTCTTGAAATCATTGTTTACGATGTAATATTTGTTACAAATTAAAAAAAAACCGGGTCGCAGTGCCAAAACCCTGCCGACAATATAGTGTATTTGCTTAAACAGGCAGTGTGGCTTTATTACGCGAACTTAAATTAAAAATTTGACTCCTTAATACACCTCTTAAAATGATATTTTTTTCTTAACTGCAATATTATTATCAATCTAACGTCTACACCGAATTAAATACACCCTTCAATAAATAAGTCACCATCTACAAATTAGTGTTTTCATAAAATTTGTAAGTCCGGTCCTGTTGGGCCGATTTTATTGAAATTTTAGGGACACTTTTTAATTACTACTAAAGGGTTAAATGTCAATTTTGAAACGATTCTGATGATTTTTTCGGTATTTTGGGGCCCAAAAACATTTTTCAACCCCTAAAAACTACCCTTAAAATGGCCCAATTATGCCCATTTTAAATAGGCTACTTGCGGTGATGGATTTAAACACGTGGACCAAATTTCGTTAAAATCAATTAACTCTTTCGAAAGTTATTGCCCGCACACATATATATATACGTATATATATATATATATATATATATATATATATATATATATATATATATATATATAAACATTTTTGAAAATGGTGCCAAAGTGTTTAGGAGGTTATGAAACGTCGAGAAATTTTGGTCCGACCCCTAGGTCCCGCCATCCGACCGACGCCAATAGTGTATGTTGCCATATGGCAAATACACTTAAAAAAAAACATAGTCCGTGTTGGAGCCTAGGTGAGCTAGAAATTTGAATACACCTCTGGTAGTCCGATAAAAAATACTCGCTTATAGATATTTTAAGATAGGAAATCAACTGATAGTTGACAAATTCAACAAACTGGATTCATCCGTTTTCAGATATAAACAGACAATAAAGAAATTCTGGAAATACGTGCCTACAACGATTTACATCCGGGTAAAGCGTGTAGCTAGTTTTATACACTTTTTCAACAAATAAGATAATAAATAAAACGAAACCACTTGCGATTACTGTTCAAAACATTTTTTTATTTACAAAACGTTTCGACCAAATTTTGGTCCTTTTCAATTTATTAAAATATAAAATAAATTATAATTGTTTATATAAAAACAAACAGTTAAGTACTAAAATTTTTTATAATTATATAATTTGGTCGAAACGTTTTGTAAATAAAAAAATGTTTTGAACAGTAATCGCAAGTGGTTTCGTTTTATTTAATATTCTATTACTGTTGGTAGAGTCAATATTTATTAAATAAGATAATAGTTTGTCGTAGTCACTAGTGCAATCGAAAAAGATTTCCTGAACAAGATCACGAAATAAAGCAATGTATTAAAATTCAATTGTCCAATTTCCCGTGATTAAATAAAAAACTTAAAAATAAGTAATTCTTTATTCAAAACTTTTTCTCAGCCCTAATTTCCCTTTCGATGAATAAAATATACATAAATGCGTTTTGATTTCCTTTTTTATTACAAAAAGTCGTTGTAAACCGTCCATAATATATTGAGTTTGATATGTTCATATTTATCGTATTGTTTCAATATATACAGAGTGGAGTAAAAATATTAGCTATCACTCTTCGAGAACTATTTATTTTGTTTTTTTTTCTTGAGAAAAATTGCCTAAATCAAACTTGTTTTAGTAACGCATTTAAAAAGATAAATTTTGTTACCAAACGAAAGTTTTCTCAAACTTTTTTCAAATTACCTGTATTAAAAAATACCACTGTTATAAATTACTCAAATATAAAAATACATCCAAAATTCTTCAATTCTCAGGTATTAGTATACATTTAGTAAGTTCTCAACTGGTTCTGTACTCCCAAGGCGTCTGTCGGCAATATAGAACTCTTAAGACGCTCATGACCTCAACTGTTGAGCATCTATAATCTAAAATCTCTCTCTCTCTCTCTCAGAACTTTTCAGATACAACTGCGTGTTTGTTGGTCAAATTCTCGGACTTTTCAGATTGTTGACTCTGATTTTAAAAATTCTAGGCTTCTAGCAATTCCAGGAGCCTAAAACCAAGTTCAGTCAGTCTAAAGAATCCGAGAAATTGATCAACAAACACGTAGTTGTGTCCGAAGAGTTCTGTATTGCCGACAGACGCTTTAAACATAATATAACGAATACATATCAGTCCTCTGTTAGTACCTAAATCGCGCAGAGGAGCTACGCAGGTTGTGTTGGCTTGCAGAACGGGCAAGCATGCCCATACTGTTTTCTTATTGGTGGTACTTACATTCTACTTAGTGTGACTGTAGGATGACTTACAAGGCTGCATGGTGCCGTATTTAGAGATGAACTTATCTATTACCCAGCGCAACACTATAGTAGCATTATACACATTTTTCTAATACCGCTCTATTACACTTCATGCAATCGAAGGAAGTGATTACTATCGCCTACCTACACCAATCACGATTGTGATAGATTATCTCAAGGTCAAAACAATTGTTGACCAAACGTCAATGTGCCTACAGTGGCTGATTCTACTATATATTTTCGTTCTACTATGCTTTGGGAGTGACCAGTTGAGAACTTACTATACGCCAAGTAGTATCGACTATTTTATAAAACATCGTTTTTGTACCACTTTGTAAAAGTATAACGTATACGGGGAAGAAATGACATTATAAAAAATGTCCAGCTTTTAAGCAGACAGAAATTGGCTTACATTTTAACGATTATTTAATGTAAAATGAAGAAAAATAGAATACCGACCATCGATAAATTAATTATTGTTTTCAATCTGTAAATAGCCTAGGTATTTTGTATGAAATCTAGACTAGAGATTGCGTTTCGAGAACATCTGTCGTTTGTAGTTTGTATGACAGCATTCGAAAACGACTATAAAATTCAACATCACAAATTCCGTGAGAAATTTCATTCTTTACGATGAATCGATCCAAAAAATTATGAGACTAATCTATTAATTTTTAAAGTTCCTATTATCATGTGGAATAAATTTTAGAATTTGGTGTACGATAAAAAATAAATTGCTTTGATACTATAAACAATGGCGTGATTAGTCTATTTCCAGTATGCCTTTTTCCTCCAAATTTCGTAGAATTATAGTTTTTCATGAGTGACAAGCAAGTTCCAAAATAGAAGATCCCATTCAAAACCATTCTGCCAATGTAAAGAAAATTACTTTTAAAACCCCCAATTCAGTGGCGTAGATAGCTTTTTGTCATGGGGGGGATATGACTCAGAATAATATCCTGTTTTTTTGTAAGTTATATTTTACACTGCGATAATAATCCTCGTTGTATAGTCATGTACAGAAATTGGTCACATTTTTCATATTGATAATTTGCATTATTAGAAAAATTCTCTTATTATCGAAGAAGAAATTCAAGTTTTCGAGATTTTTTTGCTAATTAATTAATGACTTCGTCTGCTGTGATTCCAATGTCACGATGCATTGCCAGAGCAGCCAAACCATTCAAGCGGTCCTATAATAGATAAATCAGACAATAATTCGAGTTATTATTGATGCATATTCGATAGTTTCCAAACATTTAGATGGAACATGATGAACTCACTTCTTTTATCGTGTTCCTTTGAATTGTTTTTATCCGTTTCAAACTTGAGAATGTTCGTTCCGCAGTAGACGTAGATACTGGCAATGTTTGACTGAGAGTCACATGATTGGTCGGTCCGTTAGAAGCGCGGGCATTCGAAACTCTAATGTGCTGTACTGCACAGTCATCACGTAAAAATGTGTGTTTTTTTTCAATTTTGAGAGTTTTACCAACAATTGCAGTATTGCACATTGAGACAAAATAAATATTGGCGCTTCAAAAATTGTATGCTTACATTAAAACACATGACTAGAAAAAATTCGATTTTATCATCTTATAATTCTCAGACCCAAGGGGGGGATTGATTCCCCCCCCCCTATCTACGACACTGCCCCAATTTTAAAAAGGTGTACCTCCGAAAGAATACATCTTTCTATGTATATATAAATTAGGTTTATTCGACCTAATATTATCTCATGGGCCATGAGTCTACTATAAAGCTTTGTCGGTTGTATTTAGAGATATCCTGTATAAATTCTCAAGTAAAAGTTCGGATTATAGAGTAGCTATATACTATAATACATTTAAGACGCTGGGGAAAATTTCGCAATGCTGGACTACTAATCAGTGACGTTCTACTGTGTTCTATACACTGCACGATATTGCAAATTATAGACGCTAGACAGTTCAAGTCATTGCAGTTCATTTGCGTGTAACTATAATAATGTGTTACAAATAAGATACTGCGGTGTCTGCAAGTCCTCAAGGAATAATTAAAAGGACTCGTTGAGTGAACGTGTGAGACCATCGCGTCCCGCACCATTGCGATTATATCCCTTTGTATGTGTGTAGTTTGTGAGGGGGTTCAGTCAGCAGCAGAGCACACACCCCCCCTCCGATGACGGTGGCGTCGTCGTCGTCGTCGTCGACGTCCGCACGGTCACACATACCGTATACACCGACCAACCCTATATAACCCACCCCCACCCACTTACTGTGTTTCTCTTCACCTTCTCCGCTGCCGCTACTACTGCCCGGGGATCGATACCTCGCCGGACCGGCGCCCGTTCGTGCCAAGACTGACTGCTGCTCCTCGACCCACCCACCACAACACTCTCTACCTATGCTCTCTCTAACTAACTCTCCGCAATTTGAACATTATGCACACATCTGCAGATACTTACTATAATTTTATAGTCGGTTTTCATAGAAATGCGAATCCCACTTCTGAAGAAATATTCATATTTGGATTTGACATTGACATCTTAAACTAAATTAAATCACGTTTGAGAAACCCCTCTGCACACGGGTCGACTGTTTTGAGTTTCAAACCGGTTCAAAATGATACTGGTGTGCAATTGGGTTTCAATCGGGCGCGACTGAATCTGAATTCGTAAAGATGCGGTTGCTCCCACCTTCTAGAAGATACATTTCGCAAAAACATGCAACCACGCAACTGAACTATTTCTCGACCTGAAACACGTCGCACACAACCAGTTTGAAACTAATTTCAAATCGGGCATGTTTCTGTCGACCCATGTGAGACTCCCCATTCTCTAACGTACGAAATGTTACAGAAGACTGCATCGTGAACTGGTTTGGAACTCAAATTGCAAAACAGTCGACCCGTGTGCGCAGGACCTTAAGGCTGTCGGAACGCTCTGAATTTTGTTTGTGCTGAGACCCAGCGGTAAGGGGCGAGGTAGTCAAAAACATATTGTGGGTGTGACCTTCTTTAGCTCTGTCTCGCTCCAATCATTCGCAAGTTTCAATTTTTGGCTGGTGCCAACTGCGAGGATAAAAGATGCTATTGCAAGGGTGTCGCTGTCAATTGATTACTCTAATTTTTGGAAATATTTCGAATATTTAAAAAACTTTTCCGAAAAAGGAAGGGTCACTTTAGGTTTGTAATGGAACAGTTTTGTGAAATAAGTACGAATAAGGTCGCAGTGTGACATTGAAAACGTGTATTTTTTTACACAATTAATGCCAACTTTTTTCTAGTAAATCGTACATAAATTACAAAAGTAGTCGATTAGAGACCTAGATTTGTCCTTTATCTTCCTTACAGAGAAAGAATTTTTGCAGAATATTGACGAATAAGTCTACAATCAGTTGACAGCCGAAGCTCTATTTTTGGCTTAAATTCAGAGCGTTCCGACAGCCTTAAATAGTCGATTTTCATAGATCATTAGATGCGAATCCCATTCTAAATAAATTATTCAACGCAATAATTTTTTTTTAAATCATATTTTTTTTATAATAACTCACTCATGAAAATCAGGATCTAGAATCTTGAAATTTGGCACAATGGAAAATCTCATAGCACATGTAAAGGAAAACATCTCTGGTTCTATGTATAGAATTATTACGTGACAAAGTAATTATCAGACTATTATAACGTTACGGACCCTTCATGACGTAAGTTCTACTAGCACTTGTCCGTCTTTAGTGTTCCGTGCAAAAGGGAACACTTATGGAATCATTTCGGTGTCCACCCGTCTGTCAATGGCGATTTTCTCAGAAACTATTTGACATAAAAAATTGAAATTGTCTCAAAGCAGAATGAATTTAAAATTTTGCAATGCCTTTCTTGTAGAGAAATATGTTTGATCATACGCTATCATTGTCAAACTAGATTCTCTGACAAAGCGTTCTGCAATCCAGCATAAGCTATATTTAAAATCAACGTCCTCATTTGTCTTATAGAACGGTAGTTCATCTCGCGCGCTGATGGTATTCAGAGGGTACACCGTTTATAAATTAGGGTGGCTTCATGTGAGGGAGGATGAAATGAGCATGACTGTACTTCTGACACGCAGGAGATGCTTGCAGACACAAAACTCATGCATACAGTCTCATATATAGGCACTCGCTTATTCCCCAGCCTAAACACTATGACGGAATGTACTATGCATTATTTAACTAATAAGCACAGTGAATTCCTATAAACCGATTGGAACACTGAAAGGTGACTTATCCTTCAGATTGTAAAATAGGCTCTAGGGGAAATTTTGAACTGTGATCGCAAAATTCATTTTTTACTGTTTCAGTTAGCTGGGGATTAAGCATTAAGCTTTATAAAATTTGGCTTGCTGCTTAAAATTTTCAAAAAAAAAACATATTATTGCCCTAAAAATTGAATTAAAAAGAGCATGTCACGAAATTTCGAATTACGAGAAGGCAAATTAACATTTTGAATTATATTTCTGTACAAACTTATGTTAAAAATACTGACAAATTTGGCTTGCTAAATTTTTTTTTGTGTAAAACTTATGCTAATTTTTATTTGATTTTTGATTACATCGTTTATTTAGATCAAATAAACAGAAAAAACTTGACTAAAAGTCATATGGGCAGAATGCGGTACATATTTCTAGTTATTTTTGAAAAGAATTAACATCAAAGATTAAATACGATTTTTTATAGAAATTAGAGATTTGCGTGAGTAAGTGCATTTTACATGCACACTAAAACGAAAAAAAAAATCTTATCGTTATTTTTGATTTTAGATAATTATTTATTACTTGATTTATTAGAAATAATGTCCGTTAATTGCTATTTGAGATTATATTAAGAGTAGCCAATATGTATACTAAACTTCAAGTGCCAATGTTCTCTTTAAAATTGTACCGATATATCGATATTTTTTAAAAAATATATCGGTACCGATGTCGATACTTGAAAAAATATCGATACGATATACTTATATCGATACTTTTTGGCACTTCTGACATCCCTAATGCACACACACACATCCAACTGCACGTATTTAGTGGTTTATAACTTTTCACAGAACATTTGGCTCTCGGCGGAACATAGTTTGTGAATCCCTGTAAAATTATATATAAAATTATACAGTATGTATCGAAAAAATAATTAAAAATTAACCAATACATAAAATTCAATAGCTTAGTATTTTTCAATTGATGTTCAGTGTGGACAATATTGATTAAATGATTGCAGTAGAGCCCTCCTGAGGATTTGGTTTAACTGTCTACCGCAGCTATCTGCAGTAGACAGTGGAACCATTTTGAGCTTCAGACTTTTGCTCGTACGTAGCAAAATTGGAACAGAAAAAATCAAAGAAAAAAATGTGCTGAAACAATTGATTCATAATTGGGCAAGTAAAATTTAACCTACATAATAATTATGTTGTACGTAATGAGTTAGTAGTATGCGAATGAAAATGTAATTGCTAATAAAATCTTAAATCGGCGTGGCGCGTGAACATTTAACGGGCTTTCTTTTTTCGATCCGTAGATGTGGGGAGCTTATCGTATTATGTGAACACGTAGGCAAAGTACTACGACAGTGAAAATTATTAAAGAAGTGAACGCTGCTGTATTTCCAAGATCTAATAATAAAACCTCGTTATTTCAAATGGAACACCATCATGTATATTTTTCGTTGAACCGAAAGAAAATTATAATCTATACTTTTAATTAAGTGTGTTAAATGTGTTGGGTAGGTACCTAAACATATAGTTTTCCATGTTAAATTAATATCACTCTCTTTAGAGAAAAAGTTTATTAAAAAAAATATTTACAATTCTGTTTTCTACCAATTCCGATATAATTTTTAATTTTTTGTTGATTTTCATACAAAAAAAGGGACTTTATACGTAAGTAAGTAACTATACGTAGTAATTTAGAAAAGTTGGATGCAAAAAATCAGCACAATAACACACTAAAATATTGTTTAAAACATGATAAAAAGTCTTTATTTTTTTAAGGTGGGGCAAGCCATGACGAATACACTTTGACAAAATATGCCAAAGCTTCCAAATCCACTTGTTCTTTATATCGAACTTGGCCCCTTTTTCACATTTATGTTTTTGGTGGGATAGTAATATACACCTGTTTACGATACGTTTTAATTAGAATAGCAGAGCTAATGCACCCGACTACAACTTGCACTTTCAGTTGTTACACGGTAGCACTCATTTGTTCACCGACAGCGCTGGCAATTGTTTCCCAAAGGGTGTTTTATGCACTGCTGACTCTAAATTGTTACACATTGTGTTCAGGGTCGGATTTACTATTTTGTCGCCTGTTTAGGTTAAATCCAAATCGTATTACATGTTTCAGAGTTCCTTATCTTAGAAGGTACAAAAGAAATCCTTAACACGGAGACTTCGTTGTCGGTAATATTCTGTACCTATGTCACTGTCAATTTTCTCAAGAGCTACAGTATGCTATCCGACTTGAAATTTGACATAGAGTTTTAGAGCGGGTGTGGCCCACACCTAATCCTGAAGCTCAGAATGAAAACAATTTTTTTATTAAAAATTGAGGGTAACTTTATTTTTACTCGGTCAAGTGGGGATCATATTATGACAGGACAGTTATTGCGATATGCGCTACTCTTATTTCGAGCTGGATAGCCAGAAAAAAATAAATACCAATTCAATAAAAATGCTCATAAAATCTGCCGAAAAATTTGACCACCCATAACTTTTAAACCAAAAGACATACAAACGTTTGCTTGTGCTCATTGAAATCAGCGTACTTTTTTCTATTTTTTTTTCTATTTGCCTTAGAAAAAATGCGGTTTTTTGATAAAATTTAAAAACTCGTAAAACGTTACCAAACTCACTATTCTTGTATAAAAATACACCCTGATTCAAATAGGCACAAGTCCATTTCCCTGTTTTTTTTCGGTTTAGAAGTTATACCCATGTTTTAATATTGTGAACACTATGAAAATAGTGCTAATTCAACTCTGTAGGTAACCAAATATGACGTAGCCTAGTGTCCAACTGTATGATTTTAAAGTTGAACAAAATATACGTATATAATAAATGTATATTTATATTGTGTATATACCTATATTGCTCTTATAATTTCTACAGATATGCTCAGAAGTACTACCTGTTAAAAATCTTACGATCCAAATAAGTACACATATTACATATACTTTTGCTCAAAATTAATATATATAGTATATGCTACCTATGCAAATACCTTCTGCACTCTTCATCCCAAAAACTTTTCCCTCTCCTTAAAACGGTGGTAGCTCTCCCGGCGCTATTTTTAAAGCTAAAGGCTAAGGATAAATGTCAAACGTAGGACTATGAATAAAATTACAGGTCCTACAGGCGAATTTTTTGAAAATTTATATTTTTTAATGCAAGTTTTTCCAGGAAATTTTTCTATAGATCATTGAAAACAAATTTCTTGGAAACACTTACTTATACGCCAAATGAAGACATAGATTCTATAATACATATATGTGATTCCTGGTCCTTCATTAATTGGCATTTAATCGTACCCTGTGTAGCTTTAAAAATAGCGTCCAGAAAGCTGTAACCATTTTTAGTCGAGAGGAAAGGATTTGAGATGAAGAGTACAGGGGGTATTTGTAGAGGTATCCAGTGCTCTAAATTAACGTATCTGTCGGTTTTTCTGCTACATTTTTAGTGTTTAAGGAATAATTGAACTGGAAGCATGTTTTTGTTTTCTGTTGAAACTAGGGTAAGTTTGAAATTATCAGATGGTTGTCAACGAATACGGCGAAGACCTGGAGAAAGATTAGCTAATTATAGTCTATCTGCGACTTTGTGTCGATGTCAAAGCAAATTCCTACCCAGAACACCAAATTTACTCCATTGCAGAGATCTTGCAGCTGCAGGTAACCAATCATCTTCCAGATCTTCATCATACTTGTTCATTTCAAAGATTACCCTGGTTTCATCAAACCACAAAATGTGCTTCCAGTCTAATAATTCCATCTATATTAAAAATATAACAAAAAACTGAGTACTGCGTTAATTTTGATGGGGAGAGTGCAGGAGGAAGATTGTAGATTATAGACGCTCGGCACCTGAATTCATCAGTGGCTATGTGGAGAATGTAGTATTTTAATTTCTTTGCTACACAAATCTAGAATCCATTCATCAGTTTTATGTTCAAATGTTTTAATAGTAGTTTGTCTCATTTTTATCACGAGAAAATATTTGAGATTCGATAAAAATAGTATTTAAACGTGGATTTGATTCAGTGGTACT
Organism: Venustoraphidia nigricollis; assembly: GCA_034508555.1. NCBI lineage: Eukaryota > Metazoa > Arthropoda > Insecta > Raphidioptera > Raphidiidae > Venustoraphidia > Venustoraphidia nigricollis. Next base: position 312,785 of record JAVRKA010000018.1, on the reverse strand, counting down.
TTATAGGTCACCTTCACCATATATGTCAAGTTATTTTAAAAGGTTAAGGAGTTATTTTTTGTTATCTTATTTCTATCTTTATTATTTATTATATCTAAATTATCTTGCACATAATTCAATTTAATGTTATTGTATAGTGTTAGGTATAAAGAACATTTTAACTTTTTAAACTAATTTAAAACATCATAAAATAGATAATTAGTCATATGGTAATATATCCATATAATTTTAATACTGTTGAACATCCTAATTAATTATTATTGACAAGTGTTATTTACGATATAATATATAAAAAAAAAATATTAATCATATATTAGACGCATTCAACATTTTATCTTGAAGCTAGTTTTCCGGTCGCGCCTTTGCCCGGATAAATTTTACTTTGGCAACGAATTTTCGAAATAAACAAGAACTTTCTCATATATCGTTTTACTTGTGCTATATCTCTTTATAATTTAACTAGCGTACACCAATTTAGCACAGAAATATTGAACGAAATCGACCTCGATTTGCTTTATATCACTCACTGCTCATCATAAATTTTATCTTAGCATAATAATACGTACATTACCTACGTCGATTTGGGAAAAAACTGAAAGAATTTTTCAAATCGGTCTAGTAGTTTCTGAGATTACCCGCGGCTAACAAACAACCATACACTTTTCTTTATATACAACAAAGACACTGAATTTAAATCTTTTTAAACAGACTGCTTTCAGTAAAAAAGTTGTTATTCTACTTTATAAAAAACTATGGGATCTGGGATGGAAAACGCATTACTTATTGTTATAAATTGACATTTGCAGAAAAATTTAGTAGGTATCAAATTATATTATGTATATTATATGATATGTTTTTTGTTGCCATGGTTGTACCGTTAGCGTTAAATATTTAACGCAAACGTTAAACAGCCCGAACTCTCACTTTAGAAACTATATATAGGGATTGTCAGTTTTGCTCGAGTAAAAACGAATCGTCTGTACACAACTGCTATCGAATTCGTTGTGACTGCAAAGTGCAAACATAGGTACCATACATACATATATTATTATATTACAGAGAACATACCAAAGCGCAGTATATATATATAGTAAACATTATACAACTCCCAATATAGTCACATTTATACACATACAAAATACATACGCACATAAAATTGTGGTCGTGTATACATTATTACCTGTCCAGGTGTATTCTCAGACGGTGGAATCTAACTATATCTGGTCTGGCGTTATTATTAAAATCGTCTCTTGTTTTAATAATGTAACATTTCCGTCACCGAGACTACATCGTTCAAAAACAAAACGCACAACACACGTGAATTTAAAAACAACAGACACTCGCGCGCGTTATTTGATTGTTGATAACGTTGCCGTTTTGTTTAATTATTTGTTAATAATAATATGTTAGTTGCGGAGAGGAGACGAGACCCACCCACCGCGTTGGTGGACTCGACGTATGACTGTAGGTATAGATGGGTGACGGGTGCTTCACTAGTCTAACCCTCGCCGCCCGGTCTCTCTCGACCTACCACCGCCCGTCCTCCCTCCTTCCCGTCCGTCCTCTTCTCACCCCGCGCTCTCCTCCCCGCCGCCGCATCCACCCCCCTTCGGCAGTGTTACGTGTGTTTGTGTGTGTACACCCCACGCCACCCTCCGCCCTAACACACCGGCACGGCGTATAACGTGCTGTGTGCTGAAGGGACACGGGGAACGAGAGAGAATATACGCGCTTACGTATTTGTGTCTGCTGTGTTTGTGCGTGTGTGTAGGAGATCGAAGGATGCGTCGAATCGTCTTGATAAGTCGTCACTCCGACCTCCGAGCATCATTCAACCAATACTATATTCATTACACGAATGCTGGGGTTGTACAACTAAACTTAGCTTAACCCATTGTGTGCTAGTGGTACTCAAAAGTACCGCTTTTTTGAGCCTTTGTATTCCAACAAACATATTTTCGTCATATAATTTCAACTAATTCTAACTAATAAAACTTCAAACAATAGTGACACCAACCTAACATAATATACGTACAGGATCTGTACTACAGCTTTAAAGTACCAGTAATACGAAATCAACGATTTAGTGAGCTGTGTTAGAGAAATTCGTCAGGAAAATAACGGTACGTTTAAGTACCACTAGCACACTGTCAGACTTTTAGATCTGGCACACAACGCTTTAAGACTGTCGGAACGCTCCGAATTTAAGTCAAAAATAGGACTTCGACTGATAGCTGATTGTAGACTTATTTGTCAACATTTTACAAAAATTCTTTCTCTATAAGGAAGATAAAGGACAAATCTCGGTCTGTAATGGACTACTTTTGTAATTTATGTACGATTTACTAGAAAACAGTTGGCATTAATTGTGCCAAAACACACACGTTTTCAATGTCACACTAAGACCTTATTCGTACTTATTTCACAAAATTGTGTTACGCGAATAAAATGGCATGGCGCTGCTATCAGTCTGGCCACCATAACTACACATTGGCGACATCTGGCGTAGGCGTTAATAACTACACACAAGGCGGAAGTGTCACTCTCGTGGCGATAACGAGAAGTATACGCTCGGTGCATGGTTCCGCTCATTAGCGGGGTTGGTAGTGGGGTATTCTCAAGGCGACCATTTTAGGCGTTGGACATGTTCCATTGTGCGTGGCGATATATGTCTGTATTATAAGCAATTAACACTGCGTAGTTAAAGAAAAGTAAAAACATTTGGCGTAACAGTTCAGAAGTCGGATAGACCTACGTGCGTGGTAGAGTTTGAAACTGTGAGTGAATATTGTGTTCTTTGTTCCCAAAGTGTAATGGCGTCACAAGGGGATGAAATTATAATGGAGGGCGAGATGGATTTTGAGGAGACGGCGGATTGGGCGGAAGCAGAGGAGGAGACGGCGGATGTGGCGGAAGCAGAGCAGGCGGATCAGGTAAGTCAGGATGACCGAACAAAGGCGGCGGTCATCCAAGTGCTTGAGACGCATTTGGCGACGCGTCTGGACGCGTTACTTGAGCGACAGGCGGCTCTTGCGATAGAGCGGTATGTGGCGTCAACAAGTAGTACCAGCGGCGTGACGTCTGGCAGTGGCGTATTGTCAGGCGAAGGTACTATAGGTGCGACGGGCGCTGTGGGAGTTGGTCGACCCACAACAGGCGACTTGCAGGCGGCAAGTGAAATGATTGAGGTGTTTGATCCAGAAGACCCTCACTCAAATGGCGAAAGATGGCTATCCATGATAGACCAGTTAGGCGATGTTTATGGATGGTCAACTTGCGAGCGCAGCTACTTTATGCAGTTGAAGTTACGGGGCGCGGCACGAGCCTGGTTTAACAGGCTCGACAATTATCAACTAACCTGGGCGGAGTGGAAGGTCACTTTGATGAGGGCCTTCCCCAGACAGTGCGACTTCGCAATATGTCTGGAAGAGCTAGTCGAGCGGCGAAAGCGGTCAGGCGAGACCATGACTAGCTACTTCCACGCAAAGTTGGCGCTGTGTGGCCGGGCAGACGTCAGGGGCAAGAAGGCGGTGTCCTGTATTATAAGGGGTCTGCCTGAGGAGCTACGGGCGAATGCTCTGGCGTGCGGCGCTACCACACCCGAGGCGTTATACTCCAAATTTTTGGCGGGTTTGGATAGCTACAAGACACCCACAGCGGCAATTGTGGCTAGGAGGAATGAGGCGGCTTCCTCCGAAGCGAAGGTGCGGCGATTGCACTCGGTAACATCGGCACCAAAGCGACAGGCAACAGGCGCTTCAGGGCGAATTCGGTGCTATAACTGCCAGGAGATGGGGTCCCATGTAAGTAGGAACTGTCCGAAGCCACGTAAGGAAAGGTGTAGTGGGTGCGGCGGTGACGGACACTACTTCGACAAGTGCCCCGATAGGCGACAACAACGTGGCGACAAAGAGAGCAGTGTCAAGGTTCGATTGGTAAGTAACTTACTTGATTCTGTTTATAGAAAGGACGTGGTAATCAATGGCGTGCTAGTCAGGGCGTACATAGACACTGGCTGTCAGCACAACTTAATGGCGACTGATTGTACAAAACAGCTTGGCCTGAAGGTGACTTCAGGTCGGGTGCTATTACAAGGCTTCGGCGGAGGTCACGGTGAAGCACATGGGCGCATCGAGTGTCAGATGACTATTGACGGCCTTACATTGGTAATCACGGCGCTTGTAACTGATTGCGATATATCGAATGTTGACTTAATTTTAGGGCAACCGGCGTTAGCGAGTGATGGCGTCTCGTTAGTGGTGAGGGGCGACAAGGCGGTCTTCGTTAAGGGCGACGACGTAGACGATCTGCTCAAGAATATCACCATTGAGGACGATGATGTGAGGCGTCGCATTGTTTTGAATCAGGATGTTGTTCTTGAGCAGAATTCGGAACATCGGGTAGGTGTTGTTATTGAGGACGCTTCACCAGGCGACGAAGTGTACGTAGATGGCAAGCGATATGACAACGGGCGATGCACTGTGGCAATACCCAGCGGCGTTTTGCGTCAATGCAATGACAACTGGATGTGGCTGTCGAATATGGGACCGGGACACCTTGACTTGAAAAAGGGCCAAGTGTTGGCTAGGGCGGTCAGGTGTACAGCGTCGTCCAGAAAGGCGTCGACAACATCCACGTCAACAATTATGGTGAGTACTATCAATTCTTTTCAATTATCTAACGTTGAGATTGGCGATATTGAGTCTGAACAAAAGGCGAAACTGATGGAATTGTTAGGACGGTACACACATTGTTTCTCGTCAGGCGATAGCGACTTGGGTTTGACAAACTTGGGTGAGATGGAAATCAAACTTACCAAGGACGCTTCAGTGTATTATAGACCGTATAGACTTTCTATACCAGAAAGGCAAAAGGTACGATCTAAGGTGAATACACTGTTAGAAAGTGGCGTAATCAGGGAGTCAAACTCAGATTTTGCGAGCCCCATTGTTCTGATTAAGAAAAAGAATGGCGACGTCAGATTATGCGTAGACTACAGGGCACTAAACGCGATTACTGTAAAGGATAGGTATCCGTTACCTCTGATTAGTGATCAGCTGGACCGTCTGGCGGGTAAGTGGTATTTCACTACATTAGATATGGCGCAGGGGTACCACCAGGTACCCATGCACTCTGATTCGATCAACAAAACGGCGTTCGTAACACCCGATGGTCAATACGAGTACACTCGTGTCCCGTTTGGTTTGGCAAATTCGCCGGCCGTATTTCAAAGAATAATTAATAAAATGCTTGGCGGTATGCAACATAATCAGATTCTGGCGTACATGGACGACCTGCTGATTCCATCGGCGACGGTTTCGGAAGGTTTGTCTCTGTTAGAACAGGTGTTATCGTTGATCGGTCAGGCGGGGTTCAAACTGAATATGGCGAAATGTTCATTTTTGAAAACTTCTATAGATTACTTAGGGCATGAGGTAAGCGGCGATGGTATCAGACCGGGTGAGCGAAAAGTGAAAGCGGTAGCTGATTTTCCAGTCCCAACTGATGTACACACAGTGAGGCAATTTATCGGTTTGGCGAGTTATTTTCGAAAATTCATTAGAAATTTCGCGACAGTGGCGAGACCATTGACACAGCTTACGATGAAGTGTGCCGAGTGGCAGTGGGGCGACGAACAGCAGCAGGCGTTCGAGCAGCTGAAAGCGTGTCTGGCAGCGCGGCCAATTTTAGGTTATATTGCAGCGAGTTACCCACTGAGTTGCATACTGATGCAAGTAAACTAGGTCTAGGTGGTATCTTGCTTCAGAAGCAACCCAGCGGCGAACTAATTGTAATTTCTTATTTTAGTAGAGCAACAACTCAGGCGGAGTCAATGTACCACAGCTATGAACTGGAGGCGTTGGCGGTAGTTGAATCCATAAAACGATTCAGAGTGTACTTGTTAGGCATACACTTTAAGGTGGTTACCGACTGTACGGCAGTGAGGGCGACACTGCTTAAGAAGGACCTAGTGCCACGAATAGCGAGGTGGTGGTTAACAATTCAGGAGTATGACATGGAGATCGAATATCGACCTGGCAGTAAGATGCAACACGTAGACGCTCTAAGTCGTAATCCTGTGGCAGTAAATCTTATAGGCGGCTCTGAAACTGATTGGTTTCTGACAGTATAATTACAGGACGACAAAATACAGGCGATAGTTACGGCGCTGGAGCAGGGCGGTGCTACGAAGGATATAAAGGCGACCTTCAAGGTGAAAGACAGGCGGTTATGGCGTATAACAACCGCTGGCGATCGACTGTACGTTCCGGCAATGGCGAAGTTCAGTTTATTGCGCAAACATCATGTTGACATTGGTCATCCCGGTTATGAACGGTGCTTAGACATATTGCGGAAGACCTACTGGTTTCCAAAGATGGCACGGTTTGTGCGAAAATACACGGCGGCATGCTTGAATTGTGCGTACGCTAAAGGCAACTATGGGCGTGGTGAAGGGTTTCTACATCCATACGAAAAACGGGCGGTACCTTTTGATACAATTCACATTGATCACGTAGGGCCGTTTGTAAAAAGTGTGAAAAGAAATAGCTATTTATTAGTAGTGATAGACGCGTTCACAAAGTACACTCTTGCAAAACCGACTCGAACGCTAAGTTCAGCCGAAGCGATTGAGAACCTACGATGGGTGTTTGGCGAGTTTGGGTACCCACGGCGAATAGTCTCTGATCAAGGCTTGGCGTTTACTAGTAAGGCGTTCACTAGTTTTCTGGCGGACAAGGGGATTAAGCATGTGGTGAATGCTGTGGCGACCCCTAGGGCGAACGGTCAGGTGGAGCGACCGAACCGCACAATAGTTGAGGCGATTACGGCGAGTGCGAGTGGCGAGGCACGATGGGACGAACAGCTTCCGGAAATTCTGTGGGGTATTAATCACACAATCAACGCAAGCACCAGGTTCTCACCTGCAGAATTGTTGTTCTCTTATCGTGACGGGCGAGTGGCAGATTTGTCAACAGGTGACGACACTGCTAAAGACGGGCGAGAATGCTTGCAAGCAAATCGGCGTCAGACGGGCGAACGACTGCAGAAAACTGCAGCACAAATGAAGGCGAGATACGATAAACGACGAAAGGTTGCAACCGAATACACCATAGGCGATTTGGTATTGTGGCGCAAAGCGGCTACAGCCCTGGGCGAAAAGGGTATAAATACCAAGGTGGCGAACAAGTACGATGGACCGTACAAAATCACAAAGGTGTTAGGTAATGATCGTTATGAAATTTCTTCATTACAGGGCGTTCGTGGTTACAAACGGTTCAAAGCCGTAGCAGCAGCTGATGCTTTGAGGCGATATCAAAGTGGTGCTGTGAATGCAGGCGATGAGTCCGGTGGAAGTTCTGATGATAGCGAAAGAGATCGATCGGGTCACCAGGACTTAATTGATCTGCTCGAAGGTTAGTGATCTACTGATGTGAGATTAATGTGGGCATTAATTGTTGCAGGATGGCCGATTGTTACGCGAATAAAATGGCATGGCGCTGCTATCAGTCTGGCCACCATAACTACACATTGGCGACATCTGGCGTAGGCGTTAATAACTACACACAAGGCGGAAGTGTCACTCTCGTGGCGATAACGAGAAGTATACGCTCGGTGCATGGTTCCGCTCATTAGCGGGGTTGGTAGTGGGGTATTCTCAAGGCGACCATTTTAGGCGTTGGACATGTTCCATTGTGCGTGGCGATATATGTCTGTATTATAAGCAATTAACACTGCGTAGTTAAAGAAAAGTAAAAACATTTGGCGTAACAATTGTTTCATCACAAACCTAAAGTGACTCTTCCTGTTTCGAAAAAGTTTTTTAAATCTTCAAGTATTTCCAAAAATTAAAGTAATCAACTGACAACGGCACGTTTGCAACAGCATTTTTTAGCCGCGTAGTGTGGCACCAGCACAAACTGTGTGAAAGTGATCCAACACTGTTAAGGCTGTCGGAATGCTCTGAATTTTGTTTGTGCTGTGACCCAGCGGTAAGGGGCGAGGTAAGCAAAAGACATATTGTGGGTGTGACCTTCTTTAGCTCTGTTTCGCTCAAATCATCTGCACGTTTCAATTTTTGGCTGGTGCCAACTACGAGGCTAAAAAATTTTATTGCAAGGGCGCCGCTGTCAATTGATTACTCTAATTTTTGGAAATATTTTGAAGATTTAAAAACTTTTCCGAAAATTAGGTTTGTGATGGAACAGTTTTGTGAAATAAGTACGAATAAGGTCATAGTGTGACATTGAAAAGACCTAGATTTGTCCTTTATCTTCCTTATAGAGAAAGAATTTTTGCAGAATGTTGACGAATAAGTCTACAATCAGTTGACAGCCGAAGCTCTATTTTTGGCTTAAATTCAGAGCGTTCCGACAGCCTTAATACACCAAGTTGTTCGGTCCCGATTTATTCCGGAGCTTTATTTACTAAAACCTTTTATATTCTTTTATTAAAATGGCGCCGACCTTAAAGTTTCAATATTTTTGTCTATCGGGTTACATGTCGTATGGATATGTTAAGATAAGAATCATCTCCGACTGAGGACATGACTCCTGGAGCTATATATGTCCGGAACTTTAACGCACAAGCGTCAGTGAAATAGTGAAAGAAGATCGTTCCTCGGGCTTGTTACTCGGAAGCCTAGTTCGTTACGCCTCGTTAAGATAGATCCAATTCACTCTATAGTATACCGTGCGTGAAGAAGTTTCATTTCAATAAAAACAATCTTGTCGAGTTGTCGAAACCAGGTTCTCATCCCTAAGCCGCACATCGCGATGTATACATGTGCGAGTGAGCGCGAGTATGTGTGAGTCGGCCGGTCGCCTTGCGCACATACAAACACACACACACATGTTTACGGCGCGCCGTCTTCGAGCCGGGGGGGCGCCGTGCCTGAGCTCCTCTTTTACACGAGTCGCCCACCGCCGCATCGGCCTCTGCCTGTCGCGTTGTATGTCGGCACAGTGTACACGCTACAACACACACACACAACATTCACTCATACTGCAGTCCTAGAATTGTGTTAGCTAGAGCAGCTAGAGGCAGATTCTGTCACTATCTCCTGTCGGCAAAAATCACATGGACATTTTATATGTATATTAGTGACGCGCGTCACTAAATACAAATTTCGTATGCACATTGTGAATATGCATCCGGGCTAACTGTTTAGAAGCGACTACTTATGTATACTATATGAAAATGTTTGAATTATTAGTGTATTTGCCATATGGCAACATACACTATTGGCGTCGGTCGGATGGCGGGACCTAGGGGTCGGACCAAAATTTCTCGACGTTTCATAACCTCCTAAACACTTTGGCACCATTTTTGAAAATGTTTATATATATATATATATATATATATATATATATATGTATATATATATTTATAGGCAGGCCCGGCGGATGACCAGGGTTTTGTGGGTAGCCGTACCCATACGAAAAATTCCGTGTGGGTAAAATACCCACATGGAATTTGACAACATTTTTTTCACATATTAATAAATATGAGTTTATTGGAGGGGGCTTGCTTTGAAGTTTGTTAATTTAATCACCGCTAGATCGAAAAAAATTTTTTTTTTCATCTCACTACCCACACGGACTGAACATGACCTGCCGGGCCTGTATACAGGGTGTCTCACCAAACGTTGGCTAACATGGGTAACTTTGTTATTAGTGGAGATAGAAAGTCGGTTAAATGGGCAAAGTAGTGCAGAAAATTGGGCTCATTAACATCCCGTCGAAAAAACAATTGAATTTTGACACCCTATGAATTTATTCAGAAAATAGTGAAAATTGCCATTTATGAAAACTGGCCATAACTTTTTTATTTATGAAGATATTTGAAAATTTCATTAATCATTTTTTGATAACTTTTTAAGGTCTTTTCAGTGGCGTAGGTTTAATTTTTTTATTTTCACTACATAATGAGATATTGACATGAACTTTGGTTTTTCTTATGGACGGCATTTTTGATTTTCAGATATTCGAATTCTACTTATTTTTCTGAATAATTTGACATAGCATATCCTATATCTAAACCAATCAGAAGCTACAAAACTGACAAAAATAGCTTTTTGGCGTTATCAAAGTGTGCCGTGTAAAACGAAATTTGTTGAAACAAATACATATCGACAGGTTAACAATCTGTCGAGCGATCACTACAGTTTTGCTAATTCATTTTGTTTGATTTACTCTCTAAGATGGCTCAAGCATTCTCAAATTTGGAGAAACAGGCTATTTTTGCGCATACATTCAGCGTAACAAAAATACCACCTGGGCTCAAGCACAATACTTGAACCTTTATCCAGAAAGGCGACAGCCTTATTCAATAACTTTTAGGAACTTAAATAGAAATTTAAAGGTATACGGTTCATTTTCAAAGAAAAAAGGCAACATTCAACACTGTGAAGAAGAATTAGGTTCAGCAAATGTTGAAATTAATGGAGAAAAGTTCCTAAAAGTTATTGAATAAGGCTGTCGCCTTTCTGGATAAAGGTTCAAGTATTCTGCTTGAGCCCACGTGGTATTTTTGTTACGCTGAATGTATGCGCAAAAATAGCCTGTTTCTCCAAATTTGAGAATGCTTGAGCCATCTTAGAGAGTAAATCAAACAAAATGAATTAGCAAAACTGTAGTGATCGCTCGACAGATTGTTAACCTGTCGATGTATTTGTTTCAACAAATTTCGTTTTACACGGCACACTTTGATAACGCCAAAAAGCTATTTTTGTCAGTTTTGTAGCTTCTGATTGGTTTAGATATAGGATATGCTATGTCAAATTATTCAGAAAAATAAGTAGAATTCGAATATCTGAAAATCAAAAATGCCGTCCATAAGAAAAACCAAAGTTCATGTCAATATCTCATTATGCAGTGAAAATAAAAAAATTAAACCTACACCACTGAAAAGACTTTAAAAAGTTATCAAAAAATGATTAATGAAATTTTCAAATATCTTCATAAATAAAAAAGTTATGGCCAGTTTTCATAAATGGCAATTTTCACTATTTTCTGAATAAATTCATAGGGTGTCAAAATTCAATTGTTTTTTCGACGAGATGTTAATGAGCCCAATTTTCTGCACTACTTTGCCCATTTAACCGACTTTCTATCTCCACTAATAACAAAGTTACCCATGCTAGCCAACGTTCGGTGAGACACCCTGTATAGGTATATATAGGTATATATGTGTGCGGGCAATAACTTTCGAAGGAGTTAATTCATTTTAACGAAATTTGGCACACATGTTGGAATCCATCGCCGCACGAAGCCTATTTAAAATGGGCCCAATCGGTTCATTTTAAGGGTGTAGGTTAAGGTAAGTTTCAAATAGAGTAAGAATCGGTACAGTTGTTCTTGAGATCATGCGTGACAAACAAACTTTTTCTCTTCATAATATTAGTATAGATAATAATTTATCGCTCTATAAAGATTTTATGTGTCTTTCTGATTATATACCTATAAATATTGAACCGATTTTCATGCGGTTTTCAGAAAGAGATACAGAAATATTTGGGAAGATTAAAATCGGTCGAGCACGGTATGCTTGAGCAGGTAATCGTCGAATAACATACAGGAACCGCTCAATCAATCACTGTGAACTGCTCGAGCGATCGCTGTCAACCGCTCGAGCAGTCGCTGTCAACTGCTCGAGTAATTGACGATGTATCCACTTAGGGCAGTACAAATATATCTATTCTATTCTATTCACTGTTCTATGTCTCGTTTTATCGATAGCCATGCTCACAAGCTACAAACCGTCAGCTGCTCGACTACGTGACTGCTCGGGCGGTCGTGTGTAATCTGTGAAATATTTTCTATAGAGATTTCTACTTCGTCATGCAATCTATGCTTGAAACAGTCGGTTGAACTTGTCCGTGTACTCATCTGTCCTAAAGCTAAAACCCATAACAAGGGGGGCAAAACAATGACCGAACAAGAAATGGCAGTTAAGTATATAAAATGGAGATTTGAAGACAGGAAAATAAAATACGACAAAAGAACTTTAACTTTCTGCGAGTACAGCTGATGTTTGGTTGATATAGAAATGCAGCAATCGTTTTAAATTTGACTCAACCGTATCGCTTTAAACGCAATTACGCTTGCAGCAGTCAATGCATTTAACTAACAAGGACGACACAGCGTCAACCCGTCCACCAGGAGAACTTCTGTGTATATGTGTCGGGCGATCGACCCCAAATCCACCCCCTACACGCACACATTCGCGCGGCGCAATGACTCCGGTGGGGAAGGGGGGCGGGCGGTGGGACGCTCGCCGCCCGTCGCCGCTGTTCGGCCTACTCCGCGCGCACCCCCTCGCACGCGCACCACGCACACACATATCTAACGTTTCTCATCGCACATATAACGACCCCCTCGAAGGGCCGAAGATATTGGTGCAAGACGCCGTCGTCGTGTTCCCGACACCACCACACGCATCAGGGCGCAGTACGACGTATCGACCCACTTCTCTCACATGACGCACTAACGAACCTTTGTCTTCTTCATATTGGGGATGAGGTTTTATCCGTTGTCCCGTCAACGTCCGCGAACCGTTTTCAAACGGTTCTCTAACGAGATAAGATAAACATGATTATTCATCTTGCATATCTTTTGGATCAAACAACTATCGTAGATATGATTCAAATGCCACATCCTGTCATGAATTATTTGTTTAGTTTAATTTGATATAATTAGACGCTAATGGTTTTAGTTGTCGAACGTCTATAATCGACCATCTAAAAATATTTTATCTAATGGCAAGCTGTCAGACGCCAAAGTCGGCCGAATTATGGAAATTACAATGACTATTATAAATGTAATCGAACATCCACTAAGCATAATTAGTAGGGTTGCAAGATCGAAAACCAAGATTTCCGGTACATTTGTGAGACGATAGTTGAAACGTGACTTATTCAATAATTTGAGTTAAGTCTTATGCAACTTACTTCAGGAGAAAAATATTAATTATTTCAATTAGTCTTCAATTTTACTAATTTATAACACCACAAGATCATGCGAATTTGATCCCGAACACAAATCCTCAAGAATTTCAATAAAATTATGCATTTCCGGGACAACACAGAAGACTTGAATTCAGGGGCGTAGCTACCGCCGTATCAATTATACGGGGCCCCCGGGTCACGGGGGCCCCCAACGTGCGTAAGCAAAAATTAATAAAAACTTCCGAATTTTTTTTTATTTCAGAAATGACAAAAGTCAAAAAAGCAATTTCTTTTTTTCACGCATAAAGCGTGCGTTCAAAAGTTGGCAACACCCTATACATCGGTTATCGCGGGCTGCGGGATTTCCCCGTTTAAGTCATTTACTTCAACGGGGGAAGGGCCCCCAAACAAATTTTTATACGGGGCCCCGCCAAGGCACGCTACGCTTCTGCTTGAATTCCTTGAACATGAGACAATCGAACGTATTCCGGGACTTTCCAGGAAATTCTGGCAATCCTGGATATTGGGTTTGTCAGACCCTAAAATCGAATCAGAGACAAAATGTGCATGGGTGAAAAAATGACTCCTGCACCTAACTTGATTATTATTATTGTATTTGTTTTGACATACTGTACGGACAGATAGACTGTTGGCGTTGATCAAATGGCGGGGACATATTACTCTACAAAAAAATTCAAAGCTATAAAAAAATGTATTTTAGAATAAATTTACAAAACAGTACAATTAATGATTTTGCATTCAGTATCACAAAATAGTAAAATTTATGTTGATTTTCCGTGTTATCGAACTTTGAAATCCCGTTTCGATATTGTTTCGAACATCATCATTTCTGCGCATGTCGATTGCGCGACACGTCATGACTAGCAGACACTGATGGTTCGTCATATATGTTATAATCTCGAACCTCGCCTACATCATCGTAGAGTGGTGCATTTATAAGTACATCGTCATACAATTGGCATTGCGACATATAAACGGTTGTGTTGTCACTTTTCAGTCTCTCTGAAACGTCCAAAAACAGTAATCAGTATTTTCTTCAAATATTTTTAAGTCAAACTTCAAGAGAAATGCTATTAAATTAAATTTAACCCTTTCTTGATTACACACGACATTCGTCGTGAAAAAGATATCTTTAAGCAATCCAACAGTAATTTTCAAAAGCGATTTGTCAATAATCATTTAATTCTATAAGATGAACAGAGATAGCAAAGTAGGCGTAGTTTTCGTAAACAACGCAAATGAAATGCAAATAACTGGACACATAGCCGCCAAATATATTTATTATCTGTGAAAAACAGCTTTTTTATATATCTCGTGCTTGATTTTTTTATGAGATGTGTCTGTTAAACATAAGCTGGCGGTGATGCATCATAAAATAATTCACGCACTAGATACGTAACACCCTATTTTAACCCCTGACCATAAAAGGTGGGTTATACGTTTGATTCACGTAACTCATTATGTGTAGCATTGTTACGTATTTGTTTTATAGCGAAAACTGGCGTTTTGCTTTTTATTTTAATTTTTAATTAGGTCTTACTAACCGTGTGTTTCCTTCCTACAGGAACAACTGAAACTGAAAAAAGTGTTAATTAGAATAATCATTTAATGAGCTTTAAAAAAAAGCTCTGATGAGCTTAACGCTACAAACGACATGTTGAACGGAGGTTCTCAGGTTAACAATCAAACGCCATCGCTTTATTATGACATTGGCCATTTTAAAATGAAAATTACGTTATGAAGGACGCTGGCAACGCCGGGCTTAACAAATAATCTGGAATGTTTTCCGACCTTTGTAATGCTCTGTAGATACAAATCCCAAATTTATTTTCTATTATGAGAATAGGTTCAAGAATCCGACATCAATCGAAATTATAAAGGCAATTTTTTAGCAGTGATTCGCGACTGCGACACCACTGCAACGCTGCGTCCTATCGAAATGTCAACACATTATTTCTAACAGAATTTCAAAGATATACGGAGACGCAAAATTGAGTATTTGGTAATTGGTTGCTAACGAATTGATTTTCTTTAGATATCACCCCTTGCGATATCCAAATGAGAACAGCTTGTTGCATTTTTTTGCGTCTCGGTATCTTACATGGGCAGTTTCGAAGTCGCATATTAATGGTGGGAGAGAATACCTGATAGTGAATGTTAAATGTTAAACTTAAATAAATTACCTGTATGCTATGCACCCCACTATAACTATCAGTAGCAAAGTTAAACACACTAAAGCTGCCAAAATTATATAAAGTTTTTCTGGAAATGAAAAGATTTTTTATTTAATGAAAAAATGATTGATTGTGTATTTTATAAAGTAAAAAATATTTTTGTCACATACTGACGACTACATCATCAATGGAAAGTTGCTCTTCTAATGGATCTGAAAAAAAACGAATTGATTAATTATTAATCCCACAACTTACTGGTGTATCTGTTTGATAAATGTACAAATACATACATTTTATTTTTAATTAATTATGTTGTTAATTTGAAATTGTTGCGTATTTTTGACACGAAATAAAACTAATCATTAATTTTTTTGTTACAGATTATTAAAGAAATTGTTTCGGTAAGTTTTTTTCTCCTTTTTTTGTGTATATAACATGTACTTGAAACACGTGGTCTAGTATTTTAGTAATACATCAAAGGTTTTTAAAAATTATATTGTCGAGGAATTACTATACGTTTTCCAAAAAAAAAAAAAAAACCCTGGAACATATACCATAATTGATTGGTTAAATTCGATAGTTTCCATTTTTTTTTCAATGTACTCTCAATTATAGTTCTAAAAATTTCAAAATTAACTCCGCAAGAATTTTTGAAATATCTTTACCACCAGTAGAATTATGCGACTTACTCTCGCTTTGCGAGTGACTCGCGTGACACACTGCGAGCCGCGCTCGCATGATATATGCACTAACAACAAGAGTTGTCGACGACGATGAATGACAGAAAATATTTCTACTACAGCTAAATATAGGAAAAAAAACAAATATTTCGTTGTGTCACGTGAGGTCAGATAGATTTCGCTTCTATCATAAAAATACGAATATCTCGTCAAAAAAAGTAACGAAATAAGTTTTTCGGCCTCTTGAAAGTTATTTTTAATCATTATGTAGTGCTAACCTTTTTTAGTCACATGGAAACTATCAAATTATTTTTTTAATAATAATAAATTGAAAATCCAATTAACACTTAATTACTCACCAATGCTCACACTAATTGCGGGAGATAAAACTTGACAACTAATTGGAGCTGATTGAACATCGTCGCGCGCTATTGATCCTCTGATATATTTACTATCTATAACATAATTCAACATTGACTTGTAAATTATAATTGGGTTATATGTAATTGAATGTTATGTGAAAAAAATCGAAGAAAAAAAATCGACACGAACTCTACTAAACTCTACTAAAATTTGCAACTTCGCATGGATCAACTTATGTGCGGATACAATCTTTAAATATTATTGCAGTTTGTAGGTATACCTACTGACCAGTGTTATTATATATAGAAAAATTATTTTATGACAAAGAGAAGAGTAATTTGAACGACAAAAAGAAAAGAAATTTAATAGATTTCAATAAAGTCTACCGTACCGAACCACTTTTTCATCGACCTAGATGAAACATCATTCGACAGTAAACTGTTTTACTGAGGGAGGCGGGCAAGCTGTGTGTATATGAGATAATTGTCATTCATTGTTAATTACATGAATACTCATTCGAATTTTGCGGATATATGTTGTCAATTCGAAATTATTGTTTTTTTAAACTTAATAATTTTTTATTGTTTTCAATCAAGTCTACCGATAAAATTATTAATATAAATGTGTGTGTGCGCGTATGTGTGTGTCATATTATCTGTAATTTTGTTTGTCCGGGATAATCTTCGAGACGGCTGAACCAATTGTGATAGCACTTCACAGACAGTTAAATGCCAGGAGGGGATGAAGTGAGGACCATTCATAAAGGATACGCTGTATTCAGTGGCGGATTTATAAATTTGCCGCCAGTAGGCTATTAAATTTTTGCCGCCCCTACTGACCTCTGAAATTTGATACCCTAGTTCGCAATTATATTAATTACAAAAACGACGTTGTACAAAAAATATATTTAAATGTTGAAACATATTACACGTTGATTCAATTGTATGAGTGGACCTAGTAACATTTAGGTAGGGTAAATGACTAGTCATTGGACATTACTAGTCATTGGACAGAGCACATTTTCATTAGCTATAATAAGAATAAGAACGATACTAAAGCAGATTTGAATGACTCATTTTATAAGTCAATCAAATCTGCTTTAGTATCGTTCTTATTCTTATTATAGCTAATGAAAATGTGTTCTGTCCAATGACTAGTTGTTTACTCTACATGAAGAAAAAAATTATAGTAATGAATAATGATTAATAAAAAAAAAGACGAAAATTTTTGGGTCACATTTGCCGCCCCTAAAATCTGCCGCCCTAGGCTTCAGCCTACTCAGCCTGCTGGTAAATCCGCCACTGGCTGTATTTCTGAAATTGCTTAAGCTAAAAACGTGAGACTCGGGAAAAAATACTCTTCTTAGAGAATACATGTTCGATAGTCTTTTGAACACGTCTACCCAAACGGGGTATGGGGGTGTAATTTATATAAAAGAACTGCGGGTACAATCTACAACCACGTGGACGAAGTTGCGAGTAAGCCGCTAGTAATTAAATACGAAATTTGAAAGTTATTTATCAATTAAATTAATAAACTAACCTCTAAAATCAGTACTGCATTGTCTGATGTTACCAACTGCCCAAAATTGTTCAGCATCTGTATTTGATTTTAAAGAAGATGTTATAATAATTTTATAGTTGAGCTTTTTGTTATCTTTAAATATTTCATTTACTGTCTGCCAGCGTAGGAATTTTGAAGTAAGCTGAAACAAAAAATATTTCAAAATGTATTGTGCTAAAAAGTGAAAAAGATTAAATTTTTTTAAGGCAACTAAAAACAAGCCTGAAAGGGGATTGATGTATGCTGTAGGCCGTAAAGAAAATACGACCAACTTTTTTTCTAGGGTTTTAAATATAAAGTCAACCATAAATCGTAATGTAACGAATACTTCTGTTAATGCAGACAATCAACATTGAATCTGTTTTCATTATTACCAATATTACATTCTAGAGACATCGATTGATCTTTTGTTATAGTAATTTTATTTTCCCGAAACATACAGCATATTGTACAATCATGAATGAGATATCGATATATAAAATAAATAAAAATAGTAATATAAAAATGATTTTCGGGAAAAAGGACTTTTTAAGTTTACTTAAAAAGTCCTTTTTCTCGACAAATCATTTTTATATTAATTACCAAGGACAAAAAAGATAAAAAGTCAAAAATAGTAATGTTCGTTGATCAGGAAACTACACTTATTGAGGAATTCTCTATAAAAACCTTAAAATTTGGAATCGATCCGTTGAACAGCGTGTCCACGCGTCTCCACATACGGACAGACGGGCATTTAAAAGTCAATTTTTCGATAAACAGGGACCATGAAACATCGAATTCTTTTGAAAGCTCGGATTAGATTTTTTCGGCAATACAGAACTCTTAAATCACTAAAAAGTAAAAATATCAAAAACGCACATTCTTTGTTTCAATACGACGTTCTTCGTCGTTGACAATCAGATCCAGTGTACATTCATCACACATGGCGAAGGTCATTGATAAGCACAAAGTCTTTTTTGGCCAAAATTTTCTTGTATCTATCAACGTCATATTGGTTTCATTAGTGTATGCAAAACTATCTGAAAAAAGTATCGTCTTAAATGCTTTCGTTTGTTTAAATATATTTCAACCAAAAAAATTAGATGTTTAGTATTTCTACAACCATGTAGTGTGTTCACCAACCATGAAAACCAGGTTTAAATCATTAAAGCGATTTTCCAGTTTATTGTACCTCCTCTACCATTTTTTGATAAAATCTACTTACAGTTATGAAATTTCCAATAACTATACCGATCGTTATAAATTGGATCATAGTATCCAAACCTAACATAAGATAAGTTTTTAATATACTCGTAATTTCCTGTCAAATTGTTTAATTCCAGAAAAGGCATGGTATGACCCAATTCGTAAACTTCAAGTTGAAAAGTATCTCTTGTTGGATCTTTACTTCCTGTTAATGTAAATGTATTCCATGCTTGTTTAAGAGAAACTTGTTTCTGAAATTTTAAAATTATCATTAATTCATACACAAACAGTGAAAAAAAAATCAAATCTATCCCATTATTCGTGAAACCACCGCGCACTCAATTCGCGTTTTGTAATGCAAATAACCACGTTTAGCCATCTTGTAAAACGGTGGAAATGTTAGCCATTTTATAAAACTGTGAACGCAGTAGAGTGACAAAAATTTTAAGCGTAGTTTTATGAAATGACTAGACGCTTTGTAAAGCGACTAAATTTACAATTCGACTGCTATATCTATATATGAAATTTATCGCTTGCAAAATTCTAACTCAGTATTTGAGTACAGTCAAAGCCCTCTAAGTGCACGCTCTCTAAATGCACACGCTTTCTTACTGCACACGAACTCGCCCTCTAAGTGCACGTTCCCCAGCCCCCACTTCGAATAATCTGCGACCAATCACGTGCGACCGTAAGCGCGCTATTTTCAAACTTTCCATTTCCATCATATTCATAGAGTTTTAGAGATATTGTTTATAGCATCTGATTGAATAAAGATAGCTATAGGAGTTAGAAGAGTGGGGATGAAAAAGATCGTAGGGGAAGTGTGCACTTAAAGGATGGGCTCGGTTCCGAGCTGTGCACTTAGAGGGCTTTGACTGTACCTCGTATATGAGTACATACCTTCTTTATATAAATAGATCATACCTTCTTAATAGCACGATTATTTGCACAATATAATATTCCTCCTAAGCATGTCTTTATTACTGACTGACTTAAGTCGTTAGTATTTATTAAAATCCAGTAACAATCATTTTTACGTGGTATGCCTCCGTTACAAATTAATATTTCAATATTTCTTAAAACACGCGCAGAAAATGTTATCATAAAATCATCGCCATTTCCAATTTTTCGCTGTGAGGACTTGTTGTGTTTAATCTTCTCAATTGGTAGATCTGAAATAAATAGAAACGTGTTATTTTTACCTCGTGGAAGTTATGTATTTTTTATAGAGTTCGGACGGTAAATGGTAATGTGTATATAATATTTGTGGGTATATTTGTGCCACCATAGAACTTAAACGGGACAAGGTGTCGTTAAATTCAACATAATCTCACGAGTGACACTAGATAAAGTCACCCAAAATATCGGTAAACGCAAAAATCAGAAGTCAAGAAAAGAGCTTGACGAAATGGTCTAAAAATATAGGTAAGTATATAATATTATAAGGATTATAAATGAATATATTTAAAAAATAAAATAAAAAGCTTAAAATGAAACAATTGTTATAGAACAAAAAGTACAAAACAAGCCTCCAATGTGAAAAATAGTCAGGTAAAAGATATAACAGTGTTTGTGTACTAGCAGTACGAGATGACACTAATGCATTGTTAAAAAAATTGATTTGACAGTGGCCTTATTTTATTTATATCTATATATGTGTAGTCACAATCTAAGGTCATTGTCCAATCAGATCTGACAATGCTTTCTGCAACCCAGCATAAAGCGATAGCATACTGCGTTTTATTTTCTTATCCATACCTTCCCATCTGGTGTCAGACAATGGTTCAAATTTTAGAAAATTAGACCACATAAGCCGCCATTCCTTCGTACTATTGATAGGAGCCATGTTGAAATCGTATCGTAAAGGTTTGACACTAAATATATTGTCAACTTCTTTAGATGTTGAATTGAAATGACCTACAAATACAATGCTTATATGCCCTTTGACTATCGGATTATAGTTTGCAGACAACTACATTGCCATTGACTTAACAAAAATATGGCAAAATTTTTTTTTTAAATCCATTGTTGGAACTCAAAGCCAAAACTTCCAGATTCGCCCTGGTTGAGTTATCAATTTATACCTTGTAGTTCTCTACCGTTCCCTAGTAGTGATGCAACGATTACGATTAATTCACGATTATTGCAATTGTACGATTAATTCCAATCTACGATTATTTTGCGATTGTTGCCGACGGTGCAACAAACAGGTATTAATGCGACTATGCATGTGTTTGTGAATAGGTACTAGTATGTTATTTATT
The DNA here is from genome assembly GCA_034508555.1 of Venustoraphidia nigricollis. Taxonomy (NCBI): domain Eukaryota; kingdom Metazoa; phylum Arthropoda; class Insecta; order Raphidioptera; family Raphidiidae; genus Venustoraphidia; species Venustoraphidia nigricollis. Next base: position 291,589 of record JAVRKA010000018.1, on the reverse strand, counting down.
AGGATTTGTTTAGTTGTTAAAGCTACTTTGTTACAAGTGTGGTTCGGGTGTTTTAATGTATTTTTTAAATTGTTCTTCTCTTCGATGAATTAATGTTTTTTTGGAAAAATTGTCGCATATTGGAAGGAGAGATTTGGCAATATTTTACGAAGGTATCAGCGAGTAAAGTATCGTACGGTTATTGATTTTTTATTCGTAATCGTAAAAACAGGAATCGTTGCATCCCAATTAAGATACCTAGGTACATTTGAACTAAAGTTAATAGACATTTAGAAATTAAATGACACATTAAATTTGTAAACGTTTTTTTCCGCTACATGCGTGTTGCGAGAGCTATTTATTGGCTTTGAATCAAATTATTGTCCTCAATTTCCTCAAACATTTTAAAACATTTTTGATGAAATTATGATACAGCTAACAAAATTTAAAAGGTGAGCGCGCAATAATTAGAACAAGATTTCGAGAAGATCCTAGGAACCCATCAGGCCTCTTGAAATGGCACAGGCACCTCGTGCCAAATCAACATTACTAATTATAGACCTATAAGCTTAGACTTTCTCGGAGCTCAAGCATCCTTGAAGACCTGAAGGAGCTCTGGGAAAGCAGGTCTTTTATAGTGAGCTAAAATATTTATAAAACGTCTCAATATAGAAATGCTACAGACAGGGCCGGCTTAAGCTATAGGCGAACCAGGCGCCCGCCTAGGGCGGCATCTTCAGGAGGGCGGCAAAATTGTAAACGGCCAATGTTTTATTACGAGTGTCAGTTGCTTTTTGAATTATACTTGTAGACAATATAAATACCTTTTGATGGAAAATATAAAATATGTTCATTATTTAGAAATATTCCTTTTCACCTTGATATGAATTGCTGAAAAGGGGGGCGCAAATTCAATTTTGTCTAGGGCTTAAGCCGGCCCTGGCTACAGAGTCTAGTTTGTGAATTACCTGTTCTTATATTTAATGCTAAAGCCGTTGCCAAAGTATCGCCAACAAATAGACATGTGTAATTGTAAAAATTATCATCCTTGGTCACAACAATATCGAGATCTGTTTTGATCTGACCACGAACCGCATAAAATACGTGTATTAATATTATTCTGTAATAAGTTTTTGGGTCAAATAAAATTGCAGACAAAGGTCCCGTTATAACTTTATGTATTTATATGATCATAATTAATATAGTTTAGTATAAGTACTTACAAAGTATTTAATTGTATTTTATCCATTGCAAAGACACTTAAAAAAATCAGAAATAATTATAAAACAATAGTTTTATCAATAACATTGCAACATTTTACGTCGGGTATGAATTTTAATTTGTGTAACAATTTTACATACTTATCTCACTGATGCAAAATGCTTAATTGAAATGGTAATTTAATTCTTTAAATTGATGTTTCAATTGAAATATAATAAAAAAACTGAAAATCCGTGCGGTTTTTTTGTTGACTAATATTGCGATAACATAGTTTCTGCATATTGTACAGGATAATGATATGGGTTTACTGTATTTTACGTCATTTATGTATATCCATCATCCATCATTCATATCTCTCACACAGCATATAGATATTTCTGAATATAGACGCTCGACAACTAATATTATAAGCGACTAGATTTAGAAATACTTATAAGTAATCTCTATACCTACACATGATGAACGTTTTTGGTGTACTTATTTTATTTTTAATGTGCGATATTACCTACCAGGTCAAAAGAAGACGTTTAATGTTAAGAACAAGGTGTATGATAAGAAAAGAAAATCATTGTCTGAATTCATATTTTAATATTAATTGGCATATTGGTAATTTGTGGTCAAGTTCATCAAAATTGAGAAGCAACTTTTCAAATTGCATTGTCCTTAAAAAAATGTTTTTGAGTAGAAGCCAAAAACGGGTTCTTGTCAACTAATGAACACGTTTTTGGTTTCTACTCAAAAAAAAATTTTTAAGGACATAATGCGCTTTGAAAAGGTGCTCTAGCCTCTAACATTAATGCTGGGTTGCAGAAAGCGTGAAAAAAATTCATTTGACAATAACATTAGATTGTGATCATAAAATATAATTTTTACATGCGGGAGCAGTCTAATGTCGTCATGTAGAACATTTAAATCCTGCACCCTTTGATTTCTTTACTTTTGCGTCTAGATTTAAATTAAAAATCCTATTAATATGGATGAAAATAAAACAAAAAACTAATGAAGATATTATTTAATCTTATTAAAATAATTACAACGTCTTAAAATTATGGGGCTATCAGGTCATCAAGAATTGCATTCAACGTCAATGGATTGTCTTCAGGAACCATGTGTCCAGAACGGTCAACCCAGTAGAATCCAAAATTGTTGTATTTTTTCACGTATCCTTCAATATAACCGTTAACTATGAGCGCCTTTTTGACAGTTGAGTTCCATTCTTTGGAATATTTGAATTTTGCTTGTTTTGCCCACAAATATGTTCCTGATGAAAGAATACAACAAAAAATAAATTATGAAATAATGAAATTACATGTCTATTTGTTGGAAAACTACATCGGCTGCCCAGTCCGACTTCACTCGGATGTAATTCATAATTTTCTCTCACTGCTCATCCACAGTAGTAACATCATGTTACTCGTCGATTAAAGCATATAAGCTTTTAAAAAGAATTCGAACCGGTGCTCAAGTTTTGAAGTACAAAGTTTTTTTTAACATAATAGTAGATTTTTTAATTTATTTCAAAACCATCAACTACTAAGGTTAACTAAGCCTAGGACCAATTCGTATTTTCAGTTTGTTACCGTTTTTAATAGTAAACTAAAAATTGATACTTTGAATCATAATAGAAAACCCGCACATTATATGTAAAACAACAGTTTCCCTAATATCTCGACTATTACATAAAACCTCTGAAATTGATAAAAATATTTTTGAAGTAATTTTTGGTATGGTAGGATAAAATTGATTCATTAGATTGAAAATGTACCGAACGGGTCGCAATGTACGTATACCGTATACTAATATAAAAACCGGCTATAGAACAATAACTAGGGTGACGGCGAGCTAGAACCTAAAGATCGTAGGTTCGATCCCAACGGCCAGTGCCATTTTTATTTTTTTATTTTTTACAATTGTACCAGTTTTACTTCTGTAGTGTATAGTGTAAAATACGCAATTACTTTTTTGAATTTCCTCTGAATTTATCTAGAATTATTAATTACCTGGAGTGTCAACAATCAAATCTAATTGTCCGGAAATGACGTACACTTTAACGTTGGTAGAATTTAACAATTGTTCGACTGTAAAAGGAAAAGTCATTAGTTTTCATAAAAAGAACTCGAAGGAAAAAATAAATCCAAATCATCAATCGTGAAATAAATAATTACCACTTGAGACGACTGGTTTCATGAAATCTCCAAGCAATGCATTAGGTACAGCTGAACTTGAGCCCTCCCACTGAATACTTTTCGAGATATTAAGAGCTTCTCTGACCGGTCCATTCATTATTGAATCCAAACTATAAAACACAGCAGGTCCAAAATGTCCTCTATACATTAATTCTGAAATAAAATGTTGAATCATATGAATTTTCGAGGAAATCTTATATGCCTAGTCGCTGTCTGGATAGTCTGACTCTGAAGGTAGCAGAATTGAGCTTTTTGTAGACCTAAGCTGAGCGAGATTTTCTCTATCATCATTAATCGTCAGTGGAACAAATGTCTATTAGAGTTTTAGAAAACCATTTGACGACTTTATAAAATTACAATGTAATTTACATACCTATTTTATTATTGTCGGTGAGTGGCATGTGTTTAAATCTATACAAAATATTATTGGCTCCGGATATTTTACTTAAAATATTGTATAAATCAACTCCTTGAGTTTGGTTGATAATAACAGCGAACGTTTCGCTCGATAAATATGCAGCCTGAACCGACTGTCCATTATCTAAAGCTTTCTTGCAACTTTGTGCTGAATCGTCAATGGCTTTATAACCAATGTCGTCAACTAATCCCTAGAAAACATTTTTTTATTCGATTATATTAACCCTTTCCCGGCCAGGAGTCGCGAAACGTATATGGGTGTGAGCATAGTGGAAATCAATTGAATCGTCTTTTATCAAAGTTTGTGCGAGATTTGAGAGTCGTAGTATGTACGTTAGATCTCCACTCCGCCCACTGCTCTTCACTTTACGCATCAGTGCCGTAACATGAGTAACTGCGATAATAACCTTACTTGTAGTATAGTTTATTCAAAGAATTCATCAATTCATTTAAAAAATCTCTTTTATTTTTAATACCTTATTTAAAAAATGTTTGTTTCGATAAATAAAAATGTCTAAAGGACAATTTTTTCGATGACACTTTATTCTGATTATTATATTTAAGCCAATGGCTGCACATGCTTACAACACACTCTCGTCTCATAATGCTTTGGCTAACTTTAGCCAAGGTCACCCGGGAAAGGATTAAAATATTTTTAACGAAAAGCTTGCAAAATACAATAAAACGAGGATACAATAGAAAAGTGCTTGGGTCGCAGTGCCAAACCCTACCGACAATATAGTGTATTTGCTAATATAGACAGTGCGGTTTTATTATGTGAACTTAAGTTTGTTTTTGAGCAAATATAAAAATTTAACCTCTTAATATACATCCTCTAAAATAAACATTGCTATATTATTATCAATCGAACATTTACATTAAATTAAATACACCATTCAGTAAATAGCTCACTATCTGCAAACTAGTATTTTCATAAAAAACCCGTCTTTTATGAAAACACTAGTTTGCAGATAGTGAGTTATTTTCTGAATGGTGTATTTAATATCTAAGTTTTTTTTATTTTTAACGGGAAATTGGACAAATCAAATTTAATTTAGTTTAACTATATTAAATTTGATTTGTCCAATTTCCCGTTAAAAAATAAAAAAAACTTATTAATTATAATGGACGTGAACAATATTGAGAATATTGAGGTGTATTTAATTTTATTACAATTTTAGGGACATGTTTTAATTACTCTTGAAGGGTTATATTTCAATTTTGAAATGATTCTGATAATTTTTTCGGTATTTTAGGCCCAAAAACATTTTTCAACCCAATTTTATATAGGCTTCATGCGATGATGGATTTCATCAACATGTGGGCCAAATTTCGTTAAAGTCAATTAACTCTTTCCCACACACGTCAATTTTTCGATCTCCTCAACCTTTAATCCAGCTCCGATAATAGAGATTGCAAACATTGTTTGGTTTATTATTGTTGGTTTTTATTGTGGTGTTTTTTTATTTTTGAAATTAATGCGATTTTCTTACTGTATGGTACAAATACGGCGCCCAAGTCAGAACTGAATCAATTGGTGAAATCCACGAATCTACCAAAGCAACTCCTTTAAGATTTGCGTCCAGATTACCTGCTGCAACTTCCTATAAAGACAAGAGCCAATTTAAAGATCTTTCTAGAAAATAAAAGAAATAGAAAGCACAAAATTTGTGTTGTAAAACTTAGTCTATGCTTCTTATTTTTATGACGCTTTTGTATATATTTATTCACAAATAAAATTGATTATGTGAATTGTTAATTTGAATTTGACAATACATTAATAATCATTAATCACACACTTTTACCACAATCTGATTTCAATGTAGTCACGCTCACTGGTTCTTTAGACTTGTATCATGCGGTAGTGATATAGATAACTGGTATATACATCTCTTTTCATAGACACACCTCTTTTTATCAATGCGCGAAAATGACGTGCTGACTAGAACTAGCTTTGACGTCATCATATGACGCCTAAAATCAGCGGTTTGAAATGAATACATCTTTTAAATTCTTGTTTGCAATTAAGAGGAAGGAGATAAGAATGAAATATTCGGTTTACATTATTTATTTGTGTATAAGGAATAATGTGCACTGTTTATTCTCAAATTTTGATAGGCGGGACACCCTGTTATCGATAATGTCTTGTACAAATATAATGTTCGGTAAATATATCTAATACTCAGAGATACACATCATTAATATTAGATTATAAAATTTCGACGAAATTATTAGTTGCACAGCTCGTATTAAATAAATATTTTTAATATAACAGACTGATTGAAATTTGGATAGTATTTAATTGAGCATTAAATTATTACCATTTTGTAAAACTAAATTGAGCAATAAAATTGTGAAACAATAAAAAATACGAGTTATAAAACATTTAACACTCAATAAGCAATTTTTTATTCTCATTTGTAAATAACTTAACGCTCAAACACTATTTATTTATGGCTCGGCCAGCTATTTAATGCCAATTTAGTTTTTTAGCAATTTTTAGTGTTCATTACGTTTTTTTATTGTTACTGTCGTTCTTGTACCTACTTTTTCGATTTCCAATGCGAAATCCACAGTCATTTTTCCGCCATATGATGCACCAGCTATATATAACGGAGTTTTTTTGAATGCTGGCAATTTTTGATAAAAAGCCTTTAGCAGCGCTGTCAAATCTTTGGCTATCTGTGCGTTTGTCGTACAAAGAAGATTGGTTTTATCAACGTAACTGAATCCCGTTCCAACCGGATTGTCGATAAATAACACATTTACCGTTTTGATCTAAAATAGTGAAATTGAAACTACCATCATTATAATCAATGAAATCTAAATCGTTGCTAACTGATAAGTGAACGAAGTATATTTATTTATTTATTTATTTCCCAAAAAATAGATAAATATACATAGAAAAGTACATTTAAATCCTATAGAGGAAACATGGTGTTATATATTCATCATATTTTCCTGTCATATTGTTAGTATTGAAGGAATACTTTGACTGGATACATGTCATGTTTTTTATGAAATCAGAGTAAATTTTAACATCAGTCATGAACGAGTATGATGTCTGGTTAAATGGTTAAAAAATTTGCGGCCTCCAATATCGCTGCAAGTCTGTGAGAGTGTCGAAGCAAATTCCTTTCCAGAACATGGTTCCCTTGGAAAGATATTGCAGGGTATAACCTTGAAATCACTAGATGATTGTAGACGAGTATGGCGAGGGCTTGGAGGAAGATTTGCTGTCTGCAATATCTCCGCAATAGAAGCAAATTCCTCCCCAAAACATCAAATGGTTCCCTTCCAGATATATTTCAAGTTAACTCTTTTTTCATCAGAAAACAAAATGTGCGTCCAGACCATTACCTACTTCCTTTAATATTAAAAATATAACCGCGAAACTAGGGTCAGTGCGTTAATTTTAGTCACGAATTTATAATTCAGTTATTTTATTCTTTTAAAATACTTATGATTTCTATAATCTACTAAATTTATCTAGCCTCTTGACTTACCCAAGTAGTATTCCGTGGCTTTAGATTTACGTCGAGTGGTCCTATTTCTTCGAAATTTCCATAGCCTGTCGATGATGCCCCTGGACCACCTTCCAGCCAAATTACCAAAGGTTTGTCAGATGCTTGATTAACCGCGGCAGTTGTATAATAGAGCCACCAGAACATGTGAGCGCCTGGACGAACATCCACGAAACCCCATTCCTGTTCTGTGTCGCCAAAACCCTTGCGCCCTTAAATAATAATATAATTTTATATTAGGTACCTGCAAGATTTTTCTCGGACTTAATAATTTTATATTAGGTAAGTATCGAGGTGATCGATAGATCGCCGAATTCGTGAGACAGGCGATCTACTAAAAAGTCTTATTTATTTAACGGAAAATAACTTCAATTTTTATAAAAATGTTCTACTTTTAGTTAAATAGTTGTATAATGTATAGTTAATACCGAAAGCACCGGCGACGAAAATTAAAAACAGAAATGGAACAATATTATTCATAATGCACAATATGTTGTACAGAAACAGATTGTTTCAAACAACTGAAAGATTTATTGATTCATTTGTTTCATAAAATCATTAATTATCTTATTGATAAGATAATTGTCTTATAGATCAGGCGATATGGGCACTACCGTCTCAATTATTCAATTCGGACTGATTTTTTTTGCTGCAATCAGCTCAGGAGACCGTACTGATTATGGAAACTCATGGTACAAAGCGGTCAGATATTGTGTAAAACAATTTTTTATAGCAATAAGAAGAAGAAAAATATTCAAGCAAATAATTTTTCTATATTTTTTGACCAATTTTCAACAAGAAACGGTGAAAATTGATATTTTTAATGGTATTACTTTTTTCATATTTTTCGATGCTCTAAGTCTAGAAGTATAATAAAAAAATGCCCTTTTTACAATATATTTTTTTATAATTACTTCAGACTTTGCATTAACTACAAAAAAAACAAACAAAAAAGTGACGATTTTTATTTTTGTTAATAATACAAGTTATTATTTTTTTATATCCGAACCATCGTCTTGGGATCTCTATTATTTATGTATCCGTGATCTATTTTGTTATCCTTTATTACTTACTAATTATATTATTATTATTATAAATTTAATTTATTGAATTAATTAATTACATAAATTTATAATATAATATAATATTTATAACAATAATAGAATCATAGTAATAAATAAATGATAAACAAAATAAATAAATAAATATTTAATAAGTCGTTAAAGAATTATTCCATAAGAACCGTTTTTCTGGGCGCCTTCCCTGTGCCTACTAACAATAAGTATTACATATTGACTTTATTTCTTTTTTGTCCTTGGTAATTAATATAAAAATGATTTTTCGGGAAAAAGGACTTTATTTATAAGTAAAACACTTAATATTTTATTTTCAGCGACGTTTCGTTCCTTGTTTGGAACTTTATCAAGCTTTAATAACTCTAAATATTTTTTTTTTTTTTTTTATAAAAAAAATTTATTTACAGTTATTAAAGCTTGATAAAATTCCAAACAAGGAACGAAACGTCGCTGAAAATAAAATATTAAGTGTTTTACTTATAAATAAAGTCCTTTTTCCCGAAAAATCATTTTTTTAATAAGTATTACATTTCAACCGACTTATAGAACTATAAATTTAAATTCATTTTTGTTTTGCTATTTTTGTATAATCTATTCACAAAATCTTATCATTATAAATACTTTTTTACAGAATTTTCATCATTTATTTTTTAACGCACCAAAGTACAAACTTTGATTTCAGTGGAAAAAAAATGTTTTAATTTATTGTTGTCAATAATTCTATTTTTATTTCGAGATATCGCCAACTATTAATCTATCACCGCCAGATTATAAATTATTTGGAAACTTTCTTGATTGACAAATAATTTAAAAATTTGATCTACCTCTAATTTAATAATAATAATTAACAACGTGTTTAAAGTCCCTTTTTCAATATTATGTAGTAATAGACGTGCGTTCTTATATAAATAATATACACTACGTAATGAAACTTTTTTGAAAAAAAAAACGCTTGTCTTCGGCCATAAATTTGAGTAAGATTCGAATAGTAGACCAAGTGGAATCGACGTTGCCGTTCTGAATTCAATTGGAATTCTATTTTTTGCTGGAATCAGTTCAGGAGACCGTACTAAGTATGAAAATTCTGTGTACCAGATGGCCTGATCTTTTTTTTATAACAATAAGAAGAAAAAAATCCAACAAATAATTTTTAGTGTATTTGCCATAAGGCAACATACACTATTGGCGTTGGTCGGATGGCGGGACCTAGGGGTCGGACCAAGATTTCTCGACGTTTCATAACCTCCTAAACACTTTGGCACCATTTTTGAAAATGTTTATATATATATGTATATATATATATATATATATATATATATATATATATATATATATATATATATATATATATATATATATATATATATATATATATAGGTATATATGTGTGCGGGCTATAACTTTCGAAGAAGTTAATTTATTTTAACGAAATTTGGCACACATGTTGGAATCCATCACCGCACGAAGCCTATTTAAAATGGGCCCAGTCGGGCCATTTTAAGGGTAGTTTTTAGGGGTTGAAAAATGTTTTTGGGGCCCAAAATACCGAAAAAATTCTCCGAATCGTTTCAAAATTGAAATTTTACCCTCTGGTAGTAATTAAAAAGTGTCCCTAAAATTTTAATAAAATCGGCCTGACAGGACCGGACTTACAAATTTTATGAAAACACTAGTTTGCAGATAGTGAATTATTTACTGAAAGTTGCATATAATTTGGTATAGAGGTTCGATTGATAATAATATTGCAATTAAGAAAAAAAATGTTATTTTAAGGGCTGTATTAAGGAGTAAAATTTTTTATTTTACCCAAAAACCAACTTAAGTTCGCATAATAAAGCCACACTGCCTGTATCAGCAAATACACTAATTGTCGGCAGGGTTTTGGCACTGCGACCCGGGTTTTTTTTATATTTTTTGACCGATTTCCAACAAGAATGTTCAAAAATTTTTTTTCGTAAAGTTGATATTTTTATAATGTTGAAAATTAAAAAAACGCCAGTTCAAAAAACTTTTTTAAATGTTTCTTGTGGAAATCAGGCAAAAAATATAAAAAGAAATTTTTATTGGCTTTTTTTGTCTTCTTATTGCTATAAAACATTTTTTAAACAATATCAGAGCAAGTTACCGTTTGGAAACATAGGTTTCCACAACCAGTACGGTCTCCTGAGCTGATTTTAGTAAAAAAAAACTGAACCCGAATTAAATTTGCAACAGCAGCATCGATTTCACGTGGTTTATATAGCTGGTAATTATTCCAAATTGAGACCTAGTTCAATTAAAATAACATTTTCTTAAAAAAAAAGGTATAAATATCTTGGAAACCGTTAGATTTTAATAGGGATCACGTTTTGCACATGACTACATCAATCACCGGCTAAAGTTTTACAGATGGTTTACTGAACAACCTGTATAATATTTAACAATAGAGTTATTCCATACCTTGTTAATGTTGAATCAGATCAGATAAAAAAGCTTTTACTAGCAATGATCAATATTACTTTATTATAACAATTGAAAATGTCGTTAGACAACTAACTTTTATAAAACACGATATATTATCCATTAGACAAGCGTTTCCTAAACTGGGAGTCGCGGGCTCATCTCAGAGAAAAAGATAATCAAAAAAATGAGTTATGATCTCATCTCACTGACAATAATTATTGGCATTTGTGATACAAAATACGTATAGCTTAAGAAACTTTTCAGTTCTGATACTAGATTTAATTTTGAAATTTAAACATAATTCTATTTTTATTATTATAATTTTAATTTTTAATGGAGGTTCGCAACAAGTTTGCTAACCTCGAAGGGGAATTCGTATATGTGAAATGGCTTAGGAAACGCTGCCATGTATTTAATAGAAGGCAATTTTGGGCTCTTTATTATTTTTAATACTGCAACATATTTTTGTTTACAACTTTGATCAAATTTAACTAATATCAATGGCTGGATAAGTGGAGCTGCAAATTTTGTTGTCTGGTTTGCTGTTGTTCTACATTTCGTAGAACACGAATTTCGTTGCCAGGGGACAAGAAAGTAACAAAGAAAATTCAGTTGTCGAATGTAAAATAATAATGATAATAATCTGTAATCAGTTTGAGACGCATATGTTTACGCTTCTTTTAAGTTGTTAAACAGGCAGCAAGTTTTTTTTCAAAGCCTGCACCCTTTGATTTCTTTACTTTTGCGTCTAGATTTAAATTGAAAATCCTTTTAATATGGATGAAAATAAAACAAAAAAATAATGAAGATATTATTTAATCTTATTAAAATAATTACAACGTCTTAAAATTATGGGGCTATCAGGTCATCAAGAATTGCATTCATCGTCAATGGATTGTCTGCAGGAACCATGTGTCCAGCACGGTCAACCCAGTAGAATCCAAAATTGTTGTATTTTTTCACGTATCCTTCAATATAACCGTTAACTATGAGCGCCTTTTTGACAGTTGAATTCCATTCTTTGGAATACTTGAATTTTGCTTGTTTTGCCCACAGATATGTTCCTGATGAAAGAATACAACAAAAAATAAATTATGAAATAATGAAATTACATGTCTGTTTGTTGGAAAACTACATCGGCTGCCCAGTCCGACTTCACTCGGATGTAATTCGTAATTTTCTCTCACTGCCCATCCACAGTAGTAACATTATGTTACTCGTCGATTAAAGCATAATATAAGCTTTTAAAAAGAATTCGAACCGGTGCTCAAGTTTTGAAGTACAAAGTTTTTTTTTTAACATAATAGTAGATTTTTTAATTTATTTCAAAACCATCAACTGCTAAGGTTAACTAAGCCTAAGACTAATTCGTATTTTCAGTTTGTTACTGCTTTTAATATAGTAAACTAAAAATTGATACTTTGAATCATAATGGAAAACCCGCACATTATATGTAAAACAACAGTTTCCCTAATATCTCGACTATTATATAAAATCTCTGAAATTGATAAATATATTTTTGAAGTAATTTTTGGTATGGTAGGATAAAATTGATTCATTAGATTGAAAATGTACCGAACGGGTCGCAATGTACGTATACCGTATATTAATTTAAAAACCGGCTATAGAACAATAACTAGGGTGACGGCGAGCTAGAACCTAAAGATCGTAGGTTCGATCCGAACGGTCAGTACCATTTTTATTTTTTTATTTTTTACAATTGTACCAGTTTTACTTCTGTAGTGTATAGTGTAAAATACGCAATTACTTTTTTGAATTTCCTCTAAATTTATCTAGAATTATTAATTACCTGGAGTGTCAACAATCAAATCTAATTGTCCTGAAATGACGTACACTTTAACGTTGGTAGAATTTAACAATTGTTCGACTGTAAAAAGAAAAGTCGTTAGTTTTCATAAAAAGAACTTGAAGGAAAAAATAAATCGAAATCATCAATCGTGAAATAAATAATTACCACTTGAGACGACTGGTTTCATGAAATCTCCAAGCAATGCATTAAATACAGCTGAACTTTGATCATTCCACTCAATACTTTTCGAGATATTGAGAGCTTCTCTAACCGGACCATTCATTATTGAATCCAAACTATAAAACTCAGCAGGTCCAAAATGATTTCTATACATTAATTCTGAAATCAAATGTTGAATCATATGAATTTTCGAGGAAATCTTATATGCCTAGTCGCTGTCTGGATAGTCTGAAGGTAACAGAATTGAGCGAGATTTTCTCTATCATCAGTGGAACAAATGTCTATTAGAATTTTAGAAAACCGTTTGACGAGTTTATAAAATTATAATGTAATTTACATACCTATTTTATTATTGTCGGTGAGTGGCATGTGTTTAAATCTATACAAAGTATTATAGGCGCCGTATATTTTGCTTAATATATTGTAAAAATCAACTCCTTGAGTTTGTCTGATAATAACACCTTCCGTTTCGCTCCATAAATATGTAGCCTCAACGTACTGTCCATTATCTAAAGCTTTCTTGCAACTTTGTGCTGAATCGTCAATGGCTTTATAACCAATGTCGTCAACTAATCCCTAGAAAACATTTTTTTATTCGATTATATTAACCCTTTCCCGGGCAGGAGTCGCGAAACGTATATGGGTGTGAGCATAGTGAGAAATCAATTGAATCGTCTTTTATCAAACTTTGTGCGAGATTTCAGAGTCGTAGTGTGTGAGCCTACTGTTCTTCACCTTACTTGTAATATAGTTTATTCAAACAATTCATCGATTCATTTAAAAAATCTCTTTTATTTTTAATATCTTATTTAAAAAATGTTTGTTTCAATAAATAAAAATGTTCAAAGGACAATTTTTTCGACGACACTTTATTCTGATTATTATATTTAAGCCAATGGCTGCACATGCTTACAACACTCGTCTCATAATGCTGTGGTTAACTTTAGCCAAGGTCACCCGGGAAAGGATTAAAATATTCTTAATGAAAAGCTTGCAAAATACAATAAAACGAGGATACAATATAAAAGAACTTGGGTCGCAGTGCCAAACCCTACCGACAATATAGTGTATTTGCTAATATAGACAGTGCGGTTTTATTATATGAACTTAAGTTTGTTTTTGAGCAAATATAAAATTTTAACCCCTATTATACATCCTCTAAAATAAACATTGCAATATTATTATCAATCGAACATTTACATTAAATTAAATACACCATTCAGTAAATAACTCACTATCTGTAAACTAGTGTTTTCATAAAAAATCCGTCTTTTATGAAAACACTAGTTTGCAGATAAGTTATTTACTGAATGGTGTATTTAATTTTATTAAAATTTTAAAGACGCTTTTTAATTACTCTTGAAGGGTTATATTTCAATTTTGAAATGATTCTGAGAATGTTTTCGGTATTTTAGGCCCAAAAACATTTTTTAACCCAATTTTAAATAGGCGGTGATGGATTTCATCAACATGTGGGCCAAATTTCGTTAAAATCAATTAACTCTTTCCCACACACGTCAATTTTTCGATCTCCTCAACCTTTAATCCAGCTCCGATAATAGAGATTGCAAACATTGTTTGGTTTATTATTGTTGGTTTTTATTGTGGTGTTTTTTTATTTTTGAAATTAATGCGATTTTCTTACTGTATGGTACAAATACGGCGCCCAAGTCAGAACTGAATCAATTGGTGAAATCCACGAATCTACCAAAGCAACTCCTTTAAGATTTGCGTCCAGATTACCTGCTGCAACTTCCTATAAAGACAAGAGCCAATTTAAAGATCTTTCTAGAAAATAAAAGAAATAGGAAGCACAAAATTTGTGTTGTAAAACATAGTCTATGCTCCTTATTTTTATGACGCTTTTGTAAATATTTATTCACAAATAAAATTGATTGTGTGAATTGTTAATTTGAATTTGACAATACATTAATAATCATTAATCACACACTTTTACCACAATGTGAATTCAATGTAATCAGTGAATTTTTTTTAAAAACATACGAAAATGGGCTCGTCCCAATTTTTTTTTATAGGGTTGGAATCTACGTTACAAATATATAATAGAACAATTTTTTTGAAGAATTTTTTGGAATTGTTTTCTACAAAAAATAAATTGTTGAAAGTGTGTAATTTTAAGCATAGAATAATCCCTCTATGGAAATATGCCATCGCTAGACAGCTTCAGCTAGTTGGCTGCCTGTAATTGAGTCACACCCACTGGTTCTTTAGACTTGTATCATGCGGTAGTGATATAGATAACTGGTATATACATCTCTTTTCATAGATACACATCTCTTTATCAATACGCGAAAATGATGTGCTGACTAGAACTAGCTTTGACGTCATCATATGACGCCTAAAATCAGCGATTTGAAATGAATACATCTTTTAAATTCTTGTTTGTAATTAAGAGGAAGGAGATAAGAATGAAATATTCGGTTTACATTATTTATTTGTGTATAAGGAATAATGTGCACTGTTTAAAATTCTCAAATTTTGATAGGCGGGACGACCCTGTTATCGATAATGTCTTGTACAAATATAATGTTCGGTAAATATATCTAATACTCAGAGATACACATCATTAATATTAGATTATAAAATTTCGACGAAATTATCAGTTGCACAGCTCGTATTAAATAAATATTTTTAATATAACATACTGATTGAAATTTGGATAGTATTTAATTGAGCATTAAATTATTACCATTTTGTAAAACTAGATTGAGCAATAAATGTGATACAATAAAAAATACGAGTTATAAAACATTAATTAACGCTCAATAAGTAATTTTTTATTCTCATTTGTAAATAACTTAACTCTCAAACACTTTTTATTAATAGCTCGGCCAGCTATTTAATGCCAATTTAGTTTTTTAGGTGTTCAATTTTTAGTGTTCATTACTTCTTTCTATTGTTACTGTCGTTCTTGTACGTACTTTTTCGATTTCCAATGCGAAATCCACAGTCATTTTTCCGCCATATGATTCAGCAGCTATATATAACGGAGTTTTTTTGAATGCTGGCAATTTTTGATAAAAAGCCTTTAGCAGCGCTGTCAGATCTTTGGCTATCTGTGCGTTTGTCGTAGAAAGAAGATTGGCTTTATCAACGTAACTGAATCCCGTTCCAACCGGATTGTCGATAAATAACACATTTACCGTTTTGATCTAAAATAGTGAAATTGAAACTACCATCATTATAATCAATGAAATCTAAATCGCTGCTAACTGATAAGTGAACGAGGTATATATATGTTCATCATATTTTTCTGTCATGTTATGTTTTTTATGAAATCAGAGTAAATTGTAATATCAAATAGTAGTGAACGAGTATGTCTGGTTAAATGGTTAAAAAATTTGCGGCCTGCAATATCTCTACAACTCTGTTAGAGTATCGAAGCAAATTCCTTTCCAGAACATGGTTCCCTGGGAAAGATATTGCAGGGTATAACCTTGAAATCACCATATGGTTGTAGACGAGTATGGCGAGGGCTTGGAGGAAGATTTGCTGTCTGCAATATCTCCGCAGCTCTGTGCGGGCATGGAAGCAAATTCCTCTCTAGAACATCAAATGGTTTCCTTCCAGAAATATTTCAAGCTAACTTTTTTTTCATCAGAAAACAAAATGTGCGTCCAGTTCATTACCTACTTCCTTTAATATTAAAAATATAACCGCAAAACTAGGTTTGGTGCGTTAATTTTGGTCACGAATTTATAATTCAGTTATTTTCTTCTTTTAAAATACTTATGATTTCTATAATCTACTAAATTTATCTAGCCTCTTGACTTACCCAAGTAGTGTTCCGTGGCTTTAGATTTACGTCGAGTGGTCCTATTTCTTCAAAATTTCCATAGCCTGTCGATGATGCCCCTGGACCACCTTGCAGCCAAATTACCAAAGGTTTGTCAGATGGTTGATTAACCGCGGCAGTTGTATAATAGAGCCACCAGAACATGTGAGCGCCTGGACGAACATCCACGAAACCCCATTCCTGTTCTGTGTCGCCAAAACCCTTGCGCCCTTAAATAATAATATAATTATATAATGTACCTGCAAGATCTTTCTCGGACTTAATAATTTTATATTAGGTAAGTATCGAGGTGATCGATAGATCGTCGAATTTGTGAGACAGGCGATCTACTAAAAAGTCTTATTTATTTAACGGAAAATAACTTCAATTTTTATAGAACTGTTCTACTTTTAGTTAAATAATTGTATAGTTAATACCGAAACCACCGGCGACGAGAATTAAAAACAGAAATGGAACAATATTATTCATGATGCACAATATGTTGTACAGAAACAGATTGTTTCAAACAACTGAAAGATTTATTGATTCATTTGTTTCATAAAATCATTAATTATCTTATTGATAAGATAATTGTCTTATAGATCAGGCGGTATCGGCACTACCGTCTCCAATTATTAAATTCGGACTGATTTTTTTTGCTGCAATCAGCTCAGGAGACCGTACTGATTATGGAAACTCATGGTACAAAGCGGTCGGCTATTGTGTAAAACAATTTTTTATAGCAATAAGAAGAAGAGAAATATTCAAGCAAATAGTTTTTCTATATTTTTTGACCAATTTTCAACAAGAAACGATCATAATTGATATTTTTAATGGTTATACTTTTTTCATATTTTTCGATGCTCTAAGTCTACCTAGAAGTATAATAAAAAAATGTCCTTTTACAATACATTTTTTTATAATTACTTTAGACTGCATTAACTACAAAAAAAAAAAATTGATGATTTTTATTTTTGTAAATATAAACTATTAATTTTTTATATCCGAACCATCGTCTTGGGATCTCTATTATTTATGTATCCGTGATCTATTTTATTATCCTTTATTACTTACTAATTATATTATTATTATTATTATGAATTTAATTTATTTAATTAATTAATTACATAAATTTGTAATTTATAATATAATATAATATTTATAACAATAATAGAATTAGTAATAAATAAATGATAAACAAAATAAATATAAATAAAAATATAATAAGTCGTTAAAGAATTATTCCATAAGAACCGTTTACCGTCCCTACCTACTAACAATAAGTATTATATTTCAACCGACTTATAGAATTATAAATTTAAATTCATTTTTGTTTTGCTATTTTTGTATAATCGATTTACAAAATCTTATCATTATGAATACTTTTTGACAGAATTTTAATCATTTATTTTTTAACGCACCAAAGTACATACTTTGATTTCAGTGGAAAAAATAAGTTTTAATTTATTGTTGTCAATAATTCTATTTTTATTTCGAGATATTGTTACCAGTAATGCAATCTTTAAACTGTGCGGATTTCATCAATATTGATCTAGTAGTTTTTGAATTATAACAGAACAGACAGACGGACAAATCACAGACGTAGATACTTTAATTTTATTTATATAGATAGATGGAGATTGTCGTTGTTATTTGCAAATTCTAAAACTCATATTAACTCAAAATTTTAGAATGAATTCTGTGTCAAAAAAAGGACTCCTTCAAAAATATTTGGCTCGTATGGCCTTTTTCGATGGACGCTGTTATTCATGTGACAAAGACTGTTTGGAATGTCGGGATTACAATATTTCTCAAATAAAACAGGAAGTACTAAAATATACTCAGTATTTAAACTGTAAAGAGGTATTATGTGTCCGTCTGTCTGTTTCATTACCTAATCTAACAATAAGAGTCAGAACAAAAAAATGTATATTTTTGAGAGGACTAAAAATTGAAGATAAAAAAATATTTTTTTGTAGTTTCGGTTGAAATGTAATAAACTAATTTATGAATGCAAATGGAATCACGAACAGTTTGATTGTTGTAAGGAGTTTTTGCCGCTTGAAACTGAATATGGCGTATGTTACACAATTAATTCACTACACACAAGGTACTATATATCTTGACCATATTTGCAATTTTTTTATTATTCATTTTTTGTATATTCTAAAAGCTCGACAACAAAGAAGATGAAATTAATATCCAATATTTTTAATGGTCCTGGAAAGTTGCTTATTAAAGCATTTGCGGAGGATATTAAGGGACCCAGAAAAAAATAATTTTTATTTAATGTTCTAAATTAAAGCGATTTGAGGAAATAAACGGTATGATATTTATAATCACGCATACTACAGTAGTGCAAGTGTGTAAATTAAACGCATAATGCATAAAATAGTAAAGAAACCATGAAAATTAGAAACAAATTTTAATTTATGGTTACTAACTATTTAGGCGTAGTTTCAATAATTAATGCTTTCATTCAAATTTATGGTCACCATCTAGATCATTGTTAAATCGGATTTTCTGGCAATGCGCTCTGCAACCGAGCATAATCGTCTTCTTTTGACAATCTTCACTCATTTGAAACAACAGTAAGTAGACCGAAAACGTCCCGTAGGTATATATATAAAACTTAAAATCGCATTTTTTTTTGTTTACAACTTTGATCAAATTTAACTAATATCCATGGCTGGATAAGTGCAGCTGCAAATTTTGTTCTCTGGTTTGCTGTTGTTCTACATTTCGTAGAACACGAATTTCATTGTCAGGGGACAAGAAAGTAACAAAGAAAATTCAGTTGTCGAATGTCTATAATAATGATAATAATCTGCAATCAGTTTGAGACGCATATATTTACGCTTCTTTTAAGTTGTTAAACAGGCAGCAAGTTTTTTTTTCAAAGCCTGAACCTTTTGATTTCTTTACTTTTGCGTCTAGATTTAAATTAAAAATCCTATTAATATGGATGAAAATAAAACAAAAAAATAATGAAGATATTATTTAATCTTATTAAAATAATTACAACGTCTTAAAATTATGGGGCTATCAGGTCATCAAGAATTGCATTCATCGTCAATGGATTGTCTGCAGGAACCATGTGTCCAGCACGGTCAACCCAGTAGAATCCAAAATTGTTGTATTTTTTCACGTATCCTTCAATATAACCGTTAACTATGAGCGCCTTTTTGACAGTTGAATTCCATTCTTTGGAATACTTGAATTTTGCTTGTTTTGCCCACAGATATGTTCCTGATGAAAGAATACAACAAAAAATAAATTATGAAATAATGAAATTACATGTCTGTTTGTTGGAAAACTACATCGGCTGCCCAGTCCGACTTCACTCGGATGTAATTCGTAATTTTCTCTCACTGCCCATCCACAGTAGTAACATTATGTTACTCGACGATTAAAGCATAATATAAGCTTTTAAAAAGAATTCGAACCGGTGCTCAAGTTTTGAAGTACAAAGTTTTTTTTTTAACATAATAGTAGATTTTTTAATTTATTTTAAAACCATCAACTACTAAGGTTAACTAAGCCTGGGACCAATTGGTATTTTCAGTTTGTTACTGCTTTTAATAGTAAACTAAAAATTGATACTTTGAATCATAATAGAAAACCCGCACATTATATGTAAAACAACAGTTTCCCTAATATCTCGACTATTGCCAAAACCTCTGAAATTGATAAAAATATTTTTGAAGTAATTTTTGGTATGGTAGGATAAAATTGATTCATTAGATTGAAAATGTACCGAACGGGTCGCAATGTACGTATACCGTATATTAATTTAAAAACCCGCTATAGAACAATAACTAGGGTGACGGCGAGCTAGAACCTAAAGATCGTAGGTTCGATCCTAATGGTCAGTGCCATTTTTATTTTTTAAAATTGTACCAGTTTTACTTCTGTAGTGTATAGTGTAAAATACGCAATCACTTTTTTGAATTTCGTCTGAATTTATCTAGAATTATTAATTACCTGGAGTGTCAACAATCAAATCTAATTGTCCTGAAATGACGTACACTTTAACGTTGGTAGAATTTAACAATTGTTCGACTGTAAAAAGAAAAGTCGTTAGTTTTCATAAAAAGAACTTGAAGGAAAAAATAAATCGCAATCATCAATCGTGAAATAAATAATTACCACTTGAAACGACTGGTTTCATGAAATCTCCAAGCAATGCATTAAATACAGCAGAACTTTGGTCATTCCACTCAATACTTTTCGAGATATTAAGAGCTTCTCTAACTGGACCATTCATTATTGAATCCAAACTATAAAACTCAGCAGGTCCAAAATGACTTCTATACATTAATTCTGAAATAAAATGTTGAATAACATGAATTGTCGAGGAAATCTTATATGCGTAGTCGCTGTCTGGATAGTCTGACTCTGAAGGTAACAGAATTGAGCTTTTTGTAGACCTAAGCTGAGCGAGATTTGCTCTACCATCATTAATCACCAGTGGAACAAATGTCTATTAGAGTTTTAGAAAATCATTTGACGAGTTTTTAAAATTATAATATAATTTACATACCTATTTTATTATTGTCGGTGAGTGGCATGTCGTTAAATTTATACAAAGTATTAGAATATCCGAATATTTTATTTAATATATTGTAAAAATCAACTCCTTGAGTTTGTCTGGTAATAACACCTTCCGTTTGGCTCCATAAATATGTAGCCTGAACGTACTGTCCATTATCTAAAGCTTTCTTGCAATTTTGTGCTGAATCGTCAATGGCTTTATAACCAATGTCGTCAACTAATCCCTAGAAAAAAATGTTTTTTATTCGATTATATTAACCCTTTCTCGGCCAGGAGTCACGAAACGTATATTGGTGTGAGCATAGTGAGAAATCAATTGAATTGTCTTTTATCAAAGTTTGTGCGAGATTTGAGAGTCGTAATGTGTACGTGAGATCTCCACTCCACCCACTTCTTTTCACTTTACGCAGTGCCATAACATAATAACAGCTTATTTGTAATATGGTTTATTCAAACAGTTCATCGATTCATTTAAAAATTCTCTTTTATTTTTAATAACTTATTTAAAAAATGTTTGTTTCTATAAATAAAAATGTTTTTTTTCTATGTCCGTTTATTCTGATTATTATTATATTTATTTAAGCCAATGACCGCACGTGCTTACAACACTCTCGTCTCATAATTTTGTGGCTAACTTTAGAGTAGTATTTGTTATTGAACAAATCTAAGAATATAACCCCTTAATATGCATCCTCTAAAATAATTTTTTTTTTGTTACTTGCAATATTATTATCAATCGAACATTTACATTAAATTAAATACACCATTCAGTAAATAACTCACTATCTGCAAATTAGTGTTTTCATAAAAGACTGGTTCTGTTGAGCCAATTTTATAAAAATTTTAGGGACACTTTTTAATTACTCTTGAAGGGTTATATTTCAATTTTGAAATGATTCTGAGAGAATTTTCGATATTTTAGGCCCAAAAACATTTTTCAACCCAATTTTAAATAAGCTTCATGCGGTGATGGATTTCATCAACATGTGGGCCAAATTTCGTTAAAATTAATTAACTCTTTCCTACACACGTCGATTTTTCGATTTCCTCAACCTTTAATCCAGCTCCGATAATAGAGATTGCAAACATTGTTTGGTTTATTATTGTTGGTTTTTATTGTGGTGTTTTTTTATTTTTGAAATTAAATGCGATTTCTTACTGTATGGTATAAATACGGCGCCCAAGTCAGAACTGAATCAATTGGTGAAATCCACGAATCTACCAAAGCAACTCCTTTAAGATTTGCGTCCAGATTACCTGCTGCAACTTCCTATAAAGACAAGAGCCAATTTAAAGATCTTTCTAGAAAATAAAAGAACTAAGGAGCACAAAATTTGTGTTGTAAAACATAGTCTATGCTCCTTATTTTTATGACGCTTTTGTAAATATTTATTCACAAATAAAATTGATTATGTGAATTGTTAATTTGAATTTGACAATACATTAATAATCATTAATCACACACTTTTACCACAATCTGAATTCAATGTAATCAGTGAATTTTTTTTAAAAACATACGAAAATGGGCTCGTCCCAATTTTTTTTTATAGGGTTGGAATCTACGTTACACATATATAATAGAACAATTTTTTTGAAGAATTTTTTGGAATTATTTTCTACAAGAAATAAATTGTTGAAAGTGTGTGATTTTAAGCATAGAATAATCCTTCTATGGAAATATGCCATCGCTAGACAGCTTCAGCTAGTTGGCTGCCTATAGTTGAGTCACGTCCACTGGTTCTTTAGACTTGTATCATGCGGTAGTGATATAGATAACTGGTATATACATCTCTTTTCATAGACACACATATCTTTATCAATAGGCGAAAATGATGTGCTGACTAGAACTAGCTTTGACGTCATCATATGACGCCTAAAATCAGCGGTTTGAAATGAATACATCTTTTAAATTCTTGTTTGCAATTAAGAGGAAGGAGATAAGAATGAAATATTCGGTTTACATTATTTATTTGTGTATAAGGAATAATGTGCACTGTTTAAAATTCTCAAATTTTGATAGGCGGGACGACCCTGTTATCGATAATGTCTTGTACAAATATAATGTTCGGTAAATATATCTAATACTCAGAGATATACATCATTAATATTAGATTATAAAATTTCGACGAAATTATTAGTTGCACAGCTCGTATTAAATAAATATTTTTAATATAACAGACTGATTGAAATTTGGATAGTATTTAATTGAGCATTAAATTATTACCATTTTGTAAAACTAGATTGAGCAATGAATGTGAAACAATAAAAAATACGAGTTATAAAACATTAATTAACGCTCAATAAGTAATTTTTTATTCTCATTTGTAAATAACTTAACGCTCAAACACTTTTTATTTATAGCTCGGCCAGCTATTTAATGCCAATTTAGTTTTTTAGGTGTTCAATTTTTAGTGTTCATTACTTCTTTCTATTGTTACTGTCGTTCTTGTACGTACTTTTTCGATTTCCAATGCGAAATCCACAGTCATTTTTCCGCCATATGATTCAGCAGCTATATATAACGGAGTTTTTTTGAATGCTGGCAATTTTTGATAAAAAGCCTTTAGCAGCGCTGTCAGATCTTTGGCTATCTGTGCGTTTGTCGTAGAAAGAAGATTGGTTTTATCAACGTAACTGAATCCCGTTCCAACCGGATTGTCGATAAATAACACATTTACCGTTTTGATCTAAAATAGTGAAATTGAAACTACCATCATTATAATCAATGAAATCTAAATCGCTGCTAACTGATAAGTGAACGAGGTATATATATGTTCATCATATTTTTCTGTCATGTTATGTTTTTTATGAAATCAGAGTAAATTGTAATATCAAATAGTCGTGAACGAGTATGTCTGGTTAAATGGTTAAAAAATTTGCGGCCTGCAATATCTCTACAACTCTGTTAGAGTATCGAAGCAAATTCCTTTCCAGAACATGGTTCCTTTGGAAAGATATTGCAGGGTATAACCTTGAAATCACCATATGGTTGTAGACGAGTATGGCGAGGGCTTGGAGGAAGATTTGCTGTCTGCAATATCTCAGCAGCTCTGTGCGGGCATGGAAGCAAATTCCTCTCTAGAACATCAAATGGTTTCCTTCCAGATATATTTCAAGTTAACTCTTTTTTCATCAGAAAACAAAATGTGCGTCCAGTTCATTACCTACTTCCTTTAATATTAAAAATATAACCGCAAAACTACGTTTGGTGCGTTAATTTTGGTCACGAATTTATAATTCAGTTATTTTCTTCTTTTAAAATGCTTATGATTTCTATAATCTACTAAATTTATCTAGCCTCTTGACTTACCCAAGTAGTGTTCCGTGGCTTTAGATTTACGTCGAGTGGTCCTATTTCTTCAAAATTTCCATAGCCTGTCGATGATGCCCCTGGACCACCTTGCAGCCAAATTACCAAAGGTTTGTCAGATGGTTGATTAACCGCGGCAGTTGTATAATAGAGCCACCAGAACATGTGAGCGCCTGGACGAACATCCACGAAACCCCATTCCTGTTCTGTGTCGCCAAAACCCTTGCGCCCTTAAATAATAATATAATTATATAATGTACCTGCAAGATCTAATTTTATATTAGGTAAGTATCGAGGTGATCGATAGATCGCCGAACTCGTGAGACAGGCGATCTACTAAAAAGTCTAATTTATTTAACGGAAAATAACTTCAATTTTTATAGAACTGTTCTACTTTTAGTTAAATAATTGTATAGTTAATACCGAAAGCACCGGCGACGAGAATTAAAAACAGAAATGGAACAATATTATTCATGATGCACAATATGTTGTACAGAAACAGATTGTTTAAAACAACTGAAAGATTTATTGATTCATTTGTTTCATAAAATCATTAATTATCTTATTGATAAGATAATTGTCTTATAGATCAGGCGATATGGGCACTACCGTCTCAATTATTCAATTCGGACTGATTTTTTTTGCTGCAATCAGCTCAGGAGACCGTACTGATTATGGAAACTCATGGTACAAAGCGGTCAGATATTGTGTAAAACAATTTTTTATAGCAATAAGAAGAAGAAAAATATTCAAGCAAATAATTTTTCTATATTTTTTGACCAATTTTCAACAAGAAACGGTGAAAATTGATATTTTTAATGGTATTACTTTTTTCATATTTTTCGATGCTCTAAGTCTAGAAGTATAATAAAAAAATGCCCTTTTTACAATATATTTTTTTATAATTACTTCAGACTTTGCATTAACTACAAAAAAAACAAACAAAAAAGTGACGATTTTTATTTTTGTTAATAATACAAGTTATTATTTTTTTATATCCGAACCATCGTCTTGGGATCTCTATTATTTATGCCTCTCTATTATTTATGTATCCGTGATCTATTTTATTATCCTTTATTACTTACTAATTATATTATTATTAGTGTATTTGCCATATGGCAACATACACTATTGGCGTTGGTCGGATGGCGGGACCTAGGGGTCGGACCAAAATTTCTCGACGTTTCATAACCTCCTAAACACTTTGCCACCATTTTTGAAAATGTTTATATATATATGTATATATATATATATATATATATTTTTTTTTTTTTTTTTTTTTATCATCATCATCATAAAGTTCCTTATCCTTTACAGGATGTTGGAAACCACGTTTTTCCACTTCACTTTGTCTATAGCTGTCGATTTTAGATCACTAAAAGATTTTAAATTTGTCCACTTTTTTAAGTTCGCTATCTATGTGATTCTCTTCCTACCTTTCGAAACATGTCCCTCCAGTTTACCACACATAATTAAGCTTTGTAGTTCATATTCTCTTCCTCTACAAATTTGACCAAAGTATTGTAATATCCTTTTCTTAATTGTAGCTAATAAACACCTTTTATAACCAACTCTACGAAACACATCCTCGTTTTTTAATTTGTCCGTCCACTTTATTTTTAACATTTTTCTGATGCACCATGTTTCAAAAGCCTGCAATTTGGCTTCACTTATGTTTTTAATCGTCCAAGTTTAAGCATTCTTAAACGGTTTTTGAAACATAACTTTCTATTAGTTAGATAACTTTTAAGTTTTACAAAATTTGTTTTCGCGACGGCTATGCGTTTTTTAATTTCATTTAGTTGATCGTTATTAGACGTAAACAATTTGCCTAAATATACGTGTATATATATATATATATATATATATATATATATATATATATATATATATATATGTGTGTGTGTGAGGACAATAACTTTCGAAAGAGTTAATTGATTTTAACGAAATTTGGTCCACGTGTTGAAATCCATCACCGCAAGAAGCCTATTTAAAATGGGCGTAATCGGGGCATTTAAGGGTAGTTTTTAGGGGTTGAAAAATGTTTTTGGGCCCCAAAATACGGAAAAAATTCTCAGAATCGTTTCAAAATTGACATTTAACCCTTTAGTAGTAATTAAAAAGAGTCCCTAAAATTTTAATAAAATCGGCCCGACAGGATCGGACTTACAAATTTTTTGAAAACACTAATTTGCAGATAGTGATTTATTTATTGAAGGGTGTCTTTAATTCGGTGTAGACGTTAGATTGATAATAATATTACAATTAAGAAAAAAAATGTTATTTTAAGGGGTGTATTAAGGGGTTAAATTTTTTATTTTGCCCAAAAACAAACTTAATTTCACATAATAAAAGTATAAAACCACACGGCCCTATACAAGCAAATACACTATATTGTCGGCAGGGTTTTGGCACTGCGACCCGGGTTTTTTTTTTATTTATTTATTTAAGAACCGTTTACCGTCCCTACCTACTAACAATAAGTATTATATTTCAACCGACTTATAGAATTATAAATTTAAATTCATTTTTGTTTTGCTATTTTTGTATAATCGATTTACAAAATCTTATCATTATGAATACTTTTTGACAGAATTTTAATCATTTATTTTTTAACGCACCAAAGTACATACTTTGATTTCAGTGGAAAAAATAAGTTTTATTTTATTGTTGTCAATAATTCTATTTTTATTTCTAGATATCGCCAACTATTAATCTATCAGCGCCAGATTATAAATTATTTCGAAACTTTCTTGCTTGACAAATAATTTAAAAATTTGATCTACCTCTAATTTAACAATAATAATTACAACGTGTTTTAAGTCCATTTTTCAATATTATGTAGTAACAGACGTGCGTTCGTATATAAATAATATGCACAACGTAATGAAACTTTTTTGAAAAAAAAAACGCTTGTCTTCGGCCATAAATTTGAGTAAGATTCGAATAGTAGACCAGGTGGAATCGACGTTGCCGTTCTGAATTCAATTGGAATTCTATTTTTTGCTGGAATCAGTTCAGGAGACCGTACTAAGTATGAAAATTCTTTGTACCAGATGGCCTGATCTTTTTTTTATAACAATAAGAAGAAAAAAATCCAATCAAATAATTTTTTTATATTTTTTGACCGATTTCCAACAAGAATGTTAAAAAATTTTTTTTCGTAAAGTTGATATTTTTGTAATGTTATTAATGTTGAAAATTGAAAAAACGCCAGTTCAAAAAACTTTTTTAAATGTTTCTTGTGGAAATCAGCCAAAAAATATAAAAAGAAATTTTTATTGATTTTTTTTGTCTTCTTGTTGCTATAAAACATTTTTTAAACAATATCAGAGCAAGTTACCGTTTGGAAACATAGGTTTCCACAACCAGTATGGTCTCCTGAACTGATTTTATTAAAAAAAAACTGAACCCGAATCAACTTTGCAACAGCAGCATCGATTTCACGTGGTTTATATAGCTGGTAATTATTCTAAATTGAGACCTAATTCAATTAAAATAACATTTTCTTCAAAAAAAAAAGGTATAAATATCT
The DNA here is from genome assembly GCA_034508555.1 of Venustoraphidia nigricollis. Lineage (NCBI taxonomy): Eukaryota > Metazoa > Arthropoda > Insecta > Raphidioptera > Raphidiidae > Venustoraphidia > Venustoraphidia nigricollis. Next base: position 263,559 of record JAVRKA010000018.1, on the reverse strand, counting down.
TGGAAACTGTTAGATTTTTATAGGGATCACGTTTTGCACATGACTACATCAATCACCGGCTAAAGTTTTACAGATGGTTTACTGAACAACCTGTATAATATTTAATAAATTAAATAATCAGTTTGATCAGACCAAAATTTGTTTTAATGTTGATTACACCTTCATTACATTACAACGTTTCATCGGCCATCCCGACTTCATCAGATGGCCGATGAAACGTTGTAATGTAATGAAGGTGTAATCAACATTAAAACAAATTTTGGTCTGATCAAACTGATTATTTAATTTATATTTTACATAGACCTGAATAATACCACTATGGATAATATAATAATAGAGTTATTCCATACCTTGTAATCTTGAATCAGATCAGATAAAAAAGCTTTTACTAGCAATGATCAATATTACTTTACTATTACAATTGAAAATGTCTTTAGACAACTAGCTTTTATAAAACACAATATATTATCCATTAGACAAGCGTTTCCTAAACTTGAAGCCGCGAACTCACCTCTGAGCAAAAAATAATCGAAAAAATGAGTTATGATCTCATCTCACTGACAATAATAATTATTGACCTTTGTGATACAAAATACGTATAGCTTAAAAAAACTTTTGACTTCTAATACTATAGATTTAATTCTGAAAATTAAACAAAATTTTATTTTTATTATTTTCATTTTTATTTGCTAACCTCTGAGGGGGAATCTGTATGTGAAACGGTTTAGGAAACGCTGCCATATGTTTAATAGAAGGCAATTTTGAGCTCTTTATTAGTGTATTTGCCATATGGCAACATACACTATTGGCGTCGGTCGGATGGCGGGACCTAGGGGTCGGACCAAAATTTCTCGACGTTTCATAACCTCCTAAACACTTTGCCACCATTTTTAAAAATGTTTATATATATATGTATATATATATTTATATATATATATATATATACGTATATATATATACGTATATATATATATACGTATATGTATATATATATACGTATATATATATATATATATACGTATATATATATGTGTGCGGGCAATAACTTTCGAAAGAGTTAATTGATTTCAACTAAATTTGGCCCACGTGTTGAAATCCATCACCGCAAGAAGCCTATTTAAAGTGGGCCTAATCGGGCCATCTTAAGGGTAGTTTTTAGGGGTTGAAAAATATTTTTGGGCCCTAAAATACCGAAAAAATTCTCCGAATAATTTCAAAATTGAAATTTAACCCTCTGGCATCAATTAAAATGTGTCCCTAAAATTTTAATAAAATCGACCTTACAGGACCGGATTTAAAAATTTTAAGAAAGACTAGTTTGCAGATAGTGAATTATTTACTGAAAGGTGTATATAACTTGGTATAGAGGTTCGATTGATAATAATATTGCAATTAAGAAAAAAAATGTTATTTTAAGGGGTGTATTAAGGAGTAAAATTTTTTATTTTGGCCAAAAACCAACTTAAGCTCGCAAAATAAAGTCACACTGCCTGTATAAGCAAATACACTAATTGTCGGCAGGGTTTTGGCACTGCGACCCGGGTTTTTTTATTTTTAATAATGAAACATATTTTCTATCTTCATTCTCTACTAACGAATAACAATATATCGATGTAATGGAAAACTGTAGAGTTTATGATAATCCATATTATTTTTATTGAAATATACTGTCAGCGGCGTCTATGACTTCTCGCCGGGGTGCAAAAATTCGTGTGGCACCTCAAACACACCCAAACCCTAAAGAACGGAATTAGGTACCTACACAGAAATAAAAATATTCACGCGCGCTCATACATCTATGCAAAAAATTTGATCTCATCTATTTTTAATCCTGTCACTATGACCCAAAAAAAAGCAATTCTAATAGATATGACTAGGTGCCTAGCACCCTGAGGCAACGTACTCCTTACACTCCCGGATAGAGACGCCCCTGGATACTATTCTACATTTGTAATAATGAAAACATTTAGTCGTTTATTAACAAAACCAAATTGATATAATCTCATTTACCAATGATTTTTCCCTCGATAAAAATCAGGAGTCTTTCGTATCGAAATTTACTGTTAGTTTTGTTATTGAACTTATGTCGAAATTGTAAACTCAGCATGGCTTCATTGAAAGAAAGGCTAATCCTTTATGGTGAGATGGGTTCTGTCCATGGCGTAAAATTTGTTACAGAGGAGAATCGCCACTGGACTACTAGGTAAGAAATGTGATTAGTAAATTACACCATTTTCTATTGAAAAAAAAATACGTGAGGAATCTCCTCTCCAATTTCCAAGATAAGCAGAATGAACATAATCAAGATGAGTTCACTTATTACTTGAGGTCAAATCTTGTAGGTATTCTAATTTTGACTCAATTCCACATATCCCAATCGACTTGAAACTTGGCACGCATCGGCAGTTCCGATGACAATACAATGTTTTCATGTCTCTGACTTGATGATTGTGTCAGAAAAAAGGGTGTAACATGATTATGGTCTGAAGTTTCAACACAGTTTTTCATTGTGATAACGTTTTAATAAAAACTTGTTTGAATTTTTTTTTTGTATATCACTATTGATGTTCTTTTAGAATATTTTGGCTAGTGGCATTATTGCTATCTTTCTATGCAATGTGTATTATTGTAATGGGTTCTTACCAAACGTATTTGCATCACCCGATTTCTTTCGCCACCGAAACAACTTATCTCAATTGGAACACAACATTCCCAGCCGTATCTGTTTGCGAAACGTGGTATGAGAACAAGTTTTGGGAAAGATTGCCAAAGTGAGTTTGCTTTAACAACCATATGAATATAAACAACTCCGTGTGAGAGCACTAGACTTCACTCTTATCGTTCAAAAAACTTATTTTTCTGGTAAATGTTCATCTCTGATTTATTTCCCGGGTAGAGTTTTGGTTTGGCAACGAAATAATCAAGAGTAAAAATTTCATATCACTTTACTATATTTGTTTCCTGGTGCGCGTAGTTTTTGAATTAAAACAGAACAGACAGACGGACAAATCACTACTATTTTAATTATATAGATAAATGGAGATTGTCGTTGTTATTTGCAAATTCTAAAACTCATATTAATTCAAAATTTTAGAATGAATTCTGTGTCAAAAAAAGGACTCCTTCAAAAATATTTGGCTGATATGGCCTTTTTCGATGGACGCTGTTATTCATGTGACAAAGACTGTTTGGAATGTCGGGATTACAATATTTCTCAAATAAAACAGGAAGTACTAAAATATACTCAGTATTTGAACTGTAAAGGGGTGTTATGTGTCCGTTTGTCTGTTTCATTACCTAATCTAACAATAAGAGAATAAAAAAAATGTATATTTTTGAGAGGACTAAAAATTGAAGATAAAAAAATATTTTTTTGTAGTTTCGGTTAAAATGTAATAAACTAATTTATGAATGCAAATGGAATGACGAACCGTTTGATTGTTGTAAGGAGTTTTTGCCGCTTGAAACTGAATATGGCGTATGTTACACAATTAATTCACTACACACAAGGTACTATATATCTTGACCATATTTGCAATTTTTTTATTATTCATTTTTTGTATATTCTAAAAGCTCGACTACAAAGAAGATGAAATTAATATCCAATCGTTTTAATGGTCCTGGAAAGTTGCTTATTAAAGCATTTGCGGAGGATATTAAGGTACCCAGAAAAAATAATTTATATTTAATGTTCTAAATTAAAGCGATTTGAGGAAATAAACGGTATTATATTATTATATAATCACGCATACAACAGTAGTGCAAGTATGTCTGTTTAACGCATAATGCATAAAATATTAAAGTAACAATGCAAATTAGAAACAAATTTTGATTTATGCTTACTAACTATTTAGACGTAGTATCAATTAATGCTTTCATTTTTTTTTATTTTTAATAATAAATTAAACTCTCAATTGATACTTCCTCCATTGCTCAGATTAGAACGTGAAAACTAGGGGGTTTTAATTTGTAACAAAATAATTTACACCAAAATGTCGTAGTAGCTACAGGATGCAGTGTGGTTAAATAATAATTAAACTAAAACTAAATAAAAAAAAACTATTTCTTTGAAAATTTTCAGATATATTTTCACGCGCCTGAAGATGTGCCATTTACGAATACAGATTTGAGTACAGTAGAAACTGTGCCGTTTGGTTATGAATTGGAATTATTACTCAGTGTAATTATCAATTAATTTTTCTTTGCGTATTATGAGTAATTTTGTGCAGTTTATCTTTCGCGTTGGAAAATGTTCTCCATTCTCAACATTTCACATATCGTTTGAAGAAACATGCGAATATGAGTGAAACGACAAATAAAATTTGAAATGAACTTAAGAATAAAACTATTAAATATTAAATAAAACGAAACTACTTGCGATTACTGTTCGAAATATTTTTTTATTTATAAAACGTTTCTACCAAATTTTTTGGTCCTTTTCAATTTATCAAAATAATAATTAAGAATAAAACTGTTTTAGAGTTTAAAAAACCTTGTAACAGGGTACAACACGATCCGTTTATGATAGCCATTAACCAACCAACCACTAACTTCCCAAAAACAGAATGTAGTTTTATTTAAAACTGTATGAATAAATATAAATATACCGGGTGTTTTTTTCAAAACTTTGAATGGATTTTTTTGTTGATACACCGGTTGAATCAAAAAAAAGTTTTAGGCAAAAGTTGTTGGGTTTTGAGGGGGAAATAATTTACACGTAATACCAACCCCCTTCCCCTACCCCTCGGCAGGAGTTTTCATTTAAAAAACAAAAGTTACCCCCTCCCCCTGCCGAGAGGTGGGGGGAGGCGTTGGTATTACGTGTAAATTATTTCCCCCTCAAAACCCAACAACTTTTGCCTAAAACTTTTTTTGATTCAACTGGTGTATCAACAAAAAATCCATTCAAAGTTTTGAAAAAAACACCCGGTATACCTACTATTAGCTCCCTAACCTCCGATTCGAACGAATTAATTTTCGTTTGGCCGCGAAGTAGTCAAGTGAAAAATCTCTCACATTATATCACTTCTCTGTACCCAGCGACAGCCTCTAACTACATCTCTTACCAACGTACAACAATTTAGCTTAGAGGTCACGTACGAGATCCTCGATTTACTTTTAATTTTCGCTCACTGCCCATCCCTCTTTTGTCGTAGCGTTATAATATAGCCTACTCTGAAGGAAGTAGTCTTTAAAACGCTGAAATCGGTTTTGTATAGTTCTTGAGATTACCCGCCGCAAATTAAACATTGTCTCTTTATCGTATTTTTAAGGTACGTGAAATAAAAAACGACGACGATATAAAACAGTTGAAAGTTGGCCAGCGAGGATGTTTATTCCCTGAAGAGAAGTCGAACGGTTTCAATGTTTATAAATATTACAGCTATTCCACTTGCATAGTTCAGTGTCACGTTGATGAACAAATTAAGCTGTGCAATTGTACACATCATAATATGCCTGATATTTGTAAGTCGTTCGTTAATTAATTCCTACATTAGTAATATAATGAAAGTGAAACGTCCGTTTGCTTGTCTTTCTTTCACGCTTCAACGGCTGAACGGATTTCAGTGACATTATTAATATTTAGTCCTTGAAATTTGAACATTTTGAATTGAAGGCTTAACTGCCGGTTCGATTTCGACCGGAAGCAAATATCTATTATTTCGCTATTTTCTCTCTCAAACTGGATAGATCCTTGTTCACTAGAATATTTTTAACTACCTAGCCTACAGGTTAATAATTATTTGTTGGTAACGGGTTTCTATTATAATTACGTGTAACGAATATTAAAAATGGAAGAATCGGGAACCGGACGTTTCTTGAATAATCAAAATGTATCAACAATGTTATTAATAAAGTTGCCATTTTACAGATGCTAATTTGTATTGTACGTCTGAACAATTAAAATGTATTGAAAGTCACTACGGTAAGAAATAGATCACTAGGTTTCTAAGACATTTAAACCAAAAAGAGACTATGTAGATAGGAGAACGAATTTGAGTGATTGGTATGGAACGAAATACACCTGGTTAGAGCAAGGTCAATAGATTACAGAGGTTGTCCATTCTGTGAGGGGGTGACGTCGTCTGGTGAACCTGTCAATTGATTGCGCGGCAACGGCTGTTGCTTGTAAACTTTAATGGCAGTATTTATTTGCAACAAATTGAATTTTTAAGGTAACAGACTTATATGATCCTGCAGTTAAATAAAAAACGCATTTTTTATATTGCCCGGCAACAGAATGGAGCAATTAGGTAAATGATCAATCTGGAGCAATTTCAATAAAATGCGGCAATTGTTTCGGCAATATTGCTTCTAATTGCTCCATATATTCCTTATTGTCCAAAGTGGCCGACATGAATTGCCGAATATCCACACGGTTTGGAAATTTTAGGCAATTTTCCTTCTATACGTATACGTATCCATGGTTTCACTTTCGTGTGGACACAGGGATGACATGCGCCGCTGTCATTTCATTTTCTTTGCTTCTATTGTACAGTGCAGTACAGCTGTGCATGGATTAATAAAAATGGCGTGGAATAATGAAAAAATAATAAAGTTTTTGAATAAATAATTGTCCATATCATCACACAATAAAGATGGCTTTCATCTTGCTAGATACGTTCGCACCCAAATCTGTCTATTCCTTTTCTTTTTTTTTTCGTTTTAAACTTATTATAATAAAAGCACTACACGCCGCTGCCAGTAAAACCTAGTCCATAGCCAGCGACAGTTTAACTGAATTGCTATAGTGTATGAATGATGGCCTCGTATTGCCTAGTTTTTCAAAGTTGCTCCATATCGCGTGATATGGTGTGGCGGTATCTTTGGCAACAATTGCTACATGTTGCCATCGCCGTGAATTGCTGATGTACATAGTTGACCACTATTGCCCGGAATTGAGCAATTTTAGTTGCCCCTGTAAGCGCACCTTAAGATGTGTATCCAGGGATAGACATCAGGATGTGCGACAAATTGAGACACCCCCACCCTCACTCAATTTCGGTCAAGTTCGTTCTCCTTATCTATATTCTCGTTTTGAACATCTATATAAATAAAAATCAATTGCCGCATGTACGAAAGATCATCACTTGAGAACGGCTCGACCGATTTGACTGATTTTTTTTGTTGTGTTCGTAATTGTTAAAGTAAGTTTTATATGGAAGAGAACTTTTGGAAAAGTCGGAAATTTGGATGGTAATTTTGTATGAAAATCTCAATAAAAAAGTGGCGTTCAGTTAAATTAGTAAAAAGTTAATTATTAATTTATTTAATAATAAATATTTTTTCCAGAAACTTTATACAGATTAAAAGCTCCAGGCTATGAAAAAATGGGTTTAGTTTGTAATTGTTTACCATCCTGTATTGAGCCTGATTATAATGTTATATACAGAAAAAAAATGTAAGTACCGACAGAAGAATATTTCATAATAGGAATCTCTATCGTAATTCCGTTTTTACGAGATTTTCAATAGGTTTGAATTTTTCTATGACACCTAGACCAGAAAACGTGTACCTAGAATGTTTGCCTATCACTCTAGAACAGCAGGGCCGATTTTGATAGAGAAAAAAAATATTTTTTTCAAATTTTGGTTCACTGTGGTGCAAGCTTTGTTCGAATGATCAATATACTCGGAGCAAAACTAGACAAATATTTAATGATCATTTCTACACTGAACTACACTACCTAAACTTTCAACGTAACGAGGCTCCAGTCTGCTAATTAATTTATTTATTGTTATTTTTTAATTAAAAATTTATCAATATCTAAAATTCTTATCGCATGTTATTGACACATATTAGGAAAAAATAGTGCACACGTATCTAGAAGTTATTTGAAGTGGGACGTCAAATTCATAGACAAGACTATTATTATTACAAATTATGACATAATATCAGCTTCTCATTCATTTTATATAATTCTGTCGTATGTAGAGTTGGGGATTGTCTTGTGCAGTGGCGTAGCAACGTAACCAAGGAACCCGGTGCAAAAATGAAATTGAAGCCCTATCTAAATTGGTTGTTGTTGTAAACATTCATTGTTACATTTCTAAATTAGAAAAAAATATATTTTTTTATTCACTGTCATCGTCGGGCTTCAAACCCGAATCTTTCAACTTTCGCGGCGGAATGAGTTAATCAGTTACTCTACGGTGCGATATCTTAACAGTTAATTCTTCATAATAAAGCAAATGTAACATTAAATTCACTACATGCGAGAGTTGATATCTCTAGACACAAATCATCTCAGTAGCGAGAGTATTAATGAATCAAGTAAATTTTCATTTTTATTATTATTAAATCATCAATCTACCTTAGTACAATACGTAATTCGAATGCAGATATAGGGGCTAATAGCCAACCTATGTTATCATATGGAAATTTTATTAATACGAAATACTTCCGTAAACATTATCAATTTAAGAATATGTTAATTCTGTAAAGCTTCAGAACGAGCTATATTGTTGTAAACATTCATTGTTACATTTCTAAATTAGAAAAAAATATTTTTTTTATCCGTCACCGTCGGGCTTCAAATTGGTTGTTTTATCGGCGCAGAGCCAACCATACGGAACCATGTTTTCAATATTAAATGAAAAGTATTAATAATAGAGATGAAGTTCCGGAAGTCGAAATTTTTTTTCGGAAATTTCCTCCTTTTTAGGAATCTTTTTTTTTAAATTTCATTAGCATTATAGTGTTCGAGTTATTTGCAAGAAATTAGTCCCCCTTTTTTGAAATTCTTTAATTGTTAATTAAAACATTTTTTTCAGACCTGTGCCGAAAGCAACAAATATAAAAGTATCGATTCAAATGCATCACTTACCGTCGCAGAGATTTAAAAGAAATGTCGTTAGAAACACCTTAGATTTAGTCGGTAAATATTTGAAAAATTGAGAGTAATATCAGACCGAATTTTATATCCGTTCAAGGAACATTGCCCATTCCCATCTGTTGCTATAGTGTGGCATAAAAATGATAATACTTTAAAAAAAACCGTCCATCAGAGATTTGATTGTCATATTTCAATAATAGTAATAAACCATAATTTAGTGGTTTTACTTACCTATTTATTAACACCTTGATAATAATTTTGCTGCAATAGAAAAAGCGGTTTATTTAAGCCAAGATTTTTCGAATCATGTTTACCAGTGTTCTTTTTAATAATAAGAGACAAAAATTAAAAAAAAACCCGGATCGCAGTGCCAAAACCCTGCCGACAATATAGTGTATTTGCTTGTATAGGGCCGTGAGGTTTTATACTTTTATTATGTGAAATTAAGTTTGTTTTTGGGCAAAATAAAAAATTTAACCCCTTAATACACCGCTTAAAATAACAATTTTTTTCTTAATTGTAATATTATTATCAATCTAACGTCTACACCGAATTAAATACACCCTTCAATAAATAAGTCACTATCTGCAAATTAGTGTTTTCAAAAAATTTGTAAGTCCGGTCCTGTTGAGCCGATTATATTAAAATTTTAGGGACACTTTTTAATTGCTACCAGAGGGTTAAATTTCAATTTTGAAACAATTCGGAGAATTTTTTCAATATTTTGGAACCCAAAAACATTTTGCAACCCCTAAAAACTACCCTTAAAATGACCCGATTACGTCCATTTTAAATAGGCTTCTTGCGGTGATGGATTTCAACACGTGGGCCAAATTTCGTTGAAATCAATTAACTCTTTCGAAAGTTATTGCGCGTACACACACACACACACACACACACACACACATATATATATATATATATATATATATATATATATATATATATATATATATATATATATACATACATACATACATACATACATACATACATAAAAATCTTTATTTAAAAAACAGTACAATGCTGTATAAAATGCGTCAATAAAATAAATTTAGTATATACTAAATAAAAGTAAAATCTTCTACCTTATAAAGGCCAACCTCAATCAGCCGCTTCCTCACAATATTCCTGAACTGACTTAGAGGAAGATTTTGAACATCCATGGGCAGTTTATTAAATAATGTAATAGACATGCAGACGAAACTACTATGTGTTTTTTGTAGTCGGTGAGGTGGTAATCTAAGATTATGTTTGTATCTGACATTATAAGAGTGTAAGTCAGAGCTACAGCTCAAGTTCGCCATGTGTTGTTTGACGTACAATAATGCGTGAAGAATATACAATGACGGCAAAGTTAGTATTTTGTAATTAACAAAAATTGGTTTGCAGTGTTCTTTAGGTGAAACTCTGGCCATAGCCCTAATGGCTCTTTTTTGAAGTACAAAGACTGTTTGAATCCGTGGAGTTTCCCCATAGTAGTACACCATAGCTAATTAAACACTCAAATAATCCGAAATATACTGTCCGTGCAGCTTCAATGGATACAACATCCGAAACCCGTCTTATAGCATAAATAGCAGAATTAAGTTTATGACAAAGCTGAGATATATGCGCTTTCCATCTAAGAGATTTGTCTAAATATATTCCCAAGAATTTAACATTGGTGATGTAATCATTACTTAAGTGATTAAAAGTCAATATTTCTGTTTTATTAACATTTAAAGTAAGTTTATTAGCTGAAAACCACTCAGTAGCCCTCAGTAGTGTCTCATGCGACATCCCAGCACCATCAACATCACGCTTAGAGAGGAAAGTCGTATCGTCTGCATATAGAATTGTAGAAAATGGCTTCATATTATCTGCTAAATCATTAATATAAATAATAAAGAGCACCGGACCTAACACGGAGCCTTGGGGCACCCCATTCTGTATGTTTTGTAATGAAGATGAAGAATTATTGGTAATTACCTTTTGTTTTCTGTTACTTAGATACGACTCACACAATCTAAGCGCCATGCCTCTGATCCCATAATGTTTTAATTTACTTAGAAGAATGTCGTGTGAGACACAATCGAAGGCCTTTGATAGGTCACAGAATGTTGCATCCATTGGTATACCCTCCTCAAATGCATTTAGTAAATTTTCAATCATTGTCGCAACAGCTTTAATCGTCGATTTACCCTCCCTGAATCCAAATTGCGAGCTCGAAAACAAGTCACATAACTTAAAGTAATGTAATAAACGTTTTTTGATGAGCAGTTCAAATATCTTAGAAAAGACAGGCAGAATTGAGACCGGCCTGTAGTTACTTATATCATTAATATCTCCTTTCTTAAATAAAGGAACAACCTTGGCAATTTTCAGTGCATCTGGGAAAATACCTGTATCAATACAGAGATTAAAAATGTAAGCTAGTTGTTCTGATATTATCTCTTTTGAATATTTAATTATACCTGCGTTCATATCATAAACATCTAGTGCTTTTTTTTGCTTTAGGCTGTTAATTATTGAAATTATTTCAAATTTATCAGTAGGTGAGAAAAAAAAGGATTTTACAGGTGATTTACATTTGCCCAAAAAATTGTCAAAGTTGTTCGCTGTTACCGGGAGATTTTTAAGTAAGTTATCTGCTATAGATATAAAGTATTGATTAAATTTATCAGCTCCAATACTGTCACTAATATGGACATTTTTATTAAAATTACATTCTTTGTTAATTAATTTCCAAACTGTTTTACTTATATTTTTAGAGTTATAAATGACCTCGGAATTTAATTCTCTTTTTGCAATCTTTAAACTTTTTTTATATGTCTTCCTGTAATTTCTGTAGATATCATGAATATATTTATCATTACTACGATTCTTTATAATGTTCAGTGTACATAAAGTCTCTCTCATGCTTACTAACTTATTTGATATCCAATTGTCACTGCGATTACGACTATTTTTTATTTGCGATATATTAATAATACTCTCCGGAAAGGCCATATTAAAGTTAAAATTAAAATTGTCTAAAAATAAATTAAAAGCGTCATTTGCATCAGTACAAGAGTATATAGCATTGTCAATTTTTGAGTGCTCAAGAATATGCAAAAAATAATTTTTGTTATAAATATTATTTAATTTACGTGATTTTCTCACTTCCTTAAGTTGTGTAGTTAATTTACTGCACCCTAATTTATATTTTAGCTTAATTTTAATACCAAGGTGATCTGATAGACCTGGATTTATAACTTGAACTTCTGCTACCCTACTTTCTTCCATATTTGTCCATATAACATCTAAACATGTAGAGCTGTTGTTAGTAATCCTAGTAGGGTCATTATTTGACAGATAAAATCCGAATGACTGAAAAAGGTCAGTAATTTTAGTCGAATTTTGGCTGACAATTTGCATGTCTATATTAAAGTCTCCACATAGCATTGCAACACCCTTTTTTAACATTATCGTATTTAGTGTATCACCAAGGATATTTAAAAAACTGTAAATGTTTCCTGTGGGTGAACGATATACTGCACATATATTGATATTAAAATTTGTTAGAAACACACCCGTTATTTCACAGTGTTGTTCTTCACATATTCTATTTAAAATATTTATGTTTTTTTAAATAGATTAAGACTCCACCATGACCCATTATTGAACGACAAAAAGAACTAGCTATTTTGTAGTCGTGTAGGTCAAAGAACTTAATTTCATCATCCCTGAGCCAATGTTCCGTGATACATATCACATCTATATCTTTATAAATACTTAAAAACAATTCTAATTCTAATAATTTATTTCGTAAACATTGTAAATTTATGTTAAGAACAGTATATATATATATATAAACATTTTTTAAATTGGTGCCAATGTGTTTAGGAGGTTATGAAACGTCGAGAAATTTTGGTCCGACCCCTAGGTCTCGCCATCCGACCGACGCCTATAGTGTATGTTGCCATATGGCAAATACACTAAAAAGATTTATTTTGAATCGTTGTGTTATGCGACTCTGTTATACTAATCATGTTTGGACTTGATTTTTCCAATTTTCAATTGCAAAATTATATCATTGAAACTTCCAAGCACTCATTTATAAGTGACAAGTTTAAAAATAATTCAAATATACATATTATTGCTCTTTCGTTTATTCTGTGGAAATAACTTATAATTATAAAAATTAAGTGACATTTTTAATATTAGTACAGTTTCTACGAGGTATATTTACACTTTAAATGGAACAAATTCCGGACTTACGACTATTTTCTGAATAGGTACATATTTCCAGTATGCTAACCAATAATTTATGCCTCAGCTTATCTAATAAATGTTCCAGAAATCAGTTATTGAGAAATCTATTCTATGAAATTGCTTTCTAATCTGTCGCTGAACTCTTCCATAATATTAATTCCACTTTTTTTGCAGAAAAATAGCTTAATTATTTGTTGAGCTTGAGAAAAAAAAATTAAAACATTAACTAATTTTTGTATTCCTTTCAGTTTCGTTTGGTGGGACAGCTGGTCTATTTTTTGGAGCGTCTGTACTGAGTTTATTTGAAACTTTTTATTTTCTATTTATTCGCAATTATAATTCTTCTAGAAATAGAATATAATTATACTAAATAAACAATAAACAAACATGCAATTTAAATTTTATTCGAAAATGTTATTATATAGTTATAGCCAAACTGAAAGTATAAAGTGCGTTCTATCCGGCGATAAAATTGACGCTCGTGTCCAACGTTAAATTGCAACGTTGGTGTCTGAAAACAGTTTCGCAAGTAAAATACTCAAAAAGTTACATTTTACCATCGCATTTTTATTACGTAATATGAAAATATACATCCATTTATGTACATATAAATATTCGAAATATTATTTTTGAGATTATTTGAAATCTGCAGAATTAAGCGATTTAGATATCGTTTTCTTCAGAATTTACTGCTCTATTAATACAACAAGAAACAATGCCTTGCAAGTACCCTATTCGCTAACAAAGTGAATTCGTGTTTTGCCCAAACATATTTTGTAATCAACAAGCTGCTCAATTTTTTTAAGAAAAAGCTAGTTTGCAATAAGAGCAAGGTCTTATTTCTGACATTAAAAAAGGATGGCATTTTCATATAGTAACCCAAACTTGATACAATAAAAGATCAGTTTTATTTGTTATACACGACCTCGTTAATTATCTCTCTAGATATCAGAATAATAATTATGTCAACAGTAATTAGAACTGAAATTAAAAATTCATATCAGAAATCTTGAGAAAATTATACGTCTGTGTTATCGGAATAGACAAATTACAGGTGACTAATAAATGACTTTATATGTAGATCATCGCACGCATCAGTCAAGAGGCGAATCTAAAAATTTTGATACGTGTTTCGAAAATAGAATTAGCATCATCAAGACCTACAAAAACAATAGTTTTAATTCACCTAACCATGGTTGCGGCCTATTAACCAATCATTAGGAGCACAAATACTTGAACTGATAATAGATTATTAGCCATAAACGATCGTTAATCAAATTTAAAATATTGTTTTTGTACAACTTTACCAAGTGTTTATGTATTGAGGTATATTTATTATTCAGTCATGTTCTACCAGACTACTAGCGACTATGCAGGTGATAATATAAACATATGGAAGAGAACCGAAATGTCTAAAAGAGCAAGTACAGTTGGGTTTATCACGGTTTTCGTCGTAATAACAGTCCCATAGTCGCACTTAAATAAAACACACAAGGTTTTGTAGAAACCAGAATTTAGACAGATTGCTAACTTGCAGAACAGGCAGAAAAAAACATTTCATTAGTACGGGACTGTTCTTAATATATTTGCTAATTTGCATATACATATATAAAAGTAATTAACTACTGAATAATATCGAATATGCACATAGTTTTGTTTTATGAAATTTTAATTCCGCTTTTTAAACCCAATGCGAATTCAATTTTTTTCTTAATCAGTGTTATTGCGTAGATCTATTCATTATTTTTCTTTCAAAGGGCATTGTTTTCGTTTCGAGTAGAAAATTCCTGTTTTGAAAATGGACCCGGCTCTTCTAGGTATAGACTTTTCAAAATACAAAGAAAAACCTTTCAAAATTATGAATTTCCATTTTACATTTTTGCGTTGGAACGCTCTTGGAATGTTTAAAAATGACGACCATCAGTACCCTTTCTTTTATTTATGTTACAACATTATTTATGTTTGTTCGTTTGTGGTTGGAGCATCCATTTTGGAAATCGTAAATGTTTGTATTTTAATAATTAATGCAAACATCGAAAAAGTTCTAGAAATTGCTGTCTACGTTTTTATTCACACTTGCTTTCTGCCTAAATGGTATTGTTTGGAGCGCTGTTCTGCACGATTCAAAAATATCACGCGCGTATTGGAATTTAAAATGTTAGAGTTCAGCCGAAACAATATCGAAATTGAAAAATCTTCGAAACTATCAAACAAATTCTTTTTGGCATATTTTACCGTTGGTTACACATCTTTGGTAAGCGGAGTAATGGTCAGCATATTTTCAAGTATTACAGAAGTTTGTGCCGATCCTGAAAAAATCGTTTCTGGAAATTGTACAAATTTTTTAACCCCAAGACATCTTCCGTTTCCGCCGTACATTCCTTTTGACATTACACCTGTCTTTAACTTTGCTATGGCATTGCTTTATCAGGTAAGCATTAGATAATTATATTTAATTAATGGCCAGAAAAAACTTCACAATGTTAATTTGCCTTTCCGTAATTCGAAATCTCGTGACGTGCTGTAAAGAAATATTGACGAATCGTTTTTTCATTCAATTTTTAGGACCAAAATATGTATTTTTGAAATTTTTAAGCAACATTCCAAATTCTGTGAAGCTTAATGCTTAATCACAGCTGATAAAAACAATAATAAAATAAATTTTGCGATCACAGTTCGAAATCTTCCGAGAGCATATTTTACAATCTGAGGGATCGGTCACCTTAATGCTTTATTGCAGATAAGCACAACCGAAACAAGTTGCTTATAAATCTGTATAAACAAACTGTTTTGACACATTCTAATATATAGAATTTCTCTCCTTTATCGTTTAAGACGCATTTAGATCCGATCTGAATTTGATTGAGCGAGCTGTAGGGAAAAAAATACCGTGTTTTGTTAAATTTGCTCCCGTCCGGCACCAAATTTAAAAAAAAAACCGGGTCGCAGTGCCAAAACCCTGCCGACAATATAGTGTATTTGCTTATACAGGCAGTGTGGCTTTATTTTGCGAGCTTAAGTTGGTTTTTGGCCAAAATAAAAAATTTTACTCCTTAATACACCCCTTAAAATAACATTTTTAGTGTATTTGCCATATGGCAACATACACTATTGGCGTCGGTCGGATGGCGGGACCTAGGGGTCGGACCAAAATTTCTCGACGTTTCATAACCTTCTAAACACTTGGGCACCATTTTTAAAAATGTTTATATATATATATGTATATATATATATATATATATATATATATATATATATTATATATATATATAGGTATATATATATGTGTGCGGGCTATAACTTTCGAAGGAGTTAATTAATTTTAACGAAATTTGGCACACACGTTGAAATCCATCACCGCACGAAGCCTATTTAAAATGGGCCCAATCGGATAATTTTAAGGGTAGCTTTTAGGGGTCGAAAAAAGTTATTGGGCCCCAAAATATCGAAAAACATCTCAGAATCGTTTCAAAATTGAAACTTAACCTTTTAGTAGCAATTGAAAAGTGCCCCCAAAATTTTAATAAAATCGGCCCAACAGGACCGGACTTACAATTTTTTTTGAAAACACTAATTTGCGGATGATGATTTATTTACTGAAGGGTGTTTTTAATATTGCAATTAAGAAAAAAAACAATATTTTATGAAGTGTATTAAGGGGTTATATTTTTTATTTTGCTCAGAACCACATTTAAGTTCACATAATAACACCACACTGCCTGTATTAGCAAATACACTATATTGTCGGCAGGGTTTGGGCACTGCGACCCGGGTTTTTTTTTTCTTAATTGCAATATTATTATCAATCGAACCTCTATACCAAGTTATATACACCTTTCAGTAAATAATTCACTATCTGCAAACTAGTCTTTCTTAAAATTTTTAAATCCGGCCCTGTAAGGTCGATTTTATTAAAATTTTAGGGACACATTTTAATTACTGCCAGAGGGTTAAATTTCAATTTTGAAACGATTCGGAGAATTTTTTCGGTATTTTAGGGCCCAAAAACATTTTTCAACCCCTAAAAACTACCCTTAAGATGGCCCGATTAGGCCCACTTTAAATAGGCTTCTTGCGGTGATGGATTTCAACACGTGGGCCAAATTTAGTTGAAATCAATTAACTCTTTCGAAAGTTATTGCCCGCACACATATATATATACGTATATATATATAAATATATATATACATATATATATAAACATTTTTAAAAATGGTGCCAAAGTGTTTAGGAGGTTATGAAACGTCGAGAAATTTTGGTCCGACCCCTAGGTCCCGCCATCCGACCGACGCCAATAGTGTATGTTGCCATATGGCAAATACACTAAAAAATCGGACATCAAACACAAGAAAGAAGAAACCGAACAAAACAAAAGTTTTTCAAAATGAGTATAGCCGTTTGGGCTGTACGACTGGTATGCAAAAAGTAAAATAAACTAAGCTTAATTTTAAACTGATTGTGAGTTCACTTAAACTGCTTTTCAACACACGTTGTAAAACCGACTCAGCCGCTTATAGATCGTCACTGGCACTCACCTGTAGGTAATAATCCGTATAAAATTTGTGTAAATATTACCAAAGAGGAAGAAAATTGCTGCTCTATTTTATAAATGATATATAAGAAAAACGTCTTTAACTACCGGAATCTCATTAATCGTTTTTCCGTTTATATAAGAGAAACAACTTAAATACCTACAGAATTTTTTAGTTATAATTACTGCACATTATGTGTTATTATTTTGTATATACCTCTACATACTTAAATTGATGACGATTTTTGAGTATTTTCAGCATTTTCAGTCTGTGATCTTTATTTGTACTCCGACATAAAAAAACTCACTCAGAAATTAGTTCGTTTATTCCAATGGATCTGAAACATTTGGATATTGATTTTTCAAAATATAAAAATGAACCATTTAAAATCATCGATTATCATTTAACATTTTTGCGTTGGAATAGTTTCGGAATGTTCAGAAATGACGACAAACAATATCCATTTTTATTTTTGTGTTTTCATATTGTTTGTGTTGTTGGTTTCGTTTTGGGAGGATCTGCTTTGGAATTGATAAATGTCTATATTCTGTTTATATCAAATAATATCGAAGGAATCCTTCACATTGCAGTCTATGTATTTATTCACACGTGCTTCATACCTAAATGGTATTTTATGGAACGTCATTATAACAGAATTAAAAACATTCTACGCGTTTTGGAATTTAAATTATTGGAATTTGGTCGGAACGATGTTTTGACTCAAAAGTCTGCAAAACTTTCAAAAAATCTGTTTCAAGCATTCATGTCCGTAGGATATGTATCAATCATAGCTGGAATAATTGTCAGTATATTTACAACTTCAAATATATGTGTCGATCCTGAAATTACAGACCATGATAATTGTACAGAGTTCAAACTCAAAAGACATCTGCCTTTTCCACCTTATATTCCATTTGACACAACCCCCGCTTTTTATTTTGCCATTGCATTGATCTATCAGGTAAGCTCTTTATTCTTTTAATTAAATTAATCGGCACAGCTATTAAAAAAGTAGGGTCGATCGTATCGAAGACGTAAACCGCGACCGCCGTTTTGACCTAAAAACTGGGTTCTGAAACCCATTTTTTACAAAATTCCCGTCGTTCGCGGTTTGAGCTTCCAATATCGGACCATCTTCAATTCCGGAACTGATTTCGGTACTTATTGCCAGAATTGATATGTTTAATAATTTTGATCGAAATTCTGGAATTATGAAATCTTGAAATTCCGGTATGAAAGCGATGATTATTGTTCAATATTAATAAATAATCGTAGCGTAGTTCGTGAGATTTCGAATGTCACTACTTTGGTAGTCCCCACTCGACGCAATCCGAAATTGCACTTGGTTATACACTGGCCCAAATCCGTAGAGTTGCCTCATATTGCGAATCTTCCCCCCCCCCCCCCCCCCGTTCACTACGGTTGCGTACTCGACCCGAAGGTCACCTCAAGTACGGACATCCTTTGTCGTTTCAATGTTGCTTTTAGTTTAGAAATTATAATATGAAATATTTTCGTAACGATAATCTTTTTGACACGCATGCCCTCCATTACTCTTATGATTTTAAAGACATTAAAAATTCATTTCACGTTTTGCTTCTCGTGAGAAATTGCATTGTTTTTGCTCAGTTTTAAGATCTCTAATTATAAATAATGATTTATTTGGAATATTGGCCTTCTAACTGATTTTACTACAGAGCCTTCTACAAGAATAATATATAATATATTTTATTCGATGACAGTCCTTGGCTGAATTTCTACGTGGTCATTGGATAATCGGCATTGATTGCCTTATAGCCGCAATACTGCTCCAGATTCGAGCTCAACTGATCATTTTACAAGACACTTTGCGAGGACTGAAACGTACAGCACTCCTTAATGTTCTTGGATACGATGAAGAAAATCTACCGACGTCTTTAACTTTTAAAACTGATGAAGAATTAGAAGAAGTAACCTTGAAAAATCATACGGCGAATGAAATCCATGACGAAGAAATTAAATGCTTAAGGAAATGTATTCTTCATCATAAAATTATTTTATGGTATGTCGTAGATTCTTTAATGGAATATTATTTCTTAAGCAAAATGGCACAAATAAATTCAACTAAAATTGCCGGTCCTTTGTAGAAGTTTTCTTTGCTGCAGTACTGGGCAATTGCGTCATTGCATGTAATAATTTTTTTCTTTCCGCTGTTGAAAATTTTCAAAAAACGGGAAGTTATTAGTTTCGGTTCGATTTTCGAAAATAGAGTTTTCATCATACCTCGACGTTTTGTGTTCCTAAGAAGCTATTCTGTCTATTTTTGAATGGGCGTCCGTATGTGAGTGAATTTGTGTGTGTGTGTGGGTGTATATGTACTAAAATTTTTTTCGTACGATATCTTTAAAATGAATCAACCGATTTATAACGGACTTACGGCATCCGAAAAGGTTCAATGAGACATAATTAGATTTTGGAGTCAATCGGTTCATTTTAAGGGTAGTTTTTAGTACTTAACACATGCGGGAAATTTTAGGGTTGGCCCACAGGTAAACCGGTTTCCACATTTTTTGTCTTAGCATTTGAACCTATAAACAAATCTTATTTTTTGCGAAGAGATTTTTTTGGATTAAAGAAGATTGTGGCTAAATAAATGAAGATCTAGAACACTGAAAATAAACCATATATGCATTGTACATATACTAATTTAGTGTAATAATTTTCAGGTGTATACTGGAATTGGAGGATGTTTACAATTTTGTCTACTTGGTTCAAGTATTTTATAGTTTATCAACTATTTGTTTTAGTTTATATTCAGCAGCGGATGTACGTATATTATATTTTTATAATTTGCGGGTTTTTTATGAGATGTTATGAATTATTTTTGTACCGTTAATGCACTTGTTGGCAGTACAGAACTCTTCAGACGCAACGGCGTGTTTATTGGTCAATATTTCCACCTTTTCAGACTGTTTGAACTGCTTGGTTGTAATAGTTTTAGTTCCTAGAACTGCAATAAGTCGAGAACTAGTAGACTCAATTTCAAACAGTTCGAAAGGTTGAAAAAAAAAAACTCGTAGTTGGGTCCGAACAGTTCTGTATTGCCGACGAGCGCTTTAACACTTCATAGTCAGTTCAGAACTAACCAACAATTGTAGCTATTAACTTCAACTAGTGAAATTTTGTAATTTACATAATTTTGACCCATTTCCACATTTATGAGATCGGCTTGAAACTTTGCCCACAGGCGCATTTCCGATGGCTACAATATTTTCTTTATAAGGATCTAATTTTAATAACCAGTTCCATTGTCATCTAAATTTTCATAACTATCCCGTCATTTCCACCATAATTGTTCCATTTCTTCCACCACACCGAAAGTTCCGCTAAAGTATTGTAATGTTACAATTTTAGAACAATTCAGCTTATTGTTACAAGGTGACTGTTGCAAACTAAAAAAAAAAACTTTATTTCTTTTTCGTCCTTGATAATTAATATAAAAATTATTTGTCGGGAAAAAGGACTTTTAAATAAACACTTAATTTTTTATTTACAGCGACGTTTCGTTCCTTGTTTGGAACTTTATCAAGCTTTAATAACTATTAAATGTTTTGATTAAGTAGATATAAAATTTAAAATATACATGAAATACAAATTAGAGTTTAACAATTATTAATAAAAAGTATATAATAATTTCGTTTTTTAAAAAATGTTTTCACAGTTGATGTTCAATAATTGAACATCAACTGTGAAAACATTATTATTAATAAAAAGTATATAATAATTTCGTTTTTTAAAAAATGTTTTCACAGTTGATGTTCAATTATTGAACATCAACTGTGAAAACATTTTTTAAAAAACGAAATTATTATATACTTTTTATTAATAATTGTTAAACTCTAATTTGTATTTCATGTATATTTTAAATTTTATATCTACTTAATCAAAACATTTAATAGTTATTAAAGCTTGATAAAGTTCCAAACAAGGAACGAAACGTCGCTGTAAATAAAAAATTAAGTGTTTATTTAAAAGTCCTTTTTCCCGACAAATAATTTTTATAAAAAAAAAAACTTGTAACGAACTTTCATACGTCCGGTCGACTTCCACATACGTAGTTCTGATGACAATTTAAGAGCTTTTTTAACCAATTACGTATTTTCATATAAATTAAAAAAACACTGCACTGAATTTTGGAAGTATGCAAGATTATTTGATTGTCAGAACAATCTGGAAAACTTCTAAAGGTTCTAGAGCTGCAAAACAATTAGATTTTCCCCAAAAAATGAAATTTTTGCTGATTTTTGATAAAATTCGCCTACGATATAATATGTATTTTGCTATAGAGAATGATGTCTCTGAACATATTGTGGCATTATATTTCAGAAAGTGGTAGGCAGTCTTGATTTCACAATGAGTTTTTCTCTTTTACTCACAATGCTTTTACAATTAATGCTTCATTGTTGGCCAGCTAATGAAGTTACTATAAATGTAAGTAAAATATGGATTTTAAAAGAACAATTCGATAAAACTTCACTACATCATATTTTATAAATATCCATACTTATTCTCAGTTTCTCCAATTTTGACCTAAGATATTTTAGAAATTATTCGTTTTAGCCAGATATTTTTTAAATAGAAAGTGCTCAAAATGAGGTCATATATCTAAAAATAATGCCAGAAGCGGCAACGATAACTACTTATGTCAGGTTTCAATTTGTAACACAAATAGCAAAAATTAAATAAATGGGAAGTTTTCTATTTCCATAGTAATTTGTTATAGCTACGTGAGACAATAATACGTTTCAAGTATTTTTCAGAGGAGAGATCATCAACTGAGATATTAAAAATTAATATTTCATAGCGTAGTCAGGACATAAAATAAAATATGGGTTGTATTTTGTTTTTAGGCTTTACGAGTACATGAAGCGGCATATGAATGTAATTGGATTTCTACAAGTCCTGCTTTTAAAAAAACATTGTTGATTTTAATTCATAATTCTCAGAAGCCAGTTTATTTTACTGCTGGAAAATTTACCCCTATCACATTGAATTCATTCTTAACTGTAAATATTAACTTAAATCTCTATGACTTAAATACAAATTCTGTAATTAAAAGCACAATTTTTTTCAGATTTGTCGAGGCGCTTATTCTTATTTTGCTGTACTTCGTACAATGAATTAAACTGATTCTAGAATTAAAATTAGTGAAAAATTAGCCTTGCGTAGATATTTCCAAATCTATGGGTATTTCTCTCTACTTTAATGTTTTCTGTAGCAATCGTATTTTTAGAATTTAAATGTTGTATACTGGAAGAAGACGTATTTGTTTTAATAAATGTAATTTACCTCTGTCGAACCTAGTTGGGATAAAGAATTCTTTGAAATTTTACGAACATTTCAAAAGATTCCACCAAAACGGCTGACATTTGGGAGTTATTGGTTTAGTTTAGAGGAATTCGACGCCTAAAATATCACAGTACTGTTCAGCTTTTGTCTATACTCCGTGTTCATTGAACTGACAGATAGATGACAAATATTGGCGGTCAGTTTGCTAAACGCTACTAAGTAGATTAGCGGGAAAGTAAATTTTCTGTCAAAATATTCTTTTTTTTTGTATTTAATATAGTGAAAAACGCATTACTAGTAAAATAAGAAGTATCTATATTACTTCTTAGGTTAATTTTTGTTAAGAAACCTGATTTTAACCTACACGTGAGTTTGTCTCAACCTGTTTTCATATTATTTTGTGAATTGCATCTTTCAATAATAACGAGCAAAATGAGCGATTCCGATTCTAATGAGTCTACAAACGTAATAAAAAGAAAACGCAAGGACTCTAGCAGCGATTCAAATGATAAGTCTTCAACGTCGAGTAAAAATGTTCTAAAAAAGATTAGAACAGGTCAGTCAAAAAATTTAACTGACGAAGAGATCAGAGATACTTTAGAATTATCAATGTCATGCAGCGAAGGTTCAGATAACATGGGAAATATAACATCTGAAGACGAGGAATCTCCAAAAAAGTTTGAAGCAGGTACAGAAAAAAGTAGAGACCAGATTGTAAAAAAAACAGCAAAAAATAAAAGTTCAGAAGAAAGCAGTGAACAAAATGATTCAGGCTCAGAAAGTGAAAGTTCCATTCGGAAGACCAAAAAAACTAAAGCAAAATTGAATAACAAGGGCAAATCGAATAATGAAATACAGAAAAAACAAACAAATGTCAATAAGAAAGAAACTGAAGAAAGTGATTCAGATAAAGATACCACAAATGCAAAAGAAAAAGCAAGCAAAAATAAACGCCCTAAGACTGTAAAACACACAAAAAATAATAAAAATTCCAAGAGGAATAGTGATGGTGAAGATTCTGATAAAATAAACAAGCAGAATTCAGAAAATGGTAGCGATAACAGCAGTGATGAAAATGAGAACTCAGATAATGATGAGAAAATCGCAGCAAAGTCAAAGAAAAGCCGAAGGAAGCCGAATTCTAAGGATCACGATTTAAGCGACAAAAATGGCAGTATAAAATCTGCTAACAAAGAAAAGATAAAGGCAACAAAAAAGTTAAAGAAAAACAGAAAGGATGAAAGCGATTTCAGCGACAGCGATAATGATGAAAGTAGAAATTCAGATAAAGAAAAAAGTAAGATAACAAAGAAATCAGTGAAAAACAAGAAAGATAAGAGTGATTACAGCGACAGTGATAATGATGAAAGTAGAAATTCAGATAATAAAGAAAATATCAAGATAACAAAGAAAACAGTAAAAAACAAAAAAGACAGGAGTGATTGCAGTGACAGCGATAATGAAAGTAAAAGTTCAGTTAAAGAAAAAGGCAATTTAGCAAAGAAATCAAAGAAAAATAAAAACGATGAGAGCGATTTCAGCGACAGTGAAAATGAAAGTAAGAATTCAGATAAAGAAAAAAGTAAAATAACAAAGAAATCAGTGAAAAACAAGAAAGATAAGAGTGATTACAGCGACAGTGATAATGATGAAAGTAGAAATTCAGATAATAAAGAAAATATCAAAATAACAAAGAAAACAGTAAAAAACAAAAAAGACAGGAGTGATTGCAGTGACAGCGATAATGAAAGTAAAAGTTCAGTTAAAGAAAAAGGCAATTTAGCAAAGAATTCAAAGAAAAATAAAAACGATGAGAGCGATTTCAGCGACAGTGAAAATGAAAGTAAGAATTCAGATAAAGAAAAAAGTAAAATAACAAAAAAATCAAAGAAAAATAAGAATGCTGGGAGCGATTGCAGCGACAGTGAAAATTCAGTTAATGAAGAAAAAGTTAAAACTATCAAGGAAGTAAAGAAAAATAAAAGTGATGGAAGTAGTAACGAAAATTCACAAGACTCATCGGATGACGCCTCTTCTTCAAAACAAATTAAAAGTAAAAAAAATACTAAATCTAAGCAGACAACAGTAAAAGGTAAAAACTCAAAGAAGAATAAAAGTGATGATGATTCAGGTAGTGGCAGTGGATCGGATTCTGAAAGTGACGAAAAGGATAAAGGAACTGGCAAGAAAGTGCCTGCAAAGGACGATAAGCGAATAACAAGCCTCAAAAAATATTTGAGGATGGCAGGTAAGACCACGGTTTTATTTATTATTATTTTTTTTTTCAATAAAATAATAAGTGGTTTTTAACTTTTTATCTATTGTGCAAACAAAGGCCAAAAAAATGTCTGTAAAAAACTTATCTCGGATTTTTTGCTCCTGGAACTAGCAGTTCTAGGAGTTGAAACTGCTGGAACCAAGTTTAAAAAGTCCGAAGAATTTGACCAACAAATACGCAATTGTGTCTGAAGAGTTCTGTGCAGGCGTTTTGGCGGTTCAGAATACAAATACAGCTAATGTAGAACTATTAAACTGATGCCGTTACGTCATTTTACTATTTTTGTAGGTTTCCGAATTACAAATTATGATAAAATTTGGCAAAACTGTAAAAGTAAAAAAGCAAAAGCAGATAAATTATTGGCAATGCTTCATGAGAATGGTTTATCGGGAAGGCCGACTACTGCCAAATGCAAGAAACTACGTGTGAAAATCGAAACCAAAAAAGAAATATCAGAGCTTGATGTTGCCAATATTGTACACACAGGTAAACCGTCAGTTTTGTTTAAATATATTTGTTACGTGTAAATAATTAACCAACACAAAATTTATATTTTAAAAGGAACGCGATCTAGAAGATCTGCACCGCAGCCTGTGTCTAAACCTGTTGTTCGTGAAGAAGATCCCGAATTCAAGAAGACCTTCAGTAGAATTAAAACCTTAGTAGATAGCGATTCCGATTAAGAAGCTTAACTGTGTACTATGAAGTAACCCCATACTGTTTATTAAGTATTTCATAAGAATTTAATAAGATAAATCTTTATTTTTATTTGTAAAATGCGTTCAAGTAGAACTCTGTTTAATTAATAAAAAAAAAATCTATGTACTGGACTTTTTTGTCTATTGTTAATAAAACTGTCCATATAATATAAAATTGCCATGATAATGATCCTTAAAAGACAGCGGTTTCATTGA
Source organism: Venustoraphidia nigricollis (assembly GCA_034508555.1). Classification (NCBI taxonomy): domain Eukaryota; kingdom Metazoa; phylum Arthropoda; class Insecta; order Raphidioptera; family Raphidiidae; genus Venustoraphidia; species Venustoraphidia nigricollis. The sequence goes on along the minus strand of JAVRKA010000018.1, from coordinate 237,435 downwards.
AACGAACGTATGATTTTATAATTTTTATTTCATTTTATCATTCGTGTTCTGAGTGTTGGCAATAAAAAATTGTGACTTGCTCTATGGTTGCTCCCCATTGCAAATTGTTCGTGTCTTGATCAGACTTGGTGACTGCATTTCGGTCCCCGTTAAGTTCATAGAAATTATTAAATGAATATTAATTGTATTAATCGTGTAATTACAAAATTAAGAAAATAAGTTGTAAGTATTATTAGAAAGTATCCAATTGCACTGTGAAATATAGTATTATTTTTTGGTCATTATTATAAGCCATATTGCCGTCATGTAAGCATGGTTGTAAAATGATATGTCCCATTTACTATTAAAGAATGCCTTTAGAAAGTAATTGAAACGTAATTTGCAATTTGTATCGAATAGATTGTACAAAATGGATTACTTAATGAAATGTTTGATTAGTGTTTTGGTTACGTGGATATCATAACCTCACTTTTGAAAATTGTAGGAAAGCAGTGACACAAATTATTAAAGATGAGTCGTTTTTTTGCTACTGGTTCGGATTCGGAATCCGAAACTTCATCTGAGGAGGAACAGATTCAACGTCAACCCGTTGCAACATTTACGGTAGGCAGATAATTATTAATGTATTTTAGGGCTCCGTAAATTTCGGACACACCCAAGTTATATTTATTGGTATACAAATGTAGATTTATGGCCCAAAATTCGAAATGAGATTTTCGGAAAGAAATTTTTTTTTTGGATCTCCTTCAAAAAAGTAAACGAGAGTATTCAAAAAAAATTTCACTGTGTTTCGTAAAATATAACGGAAAATGTTCTAGTACGCTGTAGGTAGAACTGCTTCTGATTAGATGAGTAAAAACCGCGATGGGAGTAAGGAGAAAGAAATACGACCGCGTTACTTAAATATGGAGAAATTGGTTAACTCTCTATCAAAATAGTTCATTTGCACTGATTCTACAATTTATCATGACATGTTTCTCGAACAAGCAACTGATCTAGACTGAATTTTCGATGATATTGCACCGTCTAAGGACGAAACATTTTCATGCAATATATTGCCGCAATAACATAAGATACAGATTTTGATCGTGTAAGATGCCTTTTAGTTATTATAAGCTTTTTTTTAAGCTATTGCATAGCTTTTATCGCGGGCTTTGAGCGCGGCGACCGAATCAAGAAATTCCGTAACGAAAATAAACCTAACACCCCCCACTCCGACCGGCACAGCGGTGCGGCGTTGAAAGCCGTGCATCGTCTAACGTCGTTTCAGTTCGGCAGACTTCGGCACGGTGTTTCTGTGCGTGCGACTAGACGTATGCGTGTAGACTAGCTGCTAACTGCTCATAACTGATTCTATCTTTATTTGTGTATAAATAAATAAATTTGTGTATAAATAAATAAATAATTATAATTGCATAAGTTAATAAAAAATGCTATGCAATAGCTTTACCGCGGCAGTCCCCGAGTGCCACACGTATTTTTTTTTTGTTAAATTTGTTCTGCTGATTACGATTTTTTTTGTTGTCGCCATTTTAGTTTAGTGACGATGAAGAGGAAACTAAACGTGTGGTACGTTCCACAAAAGAAAAACGTTATGAAGAACTTACGAATCTTATTAAACAGATACGTAACTTCAAAAAAATTAAAGACATGGCTAGTATGTTGTCGAGTAAGTAAATGAATTGCTATTTTAACGTATTTAACAATAATCAAAAATTAGTGTATTATAAATATAAATGATTGATTACAGGTTTTGAGGATTTGATGCGGGCATATGAAAAAGCTTTACCAGTCGTAAAAAAAGAAGAAAATGGCATAACTCCACGCTTTTACATTCGCTGTTTAGTTGAACTCGAAGACTTCATCAATGAAATGTGGGAAGATAGGGACGGTCGGAAAAATATGTCAAAAAATAACTCTAAAGCTTTGACATCAATGCGTCAAAAACTTAGGAAGTATAACAAGACTTTCGAAGAAGAAATTGCGAAATTTAGAGAAAATCCTGATCAACCCGATGTTGAAGAAGAAGATGAAAAACGTTAGTAAATTTTGATATTGTGTTCGTATTTTTAATTACTTAAAATAGAACTTGTTGATATTTTATTTCTATGTTTGTTTTAGCGGAAGCTGAAGAAGAATCTATTGAGGATATAACTTCTCGAACGGGAGCAAGTAAACGTTCCGGATCGGAGAGTATTAGCATTCCTCCTCCTATTTCTAAAGATGGAGGAGATGACAGTGACGACTCTTATTGGGGATCGGATTCTGATAGTGATTCTGATAGTTCTGAAGAAGGCCAATATAAATCTCTTCGAGAACGTTTCTTAAAGAAGTGGGTCAAAAAAAACAGACGATATTAAAATAAGTTTTCATTAAATTGATCATAAGATAATCTTGATCGATAATTTTTTTAGGAAAGACGATGATGAAGAAAAGGAGAAAAAGACGGAGCGAAAAGAACGTAAAGAAAAAGACCGACGACGCCCGAAAAAAGAACCTGGTGATGAAGATGAAGGTGAATGGAAAAAAGTTCGAGGTGGTGTAACAATGCCGGGTGTAAGTTCATTTGAAATTTCTTTACGTTTTTAATATTTTATTAGAGCTTATCTGTTCATGGTTTTTACCAGGAAAAGCCTAAAATGTTCGCAAAAGATGCTGAAATTGATGCCAAACTCGTCGTGCGTAAACTGGTTGAAGTGATGGCAGCGCGTGGCAAGAAACGTACAGATAGGCGTGAGCAAATGGAGTTACTTCAAGAACTAATGTCTGTATCAGAGCAACATAATCTCGGACCAGGCGTGGCTGCTAAATTGAAATTCGCTATTGTATCGGCCATTTTTGATTACAATCCGAAAGTTTCTGATGCCATGAAACCCGAATATTGGACTAAGTAAGTTAATGATAAATAATACATATATGAATGTGGAAATCCGTTGATCGGAATGAAATTTTGCAATTTTGTTCAAGCTTAGTTTTCTAATGTGTTAATTTCTTTCTCAGGTTGTTAGATCGAATGGAAGAGCTATTGGAACTTTTGTTATTGAATCCTGATGTTACTCTGTCAGAGTCAATAACTGATGATAATGAAAGTTTGGAACAATCACCGTACCATGTCCGCGGTTGTGTCTTGACGTCTGTGGAACGTTTGGATGATGAATTTACAAAATTGTTAAAAGAATGCGATCCTCACAGCAACGATTATGTCGACAGGTTTGTAATAATAATTTTTTAGATACGTCTAAGTTCATAATTCTTGAAACATCTCAAAAAAACTTTTCGAAACATTTCAGGTTGAAAGACGAGTGCCGCGTAGCCGCCATGATTGATAAAGTACAGGAGTATTTAGAGAGAACCAGCAGCCAGCACAGTGAGCTTTGCCGGATTTATTTGCGTAAAATCGAACATTTGTATTATAAATTTGATCCTCAAGTCTTAAAGAAGAAAGCTGTATGTTTGTTTTGAATAATTTAAAAATAAAAATTTGTACATTTGTTATAATATCATATATTTGACAGGGGGATGTTCCATCGGAAACCTTGACTTCAGTACAAGTTATGGAGAAGCTATGCAAATATGTATATGCTAAAGATAATACTGATCGGCTACGTACTCGTGCAATTTTGGCACACATCTACCATCACGCTTTGCATGATAACTGGTTTGAAGCACGCGATCTTGTTTTGATGTCACATTTACAAGAAACCATTCAGCATTCCGATCCATCAACCCAAGTACAGTATTTTTTTTTTTATATTTCATTTATGTGCTTTTTACAGAGTAACATAATCGTGCAGCATTGAAGAAATTGTAATTTTGATTTTTAAATATGGAACGGTAATTCTAATCTATAATTCCATAAATCTTGATGAATGTTATTTAATTGCTATTGAACCTACTGTCTGCTGATAAAGAAATTACCGTTGTTATTACAGATACTTTACAATCGAATGATGGCGCATCTTGGGCTGTGCGCTTTTAGACACGCTAACATAAAGGATGCTCATAATTGTCTGGTTGATTTAATGATGACCGGCAAACCAAAAGAGCTTTTGGCTCAAGGATTGTTACCGCAACGTCAACACGAAAGAAGCAAAGAACAAGAGAAGATAGAAAAACAACGCCAAATGCCGTTCCACATGCACATCAATCTAGAGTTGTTAGAATGTGTTTATTTAGTGTCGGCCATGTTATTGGAAATACCGTATATGGCTGCTCATGAATTCGACGCTCGGCGTCGCATGATCAGTAAAACTTTCTATCAACAATTGCGTTCTTCGGAACGTCAGTCACTAGTAGGTCCGCCCGAATCGATGAGAGAGCATGTAGTAGCTGCAGCTAAGGCTATGAGACACGGACATTGGCTAGCGTGCAACAATTTTATTATTAATGATAAAATGAACGCAAAGGTATATAAGTTTTTGTTTATGTCAGAATCCTGAAGTATTCCTTATTTTTAACCGACTTAAAAAAAAGAAGGAGGTTCTCAATTCATTGGAATTTTTTTTTTTTTTTTTTTATGTATGTTCCCCGATTAATCGAAGACGCCTGAACCGATTTGGAAAATTTTTTTTTGTTTGAAAGGGTATACATCCCAGGTGATCCCATAGAGTTTTTAACAAAATCGGTTCATCCGTTTTTAAATGATGTCAAAAAAACATGTTTTTTAATGTATGCTACCTCATATCTCCAACATTTGTAAAGCGATTATGATGATTCTTTTCTTATTTAATAGGGCACATCTTCAGGGTGATCCCACATAAATTTAACTTAAATCAGTTCAGTAGTTTTGTGCGAAATCAAATCCACCACTAAAAAGATGAAAGTAATGAAATTTTGAGGTCGGAGCTAATTTTATTACTAAAAAAATCACATAAAATTTTGAGGTCTGTGCCTTTTTAATAAAAGTAGATATGTAATTAAAAGTTTTTGTATTGAAATTAGCTCCGACCTCAAAATTTCATTATTTCTACTTTTTAGTGATTTTTTTGAAGGAGGTTAATATTTTTTTTTAAACTGAAAGATGAGATTTAGAATTAAATAAGACATCCAATAAATCTATCACATGCATGTCTTTTTTTTAGGTGTGGGATTTGTTTTACCAAGCCGATAAAGTGCGCGAAATGTTGACGCGTCTAATTCGAGAAGAATCTTTGCGCACGTATTTGTTCACTTATTCTCATGTTTACGATTCGATTTCGATGCCGGCACTCGCTAAAATGTTTGAGCTCGATCGAGCGGTCGTTCATTCGATAATAAGCAAAATGATTATTAATGAAGAATTGATGGCTTCGTTGGATGATCCGACATCTACTGTTGTAATGCATGGAAGTGAACCATCGCGTTTACAATCTTTAGCGTTACAATTAACTGACAAGTTAAATAACTTTGTCGATTCTAATGAAAGAATCTTTGAAATGAAACAAGGCAATTTCTTTACTAGAGGCGCTAATCAGGTAAGTCATTTTTCTTCTAATCTCGGAATTTTTAACCTTTATCCTCAGAAATCCCTTCAGTAGCAGATATGGGAAGTCGCAAGTTCTCATGTTAGTCACGGCTAAAAGTTATATATAACCGATATGTGTTATAAATCAATACATATATGAAGTATAAATTGTTATAAGAGCAAGTTAGGTAAGATGCAAGAAAACTAAAAAAAAAAAGATGACGCGATTCAATATTTGAATTTTAAATTTTGGAAGGTACTTCAAATGTTCCCTGCATTTTAGACATCTTTTTAAAAAGCTTACCACACCGGGTAGAAACTGCTGCTCTAGTGACTAATCCAGTTGGTATATCACGGAAAAAATAATGGAACTGTTTTGTAAATTTCAGAGCAACTTCCGAGGAGATAGGCAGAATTATCGTGGAGGTCAGAATCAAGAGTGGAACAGACAACGCCGTGATAGAGGCCGCGATTATTAGTGAACTTGTCTCCGTTTCATCTTTTATTTCTAACCTATGAATTTTAAAAGGTACTGGCTGGGAAAATGGTTAGGTAATATATGCCCAAGCATTTTTCCAGCCACAGTAAATAATAAAACAAATGTTTTTTACATAATATGTAAGCATATTAGAATTGTATTTATTTTATGTTTTTATGAACAAATAAATGGCAATTCGTTTAATAAATAGGGTATATTATTTATGATTAGTTCGAATTTTTTGTGTAATCTCACCTATCTGAATGTTTACACGTTATGAGTCTGGAGTTTTCTCGAAATTGATTGGTTAGAAATCGATGGATTCCATTAATTAGGGAAATTTTCAATACAAAAATAAACTATTTATTAAATATAACTTATTCGTTATAATAGTAATCAACATCTTATACACTAATAATCTAAATGGAACAAAAGCATAGCTTCTGAAATATAACAAAATGATTTTTATATATATAAATATAAAACTCAAAGCTAATCAACGATTACGTTATTAAATTTTAATATCAAAATACTCATATTTCTTAATAAAAATTTAATTTTCAGAGAAGTCCAAGAAGTCATGAAAGAATTAAATTTTATAAACTGAAATACTTCATTCTCAGTTTCTTCTGTTTACTGATTGAACTCTTTAGGTACATAAAACGAGACTTTAACAGCTACCCATTTAAAATGATCGGTTAATTCCGTTGGCCTATTAAATCCTACAGCTAAATAGGTAACCCTGTCGTTTTTAACAAAGACTTTTGATAAGTCTTCTGTTTCTAATCTCTGACCAAAAGCGAAAGCGGAAAACCGATGAAACAAAACCGGCACCCATCTGAATGTATCTTGTACTTGACCCATAAGAATTCCATATTCAGAATTAATAATTTTAGCAATTAGACCAGTTCCATGTATGAAATTCGAATCAGGATTCACTGCAAACTATAAACAGTTAACTATTAAAATAAAGTATATGCTTCATCTGCCAGGAAGTCTTCGATATGATTAGTCGACTTACTAAACCTATATCTCTAATAATGGAGTTGCCAATTTCGTTTTGGTAATCAATAGAAAAAGGTTTTTCTTCACCTGTCCACACTACTAACGCAAATAATGGACAGTTCAAGGGATTGTATTCAGGATTTGTTGGAACAGCATCCACTTTAACTTGGTCGTCGATCGACAAATAATCTTTAAGATTGTCTTTCATTTGTAAGCGTTTTAAGTTAATATAAACGCTAGTTTTGAAAAAAAATATTTCTTGTATACGGCCTACAAAACAATGCAATTTTTTATACACGAAACTGTTAACAAACAAGCATCGTATTTATAAAATAAAATAAACCATTGTCAGTAGTGTGTATTAACACTCCTTCATTTTTTGATATTTTCGTGACGACTGCCGAAGAATTTTTGACGCCTGTAATAATCTGAAAACTATGTTTGGGCTCAAAAATAAAAATTTTAGATGCTTTTGTCACTTCCCAATCACAAATACGATTATTTGTTTTTTTCTTTTGCAAACAATCGAACAAAACCGTATCACCTACTTTTAAATATTTTGAAATATGCAAACATTTATCTGAAAAAATATTGCAAATTTGAATGTTTTCAGACCACAGTAAAGCTTCGTGTTCTCTCCCCCAGTGAGTAAATTTGATTATTGCTTTGAATGGAGGCAAAATTTGTTCCACACGTCCAGTTACGTTTGGCAAAATAAATTCCGTCCCGTTTCCAGAGCCCATTTTTAGCAATTTAGGTTAGTTTCTCTCACTTCAAGTCTTTTTTTGAGCAATACTTCACAGTCTGCGTCTTGTCTTTAGTCAGAGGCCGCCTCAGCACACAACACCAAAACTGTATGTATGGCTTTCAATTTCAAATTCAAAGCTTCTACTTCTACGTCAAAATGAAATTGGTTTTGGTTATGAACTTATAACATTCGACCATATTACTTACTTCATGTAAGTTCATACACCGCTAAAGTTTATTTCTTGCCAAATGCAACGTAACCTACATATTGATAAATACAGATTCAATTCTTAATTATGCAGGCGTAAAATAATATAATAATTTAATATTATTAATCATTAATTAATATTAAATTAATATCAAAAAGAAAAAGATTGTTTTTCCAATAAGTATTTAAAATAAAAATTTTAAACTACTGTAATCAAATGAAAATATATCTGCGACAGATATTATTGTAGTCTCACATAAAATTACAACAGTGTAATATTATGAAACACTATAACTTTTCAGAATCTCGACTTTTATGTAAATCATAAATCTATTATATTTTAATCGTTCTTTGATTTTTTAAACCAGTATTATTTTAACCACGTGCTTGTTTAGTGTTGTACTGTATATGTTTGTAAAACTGTCATCAAATATAAAATATGTTGAAGTTTTCAAACTTTTAAAAGTTCTTTTAATAGAAAATAAATTATGTTTACTGTGATAAAATGTGCCATAATGTTTTAAAATAAATTTAGACTTTGTTACATGTTGTTTGGACAAAGTATTTCAAGTGTCATTTTATTATCATTAATTTTTGTTCCTGACTTTTGACATTTTAAGTTTTTCGTTGCATATGTTTCTTTAATGTTTTAATTTTGAAAAAATAATTAGATGGAGCGACCCACTCGGCCAAATCATGAGAATTTAATATTGGTAAGTTTACAATTTTATATTCAATCAATATACTTTTAGACTTTTCAAATGAAAAAATATTTTTCTTTACTTCTGTGAGGTTACTTTTCGGAAAGTAATAAAATCTTTCATACCTAGATGGCATTTGGAAGATTACCATTTTTTCAAATATTTATGATTGTGGGATAACGAGTCAAGGGGCGTTATTTTATTATTTTCAATGCATTTACCTCAATTTAGAAAGGTTTTTAGTTAAAAACAACCTCACCCACGTTAAACACCTACTTCGTGGTAATCATTATTTTTTTACTATAAGTCATAATTAAACTTACGGAAGTTATTTTGTTTCTGTAGGAATGCTAAAAATAATTTAAAATTTACTACGATAAAAAATTTGTAATTGAATTTTCGGAGAAAGATTTTTTTGTTATACCTATCATTGCAAAAATTAGCATATTTTAATAATTGTTAATTAACATCTGCTATTTTCGCAGCAGGAGAGCGTTCGGTTTGATTCCGTCACAATTACATTTTTCTTAACACAAGAATGTTTTTAATAATTTTTTAATCTTTTTACTTTTGATAGAGTGTATCATATTATTAATTCAAAGAATAGATGTTATTTTTATATCCATGTTTCAACTGAAAAAGTGTAGTTCACCCTAAGGCCTAAACGTACAATAATAACCAAGTAGCTGTAATATGTACAAAACTCAATAAAATTTAACTATAAAAATCATAGAATTCATCAGAAAAGTAAACGCTTAATTTAATTAGGTTTAATTTCTAATCATAAATTTAATTCGTTTTCAGTTAACAAAATATTTTAAAATTAAAATCTAAATACCTATATAAATATATGTATATTATATTTGTAATATTTTCATTTTAAATTAAGAATCTTTAATAATTACATTGAAAATCTTTGTACCAAAAAAAAAAAAAAAAATGTAAAAATATAGTGACAGCGGTGGGATTCGAACCCACGCCCTTTCGGACTGGTGCCTAAAACCAGCGCCTTAGACCGCTCGGCCACGCTGCCTGTGGTTACTTCGCTTCTTAATTTAGTGTGACTAATTATACGAATAAATTGCTAAAATATTGTTAGTTTATTATTTTTGAAAATATAATTTCAAAATATCACTTTTTCTATAAAAACAACTAATTTCTCTTAATATTATTTGAGATCTAATCATTATTAACGAAACAAATTACAGATTATGTCAAAACATCTTGAGATCTTTATAAGTATCTAATAATTTTATCAGTGCAGTACATATTATTTTCAGAACAAAATACCTAGTTATTATTTTGAGAGGAAACCAAAAAAAAGTTTGTTTCGTATTATGTGGACATTGCTTTCTTCATCTTTTTAATTTAACCTTAAAACTTGCACGTATAATAGTTATTTTCCCTCAACAAGTAACAGAAACATTCGATCAAATTAATTCTCCTTCCCAACCAAATAAAATGTAATTAAATGCCGAAAAATCGACACAGTCTACCCGCGTACCGATTGTACCAAAGCGTCAATTTTGTCGGCGCTGCGCCGCTATGCTGCGTTTTACTTCCTCCTTTCAACGTCCAATAAATAACAGCGCTTGTGTTGTCGTATCGCGTGCATCTCTCACCTCAGCCAAAACGAACCACGCACGCTGCCGTGGTGGACGGTTAAATAACGTAAACAAATGCTAAACGTAACGTGATATTCGTTTTTAATATTTTTATTTACGGAATTTGAACGTTAAATTGCGTCGGTAGTTTTATAATTTTTAATTAGTGTTAAATGTTTGTGCAGTTTTTCTGTTTAAATTTTTTAAACTTTCAATGACAGTTCAGTCTGGAGATTTTAAATGTTAGTGTTTATCTGAATTTGAAGTTTCAAGTGTAGTTTCCACGTGCTTTCTCTACTAAAAATATTTAGAATTAGTTTTTAAAAAAATCATTCATTTGGATTACATGCAATCCTGTTACTTCACGTGAGATGTATTTTGTTTATTTGTACTGGTTTGTTACTAGTTTTTAACCCCTGGTCTTTGCTTGAAAAGAAACTACCCCTCTCTCTTAAAACTCACCCTTAAAACAGCTGCGTTGCTATTATATTTTTATACCTACTTTCTGATCGAAATTGTAACTTCTTTCGAAATTTAAATCTTATAAAATTACTCGACCAAACAGCTGTAAAACTTGCGTGTACAAGTAAAATAAAATTTTGAGGTTTGTAAGAAAACATTTAGGGCTTAATTGTAAACGTACTGTTATTTTTAAGGCATTAATATTTAATGGAATTTATAATTAATGAGCATATCATGTTTTATAATCAAAATACATTATAGAAACGATCTATAAAAATCGAATATCTTATCGTGATTTGAGTACAGTAAGTTGAAGTAATGTAGAGCATAGTAAAAATATACCTAAGTACTATAAATACCATGGAATTATAACGTAATATGCATATGGTTTGTTGCACTGAAAATAGAATACAGCATGAATACGGCGTGTAGTTAATTTAAATATTTTACAGTAAGTTTTATTTCGGTTTCGGTGATGTGCTGCATGGGAAATACACGAAGGAACGTATACTCAATTTGGTTTTGAAACAATCAGTGCCGGCGCTCCTATATCGTCTTATTTCGACGTTCGACTATTTTCATTCAAAATTTATTTTAATACTGTGCTTTATTATAAACTTAATTTTTATTGTAAATACTGTGAAAAAATCTAACCATAATTCTAGTCATACTTTTGATATTTTGTAGCAGATCTCTAGTTATTTTTCATAAAATGTATTTAAATTAATAAATTGTTAAATAATCAATTACCCAACGTTTAAACTATAGTCAATTGACTTTTTTTTTAACAAAATAATGTCTTCGGGAGGAAGAGTTCATAAATGATTAAAATTCTCAAATATTTAAGTTAGGATGATTCAGCTATATATAAACTTCTGGATTTTTAACGAAACTCCGAATGTCTTTGCGTAAGAACTGCAAGTATCAAACAAAAACATGAAAGTATGATGCAGATTGTGATCAGACAAATCGACACTTTGTTTCCCCGCCGATCCGCGGCTCAAGCAGACTTAGCTTCGTTATAAAAAAAGTACAATTAACTGAGATATAAAATAATTTCCTTTTAGTAAAAATCGTAATCAATTGTGAACATCGTATCTGAAAATTTGTTATCCAATTACGAGTGTCAACTGGTCTGGGAGATTCTAATAAATCGATAATATAGTTTAATATACATGTATTTGGGGTAGACTGTGCCAGCAGACAAACATCCCCCTATAGGTACATGCTAGTCTGATGCCCGCATTGTATTATACAGTTCGGGTTCTTTGGCCTCGCATTGGCTTTGTAACCACTTCCGTATTAAACGATAGGGCCGTTTGCCACGCAGACCACGCTACAAAACTTCAACACTTGCCTTTCAAAATTTATTTTCCTAAATTTAGTTTCGCTTTTATTGTTGATCGACTACTTATGCTGGGTTTCTGATGCTACTTTAAAAGCTAAAAGTCGTATCATAAATCGAGCATAAAGATCTTTGGTTCAAGTCGATTTGCAGATCGATTTCGTCTCTTCAAATTGAGCAAGTTTCGACTACGAGTATATACCTACGTCGTCTAAACAGATGTGTAATCGATGTCGCGAGTCGATCGTTTTACGCAACGTTTTCATAAAATTTGAAATTGTAATCCGGAAAATAGAGGCAGTACGGAACGAGACAAGCACATTGATTTTATGGTGCATAATTTTTCTCATTTTGTATAATAATAATAATAACCAATATAATAAATAGAAGAATGTAGTATAAATGTAGAAAATAACGTATTGAATAAGATTTTTCATATAGAAATAAGAGATTTCCGAAACGTGTGTAAGTGCATTTTACATGCCTACACACACATTCAACTGTTCATAAGATAGAGCTATTCGGGTGAAAAAGGGGACATATTGAACAGCTGGTATTCAGTGACCCTAACGACACTTATTTCTCTCTAACTGGCACAGAAACAGAAAAATATGTAAGAAATGAATTTCCATTTTCCAACTTCCAATATCACTTGTTTGATTAAAGGCAATGTCCCTGTACAGTATATTCTACCTACATAGTGCGATGTCATTGTAGCCCCCCCCCCATTTTGAACGTGATAAAATTATGAGTATATTTTTCAAAAGTAATAAACCAGTACAAATATTTGATTTACGGTTGTATTTATCTATTTTTTGTTTCGATAGAATTCTAACAATTGGCATGCCTATCTTAATTATTAAAACTACAATACGTTTATTTTAAATTCAATTGTTTTTAAGTGAGTTTTATTATTGTGACAAATGTGTATTTTTATCATTTATTGATAAAATTTTTGTGTGAAACTTTCATTGCGAAATAATTACAAAACCGTCATTTGTTTCGTCTCATCTAATTTGTTGGATTCAGTGTTTTTATAATACGCAATTGGAATTTAATTTCAAGGAGTTATTTCGACAATGAAAATGGGTAAGTTTCTTGTCAGGGTTTCATTTAATTTCAGTATGATCACAGACGTGGAAAAAAATCATTGTTCATTGATTGGGAAAAAAACATTTTTTGAATGTAAAAATATAGCCTATAAGTTGAATTCACATTGAACTGTAGGTCTGTAGCTATGTTTTAGATTTTAGACATGAATTGACAGCGAATCAAAAAAACATTCGAGTTTCGATTTTGTCTAGTAGATACCTAGGTATGTTGGTGTGATTGCGGTTTCGTTTTGAGAAATTTAGTCGGGTTTCGGTTTTTGACGATGCAGTTTTGAAAATTAATTAATTATCAAATACTCAATTATAACTATTAATTTTATATTTATTTTTAATAAAAATGAAATTTGAATAATAAAAAAATATTATAATTGCAAAAGGCTATTCTCTTTTACTTTCGAGTTAGAACAGTCCTGGAAATTTAAATTTTCTCAAAACTCGAAACTTTTTCACTAAAAATAAAAAAACTGTCAATTTTGTGAAAACTGGTTTTAATCTATTTCCACGATTCATTGGGTTTTGCTTTCATTTTAGTCATGTCAACTATACGGAATTAAAACCGCTTTCGATTTCAATCCTTGGTTTTAGATATTGAAAAATTGGACAGCGTTGATGATTTTTCCCGGATATTTGTGAGCACAGTCCTTTGTTTTTTGGAAAAGTATAGACGAGGCGACAGTGCAACATTTTGATTGGTCATTTCCGTTGCTCCTGCAGTGTGGACGCATTCTATTTTAACTAGTGATTATTCTCATGCATACACAGATATGTAATATACAGTTAATTACCGTTTGTAAAGTCCTTCATTCATAGATTGTATCATTATCTAGGTATGTGAATATGCACGCAATATAGGTACTTCTGCAAAGGGGACATCGTATCAGCTTTGAAAATGAGCCCCTCGCACAATATTGCATCACGTATGTATAGCTGGTTGGTGTGCGTTCCAAAAACGTTTAGTTTTTTCTTATCCAGATTTGTTCCAACAGAATATTAATCGTTAAGGGAAAATTTGCTTGAGGAACAATTTAAAAAAGAAGCAGTACCGATGTTTCACTTGGGGCCAACGTTTTGAAAAATTTATTTTCATCATTAGAGTTTCAGGCTAGTTGAAAGGTGGAAAATTGTACTAATTCTAAATATTATATGATCATAATATTACTTTAATGGGTTACTGCAATGATTGTAAAATTACCATTAAAATAATAGAATTAATTTAACTTTAGGTAAACATTGTTTTGTGCACTATATGAAATTTAAAATGATACTATTTGAATGGTTATTTTACATATAATCATTTTAATGAAATTGTGATAACCCATAGTAGTTCGATCATGTATTTAGGATTTGTACAATTTACCACCTCTCAACTAGCCCAAGGGCTCTGGTATATTCCTTTCATTTATTTATCTGATGGTAGATATTCATATACTTCTATAATTTATAACTGTGTTACCATCATTGGGAGATAATTATATCATCATTATATCAAGTCCTGCTGATGCTAACATGCGTCGCGAAACGTACCTCGAGTAAATTGTTTAAACGGTTTGCTGTTTTGTGGTATCTTTTAATATTTCCTATTTTCACAACAGAAGTACCATGACGCTTTAAAAAAAAACGTGCCTCTTGATTAAGCTCTAAGTATTTTTTGTAAAAATATAGACTTAACTCTCATAACAACAAGGTCTCGAAATCGTTTCGATTTGTTTAAATTAGGTATCGTCTCGGTCTTCGAGCTATTAATAGACGATTTTGTCAATCAATAGGCAATGTTGAATTTCGGAACACATAAAAATCCCAACTCACACGTTGATGTTAGGTGACTGACTTCACACTTCCGCCTTGGCGTAGCAACGCATCTCTTTCTACACGCGAATCACGAGGGACGTGCACCCACGTAATACAAAATACAAAACGCATCGTTGTTGACGGGAGCGACTTAATACTTTTACTGATGGACCCATATTGCTGAGAAAATTGGCGATCTAATCTCTTTTATCAAACTACTAGCAAAAACTCGGATTCTTTTAACCCTCTGCTTCATACCCTTTGAGGAACATGGAAAAATGCATCTACCGAAGTGACGTAGCTAATATTTAGCCTGTCATTGGGTGACAAGACTTACTGTGGCACGCCGACTGATCTGTCAAATTGAAAGTCCACCACGAGGAAGGTATAGGATATACATCTCTTTCTCTAGATTTTTTTCCACGTCGTATGCTCAGTGTTTAATATATATTTTTCTTTAATTCTTGTTTGCAAGTAAGAATATTAATGATATAAGAATTAAAAGGTTGGTTTACACTCTATGTGTTTATGCTCTGTTCAAAATTATCAAAATGTTGTACATGGGACGCGACTCAATTAGCGGGCATCGAGGAATTCAATTCGGCGTTGTCATTTCTATTATTACGTAAGGCACCTATAATGAAATTGTCTGGCTTTGTTGACTGTGCGCTCAGTCCATGTCGAGTGGCCGTATTGATCGGGGGAATTCCCCCCCCCACTATAAATATATATACATGCAGAGGGGTGCGATTACGCGACACCATGCACCCTGCACTGTGCCTTGGTGCATTACGTTGAATTGTATCTGCATTACGACCGCCCCACTCCACCAGACTTATATACCGCGTGTCCTCGTAAACAGTGGTTGTATATGAGTTGGCCGAAAATAACGATACTTTTTTGGGCTTGAGAATGACCCAGCGAGAGTAGCAATGTCGTTGTTTATATTGCGTTTTTGGGACCCGAATCTAATCGTAATTTTCAGAGTTTACTAGGCTACATATTTTTATTAATATAAGTACATTAAAAATTGAATAATAACACTTTCTGCACCAGTTCCACAGATAAGGAGCTGGGAACTGAAGATGTTAGAATTAGAAAATCTATAAGGCATCTCGACTGCGTTCTCAAATCCAAAGAAAGTTTCCTAACTTTCATTTCTCACATCAAATTGTGATTGGTTTCTGATGTCTAATCCTAATCGTGTCTGTTAAACTGTCTTAGACTCTTTACTAGTTATTAAAACGCAAATTATGATTTAGCAGGAGGACTCTCAAGTATTATTTTCAACTTCCCCTTCATTCTCATTTCGTAGCAGTCATAGACCAATCAGAAAAAAACCTGTATTCATTTGGGGTTAATCGTTGTTAACCTTATTTTTCCATTATAGCTGAGCAGAGAAGTATAGGGAATAAAAATTTGAAAATACGTAAAAAGTAAAATCAGTTAAAAACGGAAGGTGTTGAAAATACACGAGTCCAACTGTAGTTTGAAAATGGACACTGTACAGTGCGTTAGTTTAGTGTGGAATTTTTGTAGTCACTTTTAACTATTAATATCTCGGCAACTGTCAGTGGAAATGTCAAAAAATAATGGCGTGTTGTTAAAATCAGAAGTTGATAGTCTGTGCCAGTCTGCAAAAAAAATAGGGGATACCAATAAAAAAAAGAATTTGAAAAGGAGTGAGATTAAGAATAGACTACTATCAAAAAAAAATGCGTGTAAAAAATACGGTCGATCAGTCTGAGACTCCGAGGATTTAGGTCGCAGATGGTCTGGAATTTTTTAATATGGATTTTTTCCACACTAAACTTACTCACTGTATAAAACGTACATGCTGCAGGACCCTATATTGTCCTTTTTTGAATCAACCCTTGAGAATACTCATGCATATGGAAACTGTAGAGATATGGTTCTCTAGATAGAGGTATGCGTATAACGCGTAAAATAAATGTGCAGTTTATGTTAACTAAACGGTTAAACTTGCCGATGCATTATTAACCAGTTTAAATTTTAAATATTCACTTGAGTTCAGTTGTGTGCCGTAATTTATACATCTGGTATAACTCCAAAAGAGACTGAATAGTAGTAGTAGAAAAAAACTGGTCAACTGCGCGCAAAACTCGCGCGGAGAGAGTTCCGTATCATTCAGTTTTCCGTGAGAACTTAGGATTTTTGGTTAGATTATTGGGTCATCCAACTTTATATATGTACCAAACTTCGAGTTTTTTGTGCAGTAGATTCGGAGGAAATAAGTTGTGACAGACGGGCAGACAAAACGAGAATGATAGTACAAGGGTTTCGTTTTTTCATCGTATGTACGGAACCCTAAAAACGACAAGCCGTGGAGTAAAAGCTAGTCTTAAGGAAGTAGATGCACTCAGAAGCGTAAAAAAGGTCTATTTTCAAAAATTTATTTTTTATAGTAATTAAGTTTATTTTACAAAATAAATTATACAGAGTTTTCATGCAATGCTTTAACTTAACTTTTACAAAAAAAAAAAAAAAATATTATTTGTTAAAATATCGCCATCTTAGTTGGACCCTCTCTCGCGAGTAGTGCCCCACGGTGACTATCACAGCAGCCTTCTGGATCATCTAAAATTAAAAAACCAAAAGTAAACCTAAAGTTTAATAATAATCAATCCAGGCTTTAGTCGAAGCTTTTTTTTTTTTTTTTGAAAATTCACAAAATGGCGGCTTTTGAAACTTAAGACTCTGATTTTCGATAAAAAGTTAAAAGTTAATTGTTTAAAAAAAATAGTAATTTTCAACAAAAATCAATATCCTTCGATTAAAGACTAGTTTTCAATGCCAAAAAGAAAATATCCAAATTTCATGAATATCCACCGAGTGGTTTTTGAGTTATAGTGGTCACTGAATGAAAAAACACAGTTTTCAGAAAAACGCGTTTAAAGTTTTTCAAATGTAGATCTCGTATAATTTTGCTGTTAAGTATCGAATTAAATGGAAAAAGTTAAACTTTACGTATTTTTATCTGTTGAATCCGAATATTACATTTTTTTGCTGATAATTTGAACATTTAATTATGTATAGCTAATTGTTTAAACAATTTTCGCTTGCAGCTGCCGTGTGCTACCTGCTCTAGTCACAATCTAGAGGTTCGACGTTACTTCAGTAATTACTGAATATCTCGAAAACTATTTATCGGATTGACTTGAAATTTTCAGAGAATATTCTTGAAGCATCATACTTTAAGAATATGAAAAAAATCGATTTTTCAAAAATTCTAAGTGCATCTACCCCCTTAAGATATTTGTATGCAGAAGTTCGCGTGAACAACATATCTATTTTTGCTGAAGAAAACGAGTTTATTGTTGGATAATTAATTTGTAAAGGTATTCATTGAGGTACGCGTAGAGCTGAATTCGCCAAATAAAGTATTGTACATTTGATTTGTTAAGTTGGTAATGGAAACAGGTAACAATGCAACACAGATGTTCATGTTCTAAATTTTCTGCACTACTTGTTTTCGTATTCATTGTATATATTGCATTGATTACCTGCTCGTTTTGTCTATGTCACTGATCACTAATTAATGGATAGCGGATAGACGACAGTTACTATAATAAAACGCCTGAAACGTCTTAAAAGCAGCAGGACGTGGGCAAGACGCATTGAAGATGAGAGGATCTTTAGATGACAACTTTAGGACGGGACATTTGGATTATCAATACAACCGAGATGTACTATCTATATAGTACTTAAACCAACCACTCGGAACGCTGGCTGCAATATCCTGCTGGCCCATAACGAATATACAGTATGGCCGGGCTATACAGGACGCCACTGTTCTCATGTTTCAGTCTTTTTTAGTTTGACTTGTGTTGTATCATGTGTGTAAATATATCTTGCAACTATTATATCGGTTTTCGCCCTCTTATGAAAGTCCAATTGACGTGAAATTTTGCAGTATACAGTGGTACCTCGACATACGAGTGCCCTAACATCGAGTTTTTCGAGATACGAGCCGGCGAGCGAGTGAATTTTTGCTTTGAGTTACGAGCGAAATTCGAGATACGAGTTCGGTTTAGCAACAGGTCGTGCATCTGATCTTTTTAATGACACTAATTGCCTAACTCATTTCCGGAACATTCTGAGAGGGAGGAAGAAGCAAACCTCCTTGGACATGTTTTTTTCTAAACGGCCTACAGGTGAAAGCGAGAAAAAAGTAGCGAAAAAGGCAAAGACCAGTGAGGATATCTAATTTATTTCTTTACATTCTTTTTTTTGTTTTTGTACAATAAATATTTGTCATTTATAAATACGTTTTTATTATTCAAAACCACGTAACAAAAATAACTGGGGTGACATTTTGGGGGTTGGAACGGATTAATGGTAGTTCAGTTGTTTTGTATGGGGAAATTTGCTTCGAGATACGAGTAATTCAAGATACGAGCAAGGTTGCGGAACGAATTAAACTCGTATGTCGAGGTACCACTGTACTCTGATATTTTGGTTACAATAATGTTTACACAACAAGTTAATAAATTCAAATTAAAAAATCAGTAGTGGAAATGACGGTGTGCTGTTGGTGGAAAAACTTGTCTGCAGCCGTTTAAAATAATATAATATACAGGTAATGACTAAAAATTTGAAAATAAAAATTGTAGTGTAAAAAAGTCCAAAAAACATGCGTATATGCGCACTAAAAAGTATATAGAAAATAAATTTCTTTGTTTTATAACGTTTAGAAACGTGGGGCACTCAACTTCTAAGTATATGAATTATATGAAATATAGATAAAGCGAGTGCCTCAAACTTCAAACGAGAAAGAAATACATTTTCGACCGTTGAATGCGTTGATATAAGCATGTTTTTTAGATTTTTTTGAAACTATATTTTAATTGTGTAAATACTTATCAAATAAACTATTCAACTGGCTCCGCAAACATCGTTATGATTTTATTTTTACTTTTATATCTTAGAAAGCAATGTAGGAAGTTCTATGTAAAAAAAATCTTTGAAAAAATTGAAAACAGCAGTATCTTTGCTTAATACCACGTGTAGAAATATATAAATAGTTATTTCTTAAAATTTAAATAAAAAAAAGTCTTGTTTAGGAATAGACGAGAAAAAACATTACATTTACAAAACGTGCATTCAAAACAATTTGACCGCGTTGTATGTCGTTAAACTTGTTTCATTTGTTTTATTTACAACATTCCAATTGAAAAATCACCAAATTGGATTTAATTGATTTCAATTTTTAACGCACAAAGAACGTCTTTATTTTTAAATTGTGTATTACATATTGTAATGATATTAATTGAGAACAGATGTTATAAATCTAGAATAAATTAGCGCAGTTATTGAATAAGTGGCCCTATAATTTTTATTTTGTGATTGATTTTACATATCTTGCGCGCGGATTCATAGAATCTCTATATTTATATATATGTAATTTCCGCGTACTACAGAAGGTCCTCCGTTGACCTAGGAAGCTGACAGGAGCCATCCATAAATTACGTCACACCTTAAGAGGGTGGGAGGGGATGAATGATTGCAGTACTCTATAGGGACTTTAGAAATTCTCAAACATCAGCGCTGTTATAGTGCCCAAAATGTGAACTATCTTGTGCACTCGTTTTTTTGTGAACAGAAAAATCATGAAAAAGCTTTTGTAGTTTTACCTTCTCTATTATCTTACTCCGTGGCTAAGTCAATGATGACTTCTGAATGTACATAATACCTGTTGCATCACAGGTCCACCTATACAGTTGTCAAGAACGGCTTTTCTTAAGTGCGAATGTTGTAACATAACCTCTTAACTCTTTACTTGTATAACATCCAGTTCAGTGTAACTCAAGTCGCCGTTATTATTCTTATCGTTCAGGTTTTCCGTTGCACAAACTTTATCCACCTTATCGTGTTAAGCTGCTAAATATGCGGTCGTCCCGCTAAATTAAAATTCACGTTTTTAATAATCCAGCCATTCTTACTTGGTTAACACCATCGACGTACACTCCTGGACATACCCTAGCGATGTAAAAAGTGTCCTTTCCCGGAAAAAAGTGCAAAAAACAAACAAATGAACGACGTGCCAACTGTCAACCATAGATATTCGCTTGTTCGTCAGTGCGACTTTATATTACGTCTTTGCACCAAATAAGATCTCGTATAGATACTTGTACTATTATATATTTTTGGTTAGACTAGCCGCTACCCGCTTCTCCGCACACGGTTGAGATGAAACACGGCAGCGACAACAGTAGTGGAACATTCGGCTCCACCACATTACAGTCTTGCCGAGCGAAACGCCAAAATATTTTTTTTACTCGTACAGGTAAACGTCGTTTTGCGCCGGTTCGATTTACGCCGATTGGTGCGCCGGCGGGGATTCCCCGGTTAGGCCGACAGTAGGCGCCGCGATTCTAATAGCAGACACACTTTTATACGTTTTATTCTATTATTGTGTACGCAAGCAGCCTATTGTGTGTGTGAAATTGTTTCCGAGTTAGTTTTCGTTTTGTTTTTAAGTAAAATAAAAAGGTATGATTATATTGTTTATTTTATTATTATTAAAATTAAAATTAAAAGAATATTCAATTTGTAGTTTCATTATGGGCGACAAAAGTGATTCAGAACCCATACATTGTGCGAAAAAAGCACGAAAAACAATAAGCCTGGAAACAAAAATGAACGTCATTAAACGCATTCAAGACGGCCATAGCCGACCTGTTGTCTGCAGAGCTTTAAATTTACCCCCGTCCACTGTGACAACAATCATGAAAAACGCTGAGAAAATAAAACAATCTGCTCAACATACATCGGCTGTAAGTGTAAAGCATGTAACTTACAGCCGGAGCAAAAATATAGAGAAAATGGAGAAAATGTTAGCATTGTGGAATATGTATTAAATAAACATGCTAGATTGTTCTTAGAATTTTGACAAGGAACCTAACCTTATATCGTCCATTATATTCGCGTTCATTTTACGCCGGTTTTTCTTGGAACGGAACCCCGGCGTAAAACGACGTTTACCTGTACTTCCATCATAAAGTTACTATACCCCTTCGACCATGTACTCAAATTAAGCCGGTTCATTTGGGATTTTTATTTTTTATCAATATAAAATATAGTCTATAATAATCTATATTACTCAAGGATAGTGGAGCTTTGTATTAGTGAAAGCATTTCTAGAATCGATTCAGTAGTTTCAAACAAACAAAAAACAAATTTTTACTCTTTATATTATAGTATAGATAAGGTAGATATGCGCTGGTGATTATACAAAATTAACCATTTAGTTTACACTACACCACTACTAAAGTGAAGCTTACGCAAAATATGTGTCTTCCATTACCATTGTTTTCGTCAGATGAATTCAAATAAAATTCACTCTATACAGTGCGTAAAGACGTTTAATTTAAACAATAATGAAGTCCTTGATATCTATCTTCTGTTAAGGTTGTGTATCCTGAGTTGCCGATATACGTGTTAGTTCCGAATTAGTGACGATCTTTATAAGAATTTAATGATATTGTCGATAGACGGTGAGGAACAAAAGACGTATTAATCATCGACATAAAATAGATGCGACCAACAGATTAAGTCACAAGAGCTGTTAAGAAAGCAATTGTATAATGATGATTAATGTGGCCGAAATGAATTTTGAACCAAACGGGCCAGCGGCGTGGCGCCGCCAACATTAAGTGAATAAAGCCCTGGTTCATATTAAACGGTACTATAACTGCTGATCGCGCGGTGCTCATACAGGGCTGGCCGTATCCAACTGTTTCGTTTTTAGGAAATGATCGGTTGTAGTACAATTCGACTGAATGCCAGTATTTTGGCCGAAGCCGAACTTCGATTTTTTCGCACCTTCGGCCAATACCGAAGGTTTTTATTGTATTCTTTGTTTGTTGTGATTTAAATTAAATACTAATACTCGCTCGATTATTCAGTAAATCAACATTCGTCTTAATTCGGACCTAAACCGACGGTTCAATTTCCTGTCGAACTCGAATTGATAAGTTAAGATTTCGAATCGTGATACTGAGTTGCAGAACGCACTGTCAGAAAATCTGGACTTCAATGTAAGCGTTTCGATGGCTCTTCTATACAAGAAAAAATTCTGAACAAAAAAATCCTAATGCATTAGTGTCCTGAAGTTGAAAATAACGGTGTTCTTTAGGCCTTCTTTTTCTTGATCAAGCTTAAAACCTGTTTTAACTTTGATAATGAAAAACAACGTTATTTTCAGCTTGAATA
Source organism: Venustoraphidia nigricollis (assembly GCA_034508555.1). Classification (NCBI taxonomy): domain Eukaryota; kingdom Metazoa; phylum Arthropoda; class Insecta; order Raphidioptera; family Raphidiidae; genus Venustoraphidia; species Venustoraphidia nigricollis. The sequence continues at coordinate 214,307 of JAVRKA010000018.1, read as the reverse complement.
ATGCATAAGGACTTTTTTGTTCAGAATTGTTTTCAATAATATGCAGGATGTAAATGAATAACTCAGATACCCAATGCTGAATTATTTTAGTTTTCAATTAATAATATTGACTCTACCAACAGTAATAGAATATTAAATAAAACGAAACCACTTGCGATTACTGTTCAAAATATTTTTTTATTCACAAAACGTTTCGACCAAAATTTGGTCGAAACGTTTTGTGAATAAAAAAATATTTTGAACAGTAATCGCAAGTGGTTTCGTTTTATTTAATATTTTAGTTTTCGTTATTGTAATCTACGTAAGAAATACTACAAAAAAGCTCATTTTACCGAAATCGTAGCTCCAATATTAACACAATAAGTAATAATTCAACCTGTATGATTGCATCGTATCCAAAAAGTAAGTTGAAATGGTATGAAATACGGTTTGTTCACAAATCAAATCTATATTCCAACTAAGTTATCAGAAATACGAGCATGCCTTCAGTTAGTTAAGACACAAATTGCCTCAGTTGTCGAGCGGCTATAATCTGTAATGTGTTGGAAGTTTTGTGTATCGCGTATTTTGACTGATATGCTGAATGCGAAGCGGCGGCATTGTTCTGAAGCGAGGCTGCGAAGTGACAGGTTGAAGTAGCCTGCTTACAGGTGAACAAATGTGAGCATTGCGGACATGTATGCCATGTGGCTCTCTTCTTCTACTATAGGTATTACTATACGGTCTATCATTACGTTCCGTTAATTCTTTCAGGTGACCCATTCCACACAGCGCATCAAACGTTCAAACGTTATAAACTCGAACTTAAAGATTTTAAACTAGTAACGTGAGTATAAAAGACAATTTGCCGAATAAATAAATAGTATATTACACCATAAGAGCAGAAAGTTGAAATTCCTGCACTGTGCTTCATGATGCCCGAAGCGAAGTCGAAGGCATCATGTGTAGCGCAGTGCAGGAATGTCAGTTTTCTGCTCGTGTGGTGTATACTGTTTTTCTTCATATCCGGTCGACAGTACGTACTTTCACCAATATATTTCAAGTGAGCAATGTTGAGGTTATATTAGAGCTGGGTAACTCAGATCTGAACCGGTTCAAAATGCCGACTCCGACAGAAGATTCGTGAGAGCCGACTCACTTTTTTTTGAGCCGACGGATCAACGGATCCGCATAACTCAGTGAAACACTTAACACACAGAAGCACGTTTTACACTTACGTATCAGTTCTTGCTTTGATGCATCTGTCAGCTCAAATGACTCATGCATGTTGTGAGCTGGCAAACGGCAGTCTTACGTATCAGTGCGCATGACAGAACTGTTTCGGCCCGCCAATACAGACGATATGCGAGTAATTCCAACTGTGCATAAATGTCAGACTTTCTGCTTTAAAATCGAATCAGAAAGATCGAGGGTAAAAACATGCATACGGTAGAGTCTCGATAACGTGAACACCCGGTTCATAATCTATCTGCGTCTAAATATTGTGGTGTTGAACTTTTTGTGAAATGGGCGACCCCCGTCCGCGTCGGCAAGAGAGCGTGAACCGCAAGTGGGTATGTGCAAGTATTCGCGTCTCATACATGAGCACCGCATAATATAGTAGATATTATATTAGTATTACAGTTTCGCGATGCGCTCCGGCGATGCTTCCGTAACGGTCCACGTCTCTTGGCACAACTCGCTCTGCACTCACACCAGTACGCCAGGGATGCACAAAGTTTAAAATCCGCGATCCACAAACTGTCGTATATTTTTGAAGTACCGTTTGGGACTTGAGAATAGTGTAGCCGCCTAGCGTGTATTGCAAGGCCGCTGTTTATATGGATTTTCCATGAGTCTTTAATAAAAACCCCCAGTTCTCAGATTCTATTCCGAGAACAGGTGAAACGGTCGCTTCAATTTTCAATTTATTATTTATTTAATAAATTAAAAATATCAATTGGTACTAGGCCCAAATAACCCTATAGCTGTTGGTGATCTTCAACCGTTAAATATATCTAACGATAAACGTTATAAACCTGGCAACGAAAAACAAAGCATGTATTAATCTGTAAATGTGAATTTATAACATTTATTTACTTTCACTTCTGTAGTGTGTAGTGTAAACAAAATGTCATGGTTTGCCAGACGGCGTCCGAACTGTATAACTTCGCTCATTTACAAACGTGCTGCACGTATGCATATTTTCCCTATAAGCTTAGCTTCTGTAGCACGTAGTGTAAACTGCACTAAACTTTACTTTGTAACCTTTGAATATCGCATAAGAAGCTATACACTAGGCCGCCGAATGTCTTGACTCACTAGTTTTTTATTATGTGTATACAGTAAACTTCGTTCCGAGAGGTGCGGATTATTGATACTTAATTGTATTTGTTATATGCGCGCGAATTGTGCGTTTTGCGGGTTCTGCAAATACCGTAAGGTGACACCCTGACATCACACACACAAACACGTACGTAACTGTTAAGATCGGAACTTGATGCTCGGTTACAAAACGTACTATATAAGTAAAAGTTGCTCTTCGTCCTCAACATTGAACATTTCATAAACGTTGTTCTCGTCATCCTCAACGAGATTTCGGATTGGTATATTCGAGTATCAATATTCGTATTTATAAAACATTATCTTATTTTGAACCATATGTTGTTTAGATTAGGCATGAGTCTTAAATGTCTTAAATGGCAACTTTTTCTATTGCACCATAATTATTTATCGTAACGGAAATCATCTTGGGGTCCGAATTGTCTATGAAAGTGGTAGTATGTTTGTAACGAAATTTACCATTTTAAGCGATCATTATTTATTTACCAAGAAATATTTTTGGTTATTAAAGTAGGAGCAACAAAATTCGTTGGGCATAGAATTTCTGTGATGTATATTGTATTAACGAATTTCGATCCCGATAAGACACAGAATGTAGTCCGGTCCCATAACAGACTTAAAATCAATCGGGATCTGGCGGGAACGGAATGTGTAGTCGGCATCGAAAACAATGGCAACTCAGTTAATTGAAATTCATCTGTTTGTTCACTGTAGAAATACGTCCTTCAAATTAAAATCTGATTTTGTTTATAATAACATCATTATACATAAAGTGGGTATATATAGATGAAATATGAATTATAATAAATAATTGTAATGGTGAGTTTTCTCAGAAACACCATTGAAACAAACGTATCTATTAAACAGCTCCTATTGCCAAATCGTCCGCCTCCGCGCGTTCCATTTTGAAATGTTAAACAAACGATACACGTTTTATGATTGACAGCGGTCGTAATGGAATAGTTCCAAATTTGTGTTCTTGCACAAACCATTGTTTAGTTGGACACTGAAACAACGACGCCATCGCAGTTTCCGTGATGACAGGGGCGGCTTGATTTTCGTTTTCGTGCCCATCGACAGCTATACTTATATATATAGGTTACAGCGGCCCGGTCCCGCTTTGCCGGAATGCAATTATATATATAAATAAATAAGTAGTTTATTCTGTGATATTTCTTTCGCCCGGATTTGTAGATTACCTATTAATTATTAATTATTATGGTTATTATGGTTGGTGCACGTGTGTTAAATCAGTAAGATTTATCTTTCAAAAGCCTTGTTTTTTCTATATGACAATAACCAATCAGAACCAACGAGCTGTTACCAAAAAAAAAAATACAGAAATATATTGCTTGCACCCTAATCGTGCTAACGCGATTTTCGTACTATCCGCAGTACATAATAATACGTACGTCGTACATGGGGAGATTGGTTGTATCTTTAGTACATTTAACGAAGTCTAGGGTAAAAATTATTGAGGAATTTAACAGCTGTGTCGTGCATTAGAAAGAACGAAACCTACACGAACATCTTTCTGTAAAGTTTCAGACTTAATTAATATTATAACCAAAAGAATGCAAGTAAGCCATGGACTTTCATCGTATGACTGCTACAATAGTATTATACTCGTTTATGTATCAAAATTATAATTGATGCCCACACGCATTGCTTAATTAAACAGTTGCTATAGCTGATGCATTTGAAGTCATAAAAATAATGATGAACAATACCCCGTTTTACAGCGGCCGACTGACAGTGTTAAACTGTTAAACCGATTCGCTCTAGCCGTATTCAGTTTCATCGCCAACAATAATAATTGTTAATAGATTAAGGCTGTCGGAACGATATGAATTTAAGTCAAAAATCGGGCTTCGGTTGGTAGCTGATTGTAGACTTATTCGTCAACATTTTGCAAAAATTTTTTCTCTGTAAGGAAGATAATGGACTCTAAAGGTCTCTAATGGACTACTTTTGTAATTTATGTGTGATTTACTAGAAAAAAGTTAACATTAATTCTGTCAAAAAAACTCATGTTTTCAATGTCACGCTACGACCTTATTCGTCCTTATTTCACAAAATTATTCCATCACAAACCTAAAACGACTCTTCCTTTTTCGGAAACGTTTTTTTAAATCTTCAAAATATTTCCAAAATTTAGAGTAATCAATTGACATCGGCACCCTTGCAACAGCATTTTTAGCCTCGTAGTATGGCTTAAATTCAGAGTGTTCCGACAGCCTTAATGCCAAGTTTCTGGTAGGACTTTCAGTTTTAAGCCCAGATTTAAGAAAGTCATTAAATGGGGGGGTCTAGTGTGCGACATCTTGCAGGTCGCACGTTTGTGCTTGTCAGGTTTGTGCTTGACAAGTGTGCGCGGGCTTTAAACACTGTCCCTCAAGAAATAATAATAAATAATAAACATATTTATTGCAGAAATAATTCGCACAAATCTACAAGCGGTACAAAATTCAGTCTTAAAACTCTATATCGAATGGTAAAAACCTCATTCAAATACGTTCAGTAGTTCTCGTATTTCTAGCGGACGCATAAACACACGCGAGGAATTTTGCTTTGATGTTTTACAAATAACCGTGTGACTTCAGCATGTCTATTGGTGTTCATATACAAGTGTTTAAAAGATGCGCCGTTAACCCATATGTATTGTTGGCGTTGTTCTTAATTGATATGATAGTGTTTTGTTATTGTTATTAAAGACAGTGTGAAACTGAAATAACTGCATAAATGTGTGCGCGTTTGGTCGACGATAAAATTATTCATATTGCAGTGTATTAGCCCGGCGAGAATGTGGTGAGAAAAAGTAACCCAAAAATGATAGGGTATATGACATGCCTGGACTTTATATACATATCAGCGTTGCCAGACGTCCCGATTTTTAAATCAAAATGAAATGTCCCGCGCGGGACAGGCTCAGTCCCGCTTTTCGGGGATAACTCGACCGTGCGTAAATAATTATTCTCTTATTGTAAGTTGCAATTTGTAACACTCACTCCTCAGACTATTGTTTGAAACGCCATATTTTTCTAATGAATAAACCTTTTGCTTTTGATTTCTGTTTTTTTTTATTTTGTTTATTCAGAAGACGAATAAGACAACTATTTAACGATAGGGTAAATCTGATTTAAAATATCATATTTTTATACGTCTTTTTACTGTCCCGTTTTCGACGAAAGGATCCCGCTTTTTCCACTTAAAAAGTTCTAAAATCCCGACTTGGCAAAATAAAAATCTGGCAACGCTGATACATATACGCATAAACATTTTCAAAAATGGGGCCAAGTTTCGAATGATGTGAAACGTTGAGAAATTTTGGTCAGACCCTCAAATCCCGCCGTCCGACCTACGCCAATAGTGTATGTACCGTGTGGCAAATACACTAAAAACTACTAAGCCAATTTCGATCAAAATTATATGGAACCGCCCGGACATCTTCCTGAATACAACAGTCACTTCTCAGTAATCGGTGTTCTACATACATTGAAAAGACTTAGAATTAAAAACTTCCTTTTTGAACTCTTCTAATTTTTTAGGTATACCGAAATGTAGACATTTATAATTTTTTTTGTTCTTTTTTTTGCTCTTGATACAATGTAATAAAATTGATCCAAGTGATTATATCTTTTTGCAAGTAAAATAATTATGATGGAAACCATTTGGCGTTTCTGAATTTGACGTTTATTAATAATTGTGGTGTAAACAAGATAATTTTTCTGTTTTCGGTGAATTAATAAAATCATATTCGAAGGAATTTCAGATAATATGCAACGTTATAGTGAAGATCAATATTATGTGTTTTGTAATTAGATAATTCATTGTACAGAAAGGTGTGCGTTTAATTAAACCTATAAATATTATAGTCAACAGGACTGGATTAAAAACATTCGAGATAAAAAAAGATGTTTTAACAATTATTCAACAGACGTTTATACATACTTATTTTGAAATTTCGGAAACATCGGAAAAAACTGATTTTCCAAACTCTTGTTTAAAAAAATGAAATTCAAAAATTAAAAAGAAAATAATATTTGTGTAACCAATTGAAGTTCGAAATATTTGTTTAAAAAAAATAACTTAGACACGTTGGCTTAAAAAATTCGAAATATTTGTAAAAAAAAAATAATTTTGTAATTAAGGTTTATTGTTCGAAAAATTTACATCGCTCTGGAAATTATACTACAAAGTTAACGCCGATCCTGTCATTTTTTGCTATCTAAGTGTATTGAATATGTGATATCTATTTACGGGGGTTCGATATCGTGGCAGTCCATTAAATTATCGATAATCTAGTTGTGAAGATGAAAATTTATGTTATATTCGAAATATTTTCATTTATCAATGTTTAACAAAATATGTTTGTGTAATCTTTTAATTAGTGCTTCTACATAATTAACATCGGTTTTTGTTGTTATTTAAATGTGCCGTTTAACTTCTACAGTGTTAAAAAGTTTACTGCTAATTTATATTTAAAAAAAGATTATGACTTTATTTTGTGTGTAAATGAATTTTGTTGTCTTTTATCATTTGAGATCGCCAAATTAGCCCAATTACATATCCAAGTCTCTAAAATTATTATTTTTCTCTGAAATTTTGAGAAAAAATCATGAATTATACAGAGAACTAAAAAAGAAGACCAGCTACGAGAAATGAATAACCTATTTAGGCAATATTATAAGACAGATAGATCAAATTAAATATGGTCTAAAATGTACGTATATGTTCGTAGATTGTAGGTTCCAGACGGTCAATAGGCGAAGTCATCGGGGTCTTAGACGCACATTGAATCGACTCGGTTCGTAATAGCAATATATAAAATATATAAAAAAAAGTAATTTCTCGTGTCAAATTCCGACATATCTATCAACGGTTGGTTATCTGAGAATTACATTACGTTATTTTGAGATAACCTGGCAATTAATAAAAAACAATGCATAGCGTCAGATAATGCCTTGATATAAACAAATTATAGATAATTAATAATTATGATAGTATTGTCTGCGCAGTGTGATACAGACTTTGTGATTAGCGACTTTTGATTATAAAGAAAGTTACATTTTTTTAAGTTTATGTGATGGGAAAGTTCTTAGAGGCGTTTTTCTCTGCTTGCAATTTGAATTCTTATGATATAAATGTAAGTATTATTGTATTGTATTGAATATGTAAGGGAATAAATAACCGATGAAATAGGTATAATTACACCGCAAGGGCAGAAAGTTGAAATTCCTGCACTGCGGACATCGTGTGTCGAGCAGTGCAGGAATTTCAACTTTCTGGTCGTGTGGTGTATACTATTTTTGTTTATACCCGGTCGAAAGTACGTACTTTCGTATCAGTGTGCACGAGAAAACTGTTTCGGCCGGCTATTTAAAATCATTACTGCTCGAAAAATAATTGTACGGTTGAAACAATATTTTTCCTTAAACTGTATATGTATGAATTTAACGCCACTTTTTGTACAATTCCCACTTCAAAACATCTTTTTTCTACTCACTGACCAAAATTTAAGCTTAAAAAGCGATCTTTTTCTATGTAGATTAAGTGCCGCCTTGGGGCTCCGTGAAAAATGCCGCCCCATTACCTAAAGCGGTATACAATTTTCAAATAAATAAAATGATTCATTTATAGTCAAACATATTTTTATTATAAACGGCATAATTACAGAAAAAAACATTCTTTTTCGTATTAAAAATCATAAATTGCCAAACAAACCGATTGCTCATAAATTATGACATATTATACATATTTTTAAAAGCAAACGCGTCTGACTTTTTGATTTGCAAACTGGACAATTTGTGCATTTTGCAGCGCGCAATTTAAACTAAAATAATGATCATATCAAACAAATTGTAACCGGTCCAAAAACTTTTAAAAAATTATGAATAACAGGATACTTTTTCTCTTTACTAAAAATGTGCGTAAAATTCTAGACACAAATTTTTCTATAACGTGAATTTTTTTCCCCTCATGTTCCAAATTTTGCCGCCCCTAGAAATTTGCCGCCCCGGGCATTAGCCCCTAGTGCCCCTAGTGTAAATCCAGCCCTGAGATTAATCATTTGTTTTTATGTGAGTATACAATCTAATGTTCTAAATGGCAGGGACTTTCACAACGACACTCTACTCCTTCTGCATGTATAAAAATTATAATTATATGATCGCACTCTAAGGTCATTATCAAATGAAATTTTTTGACAAGGCTTTCTGCAACCCAGTATAAGTATACCTATTTCTTTTTCGTATGGTACGCAACCCTTGATGTGTTAGCCGGCCTCGCACTTGATCGTTTTTGTTTCTGTCTATTCAATAAAATATATTATACTAAATGTGCATTTTTCGATCACGTGCGTTTCAATGAAAGAAAATAACAATAATTGCAAAATTCGTTTTTTTTTAACAAATAATTGCATTACGGTATTATTATTGTTTTCGTGTGTTTTTAATGCATCTTTCTTTTATTTGTACTAATAATAGTATAGTAATCTAATTCGATGCCTATATAAGGTTTCAGACAGTTATTTTGCAACCACACTAAATACATCGACGTTTTTATTGATTTTGAAAAGTATTTGTTATAGAGTCAAGGTTAACGTACTTACTGCCTTACAAATACTTTTTTTAAGCCAACAACAATAAGAGTTAATCCAATTGTACATTTACTAGCTCTCGGATTAGAGCCTGAGAACTGAGGACTTGTAACTGAAAAGTCAAGGAAACGCGATATAAATCGCTACACGCTCGGCTATTCTCTAACCCTTTAAATATCAATAATTATAATTAATAGATAGGTATAAAATTGTCACGGGACGCCTGTCTGTGATTTCGTTTTGGTATGGATGTTTCGTAGACGACAAAACATGTTTCCAGGATTTTTGTTTTTAGGAAAATCTAGAAAAATACGTAGCATAAAATTTCTGAAAAATGTAATTTTAAGATCTTAAGATACTCTACGTGACCACAAAGATGTCTTTTAGGTGTCGAACTTAATAAGCCCCATTCTCCAAATTTACGGGAAAATATTTTTTAGATTCTGACTGTTATGGAATATATGCCGGCTACAAAGCTTTATAACTTTTACCAAATTTTATTTCCATACATTAAAGTGTATTGAGAATTTCGACTATGACAAACATACAGGCGGAGAAACGAGTGATTCCATTATGGGATTCGTTTTGGAACAGTCACGTTTTTTATTACAACTGTTGCAATAATAATTTTGTTTGTAACTGAGTTAACGATTGGTTTATTTTGTTTCAGCGTGCGAGAGAAAGAAGAGGCATGGTGGCGCAAGAACCACAGTTGTCGCGACGTCAGCCGTCTATGGCTGCTTCTAGGACTATTAAGGCGCCGCCTAAACCGTGAGTTGTTTTTTTTTATCCAATTCGTTGTTCGCTACAAAAATTATTTATTGAAGAACTAGTTTTTGTACTTTGTATGAACAGCCACGAAACAAACCATATCGAGGAATACGTGCTGCCATCGAAACTGTTAATTTCAATATTAGAGCATGTCGGTGCTGCAGACTTGCCATACGTGTGTTGTTTCGTTTAGCTACTGGCCGTTACGCGTCGCCACTCGTAACTATATAAATGATAGGTGGCTCTCAACATTTTCACGCCGACAGTGCCTCAACAGCGACCAAAAAAACTTGGCAACGCGGCTCGTAGGACTTAAATTTTGCGAACTATTTTTTTGAGAATTTTATTAAACCTATTTCTAAATAGCATCCAGCCCACCTTAAAATTTTAAACTAGCATTTTTATCTTTACAATGAAAATTTTCATTTAAATATATAAGTGATTGTTACAAACGGTCAATCCGTGGCTAATGTAAATGTAAAGTATTTTATGTTTGAGCACCCCTGGAAACGTGCACATATTTTTGCGCACATTTATTTGTCCCTGAATTAATTTTAATCTCACTACTTATCTCCACGATTATATCATTGGTTCACACATTATTAATTTTAGTATGACATGGGTAGTGTAGTTAACTGTATAGAGTGGCAGGAATTGCAAAAAGTCATGTGCTTCCGACTTCAGAAGAGCTAACGCCTAAGAATGAAACTCTCACCCACTCATTGGCGTTATTTCGCGACCTCTTTTGGTTCACGTGTCCTTAAAACAGAGCAATTTTTTTAGTAAGCGTCTTTTTCTGGTCGACAAAGCAAACAAGAATTTATAAATTTTTTTAATCCTTACGTTCATTTCGGAATATATTTATAGAATTTTTCAGTTCCAGAATTGATGTTTAAAAATTTTGTGCGAAATTCCTGAATTGTGAAATTTCGAAATTCGGATATAGAAACCAAAGAGAGGCTAACTTTTTACCTACTTATAATTTTTATGATATGATTTCATATCGTGATAATGTGCTCGTTCCACTTGTTTTTAGGGTTTTGAATCTACGTTACAAGTAGATAACAAAAGAGTTTTTTTTCGAGAATATTTCGGAAGCTTTTTCTAGAAGAAAAAATTCTCAAAACTGTATTTTTCAGTGTAATTTTAAATAGAATAACCCTGCTACGATGATACGTCATCGCTAGACTGCTTCAGCTGAACTGCCAGTAGTCGAATCACGTCCACTGCGTTCTTTAGATGTAGAGAACTAGTACATCCAGACCCAAAGATTCATCTCTTTCCTCTGATATTCTAAGCTATGCGTCAAAATGATGTGCTGGCTAGGTCCAGCTTTGGCGTCATCATATGGCGCCTAAGCTCAGCTATTTGAAATTGGGCATATTTTTTAATTTCTCAGCGTTTGCAATTAAGAGGGAGGATAAGAACTAAATGTTTGGTTTACATTAATTGTTTATATGTATAAGGAATAAGGTGTACTGTTCAAAATTATTAAATTTTAATAGACCCTACGAAGAAAAATGTATATATATTAAAAGGTTGCTTTTCTATCGATTTTCAATCGCAGTACGGACATAAAATATGCTTAGTTATTATTAAATATAATTATATTATAATATACCTACTTATTAAGAATTTATAAAGTAATTATAGCTTATAGCCTTGAAGAATACCTATTGTAATATTAGTACTAACCTACATTATAGCATAGCAAAATTTATTGCAAAGCATCCGTTTTTTTCTTTCTACATAACTGAAAATAATGGTCGCTATGCAACGTGTCTCACGGAGTTTCGTAATGCCATACGTTTTTATCGACATTAATTTGCCCGTCTCTGGTCTCTCTCACCCACTAATGACCTCAGTTGTCGAACATCTATAAAACAATGCAAACTTTTAAGTAAGCGCTATCTAGAGCAATTTAACGGCGGAAATACTTCTTCATTTATCTGTTACCGCCATCTGTTAGCGAGCTCGCTAATTCCTGTATACAAAGTACCGCGGTTATATTCGTTTCCCCTTACTATCACCACTTCCTTCCTACACGCTTTTGCGTTACTTTACGCGCCTAAAGAAGTTTCACTTCAAAAAAATAACGGTAAGTGTGAGATGTGAAGTTGACAAGGGGAATGTCATCTGCTATTTATTTAACTAAGTTTTGTATACTAGTAACGCAGTTGTCTTCCTTTCTCCTTATCTTATCACAACATTTTCTGTAATTGGGCTACGCCTGTAGAAACTTATTTGAATAAATAAATAGTACTACTGCCGCCACGCTTGGTCATTACACTGTTCGATCGGAATCACTCTTACCTACTGCTCCTAAAGAAAAAAAATGTTAACAATCATCTCTTTAAATCAATCTCTGCAGTGATTCAAGCAATGGAAATTTTGAAGGCTGTCTGTCCTGAGAAAACTTGACAACAATCAGTTAATTAACGCTCCCACATGTAACTATATAATAATATAAACTAAGTAGATTGTAATAAGTTTTAATTATGTACAAGTTGGTGTCAGAGGTGATTGGATGGCCTTGTTTGAATCGAGCTAATTCCCACACAACTGATATTATAATTGTAACTTATTGTCGTCTTTTGCCATCCATATTGATTTGTTATTTATTGAAGAGACGTGACATTTTTATAGAGTACAAATTAATGGTTCCTTACGAGACTCATCTCAATTGTGTTATGGGTCAAAGTATTGTTTTTCAAGGTTAATTTGCAATTATCATATATATTTATTATTTCATGGGTTGTGCTTATATTAGTGCAATTCTGATAGATATAAACGTTAAAGCGTTTGTTGGCAATTTATATTACCCAGCTTGAAATTCAGATTGCCCAAAAATTCAAAGCGTTCAAGAACATTCCAACAACAAACGCACCTATAACGATTCTGTTATTTCATCTAGTGTGTATTATATACGCCGGTCACTAAGCTCAATAACGTCTTAATTACATCGAATAACATCACCAAATAAAACTAAACGATATCTCGAAACATCCATAAGCGAGGTGGAACTTGAATCTACGTCAGCTTGCACAAAATGCCAGAACGCTGACCATGGTCCAGTTAGCTGGAGGCCTGAAGCTGAACTTCGACTTTTTTCTCATATTTCTCAGATTTCGCACGTTGCACATTGCATAATTTATATTAAATTAATAATTAATTAAAACATTAAATATCATACACACGCACGATTTTTTTTTCGGTTGTGTGTGCCACGACACATGCCTATTTTAATATTCTTTTCCTGGCCGCCCGTTTCATCCGTAGCTCCTTTTCACCATCGACCTGCAATGCGTTCCATGATTATTCAATAAATTCAACAGGACCGAAGTCGAATGTTTTGCCGAAGGTTGCATATATACAGGGTGTTCTACAAGCTCTATGACAAACTTTGACAGATGGTAGGTCACTTGATTTTAAACATATTTTTTTTAATAAACATGGGTCCAATATATTTTTGTTTAGAAGTTACAAGCATTTAAAGAATCAAAAACGTAGGCTGATAAATAGAAATATCGGTTGTTATGACAATAATTATAGGTCACGGAGGTTCAATATCATGGCCACCTTGTTCATCTGATCTGAATCCTCTGGATTTTTATTTATGGGGACACATGAAGCAGCTGGTCTACGATCTTGAATTCTTTCAAGTAACTGCTGATGGGTAGCGATTTCAACACGGTAGACCAGCTGCTTCATGTGTCCCCATAAATAAAAATCCAGAGGATTCAGATCGGGTGAACGAGGTGGCCATGATATTGGACCTCCTTGACCTATAATTATTGTCATAACAACCGATATTTCTATTTATCAGCCTACGTTTTTGATTCTTTAAATGCTTGTAACTTCTAAACAAAAACGAATCGGACCCATGTTTATTAAAAAAAATATGTTCAAAATCAAGTGACCTACCATCTGTCAAAGTTTGTCATAGAGCTTGTAGAACACCCTGTATATCGAAGCGGCGGTTGGAATCCAATAATCTGTGCGTGTTTAAAAGTTCGTAAAAGTAGCCTGTGTACCTGTAAAAGAGGGGAACGTCGAAGAAGGAGCAGGAAGGTCATCCGGAAATGTTGATCTTTAAACTACCGACATTATATTATTATTTTGTAGTGTTTTACAGTACCTACCAGTCCTACCACTAGCGCTCTTTAACCTTTTTACACCTGGCCGACAAAAGTTCAACTAAGACAAATAAAAATCGATATCAACAATATTTTTTTGTTTTTGTTTCAGGTTAATTCGAACAGACAGCGTTCGTTCGAAGCCTTCGACGCAATTCGCCGCCTCAACCACTCCCGGTTTAACAAAAACCAGAACGCCGCTATCTTCCAATAGGAAACAGCCAATCAAAATACAAAAAGAAAATAGCGCAAATTCCGAAACACCGAAATCGTCCACGTCTTCTCTAAGCTCCATAGTTCCTCATTCCACGTCTAGTTCGTGTAGTACTACTAGTTCACGTAAAAAAGTACAACCTTCCTATAACACACCAAAGAGTACAATTACTTCATTTACGCCAAAGACTAATAGCATTAATGGTAGACGTAAACTTGTCGAGATTACGTCGATAAGGATCAATTCGCAGGACGTCAAAAAGGAACTGAATCACAACAATAACGTGGTACTTGCCAGGAAGGAACCGAAGTCACCAGTTCCTGTCAATAATATTACAGTCAGGCGGTGAGTTACGTTTTATTATTATATCATTTTTGGGCCGTATCAGGGTGACTTTAAGTATCAGTTTTTGAGGCAGCTTTTTTAATGTTTTTGTACGACAGTATTGTGTCGGGTTTTTCGTTTTCGTCTCAGAGAAATGAGACGGAACTTAAGACATGAATTTATTGATATTAATTGATTAATTAATTGTAAAAATGATTCATTCATGTATCATCATCGGGAATAAATTTGTGTAAGAAAATTTCAAATCGATCGAATATGTGGAAATGGTTCAAAATTGATTTGCAAAATTTGACCCAAAAATTTGCCTGACAAACAAAGGAAAACTTGTAATAAAAACGAAGTGTTTTTCTTATAATTCCAACTCCACTAGTAATGGTACTAATTTTTTAATCGTGTTTTGTTTGAAAACAATCATATTCTTTCACTGCTACACACAGAAGTGCATTTGTTTACTAGATTTGTTGATCTCACGTGATCGAAAAGCTGCTTATAGAGAAACTTATATACAAGGTCATCTCACAGTTCGGACTGTAAATTTTAGGCTTTATTATACTTAATATTGCAGTTAATTTATTCATTCAATGACACAAATAAAAGTTAATATGATAATAATAATTTATTTTTAAAAGTCAATACGACTTTCCGATCGGATAAAAAAAATCTTATAAATTTTTTAAATTTCAAAATCATAATAGTATATCGTAAATTTATGTGTAAATTAATTATGAATAATCATGCAATTAAATACAAACAAGTTAATATAAACAAATAAAAGATGTGACCCCATCGAATATAATATTATTATTGCTTTTTAGTTTTCATTAATAAATTACTACATGTAGCATAAAATTAAGCGGTTGCTAAAAGAAATGAATTTGTTTTTTGTTTTTTTTTTTAGTGTATTTGCCATATGGCAACATACACTATTGGCGTCGGTCGGATGGCGGGACCTAGGGGTCGAACCAAAATTTCTCGACGTTTCATAACCTTCTAAACACTTTGGCACCATTTTTAAAAATGTTTATATATATATATGTATATATATATATATATATATATATATATATATATATATATATATTTATATATATATATATATACATATACATTTTTCAATCCCTAAAAACCACCCTTAAAATGGTCCGATTGGGTCCATTTTAAATAGGGTTCTTGCGGTGGTAGATTCCAACATGTGGGCAAAATTTCGTTACAATCAATTAACTCTTTCGAGAGTTATAGCGCACACACACATATATATATATATATATATATATATATATATATATATATATATATATATATATATATATATATATATATATATATATATATATATATATATATATATATGTGTGTGTGTGTGTGTGCGCTATAACTCTCGAAAGAGTTAATTGATTGTAACGAAATTTTGCCCACATGTTGGAATCTACCACCGCAAGAACCCTATTTAAAATGGACCCAATCGGACCATTTTAAGGGTGGTTTTTAGGGATTGAAAAATGTTTTTGGGTCCCAAAATACCGAAAAAAAATTCCGAATGGTTTCAAAATTGAAATTTAACCCTTTGGTAGTAATTAAAAAGTGTCCCTAAAATTTTAATAAAATCGGCCCGACAGAACCGGATTTACAAATTTTTTTAAAATACTAGTTTGCAGACAGCGAATTATTTACTGAAGGGTGTATTTAATGTGGTGTAGACCTTCTATCGACAATAATTTTGCAATTAAGAAAAAATGGAATTTTAAGGGGTGTATTAAGGAGTTAAATTTTTTATTTTGCCCAAAATCCAATCTAAGTTCGCATAATAAAGCCACACGGCCTGTATTAGCAAATACACTATATTGTCGGCAGGGTTTTGGCACTGCGACCCGGGTTTTTTTTTTATTTAAAACAAACGATTACAAAAACATTTTAAAAATATGATGAGTTACAAGATATGGTTCAAAACCCCTGGTTGTTATTTGGCATTTACATTTTTTTTTTTATTTACTAATGTACTGCTAGGATAATGAATCGCAATTCTTGACGTATAACGTTGCCAAGATTCGTCCTCACTTCCCAGATTTAGAGTCTGTTATCTGACATCTTGTAAGAATATTAATTGGATTTTTAATCTATTAATAAAAAAAAAATTAAAAAATTGTACTCCGGCAATTGATGGCTAAAAGAAACAATTTACAAGTGACTAAATCTTCCAGCAAAATGACGATGCATTCATGGCAATAAGTTATTCGCCACACATGATTATTGAGCTAAAATGCACACAGAAATCGAAGAAATTGTGTATTTACTTATAAGGCATTTTTGATTGTTGCATTTACCCGCCGCGCCAACCAGCAAACAAAAGCAAATTGATTTTGCAAAACGAATAAACAACAACTGCAGGG
Source organism: Venustoraphidia nigricollis (assembly GCA_034508555.1). Classification (NCBI taxonomy): domain Eukaryota; kingdom Metazoa; phylum Arthropoda; class Insecta; order Raphidioptera; family Raphidiidae; genus Venustoraphidia; species Venustoraphidia nigricollis. Next base: position 197,534 of record JAVRKA010000018.1, on the reverse strand, counting down.
GAAAAAATCGACACCGGACTTCTTTATAACCACAACCTACTCTTGCAGTGCTCTTTTCAAGCCTCAATCACAGCAATCCCTTTATATTAAAACGAAATAAGACAAATAAGAATTATGTTGCCAGGGATGCGTCAAATATATTTGTCCACTGTGATCCAAGCTCTGAAACTATCCAGCTAAGTAAATTCTTCAAAATTAAATAATCACTGGGTTTTCCTGTTATATTTTTGGTGTGTTAAAGGAATTATTGAAGAAGGGAAGCATGCTTTGTTTTCTGATGATTTAATCGCAATACAAAGAAAGCTTCCAGTTTTCCGACGAAATCAGTGTAAGATTGAAATCATCAGATGGTTGTGAGTGAGTATGATGAAGACCTGGAGAAAGATTTACTTCCTGTAGTATCTGTTCTATTTTGTAAGGGTGTCGAAGCGAAGTCCTTTCCAGAACAACGTATTGTTCCCTTGCAGATATATTGCAGGTATTAAATGTATTTCCAGGGAGGTTATTCGTCAAACTATGACACTAGATCTCACATACTCGCCATACTCAGCATTTTGTTGATTTCAAAGCTTTTGCCTTGTTTCTTCAGAAAACAAAATGTGCTTCCAGTCCAATCATTACATCAATATTAAAAATATAACAGAGAAACTGAGTGGTGTTTCAATTTTGATCAGGAATGTACTAACAGTTTTACATTTAAAGGGTAAATGTTCGATAAGGCATAAGCGACAGCTTTTTGTAAAATTGCGGTTATGTCTGAATTATTATCGTCATCAGTTTCGGTGCAATCTGCCAAAACGGCATGTGTGTCGTAAGACGTAGTAAATTGGTATAAAATTTACCTAAGCGACAAATTGCTGAGTGATAGTTTTACACTAAAAGTATCTATCTATGAAGCTTCCACAATGATATTATGGAGAATTTTGAACTTAGATACCATCTTCTTTGAAGCTATTAAGATGTAATCGTTTGTTTGCTCGTCTGTAAAATTTACAAAATGCCGCGTATCCATCGTTGATGTCCACCAATTGCAGGAATAAGCTGGACGGAGTACCAGTTCATATTTTCAGTTTATTATTAGTTTTAATAATCAATTAACTTTTATCAGTTCTGAAATTAGAAGTGGAAACTGGGGATTTTTATTGAAGAACAATTTAGACGCCATAATCGTTAACATTTTTTCAGTTTTCAATATATGACTGCCGTGTCATGAACCACTTTGTATATATTTTTTGTACAGCTCTTATTTGGTAAATGCATTTATAAATTTTCGAATACAAAGAGCTCGATGTATTTTCTCGCATTCTTGATAAACGGGATTTTTATTTTATTTTTTTTTTTTTGTTATTCAAAAGAAATTATTTTTTGCGAATGTGCGATCAAACAATGCAAACTTGTTTGTTGAGTTTTTCGAAGTTGTATGTTTAAAAAAATAATTTTTCGACCCTGATTTAATGCGTCAAAAGAAACAAAAATACCTCGACTTGGAACCGGTCTGTTCGCGAAGTTGTTCTTTCATGCGGTGCATAGAAGAAGATAGCTTAGTAAACTACTTACATTGTATATAATAAATAAGATACAGTTGAATGTATTTTTTTTCTGCCGTCATTCAAGGTTGAGGCGCTGTTAAATCGGCTGATGGGATGCGACAAGACAATTTTTGTACACTCTGCAATCATAAATATAAATAGTAAATAAATGAAAAACTGGATCTATTACTAATGTTAAGGTGTAGATTTATTTAAATCGTAATTTATTGGTATGATTTAATTTTAGAACGCAATTTGAATAAATACGAAGGTCATGTAATATTTTCAAAATTCTTTAACAGAATTTATATAGCTCTCTATCGCAACAACGAGCTAATATTTATCAGTTAGATTAACTCTTCTTAGTTTTTGTCATTATGTTTCATATAACGAAGAGGTAATTTCCCGGAAATTCTGAGTTCATTTTTGTTGAAAATTCTGCAGAAGCCTCGGTAATTTTTCAGGAACTTCGGGAATGCTTCAGAAGCTTCGAAAATATTCGAAGTTTCCGAAGAAAAACTGAATAACCGAAGCTACGATAGCTACAGAATTTCTTCAACAGCTTAAGGAAATCTCCGACGTCTTTAGAAAATTTTCCACAGCTTCGAGAATTCTTCGACAGCTTTGAGAATTCATGGACAATTTTGAGAATTCTTCAAAAGTTTCGCGAAAACGTCGACAGCGTCGGGAATCCTTGTGTAATACATTTTTTCTCAGGAAAGCATTCCGTTACGTGTAAACATCAGAAGCGACAAGCGTTCTTAAAAATCCCTATTACACACGTACTGATTTGAAAATGATAGTTAGTTTACAAAATGCATAGGCAATCTCCAAATTGAACATTGAACGGCCAAACTAGGTGTGTTTGGTATATTAGTGTATGTGTAGATAATTCAGTGAAATTTACACTGAAAAGTGTAAGATGTGCATTGGGTTCACCGAAAGTATGAATTTGTTGTAATAATTGTAAAATTCAATCATGTATCACGCGATCTACACTACACTACGTATCTCTGATCAAGAGTTGCGGTAAAGTTCTTCAGACCGACACTGAAAACCAAACAGTGTATCAGTTCCACTTTTGAACAACAAACGCAATAGGATCAAAACTGTTAACTGGAGCACGAGACCAAACACACCTAATCCATACTAATATTATAAATGCGACCGTCTGTCTATCTGTCACCTTTTCACTCCTAAAATTTGGTAAGGAGATAGATTGCAGCCTGATGATGAAAGTTCAATTATCAATCTATCACGGTATCTTCGGAACTATCAGACCTACAGACTTAAATTCTGGTAGGCATGTTTCTTTTGTTGAGTAGAGATCCACTAAAAAGATTAAAATAGAATGGGGTGGTCTCTTAGCCCAAATGCACCACATCCTGAAAGGATTTTTGTGCTTCCCCTTTTACTGGATCTAGTCATCAAATAATCTGGATCTTCTTATGAGCTCCAGAAGATTTGCTACTAGATTATCCTGTGGAACTATTCCATCCTCATCGATGTAACCAAAGATGGTTGTTCTCCTGTAAGTTAAAGCCTCACATTCGAACACGATATGGGTGGCTGTTTCATCCTCCATTTCGCAAAATCTACATAGTGTTGATTCCTGATGTATCCCCATCACATGTAGGTGTTTTCTCAAGAGAGCATGACCGGTTAAAAGCCCAATCACCTTTCTGAGTATCGGTCTGCTAAGTCTAATTAAGAGAGATCCACTAAAAACGAGTCTTCTTGCAGAACTTGACTCACAAGGGGAGGTTGCGGGGGCATTGTAGATATAAAATTCTCGTTTTTAAACTATATAACTTCTACAGACCTGAAATTTGGTATTAGGCTGCACTACTGTCGTTGTTACCGAGTGGGGTGCAGAAAGATTGTAGTGCGATGGAGCCGGAGACTCCACTACTGTTGTGACTGCACCGTTTCATGTCAATCGCGTGCGGAGTCGCGGATAGCGGCTAGTGTGTATACATAAAACTAACATCGTGTGCTTTCTGCGTATCGTCACCTCTGCACGTAACACCTGCACATTGTACGTTTACACATCACTATGACAGATGGATGACATTGGATACAGACGCGTCCCTGACTTTGGGCGCGGCTCAAATAAATAATAATACGAATAAGACTCTTGAGACTAGCTGCTAGCATACCTACATATCGCATTGTATATATAGCGGGTCGTAGAAACATTGTTTCGTTCGAACTAGTAATTTTGCCCGACTACGGCAAAATTAAAAGAAAGAAACCTACGTGACCGATTTTCATAATCGAAGTGTCATTCGATTAGCATTAAGCAGGTATATTATTATATATACAGTGGTACCTCGACATACGAGTTTAATTCGTTCCGCAACCTTGCTCGTATCTTGAATTACTCGTATCTCAAAGCAAATTTCCCCATACAAAACAATTGAACTACCAGTAATCCGTTCCAACCCCCAAAATGTCACCCCAGTTATTTTTGTTACGTGGTTTTGAAGAATAAAAACGTATTTATAAATGACAAATATTCATTGTACAAAAACAAAAAAGAGAATGTAAAGAAATAAATTAGATATCCTCACTGGTCTTTGTCTTTTTCGCTACATTTTTCTCGCTTTCACCTGTAGGCCGTTTAGAAAAAAACATGTCCAAGGAGGTTTGTTTCTTCCTCCCTCTCAGAATGTTCCGGAAATGAGTTAGGCAAGTGTCATTAAAAAGATCAGATGCACGACCTGTTGCAACTTTTTCTGGGTATTTCTTTTCCACGAACTGTGAAACTCTCTCCCACATTCCTAAGATCTCCTTTATCTCACTTGTAGAAATAACCTGCTAAACCGAACTCGTATCTCGAATTTCGCTCGTAACTCAAAGCAAAAAATCACTCGCTCGCCGGCTCGTATCTCGAAAAACTCGTATGTTGGGGCTCTCGTATGTCGAGGTAACACTGTATATTAAAATTATTTATAGAAAAAACGAGCACAGCGAGTTTTAACACCCACACGGGTCTTGAAAACATTACGTTCGGGAAAAGTAGGTACTACATTTTTTGCACTTACCTCCTATAACCCTTTACACCCTAGAGATGAAATTCTTTTAAATATATACTGTTAAAATGTGGTTACGTGGTTGCATTAGTTTTGGACACTTGTTTCTAGGTTAATAAAGTATATTTTGGTAGACTCTCAGATACTCATGTACGATCGACGCCGGTTGCGTTCACAAAAAATAATTTAAACTTTGGAGTTTTTTTGTGTGTTTTTTTAGTCACCTTGTATATAAAAAATGTTTTACGCTGACATTACGTTCGCCACGCACATGGCAAACAAACGCATGCATTCTTGAATATTTACCTACTTTAGCCCGCGAGCGTTTCTAGTGCTAAGTGTTGTGGTCTACCTTGCCAAAGTCGTTTACAAGCGACCTGTAAACAAAAGACTGCAGGGTCCGTATTACAGGTGCGTGAAATAACAGTGTCGCTGGACATCATTTCAAATTTTGCATTGTCGGATATCAAATGATTTGTGTGGACTTGCCTAGTTCAATGATGGCGAACCTTTTTCCGTGTGGGGCAAGATTATGTTATTTTATTTTTAATTTTGACAGGTCATATATTTCATTTTTGCACCGTTTGATTCAGAATTATTTAGATAATAATATTAAAAAATATAAAAAAAATATAAATAAAAAAATATAAATAATATTAAAAAATTAGATCTTAAGAAGACGCACTGGTTGTTAAAATATAACATGGGTCATTTAAAATCGTGGCGCGGGACGGTTTGTGAGCCGCGGGTCGTATAGATTCGCCATCATTGGTGAGACCTTAGTTCATAAAAATGATCTAGATTCTCGTGTAATAATCACTTAATCCGAGAACTACTCGCACTGCAAATAATAATGAAAATATGAATGGTGTAGGTACTAGACCTAGATAACCGTAACAGTTGGCTTTAAAAAAAGAATCACAAAAATCGGTACACAAATACTAGAGATATAAGGCAACATGTACGTGCATAAAAATAACTTCTGTTAAGTCGGTAAAAAACGTCTGAACCGATTTTTATTGTAAGGGATCATTCCGTAAACATTCTGAACAAAATGACGTCGAAAATTTTCAAATCGGTTAACCTTTCGAGAATTGATAATCTCTTTTTTTTTAGTCGGTTAAAAATAGAAACACCATAATGATGCAGACGTGAGAATAACTGAGCTATAGATTGTTTGTGCAATAAATAATTTTGGCAATCAGCAGCGTTAACTAAACATTAGTCTTGGTTTATTTTTCAAATTACAATTTTTGATAAATTCGCAGTATTTGAAAAAATATATAGATTCAGAATACAGATACTGCAGTTTTATTTTCTAAAACTAAAATGCATTATTAAATTTCGCTTATTCTTAGTATTGCATGATCCGCGAGGTTACTAAACAACACGCATAGAATATAGCGGTTAACCGACGTGACGTCACATTATCTTATACTGAAACGTCGTAATATGGAATCGTATATAATACTAGCGGTCCAGTCTCGCTTATGTAGAAGTTCTATATTTTGTGATTTTTGTAAGATATTCATCTAAATTAAATGATGTAAAGAGGAAGTTTGGTCTCAATTGAATGCTTATAGCATAGTTATTAAAACAAGGATTAATGTTATGTCGGTAAAAACGGCTTTGCAAGTAAAGCATTTTTTCGACCAAATTTGAAAATCATAAAAATGGTTATTGTGAGTCAACCATATGCTATCGCGGACTTTTTTTTAGAACTATTCCATCATATTACATTATTTTCGTGTAGCTTGAACTATTTATGCAGCACACGCCACGAAAGCTCTCAGAATAAGATACTTTTTTCAAGTGGCTTTTGTAGCTCTGACGGTCACACGACTTGCATGTTCTAAGTCGAAGCCCAAAACCTCTAGTAGACAGCGAACAGCCCACGAACGCGTTTTTTTTTTGTACAGATTGCTGACTAATTTATTAGTGTATTTGCCATATGGCAACATACACTATTGGCATCGGTCGGATGGCGGGACCTAGGGGTCGGACCAAAATTTCTCGACGTTTCATAACCTCCTAAACACTTTGGCACCATTTTTGAAAATGTTTATATTATATATATATATATATATATATATATATATATATACATATATATATATACCTATATATATATATATATATATATATATATATATATAGGTATATATATATATATATATATATATATAGGTATATATGTGTACGGTCAATAACTTTCGAAGGAATTAATTCATTTTAACGAAATTTGGCACACATGTTGGAATCCATCACCGCACGAAGTCTATTTAAAATAGGCCCAATCGGGTCATTTTAAGGGTGGTTTTTAGAGGTTGAAAAAAGTTTTTGGGCCCAAAAATACCTAAAAAATTCTCAGAATCGTTTCAAAATTGAAATTTAACCCTTTAATAGCAATTAAAAAGTGCTCCTAAAATTTTAATAAAATCGGCCCGACAGGACCGGATTTTCTAATTTTTTGAAAACTCTAGTTTGCAGATAGTGAGTTATTTACTGAAAGGTGTTTTTAATTTCGGTGTAGACGTTCGATCCACAAAATTAATGTAGTTAAGAAAAAAATGTAATTTGAAGGGGTGTATTAAGGAGTTAATTTTTTTATTTTGCCCAACAATCACCTTAAGTTCACATAATAAAGCCACAAGGCCTGTATCAGCAAATACACTATATTGTCGGCAGGGTTTTGGCACTGCGACCCGGGTTTTTTATTTTTTAATCTCATTCTGGAGCAACTGCCATGTAAAACATATATGGACAAACAAGTTGAAAATGTAAAGATAAATGTGTCTTGTTCCAGTGTTTATGTATGTTTTATATACTTAATATATTATTATAATAGAAAGGTTATATTTATTATTTACGTAGGTGCTAAAATCTAGCCTTCAGCTTGAAATGTATTATCGCTGCAGATGATGTCTTGCCAATTTTGGACAAAACGTCTGCGAGTCACCGGCAAACTAATTTACGAGATCGAGTTTTTTTTTTAATACTCTAACTGACAATCTTAAATTGTCTGCACCCGGCGTACATAAAATCGGTTACGAAATAAAATGAACAAGATTCTATGTTTCAACTCAAAAAAACACAATCACAACTGTTAACAAATTTAATGTTGCTATTATTAATTTTTTTTGAAGACAATATCGAACAGAAATTCGTATTCAGACTTGCAATTTAGAAAAATCAATACAATAAGCCCAGTTCGACTTCGCTATAGGGTGTGAATAGTTATTTTTGCTCACCGCTCGTCCCTGTTTTAATAACATACACGTAACGAATATGTTACTCGGTAAGGCATAGGATTTTAAACAGTGAAAACTTTTTTTTTTAATCGGTTTCGTGGTTCTAGAGTTTTGTGGTTAACGCACATAGAAACATCTTTCTGAATTACTGAATTCCGTCCGGCTTCGCCCGTTCATTTCACTGTCCGTGACTTACTATTATTTGGTATAGTTCTATTCCACACCGTTTTTTGACATAAACCTTGCATCAGTTCAACTTGGATTCAGTTGCACCAGGCCGAATATGTCTCAATAAATAAGCTATCGATTGGTAAAAACCACATTCAAATCTGTTCATTACAGTGGCCTCCGTCCGATTTTCACGAGAGCGAATCAGACCGAACTTTTGTTGAGATTAAATTAACGAGAATAAGTCTCCAACGTGGTTTGATTCAAATTCGTCCGGTAGTTTTTAAGGCACTTTAAATCAAATCGATTTACAGCCAAGCGAATGCGGACCATGTAATTAATACGAGCGTAAACTTTCCTCTAGAAATAAGTTATCGAATATTAAAAACAGCATTTAAATCGGTTCAGTAGTTATCGAGATTAGTCGGTACAGACATCTGCCTTTTATTAGAAGACGGAACATTTTTTCGTTTGGCGTCTGTCTTATATTTGGGAATGGTCACCTCGTCCTCACATCCATATATAAAATATCCCAATTGGAAACTTAATGTGCCTCGTATGTCTCATTATTATAGTTCGAGGATCTTTTCAGAGAGGTCGTTTACATCGATCGCGTATTAATTTGTGTACGAATTGATGGACCATTTAAGAGGAGACAAAAAAAAACACAGTTTATTTTTATATACACACTTGCATTGTAAGAAAGGTTAATTGATGTCATTTGCCTTGGGATTTTTTTAATTTATGTATGAATTGTTGTGCGGATCAACACGTTGATGTAACTAAAATACCGGACAAGACGTGCCGATAGTAAAATAACCAATGACGCACTAGTGCGTAAAGTAAACAAATAAATCTCATTTTTTCAATCCATCTGTAAGTTCTAAAAGCGACCTGTCCGTTATACCATTTAATTCCATTAGATAAACAGAGAGTAATATGTAACATAAAGCAGTCGTAGTTTTCGTAAACAACCTAAATGCATTGTAATGTGGTCGCACACAGCGATGACACTAGCTGTCAGAAATATTATCACCTAAAATATACTAAACCTAGATACATAAACTACTATTTTAAACTATCCTTATAAAATAGCTGAGCTTTACATCCATATATATATATTGTGTATACAGGTATGTAAAGGGATCCATTACGCACTAGTGCAGTAAAGTAAATTAAACTGATCGCGCCATACCTATCAATTTCATAGTAAATCACCGTTTATCTCTCAGGTTTTTTTTTGTATAACCTATTACTAAAAGTGATGTTTGTTCAAAAGTGAATTGTCAAAATAATTTAATTGAAGGAAAAATCAGGTATTATATAGGAGCTACGTGCAAAAATACCATATATATCTCGTGCCTAATGATATTACGGCTCGTGTGTCTGTTAGAGGATTCTACCCCCACGATAGTCGTCAAGAATCCAGCATGCTAACCAGTCGACCACAGTGTCCTCTAAAACACGTTTTTCACCCTTGTATAACGCGTTACCTGTGTATATTCATTCATTAAAATATTACTTTGTTATTTAGGTAAATATATTTTTGTACATTGCGTGATAAATTCTACTCAATATGATGACTTTGTCGTGTTTTAAAGATAAAATTAATATTTATTGCACACACGCATATTTGTTAGAAAAAAAAACAGAGATAAGGAAAACTTCATACGTATGAATATAGTCGAGCATCGATTATACGCACTGCTCGTGAATACGACGCATACATGGCCGTTATTCATTATAAATATTTTTACAACCATTAACAGGCAGAGTTTTTGGACCTAGTCTAATATATAAAATTCTCGTGTCACGGTGTTTGTTGCCAAACTCCTCCGAAACGGCTGAACCGATTTTGATAAAATTTTGTGTGCTTATCGGATAGGTCTGAGAATCGGCCAACATCTATTTTTCATACCCCTAAATCTTAAGGGTGGTCCACCTCAAAATTATTTTTTTTATTTTTTGGACAAAATTATTTGTTGTTATTCTTTCATGATTCAGCATTGAAAAATACATTTAATTCTAAATTTTCACCCTTATACGATCAACCCCTGATTTTTAATCGCGATTTTTATATTATTCTGTTCCATCCACAGATCCACAAGATGGCAATCGAATATAATAATTGAAGTATACTATAATTTTCATGTATAGTTCTCTCAACCAATCAGTTATCCGCGCCAGGTGTCTCCCGTTGTCACTTTTCAACCAGCAAACATCATGGAGTAGTAATAATTATAAATTCGAGCGAACGAACGGAGTGAGTGAGTGAGTAATGAAACAAATAATTATTAATTCGAGCGAAAGAAAGAAGTTAGTGAGTGAGTAATGTAACAAATAATTATAAATTCGAGCGAACGAACGGAGTGAGTGAGTGAGTAATGAAACAAATAATTATAAATTCGAGCGAACGAACAGAGTGAGTGAGCGAGTATTGAAACAAATAATTATAAACTCGGGCGAACGAACGGAGTGAGTGAGTAATGAAAGAATCCTAACTATTAAAATCCTAATAAAAAATTGAACTTAAGGCGGAACAAAGTTCGCCGGGTCAGCTAGTATCGATACATATTTTCGATTTATTATTACTTTAATAATAAATCAAGAATCGAATTAATACATTTTGCCAGTTGTCGGATTAGAATCTGGGTATTGGGAGGAGCCATGGAAACACTGCACGCACATCTGGTAATTTGTAATCACACCGTGCCTCTGTGTGCAAGAATTGGAACGTCTGGTTCGTGTGACCGGACTGTAGAAAATAAATTACCATAATATTATTTATGCGCGGTAATATAAATAGTGGGTATACTATATAAAACATAATATGTTCAAAAAGTATCACAATTGTGCGTATGAAGTCGGTAATATGAAACGAAATTAACATTTTTCGTTTAACCTCCGCGGATGAATTAAAAACTTTCTATTGGAAGGAGTCGTCGTCGTCGTTTGTCGAGATTGCCCCGTAATGTCTGTTCTTCTATACCACAAGCAATTTTGTCTGACTGTGAGACTATTAATAAATTGACGTAAAAGTTTGAAATTTGTCACAGAGATAGAGTGCGGTGGCCTAAATACAGACGTGAAGTATAAAAAATTGAATTTTGGTTCAAAGGAAAATGGAAAAAAATTGAAAAAAAATTCAAGGGCATCATGTTAAATAAAACCTTATTGATGCACGAAATCAACAATCTGAAATAAATTGTGAACATTGAGAATGATTAAATAAAAATCATCTATTAAAAAATTCGAGCGGGGTCAATAATTGTTATAAGCGCTATATTTCGTCGATAGAACACAAGGTTCGTAATCGCAAGGTCGTGGGTTTGAGTCTCACGTTGGCAAAAATGTTTTGTTTTGTTCTTTCGTTTATTCTTTATTGCATGAACAGATGTGGTGCGGTTTTTTCCATTCGGTAGCGTATTTCTGGAGAAAAGTCTAGGTTTACAATAGTTGCACGACCCCCGCTGTAAATCGAATTGATTCTAAGTTGAATTGAAGTCCATTTTATGTCAAAAATAGTGTGAAATATAATCTAATAATATTGACTTTTTTTCTTTTTTGTCCTTGGTAATTAATATAAAAATGATAGTTACGTTGTGGATAATTAATTGTTTTGCGCTAAAAGTTCGAGCGAACAAACGAAGCGAGTGATAGAAATGAAGAGCTACATGACGTGATTGGTCGGTAAATCAAATATACAAAACTAAGGGTTCATCCGGCTTTGCCCGGGTGTCAATTTATAAATAATTATTACGATACGTGTTAATTAGTTATAAATAATTTTTACGATATGTAATATTTAGTTATAAATTGCTACCCGGTCGAAGCCGGATGGAATATATTGCTTTGTATATGTGACTTCCCGACCAATCACGCGTAGTTCTTTATTTCTTTCACTCATATCTTTGTGTTCTTTATAGATTCTCCAGAGTGCAATACGTAATTAAAAAGCAATCATAAAAATACCGCATACCAGTTTTTCCTTGTGTATATCACGTGTAATTTTATTTATTTCTTGCAAAATGATGAAACGTCCTGGTAGAAAAATATTACTGGAGGAATGTCCGTGTTATGTTTTTTCTTTGTTTTTCTTTCTAAGGCGTCGAAAAAAATAAGGTCAATAGATTTTTCGTTTCTCTGCAATGGTTAAGGCTGTCGGAACGCTCTGAATGTAAGTCCAAAAATAGAGCTTCGGCTGTCAACTGATTGGAGACTTATTCGTCAACATTCTGCAAAAATTCTTTCTCTTTAAGGAAGATAAAGGACAAATCTAGGTCTCTAATGCACTACTTTTGTAATTTATGTACGATTTACTAGAAAAAACTTGGCATTAATTGTGCTAAAAAAACACACGTTTTCAATGTCACACTATGACCTTATTCGTACTTATTTCACAGAACTGTTCCATCACAAACCTAAAGTGACCCTTCCTTTTTCGGAAAAGTTTTTTAAATCTTCAAAATATTTCCAACAATTAGAGTAATCAATTGACAGCGGCACCCTAGCAATAACATTTTTTAGCCTCGTAGTTGGCACCAGCCAAAAATTGAAACGTGCGGATGATTTGAGCGAGACAGAGCTAAAGAAAGCCACACCCACAATATGTCTTTTGCCTACCTCGCCCCTTACAGCTGGATCTCAGCACAAGCAAAATTCAGAGCGTTCCGACAGCCTTAAGGAACACCTTTTTCGTTTCTCAGCCGCTGCAACTTTAAATTTACTAACAACAATGACCAACAGCAGTGTTTACATTACTTTACATCAAACAACAATGATTGTCTTACAATAAATTTAACGTGTCTGAACCTGTCGAGACATGAATTATTGTTGTTATTGTGTAATTGTGTGTGATTGATTGGTAGGATACGTTATGCAAAGGTTATAATTTGACAAAAATCGTTAAATAAAGGATAAATTACACTTTCTATTTATATTTTGCAATGATTCAAAATTCGTTATAAAGAGGTTTTTGACAAAAAGTATTCGTAACGTAGATGTATATTTTGCATTCACTCTTACGGGGGCAGTTCTAGGGGATTTCGAAAAATTCGTTATATTAAGGTTACACTGTATAAACAAAATTAACTTTATGCAGTGCATTATATTTCGTATCGTGCTTCGTCTATTCATTGCATCAGAGGCACCAACTCACTGAACACAAAACACAAGTCCTTCCACTTCTTTCTTTCTCTATAGTAGTTCCAGTCAAGTCCGTACTCTGTATAGCGTTGTCGTTGTTTCTCGGTTCGGTTTCGATAAGGTATACCGGTGTTGTAACAGATCAAGTATGCGCTGATATACACACGTTGTGTTTTCTGTTGTTGGGAGTTCGTCTCTCAGTCTTCAGAGTCTGTCCGGTCGGTCGGTGGTGCTGTTGTTGTTGTTGTTCCTTGACGTTAATGTATGCAACGAATAATATAAATATTAAAGTGGCTTTTTCGGACGTGTGTTTTTGTATAATAAATAAGTTATTGCCAGTGAAGTGAAAACTGTGTGAAATTTTAAACCGAGTAACGTGCTGTTGTTTTCCGTTTGAGTTCTCTCAGTGGTTCGATTGGAAAAATAGGTTCATACATTTTAACACGATACCTACCTTTGTTTTTTTTTTTATTTTCATCTGACGATTGCAAATTGCAAATGATGTATGTATGAGCAAAATGGCAATTTAGTTTTTTGCGTTTTACAAAACGCGGTACAATATTTTCGCTTGTAACAGGTCGTATTTTGTGATATTTTTATATGATTTTTATAGGTGTGTCGTTTATTTTTCGCAGCAATAGCACTGCTGGCCACGTGCCGCTAGGCTTCACGTTGTTGGTTTGTTTAGATTTAAAATCGATGAATAAATTATTCGCATTGCGTTGGGAGAAGGTACATATAAAAGTATGCGACCAGAAGACGTATTGGTTTTATGTATGTAATAAAAAAAGTCCAAATTTTCGTTTCTATTATGGTTCGCGATAAACTTGGCCGATATCATCTGACGGCAGTTTAGTACACACGATTGTCTGCGGGCTACATCCGGCCTTCGAAACTCGAAGAGCATTCTATATTTTGGGAACAAAAGGTAGAAATCAATTGTTTGGGACCCGCGAAATGTTTTGTTATCGACCTTCGATAGCTGCTAGAAAATACAGAACACTGTGCTGTGAATACTTTAAAATAATTAATTAATATATCTGCGCCAAATACGAAATGGGTCCGAAAAACGCTGATTTACTTAGTATGAGGAAAAGTGGATCAGTAATTCACTTGAAGGTTACCTACATAATAACCTTGAAAATTTCAATGGAAAATGTTTAAAAACTTATTCTCAGCGGCAGAAAACGTCAAAAAATTTGTTTTTACAATGCTCTTAGATCTCAGAAATATAATTACAGTTTTTTATACATGCAGGAACAGTCTAATGTTGTAAAACTCTCTATCATGTCATTAAATTGTATTCGAAGTGGTTAAATACATGCAGTTTAAAAAACATATCGTTTCAATCAATCAATTATTTTTAGAACAAACTCGACTTTAAATTCTACAATGCTTTTTGTGGAGAACTATGTATGGTCACAATCTGAGGTCATTGTCAAATTACATTTTTTGACAACGCTTTCTGCAATCGTGCACTGTTTTCTATTTTTAAAGTAAAACTTCTTAAGCCGCAATGATTTTGAAAGGATGTTTAGATGGGGATGGAACGGGTGAAAAATAACAAAAAAAAAAAAAAAACGAGAGCTGTCAATTTTTTACTTATGTGTAGTAAGTGAGCGGTGTGGCCTTAAGCACATACTCTTTTTTTTTTGTTGAATTTTGAAGTTACCAAACAATACTGGAAAGAGAAACTTTTGACGTTTTCAATCTGCATTTGTCACTTTCATTAAAAGATAATTAGCGTATTCCCAATGCAATGTTTTGCGAAACAAAAGTCGTAAATTTGACTTGCCTCAAATTCGTCTGAACTATTTCACTGCAGTATAATTTCGTCACATGATATCAACGTAAACATAATTTTGTAATCTCTTGTTTACAATTTTAATTCCGTGCACCTATTTAAACAACATAATTACTATGTTATGTATAGGTATTTTCGTAACACATAAATAATGTACTTATAAACAAATAATAATATAGTGAAGAACGTAAATTTTAAAGTAAAACTTCTTTTGGCACGAAATCGATTCATGAGATTGAAATTTAACGAAATATATTTCGTTTACAGTGGTACCTCGACATACGAGTGCCCCAACATACGAGTTTTTCGAGATACGAGCCGGCGAGCGAGTGATTTTTTGCTTTGAGTTACGAGCGAAATTCGAGATACGAGTTCGGTTTAGCAGGTCGGCCTAACTCATTTCCGGAACATTCTGAGAGGGAGGTAGAAACAAACCTCCTTAGACATGTTTTTTTCTAAACGTCCTACAGGTGAAAGCGAGAAAAATGTAGCGAAAAAGGCAAAGACCATCAGTGAGGATATCTAATTTATTTCTTTACATTCTCTTTTTTGTTTTTGTACAATAAATATTTGTCATTTATAAATACGTTTTTATTATTCAAAACCACGTAACAAAAATAACTGGGGTGACATTTTGGGGGTTGGAACGGATTAATGGTAGTTCAATTGTTTTGTATGGGGAAGTTTGCTTCGAGATACGAGTAATTCACGATACGAGCAAGGTTGCGGAACGAATTAAACTCGTATGTCGAGGTACCACTGTACTGTAAAAACATTAATGTGGCGGCGAGGTAGAGTGACTACCTCGTAACCTAAAGGCTGTAGGTTCGAACCCGCCGATCGATGTCATAATAATTCTTTTTTTTTACTTCTGTAATGTGTAGTAGATTCAGTACATCCGATGAAAAAATGGAACCCTATAGGATCACTAACGTGTCTGTCTGTCCGTCTGTCACAGCTTATTTTCTTGTACTATTCGCATTAGACGATGTAAATATGCTGCGATATCATTCAGAGTTCGTAAAAAATCAGATGACTTCTCTCTGATTGTGTACCGCCATGTTTTCAATAGGATGCGTCTGTTGAAGAACATTTTTGTTTAATTCAGTCTTAACTTCTTGAAAGGTTAACCTATTTGAATAATTTCGACGCCGTTGTGTTCAGGAAGAATAGCCTAATCTAATTTTTGCTTATATCGGTCCAGTAGTATATAAATGTGGAAGTGGGTAAAAATTCGATTACAATTGTCCTGTCTATAGTTAAGTTAATAAAATGCTCGTAAAAATATCTCGTCTTTTTACACAATAGTTTTAAAAATTTCTAAGTAACTGTTAATGCAATATGTGTGTAACTTAAAACAACAGCTAATTAGTAATTCATGTGAATTCAACAAGAATAATATTGAAAAAAGAAAGTTTTCGTTTTTTTTTTCTTATTATATTACCCAATTTAGATATTTATTGCTATCATTAATTGTGTAGCTATTTTAATTATTGATTTCGCCTTAATCGAGCGCAACTCAAAACTGCCTACTATAGTATAGCTTTCCGATCCGAATTCGATCGAGTGAATTCAAACTTGGTATGACAGCGAAATAATCATGACGACAAATCTCGCATAATACCCCAGCAGCGTATACCGATTTACGTCGGAAACCGCGTACAAGATCCTTGATTTGCTTCCCGTTTTCGCTCACCAATCATCCCCTTTTTATCTTAACGTATAATCGTGTTTGCTCACTGCTAATTCTCTTATTTTAACGCAGTGACATATTATCTACAAGCTGCGAGCCCGGCTTCGCTCGAGTCAAGTTCTGTGCGAATAAAAAATTAATTTGCAATTAGAGTGTCAGTATAGGTGTTGACTTGTGTTAATATTAACATATAGAAAAAGTGTTTTATGACAAAGAAAATTGTAATTTGCTATTGATTTCAATCAAGTCTACCGTAGGTACCCCTCGACGAAATTATTAATATAGATTCGGAAAGAAGTGGACCTTTAAACAGTAAAAGACTTTTCATATCAGTTCAGTAGTTCTTTAGATTACTGGCGGCAACCATTAACATTTTTTCTCTTTAAGATGTTACTACGGATTTGCATTATTGTATTTTTGTCTTCTTACAAAGACGATAGCGAACTGACAGTGATGTGAAAGCAGTTTTCTTCTTCTTGCTAATATGTTAACAGACCACGTGAAAGGCATTGTTTTGTGTATAAAATACGCGTATCCAATGTCTGCTGCGTGTAAGAATGAGACAGGAAATTAACACGAACGTGCTAGAGGAAGAGAGAGGCGGATAGGCAAAACTAGTATTGAAAAGTTGGTCACATCTCAAAATAATGACTGATGGATGTTTTTTTTGTAGAATAATTATACCGGTTGAATGTAGATGCAGACATTCTCAACTGATTGATTATTAAAATTATTGTGGATTATAGACGCTCGAAAACTGATAAATAAAACTGAACTACAACGTTTGTGCGTAACTGCGCTTTCGAAATAAATCGTAAAAAATCATTTAAATTGTACGTTATAGTGAATTAATTTCGTTCGGCTGGTCGTTCGTATCGTTTTGGTCTTGTTAAACAGCTTTTTAATAGGGAGTCGTGCAAAATAGTGGTTTATATGTATCAAGTGCGAGAATTATTATTTTATGACATAGTATTAGTATAAAACGAGCGCCTAGCGAGTTTTAAGTCACACAAGTCGTAAAATAATCACACACGAGGTGTATACAGTATTTTTTTGCACGTACCTCCTATAAAGTAGCTCATTTGTACTTCATAATAAGTGTATATAACAGGTCGGCCACATTGAAAATTTGTATTGTTTACGAAGGAAAACCTACTCTGCATCTCTCTCGCTCATATGGATTAAAAAGGCAAGTGGCAGAGATTTAACTACTGGATCGGTAGAATCGGATTACTTCTGTTTTAATAATATTGACTCTACCAACAGTAATAGAATATTAAACAAAATGAAATTACTTGCAATTACTGTTCAAATTAATTTTTTATTTATAAGACGTTTCGACCAACCATTTTGGTCCTTTTCAATTTTTTAAAAGGACCAAAATGGTTGGTCGAAACGTCTTATAAATAAAAAATTAATTTGAACAGTAATTGCAAGTAATTTCATTTTGTTTAATACTTCTGTTTTATTTTACAGACTGGTGCGAGAAATGATCATTTTACTACCGGTATACAGACAAGAAAAGCAGTTGTTTTATGTATAGGGGGTCGTGTAAAAACACATTTATATTGACTATTTCTGCTTGCAAATAGCAAGAACTAAATTATAGTAGTGTCTCGAATCGTGGTCAATGCATTAATTCCCATAGATGGAGATTGCGTGATGAGCACACGAAAATGATTTTTTGATCACGCGTGAGATTTGTATCTTCGTTTTACAATGTCTATTCTGAACTTTAAAATTGAATGAAAAATGGATACTAAGTCAAACGTACTTCGAACTTAATTATACAGTACTGGGAAATTAAATAAATTTGTGTCAGGAATGCTCTAAAATTAGACGTCTGCCAGTTTTTAAGATAATAATTATTTACTTTCTACGGATGTGAGTCATTTACTTCGAAATCTGACCTATTATCTATATTTTTCGTTCTTATTTTATTTATTTTTCGGATGCGTTAGATATAATAAGAATCCAAATTTCTCGCTATAGTTGCCACTCAAACCTTTCCTTTTCGTCATATTACGTCATATCTTTTCTAAGAGGTTTCGGGTGTAGTATAGTCTTGTCCATCAACAAAATAATACGAAATAATATAGTTGTCTGACTAGGACAGTGTAGGCGAACCTATGGCCCGCAGACCACAGACTGACCCACGATTTTAAATGGCCCATGCTATATTTTAACCATTTCTCAAAACAAAAAACTCAAATGCATACGTAAACTTAGGTAGTTGTGCATTTTCTTAAATTTATAAATATTATTTAAATAATCCTGAATCAAATGGTGCAAAAATGAAATATATGAAATTGTGTAGTATAATTTTGGTTCACGCTGTCAAATTTAAAAATAAAATCATATATTTTAATACGTTAAGATTAACATGTTTGCCTCCCTTTTTCGAAAAAACCACACAATTGCTCCACATAAATTTTATATCATTTTATAGATAATTGCTTGCTCTACCGACATCAACAACTAAAAAATGTATTATTGCTTTTGTTTTTGTAAATTTATTATTAAAATTATATATATAGATATACATTAAGACACAATACAGCAATGCTGCCATCTGACGGTTCTAACTTTGAAACAACGTCAACATGATTGACGGTTGGTAAATTTTTTTGTTTAATTTTTTTTTAAAACTCACGTATAAATACGTTTCGTATGGCGGCGCTTCAGCTCAACGTTTTCGATACTTGCGCCTCTATATGACAGTTTTAGAAAAAAAATTTCTTGAACCGTCACTGAGCTTCGTAATGTAATACAACAAAAAGAAGATAGTTATAAAGAGTGTGAGAAATTAGAAACGAATTTTAGTGTGAATTATTCGCACAGGTACCGCTAGTTATATAATATTGACCCAGACGGAAATAGGTTCGCCATAACGGAACTAAGATCGGATTGCTTGTTCTGCTGTGTTGAGTTTCAAGCGACCATTTAGATGCTGACCACGCAGTTTTGTTGATATATTATATCGATTTATGGGATAGATTATAACCGAGGATCCATAAGTCGATACAATTAGAAGAGAGATCAATGGTATTTTTTAGTATTCATCTGTTCTTTGTTAAAAAGTTTTATTTTTTTATGTACCGGAAAATTATCTTAGTACAGCTGCGGTGATTTTGTCTTGACATTTAAATTGCAAACAAAATAATGTCGCTGTTTATGTTAACTATATATAAGTATATAGACTTAAATCATTTATAACCTTTAAAACGTTTTATTGTATGCACTTTATATTTGAGGATGGAAACTTGCCAAGAAAATTCGATGAGTTCTATCAACATTATGCTGCAAAGTATGGAAAAAATAGATGTTAAATATGTTGGTACGCAAAGAATGCAGTTTTTATCGAGTATCGCACATGTTACATTAAAACGTATATTATATAGGGTGTACCAAAAAGTAGTTAACAAAATATTGGTCTGTGCTTCTTACGCCTTTTGACGTTTTTCACATATATATATAATCTTTTGTTTCGATAAGAAATTGATATCAGTACGAACATGCTTTTTTATTTTTTTTATTTTGGCTCAGTGAATGATAAATTTTATCGATAACAGAACTTATTTTACACTTCCATACTATTGAATATTTGTATTTTTAAATAAACCCAGATAACCTTAACTTTAAATAAACTAGTCTTTATCCGCGGAAGCGATTGCGTTAATTCCGTTAGTAGTGATTAAAACGTATCATGCATACCATATTTTCTATAAACCAACTTTTAACAAAACCTATTATTGCGATTGGTGAAGCGTTGATGCAGTGCGGTGCGTTAATTTTGGGTAAGGGAGCATATGTTGAACGAGAGTTAGAATTATTCATGCATATAAAATTATTTTAAAAAGACAGAACTATTCGATCAGCAAATACAGCTTTAGGTATTTGTTTGGTTATGGAATTTGTTTTTTTATTAACACTGTAACGTTCTTTATTCATTGTAGATATCGCATTCAGATTAATGGCTTTTTTCTGTTAAAAAATATAAAAATCAACGGCACGTTTAAATAATGTGCAGTTTTTCACTTTAGGTCGTGCATTATTAAACGTGTTAGAGAGTAACAGAAATTTAAAAAAACGTCGTGATTGTTTTTATATTTCCGATACAGAATAGCACCATTTTGACATATAAATTCTCACATTTCGTAACATGGACGCTATGTTTATGAATTTTAGCGCCATGGAAGTTTTCATGCTCGTCGTCTGAAAGACGTAATTTCGCAACAGTATCGGTGATGTCTCCGTAATTAGTTGTCGCGAAGCTACGTAGGTGGAGTTGTATCCTTTAGAGAAGATAGTACGTCATTTCTGTGCACAAACGAGTTTCGGATCGTAGGGGTCTATGTTTTGTAACGAGAGGTGGTCCTATGGTAATTTAGTTGTTTGTCGCTAGTCGAGACGCATCAGTGATAGCACTTACATGGTACTGCCTATGATTGCCTCTGACATTACGTCGCTACTGATCGCTTGTCCCACTCTTCTTACTACGCAGATTCCCACCTTGCTACTATCTTCTCTAAACGATGATGGATTAATCATCATTTAACCGATAGATACGAGTCTACAGCTGGTTTTCCAGAAGGACATCAGTTTTCTATTTATTTCACATCACATACCGCGTCTCTTTATTACCCATGTATTTTCTAATTTTCCTTCGTCCTATTGTGCGTGAGCTTTATTTTTTTCTACATGAAAATTCCGTAGACATTAAAAAAATGTTTCTATATCTAAAACAGGCTTACACAGATTTGTGATGAAACGAAAAAAAAAATATAGAAGAAAACTTAATCTGTATGGCGCCACATTAGATTAAACTTTTAATAATAATACACTTGCATGCCGGCCATAATAAATTCCGGTTATTAATTTATTAATAATCTCATAAATAATGATGAGCCACAGTCTTCGTATAGACGGGGTCAACACAGGTCATTTGACGCGTGGACCATCGCTATAGATACGCTAATATATTATAATAGTTATGTAATTTATTTTTGTAATTGTTCATGAACTATTGAGTTATTAATATAATGTGTTGTTAGATCATTTAAAAATGACAAGGAAATTATATGTTGATTCGTCGGTGTAAATTCAAAATATCAGGTCAAAGAACATTGTCAGTTTTACTATAGGGAGTGCAATGTAATCCACAAGTAAATAATATTTCAGTGTCTAATGTTGTCTGATGCATAAAAATGATGCCACTTCAAAAATCCATCCAGGGATTTGATTTTCATATTTCAATAATAGAAAGTAATAAATCGTATTGAATTTAATAATTTTACTTATTTTTTATCATCAATACTGATAAAGTAATTTTGATACCGAAATAACCTGCTAGGAATGGCTAGTTACAATATGAAATTATACACGTCAATTTGAAAAGTTTTCTCTGAATAATGAAAAAAAAAAGGATTGTCGGTTGATGTTCATTTATTTTATACTTAACGGTCAACGAACCCAATTAAAGTATTTATAAAAAAATAATAATTATAAAGTGGTGATTTTTATTATCAAACAATAAATTAATCATACTTCAGTTGATTACAAAAGACATCTAAAAATAAGACTGTTTCTGGTTGGAAATATCTGTGATGTAAATCGTAGTAACTATTTATGATTGATGGACAATGTAAGCTACCACCATTTAAGGTCACGACCTGTTGTGTACAATTATTACATTTGAAAATGTGAATGTATATTCAACAAACTACATTATAATATTCCTTCCTTATTTGTACATTATGGTATAAAGTTACTCGATTTGCCAAGTAGCGTAATCCATTAATGTGCCTATGTGCTAAAGAGAGGTAACAATTAAACCGCCCCCAAAGATGGCTGATTGACAGAAAATGTGTTACATGTTCCCAATAAACATTTACTTCAGATTGCAATTAAAGAAAATCGCATTACAATAACACTTACACAATTTTAATTTGCAGGATAATTAATGTATTTTCGAATTTGAAAATGACTATCTGTCATGAACTTATTATTTTTTCCTTAGTTACGATAACTTTTATATATTTTAATTGAATCGTGTACCCAAAAATGGTGGACGATTGCGGTATTTTTTCAAATTTAGTGAATTTACAGTATATGTGCAAGTGGTGGCACATATCGGCGAAATGTTGCGTTTTTCTAGGACGCATTACGACACCGACTAACCACATATTGTCTCTGTTTCAAAAAATATTGTTATTATAAAAAGACCATGAATATTAAAACCTACCCAAAAATCTTCGAGATATTTTTTTTTCATATACCTAATACACTGAGTTGCTAAGGCTATTTGCGTAGAAGGTCATAAGATTGATAATGTTAAAATGTTGGCAGTATAGTTCGAGTAGGGCTATTGTAGTCCGAATTGGTGCCAATAAAATTGTGCTAGATCACCATAAAAAATAT
This sequence comes from Venustoraphidia nigricollis, assembly GCA_034508555.1. Classification (NCBI taxonomy): domain Eukaryota; kingdom Metazoa; phylum Arthropoda; class Insecta; order Raphidioptera; family Raphidiidae; genus Venustoraphidia; species Venustoraphidia nigricollis. The sequence goes on along the minus strand of JAVRKA010000018.1, from coordinate 174,489 downwards.
ATTTGATTTGCAAGCCCCCCGAATTAACATAAACTGGCATATCAAATACGATAAATTATTGATTTTGTAGGCACATAATATATCGTCGCGAATTTTTCTCTTGGATATTTTATACTCTATCCGAACTTTATTCACCGAAGCTAAAATGTTCAGTCTGTAAGAATAACAATTTTAATTACAAAACAATAAAAACAGCAGACGTGTTCAATGCAGTTGGAATCACTTTGCAAGGTTTGCAAAATTTCAATATCAATTACATAGCTGCTGCTGATATCATCCTTGTTCAGTTGTTCAATGTACAAAACAAAAGTGCAAAGAGCCGTCGCTATTGCCTTTCACTAATTTAAACAAAGCGATTAACCAAGCGGAACCGCATTTCAATATGCCTTTGTTTTTTTTTATTGAAATTTTGTGTTTGAAATGAAAATACAAAATCAAACAAAGATAGTTTGATATAAAAATGACCTACATTCATATGGAAACCTATAAATATAAATTGGTAAGGTGAGAAAAATAATAAAACGTTTCTGGAGTCGATAAAATATAATACATATACAATGCATAAAGATGATTATTTAAATGATTGCTAAATAATGACTCGCATCTGCGACGACTACAATTTATGACGTTTACCAGGGACGCACTAGGCAACTGGGAAATAATATCAATAAACACTAAACGTGGTGCCAGATTTTTTGTGGGTCTGTTGGTACTTGATTCATCTATTTTTATAACATCATCTCTCATTAGAGAATCACCTAGAATATTGTTAAAGTTATATCCTCGCCGAATTTGTATTTTGGGAGATAACGCAATAGTCGTCAATAATATAATAGCGCAGTTAAAAGGAACATAATGTGACGAACAAACGAACGCCTATAGCAGTTCGAACGTCGTTTATTGGTTCATGTTTTACCACGATGACGTCACAATATCGCTATTGACTAAACGTCACAACAGATACCTAAGATTGTTTAATCACACATGACCTGTTATTTTCTTCTTCTTCGTTATCGTGTATACTAAAGTGTACCTTTGCTAAAAAATATATTGTAAAAAACAAAAATATTATATAGCGACCATCGCGTTATATCAGCACATCGCTCTAACCGACTGTATAAGGCCTACCTCTTGGGCGTTATATGTATAATGCGTTTCACAAAGCGTTAACCTAGTGTGGAATCGCTTTATTTGCGGGTTAGACAGAAATTTATAGTTGATCGAAACTGCTTTACAACAGTAAACAAGTTGGGATATGTATAACGCGTTTCGCATTTGCCTTAAATTCATGCGCAATCGCATAAGAACGACTGGGTTGCCAGAAGCGTGAATTTTTATTTAGCGGGACAGATCTAATTTTGTTCTCTAGTCCTCCTCTGATGTTTTTGCTTAGCCCAAGAGTCAATGTGAATGGGAGCTATGTACCTACATAAAATACATGATGTACAGTTAAAAAGAGTACTTAAAAAACTACTTCTAATTGAATGATTATTAGAGCGTATAGCTAAGTCAAATGTTCAACAGTCTATAAATAATATATGTATAATAACACAGAGGCCACGTCACTGGCACGAATGGCGACAGTTGTACAGTCATGTGCAGAAGAAAATGATTGGTTGCACGTCTGTCAAATTTTCCCGCGCTTTTGAATCTGACAGCTGGAATAATTCCCATGTATTGGAGTTGTACAGTAGGTACATACGTCAGCATTAATTGGGTGCCCAGATCGAAAATCGCAATTTCCAGTATGTTAGAAAAGTCCACGATTGAAAATGAAATATTTAAAAAATTTAAGTTAACTCTTGTATTAACAGTGTGTTTCAGGGGAAAAACTAAATGTAAAGGCTAGTCAACTTAAAATGTTTTCGAAATTTTTCATTAAACTTTAATTTTATGTACTAATAATTTACCATCTGGGCTACACAAAAGATAAAATGTTTAAACAAGACAACGATCTGGATCAGCGTTGCCAGACGTCCCGATTTTGGCGGGACGTCCCGATTTTTATATCAAAATTAAATGTCCCGCGCGGGACAGGCTCAGTCCCGCTTTTCGGGGATAACTCGACCGTGCGTAAATAATTATTCTCTTATTGTAAGCTGCAATTTGTAACACTCACTCCTCAGACTATTGTTTGAAACGCTATATTTTTCTAATGAATAAAACTTTTTTGATTTTGATTTCTGTTTTTTTTATTTTTTTATTCAGAAGACGAATAAGACTCAATTATTTAACGATAGGGTAAATCTGATTTAAAATATCATATTTTTATTAAAATACATTTTCTATGGCTATTTTTGCTATCTATTGTCACGTAAACGTAATTTGAACTGAAATAAAAAGATAAACATTTAAAAACTTCTGATTATATACGTTTCTTTACTATGTCCCGCTTTCGACGAAGGAATCCCGCGTTTTTCACTCAAAAAGTTCCAAAATCCCGACTTGGCAAAAAAAAAATCTGGCAACACTGATCTGGATGCTAAAATTTAAATCAAACGTATGTATTTCTGAAAAAAAAAGAAAAAGGAAACTTATATTCCTGGACAGAGAACAGGTCGACAAATTTCGACACTTTGCAGGAAATCTCGACCTTGTGACAACCCTATAATCGTCGCCTCGACAACCTCCTTCGAAACTGCTCGAAGTCCAAAAAACGAGCAGCTGAATATAATATGAATCTCGTTTTATCTATTCGATCGCCGAAGTCGGAAGGGCATACTGAGAAGCGTTCAAGTTTATAATGTATAAAGCTTATAAATAGTTAGCTGAGCGCTTCTAATAATCGAGCATCGCCGAACGCTGGCGCAGGTACCGGTCCGACACGACCAGGAGGTTTTGATGTTAAAGCTAATAAATATTTAGCACTTGGTTTATTATTCTCACAACTGTGTACATGTTTTGATGTAACAAAAACTTACAATGTCATTTTCTTCCTTTTTTTTGCTAAGTGCTAAGTCCAATCATTGAATACTCTTTATAAAGCCTAACTGTAAGGTTCCTTTATAATCGGACAACTTCGATACTAGACACCTGCAGCCTGCAAAACAAAATGCCCGATTACCGCGACCCCCCCCACTGTATTTCGAAAGATATGCTTTTCCAAATTTCTTCAAATTTCAACGGAATTTCGACGGAATCACTGTAGTTAATTTTTAATACGTACCTGTTTGAAAAGAAAAAAAAAGAAGCACTAAACGGAACTGTGAATTGCCATAAAAACGAAGGTTCTCACTAAAATTTCTGTGAGCCGATTGGCTCAATTAGTGCTGAATAAAAAATTACGGAAGTGGGCGACTATGCCGACCGCGCGGAAACTTCTAATTACGCATTTCATAAATTAATTATTATACTGCAGTCTGGATAATTGATCGCGTGTCACGGAGTAACCTCTTCGGAGGTAAGTCCGCTTCGTGCAAAATGAATACGGCTAACCCTTGTCTGTAATTAATTAAAAAATCGTTAATTGAAAAGTCATGATTAATAAAAACGGAATGACTCACGAGAAGGAAAAATTCAACGAATTAATGATTTTATGTTTGCTTTTGTCCGCGATTTCTCGCATGAACAACGAGTCTGGTGTGTAACACAAGGCTTTTTTTGTTTGAGAATATTTTTTTCTTTATGTTTACAACCCTTCGTTTAATACTAGGTTTCTAGTTTGAATTTTAAAGATAAAAAAATTGAGTGCATTAATTAATTATCATTGAAATTTGCCCTGGTTTCCATAGTAAGTAATTCAACGCTAAAAATACTTTTAACCATCTTTTAGCATTGAAAGTAGTATCCGAGATCCAGCAAAAATATATAGAGAAATAATTTCGCCGATTTCTAATTGGATGAAGGTGTAAGGACGGATGTAACATTCAGGAAAAAATTATTTTACCCCATTAATAGTTTCGATTTTTTTTTTGAAATCGATTCAAAATTCATTATTTATTATAGATGTAGCAAGCATTGTTACACCCCCCCCCCCCTCTCTCTCTCTCTAATGTAATATTTTATAAATTGCTTTCCTTAGTTTCACTTTAATCTGATGATTACATTTTTGAGAAAACAATTCATTCTGAATTATTTATAATTTAATTTTGAAGTTTCCACTTATTTAATGTAAGTGCTTATTTTAGTTCAATACACAGATGTAGCACAGAACTAAGAACGTAAAAAAAATAGTGAGTGCAATAAGGATGACATAAATAAAATGCGAAACGCAGAAGCGTAGCGTGCCTTGGCGGGGCCTCGTATAAAAATTTGTTTCGGGCCCTTCCCCCATTGAAGTAAATGACTTAAACGGGGAAATCCCGCTGCCCGCGATAACCGATGTAGGATGTTGCCAACTTTTGAACGCACGCTTTACGTGGGAAAAAAAGAAATTGCTTCTTTTGACTTTTGTCATTTCTGAAATATAAAAAAAAATGGGAAGTTTTTATTAATTTTTGCTTACGCACGTTGGGGGCCCTCGTAGCCCGGGGGCCCCGTATAATTGATACGGCAGATAAGGCGGTAGCTACGCCCCTGGCGAAACGCCACAAAAATAGAAGACAATCATCATGGCCTTCTGAAATTGATTGTCGTGGTTTTTAAGCATAATAAAATTAAAAAACCCGGGTCGCAGTGCCAAAACCCTGCCGACAATATAGTGTATTTACTAATATAGGCAGTGTGGCTTTATTATGCAAACTTAAGTTGGTTTTTTGGGCAAAATAAAAAATTTGACTCCTTAATACACCCTTTAAAAGAACATTTTTTTCTCAGTTGCAATATTATTATCAATCGAACCTCTAAACTAAATTATATACACCTTTCAGCAAATAATTCACTATCTGCAAACTAGTGTTTTCATAAAATTTGTAAATCCGGTCCTGTCGGGCCGATTTTATTAAAATTTTAGGAGCACTTTTTAATTGCTATTAAAGGGTTACATTTCAATTTTGATATGATTCTGAGAATTTTTTAAGCATTTTTGGGCCCAAAAACTTTTTTCAACCCCTAAAAACTACCCTTAAAATGGTCCGATTGGGTCCATTTTAAATAGGGTTCTTGCGGTGGTGGATTCCAACATGTGGGCAAAATTTCGTAAAAATCAATTAACTCTTTCGAAAGTTATAGCGCGCACACACATATATATATATATATATATATATATATATATATATATATATAATATATATATATATATACATATATATAAACATTTTTAAAAATGGTGCCAAAGTGTTTAGAAGGTTATGAAACGTCGAGAAATTTTGGTCCGACCCCTAGGTCCCGCCATCCGACCAACGCCAATAGTGTATGTTGCCTATGGCAAATACACTAATAAATGAATTCTAGAATCTAGCAGCAACCACCTTTGTTACACAATACATAGTATTTAAATCAACGTATCCATGTATTAACTATTAGTAATACTATCTGCATTACTTAACAAAAAAAATCCTTGTTTATAAATATTGTACACACACAATATAACGACATGAAAAATACCGCACAATAATGGCAACCATACCCTTTTCGAAAACAATATTGGTTTCCTAACCACCTGTTGTGTCGTGTCTGTTACGTCATTGTGGTATATCCTTTCAGGTCCTTTTATCTATTATCTACATTTATGTAGCATCGGGTTGTTACATAGTAAAAACAGCTGTTTTGTATATTATATAAAACATGTGAATATAACGTTTACGCGCTGCGTTTTATTCGAGGGAGGAGACGAAAATGCAGTACTGCACAACGCAGCACATCCTGGTGCGTAGACCACTAATTACATACGCACTACGAAAACATCTGCCGCACGTATGTGGTCGGTTAGTGTTTTGTTTTAGTGCATTGCTTGTCCATAGGCCGATCGGAAAAAAACGATCTTTTCTCAGCACATAAATGCCCTCTATAAATATAGTATGTATTTGGGTGACGCGTAGATGATGTAAACAATTTTGGTCGATTTAAGTATATTTTTTGAGAAAATAAAAATCGACCAAAATTTACAATTTGTAAAAAGACATAAACTCTGAATTGAATAATGAGAATAATTTGCTGGCTGCTTCATCTAACGATTTTAAATAATTAAAAATTATAGAGTGCAGACTATAGTTTCCAAACTTATTTGACCTACAGCTATAGTATTGCCAGATGTCTTGCTAGTAATAATATGGTAAGATTATCTTAGTAGTAAGCTATAGTAGTAAATCTTTAAGGCTTAATTGTTGCTGATCTCATTGAAATCTGGGATTTTTAATTAAAGAATTGTAACCCTTGAGCATTTTTTCTACGTCCACAAAACTGACCACAGCGTCCAAGTTGTGAAGCTTTCGTCTCAGTTCCGGCTTTTTCCATGTCACGATATTTGGAAAAACAGATCTGACAACACTGCCTACAGCTATCTTTTAAGAAAAAAGCTACTCGATTTGTCCTTAGAAATTTACTCTCTTTAAGCGAACAAACAGATATAGTGACAAATTTGCGTTCTTTTATGTTTGAATATTTCTACCTACGGAACGTAGTAAAGAAAGATGTAAAAAAAAACGCCTTGGCCCCTAAATTATAAAATTGTTTATTAAAAGATGGGTTATAACTGGTATTTGGTGCGTTTAATTCACGTTTACTATATTTATTTATTTATATTTTATTAGTGTATTTGCCATATGGCAACATACACTATTGGCGTCGGTCGGATGGCGGGACCTAGGGGTCGGACCAAAATTTCTCGACGTTTCATAACACTTTGGCACCATTTTTAAAAATGTTTATATGTATATGTGTATATATATATATGTATGTGTGTGCGCTGTAACTCTCGAAAGAGTTAATTGATTTTAACGAAATTTTGCCCACATGCTGAAATCCACCACCGCAAGAACCCTATTTAAAATGGACCCAATCGGACCATTTTTAGGGGCTGAAAAATGTTTTTGGGCCCCAAAATACCGAAAAAATTCTCCGAATCGTTTCAAAATTGAAATTTAACCCTCTGGTAGTAATTAAAAAGTGTCCCTAAAATTTTAATAAAATCGGTCCGACAGAACCGGATTTACAAATTTTTTGAAAATAGTAGTTTGCAGATAGTGACTTATTTACTGAAGGGTGTATTTAATGTGGTGTAGACCTTCGATCGACAATAATTTTGCAATTAAGAAAAAATGTAATTTTAAGGGGTGTATTAAGGAGTTAAATTTTTTATTTTGCCCAAAATCCAACCTAAGTTCGCATAATAAAGCCACACGGCCTGTATTAGCAAATACACTATATTGTCGGCAGGGTTTTGGCACTGCGACCCGGGTTTTTTTTTAGTGTATTTGCCATATGGCAACATACACTATTGGCGTTGGTCGGATGGCGGGACCTAGGGGTCGGACCAAAATTTCTCGACGTTTCATAACCTCCTAAACACTTTGGCACCATTTTTAAAAATGTTTATATATATGTATATATATATATATATATATATATATATTTATATACGTATATATATATATATATATATATATTTATATGTGCGGGCAATAACTTTCGAAAGAGTTAATTTATTTTAACGAAATTTGGCATACATGTTGGAATCCATCATCGCACGAAGCCTATTTAAAATGGGCCCAATCGGGTCATTTTAAGGGTAGTTTTTAGGGGTTGAAAAAAGTTTTTGGGCCCAAAAATACCGAATAAAAATTCTCAGAATCGTTTCAAAATTGAAATTTAACCTTTTAGTAGCAATTAAAAAGTGCTCCTGAAATTATAAGCAAATCGGCCCGACAGGACCGGACTTACAAATTTTATGAAAACACTAGTTCGCGTATACGAATTTACTTACTGAAGGTCGTATTTAATTTGGTGCAGATGTTGGATTGATAACAATATTTCAACTAATAAAATTATTATTGTAAGGGGTGTATTAAGGGGTTCAATTTTTTTTTATTTTGTCCAAAAACAAACTTAATTTCATTTAATAAAGCCACAATACCTGTATTAGCAAATACACTATATTGTCGGCAGGGTTTTGGCACTGCGACCCGGGTTTTTTTATTTAAGGACAATAAATATTGATTGCCTACGAATTCCATTACTTCTATACTCACAAAAATGACGAAGACAATGTGTGTAACTTAAGTCCTCGATCGTCTGTATAGTAAATGCCTCCGAGGCTTTACCCCACGTGTAGTTTCCAGTTCAGCCGACTAGAACCGTATACGAAACTACGAACAGCAGCAGGTGGTTTCCGTCTATCTATATTTTTGTCTTCGCGTAGAAGCAACATCTTAGGTACACAGCATTTATGCGTTTTTTGTCCACCCGTGGGAATCATTATAGAAGAAGTGATACAGCCATACCGCGACCTTTAATACAAAATTATGCAGATCTCAAAGTTGTATAATTTTATTATGTTTTTAACGAATTAGCTATTTTAAAGCCGAAAAGAAATTAGCAGCATCACACCGTGTCCAATTCATTCATAGCAAGTTTGCTGTAAATGCAAAACATGGTGTTGATGTCATATTTTATCCTGGATTCATCGGAAAACCGGAAGCCTTTTTGGTATTCTCATGAAATCAGGGGAAGGTTTCACCCAGCGTTGCCAGATTTTTTTTTTGCCAAGTCGGGATTTTGGAACTTTTTGAGTGAAAAAAGCGGGATTCTTTCGTCGAAAGCGGGACATAGTAAAAAAACGTATATAATCAGAAATTTTTAAATATTTATTTTTTTATTTGAGATCAAATTACGTTTACGTGACAATAGATAGCAAAAATAGCGATAGAAAATGTATTTTAATAAAAATATGATATTTTAAATCAGATTTACCCTATCGTTAAATAGTTGTCTTATTCGTCTTCTGAATAAAAAAATAAAATAAAAAAAACAGAAATCAAAATCAAAAATGTTTTATTCATTAGAAAAATATGGCGTTTCAAACAATAGTCTGAGGAGTGAGTGTTACAAATTGCAACCTACAATAAGAGAATAATTATTTACGCACGGTCGAGTTATCCCCGAAAAGCGGGACTGAGCCTGTCCCTCGCGGGACATTTAATTTTGATTTAAAAATCGGGACGTCTGGCAACGCTGGTTTCACCGGAAAACAAAGTCGTTCGTTAATTTTGACCAGAAATTTAATTAGCTATTTGATTCCAGAGCTTTGCTCACAGTAAGCAATAAATTTGAGCATCTGATTTCATCAGGAATCAAAATCTGCTTCTAGTTCAATATAATTTCTTCAATATTAAAAACAACAGAAACAGCGTTGCGTTAATTTTACCCAAGATGTACATCTAAGTATCTAAATAATTATTTATCTTGACAGATAATAGTACGTTCTTCTAGAATATTAGCCAATCGACATTAATTGAAAACTAACATTCTCACGTGCGCGTGTCCATTGAAACAATGAAGAACCAGACTTCAAAGCTTCCGATATTTTATTGTATTCGTTGGTAATAAGTGAAAGTGTTTCTTTTATTTATCTTGCATTGATACAATTTATCACGGGACAATGTATGATTCATATTTTTTTGATAAATCGTATACAATAGACTAGCGTGGGAGTTTTTACTTCAGAAATAAATACAAAATGTCAGACAGTAATATTAAGTGAAACATCGGATCTGATAAATTAAAATAATTTGATGTCGTAATATCGTATCTATGTATTTTTACTCATGCTCAATAATAAATATTCTATTTATAGAAGTGCCATATTTGAGTTAGCGTGGATAATAAATATAAGTTATTATGTACTAGAGTTGTTGTTGCATGTGCGTTTTTCCCGTTTTAGCTAATATAATTAGGTCAGGTCTCTAACCTTTTCCCAGCTATGAACTGCGAGTCGTATCGTTGTGAACATGGAGGGAGGGGGATGATTCAGTTGAATTGTGTTTAATCAAAGAAAGTGTGAGATTTGAGACCCTCATTGTCTTCACTTTACGTAGTGCCGTACGGTACATTCTTTATACTATGACGACCGACATGCTTACTATCGGACTCTCGTGCCGTATTGCTCCGCCTAGCGAGTAATCTAAAAGCCAATTCAGACTAGCCGTGCTCGGTTACGATTCACCGGTCCGGTTCGGTTTTCGATTTATCTAGGCTGCTCACGCTATCCCGATTCGGTTCTACGATTATTCTCGGTGCGCATGCGCAATTTCGAAATATGATTTGACGTTTGATGTGTAGTTAAACAGCTGGCTAGTCACTTGACTCCAGCAAGCGTTCTCATTGACTACGGTTGCGAACGGTCCGGTTGAAATTAGAGCTGAACCTAAACGCTCGAACCGAACCGCAATGGGGAACGACTACGCCCTGATTGGTCGAGCTCCCAACCGGACCGGTGAATCGTAACCGAGAACGGCTAGTCTGAATTGGCTTTAAAAGCCAATTCAGACTAGCCGTTCTCGGTTACGATTCACCGGTCCGGTTCGGTTTTTGATTAATCTAGGCTGCTCACACTATCCCGATTCGGTTCTACGATTATTCTCGGTGCGCATGCGCAATTTCGAAATATGATTTGACGTTTGATGTGTAGTTAAACGTCAACAAAAACAAGTGGAGTTGTGTTTACAACAGCTGGCTAGTCACGTGACTCCAGCAAGCGTTCTCATTGGCTACGGTTGCGAACGGTCCGGTTGAAATTAGAGCTGAACCTAAACGCTCGAACCGAACCGCAATCGGGAACGACTATGCCCTGATTGGTCGAGCTCCCAACCGTACCGGTGAATCGTAACCGAGAACGGCTAGTCTGAATTGGCTTTAACTCCACCTAACTTTAGAGTAAGAACTCAGGGTCATCGTGGAAAGAGTGTGATAAATCCAAAGTAGTTTATATCAGCTTAAATCATTACATCGCTATACTTAAACATAAAAACAAAACTGCTAAATGAATTATCGCTATATTTCAATGATGAGGAGCTAACTCTGAAATACAAAGATTTTTTACTGTTCGTTACCGATGAATAGATAGATAATCTTTATTGAAACCCAAATTTGGTATAAATAGCGTCAGAAAACATAGACATTGTAGATGATAGACGCTCGATAACCGGGGTTGTAAACAATACTCATGAACATGCATTGTATATGAAATTTGATAACAAAACATCGATTTTAACGTAACAAGAAACCTAATTGCGGTTGTTTCGCGGCTGGTTTTCTTTTATCAGTCACATGGCAAAATGAAAAATAGTTGTTTAGCACGTCATTTGTTTATTTATAAATTATTTGCACTTGGAATCGGATTTCTGGAGCCGCCTATTTCTGACGCAAGGCCAGGGGAGAATTTAATAGGAGGATAGGTAAGGCAGAACCTAGTGCACAATTTTCGGGAAAGGGAGATTTTAGATGAAAGCTAAAAGGAAAAAACGGAAAACTTGACATGTAAAATTTTTGCAGAAACAAATGCTTTCATATAAATTAAGAGTCTGGTAGTCAAATAGAACTCATTAAAACGGCGGCATTGATTTTAAACGACATCCACTATAGTTACTTAAAAATGTCTACACAGACGAGAATTAAAAAAAATCTTATTATTTTTAAAAATACATTAAAAATGTTATTTTTCCCAGTTTTTAAATTAGAACTTGGGCAATTGAGGTTTGTAAATTCAGGACTTGGAAAAGTCGGGATTTTTTTTTATATTTCTGGTCAGTGTTCCACCTTGTAAGGAACCATGGAAACACCAAATAAAATCAACATTCTTGAGATAGGCTCAATCGAAATTACAATTTATGCGCATTTTAAAAATGTGTACATTATTTCCTTTTTATCTACTGTTAAGACAAGAAATACAGTGAATGTTGTGCTCGCTAGAAAAAGAAAGATTCTTTACATTCTTGATGAGAACATGTCTTGTATTTGAAATATGCATATTAAGGATGTATGTTAGATAGACGTGTTCAACTTACATTCTATAGAGCCATTTTCCGGTAGAATAGGCAGGGATGTGTTTGTAAAATTTGTGCTGCTCATTTAATTCCATTTTCTCTGCATCCTATCGTCGTACGCATTGCTATTGTAGTTCTGATTTTTAAAACCGACCCGACGATTTTACCGTTCTCTGCGAGTCTTTCGCGACGCGCGAATGCCCTTTTCGTCACGAACCTAAGGCAAATACGTACCTAAGCATATAGATACATTTTTTACGTTACGTAATTTAGCGGAAAAAAATTGCTTTTTATAATATAGCATGTCATGAAGGAAACAGAGAATTAACAGTTGAAAAATTAATCTTAATGTAAATTTGAAGGTTTGATGTAATATCTGAATAATATCTTAAATTCATGACTTACTGGCTTACTGAGACGTGGCGCCTGGATTATGGTGCCCCCTTTGTTTGCCCCTGACCTCAATCAAAATATCGAAAAGCGAAAAAAATATTTTCCTCTATTTTTATTTTTCACTGAGGCGCCCCGTGGGATTTTGCGCTTGGAGCAACCACTCCGTTCGCCCTATGACTAAACATATATTTACGCGGATCAAAAATTATCTCGAAAAGTCGTGAAACACCTTGTATAATAGTTACAGTGACTGAATTAGTTTTTGCCGGATCCTATAAATTATCTAGGGCATCCGTTCCGACTTACGAAGTCGGCCAGGCCTGCAGTTTTGTAGTTCTAGTCTTTTTCTACCGCGTGTATAATATTAATGAAGTCTACAAGAAAGCATGCCAACTGCGGTACAGTAGAACTCCAATTGTTCGTCTTCGTTTAGCTTTGTACACGGTTTTGTTATTTCCAAGATATAAGGCTGAATATACGCAAATTATTTATTGTTCATATTTTTTTAGATATTTGTATGCACTTGCTTAAGTGCTTGTATATAGGGCTCCCATACCTGAATTCAGAAATTAATGAAACGATTAAAAATTACATTTTTTCCTAATTTACCGAACAGAAATTTGCGATCTTAATATAGATTTTTTACCAATGATTACTGAGCTCTGTATAGAGCAATATAATTTTTTTTAAGTGTTTCTATTATTATTGGTTGATAAATTTGATTTTTTTTATTTGTTTGCAAATTTATGATTCTACATTAATTAGCATTTCTGTCGACATTTCTGGATATTGGTACTAGTTTCGGAATTCCAAAACTGAGAACCAAATATGGAAACCAGTTTCGAAATTGAGAATGATCCCGATACTGGAAAATCTACTTTTATACTTTCAGAATATAACATTAGTATTTACGGCTGCCTACGTAGTCAGGATTATATTTGTTTCGTAGGTATATCCATTATATTCTCTGTTTCTGTAGGGTTTCAAAACTCGCTTAAAATATCTAAAAACTACTTTTTTATCTCTCAGGTTGGGACCTGCCTTCAGGTAACAAACATGGGAAGAAAATGCTTGTAGGTCCTTCCTCAAAGTTAACTGAGGACTTAATCAGACTTAGCAGTACCGATAGTCAGAAAGGTGATTGGGCTTTTAACCGGTCATGCTTTCCTGAGAAAACACCTACGTGTGATGGGAATACATCAGGAATCAACACTATGTAGATTTTGCGAAATGTAAGATGAAACAGCCACCCATATCGTGTTCGAATGTGAGGCTTTAACTTACAGGAGAACAACCATCTTTGGTTACATCGATGAGGATGGAATAGTTCCACAGGACAATCTAGTAGCAAATCTTCTGGAGCTCATAAGGAGGCCAAGATTATTTGTTGACTAGATCCAGTAAAAGGGGGAAGCACAAAAATCCTTTCAGGATGTCAAGAGACCACCCCATTCTATTTTAATCTTTAATCTTTTACTTTTTTTCAACGTAATTTAAACACATAAGCGCAGGTACACCAAATTAGCGTATTGCCAAGAAACGACGTTGCCGATTCATGTCAGCTCGGGCCTCGGATAATCGGAGTTCTATTGCAGTCAGTGTCGCTGTACCGTATAGGTTACGTGTATACGCGGTGAAAGAAGGTTGTTAGGTTATAAACTTGAGAGACGCGAACTTCTTTTCTTGAGAATTCAAATGGTCGATTATTTGTTCTACAAGAAATTGTTACCACCGTGTCTTGCCCTCTATTTTGTATGATGACTTTTATTGTATTCTTTGAAACGAGATGTTCTTCCATAATCCGTGGAGATATCAACGGTTCAGAAAATGTTATAAAGGTGGAGTGTTTTAGTATTACCTATATATTATTTATGTATATATATTTTTTTAATTACTGAATGTTAAAGTAACAGACAATTTTTACGATACGCGATGCGAGGTGGCAACGTTTTTCAAAGCGTTGAATTTTGTCGTCTCGCGCTGCACTTGTGAGAAATGCTGCATTTGAAAGCACGTACATTTTTGGAAGCAGCACTTTGCTGCGTCATGACGCCGTGTGAGAATTGACATTTAGGACTTGAAAATAGCCGAGATAATAGGTGTGATTGGTATATTAATGCAATAGTGTATATAGCTCAGTGTTTACATTGAAAAGTGTATGTTAGGTTTATCAAAACTGTAAACGGTTGGTGCACCAACTCAAAATAGTACCTTAACGTCAATATAAATAAAAAGGATAGAGATGGCCACAACGCAACTCTATCCTCCTCACTCAGTGAACTAGAACAACAACTACCTACAACGATATTATGGCGAAGTTGCGTCTAGGAGTATAGTCGATGGACACATAGGTGGCATATTTTCAAGGTTAAACTTTTGTATAACAAACGTAATAGTGTCAAAAGTGTTATCACTCTTTAGACTGGGACATGATACCAAACACACGTCTCAATGTAGTTTCTGTTCAGTGATAACTGTTCACTTATGAGTCAGTCTGTATATAAAATTTTATTTGTGTATTATTTTTGTGCAGTTATATGATGTTAAAGTACAGACAGACAAGACAACATCTGCGCTTGGCCTGGATAATAGACACCGGCTGCGTATACGGCTTATTTATTAGTTTATTACAATAATCAACGGCTGCTTCTTCTTCAGCTGACTATCTTGTAAATTGTCGAGATTCTCAGATTAATATCCGTATTACAAAAAAATAATAATAAATAATATGAAGACACTTCTATTGGGATTACGACTTTTCATGCGGCTTAGTAAATTATCTGCTGTAACCGATTTTTGTTTAGTTTCACTGTTAGCGAAGTAACAATCACAGCTTGTTTTTTTGTAGTTGCGATGACAATATAATAATATGGTAACTAGTTGACCGGTTCGGTTCGTCCGGGTGCAAATCGCACTTTGAATTTTTTAACACAAATATTGTTTTAGGTAGGTAGCTATTTATGCTAGAAGTGCGGAAAGTGACGAATTATGGCATGCGGTAGTTATAGAACTACCCGATAGGTTGCGCTGTATCACAACCCAACCAAAGACGTGTACTGTAAATATAGGTACCCCATGCCAAATAAGTCACAAGATTTTATGCAGTCTTTGCTTTGAAAGTTTACTTTTTAATGCTTTTGACTTAAAAAAGCGGCCAACTTTCAATAAGTAGGTTAGGTTATTTAAGCCAAGTAGGCTTTGAGTAGTGTACACGTACCACATAATATAATAGTAATAAAAATTTCAAGATGCCTCAAGGATTGTTTTTTGGCCAAAAATGTTGCTGATTTAAAAACTTAAGGCTCGGTTAAGCCCCGCTACCCTTCAGCCAGGTCTGTGTTTTTGTATTCGGATACTAAAGAGTCGTTGTACAAATTTTCACAATGCCTCAAATAAGTACCTACCCAAAAACGCATAACAGCTCTCTGCTATAAGCAGTGATAGATAGCAGCCATAAGTAAACGCGTGGAAAGTTACAATGCGATGCTGACGCACGAGTTTCCAAGTTCGCATCAAACTTGGAGTACTTAAGGTAGTTGTCGTGGTTAAGGCACACCGTCAGAAAATTCTTAATTTTTGTATACTTATTAAGGAAATGATAATACAATTACCCTGAAAATTTGAAGTCGATCGACCGAATATAATCCGAGATAAATTCAATTAAAAATTGGATAATTAACATTGATTGTATACGATCTCGTAGTTCTGAACCAGTTTCTTATTTATAAAAAAAGAACTAACTGTCAGAAACTTTCCAAAAACTGACAGTCTTTCAATGCATTTGTTATGAGTTTAAAAAAAAATAGGAAAAAATTTTTGACCGTCTAAGTATTTATAAATAACAATTTAAAGTTCAACAATTTATAGAAAAGTATACAAGCATATGAATACTGTATGGGTTACGTTTCCACGGGTACAGTCTTGCGTACAAATTATGGATCACTTAGCTACAAGCTAGTATACTTTTCTGGCGCGTATAATCTATAACTTTTTGACAATATTGTACCACGACAACTAACTTAATATGAAATATTGAATTCTGTTTTATTTATTTATTAAGGATTTACTAAACCCTGTACGATAATGTAAAGTGTATAGTGTTTAGACACGAGTCAGTCAATAAAAAAATAGTAATGATGATTGAACGGTAGTCAGCACATCGTAGCCCCGTTTTTGTTAATTAGTTCTCGATAATTGATTTAATCGATGCAACTTCAGTTCATCTTGATCGGTCAAATCATCAAAATACTCTGTCATCGATGACAATTGACAGTCGACGCGACATTTCCTTGTAAGGCCACGCCTGCGACACAACAGTCGCGTCACGTGTGTTTGTGTGTTCGTGCATTCATGCACAAATACATTCACCCACCCACCTTCGCGCTGTGACATTACTTAACGATGTTTGCATATCGTGATATCACAGTGTCATAATACTCGTATATAATATCAACTATTGTAAATAAATTTAAGGACGAGAAGCAAAACCGCATACGACAATTTTTTTAACGAGATATACAATTTCGTCCAATATACAGTGGTACCTCGACATACGAGTTTAATTCGTTCCGCAACCTTGCTCGTATCTTGAATTACTCGTATCTCGAAGCAAATTTCCCCATACAAAACAATTGAACTACCATTAATCCGTTCCAACCCCCAAAATGTCACCCCAGTTATTTTTGTTACGTGGTTTTGAATAATAAAAACGTATTTATAAATGACGAATATTTATTGTACAAAAACAAAAAAGAGAATGTAAAGAAATAAATTAGATATCCTCACTGGTCTTTGTCTTTTTCGCTACATTTTTCTCGCTTTCACCTGTAGGCCGTTTAGAAAAAAACATGTCCAAAGAGGTTTGTTTCTTCCTCCCTCTCAGAATGTTCCGGAAATGAGTTAGGCCGACCTGCTAAACCGAATTCTTATCTCGAATTTCGCTCGTAACTCAAAGCAAAAAATCACACGCTCGCCGGCTCGTATCTCGAAAAACTCGTATGTTGGGGCACTCGTATGTCGAGGTACCACTGTATTGTGTACTTTGTTTCTTGCAGGTACCTCTTATTTTGTTTCATTTTCAAAATATTTGACATTTCATTTTTGAGCAAACTTTTCTTCTAATAGTGGGTTGTAAAAAACAATAGACGGACAAACATTAATTTAGTATTGAATTCGAAAAGCGCGATCATTTTTGTTTTTCATTGCAGCACTAGTGCGGAATGGGTCACTGCACATGCCTGCATATTTTTTTAAATAACTTTTAATATAACATATGCAATTTTAAATTCGAATCAGATACAGTAGGGCCTCGATTATCCGAACCCTGGATAATCCGAACAAGCCCCCAGCTTGAAAATGCCTTATTTATGTGATTTTTATAGCAGCGAAGAAAAGCTGTCTCCGTGTTAGGTGATATAGTGAGGGAAAAAGCCAAATTTTTCCATGAAAAACATGGCATCGGAGAGTTTGTTGCTAGTAGAGGGTGGTTAGACAAATTCAAAAAAAGACATGGAATACGCCAACTAAAACTTAGTGGTGAAAATAATACTTAACGTAGTTATCGTGGTACAATATTGTCAAAAAGTTATAGATTATACGCGCCACACAAGTATACTAGCTTGTAGCTAAGTGATCCATAATTTGTACGCAAAACTGTACCCGTGGAAACGTAACCCATACAGTATTCATATGCATGTATACTTTTTTATAAATTGTTGAACTTTAAACCGTTATTTATAAATAATTAGACGGTCAAAAAATTTTTCTTATTTTTTTTTAAACTCACAACAAATGCATTGAAAGACTGTCAGTTTTTGGAAAGTTTCTGACAGTTAGTTCTTTTTTTATAAATAAGAAACTGGTTCAGAACTACAGAGATCGTATACAATCAATGTTAATTATCCAATTTTTAATTGAATTTATCTCGGATTATATACAGTCGATCGACTTCAAATTTTCAGGGTAATTGTATTATCATGTCCTTAATAAGTATACAAAAATTAAGAATTTTCTGACGGTGTGCCTTAACCACGACCACTACCTTAATGATTGAAATTTGCATTCGTTTTCAGTTATAAAAAGTTATTTAATTTCAACTTTTAAAATATATACATAGATACTATAATCCGAACAGGGTGAAAATTTTGAGTGTTCGGATAATCGAGGCCCGCTGTATAATCAATTAAAAACTCCTACTGCGATCCGTAACATCTGCGTAAAGATTTCTGAAAATTTGACATACGCGGCTTTGTCATTCGGTTACATGAAGTTGTGATGTAGTATGCAAATCACTGCAATGATGACGATGTACACTTCTTGAATTGTATGCAGAACACCTCTTTCCTTATCCGGCGATGCTGTGGCTGAAGGTTAAATTTATTTGTTTATTTGATAGCATGAAATGAAACTTCTATTTTCGTTGACTGCAGACACACACAGACGTCAGACATACGCATCGTTTGTTATATTCAGCTGCGTGAATCCAATTCACTCTATCATGCGTAGTTTCACTTCTAAATGTTAAGACGTCAGACAATTCGGCTGACAGCAATAAACGGCATTAGTAGGAACAACTACGTTAAAAGTGGTGTAAATTATACGTCCTCACTGACACGCTGTGACAATACACATCCAGTGCAGTCTGGCAGAGTCGACTTTTAATCGGAGCCGTAGCTAGAACAAAATTTTGAGTAGGGCGTAAGAAATTTGAAATACGATGTAACTCTGTAAAAGGCGAGGTTTTACCGCAATGAGTGTTTTCGTCACGCGAGAAATTCTTTTCCGATCGAAATTGTAAACTATATAGGTATCTGACAGTTCGCCCAAAACCTATACGATATCTATTTTTTACAGTTTTAATGTTGTACTTTCCACTTATTACAAGCAGTAATGTATGTAATGATTGCGACTGTTTGATGTCGTCCTTGTTGCGCTCGTTCGCAGTCGCCAACTTTCCGCCCTAGTTGCACAATGTACTGTTGTTGTTGAACAGTCTTGCAACAAATTATTGCAACGTGCAGATAAACAGACAGGTGGGAGATCGGTCATTGAATTGAGACGATGACATCATAATTTTGACAGCGTATTCATATTATAATAAGAATTATTGAACCTATATTAATGACAATAATAATGCAATTAATTGACACTGAACGAGTGAACGGATCGCCCGTTGAACGAACTGAAACCGATGGCGTAAAAATTAACAGCGTCAAGAATTTACTAAGTGGAATATTAAGTTGCTAGCGGGGAATCGATGGGGATTGACTGTCGGGTAGTGCATTGATTGATTGATGAGGAAACTCGATCGACACGCCCCTTTCTGTTCGCACAGTAGAAATGATACCCAGGAAGCAAGACTTTAATAACGAAAAGCTATCTAGGATAATTGAATAAAATCTTGAAATTAGTTGCATACATAATGAGCATACTTAAGATCAGAACAAGCATATATTCGTGTTTAATAATTGGTGTTTACAAATATTAATCCTTCGCGTTTTTTTTTTGCTATTTAAATTTTCCATTTTTACGTCGTTGGTGCAGCGTAAGGGTTAAATGCTATATCAAATGATAGTAGATACTTATTATGTGTAGACAAGCGTTAAAATACAAGATACTTATGTCCAGATTATTTGAAACAACTGCAATGTTATTGTTTAAAAATATCACAAAATACGTGTTTTTACTTTCCGAAAACTCATTACATGTTTATATGAACTTTGTATGTCAGAGGTTATTTTGCAATGTCGATATATTTTACAGATTCTTCCGAACTTAATTATTGACTAATTAGGTGTTGAAAGATTATCAACAGAAAATAAATCATGGTGTTTTGCAACAGAATTTTTAGCGTTTTTGTTGGTATTTAAAATTTTATTAAAAACTAACGCGCGTAATATTTGAAAAGTGCATTAAAAAAATTAAAGAAAAGATGTGAAAAGTGCCTTAAAACAAAACGTAAAATCAGTTTTAAATAAAAAAAAATTGTGCTCTTAAATTATTGTTAAACAACGCTGTGAAAAAATAAATTAAACATATTTTAATTATGTGACAACACAAATTGGTTTTCTTAAATATAATTCGTATTTACATAAAAAAAGTCAAAATGATGAAAATAAAATCGTTGTTCCGCAGAGGGCAGAGCCAATCTGCGTCTACGAAAGCATCGGCGCCTTCGAACAGAGGTTTGACCGGGGCGTCGTCAATATCGAGCCTTGACAGTAAACATAAAATACCGGCATTGAATGTACAGAAAATCAACTCCAAAACCGGCTCCAAGGAGAAAATAGACAAAGTTGTTGCGCCGCAGAAGAATGAACGTACAAAAGACAAGAATAAAGTAGCCGGGAACAATATTCCTTTGTTGAGAAATAACAATCGAATAGACTTCAGGGATCTTCCTCCAGTCGGCTTGAATGGTGATATAATTGGGGTAAGTAAACTAACAAAGGGTCTCCAAGCAGGGTTATATTTCACCTAAAAGAAAAAAAAATGAAAATACAGTCATGTTCTACTTAACAAGCTTTAAAAATGCAACCTCCTTTGTACATGTATGGAACCCCTCTCAGAATAAAATTATCAAAATTTTAAACATGATTTTCACTTTTGGGTCATAGCAATACATAATCTGTAAAAATTCCACCTTTCTATTATATGTCGTTTGCGAGTTAGAAGTATCTGACGGACCGACGGTCGGGTACAACGTTGCCACAACAATGTGGTTCCGTTTAGACCTTTTGGATACGGAACCCTAAAAAGCGAGGTGTTAATTTATTGACACTTAAGAACATTATTTTGTAATAATTCTTTCATACAACACAGTGCTGTGTTGTGTGAAGCGATTATTATAAAATAAAGTTTTTAAATTCACTGGTCCCTCTCCGATTCTAAAATATGCTCTTCGGAAATTTCGAACTGTGGTCGCAAAATTAATTTTATTGCTGTGATTAAGCATTAAGCTTAACAAAATTTGGCTTGCTGCTTAAAAATTTCAAATAAGGTACATTTTTGCCCTTACAATTGAATCAAATAACGTGACATTTTTTTGTTTCCAAACTTAAGTTAAAAATATTTACAAATTTGGCTTGCTCAGTAATTTTTTTCAAGTTCAGTTTTTTCTGTACAAAAATTTGTGTAAAACTTATGCTAATTTTCTAGTTTTTATCTGATGTTAAATCGTTTATTATATATATTAAAGATAACATAATTTTTATACAATGTTTTTGAATACCGTTTTATTTGGTATCGAAAATAATTTATAAATTGTTCACTTAAAACATACATTTACAATTGTTTCATTTGTTTAAATGTAGCCTCAGTCGTTGCCTACATTGCCGGATACTTTGGAAGTGTCAGATGTGGAGATAGCAATGCAAGAACTTAGTTCGGTTCGACAAGAATTAGAAATGATGGAAAGAGAAAAGGCATCACTCGCTTTGGAAGTAGCCAATCGTCAAGAAGAACTGCAGTCTTTGCGTTCGGACATGATTCGTATGCAGGTTAGTTGATTCTCATTTGTTTTTTAACGATCTATATGTAATCATAGTGTAGTGTTATCCCATCAGACGGCATCTTCTGACTCGCAATTTGAAGTTTATCCTGTTATCCCACTCTCTAACGTGCATTCCTCGACTCTTCATTGTCTCTGTCATTCCGGTATCGAGTTCAGCATAGCTTTCGATAACCTTTCGGCAACCACGCTTTTTGTGTCCCCATATTAATTGTTTGTTATAATATCCTTTAGGTCTTGTGTTCATTTTTTCTTAGACAGCGATGTTTCTTTCTCTAGTCCATCTTTGTCAATAGAAATGTCTTCTTTCAGTTTTCTTTTAACTGCCAAACTTTTAAAATCTAAACCATATGTGATTATAGTGTTGCAAATACCTGCATTTTTTTAACCATGTAACTGAATTTAATGTACCTTTTCCCTTGCTACCTGTATAATGCACATTTTAATTATTTCTTCATCCTGGATGTTCCCATTATTTTACATATGTAAAAGAAGGATCATACTGATGCGATTATTAGCGTTGGCAGGAACAGCATTCGGTTGAAATGGAGCAGCTGAACGAAGAGAATTCAGTTCTCCGGTGTCGATTGCGCGACGTTGCGCACTCACCTTTGTCTGATGCCGAAAAGCAGCAACTTATTCTCGATACGCAACGGCATCATTCTGGGGGAGGATCTGCTCCTGCTTCATTTGCTTTAAACATGGTGAGTTTTAATTCGATGAAAACATCACAAAGATAAAAATAGGCACATTGATTCCTGAACGTGTTGATAGTTTCGGAATTAATTTTTCATTGTTTTTGTAAAATACGCGACTAGAAATTTGTTTTTGTTGCAACTGCAGGATTCCATGGAAGCGCGCTCGTCTGCCAATTCAATTATGCACCAATCGGCGGGCGGTCTTAGCGAAGCGCCATCGTCTTGTCCAACGCCCGACTGGGATAAACATTCGAACAGCAGCATGAGCGAAGTTTCTGTTGCTTGCTTACAAGACAGAATATTGCAAATGGAGGAAACACATTATAGGTTAAATATTTTTTTTATCAATTGTCTCCTTTAGGAGGCCTGAATTAAACTAAAAAATGCATTAAATCGCCTAATTTTCTACTATGTAGTCCTGCATTTTTTATATAGCATCGTCGCAAAGCTCTTATCTAATCTAGAATATCTCTTGGTTTGTGAGAAAATATAACTTAAAGTGGTCAATAATGATAGTCCATTTAAAACGCGTGTTAAACGTGACGTAGTCTGACAAAAAAGCGAACATTTAGTCTGTACCTTGTGCATTTTTATTGTAATGACGTCGTAATACCGCTGTTGACTTGACTGCTCGATTCAGATTACGTCACAACATATGTCAATCGGAGATTTTAACTCCAACAATGACTTTAATTTCATAGTACAAATGAAGAATTGCAAGCGACACTTCAAGAACTAGCCGATCTGCAATCGCAGCTCCTAGAACTACAGTCTGACAATGAAAGATTGCTGGATGAAAAAACTGTGTTATTGGAATCGTTGTGTCGACAAACTGAAAAACTTGAAGATTCGAGAGCGACCGTTGATACATTGCAAGAACTGTTGATACGCGGAGAGGACAACAACGGAGAACAAATGGAGGGTAGTATAACAGATAGAGAACAGAAGCTGGTTGATTTATTGAAGGTATGTGGACTTAAATTATAATTAGTTTATTACGTAATTATTCTGCAAATATCAACGCGAGCTCTAATCTAATTTTCTTGTGGATTTTTCGAGGTGTAATGTTTTTATCTGTTTGTACTGGCATCATTCAATAACCGCTAGAACTAAGCCGATACGGTTACTAAACGATATGCTATAACTAAAAATAACAGCTCGTTTTGTAGTCTGTAGTTGAGCTCTTCATGTTCTGTATTAGAACTTTTATAACCTCAAATTATTTTGACGTTTAAACGCATGACGTAACAGATTGGCGCGAAACAAAATTATGAAATCTCAGAGTATTTTTATTTACAAAAACAAAAAATATGGAACTTGCTCGAGAATTTCGTAATGGTTAGGTTCAGGTGTTCGTGTTTTGTGTATAAGAATTAAGAATTTTGTAACCTCAAATTAATTTGACGTTTTCATTGAATGCGCAAAACAAAATTACAGACTGTCAATTATTTTTATAGAAACAAAAAATCAAACTG
This sequence comes from Venustoraphidia nigricollis, assembly GCA_034508555.1. Classification (NCBI taxonomy): domain Eukaryota; kingdom Metazoa; phylum Arthropoda; class Insecta; order Raphidioptera; family Raphidiidae; genus Venustoraphidia; species Venustoraphidia nigricollis. The sequence continues at coordinate 150,557 of JAVRKA010000018.1, read as the reverse complement.
AACTCGCTTGATAATATCGAACATTTTTATGTGTATTGTTTTGAGATTAAAAAAAAAAGCTAATTTTCTTTCTCCATAAATAGTACCGTTCAAATTTCATTTTATTAATGAAACGTGTTTTTAATTGTCGTATTTTAGACTGCTCAAGAGGAACGCGAAGCACTGTTAGCCAAACAAGATGATCTAACAAGTGAATTACACGGACTTCGACAATCGACTTCTGAAGAATCGCAAGAACGCGACCGACTGGTGGAACGCGTGCGCCTTTTAGAATCTACGGTGGATTCTGTGCATGCCGAACGTAAATTAGTGGATCAGCAACTCGCCCAAGCCAAAGAAGAGAGTTCAGCGAGACGCATAGAAATCAGTCGACTTACAACTCTGCTGGAAAATGCCAGAGCTAAGGTTAGTTCTATTTTTCTCTTTATTAATAATGTATAGTAGATCAGGTAATTTGATGTTTACATTTTGTTGCTAGCCTAATGAACCAGTCTTGCAAATTTGTGTGAACATTTTATAAAAAAAATTATAATTTATACAGTGTAACCTTAATATAACAAACGTCAATATAACTATTTCCTCGATTTAACAAATTTTTCGAAATGCCCGTAAGAGCTATATATCTCTACGTTACGAATACTTTTTGTCAAAAACCCCTTTATAACGAATTTTCAATCATTGCTGAATATAAATAGAAAGTATAATTTACCTCTATTTAACGATTTTTGTCAACTTATAACCTTTGCATAACGTATTCTACCAATCAATCACACACAAATCCACAATAACAACCATTCATGTCTGGACAGGTTCAGACACGTTAAATTTATTGTAAGACAATAATTGTTGTTTGATGTAAAGTAATGTTAACACTGCTGTTGGCCATTGTTGCTAGTAAATGTAAAGTTGCAACGGCTGAGAAACGAAAAAGGTGTTCCTTAACTGTAGCAGAGAAACGAAAAATCATTAAGTATGTAGATGAGAATCCTACAAAGAAAAAATTAAACACCGCTAAAGATTTCTAAATTCCCGCAAGTACATTGGCCACAATTTTAAAGTTTAAAGATAAGTTTTCAGAAGAAAACGTACCTTAGACCAACCTAACCTCTATATATAACAAACTTCATTATAACGAATTACTTGGTATAACGAATATTTCTAACTCCCTTCAGCTTTGTTATATCGAGGTTGTACTGTATTTAAATATTTTGATCAACCATCGATACTTTCATCATACTGTTGTATATGTAGATTGATGAGTTGGAAAAAGAACGAGCTCAAGGCGACTGTAATGAAATGGATGCATTGCTGGATGCAACTCGGAAAGAAAAAGACAGCTTGGAGTCGCAAGTCGCTTGTTTGCAAGGTCAAGTATCGCGTGGCCAATGTGAAAAAGAAAGGTTGGAGGAACAACTTTCTACTTTACAAGAAGAGTGCAAGGTTTGTTTTTTTTTTTAATTAATAAAGCGCTTACTTTTTTCCTCGATTTTTCCATTTTTTTCTTGACACTATATCTGTCAATATAAAACAAAACGACTTGCCAAATTTTTGGTAAAATTTGTGTTCACAATATTATTGATACAATGCAGAACTAGCAAAGAAGACAAATTAGTGACGTCATACAATCATAAAAGCTGATGAACTGATGAGGTGATAAAAGGTTTTTTCGTAGTTGTTGCTATAGTTAAATGTAATTTGACGTTTCCTATAAATAAATAATTATAAATTACACACTCTAAATATTAACCAAACATTGAAGTCTTTTGACAGCGTGAACAGCACCCTTCTCTGTGACGGCGTCTGATAATGTTTATGACTGAGTGACACCATGCACTCTGATTAGTGTTCGTTGTCACGTGACTTGAGAGCGATTTAATTACTTTTAAAAAACTATTTAAATTCCTCAGAAATAAGGAAAAATATTGTGTTTTTTAGTATTTCTATCATAGAAACTACCACTTAACGTTAAAATTATGTTTTTATTTGAATACAGTCAACATCCGTATTATGCGCAAACGACCTTAGGTCTCTATAATCTACAATTAATAAATAAGTACTTGCGAAAATGAATCCGTGTTTTTTGTGCATTATATATATGATATGAGTCAAACAATATGCGTAATATTAATAATTTTTGCATGTACTTGACTAGGTAACAAGGAACAACGCGAAATCGGCCATCTCTGATTTGGAATATCAGTTAGCCGAACTGCGTCGCGAGGCTAACAATTTGCGCAGCGATCTTCAGGCGGCTCACGACGCCCATCACGAAGCTCAAGCTCAGTCACAACGACATTTAGAAGATAAACGTAGTTTGAAAGCTATTTTAGCCGAAACGCAGCGCAATTTGGCCGACGCAGAACACAAGCTACAAGAAACTGAAACCAGGCTCACCGAAGAGAAACGATTGCGAAAAGAAGAGAACGCTGAGTGGGAACAGTTTAGACGCGATCTCTTGATGACTGTCCGAGTGGCTAACGATTTCAAAACTGAAGCTCAATCCGAACTCGAGAAACTCGTCCTGGAAAACAAAGCACATCGCGATAAAATTAGAGCCTTAGAAGCGCAGATCGAGAAGTTGAAAGGTTAGAATTTTTATGTTAAACAAATTTATGAAATTGGTTTTCACTGTTGAAGTTTTGATACTTGATTTGTAATCATTTATTTAGAAATAATGATTCACAGTATTGTTTTGAATTGATTTTCTGCAACCTGTAATTATTTTTTTATTTAAAAGAACAAAAAATCACCAAAAACTATTTTCATATCTAACTAATATGCATGCTTTTTACTAACTTTGCATGAGTTCTTATTATTTCAAGTATTCAGACAGCTCTTGTCGAAGCATCTTATTTTTGCACGATTTTTTGGCGTAGTGAACAGTTTTATTCTATGTTTAGGTATATATTTGTTCGGTTTTCAAGTTTTTCTTGTCCAATTTCCCGCGTGAAAAAGCATTTCTAGTGTATCTATTTATTTACAAAAGTATTTCTTAATAGGGAATGAAAAAATTTCTCTGGTGTCGACGAACACCCAAAATGACAGCCTGTCGGTTTTAAAATCCATACATTCCGATGATGACTTTGATTTAGCTCTAACAAATACTAACAGCTTTAAATCTGAAAAAATTGTGGCGGGAAGTGAGCATTCTGAAATTTGCATGGCCACTGTAGATACAATAGTAAGTCCAACACGCGATGAGTCCGAATTTTTTTCAACGGCAGACGAGATACCTTCTCATAATTTTTCCAATCAAAATTTTGAAGATGGAAACGTACGCTACTCTAGCAGTGAAAGCGTTTGTCCAAAATTATTGAAAAACGATTTAATCGTGACTGATTTGGACGATCTAGAAATTGAGGTTGTCTCTTCTACGATCTTAAAAACACTGAGTGAGACTCAAGCCAATGAAGAGTTGAATGTTATCGATTCTGATATTGAAAATCAAACTCGAGAAACGATTCATGATGAGTTTGAAGATGAAAATTTTTTGTCAAAGAGAAAACAATATTTGAGTGCATCTCAACCCGATTTAACCGGAGGCGAATATGAAAGCGATGTAAAATCACTCTCTGATAGTATTTTACTTGAAAAATCAGAACGAACTCCACCAATTTTGACACACACGTGCTCTGACACTCATCTAGAAAATGTACCAAAGTTTTTCGGTTCGAAATTAAAACGCGGCAGAACTTTATACAAAGGCGCTAAATTGTTCTCTCACAATACAAACAAAACTAGCAGTGATCGAAAAAGTTCACGGACGACCGATAGTTTAAACACCGATGTATCGGAAAATATCAAAGAAATGACGCTTTTGCTGGGAGATTCCGTTGAAAATATTGATTATAATGAACATTGCAATGATGTATTCAGTCCCGTAAATGAACATTCCAAATTGGAATCGTTTACGGCTAAAAAAATATTTTTGGAAGCACCGTTGTCAACGAGCAGTGATAATTTGAGCGGTTTAATAATAACAGATTTGAATGCGAGTACACCAGCGCCAAATGATGATTTAATTGTTCCGAATATTGATATCAAGAGCAAATACAGTTCAACATCAATTCAACCGAACGAAATGAAGGCAACGACGTCCAATATGGCTACAGAAAATGCAAATTCTGAGTTTATCGTAAATCTTAGATGTAAAGATAAACGGTTGACAAAAAGTAGTACAGAATTTGTGGGTTTAAGTACCTCAAATCAAGACTGGTCTAGAAATACGTTTGCGATTGCAACGTCGACTTGCCAGTCTTTAGATGAACCGTCTTGGAAACTTAACGACAGTATTAAAAATGGACGCAGCGCGTTTTACGTTTCGCCGGTAACGGCCGAACCGTTTTTGGATTGTAAGCCGATGTCACCGAAATTCAAACGAAAGAAAAATCGAGGATACACGAATGTACTTTCGTTGGGTATGAGAAGTTTTAAATATCAGGCTGCGAGCGAAGGTATTAAGCCGCCTCCGAAAAATAAACATTTTAAATTACCGATGGTTTCGCCGAGAAGCAAATTCAGTTCTAGTGAACCTGTTTTACTTTCTTACACTTTGTGGGAAACCGTAAATATTGCTGATGTTGGAGCGAATAACAGAAAACCAGTTCCTCTTATCAAATCTAAAAGTTGTAATCATTTATTTGGAAATAATGATTCGCAATATTGTTTTGATGGATTTACTTTCCCAAAAAATGAACTGAAACATACTAAAAGTTGTTCGTTGCCGACAAAGTCACATCCGAATGAATTAAAACAATTTAAAGATGCTTTGTCTCTGTTGGAAAGAAGCGTCAGTGTAAAAAATCTTGCGAATTGTGAACCGAAAAAAGTTGGCAAACTGACAGATAATAAAGGTCGTCTAGAATTTTTAGAAAAATTAAACAAAAATGAGAGAAAAGTCAGCGTGATAGATAGAACGCCTACAAACTTTTGCATGGAAAATAGTACTAAGAAATCTTCTTTCAAAAATCTGTGTCTTGATTCAGTTTGTAAGTTTTTTGAAAAAAAATCATTAGATGTTTATTTTATGTTCGTTTGTGTCAAATCAGTTGTCAGCTCTTTGAACACATTTCATTAGATGTTCATACTGCTTCGTTCGAATCATTAATTCATCTTTATGTTGTCTTTGAGTGAAGGAATTGTCGTTTAATTTTTGCTTTTTCGTCACGCAAAATTAAAATATGGCTTAGAGTGCTTTTTATGTAAATGAGTTTTCATGCTGGATATCTGTTTTTTTTTATTCGCAAACTTAATATGTCTGTAATATTTCGCAATTTTTTTAACATGTTATTTACTATGTCGACCAATTCATTTGCAAAATATTATGGAATCTATCTGCAGCTCTGGGTTACTTTTACATAATAATCTGTAGCTGACGTGGATCTGACGTTTAAGAGGACATGTATTATATTAATTAATTTTAGTGTGTGTAGCATTTTTTTAAATCAGTGTATAGGTACTGCCAGCTGCAAGTGACGCTAAACCATAACATTTTTTATTTCTTTACATCTGAATTAAACCGTTTCAGAAACGTTAGCCATTAATATAGCGAATAAAAAAAAATAAGGAGAACCAATCTCTTAAGCTTCTAATAAAAAAATGTTATTGCTTATTAATGAAACACAGTGTAAACTCTATATAGCGACATTGAAGGGACTGCGCTTTTTCTGGCGTTATAGGGAGTTGTTATATGGAAAGAAAGAAAAATCAATATTGCTTTACTAATATAGTATTATTTAATAGTAACGCATAAAATTTACAAACATTACTATTAACACAAATTAATACGGGCTAGACAATAAAGCTGCAGTTCTTATCAATTTCGGCAACTTAGAAAGTACCTATAGGTACAAACAGTAGGTGCTTTATAATTTGCCGAAATTACTTGCTTTATAATAACATATGGTCGTTATTTAGAATGGGTGTGATGCTACGTAGAGTATGAACAAGGCAAACCAATCAAAGTGGAGTAATTTCGACGTTTTAGGGAGTTTGATGTTAAATCGAGTGACGTTACATGGAGTTTACACTATATATAAATTTGGCGCGGTTAAACTTCCGCAGAACGTATAGTTGAAATGGTTTAAATAATACATCACGCAGTTAGCATATATTTGCTTATCGGTTGCATCTAGGTTTATTACATGTTTGGAATTTAAATGTAGGCAAATCAATTATGTTCCGTTGCGATATCTCCAACAGTTTTCAATTTATTGTACAGTTGTCAAGACGACTCAGTGAAAGATCTTAATAATACATTTTCGAATAGGAATGTTGACTATTTTTGGGAAAGTGTTTTAAATCGTGCATAAGTACCTAATATAGCCACAAATATTTATTATTATTTTTTAAATACAACTCAAGCTTTAAAAATCATGTATTTTAAATTCCGTTTCAAATTTCGCTGCAAAACGTCAATACTTGTCACGTGACTGCCGTGACGTCTTTCACTCATAAACGCTGTTTGTGAGTTCGTGGCATCATGCACTTTGATTGATGTTCGGTGTCACGTGACTTGAGAGTGATTTAATTACGTTTTATTTATTAAATACTAATTAAATTCCTTAAAAATAAGAAAAATATTGTGTTATTTAGTATTTCTGTCATATTAACGTTAAAATTATGTTTTTATTCGAATACAGTCAACATCCCTATTTCAAGTTACGTTACACAAATTTTGCTGCATGTGTTTCAAAGCAAAATTTGCTTTGAAACATGTTTTTAATAAGGTGTTTTTTTTCTTAATAGTGAGTTACTTACTTAATTGGAATGATTTTATTTTACAGCTGTCAAACCGCAAACCCCGCCATTGGTACGTCAGTCATCTGTTCCAACTGATACGCAACAAAGTGTACTTACGTCTGTCCAACAAGAGATGGCAGCGCGCAGACAGAAAGCGGCTGCTATTCGTCAAGACAGTCAACTGTCGGTTAAATCGCTTATAGAAAGTATAGAAAATGCGACAAAACAAGTGAAAGCAGGTATGTATAAAACGCATTACAAATAAAGTGATTATAGATAATATCGTGGACTAACGTAATTGTTGTCTGTCGGTATGTACTATAGGCTTCAGAAGAGCCTGAACCTTCAATAGTTGCGATGTCATTGTGTATTATATAGCATTTCCAGTCTCGAACTGGCAGTCACGTTGCTGCGTGGTACATTCTTTGACCGGCCTCAGTTCCGAGTTCATTTTTTTATTTTTGCAATAATGAACAAAACAAATAAAGACTAATATTTTTCACTTTCAGGGCCCGGTTCGCGAAGTAGCTCGACATCGAGTCTCAACAGTATTGCATCGGATATGAGATCGATAAGCCTTACACCGACCGGACTTTCAACGGCCGGTCCCGTTTCGATGAACGGCGGTGGCGATTGGAATGAGCAAACATTCACCCAAGTAAAATCGCCGTTGCGCGAACAGCAGCAGAGTGCCACGTTGAATAAAACGCAGAGATCGTCGAGTGGCAAAAATTTGATCACAGGTACATGTATGTTCAAACAATTTGTTTATTTTTTACGTTTATTTATTTTGGTTTTGCTTAGTCAGTTCAAAACCGAGTGAGTGGGACACTCAAATTGTATTGAGGGGATATTGGGTTCAAATCCCAACAGGGACGGACATGATGTGCTTTTTACTTACCGACGCCAATAGGGATGTTGACTATCTTTGGGAAAGTGTTTTACATCGTGCATAAGTACCTAATATAGCCACAAATATTTATTGTTTTTATTTAAATACAACTCAAGCCTTAAAAATCATGTATTTTAAATCCCGTTTCAAATTTCGGTCCAAAACGCCAATACTAGTCGCGTGACGTTACCTGTTCCTACCAAAGAAGGCTCAAAAGTTAATACAGGAGCTACCATTCTATAGATGCGTATTCTGTGCTCAATAAACTGAGGTGATGAAAAGTTGTTTCGTAGTCGTTGCTATAGTTACATGTTAATGACGTTTCCTATAAACAAATAATAATAAATTACACACTAAATATTAACCAAACAATGAAGTTTTTTGACAGCGGCGCAACCTATGACATCATGAGCTCTGATTGGTGTCTGTTGTCACGTGACTTGAGAGTGATTTTATTAGGTTTTATTTAGTAAATATAATTCAAATTCCTTAAAAATAAGGAAAAACAGTGTTTTTTAGTATTTCTATCATAGAAACTACCACTTAACGTTAAAATTATGTTTTTATTTGAATACAGTCAACATCCCTATTATAGAGAAACCGAATACAAGAATACTTTCCCCATAGTCAAAATAGATTTAGACCTACAGAGATAAACTCAAATCAGCTTAACTAATAATAAATCGTTCTACTAGGGCAGAAAGCAGCAAAGTTCACAACACAAGCGAGTGTGACCATCACACGAGCCTCAAACACCAATTTTCTGCGCTAGTAATGCACAGTCCTTTTTGTAATAAATGCAAAGAAAGAACATTAAATAGTTAAAAAAAACACCGTTGAGTAGTTGAACTGTCAGATATAGTTTGTAAACATGGCGTAGGATGGCGCCACTTTCGCGTATATTCGAGCCAAAAAGAATTTTCCAAGGGACGAAAATACTTAGCTTTTGATGTGCGCATGCACGACTTTTATTTTATAAAATCCAATTTTCGTCCCTATAAACAATTATGCACTTTCGATGGACGGTTTACAAAAAAACTATTTCAGTCGCGTATTAATGATCTGTGTTCATATATTTAAATTACGAACATGCAGCTCCAACGATTTTTTTTTTTTAGATTTTTGTTTGATTTGCTTTCGATTGTACTGTCAGCGGCTTTTTGTATTTTATTTTCTTTTCCCCATTTATTTTAATTATTTGCATGTTTGACGTTTTGTGTATGTTGTTTTTGTGTTTGTTAGATATTAATTATGGAGGTAAAGGTGACTCTGTGAATAATAAACCCGAGGATACAATACGAGAATCCGTAGCCTTGTTGAGTGCAAAGAGTATTGATTTTGTTCGAAGAAATAGTTATGGTGACCTTAGTAAGTATTTTTAACTAACTGCAAAAAAAAGAGAGGATGTTCTATGGTGGTCTGTATGTATTTGCATTTGTGCACGCTTCTATTCTAACTGTGGATAAAAATTGCCAGGCTGGTTATTTTGTAGAAAATCTGAAAAAGTCACGGGATTTTACTAATCAGAGAAATTTCCGGGAATTTTGATGGAAATTGGGGATTTTTGTTAAAGAAAAAATGTTCAAGTCGCGCACCAAACAAATGTTATTGATCAACTTAGGTTTAATTTCTTTGAAACGCCAATATAAATTATTTATTTCTGTATTTGTTGTATAATCGGGGGAAAAAACCTATAAAACCGGAAAAGTCAGGGAATTTTGTTCTGGAGAAAAAGTGGCCACCCTGATTGTCCTTTGGTGTAGTTAGTCCAGCTCATGGATCTAGTAATTTCAGGGATGGAGTATACAGCTGAGGGGGCGATGCCATTGAGGGACGGATACAATGCAAGATTGGAGTCAATTTGTGATTGGCCGGCGCATTGCGCATGTTTAGTGACATGAAATTCAAACATGGATATAAGAATATAGATCCATGTGTTAATGAAATTTCCTTTTTACACCATACTACCAGCATAAATTTCATGCCACTAGACATGCGCAGTGCGCCGGTCAATGACAAACGAGCGCCACTCACCTCGTCGCGTCCCTTAAACGGCCGTACCCCCCTCATCTAAAACCCAAGTACATGCTCTGTCCATGGTCCAGTTTTAATTTATATGAAAAATAATATGCTTTTGTGTGTCTGCAATGAAGTTCTCCCATTTTTTGTAGGCGAAAGGAAAGACCCATTAAATGGCTTAGTAAAAAATGGAGGCTCAAAACGTAATGCTTTGCTTAAGTGGTGTCAGCAGAAAACGGTTGGATACCGCAATATCGATATAACAAATTTCAGTAGCTCATGGAATGACGGATTAGCTCTGTGCGCTATCCTTCACACGTACCTGCCGGATCGTATTCCGTACGATACATTAGTGCCCGCCGAGAAACGTAGAAACTTTTCGCTTGCTTTCGAAGCTGCCGAAAGTGTTGGAATTCCTACAACCCTTGTAAGTAAACTAAACCTATGTTAATAGCTGTGTTTGTTGACAAGCTTTGAAGTGCTAAACCGCTTATCGTCAATACAGAACTCTTCAGACACAATTAAGTGCTTGCAGGTCAAATTCTCGAACACTTTGGACTGTTTGAACTTGGTTCTACCAATTTTAAGCACCTAGAACCGTTATAACCAGGTTCAAACAGAATTTGACCAACAAAAATGCAGTTATGTCCAAAGAGCTCTGTACAATCGACAAGCGCGGTATCAGTTTTGAACTTGCCCATAGTTAAAATTTTTTTTTTAAGATGAAACAAACTGGGCAATTTTATAAATGTCCAGTCACTTTTCGGACAATTTGCCCACACACCTCAAACAATGAATATCCAGACGTTTTTGTAACAGTACTTTTACATTCAGCCTTTGTTTCGTCTTTGTTTTTGTGTGTGAACTGTCGATTTTGTCTATGGTCGTTATTCGTGTCTGTTCAGTGAGGAATGTTAATTAAAACTACCTGGAACACTCGGCAGATTTTTGGAGTCTTTTTGAGGGGCTAAAATTAATTTAATACACTCAACAGATGCTTTTCTAAAGTTGATTTGTATCATAAATATTGATTTATGCAAATTCTTTCTTGTTTTGTTTTAGAACATCAGTGACATGATTCAGTTGGAAAGGCCTGACTGGCAACAAGTAATGGCGTATGTTACAGCGATTTATAAGCATTTTGAAACATGAATTTCCAATATAACTAATTGTAAGAGTGAAACTAAGTGCATTTATTAACGGAAGAAAATTGTTAGGATTTACATGTGAAACTAATTCCTTAAGTACTTAAAATATGATATCGACTGAAATTTAAAGTTATGTATCTACATTAGTGTTGGGTGCTCACTGCAAAAATGAAGACTGGTCAGAAAATGACAGGAATTAGCGCCTCTGTACGGATTATATCATTTATGATTCGTTATCATCAGTTAAATTGACTTGCAATCAACGTCCAATTTCATTTTCTAACCAATCTACTTATAATTCATATTTTATATTTAAAAAAAAGTATTTTTTGATATAAATTTTTATTGATTTGTGTTGGTGTCAAAATTTCGTGATATTTGTCAATAGGAAAAAACACTTATTTGTCCGAAAATGTATTTATCAACAGCCAATGATAATTTTTGAAGTAACTAGAAACAAAATCTAGTCATTAAAACAAATACCATCTTTTCGATGATACATTGTTTTCAGTTGTTTCTGATAGAATTTAAATCTTTACTGTCTAAATCGGCGGCTCCTCAGCCTTTGGTCTAAATCACATTTATTACTGTCAAGGAGTGGGTAATTTGCATGATTTTTTAACTGACTTTCATTGTTACGGGTTGAATAAAAATATTCTGAGTAAAAAAAAATATGTACTTTGAGAAAAATTGAAAAAAGTCGATCATATTTCGCACGACAAAAAACGCTGCTTTTATTATTATTATTATTATTATTATTATTATTATCATCATACAGCACTTATAATCGCCAAAGATTGTTTTAGGGTGGATCACTATTGGGAAAATAGATAACAAGATGCGATTATACCTTCAAACCGGATATCAATATTTTCAGAGTTAGAGATAACAATTCCAATCTTTAAATCGAAATTTTCAATGAAAGTGTTTGTCATGCAAATGCGGGCAATTTAAATGCCAGTGTTCTAAAAAGCACATCGGATATCGAACTATTACATTTTTTTTTATATGAAATGAATTTGAAGTCGTGCCATCTACAGATGTAAATTCTTATGTTAAAGACTTTTTTTGACGTATGATCCGACGTTTTGGCGGAAGAAAAATCAACTTGAATATTTTTTTTAAATACCTGAGACTTTTGAACCCAAAAAATTTTGGTAATAGATATATTTTAGCAAAGGAAAGTCATGCAAGTTTCCGCTTTACAAAAGAAATTTGATTGTATTTCTTCTTGGATTTAGAAAAAACGAAAATAAAGCGATATTTTGATATTTTTACAGAATATGTAATTAGTATATTATGTTAATAATTAATATTTTGTTGTGTTTGTTGTATATATTTATTGTATTACATAAAAAATGAGACTGCTATATTTGTAAACTTTATATAGATTAAAAAGCATTTACAATATTATAATATAAAAAGAAGTTTCTAGTTTTATACGTTATTTGAATATTATTGTGTTCAAAATTTCCTTACCCAATTTCCTAGGTGACCAGAGAGAAAATACCATTCCGATCTTAATTTCAGTATGTTCCGTGACACTATTTTTAAAGTGCATAGCGAGTAGCGACACCCCTATTTTGGCACGTGAACTAAGCGTTTGATTCGCGGCAAACCCGTAGACAAAATTTTAAAATGGTGTTAAGTCTACCATAGCGACACTTTCATTCCTGCACATGAACTAAATTGTTAATAATCCATGGTTTAAAACCACGATAACATTCTTGTTTCGTTTACGAGCAAGTAAAATTCTTAAAATATGACATTTTAGGAACAGGGGATCAGAAACGCGAAGAGGTATTTTATACGCGTTACATTTGAACAGAGAAATTCTTGAAATATGACATTTTAGGAGTAGGGTACCAGAAACACGAAAAGGTATTTTATACGTGTTACATTTGAACAGAGAAATTTTTAAAATATGAAATTTTAGGAGCAGGGCACCAGAAACACGAAAAGGTATTTTATACGTGTTACATTTGAACAGAGAAATTTTTAAAATTTGTTGTTTTAGGAATAGAGCACCAGAGACGCAAAGAGGTATTTTTACATCCAACATTTGAAAAATATTTGTCATTTACGGACTGGTAAATTGTTAAAGTGTGACATTTTAGAAATAGGGCACCCATCAGAAACACGAAGAGGATACGTGTAACACTTGAAAAATATTTTCTATTAGTTAAATATGTGTTTATTTTCTCACATTAAAAATTACTAAACAAACAATTTACAATCATTCTAATACAATAATTATTGTAAAATGAACAATAATATAAAAAATACCTAAAACAATATTTGATTTAAAATGTAGGCATGGAACTTCCACCAATGTAGGTCGCGCAGTCACTTGACGTCGATTAATACGATTGAAGTATCTGTAACAAAAAAAAAGATAATGTCTAAAGCAAAAAATTTTGCTAAAAATTATTGAAATTTAATCAACAAACCGAAATATCAAAAATTTGCTATCCAGCTCCCAGAAGCCTTTAAGAGGTATTTCTACTTCAAATAGAACATAGCATGCCTATAAAATGCAGTTACATAAGTCTCTATATACCGGGTGTTTTACACCTCTCTGCCGCTGTTGTGTGCATTCTCCGAATTATTTTTAATTTATTATTCGATATTCTAATAAAAAAGATAGATTGTAGATTATAGACGCTCGATAACAAAGGTCATCAGCATATTATAGTAAGGTATAGTTATCCACCAAACCCAGATCATTTTTCAATCCTGGGTACATTAATATACTGTCAGGGTAAAAAAACATCAAATGAAAACATATTATACAGATCACACGACCAGCGCCGGATTTATATTTGTAAGGACTCTAAGTAGTAGTTGTAAGAAGCACCCTTAATCTCTTCTATAATTCAACCTAAGCTACGCAAATTCCAAAATCGGAGAATTAAATAACTCTATATATACATAGTTTTTAAGTTGGTAGTCCACAACTGTGTGTAGCAATTTTCATTTATGAACAAAGTATTGAATGAACCGCGTTTTTTCAATTCAAAAAAATCGCAAATGTTTTATTTTTTTATTAATACAATATTTGAAAATCTCACGTCACATTTTTTATTGAACTGTTAAATACATTCATTGGATTTATTATTAAAATTGCTTTCACTTTAATTAGCTTATTAGCATTTTTTTCTAAATTAAAAAGTTAGGTCGAATTTAGTTACAAAATTCGCAAGGTTTCGATGAATCGAGGACCACTAAGCTGGGGCCTCAACAGAAGCGTAGTGTGCCTTGGCGGGGCCCCGTATAAAAATTTGTTTGGGGGCCCTTCCCCCGTTGAAGTAAATGACTTAAACGGGGAAATCCCGCAGCCCGCGATAACCGATGTAGGGTGTTGCCAACTTTTGAACGCACGCTTTACGCGGGAAAAAAAGAAATTGCTTTTTTTGACTTTTGTCATTTCTGAAATAAAAAAGAAATTGGGAAGTTTTTATTAATTTTTGCTTACGCACGTTGGGGGCCCCCGTGGCCCGTATAATTGATACGGCATATACGGCGGTAGCTACGCCCCTGGGCCTTAAGCAGGTGCTGATTTTATTTATGAGTAAATTCGGCCTTGGCAAGGTACAAAGAAGGATTAGGCAATTACTTGCAGATCATTTAGCATCATACAATTAACAGCTATTTGAGATAGAAAAACTTCCAACGAAAGGACTATTTATAAAATTTCGTTATGTTCGAGTCAAGTGAGTACAAGATTATACCCATATTTTGTAATTTTTTTCAAAGTTCTGAATCTATTCAACAACAGAGTAGTGCCTATTTTTATCAGACACTGCGTATAATGGTTTTCATTTAAAAATGCATTGTCCCTTGGCCCCGCCCGCAGGTAATAAAAAAAATTGTATTAGGATTGCAGTTCGATCAAGTTTTGTATAATATTATAATTATTTATGAATCAGTAGCGTGTGAAAAAAAAATACTTTTTGGCCGAGTTAAAATAAAATTTAAAGTTTTATATTTTGCGTTTCATAACAAAAGAATTATTTCGATTAAACATAGTGCAAAAACTGATCTAATAAAATAATCCCTCTATGGCTGCTGTTTTTTAAATAAGAAAGATTTTTTTTTTTGAAAAATAAAATAAACAATTTTACAATACATTAATTTATTACAGTTAACTGATCACTTAATTCTAAAAACGATCGAATCTTCTATTGTCATCGGGAATACATACTTATGTGTACAAAATTTCAAATCGATCGGATATGTGGCGCCCGACATATTGGGTTCACAATGACGTCACATAGATTACCGTATTCCACTCGTCAAAGTCTTATTTGATATGATCGCTTAAAGGTCGCAGAAATTTTGCTCTCTGTCTATTCTTATTCAAATTATTGCATAATCAAATTGATGACCAAGATTTTCTTAACCTATTGCCTTTCCATATCCCTAAATTTAATAGTCGAAAGCACCAATCGTTTTATTTACCTGCACCGAGAACGTATCAGTTCACAAATTCACCTGTTTATAGAATGTGTAAATTTATAAATGAAAATTGCAGTAATATTGACATTTTTAACTGCACATACAGTGAATTTAGAAACGTGTCAGAAATTTAGCAACACATTTTCTGTAATTGGGCTATGCCTGTAGAAACTTATTTGAATAAATAAATAAATAAATAAATTAATAAAATTAACATTATATGATGCTCGGAAAACTTTGTTTTTAAAGGACCACTATCAGGTCCAAACAATCCTACGTGCTGGTTAAATGCCAGTTACTTCTAGATCCATGGTGATGGATATGAGAAAATTAAAGAACAGGAAAAGGAAGGAACTAGTACTGAACAATGTATAGGTTCTGTTGGTTTGAAAAATACAATAAGTTTTTAAGCCATGCTTTACTAAATTGATTTCTAATTACTATACACATACTACATAGCAAATCGATATTACAATACATAGGTAATATTATTTATCCTTTATATATTATTATGGTTTGTCAAATTTTAAAACGAAGCCATCTCTTATAAAGTCAATTCCAATATATCCGTCTAGTTTTCTTTCTTCAGGACGTCTGTAAAAGTAAAAATACAATTTAGAAAACTTTTGCAAAAAGAAAAACCGGAAATAATTTTTTTGGAAGTTCCAAATGGTGCAAAATGATGTTAAGCGTCATAACGACCGTTTCAGAAACGTTTTCGTAAAAAATATTTTTTTACACCATATTTTTTGTATACTCCGTTCTGCTCCCTTTCCTTATTTTCAAAGTATTTTCTTATATTAATTTCCTAATTAGATAGGCACGCCACGGCCACCCTTCTTGACTGCCTCAACGTCCCCACATTTACCTTAGAAGGCTCCAGCACCCACTGGGGGTGATATTGTCTCCGTTGGGAATCTATGGTATTTAAACGAATGCAACTATACCGCTTTGAAAGTTTTGTTGACTGTACTTTACTGAAATATTTTAAGGCGGTGTCTTGTGCATTATTTAAACTCACACCATACACCAGGACACACTAAAACAGCGGTCGGCAACCCAAATTCATTGGTGTGCCAAAATACAAGTATTTCAACTGGACACTCAACGTGCCACTGAAATAAAATCAGTAAATCTATTGAAGACAATTTTATTTGACTATAACAATACACGCGACAGAAAAAAAATCATTGACAATTACAAAAAAATATAGTTTTTTTTAGAGCGTACCGATTTTACTAACTCGTCATTTTCAAGGCATGCCACCCTAGTAGTACGCGTGGCATAGGTTGCCGACCGCTGCATTAATTTGTTGATTTTCTCATTATGATGCAAGTCTTCGAAACGTCGCTACTAAACTGTTTTTTTCTTTAAAATAACCATCGATTGTAATTTTAAAAAAATTGCACAAAATGTACTAATACTATATTTATTTTGAAACTATAAACTACTTAAAAATAATGATATCATACTACAACAATGCAGTGCAGTTTTAACTTTAACAAATTCGTTAATTAGGGGTGTGTAGCCTAGAGTGGCAGCTAATGTACACTCAATAGAAATTAATGACAAATATCTCAGTTATCAAAAGTCTTTCGTCGAGCGCCTACTTACGATGCACTTGCACCAGAAACCGAAACCAAACGATACCGAACATAGACCAATATTATATAGAAAAGCATTGCGTAAAGATTTTTAATTATTAAATGGTTCAAATTGTACTTTTATTTCGCTACTTATGCCGCTTCCTTACGACGCCGCCTTTGCGGCCGCCTGTCTGACTATAGGTGCAGTATCTTCATACATATATACTACTCGGAACTAGCGAAGTATGGACAAGTCCTTGGCAAATACTGCCCATTGAATTTTTGGCTTATAACAGGATTTATGTCCTTTAACAATTATTGACTACTAATTAACTATTAACTATTGACTACTTTTAATATATCTACCTTGCAAAATTGGTAACTTTGGAATATGGAACATGGAAAATGGAAATGTTTTTTTTTCCTTCTCCTTGTTCTGCTTTTCTTCCCCTACATTGTCTTTCTTTTCATTTTCGTCATGCTTGATATTTTCGTCCTCTTTATTATTTTTGTCCTCTTTGTTATTTTTGTCCTCGGTGTTATTTTCTTCGTTAGCTTGCACCAATCCAATGACGAGCATTGTCAACATCAATACAACTTTGAAACGCATCTTGAATACTTTGCACACACGTAATAGAATTAACTGTCGGCAGTAGTTGAGAAAACTTTGTCTTTTATACAATTCCTGTTTTCAATGCTTGCGATATTTTTATACCAGGGTCAGATTGCCTCGCTTGATTTTTCTCTTAAGACAGTAAGACCTCGCTTAACGCTAGTGCGCTTAATGCTGTTTTAGTATTACGCGGTTTCTAAAAAAAAAGTTTAGCCACTGTAACGTAAATTATGGATCAATTTATACAAAATTATTCAAATGTTGATAGAAGTTCAAAGGCAGGACGAACTGTCGTTGATGCAATATCTTGTTATCAATAGCAGCTTGCTGACCGAAACAGAAAAAGGCAAACGACATTAGATGACTTCTTCACAAACATAACTTTTTTCTCGGACTTTTATTTGATTTCCACAAATTTTTTATGAACAAAAATCGATATTAGCAATAAATAAATCTATAATTAATGTGATAAAAAAGTATTTAACAATAAATGTTACAAAAAAAACTAACAAATTTTCGTATTCTTGGTTCTGTTTCACATAATATGCCTATTATTTACGTATTAAGATGACCTCGTTTAGCGCTGTTTCTATAGCGCAGGGACTTATTGGAACGTATCTCCCGCGTTAAACGGGGTCTTACTGTATATTGGTCTGTTGTAAATGTTTGATTTACTTATATATTTTTAGTCCAATCCTGTCGATATTTTGCGCGTGGTACAAGGTGAGAAATATGTTAAATTTTACAAAAGAAATGTAAATAAATAATCAATATGTGTTCTATCGCTAGCAAAAAAAACACGTTTATTTATTTATATCAGCATCTTTGCAGAAAAACCTATTTTGCTATGTTTTACTCTGGTCTTAATGAAGTCTCAGACCAGTTGTGAGCTTGTCTCAAGTGTGTATGCTTTTTCTGAAAGTGAAACCGTTTTAGAATGAGATCTGCCTCAGCGCAGATAGCGAGGTATCATCATCAACTGACATCATAATATGGCATAAATGTGAATTGAATTTAAATTCGATTCACCTATTATGTCATTTGAACCTGAAGAAAATCCAAATCCAGACTGAAACGTTTTCATTATTAATTTTTTTTCATTTGTCTGTTTATAGTCGTTTAATTATAAATTACATTACTGCAATGTTGAATTTTATTGGAAAAATATATCTATATTTCTTACATCGAGCCATTTCATTTGATACGTCACATGATGTACTTGAACTAAGTATATATATATATATTATGAGCACTGTGGTTGAAACAATAACAATCAAAGAGAGCATAGTTACTTCTTACCACAACAGATTTATTCATTGAATGTACATTTCGAGAGCAAAGCTCCCATCTTCAGCAAACACTACACTGAGTGTTTGCTGAAGATGGGAGCTTTGCTCTCGAAATGTACATTCAATGAATAAATCTGTTGTGGTAAGAAGTAACTATGCTCTCTTTGATTGTTAAGTATATATATTTTAAATTTTCTAATTTGGTTCCCAAAATCAGCATTCATTTATTTAATTTATTTACGCTCTACGTCCGTGAATGGGTCATCAAACTCTTTATATGTATCAAATTTCAATTTTTTACGTTAAGTAGATTCGGAGAAAATAAGCTGTGACAGAAGGACAGACAGACAGATGCGAGAGTGATCCTATATAAGGGTTCCGTTTTTTCATTGGATGTACGTAACCCTAAAAACTGTACCTGGGGCAATACAAATTTGGTTTGCTTTAGTATCGAAAAGTTTGGGAATATCTCTGCCCTAGAATTTAAATGTGCATAACCAATTGAAAGTCAATCAAATTTTGTCAAAATCAGTTCACCGTTTTCAAATTTTTAGTATATACAAAAATCTAGAATTTCCTGTTTATAATTAGTATCACATAAAATACCTGAAAACCTCCAAGAATTAGAAGTTTATGTATTTAGGGTCAAATCTATTATTGGCATGGTGTTGATACGAAAATTAAGCGAGTTTTAACAGTTATACGAAGCAAAATACCATCATGTCTGAGATATACATAATATGTATATCTCAGACATGATGGTATTTTATAAAATAGTTAGCGCTTTTCCAGTACACCGTGACTTTGAATGAGCAATCAGCTATTTTATAGGAGACACGTGCAAAAAATGTAATATTACATTTTTTGCACGTGTCTCCTATAAAATAGCTGATTGCTCATTCAAAGTCCCCTCTTTAAGTGTGTATATTTCATGCTAAAGATACCTTTATTAATTCATTAATTTCAATCCACAAATTAAAGAAATCTGACAGATGCGGTGTCTGGCGATACTTAACATACATACTTTATTTACATTATTTACAATTTATTCCTTAAAAAATTAATACATATATAATACAATTCATCTTTAATGTTCAATTCCAGAATATGTTATAATAGAAATAAGTTTCACGGGTAATTGGTAATAATGCGAAATTGCTTTTTATATCATAGTTTTATTATAATTTAAACATATTGAGAGCTTGAAAAAGTCTTGATTGAATAAAGACGAAACGTTGCAATCAATGAGTGTTTAAATTGATTTACTTTTATTCCAATTACCCGTGAAACTTATTTCTAATATAATACAATGTTTATATAAGGATTTCTTGCCCAACTTGGTAGCCCAGTGCTAGGGCAGGGGATCAAGATATTATTATGTTCGGACGTATTTTTTTTTAAATTGTGTGTGTATGTGTCTGTCTGAGCGTATGAGTGAGCGACAAAATGCCGAGTGTTCAAAAATTGCATGTAAATTGTTATACTCTGTAATATTTTCATTTTTTTCCATTCAGGAGACGTTTGTGGGAACGTGGTTAGTGTGTACTGTATTGTTTATGTATGATTTGTATTTTGAAGTGTGTATATACATATGTGTATATAATAATAATAATAATAATAATGTGTTTAACGTCCGTTTCTCGACTTTATGCCATAACAGACGCCATTCGCACCATTACTATTTTTTCATCTATAACTAACACCCGTTATTTTCTACATTTTTTACAACTTCAACTTATGTAATAGCAATGGGCGAATGAAGGAATTATAGGAAATTAGGATAAGGTAGGTAATTTTTGAACTAGGAGTTTGATAGGTAATCGGCCATGGCCTCAAATAAGGAACCATCTCGATATTTATCTGGAATTAATTGAGGGAAACCATGGGAAACCTCAATCAAGATGGCCGGTACAGGAATTACCGTTTCTCGGCGAGAGGCAGTAGGAAAAAGTCCCAGCCACATCTGCCCCCGCCGGGATTCGAACCCGGCACCTCCCGAATGCGAGCCTAGTGCTGTCATGTCACCACTAATCTACCCAGCTCGGTTTATATGTTTATATATATACATATATATATATATATATATATATATATATATATATATATATATATATATATATATATATATATGTATGTGTATGTGTATATATACATGTATGAATGAAAAAAAATTGCAATTGCCTGTATTTTATATCATTTTTTTATAAAAATAATAATAGAAGATACAATCTAAACATGAATATGAATAAGTTTAGAGGTCCAGTAGTTTTTTTGTCAATAGTACCACAAAAATGTACCGATTGTTGAATAGTAGTAAGGCTCGCTAGCTTAACAATTCATTTAAAACTTTAAACGTCGATGATACTTATAAATTATAGACCACTTAAAGAATAGGAAAAGAGTGGAAAGGGTAAGTACATATCAAAATATCTTCAGTTTAGGTAGTTGATAATAAATACATGATTTTTTTTGTATAATGCTGTATTTAATAAATTTATTTCCAATTACGATGACATAATATAAGATTTCAATACCTAATAATATTATTAAAAATATTGAAATGGTCTGTCGGATTTAAAGGAGTTTTCCTACTAAGTTTTCTACCAGTCCATCAGGTTCAGGTCCATTGTTGACTAATACTGCAATTAAACCGATAATTATTATTAATTCGGGTCATATTAATGCATACATTTGTGGGTATTAAATATACGAGTAACATCATTACGTGAACTTAAATTTCTTTTCGGCCTATTTCTTATATAAATTAGATGTTTTTCAACCGGTCGTAAAATAATCAATTTCAAATCAGTGACGAGCCAGACGATAAAGTAATTTTGTTACTTTATCGTCTGGCTCTGAATTTTAATATTATTATTTTAAATTTATCTGGGGTCGAGTTTGCGATCTTGTGACGAATTCAGCTATGCACACTGTATTGGGATTTGACATATGGACGAAGCTTACGCCAAATTTAATGTCGAAGCCAAGGGACCATTCAAGTATTACGTGACGCACCGTAACGGTTTGCTGCCCCCCCCCCTCAAACGTTACATGACACCAAAATGATCTTTTTGTAAAAAATATAATTTTATTGTTTTATTTAACAGAAATATGTTATGTAACACTTTACTTAAACCCCTCCTCCCCTTTGTAACGCGCTGTAACGTTTAACCAGATCCCCTCCCCCCTAAGTGCGTTACGTAATACTTGAATGGTCCCCAACATTTTTCGTTATATAGAACAACATGTAAAATGTAAGGTGTTTACGGGTTAAATTTCTGTCATCAGATGTATATCGTTTTATGTCAAATCCCAATAGACGAAGTTACATAAGTGAAATATCAAATTGTAAAAATTGAAAACTTAAAAAATGAATATTGAAAAAACAAAATATTGCAATACATGTTTTTTTGTAAATATTTTTAACGTACCCTTGGTTTCTTCGTTTTGGTAAGCGTTTTGTTCTACACCATTAGCTTGAACCAATCCAATGGCGAACACAACCAGCATCAAACAAAACAAAACTTTGAAATTCATCTTGAATATTTAGATTGGATAGACTTCAATAAAATTGCAAATTGATGACAAGAGTTGAGAATACTTTGCCTTTTATACCAATCTTCATATCAACGCTTTCGATATTTTATATGCCAGGGTCTGACCCTGGCATAAATAAATATCGAAATTTTCTTCGTGGTTTATTTACAATTTGTGGCTTATAAATAGGAAAGCTGTCAAGTTGACTTTATAGTCCAGGAAAATTAACATTTTCTTCCGGTCTCCGGAGAAAGTAAAGACATGGAAGTAGTCCGCAAATTGTTTTTCGGGTTATTAATAGACCTTCACGTTTTGACACCTTAGGAATCATTTGAGATCATTTAGGGCTCCGTACATTAGATGAAAAACAGAGTCCTTATAAGATCACTCTCGTGTCTGTCCGTGTCACAGCTTATTTTCTCCGAATCTACTGAACGAAAAAATTACAGACTTACAGACTTAGATGTCTCATCACGGACGTAGTATAGCGTAAATAAACGAATTCGAATGTTGGGGGCCAAATTAGAAAATAAAAAAAAAAAAAATCAAGTGCACCATATGGCATATCAAATGAAAGGTCGCGTTATGAGAAGTACAAATATGTATATATATTTTTTATAATTTTAAAATGCTAGTTTAAAAGATATTAAAGAACCCTAAAATTGTTAAAAAATGGGAATATAGGGCCTTACTTAGCTTACAAGAAACGAAAATCCTAAGTCTTAAGTTCTCACGAAAAACTGAACGGAACCCTCTCCACGCGAGTTTGACTCGCACTTGACTGGTTTTTTCGATTGATATCTTTCTCTCTCTCTCTCTCTCTGTGTGTTTGTGTGGTGATTTTTTTTCGAAACGGGACGAAACAACATCATACGATTTGTTTTGTTGTATTTATTAGTACTTAATATAGATCTGATTTAATTTTGAACCAAATCGGTTCCTGCCATATTCAAAACAATTCTCTGTTACATAGCATAGATAAAAAAAATATATTTAAATGCATTCTAAATGTTAAGCATTGAATAAAATCTTAATAATTTTTTTTTCTAAAATGTTCTAAAGTGTTTACTAAAAAAATTGCTCCGATGTAAGTTTTATTATGTCTAATCAAGTTGTATGGTTTTAGTTGATCATAAGAAAGTTGAAATCCGAGAAGAACTGTGCATCACTAGGAGATTTTTTGCTCCTGATCGAATTAAAGTATCTTTATTATTATTAGTATTAAATCCAATTTTTATTTTATGTCAATTTAAACAATAGTTGTGTCTTTTATTTTCTGAGTTTGGAATGTTTTTTCAAATGGATATTGTAATTAAATTCTTGATACATGGTCTTAGTGCAACCCTGTTGTTCATCTGCTTTATCGTAAGCACGTGCCTAGCACACCTAAGCTAAGATGGTATAACTAGGTATAAGGTGAGAAAATGTTGAATTTAAAAAAAAATGTAAAGTTTATTATTATTGTGTTCTATCGCTAACATGAAGATCACGTATGCGACATTCCGATTATTGAATAATATCATCGATATTTTTGTGAAATATTTGCGATAGTTTTACTTGTTATTGTTCTGTTGACAGGCACAATTCTCATTCTATTGACAACATAAGGCCTTCTGTTAACATTTATATTATGATTTTGACGCTTCTTGAAACTGCCGCCCGGGGCAGTTGCCCCGTTTCCCCACTCCCCTAGAACCGGGCTTGTCGTAGGATATTTAAAAAAAATGGATCTTCGCGAAAATCCTAGGAAGATTGCAAAAAACCGGGTAATTGGAATCCGTTTTTTTGCAAACGTCCGATTTTTTTAATTATTCTACGACAGGATATATTTTTTTGTCATAAATTATATATGAACATTGAGTAAGTAATATACAGTTTGATCTATGATATGAATTATGAGCTACCCCTCATAAGACTCCGCCTTTTGGTTGTTGAGAAAATTTTCAGTAAATGTGACGCCAGTTTGACTCGAAGATCTATTTCAAGTTTGTATAGGTAATACAAAGATGGCGACTCTAGCTCATGAATTGGGAATGAAACACAATAGTTTGACACTTGGTTTGACAGAAAATTGTATAGGTTAAGTCAAATGTTGAAATCAAATTATATCATGACTTTTTATAATTTTATTTTAATAATAATGATTTAATTCTAATTTATTATATTAATTGTGATCAATGTTAACTTTCCAAATATATTTCGGATTCTTATGCCTTTTTTTGCTATTTTTATTTTTTTGTGTGTTGCTAGTGAAATACTTGCGCAAAAAATATAATTCAAAATATTTTATACCCGGGTTTCTGTTTTTTGTATCCAGCACCTACGTTTTCAATGTATTGTACATACAGGTAATTTTTATCATTTATTTTTCATTTACAATATAGACCTTTTGAGAATGTTTTTTTCTCGAGACAGTGTAACAACAATTAGCAATAATAAATACTGTCGTTTATTTATTGTTCTATCACAGGAAAACATGGAAATTAATATTTTACTGCAAAAATGTACTTAATAATATACCTGTGTTTCTAGAATTAAAATAATGTTACCCTGTGCCTGCTTGTTCACACTAAATAATGTTTCAAATATTGTGACCTACGTTTAATTAGATAGAATTTTAATTTGACTCAAGACTGTAAAAAAAGTGTTGGTAAAATGGTGAAATTACAGATAAAAAAGTACAATCAATTTATCGGAAACTAGGACCATTAGCGCCTTAACCAGGATTAAGAAAGAAGTTTCAGACCAATCTTCGACACATTTCCTACTTTTTCTATTTCTTCCTGCATTTTTGAAAATTGGAATATTTTTCGTTTGATGACTTAAAACATACCGGAATATATTTTGGCGTTCCGAATTAAATCTTTTGCGGCATCAGAATAGATCATGTAATACCGAAATTGCCCCAAAAATTGGGATTAATGAAATCTATAAAAAGTAAACTAACTATATATTTTTGGTTGCATTCGTAAAAATCTAAAATCACTTCAAGCGAATTCATTATAAACAAATTTCATTACAAAATATGTTATGTTTGTCTTCTCAAAGGAAAAGTACGTAGTTTCGCTACTAAGGTACACAAACTCGGGATTTCTTTCAGTATCAAATCCGTTTGTTGATAACCAGTACAGCTAAGAGAGTTTTAATCGTTCTAGGACTTGCCAACAAACACACATGATATGCGGTTTACAATTTTTTGTGAATTTAGTTTTAAGAGTATATGCTACCCACAAATACCTCCTACACTCTTCATCTCAAATCTTTTTTCCTCCCTAAAAACGATTACATCACTTTTGACGCTATTTTTAAAGCTCAAGGGTTCAGGTAAACATCAAAAGAAGGACCAAGCATCACACTTCTAATAAAAAATTACGTAAAATATATCATTTTTTCCAAGATTATTTTTTTATTTTTCGCCTCTAGGATGTATATTTTAATTCTTGATTTTTCATTTGGCGTTTATTGGAACCCATTAGCATTAAAAAAGCTGCAACCGTTTATAGGCAAGGTAAAGGATTTGACATGAAGAGTGCAGGGGGTATTTGTAAGATATACATTTGAGATGCATTTTCTATATTGAAGATCAAACTGTAATCTGTATTGGCTGAATTGAAATCCCATTTCGGCGCCCCAAACAAATGCCTCGTTCGCTCTGTTTAAAGGTGAACTCTGATAATGTTACAAAGTCCTGTCTAACAGTCGACTTTCAAACTTCAAATTAGTATATGAATATTTATGTTTTTTAACTATCATCTAGCAGTGAACTAAGAACTTGATATATCATTTATAGTTTTTGGCTCGTATGCTTACGTTGATTTGAACGAACATTTTGTATCTATATTTCAGAATCATTATATTCGACCAATTTCATTAGATTCTGGTGAAGATAATGTTAATTACTACATAACGGACCCCATAGATGTTGTTTATACATGGGTTAACGGTTCAGATCCTCAATTTTTAAAGGAGTTGAAGAAATACTCGAATATTTCGATAAATATTGATGATCGCGATATGTCAACTCAAAGATTTGATGACAAATATGAATTAAAATATTCGCTAAGGTAGCATAATAATTGTAAATATATATATTATTTTTTATTTGTACTTCTGCAGGTTTGCCAATATTATTAATTTGAAGGAATCTTGTAGTATGAAAACAAAATGACCAAAAGTACTTTGTTTTTAGGTCACTTGAAAAGTTTGCACCGTGGATCAGACATGTGTACATTGTAACAAACGGTCAAATACCGTATTGGTTAAATTTAGATTATGAGAAAGTTTCGGTGATTACTCATAAAGAGATTTTTCCAGATAATAATAATTTACCAACGTTTTCTAGTCCTGCTATAGAATGCAATATTCATAGGTAAATCTATATTATTTTTTATGATTACCTATAAAGGTAATATATTTTGTGCACTACCTCCTAAAGAATAGCTCCTCTACGCACATGCATACCGATATGTAAAGTAACTCATTACGCACTAACTAAAAAATTAAAACTGGTGCGCTATACTTAATACTAATTCCATAGTATCTGTTACTGGTTACTTTATTTAAAATTGAGCTCCCCACTTTTCGACCTTATACCTTGGTCGCAAAGCTATACTATTTACAAGCCAGATTTAGTTTTGCACGCATTTTAAGTGCTCTATTACTATTTAAGTTATACTTTCCTACAAAATAATCATTCAGCGACCATATAACTTTTACATAATATAGCGCAAAGATTTGATAGAAAATATGGCGGTATATCAGGCGTCGCTGCGAGCGTATTCGAACTAGAGATCAATGAAGCTGAAACTGTCGAAAATTCAAATATTTTTAACATTATTTTAGACTTAGTTTGCTCAGATAATAAATAACTTGGTAATTGTTCCATTTTTCTGATGATTATTTTTTTATATTTTAGAATACCGAATCTTTCTGATAATTTCTTATATTTTAACGACGATATATTTTTATTTGACTATGTGTACATAGAAGACTTTTTAACTCAGGCCAATGGGTTTAAGATATATTTATCATGGCCACTTCCTGATTGTTATGACGAATGTCCTTGGTCGTACGTAAAAGATGGGTCGTGCGATTTGCAGTGCAATAATGAACAGTGTCAGTTCGATGGCGGAGATTGCGATGACAGCAAAATTGAGTCAGATTATGAAAACATGTTTCCAGATAAGGAACAGATTAATAATTTAAATTATAAATATTTCACGAACTTTAATTATAGCATTAATTGGATGCATGGTAGTAATACGACTGATATAGCGGAAAATAACAATCTAGAAGATATAGAAACGAACAAAAATGTCAGTAATACAGATCAAGAGACTATTTTAAAAGATGAAACTGATAATCGCGTCAAGAAATTTCAATTTGTCGAATATTATGATGAAATTGGAGCGAAATTTCAAAAAGTTATTAGGGATAATAAAAATATTACAAAAGTGGTACATGAATTTAATAGAAATGTGATGTTAAGAAATAAAGAACGTAAAAAGTTCTTTTTAGATAAGCAGAAACAAGAAAAAATGGCATTCAATTATCCGACGAAATCTGAAAATGTACAAAATAATCATATGCGTCGATATATTTCAAATCCTATTGTTCTTAAAGATACGTACGCAATGTCTTTAAACTACGTAAACATGTTATTTAATTTAAGGTATAGTTTTAAGGCCAGAAAAGTGGTTTCTCACATGCCTTTGTTTATAAACAAAAATATAATGGAGAAATTGCAGAATAAATTTAATAGTGAATTTTTGAATACATCAAAACAAAAATTCAGATCAAACAACGATATGCAGTATGCATTTAGTTATATGTATTTTTTGATGAGTGAACAAGAAAATTTGACAACAGGGGATATATTTGACTTTTTTGATACCGACGAGTCAGGGTAAGTTTCTTAAGGTGCTATGTACTTAGGGGTCGAAGTGGCTATAGCTCAGGGCAACAAAATTCGACTGACAAACAGTACTGCCACTGATAGAAAACAATAAATAAAAAAAAACTTGGATTGCGGTGCCAAAACCCTGCCGACAATATACTGTATTTGCGAATAGCGCCACTGCGGCTTTATTACAGGAATTTAAGTTTGTTTTTGGACAATATAAAAAGAAAAACCCAGGTCGCAGTGCCAAAACCCTGCCGACAATATAGTGTATTTGCTATATACAGGCAGTGTGGCTTTATACATTTATTATGTGAAATTAAGTTTGTTTTTGGGCAAAATAAAAAATTTAACCCCTTAATACACCCCTTAAAATAACATTTTTTTTCTTAATTGTAATATTATTATCAATCTAACGTCTACACCGAATTAAATACACCCTTCAATAAATAAGTCACTATCTGCAAACTAGTGTTTTCATAAAATTTGTAAATCCGGTCCTGTCGGGCCGATTTTATTAAAATTTTGGGGACACTTTTTAATTACTACTAAAGGGTTAAATGTCAATTTTGAAACGATTCTGAGAATTTTTTCGGTATTTTGGGGCCCAAAAACATTTTTCAACCCCTAAAAACTACCCTTAAAATGGCCCGATTACGCCCATTTTAAATAGGCTTCTTGCGGTGATGGATTTCAACACGTGGGCCAAATTTCGTTGAAATCGATTAACTCTTTCGAAAGTTATTGCGCGTACACACTTATATATATATATATATATATATATATATATATATATATATATATATAAGCATATATATATATATATAAACATTTTTAAAAATGGTGCCAAAGTGTTTAGGAGGCTATGAAACGTCGAGAAATTTTGGTCCGACCCCTAGGTCCCGCCATCCGACCGACGCCAATAGTGTATGTTGCCATATGGCAAATACACTAATAAACCGCTTAATACACTCCTTCAATTAATTTTTTTTTCAGTTGAAATATTGTTACCACTCCAACATATGCACCAAATTAAATATACCCTTCAGTAAATAAATTCGTATACGCAAACTAGTGTTTTCATAAAATTTGTAAGTTCGGTCCTGTTGACTGATTTTATTAAAATTCTGGGAGCATTTTTTAACTGATGCTAATGGTCAAATTTCAATTTTGAAACGATTCTGATATTTTTTCGGTATTTTTGGGCCCAAAAACATTTTTCAACCCCTACAACCACTCTTAAAATCATCCGTTTGAGCTCATTTTAAATAGGCTTCGTGCGGTTGTAGATTCCAACATGTGTAAATAAACGTTCTTTCACGATTGTAACATATTTAAAACAAATTTAGTGTTTCCAAGAATTGTCCTTGCGTGCATCCTTTTTTGTGTCGCTTACAGTTTGCTATTGTAAAGTGAGACTGAAATTGAATTGTTTAATTCAGCAAATTTTTGATGTTTTTTCTTTTTCAGTACATGGTCTGATCGGGAAATAAGAACTCTTTTAACCAGAATTAACGATTTGCCATTAACATTTGAAATGGTTAGCGAATTTGAATATATTTTAATAAATTGCTCAAAAAATATAAGTCAAATTAGTTTGCCAACACCACCTTATGAACGCTATTTATATTCAAAATTGGTAAGTGTTTACTCTCTTTGTACATAATCATGTTTTTTAAATGCATACAATTTTCTGGCCATGCATAATTAAGTACGGTGAAAGAAAACTGTTTTGTAATAATATAAATTCATTATTTTTAGCCTACAATTTCCAAATTACTTGTACAAAACTGTAAACCATTGGAGGCGTTACTAAAGGAACATTTCGGAATTACAAATAAATACAAATTTGAAATAATGAAAGATGTTCAAGATAAATATGTTACGTTTAAAATGCTTACATCAAATTTAAGCCAAGTAATTGGAAATTTAGATGAGATAAGGAAAACGCCAAAGTAAGTACCTACTAACGCTTTAGATGTACTTTAAAACATAAATTAGTTATTTTTGCGTCGATTTCCTTAACACGAAAATCTCCGTGAAAAATTATTTGCTTATCACAAAAAATTCCCTAGATAAATATTTCACTCTTGACTAAGTACATGTTTTGCAATTTGAGTAGATACTTTGATGTATTTAGAGCGCTAAACGAACTAAGCTAACGCTCAATTATTATTAAAAACAACTAAAATATGAAAACAATTGAATTATGTGTAATCATAAAAATGTTTTGTTTTTCAGAAAGTTTATTTGTTTAAATGACAATATGATTCCTGGTAAATCAGAAGAAAACAATTACGTAAAGACAATACTAAACGACTTTTATATGTCGCTGTTTCCAAAACCCAGCCGATTTGAATTGCCACATGATGTGAGAAATAGGTTTAGTTACATTAACGAATTCAAGGATTGGCAGTTTGCTCGTTACATATATAAGTTTATTATTAAAATATGTTTCTTTTCAATTGCTGTATACATGGTGTATTCCTTGTGGAAATACCATAAAAGAAAAGGACGTTCTGTGTATCATACAATTTTTCCTTAAAAAGATGCTGATTTTATTTTGCTTGATTAATAAATTATAACACAAGAGAACTTGAGTTTTTTTATTTGGAAGGAGTACCTGGTTATATACAGATTGTATCAACTCAAAGCTGTCCATAGGGCACTCTGTGTGTAAGACAGAGCACTATGTACAAACGATAAGTAAGAGTGAGATAAATGATCGCTAATAGTTACCGTGGTTACTGTAAATAAATAATACTTGTAAATCTTTTTACCAGTTTACAAACTAAAACAACTAAACCGTAATATTAATTCGTATTATTATTATATCTGGTACAACAGTTTGAACAATAATTTTAATAATTAATTTATTAAGTGTTCGAAAAGACCTCCA
The DNA here is from genome assembly GCA_034508555.1 of Venustoraphidia nigricollis. Taxonomy (NCBI): domain Eukaryota; kingdom Metazoa; phylum Arthropoda; class Insecta; order Raphidioptera; family Raphidiidae; genus Venustoraphidia; species Venustoraphidia nigricollis. Next base: position 119,476 of record JAVRKA010000018.1, on the reverse strand, counting down.
CGTTCTGCCAAACAATAACCTAATCGATTATAAATACTTTTCCTCACATTGGCTAACATCTCATGGTCAACGGACTGACATGCATTAGAAATTTGTATTTTTTGTTCGTTTAAATTATTAGAAGAAGTCGGTCTGTTTTCAAAGGCAGCTACAAATAAATTTATTACGTCGACGATTGAATTACCACCATAAAACCATTTAATTATTTGGATTTTATCGTGAACAGTATAAATAGCCATTTTATCAATAATTTCGGTAGTGACTACAGACTGTCATTAATTGATAAAATGGCTACTTTTACTTAGAAAACAAAGACGTTTATTTAAATTTATTTTACAGTAACCACAGTAATTACTACCTATTAGCGATCATTTATCTCACTCTTACTTATCGTTTGTATATAGAGCTCTGTCTTACACACAGAGTGCCCTATGGACAGCTTTGAGTTGATACAATCTGTATAGCTGTCTTTCTGGAGATGCAGGGTGGCAACATGAAAATTAAAACTTGGCATCAGATGACCAAGGCTGCTGTCACGAAGTAAAATATAAAAGTATAAGTTTTTTCGTGATTTTCCTGTCTACAAAAACGCAAACACGGGTCCACGTGAGTGTCTAGGATTTGCCATTTACTCAATGATTAATTATTGGTGGCGTAACGTTTACTCAATGATTATTGCATGGAGACTATGCAAGGGGTACGAACTCCATGCTTCCTAAAATAAGAAATCACTAGCGTACTATATGTACCGAAACTTTCTTTTCGCATTTTTGAAAGTTAAATAAATTATTTAGGCCTGCTTCAATTTAAATTTCCATAGGTAGCAAAATTAAAATGACAAATGAAAATTCGTTAGAAATTAAATTCACGTCAGTACTAGCGACGCTAGCGGTAAAAAAAGAAAACACTAATAGGTGCGATTTAGGGCAGATTCTGTCAGTTTCTCCCATATGAGTTCGTGCTTCTTGTATCTTCATGGATTATTGGTTAAACGTGCATGTCGTGCACAGTAGCGTACTCTATGTGTCCATTAAATCGACGCCACATTTTTAAAGTACCTATTGTCACAAATTTTCTAGTTAACGTGTTAGTAAGATCCAGTGGCAGAGCTACGTAACCAAGGGCCTCGGTGCAGAAATGAAATTGGAGTCCTATTTTCAATATTAAATGAAAAGTATTAATAATAAAGATGAAATTCTGTTTCGGAAATTTCCTCCTTTTAGGAATCGTATTTTTAATTTCATTAGCAATGGTTTTCGAGTTATTTGCAAAAAAATAGACCCCCTTTTTTGAGATTCTTTTGTTAATAACTTTTGCAATAATTGTTTATGCGCGGATTTCAAACTTTTGCACATTTTTCTAGAAATGCTTACAAAAATCAACAAGTTTTTCAACTTGTGAACCAGACTACAAAGGTCAAGAGTCAAAACTTCTTTAATCGATTAGGATATTTAAATAAAGTTTTCGAACGTCGTTCACTAGGCCGAGGGACCCCCTGAGTTTGAAGGCCACGGTGCACTGCACCCCCTAGCATTTTGGTAGCTATGCGACTGGTAACATCTAGTCTTAAATTTATTAACTACATCTTGAGAATATCCGAACGTGTAGCAATGTCGTTGCCCATGGCTCTTCTATTAGAGGCTCCTGGGTTGAAAAGACTGGAAATGAACACACAAGCAACAATTTTGTAGGATGTATGTAACGCACTATGCGATTATGACTCGTGAAACAAACGTCACACTGGTCAAAATCGTCTTCAACATAGATTAGAGCTTATATAGACGCTTAACAGCTGATGTCACCAGCGTTTATGTGTGTATTAGACTCTGCCAGCTGACATGCACTAAACGGCTGATACGAACCCGGGTTCTTGGGAGTGCTGATTCCCATAAAACATTGGAATATTAACTACATTTCAATGATTCCCCTGAGGGAAAAAATCGTCCTCAACACGCCCTATACATTCTGTTACAGAAAAATAACAATAATAAAGGAAAAACGAAGTGACACACATTTGTAATGTAAATATTGTAAATTACATAACCTTACAAGGGCCGTGACATGAATAAGGTGTAATAAAGAGGACCAGCCCTTATTTATTTTATCAAACAAGAATCGGATATTTACATATCTTTCAACTGTTTCGATTGTTTTGACGCAAGTGCGATATGTAACTAAAATAATTGAACATCGTGTTACAATGACATCTGATCGCGATTACGGACATATTTTGCAAAGGCGATTCCCGAAGTATGTGCAATGTCACCACCCCATGTTCGTCTCCTGTTTTTTCTATTTAATTGTACAAAAAAAAAACTATTTTTTACGTCACTAGGTGTGTTTTAAGTAAAATTGATAAAAAAAAGTGGGTGAGTGTACTCTTTGGCGTGATAGAAAACAAATTTTAAATAGGTATACATGCAAATAATTTAATAAAATAAAATCTTAAAAAAGTAATACAAAAAAGTACCCTTATTGGCTGTAATCAAAGGTAACAGTCGTCTAGTATATTATATAGTTTCCAGGTGACAGAAAGTGCATTGATTTAGTCCATCTGGCATTTCAATCTTAGCCTCTTATGACCAATTTCTATCTATCGAATTTTCGTTAGTGCAGCCAACTTCATACTGTCGATTTTTCGTTAACTGTGCGCGCAAATTCCATTGCCTGCTAAAGTTTTACTCTCAACGCGCCAGAAGAAGTATAACTTCAGAAACAAATACATACGACTGACGACCCGCCACATATGTCTATATTGAAATTAAGTATTCCTGGGGTCACTATATTAGCCCAAAAGTCTTAATACGCATACACTATACAGATTGTATCAACTCAAAGCTGTCTATAGGGCACTCTGTGTGTAAGACAGAGCACCATACACAAACGATAAGCAAGAGTGAGATAAATGATCGCTAATAGGTAGTAATTACTGTGGTTACTGTAAAATAAATTTAAATAAACGTCTTTGTTTTCTAAGTAAAACAGCCATTTTATCAATTAATGACAGTCTGTAGTCACTACCGAAATTATTGATAAAATGGCTATTTATACTGTTCACGAAAAAATCCAAATAATTAAATGGTTTTATGGTGGTAATTCAACCGCCGACGTAATAAATTAATTGATAAAATGGCTATTTTTACTTAGAAAACAAAGACGTTTATTTAAATTTATTTTACAGTAACCACAGTAATTACTACCTATTAGCGATCATTTATCTCACTCTTGCTTATCGTTTGTGTATGGTGCTCTGTCTTACACACAGAGTGCCCTATGGACGGCTTTGAGTTGATACAATCTGTATATTTACAAGTGTTCAAATTTAAGTCTGCACGATTGCTAACTTTGTTAATATTGGAACTTAGGTTAAATTGGCATATTTGTAGTATTTCTACGTAGATTATGATGAGGAAAAAACAATTTGCTAATAATATGAAAAAAAAACTCAAGAGTTGCCTGTTAATTCTAACAAATTTTGATTCACTAATAGATAATTATTATTATAGTTGGTACGTATAGATGTTTGTTTCTGTGTGAATTGAGATCTCGTCAAATTGACTCGCTACCAATGAACCTAATTAGGTCAGGGACGTAGTAATGCACTTCTAAATTATTTCATCTGAAAGTAAAAGTACTACACACCACTTAATATTATCTATCATAATGTGTATATCTCTGTGGTCAAACGGCAAATTGGTATATGTTGACTTTTTGCGTTTGGATCCTCGTTATAAGCAAAGAAATAGTTCTATAGCACATATTTACACATTCACTTGAAAATAGTGAATTGTTATAAAAAAAACATCCATAAGGTGACTGTTTACCAGCTGTCCAATATGCCACCTTTTTCACACGCATAATCCTATCTTATGTGTGTGTGTGTGTATGTAAAATGCAGTTAAAGCCAATTCAGACTAGCCGTTCTCGGTTACGATTCACCGGTCCGGTTCGGTTTTTGATTAATCTAGGCTGCTCACACTATCCCGATTCGGTTCTACGATTATTCTCGGTGCGCATGCGCAATTTCGAAACATGATTTGACGTTTGATGTGTAGTTAAACGTCAACAAAAACAGCTGGCTAGTCAAGTACTTCAAGCAAGCGTTCTCATTGGCTACGGTTGCGAACGGTCCGGATGAAATTAGAGCTGAACCTAAACGCTCAAACCGAACCGCAGTCGGGAACGACTACGCCCTGATTGGTCGAGCTCCCAACCGGACCGGTGAGTCGTAACCGAGAACGGCTAGTCTGAATTGACTTTTACGTTTTGGAAATCTTTAATTTCTATAGAAAATCTTATGCAATCTTTGTTGTTTACCTTTCAAAATACACTAGAAATATGTACCATTCTTCCCATATGGCTTTTAGCCAAGTTTTTAGCTTATTTGATCCAAATAAACTATTTAAAGTCAGATAAAAACGAGAAAATCAGCATAAGTTTTACACACATTTTTGTAGTGAAAAAATTAAATTTGAAAAAAATTTATACGCAAGCCGAAATTTTCAGTATTTTCAACATAATTTTGAATAGAAAAGTTTCCAAAATGTTAATTTGCTTTCCTGTAATTCGAAATCTCGTGGCTTTAAAGAAATATTGACAAATATCACGTTTTTTGATTCAATTTTTATGGCAACAATATACTTTTTTTGAAATTTGTATTCGGCATGTCCAGAGGCGGATACAGAGGCGATCGCCCCCCCTCAATGCCGGAGTTTTGAATGAATTTTATGCCATACTCTGCTATATTATTTAGTGACGTTTGATTTCACCGTCAATCGAGTTCAATCCATTGAAGATGCATGAAGGCAGCGTATTCAAATTATGATACTTGAAGTAGGCGTCAAAAAAAATATTTTAAAAATCGAGCATAAGATTAACATTAAGAGAACACTGTAACAGCGGTGATATGTACTTACATTTTATATGCATTAAATTTTGTTAATACATATTGTTCGAATTATTATTATAAAATTTTTCTGTTACCGCCCCCACCCAGAAAAATTCTGTATCCGCCCCTGGGCATGTCAAATTTTGTGATGGTTAATGTTTAATCACAGCTAATAAAAACAGTAATAAAATAGATTTTGCGACCACAATTCGAAATTTCCCGAGAGCAAATTTTACAATCTGACTGACGCCAATAGTGTATGTGCCATATTAGATGACAAATATACACTAAGAAGCCATGAGGTGGGTCAAATATTAACACTATACAAGTGCGACCCTTGAGATACTAAAATACACTTTTTTTGCAATACTTTTGACCTAAAAAAACGACTGGACGGATTTTTATAAAATTGCTTTCATAATTTTGGAGTTAATACGCTTCGATTGACACCCTAACAAAGTCGATAACATTTTGTAATCTAGAGATTTCGTGTAAAATCAACTTTTTTGCAGCATTTTTGTTTAAAGAAAAAAAATCGGTTTTCCGATTATTGTACTTTGATGAATGAAAATTCCTTGCACTATTTTGAACTATCGCTTATGCAATATGACAACCGAATGTCCGCATATTATATACTCTGATAACTACTACCCTCACTCAAATTCTGCAGTGTATGCCCTTATTTAGTTATTTAAAAAAAAAAGTACAGTGGGTTTTAATGCTGGCGAAGCTGCAATGATAAAAGCTCTAACATTTATATTAATTTACTATAAATTAGACATATACGACATTGTCTTTTGGCCACAGATATTATCAATACTACTATATAAAATTCTTCTTATGTATGCATGTAATAATGTATGTACGTTTGAAGAGATTTTGATTAGACTTTTTTTGAAATGTTTCTTATGATTCCAGAAATATTACAGCCTATGTTTTTTCACTATTTTATCGTAATGTTTTTTAATTTAACTTTTTTTTTGGTATACTTCTCAACAAATATATAAAATCGTAACGCCGTGTAATATGTTCACAGTAGACTTCTTCCACTCTACTGCAGTTAAGGCCGACCGGTATTCCTTATTCTCCTGCGACTGTGTTTATGAATATGAACCGTGAAACAACCAGTGCAGTTGCAAGTCATTCGATTTCTGATTTCGCATGATCTGCAGTGTTGACAAATACGGATATATTCTATCTTTAATAAGCAATCTATAAATCCGGGCGAAGCCGAACTGCTAGTTTCATATAAAATCTAATAATATGAGCCCAATCGTCTAGTCGGCAGATCTTCTAACGAGGGTAAGCAGCTCTAACCCTTCTCAACCGAAAAAAAACGTCCAATGAGAAATTTCGACTTTTAAGAACTTCTTCTGGCGCAATCTACTTGCGATTTATAAACACAATCTACCTAATAACATTATTAAATTATAAGTTTTTTATTTATTCACGGGAAATTGGACAATTGAATTTTAATATAGATAAACTAAATTAAAATTCAATTGTCCAATTTCCCGTGAATAAATAAAAAACTTATTAATTATAATGGACGTGAACAATATTGAGAATTATTAAATTAATTCAGAATCCTCAAAAATTTATACAACATTTCTTAATGGTCTTAACACACCTTTCCTCAAATTTTCTGATCGAGATTTTTTTATTTGAGGAAAAGCCTCCGAAAAATTCTCATAAAAATGTTAAGTTTTATTTGTAATGTAGATTTCAACCTCGATAAAAAAATATGTGGAATGATATTACAAAGTTTTCGGACATTTCCTCGATTATTACGAAGTGTTAATTTGCAATATATTAAATCTCGTAATATCATATTCGTTTAGCTAAGGTCCGGTTTTAATTATTTTCTATTCATAATTTCGTAATAAGTGTACAATTTACTCTTGTTTACACAATTAATTATATATATTAGTCAACAGAATTTTTGCATACTGAAACGATGATCTATCTTATCTAATGTCACTTTTTGCAACACATCATGTAATGAAAAAATATTCAATAAAAAACCATACAATTCCGTTTTATTTTTTAAAACCTTTGATGAGTTTTGTGTTTTATACACACAGTTAGTTTAGTGCTGGGCTCCAGAAAGCGTTGTCAGAAAATTTAATTTTACAATGACCTTATTTGTCCATAAGAAAAACATTGTAGAATTTCAAACCGATCCTGCTGGAAAAATAAATGATCAATTGAAACGATATTTCTTTTAAACGGTGTACCTATATGTCGTAGCCAGATCTTAGAATTGATCATTTCATGATGTGGCCGACCAATTCATGAAATAAATTATAAATGAAATTTCACGAATTGGTCGGCCACATCATGAAATGATTGATTCATACATTTAAAACACTTTTTTCTACTTCGAAATAACATTAGTTTATGCATATTGATAAAAAATTAGCTTGAAGAGTGACTTTTTATATGCAAATCCAGTATTGGTTTTTATATGAGTACCATCTAATGTGCACTACGGCATTAGACTGTTCCTTTATTTCTAAAAACTGTGATTATGTTGTCACAATCTAAGGTAATTGTCAAACTCAACATTAGAGAGTATAAATAAAAATCTGTTTTTAAAAAAATTGAACCCCCAAAAAGAGCTAAGATCAAATTTTGAGGCTGGGCGCCAATTTAATTACTAAAACGTTTTATATCCTTTTATTACATTGACGCCGAACTAAAAATTAGTTATTTTTCTCTTTTTACTGGATTTTTTGAAGGCGGCTCAATTTTTTTCCAAGTTTCACGTTTTTAACTTAAGCAATTTCAGAAATACAGCTTATCCTTTATGAATGTCTACGCCTTCTTTATTCCATTAAAGCTTATTTTTGGGATCAAATGTAGCTTAGATCACTCCTGCTATAGCCCTTTGCCTCTCTGAAGTGCCATCACAATCGGTTCAGGCGTTTCGAAGATTAGCCCGGACAAACAAACAATTTTTTCATTTTTTCAATTTTTATACTGTAACCCCAAATATTTCCGGGATAAAAAGTACTCTAAATTAATCTTTGAAAAGTCCTCTACCTGTTTCGTCAAAATCGCTTCAGCCGTTTCGGAGATTAGCTCACACAGACAAACGGACAGACAGACAAAAAAAAACGAATTTAGGTTTTGGTAGTGTAATGAACTTAGGAACAATAATTTATCCCGAAATCAATTTTATTTATATGTATAGATTGTACAGATTAAAACTTCGTAATATTCTTCGGACCATACTTTTCTTAAAGACGGACATGATTATGCAGAACTTTTTTTGAGCAATTTAACAACAAACTAAAAGCAATAAAAGCTAGTGCAATTATGCAGTGCCAATCTAAACTGCTATCTGAAGATAATTATTAACTAGGTATGTTAATTTTGTAATAACATAGCTGTATCATAAATAATCGTACGCGTAATAAATCACATGTCATCATTTAAAAAGTTGCACTTTATTTATTTTTAGGGTCCTTTCTGTAAAATTTATGATTATTAACTTCGAAATACATGAGGAAGTTATTGTAATGGGCTCGAAAAATAGAATTTTTACAATATTTTTGAAAAGAAGTATGCAAAAAAAAATGAAATTTATGTAAATATGATCAGAATGAAAGATTTTTTTTCAAAATCAGTTCAGTCGTTCTTTTTGTCTAAAAAAATTGCAAAAATGTAGAATTTACATAATATCTTGTGAATAAAAAATTATATCGACTTCATTAGAGTGCCATTCGAAATAAGTTAACATTGTTTTGATCAAAAGATAGTTTATCGAAAGTGTTCAGCCGTTTTTTTTTCTATTGAAACAAAAATACTGTAAAAAGTGGATTTTACACGAAATCTCGCGGATAAAATACGACATTGTCTTCGTTAGGATGCCAATTGAAGCGTTTTAGCATAAATACAGAATCCAGTTTTTATTTCAAAATTGGTTGAGTCGGTTTTTTGTTTAAACAAAAACACTGCAAGACAGGCAGATTTTACGCGAAATCTCGCGAATATTAAATGATATCGACCTTGTTAGTGTGCCAATCGTCAGTAAAACCCGATTTTTTAGTGTATTTGTTTTTTATTAAAATGGATCCAGCCTTTTTTTAATGTAAAATGTATTATAGGATTTTTTGCAAACGATCATAAACAATCATAAATAATAAATGCTATTATAGAACAAACACTATGAGAATTGTAAAAATTATTGAGGTTTCTTCTTACAAAAACTTTGTTCATCGATTTCTCTCTTTTTTTCAAACACTGTAAAAAAGCACATGTATTAATTACGGAATTCAGACTGTGTAATACTAATACTAATAAATTATTTTGTAATAAAAATGTTTCCTAATACTTGCTGATTTCACGCATAATATAAAGTTAGTATCAGAGCAAAATCTTCTGTTTTTTCAACGATTTCAGCATTTAGCCTTGTGTAGTAGTAGTACAGTTAAATAAAGTATACTAATTTTAACAAATTTCTAATATAATATTCACATATTCTATAATTTATTATAACCGCAGTTATTGACACAATTATAGTTTATATTCAATGATTGAATCATAATTATTAATTGCAACAATAAACATAATAAATATTTGTGATTGTTGTGACCTTACGTTGCAATTACAATATTACAAGGGTTGCAATTTGCCTTTAGGTTCTGTTGTTAGTTGTTTTTGGTTAACCCTATTTGGTATCACATCAACCGGCGTCAACAGCCTAATACAGCTTACCAGTTGGGTATTGTCTCCTTTTCACTAATTATTGAAATAGATTAATGGGGAAAACTGTATTAGTTGTTTTCGTTTTTAAAAATATCAATAAATAAGAAAGTTATAGCTAGTTAAAAATTGACAAGGCGTGACGTTATTTGTCTGCAATCTACGTACAGCAATAAGGACGCTACGTAGGTACATGGCACTTACCCAAGGTTTGTAGATTAAAGACGTTGCCTCGTTCTGTTGGATAGTAGTGGGGGGTATGACGTGATACGGCGGACCTGTCAAATGACTGCAAGACGACGTCTGTTGTTTATAAACTTTAATAGCAGTATTTAACAAATGTCAAAGAAATCAAGTGATGCAATATTGATATTATTTGCAATAAATTGAATTTTTAAGATAACAGATTTACGTGATCCTAGTTAAATATGAATGACAATTTTGATATTGTCATTGTCTGCCAGTTGACGTCATTCTCGGGCTTACGCTGATGGTCAGATGGAACGAGCCAACCTCTTTGTAACTGTTTGTAACTGCAAAATAATAATCACAATTCACAACTAACAAATGTTTTCAACAATATTACAATTACTCATTATCAATCACTACTGTATAAAATTTATAAGTGCATCTACATAATTGGTATTCATATTGAAATAAAACATCACCTGATATATGTATGTATGTCATATTTACCATTTTGTATTTTCAATCGATGCTTAAAATCAAAATATTTAACAAAATCTCCAAGGCATATGGTTTAGTGAGCAACTTTATCCTGTTAATTTTGATGTTACTTACATGATAAAAATTTACTCTCACCATTTTTTCATAATGCGCCAAAAATAATTCACAATAAATCAACAGCAGGTATACAAAAATAAACTTAATTCAGTCACTAAATTCTTAAAATACGATTAGAATAGCAATCAGATAATCTTAATCATCAGTTATCTTTTCGGTGTTCAATTAATATTAATTAAATTAATATACTCGTATTTAATTTGCGCGAGCTTTTTAATTTTTGCTTGCTGAACTAAAGACGTTTTTATCAACATTTTTTGTTTTACTTATGTGATATTATGACATAATGGTATTATAATTAATGTATATACATTGTACATGCAGTTAATAAGACGGATATCATCCGTAACAGATATTATGTGTTCAAACAATATCAGAAAACACATATATAAAACGAAGTATAAAATCACTATCAAATTCTAAAAAAGACGTCATCAGGACATTATATTATATTTATTTTTTGCTAGGGATTTAAAAAATATATTCATGAACTATTCCCGATACTAGAATTCTCTTTTCGTTTTTCAATTTAAAATTTTGCTGCTCATTTAAAATTTATCTTTGGGTGTCAACATGTCCTCAGAACCCTTATGGCATCCGACAAAAACCCTTCTTTTGGAAATGGCTGTTTGGTGTGTCAGTCTGTTTGTGAAAACGGCTGAGACCTATTGTTATTGTGAAAAATCAGCGCATGCGCAGAAGAGATATGCGTTATAACATTTTTTTTTCAGTTATATTGGTATATTTTTTATATCGGTTTATTAATCGATTTATTTTTCCAAGAAAGTTTTGTAAATAAATTTTTCTAATTTTTATAATTTCGGAAATATATTGAAAATAAAAAAATCAACTGCTTTTTAGTGTATTTGCCATATGGCAACATACACTATTGGCGTCGGTCAGATGGCGGGACCTAGGGGTCGGACCAAAATTTCTCGACGTTTCATAACCTCCTAAACACTTTGGCACCATTTTTAATAATGTTTATATATATATGTATATATATATATATGTATATATATGTATATATATATATATATATATATATATATATATATATATATATATATATATATATATATATATATATATATATATATATATATATATATATATATATATATATATATATATATATATATATATATATATATATATATATATATATATAGGTATATATGTGTACGGGCAATAACTTTCGAAGGAGTTAATTTCTTTCAACGAAATTTGGCACACATGTTGGAATCCATCACCGCACGAAGCCTATTTAAAATGGGCCCAATCGGGTCATTTTAAGGGTGGTTTTTAGGGGATGAAAAAAGTTTTTGGGCCCAAAAATACCTAAAAAATTCTCAGAATCGTTTCAAAATTGAAATTTAACCCTTTAATAGTAATCAAAAAGTGTTCCTAAAATTTCAATAAAATCGGCCCGACAGGACCGGATTTAAAAATTTTCTGAAAACACTAGTTTGCAGATAGTGAGTTATTTCCTGAAAGGTGTTTTTAATTTTGGTGTAGACGTTTGATCGACAATAATGATGTAGTTAAAAAAAATGTAATTTAAAGGGGTGTATTAAGGAGTTAATTTTTTTATTTTGCCCAATAATCACCTTAAGTTCACATAATAAAGCCACAAGGCCTGATGTATTAGCAAATACACTATATTGTCGGCAGGGTTTTGGCACTGCGACCCGGGTTTTTTGTTCTTAATATCTGTCAAAAAGAAATTAGTTAAGTAGCTGACAAGCATGCTTTGATTAATTTTTTGCAAGTGATACCATATTATTCCCTGCAAACAAATAGCAAATACAATATTATCGTATAATATTTATTACTAGCCGTTACCGCGTCATCGCACGCGATAAAAAAATTATTTTATTTAATATGTCAAAATGTTAATATTTTTGAAGTTGGAAAGGTTCTGTCGTCAAATTGGCCAGGTTTTTTTATGAAGTCGGTAAAAAATGAATAATATTTTGCGTATTTTCCATCATACTTTGTAAACAAAATTTTTATCTGTTATGTAAAATGACGTTAGTTTTTAAAAGGTTAAATTCACAAAGCCAAAATTTAATATTGAACTTCACCTTTTGATAAACTCTTTCTGTTAATGACATTGCAAAGTTTATTATCAATAGCCAAATATATTCCATCATCACATAAAAGTTGTAGTTTTAATCCCAACTTGATTAATAAATTATATATGTCGTAGTTACATCGTGGAATAAGACATAAAGTAAGTGCGCGTCCGTTTCAATAATGCCATGATATTATTCATATAGACAAACTGCCCAATGATAGATATGAAACCAATAATTTGACATTTAAAAGGGTTGAAACTAATAAAAGGGTACATAAAATATCTGCCTGAATCGTTGAGCGTTCTAATGTTGAATATCTTACATAGAATTGTATTTCTCCCAATATTGTTATATGATATATGTGGGTCAGATCCAGTATATTATAATGAAATTATTTAAGAGGATAGTAGATCACAATTAATGCTATTAAGCAATGTCTAATTGCGACGTTTCGTTTTAATTTAAAACTTCTTCAGGCTCTTAGAAATATACTTAGTATTTGTCGTGATAAAATTCATTGCGATATAAATGATGATATGTTGTTACCATTTTTTCGGAGATACCGTGTTATTTTAAAACAAACTTAAAATTGAAAATTAAAAATAAAAATATAAAAACCCGGGTCGCAGTGCCAAAACCCTGCCGACAATATAGTGTATTTGCTTGTATAGGGCCGTGTGGTTTTATAGTTTTATTATGTGAAATTAAGTTTGTTTTTGGGCAAAATAAAAAATTTAACCCCTTAATACACCCCTTAAAATAACATTTTTTTTCTTAATTGTAATATTATTATCAATCTAACGTCTACACCGAATTAAAGACACCCTTCAATAAATAAATCACTATCTGCAAATTAGTGTTTTCAAAAAATTTGTAAGTCCGGTCCTGTTGAGGCCATTTTATTAAAATTTTAGGGGCACTTTTTAATTGCTACTGACAGGTTAAATATCAATTTTGAAACGATTCTGAGAATTTTTTCGGAATTTTGGGGCCCAAAAACCCCTAAAAACTACCCTTAAAATGGCCCGATTACGCCCATTTTAAATAGGCTTCTTGCGGTGATGGATTTCAACACGTGCCCGTACACATATATATATATATATATATATATATATAAATATATATATATATATATATATATATATATATATATACATATATATATATATATATATATATATACATATATATATATATATACATATATATATAAACATTTTCAAAAATGGTGCCAATGTGTTTAGGAGGTTATGAAACGTCGAGAAATTTTGGTCCGACCCCTAGGTCCCGCCATCCGACCGACGCCAATAGTGTATGTTGCCATATGGCAAATACACTAAAAAAAACAAATGATGGTCAAAGGATCAAATTTTTCATATATTTGCTCGTTTGACCATTAATTGTTTTTTTTTATATTATTATTTTTTAATTTTCAATTTTAAGTTTGTTTACTACACAAATTAAATATTAAAAATATACTGAAAATTACGTGAAAAGCAGCTTTTCATATAGCGTATGACAAAAAATATCATCTACATTTTAGACCCAATGATATCCCCTGACTCGTCAGTAACATTCATAAAAGATACGCTGTCGGTATTTATGAAATTGCTTAAACTAAAAACGGAAAAAAATACTCTTCTTAGAAAATAAAGAAATACAAATAGAGGTCGGGGGGGGGGGGGCGGTCGGTAACTTCATAAAAGATACGCTGTCTGTATTTCTGCGAGATTGCTTACACTAAAAACGGGAAAAATACTCTTCTTTGAAAATAAAGAAATACATGTTCGACTGACTTTTGAACACATCTACCCGAACGGACTGGGGGTAAATTTTGTATAAAAGAACTGTGCGTACAATCTATGCCATGTGGTAAACCGCTAGTCGTTTATAAAATAATTTAAAGTCTAACAAAAACTGAAAATAAAACATCGCCAGCACTGCAGGTATTCTGGTTGAAATTGAAAAAAATTCTTCGTGACCATTTTATTTGACAAGAATTTTTCTTCAAACTTTAAAGAAAAACTAACATTTGTGTAAAAAAACAAATAGAAAAATTCACACCACTTTGAAGGTTGTCGACTTACCTGTCTTTGTTGCAATGATGTAGATGATAGATCTGTGTGCAACTGAAAAGAAGAAGATAAAAAAAAATTTAAATGAATATTATCACATAAGAAGGGGAATGATTCGTAAAATAATAAAGTATGTGGTATATGATTGGAGTGGGTTAGTTATTTCGCTGCGTTCTCGCAACCGCACGGAGCGCGCGTTTAAGTTGCCCAACGTGTGCTTGTTTGGATAACGCTCGTTTGTTTTAACGCTCGTTCGTTTGTTCCGTTTTGCATTGCAATGTCTTTTTTATAATCTTCCGTTTGTCAATACAAAATTTAAATAAAAGGGTAAAAGACACGACACAGCTTTAATTATTATTGTTTTTTGGAATGTGAGTGCAGTTCGTAAGTTATAAATAATAATTACATGAGTGATCGACAATACATTTACTAATTTTTCAAAAAATTGATTTCGACTACTTTTTTTTATTCTTTACGTGCAATCTAAAACAGTGTCTTGTAAAACTTTAAATTTGAAAAATAATGATACTGAGTTCAAACAGTAACAAATATTTGTAAATAATTAATAACGGGAAGTAGAAAGATAATTTTTGTAGTGTTAAAAAAATGGATCGAACAGCTATCGATAACTATGAAGCTTTTGACATTGAGAAAGATATCGATACAAGCAGCGCTAATACCGAAGCGTGTTTGCTCAATTCATCTCAGAACAGTTCTGGAATAATCACTGATTCCATCGAAGATACTGATTTGGAACAAAAAGATATAGATGACGTTACGCACAAACGAAAATATTGCAGTAAGTAGATTGTTTTTTTTTATTTGTATAGGTTATCTAATACTGCATTCCTTGTTATGAACGCGAGCATAAATTAACTTTAGCAAATATATACGCTCGTTTAGAACAGGTTATATCCGATTAATTATTTTTATTTTTGAACAAAAAAACTGCTATAAATTGTATCATGCTATTTTTAAAGTTATACTTCTTTCGGCGCGTTATGAAAAAATGATAAGAGTGAATTATTACGATGCGCGCGCATATTGTAATGCATCAAAATTAGCAGGATGAAATTGCTCGCAGAAAAAGACTACCAACAGGATATACGTACATACTATGTTCGCATGTACCTAGCGTCTATTAGCTGTATTTACGCTAATCTTACTTGTGCCCTTTTGTTTAATAAATTATTTGCTTACAAATTTAAAATTAGTTTTTAATCACGCCAAAGAAGTATAACTTCTAACGTGCGTACGTATTGATTATGCTGAATGAATTTTCATTTAAACATTCATACTTTATACAACCGTATCTTAAAAGATTTTTTTTCAAAATACCTTATTATAATGGAAATGCATGAGCTTCCTTTTGCGTTTCTGCGTATTCGTTAGTATAACAAGAAAAAATTAAATGTCTACTGCAGTGTCCCGGTGGCACAAAAATAGTGAATTCCGGTTTAACTCTTGAAAAGCGGCAGTTATTTTTTATAATAATGTACTTGAAAATTTTTTATTATAAACTATGTTATTAAGAAGCATACTTTTTCTGACTGATTTATATAATATGGCGACAACGCAGAACATATCAAACTCATCTGATGAATTTCTTTAATTTGATTTTGTTTTTTAAATGTTTGTTCTCAAAAAACAAAAAAGTAGGTGCGTGTACTTATCGCTGGTTTGAAAGAAGGCCGACGCATCTCAAAAAAGACGATTTTACAGTACGGCGGCGTGAAATAATTTGTAGAAATTAAATCGTTCTGAAAGCTTAAGTATTATATATATCAACGATTAAATTTTATAAATGAAAGGGGTTATTGACTAGCATTGAAATACGTAAAATATTTTTATACATATATTTCAAAAAGTATTAATATTTAAAGATGTCTTTATTCTTGCGAACATGTATCATTAAGTTTCAATTTATGTCAGTACTGACTATTATGGTTGTTACATAAAACAATATTAACGAAAACAATATAAATCATAGAAAACAGTTTTATCAGGAAGAGCGACGGATCACATAAATGAGCCGATATTCCGGAAATTCTTGTACTAATTATGTGAACGTAACTCCAAATGCGCCTCTATTCGTGCATGCGTTCGCACTTAAGTCAGAGAGGCAACTAAAACGCGTCGTTGTTCGTGACTCACTGGAGCCGATTCTAACTCAAAGACATAGTGACACTTCTGCCCTCCAGCGGAAGTTTGTGGAAAATACATACATCGTCTTTATTCATGATAAAATATAACTCATTTGCAGTCGTTCTGTATACTTAGTCCAATTTTGGATTTTTTTTAGATGAGCCGGTCTTCTTTCAAACCAGCGTTATGTTCGCGGCGTTTGAAGTTATACTTCTTTGTTTTTAATATACATGCAAATAATTAATTGAAATAAAATCTTCAAAACGTTTGAGAATAATACAAAAAAATTATCTCATATACCTACATATTTGAAAACAATTTTAAAATTTTGTTTTGATTTTTACTTTTCCGCTGTATGACACATAAAACGACTATTGATTGTAATCAAAGGTTATAGTCGTCTAGTATATAATTATATAGTTTCCAGAAGGTACATTGATTTTGTCCGTCATTTCAATCTTTTATGGCCATACTTTCGAATTTTTGTTAGCGCTGCCAATTTCATAATTTCGAATTTTCGGATACGCTGCCAACTTCATACTTTCAAATTTTCGTTAACTGTGCGCGCGCAACTTCCGTTGCCTGCTAGAATTTTACTCTCAACGTGTTACGAGAAATTTTTTGTTTGTCACGACTGCATCACTCGTACAGCTAAAAACGGCTGAACCGTTTTAAAAAAATATTAACTTTAAAAACTAATTAATTCCCTAACAAAAAGTCACATCGATAAAATATCTCATTCGGTTAGTATGTAAGGGTGTCAGACGTAGAACTTCGAGGTTAAATATCGCGAAAACGGATGAAGACGTTTGAAATCGCGAACGTTTTAGAATTCATAAAACGGATATTTCTTATTACCTACTTATAATGCTTTCTGTAGTCATAATTATGATCATGAATCAATCAATTATTAAATTTCTTTTGACGTAATTAGGAAAAAAATATATAACGACCCGCGGGCGAATTCCAGTCAAATAATATTTTTTGACAATGCTTTCTGCAACCTAGCGTTAGTCTTGAAAGTAGATACAATGTTAAGCGGTACAAGTATTAAGTGAAAATAAAAGTGTTTCACGTGCACCTTGTAATTTTTTAATCAATTATAAATATCGATCGGTTATAAATCAGCGAACGACAGTATTTTCCTAGGTGAGAGCAAGATTACCTTGTTGAAAACCACGAATCGATGTTGCAGACCGGAACAAAATGTTTATACGTTTAAGGATTTTTAATTCTCGAAGGCATATATTTTACCTAACAGTAATGAATATCTATATAGGCTGTTTTATCTGTCTCATGGTACAAGTTTTTCCGAAAAACGTTTTTAAGGATGATTTGTCGGTATACTGAAAATGATGAAAATCGATTGAAAAAAAAAAAATACTATTCTGGCAAGTCTACTAAAGCTCCTCAAAAAAATTGGGATTTTTTTACAAGCCCGTTGAAAAGTTATAACATTTATTAGTTGCAACAAATTAACACGTAGTTAAATGGAAAACATGCTATCAGACCTATTTAAATGAAAAAAAAATAATGAAATTATGATGTGAAAAATTCCAAAAATTTCAAATCAATAGATTAAATATCCAAGAAACATAAAAGCGATTAATAATTGGTAGTTTCAATATTATTTACAGAGAAAAATAATAAAAATGAGTGATATTTGCCGTATTATTGAATAAGCAGTATGAATTACAAGAAACGTGGCAACGTCGCAAACATCAAATTTACGTTTCTGTGGTAATTCAGTTTGTTTATGTCGTTGTAAATAAATTTTCTTGCTGACAATTTTTCCTTTCCATCGATATTGTCTGTCAAGCTTTTCTAAAATTGGATAATACCAACTATTAAAATGGTGCGGTGTTGTCACGCTTTCCTGAATAAAAACAAGAATTATTTTATTTAATTAAATAAAATAAAATTAGATTGGAAATTTACGAACGTATGTATTTGTCTCCTAATTTTTTACTTTAATTTTTGGGATAATTTGTGACGATGATCAGTGACAAAAAAAATTTAAGTTTTTATTTTTTTAAAGTTAAATTCAAGGTACAGTCACAAACAATAGTTATTTTACAATTTTCACTTATATTGAGATTTTTATGTTAATATTATTAAAATGACCACTAAATTTTATTCTTTTAGAAACTTAATATCAAAATTTAAATTATGAAAAAAAATGGTTGATTTAAATCATTTATTTCAACAGATATTAAAAGATATGAATTTGGTGCAAATGTCATTAACTTTTGTTTCCGATTGTACCGACAAATCATCCTTAAGTTAATTCAGTATTTTTTGCCATTTTTTTATCTTTCTACTGAAATATTGTATTCAACGCGTGGTTTTTAATTAGAAAATTATTATGTATCATGATTCGCCAAGGTCCTGTAAAGGATAAGGCACTTTGGATGGATGATCATGACACTTGACAACTTTTGATCATTTTCCACGTTACTGTTTTGGTTTTTGTTTCCCTTCCAGAGATTTGGTGTAGGTATTGTAAGTTTTTTAGAATAAAAAATAAAAATAAGAATACCCTATGCGTATTATTTTAGTCGCGCTCCTCCTGGAGAATTTTGCTAGCAGCGGTCGTGCTTATAAATAGTGTATTCTTTCAAAAGAACAAATTCTGCTTACAATTTACTTTGTTTTGTAAAAATACGGATTTTAGTAAATATACTTACATTTACATTATACGGTAAAAATAGAAAAAAATAAGGAAGCCGTTTTTAATAACATAGGTATATGACCTTGACATAGTCTTTCTAGTATAATTGCAACTTTCCTGATTTAAAAAAAATATATTTTAATTAGTTAAGTTAAACAATATCTTATTTGTGACAGAAATTCTTTTAAATGATTGGCTGATTAAACACAATATGGTAAACTACAATTTTATAGGGCACAGTTTCTATTATGGTATTAGAAATCATTAATTATTGGATTCATAAACACCATGCAATATTATAGGATTATAAGCGCTAACGCTCTACGACTGAAGTTGTTAGCGCTTCCATGCAATTATCACATTAAGAAATTACTAAAGATATAAGGAAGGAAAATAAAATATTAGTAAAAAAAAAGTTTTAAAAATAAACTTTTACTGAAATGTTCTAAAAAGGAAAAAGCGGTTTTTAATACTTAGTTTGATAATTATAAAAGCGTGGGTTGTAAACTCTATTAAAGCTCATTAGTCACAACTCATAACCCACGCTTTTATAACTAAAACATTTCAATAAAAGTCAATTTTTTAATAAATGTTTAGTACTAATATTTTATTCCGTTCTTTTTAGTCTTTTAATTTTTTTTCCATAATGGATATTTAATACAACGAAAAAATGTAAAAAAGACAAACAAAAATACATTTTTATAACGTGAGTTTCATGGACTACCGACTGAACTATTGCCGGGCTTATTATTTATAAAAATTAATTGATTATTAAAATTTCAACCCAATCCAATAACCAGAAGTGTGTCAAAATCAGGTTGCAAGATTTATATAAAAAAGCAAAGCACACAAACAAATTAGTTTATTACGCAGTGTGACATTGTGGTAAAACAAGCGTTCAGCGAGTTTTAAAAGTCACACAACTCATAAATAATCGCTCACGAGATATATATATACATATTATAGTACTTTTTACACGTACCCCCTATAAATTAGTTGATTTTTACTTTATAAGTACTTATATATATAATACGTATATTATATCGGACTGTTCAACCAAATTGGAAATTTGAATTATTTACGAAGACAAAGCCTACTTTGCTTCTCTGTTGCTTATATAGTTAAATGGCATCTGACATTGGATTAATAAAATTGCCCTATTTTTGTTTAACTTTACGCACTGATGCAAAAAATGGTCATTTTATTAAAAGCAACTATTTTATAGGGGATCTTGCACAAAAAATAAAGTGTTTCTTACGTTTCTAAAATAAATGGCTTATTTATGTTAAAATTCTAAATTATTTTAATAATAATGGAACTTTAAATTATAATATAATATCATAACACAATTGTCATTTTGTTTCGTGCACCTTCAAGTGTTTTTCACCTTTCGCGTAACATTCCTATTTTCACACAAAAACGCAATAATTGAAATATGAATGGGATTCAAAAATAAAAAGTTATAACATGTTTTATCTGTTAAAAATGTCAAGGTTTAATGGCATCACGATCATTCAAACGTGTTTTCCTTTCAAATCTAATTGTAAGTTCTCAAATTATTCGTTAATTTTCTTAATTACTCCCGGTTTTTTAAAATGATGTTGAAAAATTACTTTAAGACTTTGATATGTACTTCACGTTTCAGTTAAACGATAATTAATTAATGTCCAGTATATATTATACATTTAAATAAAATAGTAACTGAGTCAGTAATTTCGATTTCTTATTTAAGTGTCGGGTGTTTTGTGTTGACGAGAATGTTTTTTTGTACAGACCTTATAAAATGAGAAAATTGTTTCGTCTAATAAGTCTAATAAGTTAATACTGCGTCAATACAGAGACTCTTTTGGTATTAGGTAAGAAATCTTGCCAGCAGGCACATATCAACAATAGATTGTCTGATATTCATTGTCAACAGCGATTGCAACAATAGATGAGTAGACGTGTCAATAACTTTAGAGTGAATTAATTAAAGACAATAAGGGGTCATGTGTTATCGTATTGAATCATCGGATTGTTAATTAGACGTTGATTTCGTAACAACAGTAGCGCTATTATTTATTGTTTACATAAATGTCGATGGAATCTGGCTCTTGTCCTAGACATGCGTGTGCGATCTACCATACTACCACCACAGATAACTTTACTCGTGTTATCTGTCTCCGACATACTTTTGACGACTTGTACTAGAAAAAAATCAAGTACCCGGTAAAGAAAAATATGTTTTTTTTTAATTGAACCTACATAAAAAAAGCCACTAAAAAGAGAAAATTAATTAATTGCTGAAACTTTTTACATATCTAGTTTATTAAATTGGCGGCGACCTCAAAATGTTATTTTTAGGCGGTTTTTTCAATTAGGAGTTTATTTTTTACTTTAGTAGATTTGCAAAATATTAACTGACATCTTTATAACAATTTAAGTAAAACTTATGTGGGATCTGAAGGTATGCAATATCAAATGGAACAAGAATTATTAAAATCGGTTCACAAATGGCGCAGATATCAGGGAAAAAAACCAAAAAAATACGTCGAATTGGGAACTGGTAGATATTTTACAAGCTTTTATTTAACTTTACCTGTCAGTGTTTTTAGTTCAAATTTTAAAGTGAAAATGTCGGCTAATTCTAACTAAGCTAGAGTTTGAAATTTTGCACACTAATGTAAGTTCGTATCTAGTAGAGCTTTAAAGCCAATAATATGACGAGCACTCCAGAATGGCGGATAACTTTTTCTTCACAGTCCCCTTTGATATGAATATTAAATGAAAGGGTTTCACGAGTAGAATACAGTAAACTATACGCTGCTATTCTAAACCCATTATGTCGGATGCACTAAGATGGAGGATTATTTGACAACATAACTAAAAATTTGAAAATAAAATATTAGAAAAAAAAAACTCTTTAAAGACAAGCTTTTATTGAAATGTGCTAAAAAGAAAGAAAAAAGTTTTTAATAATATAGCTTTATAATTATGAAAGCATGGGTCATGACTAAAACTATTATTGGATTTAAAAATCCATGTTTTTATAATAACGAACCTGAATTTTTCAAAATGAGTTTTGGCTTTTTAATAGGTTTAAAGAAAAGCTTGTCTTTAAAAAGTTTTGTTTCTAGTATTTTCCGCGTGCTAAACATTAAATAAATATATTGATATCTTTTGATTAGACGTTAATGACCTTACTTCTCGGGCGTCTTTAATCAACAACAACAAAACCAATATCTTTTGAATATTCATCTGAAGTTTCAAGTTCATGCTGTTTTTTATTATATCTACTGTTGTTCCTCATCTTCGGTAGACACATTTAATACGTATAATCTGTATACACATAAGTCATTAAATACCTCGCGTATATTCATACACATAATTATTATGTAACGCTCACTTGTTTGTAAAAATACAGACGAATATCCGTTGACCTTTGAGGTAACAGTTGCCAAGTTCAACGTGTTATGTTTTCACTTTTTAAAACCTGTACAAAAATGCGCGCTACGGTGTACGTATTTTATTATGTACGGCACTGTGCAAAAAAAACATCTTTTTTCATTCTCGATTAACCGGCATAAACGGATCATACAGGCAGTTGGTCGGAAAATACTTAATCAGTTTCGGAAGTATAGCAAGTTAACTCTTTTCAAACCGGTAAATCCTATGCAGAGCGTCAATAGGCCTATCGTTTAGGACTAAAATCAAAGAAATCGGGCGAGAATTTAGAAAGTAGCGACCATTTGAAGATTGATGAAACCCCGTCGGCACCCAAGCGGCCCGCATCTCCGATACCTGATATATGATTCCGTGTCCCACGACTACCAGGGTATTTTTTTAGGAAAGGAAAACTTATTAATGCTGATGATGTCGTGAGAGAAAACTAGAGCAGGATCATAATAGAATGCCAGAGAATCGGGTCTGTACTCTGCTCAAAGTGAAATTGTAAAAATCTTTGAATGTTATTTAGTATTAAAATGATAATAGCTCGGAAACTCGGGAGCATTTTGCCAGTATTAGAACTGATACTGTGGAAATTTTCTAGCCAATGATGTAACTCTACAAGAACTTCATCAAAAAATCATTGCACTTTTAATTCCTAAATAGCATTATATTTAGATGATACACACATTTTTAAATTTTGTTTCTACGTCTCATAATGATAAGTATTGACGTAATATCTTAAAATTAATTAATTAATGTTGTGAGCATTGCAATGACTTTCACACGTCGGTGCGTATGTCCAGTAGTGTACATAAAAAATATATGTAGGTAAAAGAAGTAAATGCTAAGTAGTTTTCTGTTTGTGTTCAACACATGTGTGCGTATGGAATGGCCATACCTCCTATTATCTCACGTGCATTTTTACAGTGCGTTCACACTGTAATAACGGAAAATGGTAACCATGGTCTATCAGGAAGGCAAAGTAAAACAATGAAAAAAATTTTTTGAAAAAAGATACAAGATCAATAAAAAAAAACCACAGAGAATGTATGCAGCGCCGCTATCAGGAACTAACATTTTGGCTTCAATAACGGTTATCCCCACTCTATTGCAGTAACCTAGGATCGATCTATACGACCGTGCTAATGGAATATGGAAGCAAAAAGAAGTACAAATTGAATATAAATATGTCTGTACAAAGTTCAGTTTTTATGTAAAGATGATATCAGACGGTTCATTCCGAATGAATGTTCATTTGACTGAATGTTTATTTTTGTTTCATTCCGCGTTCACATGGCACAAACAGAATGACATAGAAATGAACGTTCATCCAGTCTTTTCCTCGTATATGTCGTCGAATGAAGTTGTGCGCCTTGGAATCCGTTTGATTTGTGATCATATGATCGAAGATATTGACAAAAAAGAAGAAAAATCTAAATTTAAATCACTAATTAGAGATTTTATAGAATTTGCCTGTATTTTTCTGTCTTTAGTGTCTTTGTATTCGTCGAGTTTGTGGTTCCAAAGACATTGATAATTTTTGAAATTCTGGTCATTCCACTTGAATACCATTTTAACTACAAATAGAATATATTGTCGTAGTCCCAAGTTCGTCCGCTACAAGACGCGAGACAAAATGATCGAACCCGAATGAATGCTCTTTCTTGTGTTCAGACGTCTCATTTTTCGTTCATTCGGAGTGCAAATGAATCATGCCGAATGCCGATATCTAGCGTTGTTAGATTGGTTCATTAATGAATTCATTTTTCATTATTGTTTCATTTTGTGTTAAGACGTTTCACTTCGAATGAAAGATGCTGAATGATAGACAAAAATGAACAAAAAATGAACCGTCTGATATCACCTTAATTGACGAATTTTGATGAAATTTTCTTTAAAATGCTACATGTTACGTTTTACCTATTTCACTATTTTATCGCAAAGTTTATTAATTTAATGTCTTTTTTGGCATACTTCTTACCCTATCATAACAGGGGGCTGTTATTCCTGGAAACACCGGGTATGTCCGGGTAAAAACGGCTATATTCTATAAAAAACTCCAAAGTCTGCGGTTTCATAATATATCTGTTTTTAATAAACAGTCTACAAATCCAAATGAAGCCGAACCGGTCTGCTAGAATAAATAATCCGTATCTTTGTTTCTTTACTGGACTAGTAACATTTTGGACACACTGTATAGAATACACTAGACATGAGATAATACCTTATAATATTATAACGTATGAATGTTGTAAGTTGTAACCCAGATAATGAACAAATTATAATTTGTGGTCACTCACTAACCGCAATACGTTCTGATATCTTAAAGACAATTATAACGAAATAACCACTTATTATCCATATTTATTTTTATTTATTGACCAATGAAAATGTGGATTCAAGGTTAGAATAATGTCCTTGGACTGAAAATACAGTGAAAGTCGGAATTAACGGTTGAAACGGCACTGTGAAGATTTTATCATCATATTTGCTTAGACCAGTGTTTCCTAAGCTAGAAGCTAGAATCCACGGATCCCTAGGGGTTTGTGTGCAGTATATCCGATGGATTCGACCGTTGCCAGTCGGACTTTATAGTTTTTCCCACGTCGCCGGCCGAACTGTGTAAACGCCGTCCGGCAAACAATGATTCTATAGTCAGCGATCTGTGGGCAAAACAGTACAGTTAGGCCGGCGATTGCCGGACTTTATAAACGCCGTTCGGTAGACCGTGATTTTATAGTCAGTCAACGCCCGACTATCTGTGACAAGCAGTGACGAAATGTTGTTCATACAGACATTACAGAAGTGAAACTTGCAGAAACACTGCATCTACAAGTTGTAAACTTTAAAAAAATTTCATTAATTAATCTGTTTTGTAATAATAGAGATTCACGACAATTTTGCCAGTATTATATTTTGTCATTATTAGAAAAAGTTTCGGAAACGCTGACTTAAAAACCGCGTACAACACAAACCTGCAACCTGCACGATATTGCACACTAGACCAGCATACACCAGCAAATTTTAGTGAAAGTTTGTGATGTGTCGTAGACATTTTGTGGTTTTTGAGTAATTTTATCAATGCAATTAATGAAAACGACACGTCACCAGCCCACTAGATCGGTCCAGCACGACAAGACAGATATTGCAGGCGATCGACTGACTGTCGTTGCTGGCTGTTCGTTGCATCATCACTACAATACGGTTCACTTAGTGAAGCGGCGAAACAATGTAACAATTCAAAGCATACCGTGCATAAAAACTGTGCCGCTTATATTATACTGTGAAATAAAAGTGTATTAGTTACTGTCAAATATTTTGGTAACTTACTATAAATTGTACTATCAATAGTTTCATCGATATCACTTATCTTTCTCGTTGAATGCATTTACAGTGAACTGAGATTTCATAAAATTATCCTAGTTAAACCATTTACTTAGTTAACGGGAGACACTTTAGACGAAACATTATTGATTGAAGATTCAAGATAGATCAATAGATATTGTAAATTATAGACGCTCAACAACAGAGGTCATAAGCATTTTAACGACTAAAATAAAATGTATTTTATAAAGAAGTATGTAAATTATTGTACGCTGATTGACAAAGATACGTAGTTCAATCGTGATTGCTAAATATGTTAGTGACGTACAGTGTACACTGTACACAACATGTCAAATAATATAAGATTAAACTTACAGCGACACATATAATCGACCCTGCGTGATTTAATCAAAATATTGCGCCAGCTTTTATAGGTACATCAGACGCCATATAAACATTGAATTGTATTTCAACTTTTCAATTGCAAAATCAACGTTATGTGTTTAGCCGATGTCCCATTATTATAGTAGCAATAGATTTTGGTTACTAAAAAATTTAGCTTCCACGCTATTTCGCCAAATAATATTTTTTGTTACCATCTGATCACTGAGATTGAAAAATTTTCTTTCTCAACAACGTATTGAAAATGCCCTACTCTTGCTGTTACTATCATTATGTATATATATGCTATTACTATGTAATAGCACTATATAGTGGTCGTGAAATGACATAAACGCAGTTTCCAAAATAAACCGCATAGGAATTGAACTCAATTAGAAATTATCTTGCTCAAAAGTGAACTGTCAAAAATTTTGAAAAAAAGTTAAAAATTAGCTATTATATAGGGGATACGTGCAAAAAATACTATATATATATATATCTTATGAGCTCGTTTTGCCATAATGTTACACTGCGTCATGAAACAATATTTCACGTACTAGATTCATAACCTACTAAGTCGCGCGTAGTTGATATTATGCACATAAAACTAAGATTAATTAATTTATTATTAATGAATTCGGAGTCGGCGGTCATAGGTAGCCTGAGGTAGATATTTAATTAATCAAATATATAATTTTTTTCTATCTCACTCGTATGCACTATCACTTAATTGCAACGTACTTTTTCTATACACAAAAATATTTTTTTAAAGTAAAAATCAACAAATGATGATACCGAGAGTATCTAAACGTTAGTAGATTAATGCTGGGTTGCAGAATGCTTTGTCAATGACCTTAGATTGTGATCATACAATTACAGATTTTATATACAGATTGTATCAATTCAAAGCTGTCCGTAGGGCACTCTGTGTGTCAGACAGTGCACCATACACAAACGATAAGCAAGAGTGAGATAAATGATCGCTAATAGATAGTAATTACTGTGGTTACTGTAAAATAAATTTAAATAAACGTCTTTGTTTTCTAAGTAAAAATAGCCATTTTATCAATTAATGACAGTCTGTAGTCACTACCGAAATTATTGATAAAATGGCTATTTATACTGTTCACGAAAAAATCCAAATAATTAAATAGTTTTATAGTGGTAATTCAACCGCCGACGTAATAAATTAGAAAACAAAGACGTTTATTTAAATTTTTTTTACAGTAACCACAGTAATTACTACCTATTAGCGATCATTTATCTCACTCTTGATTATCGTTTGTGTATGGTGCTTTGTCTTACACACAGAGTGCCCTATGGACAGCTTTGAGTTGATACAATCTGTATATGCAGAAGCAGTCTAATGTCGTTGTGAATTAGGACCTGTCATCTAGAAAAACAAATGATTGATCTACATAGAAAAATATCGCTTTTCAAGCTTAAATTTTGGTCAAAGTGGGTAGAAAAAAGTTCGAAGTGGAAATTGTAGAAAAAAGTTGTTAAATGCATATATACACAGTTTAAGAGAAATATTGTTTCAATCGATCAATTATTTTTCGAGCAGGGTTGATTAAAAAATCTATAATGCTTTTCTTATGGAGAAATAGGTGTTACAAGTTAAGGTCACTGTCAAATCAGATTTTGTGACAATGCTTTCTGCAACAGAATATAAATATATTTTAATAAGGTGAGTGTTTAGCAGCTGTACAATATGGCCCCTTTTTCACCCACAAAGCTCTATCTTACGAACAGTGTGTGCAGTGTGCATGTAAAATACTAGTCACGCCTATAAAACCAAAACTGTTAGTTTTTAAAAATCCTATTTTAGTTATTGTAAGACATTATTAATCACTTAAATAATATTTGTGTAAATATGTGGTGTTTTGATTTCAAAGCGCCTTTCATATCTCATAGGTCGAAAAAATTACGCATAATCGGCATAACGGAAACCAATGACCGCCCGACTAGCAGAGGTTAAAAAATATCTCTTCTAATTTTTCAAAACATGCGCGATAGCTATTACACGTAGCGTTAAAAATATCATTTTTTTATCATATGATGTCTTTCTTTATTTCCGTTGTATGTATTCAATTTGTTTGACTGTTGTCTCTTTTATGTGTGTCTCAAAAGAAAAATAAACATCAATTATTAGTATATTTGCCATATGGCAACATACACTATTGGCATCGGTCGGATGGCGGGACCTAGGGGTCGGACCAAAATTTCTCGACGTTTCATAACCTCCTAAACACTTTGGCACCATTTTTAAAAATGTTTATATATATATATATATATATATATATATATATATATATATATGTGTGTGTGTACGGGCAATAACTTTCGAAAGAGTTAATTGACTTTAACGAAATTTGGCCCACGTATTGAAATCCATCCCTGCCGGAAGCCTATTTAAAATGGGCGTAATCGGGCCATTTTAAGGGTAGTTTTTAGGGGTTGAAAAATGTTTTTGGGCCCCGAAATACCGAAAAAATTCTCAGAATCGTTTCAAAATTGACATTTAACCCGTTAGTAGCAATTAAAAAGTGTCCCTAAAATTTTAATAAAATCGGCCCAACAGGACCGGACTTACACATTTTTTGAAAACACTAATTTGTAGATAGTGACTTATTTATTGAAGGGTGTTATTTAATTCGGTGTAGACGTTAGATTGATAATAATATTGCAATTAAGAAAAAAAATGTTATTTTGAGGGGTGTAATAAGGAATCAAATTTTTAATTTTGCCCAAAAACCAACTTAAGTTCGCGTAATAAAGCCACACTGCCTGTATAAGCAAATACACTATATTGTCGGCAGGGTTTTGGCACTGCGACCCGGGTTTTCTTTACTTATATTCTACAAAAAAAGTTCGAGGCAGCACAGCATGTCTATCTTCAAAAAGCAATTTACAAATTCAGGCGAAGCCGAACCAGGCTGCTAGTGTACATAGTCATAATATCATTAAACAGGCGTGTCAAATTTCATTTAAGTGTAACTTATAGTTTTGATGAAGAATTGTTAATTATCTGAAGCATTATGATTTATTTATAGTACGAAACTAATTATTAGTGAATCATACACTTACTTCAATATATAAGCGGCACCGTATGTATGCATGGGTTAGTCATGCTTTACATTAGTTCACTGCTTTGTCGTTCATTAAGCTTGTTAGTAACTATGGGTGACTAACTTATAATTAATTTCGTACCTACTGTAGACTGTTTATGACAACTTAAAGGTATCTCCACAAAAAGTAATAACAATTGCAAAAAATCCCACTATTCATACAACTTTAGCCGTTAGCGATAAATATTTATGAATGAATTGAAACAGATGTGTATTCTAGACTTTTATTCTCACACTAGTGATTAAATCTGTCTTCGCCACGCGCAATATCGAAGTCCAAGAATTCAAAATAGCATCTTTCTTCTACATACAATAAAAATACATTTTTTAGAAAACCCCATCCTGTTTCTGTTCTAGCCATACCTAATATAAGTGAAAGTTACAGATTTCGAGGACCTTCATATGCGGAGAAAATTGAAAACCCGACTCTGTGTGCAAAGTTGCAGCTTCCTAGGGTCACCGGGAACCTTTTGGAGAGCCTGGAAAGACTGACAGACATACCTTAGGAAATTATACACGTATTTAAACTGTCACAGTTTAAATTCTGTCAGAAAATTTGCAAATAGCATTTGAAATAAAATAAGTTGCACATTAAGGTAGTTGTCGTGGTTAAGGCACACCGTCAGAAAATTCTTAATTTTTGTATACTTAATAATATTAAAATCCATAGAGGATGTAATAGCGTCGTACATATACAGTTTCATTACACGTTGTTCAAATAAAATGAGACATTGTAATAGTTTTTTGATAACAAAAATTTTTTTAAATTAGATTTATATTTGTCATACGTTGTGATCTTACTTATTTCCTTTGCACTTTGTTATACATTCGAATCATGGCATTGCGAGGACATGATAATACAATTGCCTTGAAAATTTGAAGTCGATCGACCGCATATAATCCGAGATAAATTCAATTAAAAATTGGATAATTAACATTGATTGTATACGATCTCTGTAGTTCTGAACCAGTTTCTTATTTATAAAAAAAGAACTAACTGTCAGAAACTTTCCAAAAACTGACAGTCTTTCAATGCATTTGTTATGAGTTTAAAAAAATAAGAAAATTTTTTTGACCGTCTAATTATTTATAAATAACGGTTTAAAGTTCAACAATTTATAGAAAAGTATACATGCATATGAATACTGTATGGGTTACGTTTCCACGGGTACAGTCTCGCGTACAAATTATGGATCACTGAGCTACAAACTAGTATACTTTTGTGGCGCGTATAATCTATAACTTTTTGACAATATTGTACCACGACAACTACCTTAATGTACCGTATGTCCTCGGATTGTAATTACAAAAACAACATTTTTTTTTTAAATTAAAGTTTTTTTTTGCATTATTTCCAATAAAATACCCGCTTGATATGCGCGTATACACATGTAAAGTGACTCATTACGCATTAGTGAGGTAAAGTATACAAATTTCATAATAAATCACTCTTTGTTTGTTAATAATCTGCTATAAAAAATGTCCTATGTATACTGGTTTTAAAATATTTAGACACATCAGCGACACAAATTTTAATGATTTTAAGAAGACCTTAAAAGATTATTTAGTCAATTTGACACTATATAATATGTATGTATTTTTAAAATGAGTGATATTGTGAAATTTTATTTAATTTTGTGTTGTATGTATTGTTGACCTTTTGTATCCAAAAATTTTGGCCATGCAAATAATAAATATCTATTAGAAGTGACATTTGATCAAACGCGCACAGTCAATTTTTTTCGAAAATGAAATGAAAAGCAGCTATTTTATAAGAGGTACGTGTACTAAATACCATATATAACGTATTTCGTGTGTAATTGTATTACTGCGATTATTAAAAATCGCTGGCGTTCATTTTAAACATTATGTCTCATTACGTCGCAATATAATCCATTATGAAACTAGGTATACAACCTACTATTGATAGTATTGAAACTACAAAAGCGTAAAGATACAGTGATAAATGAATCGGTTCAGTTTTGTGATTACCAAGGGGGTCTGATATAACTACAATTGCCGATGTTTGTTTATGGTTGACGACACTTGAAAGAAATCATTTATAAGGAAGATTTACTCTTCAATATCGATATATTAAAAAAAAAACCTTGGAAAATTGAAACAGTTTTAATCACGCCGAAAAATATAAAATCTAGGAAATTAATCGAATTATTTGATGTTTGACTATTGTTCACATAATTGAATAACACTTTTCTTAAATAATTTATTTTCGATCTGCACAATAAAAATATTCATAGTAACATTTAAATTTTAATTACTCTTCAGTTTTAATCTACACAGCGTGATATTAAAAAAAGTCATAAAAGATTCCAAGTAAATAGGTATTCTTATTTTTAAACTGGCATTTCGCTCTTAGGTCGTCTCTGCTTTGATTCATTCATAAATGTTTACTATAAATTGTTATATTGTCTGTGTTTTTATTGAGTGTACACACAACGTACACACTGACATAATAGAATACAATTTAATTTTAGTTAATGGGAACTCAGCATGAGTAGACAAATCTACGAACAATGGGAAGTCGAACGCTTTTAACAAATGAATCTATTACACCATGATGACGGGTTTTGTGCTACTGCACATTTGCTTTACTATTTATACAAGGATATCTACTTAATGATATGATTAAAAGCTTTACATAAAACAGAATTTCAAAATGTATCCAAAGCTGGACCAAGTGTTGGATGAATTAAAAATAATCTTCTGTTCATGCTCTAACATGGAGACAAAAAGTGTTAGATTCTAACGTCGTTGTAAAACGTCCTGTCATGTAGAACAATAGCTCGTACTTACACAAAAACAAATTATTGATCTACATAGAAAAAAATCACTTTTTAAGTTGAATTTTGGTCAATATGCGTAGAAAAATATTGTTTCGAAGTGAAAATTGTACAAAAACATGATATTAAATATATATACAGTATAACAGCATTTCAATCGGCAGATTATTTTTCGGAAAAAATTGATTTAAATTCTTACAATGCTTTTCTTATGGTGAAATATGTTTAGTCAAAATCTAAAGGCTTTTTTGACAATACAGCCCCAGTTTTGGTCGTTTAGTGTTTTGTGAACATTTTTGATGTTCAGTGTCATCACACTAAGGGCCTCTGCTGAGTCTTTTTGAGACATAAATACTCTGCATTGTTGACTACAACATTGCTTTATTTAGGTTTCTATTAATTACGTTTAAAAAACAAACAAGCTAATTCAATTAAACCAAACTTTTGAGTAAACGCACACATGATATATATTTATTGCGCTATTATTCCTTTAGTGTGACATGTTTCGGCACACCGTGCCATCATCAGATCAAAAAATTATATACAGAAAAACATATAAAACAATTTACAAAACCAATATTGAGTCATAACATTTACTTAAATTAATGATAAGTGTGTGTGGTATTATCCTTCAGTGTAAAAAGTGTTGACACTTTTGACACTATTACGTTTGTTATACAAAAGTGTAAGATAAACTGGCCTCCTTGATATTTCAGTGTTGAACTAGCAGGCCTACTCTTGATGTTTACCGATCAAGTTTTTTAGATCAGATGTTTGTGATTTACAGACACCTATTTTTTTTTAATTTTAAAGCTTTTTCATCCAGATTTGCCACTCCGTGCCCTTGCACGGGGTGGCTAATATGGATGCAATACGTGCGCTTGCGCGTGTTGCATTCCCGGTTACGCCGGTTCTGAAGAACCTTCAAGACAGGTCCGTTTGTATAAACGAAAAGAAGCAGCAACACCTGCCATTGCCGACCTCTGGTATAAAAGTTTTATATTTGGATTAGTAGAGTCAGCAAGAGTAGGTAAATCTTGTTATTGCAAAATCTATTTGTAACAATTTACTAGTTGCTCGCTTGTGTTATGTTGCAATATAAATATTATTAACGGCTTTTTTACAAACGTGTGTAGGTTAAATGAAAAAACAAGTTTTATCAATTAAAAACAAAACAAAAGAATATTATGTTTTTGATTTGATTTTATTGCACGTGCAGTGTGTTTAATATTTTATCAAGTAACATGAGCATTTTTTATAAATACATTTTTCAGTCATTAGATCAAATTAAAACTATAAATAACCTGTTATTGATACCAAACAGGATTTAAATCAAACAAAGCTTTTTAAAAAATTCCACTCGGAGGGCAAAGCACGGTTCACTAATTGTATAATAAAGTTAAAATTATCGTATGATGAAAAATACGTTCTGTTATAACAGCGAAAAAACGAAAAAAAAAACATCGCGTGTTTTACTGTTAGTTCGTACACGTTAACATTTTTTATCAACAAATCAGCCGACGAAGGTCGATTTGTTTTCTTCAGAGTTTAAACTTATTTTGAACTCTGAAGTAGATGCGTAAAAACACATCGAAATATTTGTTTAAAAAAAATCTTACGAACATTATTTTGTTTTAAGTCTCCTGACAAATTTGCAGCTTATCACCATCATTATTCTCTAGAAACAAATGAAGATGTTGAGACATCTTCCACACGCATAGATAAAAGATAAACAGTTCTCTGATCTATCATTAGTTACTTATTAACGCTATGTTTCTTAGCGCAGACCCCGGGATAGGCGGTCAACTGGGAAAAAACGAGTGAACGTGCGATACGTGAGATCGATCACAATATAAAAGCGGACCTTCGTATTTGTTTTCAGATCATAGCTTAGAAAGGATCGCAGAAACAAGCGCACATACGTTGTTATTAAAGTCTCTAGATTGAAACATACTACCGCAACACACTGTACCCACGTGCTAGAGGGAGATAATAATAAAAACCGCCTCAGAATGGCTGACTGACAGAAAATTATTTTAAGTCTTAGATGTTTCCAATAACTGTACTCGGCTGAAGATTTTTTAAGGGTAGTTATACTAGTTATTAAAAAGAATAGTTATAAATTAACGCAAAAAGTAAATGTTTCATTCTTCACCTTGCAAGAGAAATGCCTATAGAACTCCCGCTCCACGTAGGTATTTTAATTCTTGTTTTACGAAGATCTACTGTGACATCGCGTTGCTCTCTTAACAGTGACATTGACTGTGTAAGCAAACACAGTCACAACAAATGCGTGTGGTTTACCGACGGTTTCGATTTACTTTTAAAAGTCGTTGATATTAATTAAAAACCGGATCGCACAATGGAAAGTTGTTTATGTTTAACTGGGGCTCGGACACTGCGTCGGTCCCTGACTTATTGCATGCGGTTTCGACTTTCGGTACCATCTAATAATAACATGCAAGTGCAACTTTTTATGCGGCATGTTATGTTACGTTTTTTTTCAATTTTTGAAGCTAAGTTTCTTAACGCAAGCCTCGTCACACAACACAGACGTACATACGTATTTGCGTTCAAAATCAGACCTTAGACAAGGAAAGAACCATAGAAACAAAGCGCACATAGTACGTCGGTGATATTATATAC
The DNA here is from genome assembly GCA_034508555.1 of Venustoraphidia nigricollis. Lineage (NCBI taxonomy): Eukaryota > Metazoa > Arthropoda > Insecta > Raphidioptera > Raphidiidae > Venustoraphidia > Venustoraphidia nigricollis. The sequence continues at coordinate 84,390 of JAVRKA010000018.1, read as the reverse complement.
TCAATGCACTCAGACCAGTCTACAAGTGAAGAGGTGCATTTTGTATACCTGTTTTAAGGTCAAAATCAAACTAACGTCGTGGTTGTAAAGTCGTTAGTTATCAGATATCTCACATTTCTCACGTTCAAATTCCAAATTAGCATAAGCAGCATTTTTTTTATATTTCGAATAAATTATATTTTTTTTGTGTATACTTTTTAAAACGTTAATAGAAAAAGTGTAAGAAGCATAGCTTCCGTCGTGTGTCCACGAACCCACGCACCTCTTTTTTATGTGTAAACATCTTAACTCTCGCTCCACGGTACGAGCTAAATAGGTTTTCGACCTTCAGACGTTTACTCTTAATAGCTAGGCACGTGAGTTGCCCACGATAGCAACTAATCTATATTCAATCATATTTTTAGACTATAAAATAATGCTTGGTTTTTGATATGATTTTCAGCTTTAAATCTACATTTAAGAACAATGTCATTTGTTTCCAACTAAATAGAAATCCCTGTTCAGTTTAAAACAAATGACATTTGTAAATCTAGATGTAAAGCTGAAAGTTGTATCAAAAACCCAGGCTTAGTTAGAAATAATTCAGGTCAAGATTTCCGCATGAACGTATCATGATCATGATATATAATATCAACAGAAATCCCATGATACGCTTAAGACAGTGAGGGTATAAAAAATGTCTTTTACACATGAATAAAAAAATAAAAATCGTCAATATTTTTTTTTAATGTACAAAGTCTTAAGGATATTATAAAAAAAATGTTTTCTAAAAAATTTCTTTATTATACTTTTAGAGCGTCAAAAAACGGGAAATTGGCATCTTTTTTAATTTTTAAAAGTTAATAACATTAAAAATATCGATTTTACTAAAAAAGTTTTGAACATTTCTTGTTGGAAATCGGTCAAAAAATATAAAAAAAACTTTGACATCTTTTTTCTTCTTATTGTTATAAAAAATAGTTTTAAACAATATCGATTCGACGTAATGATATTTATTTTATTTTCTTTAAATCATTATAGTGAATTAAAAGTAAATTACTGCACAAGAATATATTTTTGTACACTGACCTACTGCATTGGCTTACGGGGTTAGGGGTAGTCAGAATTTTCAAAAAATTGATTTTTTTTTGCATTTTCTTAAAGTATAGTATCTTAAAAATATTCTCTGAAAGTTTGAAGTGAATCCGACAAATATCTTTCGAGTTATTCAGCGAAGAATAAAAGGCTCTCCAGCGGTCTAATATTTCCGAGAACAGGCAGCTTGCAAGTTATTTACCATGGGACGTGATTCAAGAAAAATTACAAGAGAACTTCGGAGCTCTCAAAATATCCGAAAGTCTCGTTCAGTAAAAAGAAAAAATGTTTTCAATCCGAAAACAGTGGAACGTGATGAAAGTGTTCAGAGTACATCTTCTAAGAAATTGAAGCAAAATACTGAAGAAGATGTACCCAAAAACTATCAATACTAGTTTTACCATTGTTCAAATTGCTGCATACGTAGCTATGAGTATATTTAATGAAGGTACAAAGTCATTATTAGTAATAATGAACACACTGGGACTTAGTTGTGGGCCTAATTCACATCGGTATACTGAAAAAACCGATAGTGCACGTGTAAAAGTAGCTGATCAGCGCGCTAACGACAACACTCGCGAAGGTAGAATGCGACGTAGACAACAACAAATTGATGTTTTAGAAAGTTCTACAACGGCTGAAGAACTCTTATATGGTCCAGGAATAGATGACTCAGTGTAAGTATTGAAATTATTCGTATTACTGTACATCAATCGACTGTAAAACTTTAAATGCGTTTTTCTCAAAACTATGTTTTTTGAACTGGTGACCACTGTAACTCAAAAACCGCTCGATAGATTTGAATGAAACTTATACAGCTTTTAGAAAACATAAAAAGCTAGTGCCTGATCGAAGAATTTTTTTTTTTTAAACTTCGATTTTTTATAAACAATTAATTGTTGTTTTTTTCCCGAAAATCTGCAAAAAAATTTCCAGAGACCGCCATTTTGTTAATTTTGAAAAAAAAAAAGCTTCGATCAGGCACAAGATTATCTATTCATAAAAATAATCTTTTTTGTTTCATTGATTTTAGATGAATCTCCAAGGAGCTGTAATGGTCACCGCAAGGAACCATTATTAAAACCTGTTCAACTTAGACCGCCATAACTTGTAAAATAATTATTATTTTTTTTTGAAATTTAAGTGAAGTAATGTTAAAGTATGATGAAATGATACTATGTTTTTACTTATGTGAAATAAACTTAATTACTAGTAAAAAAAAATTAATAAAAAATGGCATTTTTTCACGCCCCTGACTACACCTAACCCCTTAACAAACTAATCTATGAATCATTGACTTTAAATCGTATTAAACGGTTTTATTTATTATACAATATATAGCTTTTTATACAAAATCACATTTATATATCAAACAAGTTTCTAAATGCCACATAAATGAATAGTGTAAAAACGAAATAAATGTGTAATATACATTCTTTTGAAACATTTTTTTTAATCATTCGAAAACTCTTTTGGGCATATGATTTATTATTTTTTATACAACCCGTGTCACTTTACATGTTAAATTTCAAATTAAAGAAAATAGTAGACTAATTTAAAATTTACCCAAAAGCATGGCAAAGTTTTTAAGTAATATTATGTATTTACTGTCACGGTTGAAATCAAAATCACTATATGTGAGTTTACATCCATTTACCTTGTGTATTTTTTGTATCGGTACCGTAACACTTTTTTTTGAAAGGCGACGCCCTCACAAGTCATACAAACAACACATGAATGCTCGCGAAATGTTGATTTCAATGCTATGGTTTATTATAATTATATTATGAGATTCCTTACAAATGAACGGTGAAAAATTACACAGACGTGGTTTACAAATACAAAGAATATTTTGCAAGTTTGACACCAAAGATTGGCACCCACACCAAAAAACTTGTAAAGCAAATGAGCATGCATCGTCAGTTTGCGGACGGTTTGAGATCGTTGTGCAAATACAGCTTTTATAAGGTTAATTGCGTAATATAAGCTGTGACTGATCAGCAAAAAACAATAAAAAATACATAACCGAGTTTATTTCTTATTAAAAAAGATAATTTGGTTTTTGGGACTAAATGTCCGGCTAAATATAATGCCGAGTTCAGTTTTTTATATTTTTGTGTTTGGCAACCCTAATTGCATATGCTTGGTATTCCATAAAAACAGATGTACCTACATCAGTCAGCTGTGATAGTTGCGTTGTTATGGCGTCTGCTGTAGCAGGCAATATTTCTTTGACCTCAAAACCTTCCCATGAACCTCAGGGACATCTTTGGGAACTTCATTAGGGCGCGTCCCGTAGTTTAAACTAGAATCTTCAATTATTAAACATAAATAAGCAATATAAGAAAATCGTAAAATAATATTTCTTAAAAGTAAAGACGAAATCAGGAAGTTAACCAAGGCTAGCAAGAATATTAAACCGGAAGTTCCGACTGCGCCGATTCCTAGCTATTTATGCATACTTCGATACATTTTATTATTGCTGAGTTGAGTTTCATCTGGAGTCAAACCTCTTGACAGATTATGATATATAAAAATGTAATAAATACACATAATTTATATGATTTTTCATTTATGTCAACAATGTAGTCTCTTAGAAGGTTATATGTATATGTTTTTAATTTTTGAAGGAAATCTACGTCATAAGAAATGCGACGAACGATTTTTATATTATATGTATTGTGTGTTTGTCGACAAATAAAATATATTAAATTTAATTCTGATTTTGAAATTTCGAAGAAAATATTCTGTTTTGATTAAGGGCGAAAACAGTAAAACTGATGTTTGACGTTTTACTTTCTTTTTCAGAGTTTTGAGAAAAGGACAATGAAAAACAATAGTTTCAGAATCGCTACTGTCTACAATTAAGTTCTAGTGATTTATTCAAAAAATAAACTATATCCTCAAGCTACTTATTTTCTTTTATGAACATTTTTAAGGTCCGTACATCCGATGAAAAAACAGAACCCTTATATAGGATTATTCACGTGTCTGTCTGCTCGTCTGTCACAGTTTATTTTCTATGAATCTACTAGACGAAAGAATTAAAATTTGGTACATTTATAGGTGTACATACGTAAATAAATGAATTTCGATTTTGGGGGTTAATTTTGAGGGTCAAATTAGAAAATTAAAAAAAATGTATTTTTCAAGTACATGCTGTAACGTATCAAATTCTCGTTATGAGAAATTCAAATGTATTTTTTTATTTTAAAATGTGTTGCTTTAAGAAAATATACGAAAATCGAGCCTTCGTTTCCTAAACTATTGAGCCTAGAGTTTTGAAAAAAATAGTTTACAGGAAAACTTACACCAAACTCCTTAAAGTTCTCACAGAAAACGGAATGGTATTCTCCACGCGAGTTCGGTTCGCACGTGACCAGTTTTTTTTTTTTTTTTTGGTGACGTTTACCTTTAATTAATAATAATTAAAAATTTACTAAAAATCTGCTAATACCTATAGCATCTACTGAAGAGAGATTTAAAAAAATTAAATAAAAAATATTTAAAAGAAATATTTTTGCTAAGTTTTTATTCTTACACCAAAATGAAAAATGAACATATTTATTAAAAAAATTCTGGAAATTACGTATTAATTAATTTCTAAAAATGTCAAAATAAGTTCAAAAATAATAATTTTGTTGTTGTCTGTTAATATTTGCAATTAAATAATAATTGCAAGTTATTAAAATATTAATTAATGATCTCATATTGTGATTTAAAACAAATATTAAAAAGGATCTAGCTTTACATTTTTTTAAATTATATCTTATTTACGATTTTATGAAGTTATTGCGCAGTTTTAAAATAAATAATTTATATTCCCCAAAATTAATTATGACAACACGTAATTGTGGGTACTTAATGAAGGCAGTTTGGTATGCCGTTGTTTAGGGATAATATACAGAGACATACCTACAAGGTTTTTTTGTTGACACTATATGTTGGTATGTTATACACTTATGTGACCAAGGTTGATTAATATGGAAATTAGAACTGGTTTATTAAAGTATAATATTAAATTTGTCAGTTTTTCGTATAAAATAGCACTATATAAATGAATTGTTATGGGTGATTTCAACGCTTCATAAGAACACCAGTAATGTAACAGTGAAATGGAAAATACATGGTGAGCGAATAATACCTAACTGATTTGGTTTATGAATAACTATTGAAATAAATAAGAACAAATTATTATTTTACTCCAGGTTATTTCTATAAACTTAACAGTTACGCCTTGAAATACAATATCTGACAAATGACTGTCTGCCTGCCAATGCCGGAATTGGGGACTGCACATGCCCATAGGCTCTCACAAAGCCCAACCAAAAAATAAAAAAAATAAAAAAAAATTCCGAAAAATTTTTGAAAAAAATTCAAAATTTAGAATTTTTCATCATTTGTATAAAATTTTGTTCAAATAATATTTTAGGCAGAACTCATATATAAACACAATTACATAATGTGCCAAAAACTTTCATAACACTCATTTATAACAGTTGAATGACCTTCATTAGCTTCTTTCACTGTTAGAATATTGGGTAAGATAAGTTCACTTAAGTGCAAGTCGTATGCATTATGTTGATTTCTTATAAAAACTTGATAATTTATACGAGAGATAAAAAAATGGTCACGTTTTTGTTAAGCAATTTTTATTGTTCCAATAGCCGTCTACCCAAAATCCTGATTTATAAGTTAATGTTCTAACAGAAAAATTTGCGAAGATATAAAGATTGTATAGTATAGATTATAGATGGTCGATAACTGGAGTTATAAAGGTTAGTATAAGCAATTAATTAGGGGCTGACCACGAATTTATTTTAGGTACATTACCAGCCATAAGAATGAGTAAGCAGACCAAAATATAGTACCCGTATTTCTTAAGGCAGTTAAAAAAATGATCAAAATTATATATAACAGCAGATTTGGCTTTTAATATATATTAAATATAAAAAGTTTCTATATAATATAAATAAAAAGATTGTCAGACAAAATCTACCTCTCGAAATTGTTGCAAAATAAGCATCGTTGCATACAACATTGTTGCATTTGAATTACATTAACAGAGATAAATTTTTAGAATGGTTTAGAGGTACATACGTATAGACGGATGAATCATTTCAACAGCCAGATCAAAACTTCGATACGAATCTCGACAGATCACAAATAAAATGTTATTATTTAGCTAACCGCTACCTGCAGCTTCGCACGCAATTGAAATGAAACATTTTTACAGCTTTGCCCGCGGATATAATTTTAAAATTTTATATATTATAGCTTTTATTCGCGACTTCGTATCCTCTATCATTCATGATAGTTTGGTTACACAATGGTGTTAAAAAAATGTCAAAAATCAATTGTCATCGAAACTATGAGAGATACGGAAGAAAGCATAAGAACCCTTTGCGTGTAAAATTGCAAGGACGACAAATTACGTCTGAAACTTTTTTTCATATCTTTTATTATAAGATAATTATGAAAAACCGATAATGCTACCAGTATTTCAATTTCACAAAAATAAGATCTCGTATTTTTTAATTAAAATGTAGCCTAGATCACTCCTGGCATAGCTCTTTACCTGTCTGTAAAGTGCCATTTCGAAGATTTCTTTTAAGAAGGTTTCCCCTCCCGTGTTTACCCCCTTAGATGTTGATATTTTGGGATAAAATATAGCCTATAGATTATTCCTGGCATAACCCTTCACATGGCTGTGAAATCCCATCACAATCCGTTCAGTCGATTCGAAGATTAACTCACACAGACAAAATTTCTAAAAACGATCATTTACAATAGCATGCAAATAACCGTGTGGGCTCAAAAAGTGACAGTTATTTTTATAATACAGATAGCCACTTCAATTTTATTTAAATATGTGTAGACTGAAGTACGTAGTTTTAGTCAATCGCCTGCCGTTAACATACTAATTATGCCACCATTTTGTTAATAAAATTTACCGACTGCCGTTACTCAAGGAGTAACTGACGTTACTAAACAAGTGACCTTATGATAGAATTTATACAATATGAAGGAACAGGAGTAATTTAACAGTAATTTGAAAATGTTAATTTCATAACGATAGCCTTGAAATAAATAAGTTACACCAATAACATATTATTTGTGATTCGATATTATAATAGTATATCAATTTATGAATTATTACGTAAAATTAGAATAAAATTAAATATGATGAAACCAGCCCATTAAATGCAATATAAAGGCGGCTCATGACTCACGCGACTGAAGTGACTTAAGCCGTGCGGCTACATGATCCAATGCCTTAACGTTGATATTAGGCGGACTTCTTGGATTTCAATCCAGGGACCTGTGTCCTCTGTCAGAAATGTTACCTACCATTTGTTTGAACTCATCTGAATATGTCTTTACTTCGGCATTTAGTCCGATTTCATTACGAGATTTGTCGCAATTCTTCAATTGAAAAGTAAAAATGCTCACGAGATAATAATAAAAAAAGTAATTTATTACCAAAAACTAATGAAAATAAGACTACATGTTTCGGCTATTGGCCATCATCAGGTCTTACAAATTCGTACAAAAAAACAAATTACATCTAGAGCACAAAAATTATCTTATAGAATTAGGCTTGTATTACAAATAATCATTTGTTTGTTATATCGGAAACAACTTACATGTAAAAAATGGTTAAAAACACTAGTAAACTTGTATTTAGATAGAATATCTTAAAGTATGTTTATATAAAGAAAATTAGGAAAAATCCTTTTAGGTAAAAAGAATCCATTCTTCAAGTCCAACAACCACAGTAGGTATATTCGCTTCTTCTCGAATGAGAGTACATAATATATGTACTAAATTGAGCGATTGGAATGTTCAGGTAGACTCGGAGTTTTATACTATCATGAAGCATAATATTCCGTTTAGACTTTAGAATCGTGGAACGAGATCGGTTCGCAATCCCCGGACATTCATAATATCTTTTCTTTCCTTCAATGCAAAGATGCTCACCATGAAACAGTGGAACGATCTCGCTCCTCGGACATGTTTCTCGGAAACATGTCTGCACAACAAAGAAAACGATATGTTCGTACCGTTTTTGGAACTGTTTTGTACCGCACATCAACAACACTGCATTTCCCATAATTTAGGTTACGAAGTACTGATTTCCCAAGTATATTGTCCCAAAACGAAAGTAGTCACGATGACCGAATTGACAGTCAAACTTGCTGTCACTTCAAGAAAAACATAACGCATCTATAGCCGCGCGGTTTATAGTCGCATCAGCCAATCGCGTGATTTACACTCTACCTTAAAACAATCTGCAATTTACAATATATAGTTACTTGCATAATACCTGGTCAATTCTAATAAATTATTGCTTTTGGCAAATCGTAATGGTGTCGAACTTTTTTTTTTTGTTTTGGGTCAGTTTATTATTTACTTTCGAGTTATGCGATTGCTGTTTCCGATCTAAAGTTTTTGTAATTGTTAATTGCAGTTTTATAATAAATGGCCGTTCACTGAAAGAACAGGTACCGTCGGCTACGTAATTTTTCGATGGTACCGATACCATAGTTGTTTTTTTTTTTTGAAACTATGGTACCGTCGGAAAGTGACCTGTTTAATCCTTTTAATATGGGGAAACAAGCTATTTTCAAATTACAAGAACAGTTATGTGTTATCAAAAAATAACAGTTTTGTCAATTATTAGACTAATTTATCACGAGGTCATTTTTTACAATCGTGGTATAATGTTTTTTGTAGAAACATATTGAGACAAGGAAGTTAACCAAGATACATTAGTAGTACATTTAGGTAAAATTCTTAAGTGAAGCCTGCAATTCTAATTCATGTTTAAATCATTGATTTAATAAACTAATTTTTGACATTTCATATTATTGAAGGCTAAAGCAACATTTCATGTTGTGTTAATGATAAGTAGTTAATGTCCATTTCCGGGGTTAGAAATCGTTTAAAATGGGTTTTGATTCGTTTCAACCTTTGGTTATAACTACATTACTGTGAATATTTGACGTCATAGGGCATTTTTTTTTCTCCCGAGTGATCTTACAAGGAGATTTAGACCTGGGAGGTCGCCAATTATGACGCTGTCGCTCTTGAAATTGAATGTTATCAGGGTGGAAAAAGTCAATTTAAGGGTCCGAATTTTTCTGGACGTGTCCGCGATTCTTTCACTTTGTTCGAGATTCAGACTGAATTCTCACGTGTCCGGAATTTTCGTAAAGATGAAAATATAATTATTACAATCAATTCTGTAAAAATATTTATTAATAGAGAGACGACGGTTAACAGTTTAAATTTTTCTCGATTTAAAATCTTTTCCGAAGAAGTTTCTTTCAAATTATATATTAGGAGCAATGATTTTATAGATTTTGCAGTTTATTCGAAAATTTTCTGAAAAATCGGGAATTTTATCCAGAAATCTATTTTAGCATTATGGAAACCCTAACAGTGCTAGATAAAAATAACAAATAAAAACATTGGTCGCATCAGGACCAAATTTCGCCAATTAATAGTGTATTTAGAAACACCTGGATGACATTAAACAGATTACTTCAAACGAACATTTAGTACCCAGAACGTCATGGTGCCATTGTCATATTTTTAATATGTTGAAAATAAAACTTGAGACAATATTATGTCACCTTATGGGAAATCTATTATTATTACTAAAGAAGTTTAATTGCTAATCGATATGTTCGATAGTAGATCAATCAATATACATCATTAAACATTATAATAATATATGTAAACAGACAGAATTGCAACTTTGTAATTTTTTAATTGTAGTCTTCTACTAATCAACCTAGAATCTAAATGGATAGTTCATTGGATGTCTAAACCAAATTAGCCATGACCAATTTTTGTCGGTGTGCCTTTTTTGCGAGTTAACTCAAAAACTATAGTAAACCTATTTCCCAATTATTAGCAAATGCACGATTACTTTAATATAGTTTATTTATTTATTCATTGTTTCTTGCCCTGTCGGCTAAGTTCAATGAAACACAATAATTAGTTGCTAATTTGTATGTATTTATTCTCTCTTATTCATTCAAGAAACAATATAGCTTGTATTCTGAATGATTATTAAGAAAATTATGTAGCATTTAAGTGTTTCGAATAATTATTGGGTTTAAATAATAACTGGTTAACGCAGGAGTTCCCAAAATTTTAAACATTGCAACCTACTTTTCAGATGCCTAATCCCGGCACATTGAATTTGTTCAGAGATATTTGATCAAGTTCACTTCTGATTGTAGACTGCGTTTCAATTCTTGAGCGGTTAGACTATGATTTACTATATGGAAATGGTAATACGACTACGTTTATTTTGATTTACGTAACTGTAGAGCACTAGTGTTAAATATGTTATTTCATGACCGTTAGGCATGAAAAACAGTTATTTTATCGGGAGGTATGCAAAATATTATTTTAACGTTCCTTACTAAACATCACCCGACCGAACAGCACACGTTCTTGCCGAAAATATAGATTCTTAGATCTTGTAGCGACCCACGACTCACAGGTTGGGAAATGCTGCGTTATCGGATAAAGACTGCCTATTTAGTTTGAGTAGCCTATTTAAGAAAATTTTCAAGTTTCATCATCTCTGGTAGGTGTAACGATATCATAAATTGGTAATTAAAAAAACCACAGCGAAATGGGGTTAATAATTACTGTCCGTGTTTCCCTCTCTATAAATTACTATAGTAATGTCGCAATATCCGAATCTGCACAGATTCTAACTGCAATACCACGCCTATAATGGGTTTTCCCGGGTTCTCGCACAATTCTTTAAAGTTCATTGCACACCATAATTAAAACGCCTACTTTCAAATTTGCATAATATCTACAAAAATGTAAAAGTCCAAACGCAAATATACTTTCTTGAGTTATATAACATAAACTGACAAAATAAAGTTGGGTAACTCAGATCTGAACCTGTTCAAAGAGCCGACTCCGACAGAAGATCCGTGAAAGCCGACTCACTTTTTTTTGAGCCGACGGATCAACGGATCCGCATAACTCAGTGAAACACTTAACACACAGAAGCACATTTTACACTTACGTATCAGTTCTTGCTTTGATGCATCTGTCAGCTCAAATGACTCATGCATCACATGTTTGGCTATGCATTCTTGATTCTATTACAGGTCGTGATAAGATTGACAGAACTAGATAACTCAGTGGCAGACTGCAGTAACATATTCAGAACTCGGCTCTTTTTGAACCGGTTCAGTGAGCCGGCTCACATACGGGATCCAGATGCAAAGATGCAGATCACTAAAAAGATCCGTTTTTTCCATCTCTATGACAAAATCAAATCATACTCATTATCATAGACTTAGACTCTTGGACGTGTTCTAGCGGTTTACAAAGGGTCCTCTCTCGAAAGAAAAAGATAGACCGATGGTGAGGCCATCTCTGTCTCTCTCAATTAGTAAAATAATAAATTGTTACGAAAAGTATATATCATGCGTCGATTTTCCCCAAAAACAACAGAGCTCTTCCTATATATATTGCGCATCCAATGACAATTTGGTTTCGATATGCTTTGCCGTTTGACCAGTACTGTGCTCACAGAAAACAGACAAACAGACGAATAAACTTTTCCAACTCTTTTTTGAACTAAGGGTATTCTAAAACGAAAAAATTGAAATCTTGAAAAGTGAATTTTAAGCCAAATTAGAACCATTCTCCACTTGTGGATTTGGAATGGTGAAATACCTATATATTGGTATTAACAAATTTTGTTTAAAATTGAATATTGACTTTACAGCAATGTAAATAATTTAGAATGTTGACAAAAAAATAACAGTTATTTTTCTGCCTTTGACTTGAGCTCTAACTTTTTCAATGAAAACAAAAAAAAATAATAATAAAGAACAAGTAGTAGAGTTATTTAAAATGTAAATGATTATTTTTTTGTATCAACATAACGTGAAAGGCGAAATATTAAAAATACGTAGTATTACTATAGTATGTAATATTTTCTTTTATATTCAATTAAAATTTTATGTAAAATAGATGCTAGTTGGGTACATAATATGTTAATGTACACACTAAAAATATATTATTCTCGTTAACCTTCATGCTGTTGTAATGAATGATTTCAAATTTTGTTTTTAAGTCATGTAAATACGTCGATTGAGTAAACTTAGTATTTAATCCAGTATTGTTAGATACGTTAATTAAATACAGATTTAAATTAGCGTTAATTAATCATTAATAGTAAACATATACAGTTAAACTACCTAAGTTGAGCTTCGATAACTCAAATTATTCTGGAAGTCGATGTTTGAATTCATTTTATTATACTGTGTAAATTTAGTCTGGAATAATTCATTTAAAAAAATCCCAGATCATCTGCGGTCAAAATGGCCGATTTCATACGTCAATATTATTTTTTTAACGTGTACCCATTCAATTTTTTGCAGATTTGAATAGAATATCAAATTCTGATCTCATCAATATGCCAGTATTTGACAAGCACCGATCTCTTAGATACATACTGTCCATTTCATATGGGTATACTAGCGAACCCGGTAGGCACACGTTGACGTCCTGTCACAGACCACGCCAGCAAAATATATTTCTTGAAATATAATTTGGGATTGTATGTTTTCTTATGTAAGAAATAAAAATAATATATATATATATATAAAAAAAATTTGGTCGGAAAATTAAATAAAAAACATTTCTGGATCTCGACCACCTACCGGGTCCAACTATAGCTGAGAACCATCTAGGTGACCCCATTAGTACAAAAAAAAAAGAATTAATCAAAATCGGTCAAGCCGTTTAGGAGGAGGAGAATTACGAATACACGCACACCGGAATTTTATATAAGTATAAAGTTAGCTAATATTTATCATAGTATATCTATGATACTATTTCAAATGCTATACTCGAAATTTATATTTATAACTGTGTGAAGATACGTATTAGTAGAGCATCTAACTGAAAGCGCTTACAATACAATAAGTGACAAGTTGCAGATCTAATATAAATTTAAAAATTCCAGCCAACTCGGCCACTAAGGACGCCAGCTGTATATAGGTAACTACCTCGGTCTTCTTGGTTTTCCAATAAATAACTTTACTATTACTAAAAATGCACATTTACCGATATATTGTTGTTACTTGTATATTATTATGTATTCGTTGAGACATATTGGAATCACCGGTTTATTGCATAACTCTAGCTAACAGTCAGATGCATGTGTTGCATGGCTGTTTTAGTTATGACTCATAAGTCGATTACTTGATCCGAATTTGCATACTACTTTTTGCCAAATAGTATCTACTCAATAATTCATATAAGAAAGAATAATGTATATATCAGATCCTTTTGATGTTAATAGTATTATAAATATTTTAGAGGAATTAGGATCAATGAAATTAAAAGACAATTAATTAAGGTATGTTTACGAAATAAATATATACCCACAAAACACCAAACCGTATCGAAAAACTCTCGACGTACGTTTCGCCAACCAAGTTGGCATCATCAGGAGATGATTTAATCATCTCCTGATGATGCCAACTTGGTTGGCGAAACGTACGTCGAGAGTTTTTCGATACGGTTTGGTGTTTTGTGGGTATATATTTATTTCGTATTTTCACACCAAAGGTTCCATCACTCTTCTTGAAGGTATGTTTAATATTTATTTATTTGTTTTATTATTGGTTGTTAAATTGTCTTGTTATTTTATTTTAGATCACCTGATGAAGTATTAATTTAATATGAAACGTTGTGAAATAATAATTTGTCTTTTAATTTCATTGATCCTAATTCCTCTAAAATATTTATAACATATAAGAAAGGTTTTATTTACAGGATTGAGCCAAAATATAATTTAAGTGCAAAGGTTCATTGGTCACGTTGGCGCAGCTATGGGTAATTGAGCAATTTCAAAGTTACCAAAGTTACCTGGACTCAATATAATCAATATTTTCATAGTATTTTTAATAACGATATGAAATCTATTTTTTTTACTGCCCCGTATATAATAACTGATTTACATGCATGTATGCAAAGCGACCCTTTACACCACTAGTGTTATAAAGTAAAACAAAATTGATCGCGCTATACCAATTCCATAGTATATTTCTCTGTCTGTTTTTTTTTTTATTTTATTTTATAATCACTAGAATGAAGTGAAAACCAGTTATTTTATAGGAGGAAAAAATAACGCTTGGGTTCACAAAATATGTAGCGGGAAGATCAACTTCAAAAAAGTATTGTGAAAAAAATTCAACGGCATTATAGCTAGACGGAGCTCATTCAAACGACTTAAAAATTGATGTTTGTAAAACGATGCTACCAACATTCAAGGATTAACTTTATTGCATTGCTTTGTGCGTATCAACATTATCGGAATGTCAATGATGACTATAATATTTAACAATTACTACAATGATTACTAATTCGCCTTAAATGATTTATAATCTACATCATTAAACAGTTGCAGTTAATTTTATGGTATGAACAATTTTATTGTCGGTTTTTTATAAAAAATCTCCAGCGTTCATTCTGCATAACCGTTTAAACATTTAGCATACATTAAACAATTAAATATTAATAGTTTCATAAAGTAAGCTGTTATTATTACGCATAACGCATAACATTGTCGATTCCATTTTGGACAGATACATTGTTCGGAAACGCCTTGAACTAATTTCTGTGTAAATATTGTGAATAGAATAATATTATAACGTGAACTGGTAAAACTCTTTTTACACACGCCCCTATAATACAGCTACTTTTCATGCCTGTATAGCGGTCGTAAAATGACACATTTCACACTAGTACTGAAAAGTTACGTAAAGTATGTATTAAGAAACTTAGTCGTGTTATCATCTCCATTATGGATCATACAGTCCAGCCGCATGAAAATACAACGCAGCGTACAATTAAAGAAGAAATTGTTCAAACATTTTGAAATTTAAGTGAAAATCAGCTATTACATACGGAGAATGTGCGAAAAATACTATATATGTCTCGTTAATAATGATATTTTAATAACTCATGTGACTGTTCAAACTTGCTAGAGCTCGTTGTCAAAATACTGTCACATTCGTAAAATATTCATCACACACTAGATACATAACCTACTATTTACAAATCTCCTATAAATAGATGCTTTTCATGCCTGTATAGCAGTCGTAAAATGACACATTTCACACTAGTACTGAAAAGTTACGCAAAGTATATATTAAGAAACTTAGTTGTGTTACCATCTCCATAGTGGATCATACAGTCCAGCCGCATGAAAATACAAGGCAGCGTACAATTAAAGAAGAAATTGTTCAAACATATTGAAATTTAAGTGAAAATCAGCTATTTCCTACAGAGAATGTGCGAAAAATACTATATATGTCTCGTGCGTAATGATATTTTAATAACTCATGTAACTGTTAAAACTTGCTAGAGCTCGTTGTAAAAATACTGTCACATTCGTAAAATATTCATCACACACTAGATACATATAAGGGCGTACCCAGTATCAAAACTAGGGGGGGGGGGCAAGCCATGGTCGTTCAGGTTGTAACATTTTATCACGGAAAAGGTGAATGAAACCAAAATATCAAGAAAATTATGTATAATTATAGCAGTGCTTTATCAACTAAGTTATTACAATTATTTGCTTGAAAAAAAAAATTATTCTAGTTACATGTCTTATACTAGTATCATTTTTCTTGGATTTGTAGAAGTAAAGTTATTTCAAGAATTGTAAAAATTCCAGCAATAAAATTTAATAGCGACTTATTTTTTGCTTCCAGGGGGAGCAGCTGCTCCCCCCACTGCCCCTTGGATACATAACCTACTATTTACAAATCTCCTATTTCATGGCTGTATAGCGCTCGTAAAATGACATATTTAACACTAGTGATGTAAAGTTGCGTAAAGTAAAAGAAAATGTAGTCGTGTTACCATTCCGTAGTAAATCATAGTCATAACTTGTGCAGCCGCGTGCAACTAAATAAATTTTATCGCTGAACTACATCAACCGCGGATTTTCCTTATCAGTAGCCCTCCCTTTCAAGATTTTTCCACGATACAGAAGCGTAGCGTGCCTTGGCGGGGCCCCGTATAAAAATTTGTTTGGGGGCCCTTCCCCCGTTGAAGTAAATGACTTAAACGGGGAAATCCCGCTGCCCGCGATAACCGATGTAGGGTGTTGCCAACTTTTGAACGCAATCTTTACGCGGGAAAAAAATTGCATTTTATAAAAAAAAAA
This sequence comes from Venustoraphidia nigricollis, assembly GCA_034508555.1. Lineage (NCBI taxonomy): Eukaryota > Metazoa > Arthropoda > Insecta > Raphidioptera > Raphidiidae > Venustoraphidia > Venustoraphidia nigricollis. The sequence goes on along the minus strand of JAVRKA010000018.1, from coordinate 68,078 downwards.
CCCGGGTCGCAGTGCCAAAACCCTGCCGACAATATAGTGTATTTGCTAATACAGGTATTGTGGCTTTATTAAATGAAATTAAGTTTGTTTTTGGACAAAATAAAAAAAAAATTGAACCCCTTAATACACCCCTTACAGTAATAATTTTATTAGTTGAAATATTGTTATCAATCCAACATCTGCACCAAATTAAATACGACCTTCAGTAAGTAAATTCGTATACGCAAACTAGTGTTTTCATAAAATTTGTAAGCCCGGTCCTGTCGGGCCGATTTGCTTATAATTTTAGGAGCACTTTTTAATTGCTACTAAAGGGTTAAATTTCAATTTTGAAACGATTCTGAGAATTTATTCGGTATTTTTGGGCCCAAAAACTTTTTTCAACCCCTAAAAACTACCCTTAAAATGACCCGATTGGGCCCATTTTAAATAGGCTTCGTGCGGTGATGGATTCCAACATATATGCCAAATTTCGTTAAAATGAATTAACTCCTTCGAAAGTTATTGCCCGCACATATAAATATATATATATATATACGTATATAAATATATATATATATATATATATATATATATATATATATATACATATATATATATAAACATTTTTAAAAATGGTGCCAAAGTGTTTAGGAGGTTATGAAACGTCGAGAAATTTTGGTCCGACCCCTAGGTCCCGCCATCCGACCGACGCCAATAGTGTATGTTGCCATATGGCAAATACACTAAAAAATTGGGAAGTTTTTATTAATTTTTGCTTACGCACGTTGGGGGTCCCGTATAATTGATACGGCATATACGGCGGTAGCTACGCCCCTGCCACGATACTAATTTTTTCGAAATGATTTTTAAGTAACAATATTGTTATTCAAATTTATTCTTACATACATATCAACCTAATATAAAATTACACCATACGTAAATAACGTATGTATTTCAATGGAAGAGAGAAAAAACATTATAACATTAGTAATTTTGCAATTGGAATTTCACATATATCAGTCGATAATATAAAACTAGCTAAGCGTGCACACGCGAAAGGCCTAGATAGTAAAATTTGCTAATTTAGCGCTTTTGTAATATCCTATTCTGTCAGTTGCGAGTAATTCAAAAATCTTAAACATTTTAAAAGTTTCTAAAGTTGTGTATCCGTGTAAAAATTATGAGGTCACAAACAGGAAAAGAATAAATTTCACTATATTATGTTTAAAAATACATAAAATGTAATCAACGGTATTTTAGTTAAAGAAAAATTACCAAGGAAAGCAAGTTTCGAATAAAAACAAGAGAATCTCGAAACTAACAAACTATTTATGAAAAATTATTCAAGAAAAATCAATTCATAAACAAAAGAAATAAATAAATGAAGGATCTGTAATGTAAAAAGGAGAAACTAGTCATCTTAATCAGTCAATTGCTCAAGGTGGCAAGAAAATGTAACTATATAAATCAAAAATTACATAATAGTAGTACAAGAAGAAAATGTATTTCCATAAAAAAAACGCGGTGCTCACGAGAGTTAATGTGTCGACACGTGAACTCATATTGGTTTCATTCGAAAAAGTTATGGACGTGAACCGGTTTTCATAATTTTAAAACTTATAATTGCGGTTGACGTCAAGAAATCATAGAGGTATTTTAACTTAAAAGTTTATTTTCTAAAGATCATTTTTAAAGGGCTAATATCCCAATATATAGTGTAATATAATAAATATGTTATTTATTGAATTTTTCTATAAATACGGCAATAGGTGTCTGATATATCACGGCTGTGTGCCGGACAAACTCGAACGCAACCATTTACGTTATGTCTGACGGTCGTACTGTCATGCAGCCGTTCGTTGGGCGAGCGCTTATAGTCCAAGCGGCCGACGTAAAAAATAGTTCCGATTTTATAGACTTGCCTAGGCAACTCTGCGAGACCTGATCCGACAGGCGGGAAACACCACTTCCCTCTATAAGATCATGTTCTCGCAGGGTTCATCTAGAGTTGGGTATTTCAGATCTGAACCGGTTCAAAGAGCCGACTCCGACAGAAGATCCGTGAGAGCCGACTCACTTTTTTTTGAGCCGACGGATCACCGGATTCGCATAGCTCAGTGAAACACACAGAAGCACATTTTACACTTACGTATCAGTTCTTGCTTTGATGCATCTGTCAGCTCAAATGACTCATGCATCACATGTTTGGCTATGCATTCTTGATTCTATACAGGTCGTGATATGATTGACTGAACTAGGTAACTCAGTGGCAGACTGCAGTAACATATTCAGAACTCGGCTCTTTTTGAACCGGTTCAGTGAGCCGGCTCACATACGGGATCCAGATGCAAAGATGCAGATCACTAAAAAGACCCGTTTTTTCCATCTCTAGTTTCACCCTCTATAAAATCAGAACCAATTTTTACGGTCACTGCTCCAATTATTACAAGTTTAAACATCAAAAATATAATTCGGCCGAATAGTCGTTTTTCGGTCAACGAATCCAGCGCCTTCACTATTCGTTGCATCTCTGGATATAGAGACTTCAAAATGACGTAGTGTAACGATGACGTTATAATCATGGCATGACAGCTATGACAGCGACTTAAAAACACTTGAATTTATAAAACATTCGTTTATACTGAATTCAAAATAATGTGTAGTGTAATAGTAGATAGCTAAAGGTCAGTTTAAATGTTTATTAACGGGGCACGGTAGAAATGTTGATGTGATATGCTTCCTGTACATAATTAAAAAAAGTTCTTATAAGTTTATAACCTTGAGTAAAATCATCAGATCTTCACGTCTTTTGTTGTGTAATAGGAATGCGATATAAACTTTCATATATAATTACATTGTTAATAATGATATGAATGCAACTATATTTTTCTCTTAAAATCATATCCATTTGCTTAATGCAGGCCGATGCAGGTACTATTACTGCAGCAGTATGGCTTGAGGTAGTACCATGTACCTATAATGTACTGTGGAATATAGGACGAAAACCACGTTAGTACTATTAGGGTGCAATAGGGATGTCGGAAGTGCCAAAAAGTATTGATATATATCGTATCGATATTTTTTTTCAAGTATCGATATCGGCACCGATATATTTTTATAAAAATATCGATATATCGGTACAATTTTAAAGAAAACATTGGCACTCGAAGAAATTTAGTATACATATTGGCTAGCTAATATAATCTCAAATAGTAATCAACGGACATTATTTCTAATAAATCAAGTAATAAATAATAAATATATAATATAAATAATAATGCGTTTAACGTCCGTTTCTCGACTTTATGTCATTACAGACGCCATTCGTACCATTACTATTTTCCATCTACTACGCTTTCCGTTATTTTCTACATTTTTTACAACTTCAACTTATGTAATAGCAATGGGCGAATGAAAGAATTATAGGAAATTAGGATAAGGTAGGTAATTTTTGAACTAGGAGTTCGATAGGTAATTGGCCATGGCCTCAAATAAGAAACCATCTCGATATTTATCTGGAATTAATTGAGGGAAACCATGTAAAACCTCAATCAAGATGGCCGGTACAGGAATTACCGTTTCTCGGCGAGAGGCAGTAGGAAAAAGTCCCAGCCACATCTGCCCTCGCCGGGATTCGAACCCGGTACCTCCAGAATGCGAGTCTAGTGCTGTCACCACTACTCTACCCAGCTCGGATAAATAATTATCTGAAATCAAAAACAACGATAAGAATTTTTTTTGTTTATTAATCAAACGTCTAATATATTTAGGAGCAGATAATTTTAGAGATTAATCGAACAATTAATAAAGCCAGGGATGGCGAACCTATGGCATGCGTGCCAGATGTGACATTCCACAGAAAATTGTAGGTACAGCATGAATTGAAGTGTAAATCAAAATAATTAAAAATATTCTAGATGTAGAAATTGAATGAAATATTGTATGAATAGCTATTTTGAATGTTTATTATTCCAAAAATATCGAAAAATCCGGTGAAAAAGAAACGTGTTTTACGTGTGCTTTATTCACTGTTGTTGTTTTTGGAACGCACTTTAAAGTATGTTCCAAAAACATATGTTAAAACACATGTTTCTTTTTTAGTGGAGTTTTCGATATTTTCGGAATAATTAAACGGCTATAGTCAGTCGCGGTAGTACATACAAGTGTTGTTACTGGAAAAAAATCTCGGTTTTCGATACTCGGAATTTTATATCGATATATCGAAATATTAAATATCGCCCAAAAATATCGATATATCGATATTTTTTCGACATCCCTAGGGTGCAATAGTATATCTGTCTTTTTTGTAGTAACAGGACTGGTTCTGATTGACTACTGTCATAGACAGACCTTTTAATAAAGTGAGAGAGATATATTCCACGTTAATATATTGTCGTGATAACCAGGGAATAACTTCGAAAAAACGGACGAAAATATATTTTTGCGCTCTTTGTTGCCTTTGCTCACTGCGCATTGATTACATAGACAAAGCTTGGTACAGTTTATGTAGTGTGCAAGGTACTAGGTAGTACTAATGAATTCATAACGTATATGTAAGAAAGCATGAAATTTGGCATGATGAATTCATTTCTCTGTGGTTGAAATGTCCAAAAATCTGTACTTAGTGGGCGTTTATGTCATAAGGGCAAACGTCCTTAAAATTTTAAGCTGTTAGGATCCGCAGTTTTGGATGTGCATTGATGAGTCAGTCAAAATTCGCCAACGAGGACACTTATTAGTGTATTTGCCATATGGCAACATACACTATTGGCGTCGGTCGGATGGCGGGACCTAGGGGTCGGACCAAAATTTCTCGACGTTTCATAACCTCCTAAACACTTTGGCACCATTTTTAAAAATGTTTATATATGTATGTATATATATATATATTTATATATATATATATATATATATATATATATATATATATATATATATATATATATATATAGGTATATATATGTGTACGGGCAATAACTTTCGAAGGAGTTAATTTATTTTAATGAAATTTGGCACACATGTTGGAATCCACCACCGCACGAAGCCTATTTAAAATAGGCCCAATCGGATCATTTTAAGGGTGGTTTTTAGGGGTTGAAAAAAGTTTTTGGACCCAAAAATACCTAAAAAATTCTCAGAATCGTTTCAAAATTGAAATTTAACCCTTTAATAGCAATTAAAAAGTGCTCCTAAAATTTTAATAAAATCGGCCCGACAGGACCGGATTTACAAATTTTCTGAAAACACTAGTATGCAGGTAGTGAGTTATTTACAGAAAGGTGTTTTTAACTTTGGTGTAGACGTTCGATCGACAATAATAATGTAGTTAAGAAAAAATGTAATTTTAAGGGGTGTATTAAGGAGTTAATTTTTTTTATTTTGCCCTACAATCACCTTAAGTTCACATAATAAAGCCACAAGGCCTGTATTAGCAAATACACTATATTGTCGGCAGGGTTCTGGCACTGCGACCCGGGTTTTATTTTTATTAAGAAGTCGACGGAAAACATATTCGGAGAGCTCACGACACCCGTTTCATGAAGTGTTTGATTCATGTAGAAATTTTATATAATAGTATATAATATATATAGGTAAGATGTATAGGTAAACGAGTGTTTGCCTGTCCTACCTGGGTACGCCAGGTACTGCGCATACAGGAAAGGTTTAAAAAAAATTGTGCCAAAAAATTGTTTGATTCAAAAGCCAACAAGTAATATTCGAAAGTTAAGTTGATTTTAAATAAATAAATAAATGAGGCAGACGCTTTTGAAGAGGTTAACATTAAACCAAAATACTCCAACGTTGAATTTTCAAAAATGAAAAAATAAGTGATTTATTCACGCTGAAATTTTTATAACAACTTCATTAGATATATTTAAATATATTTGCAAAAAGCCAGACACTTTTTCCGGGCTTTAAAACTATTTTTGAGAAAGTGTTTTAAAGCGTGCATAAGTACCCATCAATAAGTTCCCAAAAATAATCTTAAAAATGTAATAGTAAAATAGCCCTAAAGTAAATAAAACACGTTATAGCAAAAGATTACTGTATAATTCAAATTAATTGCACATAATCGTTCACGATATATTTTCTTTTTTAATTTACGTATTTGTTATACATATATTTAATAATTAAAATAATATAGGGGGTTATTTAACCAACCATTTTCAGTAAGAAATGGCAATGAATCCGTTTTACATTGAACAACACCTGTTGTGTGGTTGAAGTATTTATGTTAAGGACCGAACAATTATAACAACCTTACGAAAGTAAATTAATGTTAATTAAAAATAATGTAATCTTACAATTTTAAATTAAAAAAAAGTACCTCATAATTTATTATCGTATGCATCCATTGTCAATGTTACGCTATTACCACAATTGATTCTTAACCTATGCCAACAAAATCGATATTGTCGTATGAGTGGCATCTGTTACTTACTCGACATAAGTTGAGAAAAGAGCGTATCGTTATTATTACCAGCAGTCCCGTCCCGCTTCGCCCGAGTGTAAATCTAATACAGTAAGATCTCGCTTAACCTTTTCGCGCCGAAGACCGTATATTCCCGTGATAAAAAAATGTGACAAATAGTCGAAGACCGTATTTATCCGATTTCATTATATTTACGCGACGAATGCCGGACGCTTCCGTTTTATGTGTTAGATATGTTTGTGTTTATAGGCAAGTTTAACCTTGTCTATTATTTTATTTGTTATGTATGAATCTGACAGTAGTAGTTCTTATTTCATAGTGGGCAGACGAACCACTGAAATAACAGAAACGAATCCGGAATTAGGTAAATCAGGACAAATAGTTTTAACGCTTATGAACAATTACCTTCATAAGGGTCATTGTTTGTATGTGGACAATTGGTATAGTAGTCCGCTATTGTTAGTGTATTTGCCATATGACAACATACACTATTGGCGTCGGTCGGATGGCGGGACCTAGGGGTCGGACCAAAATTTCTCGACGTTTCATAACCTCCTAAACACTTTGGCACCATTTTTAAAAATGTTTATATATATATGTATATATATATATATATATATATATATATATATATATATATATATATATATATATATATGTGTGTGTACGCGCGATAACTTTCGAAAGAGTTAATTGATTTCAACGAAATTTGGGCCACGTATTGAAATCCATCACCGCAAGAAGCCTATTTAAAATGGGCCTAATCGGGCTATTTTAAGGGTAGTTTTTAGGGGTTGAAAACTGTTTTTGGGCCCAAAAATACCGAAAAAATTCTCCGAATCGTTTCAAAATTGAAATTTAACCCTTTGGTAGTGATTAAAAAGTGTCCCCACAATTTTAATAAAATCGGCCCGACAGGACCGGATTTACAAATTTTATGAAAACACTAGTTTGCAGATAGTGACTTATTTATTGAAGGGTGTATTTAATTCGGTGTAGACGTTAGATTGATAATAATATTACAATTAAGAAAAAAATGTTATTTTAAGAGGTGTATTAACGGGTTAAATTTTTTATTTTGCCCAAAAACAAACTTAATTTCACATAATAAAAGTATAAAACCACACGGCCCTATACAAGCAAATACACTATATTGTCGGCAGGGTTTTGGCACTGCGACCCGGGTTTTTTAGATATTTGCATCAAATTGAAGTTAATGCTTGTGGTACTGTCAAGAAAAACAGAAAACACAAGCCTGATTTTTCACAAAAATTGCGACAAGGTGATGTAATTTTTAATTCTTCTGGACCAATCCTTGCAATTAAATGGTTCGATAAAAGAGAAGTTTATAGTTTAACAACTATGCATGAAATGTCAATGACTGTTAAAGAAAAAGTTAATAAAACAACAAAATAACATATTCAGAAACCTACTGCAGTGCTCGAGTATAATCAAAATATGGGTGCTGTGAATAAATCTGATATGATAAGTGCAATATTCCTGTAGAGACGCCGATTACCGTACTTTTCCGGTAAATGTATGCTATAACGACGAAGACCATACGATTCCGCAAACCTCGAAAACTGCCCGTCTTATGGGCATACTTAATAGGAAAATAGCACGGCACGAAAATGTTAACGCTGCTCCACGTAACGCTGTTTCAGTATTACGTGGTTTCAGAAAAAAAAGTTTACTCACTATATAACGTAAATAACGGATCAATTTATACAAAATGATTCAAATGTTGATGCGAAATAAATATATACCCACAAAACACCAAACCGTATCGAAAAACTCTCGATGTACGTTTCGCCAACCAAGTTGGCATCATCAGGAGATGATGCCAACTTGGTTGGCGAAACGTACATCGAGAGTTTTTCGATACGGTTTGGTGTTTTGTGGGTATATATTTATTTCGTATTTTCACACCAAAGGTTCCATCACTCTTCTTGGCAAATGTTGATGATTCCACCATTTTTAATAGTTTACAAGTTTTTTTAATTACATTAAAAAAACAGCATAAATTAGTTTTTGCGTCGAGTTCGTGATAATATGAGAAATGCTCATAAACGATGATGAGGTGCAGAGCGTCATTGAGGATTCACAGTTGAGTTCCATCACGTGACCGCGGAACCAGGGTCAATGCGTGACCTGGATTATGTTTATAAATGAATCAGAGAAAAGACAACTATAGTTAAAAGAAACCGCGACTTCCTTTAACTGTAGGTATTTAAGTTACACTAACAATACGTGATGTTTTTGTTCCGTGTGCAAAAAAACGATAAAACAATATCGATATGAAGGACCATGATAAATTACTTCAATATTGCAGAAATAATTATCCTAAATTATAGATAGATAGATTATTGATAAATAGTAAACTTTATTCTGTTAACACTGTATAAAACAGTGTAGAATACGTCAGTTATATAGAAGTATACAATTAAAACTTATTCCTTGATTGAGGAGAAAAATTTCTGTAGTAATCCAGCGCTTAAATTTTGTGTCGGGTAGATTTCTCATCTGTCGGGCAATTTGTTAAAAACTTTGAACATTGAATTTACAGGACCTTTGTTGACAGTGGTCAAAGATGCGAAATCGAGTCTATACTTTGCACTTGTTCTAACTTCTAGTGCAGTATGAATGATTAGGAATATTTCCCGCGAAAATATTTCATATAAAAAATAGAACTTTCCAGGAAACTCTGGTGCGATACTTAATATTTTTAAAGTCACTGATTTGATTGGCAACAAAATCAGTACCCCTGAAGCCCTTACTAAAATAATCATTTAAAAAAAAACATTCACATCGGTGCTTTTAGAAACTATGATGTGTCGAATGTTTTTCTTAAGGTATAATAACATTAAATATTTCCCATTTGAGAATTTAAGTGCCTGACAGTTTTTCTCCCTTGCTTTAGGTGCAACAAGTAGAAATTAGACAGGTAAAAATGTAAACGTTTCATGTAATAATTTAACACTTTTTTTAATTATTTATAAAATTGAATAGAGTCAGTGCGCTGTAATCTTTACCACGGTACATATCTATTTCATTTGTTGTTTTATTAGACAACATTATGGTCTGGCATTTCAGAATGGCAATATATATGCCACCCTTATCACCCTTATTATTATCATTATATAAAAAAATTCCTGACCTAACGTAGATCCTTACAGAAAAAACGTTTTTTTTTTTAATTATTAAACATGATATCAGTAAGATGAGGCAATGCATTGTGGGTCTAATATAATATTCGGAGACACACGCAGTGGAATGGATTGTGGAGTCAATGCGCTTTTACATGTTTCTTGCATTATCCCCTATAAAATAGCCGCTTTACAAATATGACCCATAACGCAGTAGTGCTGTAATGAAAAACAAATGTTTACGTCTAAACCACTTTAACAGTCATTTTTATAAGCTAGGTACCTATCAGCTCCCATTAGAAATAAATGTAAAAGTACAGCAGGCGCAAATAGTAATTTTCATTAGCAGCATGATAGAAGTGAAATTTGCTTTACAACTAAACTGTCAAAAATCTTACAAATGTACTGCATATGAAATTAAATTAACCAGCTACTTTATAGGCGGTACTGGCATTCGTGATTCGCAATAAAATTAGCATTTTCTCTATATGATGCACTTTTTTTTATCTTTTATGAACGGTGTTTTTTAAAATCGTTATTGTGTAATTCGTAATTTAAAATTTAAGCATTTCTATTAATGATATTTTTCTCGCGTTAATGTAAAATACGGTGTGAATAGATTTACACTTTATAATTAAGAATGAATAGGCGAATACATATTTCGCGTATATTATAATTATATTTACGCTTGTGTCAATCGAAATAGTACTTCAAAACTTTACTGTTTTAAGTTACGCGCATACTCGTATATTAATTATTGTACTCATGAGATATATGAGCTGATTTTCAATTTACGTTTATATTTTAGTACCTATTAAAATATAAACGCCACTGAAAAAACACTTGAGAGAGCGGACTTAGAGTTGGTTTAGAGTTGGGTAACTCAGATCTGAGCCGGTTCAAAGAGCCGACTCCGACAGAAGATCCGTGAGAACCGACTCACTTTTTTTGAGCCGACGGATCAACGGATCCGCATAACTCAGTGAAACACTTAACACACAGAAGCACATTTTACACTTACGTATCAGTTCTTGCTTTGATGCATCTGTCAACTCAAATGACTCATGCATCACATGTTTAGCTATGCATTCTTGATTCTATACAGGTCGTGGTAACTCAGTGGCAGACTGCAGTAACATATTCAGAACTCGGCTCTTTTTGAACCGGTTCTGTGGGCCGGCTCACATACGGGATCCAAATGCAAAGATGCAGATCACTATAAAAAGACCCGTTTTTTCCATCTCAAATTTGGTTGTGTTATGGTTTATGTTTTTCAAACAATTGTATCCTTTTACCCGACTGTGAAAAATGGAAAGATTATATTAAAAGTCTATATATATATAGTGCGTTTGATTCAAGAAGAACTGCAGATTATAGACGCTCAACAACTGAGGTCATCAGTATCTACGTTTGATTCAACCAACATGTTGACTTTACATGTTAAATTATGTCAAATAATCGGCTCAGTCGATAAAAACCGTGGTACCGTTATTTTTGTTAGTAAATAATAGTACACAAACAATTTCATCATTTCAACTCTACAAGTGGGTGGGAATGGTGTTAATTTAGATCAAAATCCGTTTTTTTTAAATTTTACAATATTTTTCCGTTTTCATAACGTAAATTAAATATTAACCACGAAAAATAAATAGAAATAAATATAGTGTAGGGTATCAAATCAAAGGGATTGATAAAACTAAAACGTTCTAGAAACATAGAAATTTAAAAACCCTAATACCGACTACGAAACAGTAAGTCTCGTTACTAAAACGACATTTTTTTACCGTACTAGTTGTCATATTATTGGAATCTTGTTTTCTACTTTTTCGTAGTAGGGTTTTATTTTTTTTTTAATTTAAATTCAATTTAATATGAAGACACTGTCAAGGATAATTATTATTCGATACTTTTCTGTGGGAAATCTATTATGCGTCAAGGCGGTATACTTTTGACGGACACTGTCTGAGGACGTTTCGTGTTTATTATTCACATATTTGTTTAAGTTTAATGTATTTAATATATATAATCACAATATAATTGTAGTATCACTACTGCCGTCATAAAATCAGTCTTCATACAGCACCTACGTCCTTGCTTTCCTATTGTGTAACCAAAGCCGCACATCCATACGCCACAAGTGACAATTATTCATTATTTTTTTATATTATTGTTGTTATTATTAAATCTCAGTAATAATTATTGTCATTGACTTTGTTGTGCACTCTTTTGTTCTTGCTGACATGTTATTTGTTATTATATTTTATTTACATAAGGTTGGTATCCCGTCAAAAACATTTCATGTAAAAAATGTAGCCAAGTCTCGCGTTGACATTCCGCTAAAAACATAAATGTGAAAAAGGGACCTTGCTCTGTACAAAAAAGAATTGAAATCAAAAAGGGCGCCAAGTTTTACCTTAGCAAGTTTCCATCTTTAATATTATGTTATATATCTATACTTCGTGTTTTTATACATGTGAAAACTTGGAAACCTTTTAGATCTTATTTTTTTACAAACTACAGAGCATGGCCTCTTTTTTCACATTTATGTTTTTAGTGGGATATCAATTCGAGACTTGGCTACGTTTTTTATGAAATGTTTTTGATAAGATTTCAATTGGTTTTGTAGGATAATAATATCATACCAACATAGAAGTTTTAATTCGGGCGTGTTTGTTGTGACATACTGTATGAGGCTTACGTGTACGTGAAACCCACCCTGCATATGAAATGTCAACTTTCGAGGACTACGGGAAGTGTCTTAAATTTTGAATAATCATAAGTGAGTCTGTCGGTCATTGATGAAATCAGTAAACATTGCGTATTAAATAAAATCCAAAGTAGCACGACTAAAAAAATAAAAACCCGGGTCGCAGTGCCAAGACCCTGCCGACAATATAGTGTATTTGCTTGTATAGGGCCGTGTGGTTTTATACTTTTATTATGTGAAATTAAGTTTGTTTTTGGGCAAAATAAAAAATTTAACCCCTTAATACACCCCTTAAAATAACATTTTTTTCTTAATTCTAATATTATTATCAATCTAACGTCTACACCGAATTAAATACACCCTTCAATAAATAAGTCACTATCTGCAAACTAGTGTTTTCATAAAATTTGTAAATCCGGTCCTGTCAGGCCGATTTTATTAAAATTGTGGGGACACTTTTTAATCACTACCAAAGGGTGATTCGGAGAATTTTATCGGTATTTTGGGGCCCAAAAACAGTTTTCAACCCCTAAAAACTACCCTTAAAATAGCCCGATTAGGCCCATTTTAAATAGGCTTCTTGCGGTGGTGGATTTCAACACGTGGCCCAAAGTTCGTTGAAATCAATTAACTCTTTCGAAAGTTATCGCGCGTACACATATATATATATATATATATATATATATATATATATATATATATATATATATATATATATATATATCATTTTTAAAAATGGTGCCAAAGTGTTTAGGAGGTTATGAAACGTCGAGAAATTTTGGTCCGACTCCTAGGTCTCGCCATCCGACCGACGCCAATAGTGTATGTTGCCATATGGCAAATACACTAATAAAATTTGATATGTTACGTAAGTTTGGTGACTCCCTCCTCTTCTGAAGTGCTAACCATATCAAAATTACGAGGGTTAAAAAATACGAGAAAAGGTTGCTAGATATAGATCTGCCAGAATGCAAATTTTATGAGTGTCTCTGAGAACTGCAGAAAAAAATTGTAAACTGAAACATAACTACGAAAATGTAGAAAACAAGGTTCCCATATGAAAAGTAAGTGTAGTTACCAGACTAATTCTCGTATTAGAAGCTTGTTTTGTACATTTTTCTAGTTGGGTTTTACTTTTTAAACTTTAATGTTTCTTTAGAATTGTTTAGTTTTGGAAATCGGGTCATTTTAAGGGTAGTTTTTAGGGGTTGAAAAAAGTTTTTGGGCTCAAAAATACCGAAAAAATTCTCAGAATCGTTTCAAAAAAGAAATTTAACCCTTTAGTAGCAATTAAAAAGTGCCCCTAAAATTATAAGCAAATCGGTATTACAGGACCGGACTTACAAATTTTATGAAAACACTAGTTTGCGTATACGAATTTACTTACTGAAGGTCGTATTTAATTTGGTGCAGATGTTGGATTGATAACAATATTTCAACTAATAAAATTATTATTGTAAGGGGTGTATTAAGGGGTTCAATTTTTTTTTATTTTGTCCAAAACCAAACTTAATTTCATTTAATAAAGCCACAATACCTGTATTAGCAAATACACTATATTGTCGGCAGGGTTTTGGCACTGCGACCCGGGTTTTTAAGACATTTGTAATGAAGTATACCGTGATAAATATACCTTATAATTGGAAAAGACATAGCAGATGTACAGTAAAAATAGTTAATTAATATTTTGATGTTTTTTGCAGGTGAGTACTACTTTAATAATGTGCTATATTAATGAAGTAATATAAACAATTCACTAGCGGTAAGTTTTTAACACATTATATATGAGAACATGATTTATTTGCAAAAAAGCAGTAATTTTTTTGTTAGTCAAGTAGAGTGAAATGTGGTTGTCATAATTAATGATAATTACTTTTGTGTGATTTACCAACAATGTTTCTAAACCTTAAACACTGAAACATTCTATAAGTAAATAGTACGGATTCATGACTTTCTCGCAGAATTGCATGGATCGCAGATTTTCATTCGTCAATCAACTTTCGTGTCTAGATTTTTCCGAAATAAATTAATACCAGCACAAAGATCGCTACTTGACCTACACTGTGGTTCCGATCGAAAAGCAGTTACAGCTATATTGTGATTGTATCATGAGTGATATATGACGACGATGATTGTTTGTATTGGCTTCTATACTACAGAAGAACATTCTCCTTAATAAAACACGCATCAAAATAATGAAATAGATCTGATGAGGATTTTTTGAAAACTTGCAAATCTCTAAGAAATTACCACCGTATAGAAACTATAGAAACGTTTGACTAAATTCAACAACTCTCGTTTCTGTCAATTGTTTTCCCTGTCATTATGTACCATCGGAATTTGAAATCGGAATGAACATAGACACGTTTAATCGGCCAACCAATCGGACCGACTGGTTGGCCGATTAAACGTGACTGTGTTAACGGTCGTCGTCGTTTCTTGTAGTATGTATCGGGCTTCTGTTTCTAACGCATGCACCTACATTATAATCGTGGTATTTGCTTTTCTCCCGATTTCGACCGACGTCGGATCGAGAGAAATACGGATCCCCTGTAGATTACAACCTTAGAATGTTTTTGTTTTTTTTTTTGAGAACATATTTCTAGAGGGTTGCAGAGAAATTGATTTGAAATGTTTAGATTGTGGTCATATAATTACCATTTTTATATATGCAGAACTAGTCTAATGTCATGGTGAAACTCCCTGTCATGTTAAACATTAGATTGTACTCACGCATAAACGAATGTTTGGTCTACACAGAAAAAGATCACTTTTCAAACTAAACTTTGATCAATATGCGTAGAAAATCGATCAATTATTTTTCGAGCAAAACCGATTAAAAATTCTACTATGCTTTTCTTATAAAGAAAAATGTGTGGTCACAATCTTAGGGTATTGTCAAATAAAATTTTCTGACAATGCTTTCTGCAACCCAGCACTAATATATTGTAGATTTGTAAGCATGTGCAACCTTGCAATTGTCCAAAAACAGTCACAACTCACAAATAAACTACGAGTCAAAGCCACTTTGATTGAATATATTGAAGTTTCAGACATCCATGCATATCAATGCAAAATAATTTTATATATTCTGCAAGCATGATGATCTTCAGGGTCACACTTACGCTAGCGGGACTTTTAGTTTAACTATAGCATTAAATTTAAACCTCTATAGCGACAAGTGAATATAAATTTATTAATTTCTGAGTAGGTACATTAGGAAGTTATTGTAATGGATCCGAAAAACGAAATCAAAAGTTTTAACAAATTTTGATATTTCAAGGTCACTACAGTATCTTTACACTATTTCTATGCATGTGTTTATTTCTAAAATTAAAAATGATATCGATTAGGTACGTTAGGCGGTTAGGGTATCAATCGACGCGTATTAACGTAAATATGATCCGAAAGAAATTTTATCAAAAATTGTTCAAGTTTTTTTTGTAATCAAAAGGACTGCAAAAATGTATCGGCATTTTTTTTTTAGATTTCTCGGGTCTAATTTGTTAGGGAAACTGGTTGCGTACGCCTCAAGGGTCGTACTTGTAGATTCCAATTATACAACCCGCTTCACGGCTTGTTTTTGTTATAACTCCATTTTTCATTTTGTTTCACAAATCTTTTAAACATGCGTTATCTTGAGAAATAGTATCTATCTACTTATTTCATACCTACAACTAATGTCAGATTTATTAATATACCTACAAATAAAGAAATAATTTAAAAATATGAATACATTTTTAAAGAAATCCCGTGATCACAAACCGTGTGTGACGTCACAAATCATAACTATGGTTTATCTTTCAATAAATTCATTATAGATTAGGCGCAAAAGATGTAGGTGTTTTGTCATAAAAAATATGACGAAATTGTTTTTGTAAGTAGTGATTTTAATGCTCAATTAGAACACTAACCTGCTAACTTTAAAAAGTACTTACACACAATGTCATAGTTTATTTTGACAATATTCTAAAAATTTCGAGCCCCCCCCCCTCCTCGGAACCACGGAATATGCGTGACGTAAAATGACTCCCTATTAAATCTAGATTTAAAGTCGAAAGTCGTACGAGAAACCTAGCATTAATATATTTCGATATCTAATTTTTTCCCTTCACTACTTGACTTCAAAAGAAATATTGAGCACTTATTTATTAAATACTAAAACTCGACCATTAAAGTTTTTTTCTTGCTTTATTATTCGACTCTATTTAAAATACTTCCATGTAGGCCAATGAAAATCGTGGTTTCGTGTTTATTAGGGTTGGGTAACTCAGATCTGAACCGGTTCAAAAAGAGCCGACTCCGACAGAAGATCGTGTGAGCTGACGGATCGGCATAGCTCAGTGAATCACTTAACACACAGAAGCACATTTTACACTTACGTATCAGTTCTTTCATTGATGCATGTCAGCTCAAATGACTCATGCATCACATGTTTGGCTATGCATTCTATACAGGTACAACTATAGGTACAGTGTACACACTACGCACTAGGCGGTACGATTATTACAGTGTCTCACTAAGTCACAATTATTTAAGGTATTGTATTGCATATTGTAATATGCTTTCTGTTTAAAAAATCACTAAATGTAAAAAAAAAATGAAAATAAGTTTTTCCTCATAAACAGTGCCTTTTAATTAAAAATAATTAATACCTTTTTCAAATCATTAAAATGTAAAAACAAAATGCAAATAAGTCATTTAAATACTAATTACCAAATTCTATAAATTTCCATTTAAGAACAAAACTTGAGACACTTTTGAGGTTGACATTCGTGAACGCTTTTCTGTAAATATTTGTCCAGCCTTTGAAAATAGTCTTTCACAGGGGAAAGATGTGGCTCTTTTTGAACCGGTTCAGTGAGCCGGCTCACATACAGGATCCAGATGCAAAGATGCAGATCTCTAAAAAGACCCGTTTTTCCCATCTCTAGTGTTTATTAGTTTATTACTCAACTAGATTTTTTCGAGTACTTACAAAACCTCTGATCCGATGGCATAAAATCATAGACACATTTAAAAAAAATCTTTCAATTCGGTGCATTTTTACAGAAATTTTTATACTTAGTTGCGCAAATTCATTTTACCCACCAACTGCAGTGGTTGATTTCGACAGTGATCATAGAATACGTATTGTTACAGTAATAATTAAAAAAAAACCCGGGTCGCAGTGCCAAAACCCTGCCGACAATATAGTGTATTTGCTTGTATAGGGCCGTGTGGTTTTATACTTTTATTATGTGAAATTAAGTTTGTTTTTGGGCAAAATAAAAAATTTAACCCCTTAGTACACCCCTTAAAATAACATTTTTTTCTTAATTGTAATATTATTATCAATCTAACGTCTACACCGAATTAAATACACCCTTCAATAAATAAGTCACTATCTGCAAACTAGTGTTTTCATAAAATTTGTAAATCCGGTCCTGTCGGGCCGATTTTATTAAAATTGTGGGGACACTTTTTAATCACTACCAAAGGGTTAAATTTCAATTTTGAAATGATTCGGAGAATTTTTTCGGTATTTTGGGGCCCAAAAACATTTTGTCAACCCCTAAAAACTACCCTTAAAATAGCCCGATTAGGCCCATTTTAAATAGGCTTCTTGCGGTGATGGATTTCAATACGTGGTCCAAATTTCGTTGAAATCAATTAACTCTTTCGAAAGTTATCGCGCGTACACACACATATATATATATATATATATATATATATATATATATATATATATATATATATATATATATATATATATACGTATATAAATATATATATATATATATATATATACGTATATAAATATATATATAAACATTTTTAAAAATGGTGCCAAAGTATTTAGGAGGTTATGAAACGTCGAGAAATTTTGGTCCGACCCCTAGGTCCCGCCATCCGACCAACGCCAATAGTGTATGTTGCCATATGGCAAATACACTAACAAAGATAGTGTATGTTGCCATATGGCAAATACACTAACAAAGATAAAGAACGTCTCACCCAAAACTCAGCTCTGTATATTTGTTTTTTATGTTGTCATACTTGTCAACTTGTCACATTATTATGTTTCGTTAACGTTTGTGTGATACAATGTTTATAAAATTACCTCACTCACATAATAGCGTTCACTTATCTTTTCTTTTGCAAATTGACATAAAACTTGTTCATATACCTAGGTATGCAATTAATTTACGAATTTCTTATTTTTACATAACATTTTAGAAATGTTTTCGAAATACTTACTATTTTTAACTTCCTGCCAAGAAAATTGAAAATTTTCAAAAATTGGGAAGTTATTGGTTTCACCCCGATTTTCAAAATTTGAGTTTTTTCAGTGTTTTTGGTGTAAGAATAAAAAACTTTTTCTAAAAAATGGAGCCTCCTTCAAAAAAGTCACTAAAAGAACAAAATTTATTTATTTCTGTCATTTTAATCACTTTTCTTGAATGCGATTTCTTTTTCTATAAAAAGTTTTATTTTTTATTAATGACTTTGCACAACGCAGTTTGCATGTTATTAAGCGACATAACCGATTTAAGAAAAAAATACTGAAGCAATTGAAAAAATGGGACTGTCAAAAATATTTTTATAGGGGGCACGTGTAATTTGATGCCGTTCGTTTTTACATATATAGTCACAGCTCGTACATTATATGCCTAGGTACGTAAATCCTATGGATACCTAAATTACTATTGAGTATATACACGGGCCGGGCTGATTAAAAAAAAAAATATTTAGAATGTGACAGCGTTGGAAATGTTTTAAGGACTTCTTTTTTTTTAAATATATCAAAAAAGTGGTAGTGTAAATATAAAAGTGATCGACCACTGGCGAGGTCGGAAACCGATACCTTGACCCTATATTATACGAGAAAAAATTCATTGAGTAACATAAATAACTGGATAAATCTGTGAAAAAAAGTTATTTACTACAAATAAATATTTACTCAAATATAATAATAGTAAAAATTGTAATTATACTTTATATTTATTTGCTTCGGTTTTATTCAAATATTTATATATAGGTACTTATTATATAGTAAAATGTTTTATTTTTTTTTGTATTTTAATAGTTAATAAACATATATTTACATAAAAACATATAACAAATTTTATTACGATTCTAGACACGGTTCCTGAGCAACCTTCAACGGTGCTAAAATAATATGTAATTTCAATACGACTAGACAATGAACCTGCAATGTTAATTATTTCCTCATCACAGTGCTGAAGTGTGATGAATAAATTATAAAAAAAACGTACGTAATAAAAGATTTTTAGAACCGCGAGGCTTTATTTACAATCTTGTCATGTACATATTTGTACATAGAAGGCATATAGCTGTCAAAATATAAAATAGTCAAATTGGATTTTCTTTCAACCTAACCTAACACTCAATATTGGAATAGCTATATCTACTATAGATTCAAAATTTAAGGAATGACTCACAAACAGCACTTATACTTCATAATGTAATATAAGCGACATTGTTTTTATGCATGGTATGCTTTACGTTGTTTTGCTGCTTTGCCGCTCCATTAAGGTAGTTGTCGTTGTACAATATTGTCAAAAAGTTATAGATTATACGCGCCACAAGAGTATACTAGCTTGTAGCTAAGTGATCCATAATTTGTACGCAAAACTGTGTCTGTGGAAAAGTAACCCACACAGTATTCATATGAATGTATACTTTTCTATAAATTATTGAACTTTAAACCGTTATTTATAAATAATTAGACGGTCAAAAAATTTTTCTTATTTTTTTTTTAAACTCACTTCAAATGCATTGAAAGACTGTCAGTTTTTGGAAAGCTTCTCACAGTTAGTTCTTTTTTTATAAATAAGAAACTGGTTCAGAACTACAGAGATCGTATACAATCAATGTTAATTATCCCATTTTTAATTGAATTTATCTCGGATTATATATGGTCGATCGACTTCAAATTTTCAGGGTAATTGTATTATCATGTCCTTAATAAGTATACAAAAATTAAGAATTTTCTGACGGTGTGCCTTAACCACGACAACTACCTTAAGCGTGCCGTATACTCGTTGCAGTAGCTAAAGCTGAATTTAAGGTAGGGCGGAAATAAAAATTTTACTTGATCTGATCTAGTCAACCGATTTCCATCATACTTGACTTGTGAGCGAGAGTGATGTAGTATTTAATTGTCGGAAGGGAGAGATAGATAAAAGTAAAGAATTCATTTCAATCACGTTTATAATATTTCTCCAAACATATTATTTTCAATATAATAATTATAAAGTGTTATAATCCCGGGCACGGCAGCCCCTACTCTTGGAGTATGCTCAATCATCATGAACATTTTGATACGTTGTTATTAGTTTAGACTGTTGAGAGATGTGGTCGATTTTGAAATTTTCATGATAATATTGTTATTCTTATAAATTATTTTTATAGACAAGACTCTTATTAGACACTTGAGTAAACACTCGATGAGTTCGGATAAGTTCACTGTCAATGGCCAAGGACAGTTATCTCAACACTAATGATTGATAAGTGGTGAATGACAGATAAGACATTTTTATAATAAAATAATGTAAACATACATCCCATATTATGTCTAGTTATTTTCAAATCAATAAAATAATAGCAATAATAAAAACCCGGGTCGCAGTGTCAAAACCCTGCCGACAATATAGTGTATTTGCTTATACAGGCAGGGTGGCTTTCTTATGCGAACTTAAGTTGGTTTTTGGGCAAAATAAAAAATTTTACTCCTTAATACACCCCTTAAAATAACATTTTTTTTCTTAATTGCAATATTATTATAAATCGAACCTCTATACCAAATTATATACAACTTTCAGTAAATAATTCACTATTTGTAGACTAGTGTTTTCATAAAATTTGTAAGTCCGGTCCTGTCGGGCCGATTTTATTAAAATTTTAGGGACACTTTTTAATTACTACTAAAGGGTTAAATGTCAATTTTGAAACGATTATGAGAATTTTTTCGATATTTTGGGGCCCAAAAACATTTTTCAACCCCTAAAAACTACCCTTAAAATGACCCGATTACGCCCATTTTAAATAGGCTTCTTGCGGTGATGGATTTCAACACGTGGGCCAAATTTCGTTAAAATCAATTAACTCTTTCGAAAGTTATTGCCCGCACATATATATATATACGTATATATATATATATATATATATATATATATATATATATATATATATATATATAATATATATATACATATATATATATAAACATTTTTAAAAATGGTGCCAAAGTGTTTAGGAGGTTATGAAACGTCGAGAAATTTTGGTCCGACACCTAGGTCCCGCCATCCGACCGATGCCAATAGTGTATGTTGCCATATGGCAAATACACTAATAATGCGGCTAACGTCCGTTTTTCGACTTTATGTCATAACAGGCGCCATTTGCACCATTACTATTTTTTCATCTACGTTTTTAAAACTTAATAGCAGTGGTCGAATGAAGGAATTATAGGAAATTAGGATTTTTGAACTAGGAGTTTGATAGGTACTCGGCCAAGGCCTCGAAGAAGAAACCATCTCGCGATATTTAACTAGAATTAATTGAGGGAAACCATGGAAGATTTTAACAAGTTAGCCGGTACAGGAATTACTGTTTCTCAGTAGGAAAAAGTCCTAACCACATTTGCCTCCGCCGGGATTCGAACCCAGTACCTTCCGAATGCGAGTCTCGTGCTTTCACCACTTCCCTACCCCACTCGGCTCCAAGTCAATAAAATATTAATTTATATATTTTTGTCCTATTCCTATATGCATTCAATATCCATTATACTTAATTAGTAAAATTTTCTATAAATAAAAAAAAATCATCTTTAAAGTTCAATTCCAGATATATGTTATAATAGAAAACAGTATCACGGGTAATTGGAATAAAAATAAATCAATTTAAAGCTTGAAAAAATCTTAATTAAATAAAGACGAAACGTTGCAATCAATGAGTGTTTAAATTGATTTATTTTTATTCCAATTACCCGTAATACTGTTTTCTATTATAATAAAAAAAATATTTGGAGTTTTAGTTATTTCTAAATTACTCGCAGGTACTGTCTGCAGATACAACTGTTTCAAGAACTTTTCTTAAAAAAAATTAAACCTCCTTAAAAAAGTCGACATTTAATTATTTTCCTTATTTTAGTGGTTTTTTTGAAATTATTCAAACCGGTTAGCGCCACGAGTACTTAAGGCTGGACAAACATTAAACAATTTAATATTGGCGTCCTTCTTTTTAACCTCGGTGATTCTAAAAAGAAATAATATTTTTTTATAGATACATATTTGCTAATTTCAAATAATTTGTAAAAACTCCTCACGATTTCCCCTTGCGGAATTTACTTGGATTAGATGATAAAATTAATTATGTTGGAAAACAACGGTATCGTGATCTTAATTCACAATTCCTACAAATTTTTGGTTTATTTGCATATCTTAATTATATGTGGTAAGACGTGTTTACATTAGATATACAATTTTTTTATAATATTTTAGATAAACTTTGTATTATGTTGGTAATTATTGTAACAAAAAATAACAAGACATTTATGTATTGTCAATTATCATTATAAACGTGATTATCCTTGGTATTATTAGCGACGTTAATAATATTAAAATGTTATGTATATCTGTACTTACATGTTTGTCATTGAACCCTGATAAAAAATATAGTTCAAGGGATTTTATTAATAGCTCTCTAAAAATAAAATAATACATGTATCACAAGAGGCTGTTGCTCCAGGTCGTATCAGGACGTGGTCCCAAAACTTTAATAAATGAAATGTTCAGAGCTGCTTGGTGGTAGGTCTTTACTAAAAATTATTAATTTTTAGTCTACAATTTCTCCGTTAATTCAAACAACTTTATACTTTACAGAGGCATTGGCGTAACTTTTGTGTAATGGTTGAGGTTGTGAGATCCATTTCTTATTTTTATTTTAATAAAATACTCTGATATAAAAGGCCTCCTTACCTATATTGTTACCGAGGAACGATTACGTTCCACTGTTTCACTAGCACCTTTGCATTGAAGGAAACGTATGCTATGAGTTTCCGCAGCTGCGAACCGATCTCGTTCCATAGCTAATCTAAAGTTTAAACGGACAGAAATATGCTTCGTAGTTAAAACAAATAGATTAGTTACTGTCTGTATCTTCATTTTGTATTTAGAACTAGCGGTTTACCCGCGACTTCGTCTACGTTGTATAGATTATACCCGCAGTTCTTTTATATAAAATCCTCCCTAGCCCGTTCGGGTAGATGTGTTCAAAAGACAGTATTTCTTTATTTTCTAAGGAGAGTTTCACGTTTTTAGCTTAAACAATTTCAGAAATGCAGCCTATCCTTAATAAATGTCCCCCCTTTATCTCCTTAACACTAGAAAGACGGGCTGAGGTCAAATGACCCATTCTGAAGTTACACTGCAAATAAATAATGTACTATTTATTTATATGGCTTGGCATTTCGTAACTTTTAATGAAATTGCTTCAATTTCACGACAAACGTGTTTATACAGTAATATTACTACACAAATATAAATAAATAGAACATCTACCTACAAAGACGGTTGGGGTCATTTGACCCACAACATACGGTGTAACCTAATTACCAGGTCGTTGAGCAAATCATAATGACCTACTTCATTTGCACGAAGGCAAATTGGAGCAAAGTTTATTTCAGCTTGGAAACTTTTGATTGACGATACAATGGTACGCCATACTAAAAAAAGTAGGTACTGAGACTGAAGCACATCGTCAGCTTGGACATACCAACTTTTCGGTTTCTCTCGAAGAAATTGAAAAATGTATATCTATTTTGTACGTAAGGGGCGCT
The DNA here is from genome assembly GCA_034508555.1 of Venustoraphidia nigricollis. Taxonomy (NCBI): domain Eukaryota; kingdom Metazoa; phylum Arthropoda; class Insecta; order Raphidioptera; family Raphidiidae; genus Venustoraphidia; species Venustoraphidia nigricollis. The sequence goes on along the minus strand of JAVRKA010000018.1, from coordinate 43,965 downwards.
ACTGGATCTAAAAATATATCTGTAAATGATTTGTGGAGTAAAATATGGGGAATACTATTTTATTCAAAAGTCATGTCAAGAGATCTATTCAAAGAACTAATGAAATATATACGATTCGACAACGATCAGAAAGATCTTCAAGACTGACAACAGGCAAATTTGCACTGATTTCACAAGTATGGAATCGTTTTATTGACAACTGTGTGTCATGCTACAAACCAGGAGAAAATATGTGGATCTTGTAATAAATGCAAAGCTTTTATTTGTAATAATTGTATATAGTGCTAAAAAAAAATATAATTCAAGTATATTATTTATTGTATTGTTGTATTTTATTTATTCTTAATGTGTCTATAATAATTTGTCAGTATTTACATACGAAATTAATTAAGAATGACTATTTATGAAATAAGGGGTCAAATGACCTCAGCCGTATTTGAATGTAAGCCGTTTTTTCAGTCTTTTTAGTGTTAAGGCGATGTAATCGACGCAAAACTTTGGACAGCATCATATGCTACTAAATAGAACATGTTTAAGGAATGAGAAATAGAAAAAAAATAAAAACCATCCTAAAATTCTTGAAATTTAATCCGATTGGCCCCGATTGAAGCCAGGTTGCATAGTTGATTATCGATAAGAAGAATTAGTTTAGAATCGTTTTTCACCCACCTAGAAAATTTTCACTTCCCCTTTTGGGCCCCAAGTTTGTACATCTCTGTTCTGTGTCAATGACTCACTATAAGTAATGTCAAGTCTATTTCTTCATAATCTCGTGATTAATTATTACTGATTAAAACAATGCACTTTTATAGATTTTGCTAAAATTTCAATTTGCATAGGTAATTGAATATATTACCAAAACAATCAATTATATAATTGCGAAATTGTTTTCATTACTTGGGAAAATATATTTCGTAATTAAAAACAATTAGTGAAAACATTTTTTTTTTGTACAATAGATAATAAATTTTAATTGAAGCGCATTTATAATTTTTTGAATATTTTAATAATCTTAATAATTGTCATTAAAATAGTCTCGAATGTACATAAGTCATAATTTAGAATCAGATTTTTTACTAACATTGTGTTTAGATATGTGATTTTCACAGCTTTCACAATTACTGAGAAAATTATAAAAATTACTAAATCGACCTTGTCACGTGTAATTATATACATTTTAATTAGTGTATTTGCCATATGGCAACATACACTATTGGCGTCGGTCGGATGGCGGGACCTAGGGGTCGGACCAAAATTTCTCGACGTTTCATAACCTCCTAAACACTTTGGCACCATTTTTAAAAATGTTTATATATATATGTATATATATATATATATATATATATATTTATATACGTATATATATATATATATATATATATATATATGTGTACGCGCGATAACTTTCGAAAGAGTTAATTGATTTCAACGAAATTTGGGCCACGTGTTGAAATCCATCACCGCAAGAAGCCTATTTAAAATAGGCCTAATCGGGCTATTTTAAGGGTAGTTTTTAGGGGTTGAAAACTGTTTTTGGGCCCCAAAATACCGAAAAAATTCTCCGAATCGTTTCAAAATTGAAATTTAACCCTTTGTTAGTGATTAAAAAGTGTCCCCACAATTTTAATAAAATCGGCCCGACAGGACCGGATTTACAAATTTTATGAAAACACTAGTTTGCAGATAGTGACTTATTTATTGAAGGGTGTATTTAATTCGGTGTAGACGTTAGATTGATAATAATATTACAATTAAGAAAAAAATGTTATTTTAAGGGGAGTATTAAGGGGTTAAATTTTTTATTTTGCCCAAAAACAAACTTAATTTCACATAATAAAAGTATAAAACCACACGGCCCTATACAAGCAAATACACTATATTGTCGGCAGGGTTTTGGCACTGCGACCCGGGTTTTTTTATAATTTTATTAATTGTAATAAATATTGCATTTAGAGGGGTCTAGCTCCCTCCCTTCAATTTAAAACTTTCTTACACGCTCCAGGTCGGATTTTTTACACTAATTAATCTCCGCTGTAGTCCAAAAAAAGACGTGAATCGGTTCGTGTGGACACTTGATAAATGTTCAAAATTTATGTTTACACAATTTTTTTTTTTATTAAATTTGACATTTTTTTATTTATTAATAAGAAATATAAAAAAACCCCGGTCGCAGTGCCAATACCCTGCCGACAATATAGTGTATTTGCTAATACAGGCAGTGTGGCTTTATTATGCGAACTAGAGTTGATTTTTGGGCAAAATAAAAAATTTAACTCCTTAATACACCCCTTAAAGCAACATTTTTTTTCTAAATTGCAATTATTATCAATCGAACCTCTACATCAAATCAAATACACATTTCAGTAAATAACTCACTATTTGCAAACTAGTGTTTTCATAAAATTTGTAAATTCGGTCCTGTCGGGCCGATTTTATTAAAATTTTACCAGCATATTTTAATCTTTACTGAAACGTTAAATTTCAATTTTGAAACCATTCTGAAAATTTTTTCGGTATTTTTTGGCCCAAAAACTTTTTTCAACCCCTAAAAATTGCCCTTAAAATGGCCCGATTACGCCCATTTTAAATAGGCTTCTGGCGGTGATGGATTTCAATACGTGGGCCAAATTTCGTTAAAATCAATTAATTCTTTCGAAAGTTATAGCCCGTACGTGTATATATATATATAAATATATATATATATATATAAATATATATATATATATATATATATAAATATATATATATAAATATATATATATATAAATATATATATATATAAATATATATATATATTATATATATACATATATATATAATTTTTCCAAAAATGGTGTCAAAGTGTTTAGAAGGTTATGAAACGTCGAGAAATTTTGGTCCGACCCCTAGGTCCCGCCATCCGACCGACGCCAATAGTGTATGTTGCAATATGGCAAATACACTAAAAAGAACGGAATCTATGAATTAATTTTTTTTGCACAGCCCTCTATAAAATAGCTGTTTTGAATACCTGTATAGCGGTTGTAAATTGACCAATTTCGCATTAGTGCGTAAAGTAAAACAAAAGTAATTCGATTTTATCAATCCACTATCTCTGTCAGTTGCTATTTAAATTCATAATATGAGACAGAGACCAGAGTAGACGCATAAATACCGATATGGCTGAACGTGAAGTGTCAAAAATATTACAAATATACTTTATAACGAAAAAATCAGCTATTTAATAGGAGCTACGTGCAAACAATGTAGTATGTATCTCGATCGTAATGCTACCATGACTCGTGCGACTGTCTTTCAATCTCTTTCTATGCTAGCGTTTCGTCTAATGCAGACATCAACGCGTGCGGATCTGTGGGTAAAATCAACGATCACGCGAGATAAGCCGCAGGCAAGTGCTATTAATTAATTAAAATTATAACGTACTAATGCTCATAATAATAATAACTGCATTTGCAAAATATTTATATGTTGATGAAATCAAGTTTGTACATGTTTTTAGTCACAAGTGTTGAAAAATGTTATAATGCCAGGTGCTAGAGATATTATGTGTAATTAATTTTGAAATATAGAGTCCAGTTTCCTACGTAAAAAATTAAGTTAAATAATAATATTATACTTTCATAGTAGACAAATATTGAATGGCTGAAATGTTACTTATTTTCAGACCTACTGGTATGCAATTCAATTGAAATTTTGACTTTAAAAAAATTCAGAGCCTTATCTTAACTGGAGTATAATCTAACCGATATTCGAGTTAAGATGAACATTCTGAAGAAAATGGTGTCGAAAGTTTTCAGATCGGTTAACCCGTCGAATATTTATGACTAAACAAACATTAAGATGGCTGATCCCTCAGATCGTAAAATATGCTCTCGGAAAATTTCGAACTGCGGTTGTAAAATTCATTTTATTACTGTTTATATTAGCTGTGATTATTTAGCATTATCTACACAAAATTTGGCTTGCTGTTTTAAAATTTCAAAAAACATATATTTAGATTTCGAATAACGGGAAGGCAAATTAATATTTTGAAGTTTTTTTTCTTTACAAACTTATGTTAAAAATATTGGCGTATTTGAATTGCTCAATAATTTTTTTCAAATTTATTTTTTTCTGTACAAAAGTTTGTGCAAAACATGCTAATTTGAAATTTCCTCGTTTTTATGTGATCAGAACCGCTCCGGTTCTTGTATCGAAATCGATTTACAAAAATGATCCCTAATTGTTCAGGAGGCTATGAAACGTCGAGAAATTTTTATTTGACTTCTAGCGCCATCTGACCGACGCCAATAGGGTATGTTCCATATAGCAAATACACTAAAAATGATATCGACTACGTTAGGGTGCCCATTGAAGCGTATTAACGTCAATGTTATGATCCAAAAGAAAATCAGTCGTCGTTTTTTTTTGTGTAAGCAAAAATACTGCAAAAAAGATTTCTCGGGTTTGAGTTGTTAAATACAATATATTGATCATACTGGGAAAGTTGGTTGTGCGAAACTCAAGGGACGCACTTGTAGATCCACTTCACGTTTCATATGGGTAGGTCGAAATGAATGCGTATACCCGCGACAGTAGACGGTGTCCTACGTCAAAAAATAGGTTAGGAATGTTGTAACCGGTCTATGAGCAAACTGCTCTTGCAATAAGTACGTACGTGACAAATTCTATAGTGCATGGAATGTGAAGATAATAAATTCGCCGCTAATGTGGTTTATGTAACACAATTGTACATAACTTTTACAACCTTGAAACGCAGCGAATTTCACCATTTCTAGTTTGTGGTGTCAAGTTCAACTGTTGCAGATCGTGTGTTGTGGACGTCATGCGCGTGAAATGTTAATCAAATTAGTGTGGGTATAATGCGTATATATCACATATTATACTGATGTATTCACAACTATACGCTGTGTACACCACCCTGCCATGAAAAAGCGAACAACGATTGTATCTTTTATATGACGACGACGTTTGGTTGTCATCATATTATAATTACAGTTTTTATACGTATGCAGAAACATTCTAATGTCGTTGCAAAACTCCCTGTCCAGACCCTGATTAGCCCTTAGGCTAATTAGGCTGCAGCCTAGGGCGCGAGGATCGGAGGGGCGCGCGCTAAAATCGTGTCTTCGCATGCACTAATCTAGCATCATTGCATCTACCCTACATATTTCAACTAGACCGAGACAAAACACAAACTAAATGCGCTTGAGTGTCCCTGATTTTAACAATAAATTTTGAAATTTTAAAAAGCGCGCGTAAAACAAACACTGACTTGATAGTCCGTAACACACCTGGCGGGGGCGCGTCTTCATAATTAGCCTAGGGCGGTCAGAACTCTTGATCAGTCGCTGTCCCTGTCATGTAAGACTGTACTCACACAAAAACAAATTATTGTTCTACATAGAAAAAAATCACTTTTAAGCTAAGTTTTATTCAATATGCGTAGAAAAATGTTGTTTCGAAGCCGAAATTGTGCAAAAAAATTACAATAAATACATAATATACACCTACAGTTTAAAAAAAATCGTTTTAATCGATAATACTTTTCCAGCAGGATCAATTTAAAATTGTACACTACTTTTCTTATAAAAAAAATATGTGTGAACATAATTTAAGGTCATTGTTAAATCAGATTTCTGCAACCCAGTACTAGTTTCTTAGAGCTAATTTGCATAAGACCCATTGAGCCAATGTTTGAACAGATCATTGTTTAATATTTGTATGAAACCAAAAACCAGTTTCGATTCAATTGCTTTCATAACATTAACATCTAAGCATGCTTGTTTGCAATAGTATGTCTAATTTATAGGTAAGTGTACGGTTGACAGTAGGTACAGATAAAAAATGTCCCCATTTCTGATATATTTTGGACGACAAAGGAACAATTTTAGTAAAATATTTTAACATGGAATCGTGTGAGGTTTCACGTGATTTTTTTTTAACTGAGTACAACCTGCGAATTATAACATATTCTCGAAAATAAAATTACTGCTAACTTTTCATGTATGGGAATGGATAAAAAAAGAATTGTTTTTTTTTCTCTTCTGTTTTGGTTCACGATTGTTTTTGGGTTAACTAAAAGCATAGGTATACCTGCAAAATTGCATCGCAAAATATGCAAAAATAAGATAATTACAAGGCTGTGAGACACGGACAGATAGACATGACGAAATTATAAGGGTTTAGTTTCTACGGAACCCCAAAAACTGAAAAGCACAAAGAATGCAATAAAAACAAAAGTTGAATGGAAGTTAAGGGGCCGTTCATAAAATACGTCACGCTGCAATCAACTTTTTTTTACCCCCTCCCCCCTTAATGTCACACTGTGTCACACTTTCTGTGACCCCCCTGTAAATATTTCGTCACAAAAACTAAGACCCCCACCCCCCTGAATATAACAGAGCTCATGTCGAAAAATAAACATAAGTCAATATATCGAGTTACAATATATTGTAATAAAACTATATACGTTTAAAAGTCTATCTATTTACTAAATACGAAATGAATGACTGTATCGTAATAAAAATTGAGAAAAAAGTATTTATTGAAAAAATATTAATTTAAAATATTTTAATGAACAGCGAACGTCACGTTGCCTTAGACCCCCCGTCCCCCCTTGTCACATCTTGTCACACTCAGCAAGACCCCCCCCCCCCTTGTATGCGAACGTATTTTATGAATGGCCCCTAAGAAAAAACCCAACTAGGTAAAAAAAGAAGTCGGGCTTAAGTTTTTTAACTTTTATCATTTAATTATAAATCATATATACAATGTTTTTGGAGTCGCCAGAAATTTTTCATTCAATGCACTACTCGATCGAATTGTCCTCTAAAATTTAAATCAATATTTTTCTCACCTTATGGTTGGCATTTTTAATTCACAAACTTATTTTATATATTTTGAGTAAGACAAATCAAATGGGACCTCGATTATTAAAAATCGCACCGCGGTAGGTTTAAACTAACGAGCATACCATACATAAATAATAGATTGTTAAAATCATAACCCTTCTATTTTGGCTGTAGTTGGGTAATAAAAGACGGCTTGAGTATAGAATTATAAAAAGAAAACTACATATTATTATGAAATGAGATAAATATACATTTCATTTATTACGTTACATATATTCGGCAGCTGCAGTGGAAAACTAATTTTTAATTAATGCAGAATTAATTATGATTAATTATTATGATTTTCTGCAATGTACAAATTTATAAAAAAAACATTAAATAAATAGTTTAGGTACTGATGAGAAATGTTATGCCATTTAAAGATTGAGTTTTCATGATCATCGCATATGAAGTACCTATTATAATAAACAGGTTAGTGTTCTAATTGAGCATTAAACTCACCGAGTATTGAAACAATATTACTGTATAATTCATCTTTTAGACTTATTTATCATTATTTATATCTACACCTTCAAGAATGTTTTTTCTTTTTTACCATTCCAGCTTCACAAGTGGTGAATGGGACTAATTTAGGTGAAAATGAAATTTCCAAAATTTTAAAATATATTTGAGGTCTTCACAATGCAAAAAAAAGTGTTTTTGCAAAAAGACAATTCGTCTTGGCTATCAGCACGACATCGGTTAAACGACTGAACGGATCGAAGCCAAATTTAGGAATGATATTCGACACGTTAATATAAAGAGCTGTATTGTTTTTTGAAATAATCGGCGCACGCGCAGAAGAGATATCCTATAACTTTGTTTTTTGCTATTACAACCGCGGTATACTTCTCATAACGATTTGTTCTATTAAATTTGACAATAAAGTTTTTTTAAAAGGTCTTTTGAGACCACGTTGTTTCGTAAATATTTTGAAAATAAAAAAAATCAGCTTTCAAAAAGAAATGAACGACAATTTTTTACTTGTACCTAAGTAATTATGGAAAATGCAAGTGTCATATTACTAGTCGATTTAGTGAATTTATAAAAGTCACCATATCCCAGGCTTGTCTGGGCCTAGTGGTTACAATTCTTATTTACCTATACCTCTGACATATTATAGTAATTAGGTAGATACGGTAAATGTGTGTTTAGAACCGCTTCGTTTACCTACATAACACGTTACTATTATAACATACAACTTTCACATTAACTTTGATCGGTCACAAACTAGCAAAACAACTTATTGCAACATTGATTGCTAATTGCGAATGCACCAAGTTCATCAGCACCTAACCATTGAATGGCAGAATAGCTATTTTTTTCTTCTCTTCATAGATTTATGCGTACATTTTTTAAGTGTAGTATTATTAAGTGAAATTAAATTTGTTTTTAGACGAAATGCAAAATTTAATACCCTTAGAATGATTAATTCGATTTTACCAATCCAATAGTAATACCTTTGTCAGTTGCCATTTAAATCCATATATTATGAGCAAAAGAAACAGGCAAGTAGACAGTAGACATTGCCATCATAAACATGCTACATTTGTATTGAATGTGGCCAAACTGAAATGTCAAAAATATTACAAATATACTTATTACAATGTGAAAATCAGCCACTTTAAGGAGGTATGTGCAAAAAATTTAGTATGTATCTTGTTTGTAATAATACTATCACTAGAGTGACTGTTAATATTCACTAAATCGCTCATGTTAAGGCTGTCGGAACGCTCTGAATTTAAGCCAAGAGCTTCGGCTGTCAACTAATTGTAGACTTATTCGTCGACATTTTGCAAAAATTCTTTCTCTGTAAGGAAGATAAAGGACAAATCTAAGTCTCTAATGGACTACTTTTGTAATTTATGTACGATTTACTAGAAAAAAGTTGGCATCAATTGTGCCAAAAAAACGCACATTTTCAATGTCACACTACGACCTTATTCGTAGTTATTTCACAAAACTGTTCCATTACAAACCTAAAGTGACTCTTCCTTTTTCGGAAAAGTTTTTTAAATCTTCAAAATATTTCCTCAAATTAGAGTAATCAATTGACAGAGGCACCCTTGCAATGACATTTTTTAGCCTCATAGTTGGCACCAGCCAAAAATTGAAACGTGTGGATGATTTGAGCGAGACAGAGCTAAAGAAGGTCACACCCACAATATGTCTTTTGCTTACCTCGCCCCTTACCGCTGGGTCAAAGCACAAACAAAATTCTGAGCGTCCCGACAGCCTTAAGACTGTCATATCTCGTGATAACACCTTTCATTATAAACGCGATACATAAACTACTGTTCTGTATATATTTAAGAACCGATATATTATTTAGCAGGTCCCGATATTTTAAACTCTCTATAAATATAGGAAATCAACACGGCAGCTTATTTCAAGGAAACCGGATATTACGATCTGCATATCGGTGGAACCAGGAAAAATATATGCATTATTTATTTAAATTTTTAATACATCAGCTACTGAACTATTGATGCTTTAACAGTAACCAGAAGAAAATTTACATCGATGAAAAAGAGGTATGCCTTCATTGTGAGCATTGAAGCAAACATAAAATTACCGCAATAATTTTGCATTAATTATGGAAAACTATTAAAATGTTTGAGTGATAATACTAAAACAACCCGGGTCGCAGTGCCAAAACCCTGCCGACAATATAGTGTATTTGCTTATACAGGCAGTGTGGCTTTATTACGCGAACTTAAGTTGGTTTTTGGGCAAAATTAAAAATTTGACTCCTTAATATACCCCTTAAAATAACATTTTTTTTCTTAACTGCAATATTATTATCAATCTAACGTCTACACCGAATTAAATACACCCTTCAATAAATAAGTCACTATCCACAAATTAGTGTTTTCAAAAAATTTGTAAGTCCGGTCCTGTTGGGCCGATTTTATTAAAATTTTAGGGACACTTTTTAATTGCTACTAACGGGTTAAATGTCAATTTTGAAACGATTCTGAGAATTTTCTCAGTATTTTGGGGCCCAAAAACATTTTTCAACTCTTAAAAACTACCCTTAAAATGGCCCAATTACGCCCATTTTAAATAGGCTTCTGGCGGTGATGAATTTCAATACGTGGGCCAAATTTCGTTAAAATCAATTAACTCTTTCGAAAGTTATTGCCCGTACACACACACACACACACATATATATATACATAGGTGGGCATTAACTCGTTAATCCGTTAATCGTTAATTAACGAAGTTAACAAAGTGGTTAACGATTTAACTGTTCAGTTAACTTTAAAAAATGTTAACGGACACATTAACTTCCGTTAACTTGCCATAAGTCCGTTCAATCGTTAATTAAGTACCTACAATCCACAAGGACACTTCAATATATTGTTGTTTATGAACGGGAATATGCACCTTATGTCAGACTAGCTGTATTTTGAGTTGAACATTTATTATTAAAAACTCTAATGATACACCCTTCTTTTACTAATATTTCATGACCTGCCTAAACTTCCATAGCCCGTATTAACATTAAATATAAAATAGAATTTCTATCGCGAGTTAACGATTTACGATTCGTTAATCGTTAACCTGCAAGATTAACGGCTTAACGATTAACGAAGTTAACTTTTTTAGTAACGGATTAACGATTAACCAAGTTAAGTATTTGATTAACGGTGCCCAGCTATATATATATATATATATATATATATATATATACATATATATATATAAACATTTTTAAAAATGGTGCCAAAGTGTTTAGGAGGTTATGAAACGTCGAGAAATTTTGGTCCGACCCCTAGGTCCCGCCATCCGACCGATGCCAATAGTGTATATTGCCATATGGCAAATACACTAACAACTATTGGAGTTTATTGATGTTTGCATTTCGTAGTAATATTATAAAAAGGGTGTGTATAGTGACCTAAATAAGATAATTCAAAAACGTTTATTAAAACCGGACAAGGGCATACGTAGAGAGAACTCACGTAGACAGGGTTCCGTACTATTCCGTTTTTCGTGAGAGCTTTAAGACTTAGAATTTTCGTTAAGATTTTCCTGTAAACTATGAGTGAAGTCCTATAATACCTATTTTTTTCAAAATTTTAGGCTCAGTAGTTTTGGAGATAAGAAGCGGGAATGGTCGATTTTCACGTATTTTATAAACTAGACTGTAAGTTCAAGAAACTCACAGGGTTATATTGTAAATAATGTAAATATACGTCGCGAACCTGTACGGTATATAATGCCATTAAATTTACTTTTATTGTATGACAAATGTCAGAGTGTGAGGTGAGTAAAGTTCAATATTTGCGACATGGTTTGTTACGAAAGACCTGGTCTATGTAACTATGAGATATTAATATAATAATAGTTAGGTATCTGTGGTCACAATGAAAATTTAGTTAATATTTATGTCAGATTTTTTATTATGATTATTGGAAAGAAATCTTTTAAAAACCACAAACATATTTTATAAAAGAGTCTTCGAGTTCATTTACCTATTTAATAATTATTGTGATTGAAGGAGAAAGAAGGCAGCTTCCTTCAGTAGAATGAAGCTTGCAGGAGAATAAAATGCTACGAATTTCTAAAGAAACAATCGGTTGCTTATTAAAAAGGTGCCTGTGTTTGAATTACAGGGAGTCGTCTATATATTACCTCACACAAATTTAGTGATTTTTAGAACCCCCTTCCTCCATGACGTACTTTGTTACTCCCCATATGTGTTAGAAAACTGTAGAGAATACGATTTGTAAGAAAGTTTTCATAAATATATGCGCAGACATGTGGATGACCTCTAGTACCTAACTGTAATTTGATTAGTGTGGTAATTGGCCAGAAAAAACTGTTGCAGTAAAAGACTATGGCATGGCTTCAAGCAACAAACATTTAACAAAAAGTCCCTTTACCGTCTTTCGATTAAACTGGTAGAGTACTATCGCTTAGGCCTTAAATGTGGTCATTTAGTTGTTCGTCGAAACTTGAGATGCATCATTACAATACAGATACCGCAAATGATTGCCCCTGAAATTACAAATCACGGCGCTGCTGATCGCTTTTCCCACTTTTTTACCATCATATAGATTCTCCCATCTTACTACTATCTTTCCTATAAACGATACCATTCTACTTTTGCAAATCAGACTATCATATTATTCTTGCCTCAAATAATTAATTTCCAAACATTATTTTCCAATTTGGATTTCTTACTTTTTGTTCGACTAGCTCGAGCTGAAATAGTGTTCCCGTCAAAAAAGAGAATCTGCGAGAAAATCCGACTTTCACATGAGCAAAACTGAAAGCAAATATTTGGGGAAAAATAAACATTGTTTGTGTTCATGCTAAAACAAAAAGTACTAAAGGTTTTACAGTAATTTGTAAATAATTATAGTTTGTCGGATTTCGCTAAAGGCTTTAGTACAAGTTATTAACCTTATTGTTGTTATTTCATGAAATAACATTGAACTTTTAACTATAATGTGCACATATTGTTATTATAACTGTGTTATCAATTATTTCCTGATATGAATTTTCCCACTCAATTACTATAATTATCTCCTTTAAATATAGGATAGATATCAATACCCTGAAATAAAGACAAGTAATTTTCCAATCTTTCATCCGCGATATTAAGAATGACGTTATTTCACATGAAATGTGTTTAAGTTAACAAATTTATCCGCATTGAGAAAAAAGAGAAAAAAACGCGTGAGCTTACGGGGAACGAAACTGAACTTTTATTTGGAATATTCTGGGAGTAGCCTAAATTGAATTTTTCGAATTTGGTAGAAAATGCACATTTAGTTTCTCAAGTATTTTTTAGCTTTCTAAATTTTGAAAAGTTATTGTAATAGATCCGAAAATAGAAATCAAAATTTTTGTATTTCAAAGGCAGAGCTGGGCAGTAGTTAACTACTTTTTTTAGAAAAGTAGTTGTACTCTAACTACTTTTCTCCACATAGTAATCGTACTCTATTATTTTGAATATCTATCAAGTAATCACAAAAAGTAGTTAAAAATGTAGTTAACTACTTAGTTCTAACCTCTTTAGGTAGTTTAACTACTTTTTTGTAATCTAACTACTTATTTTGAATTTTAACTACTTTTAAAAATATTTTAGTATATTATATTTAACCGACGTGTTAGAACAAGTTCTTATTCGTTATGCATTTTTCTGGATTCTGGAACACGATCAGACTCTTTTTTAAAATAATGAAATATCAGTTGCTTGAGTTTTAATTTGAAATACAACGTGGAACTGGTAATCACGTCGTTGCTATTTGCAAAATTTAATAAAAACACGTTTCGGCCATGATATCAGCCCTTTTCAAATGAATATAAATAAAAGATCCTACAAAAAATAATAATCATTGAAGAAAACAAAAATAGCATTAAGTTAGAAACAATTAACAGCCTAGACTGTCAAAAAGAAAAATTAAAATATATAAAACTTGATGGCAATTGACAGTAATATACCTATATAGTTTTTTAAACATCGTTTTTGGACATTCTAGCTTGTAAATTGTTTTTTGTAGAGTTTTTGATTTATATTCATTTGAAACAGACTGACATCTTGGCCGAAACGTCGTATTGTTATTAAATATAAGTTTTTATTATTTAAAATAATTTTCACATATTATATGTGCAGATTGTACGACATAAATAAAGAGATTTATATTATTATTATTATTATTATAGTAGTTAAAAAAGTAGTTAAAATTTTAACTACTAACTACTAGTAGTTAGTAGTTTAACTACTTTTAAGAACGAGTAGTTTAACTACTAAGTAGTTTAACTACTTTTTTACGTAAGTAGTCAGTAGTTATACTCAACTACTTTTGTCAAGTAGTTTGCCCAGCTCTGTTCAAAGGCACTACAATATTTTTACACTATTTTTGCAAACATGTCTGTACGATATGTGGTAAATGGTTCTCAGGAATAAAAAATGACATCGGCTACGTTAGGGTACCAAACGCCGTGCATTCGCGTAAATATGATCTGAAGCAACTTTTTCAAAATCGGTCCAGCCGTTCTTTGTATTTAACTAAAAGAATCCAAATTATGGATTTTATACAATATTTCGTGCTTCGCTATAGGTTGTCAGTCAAAGTGTCTTAACGTCATTTTAAACCGAAAGAAATTTTATCAAAATCCGCTCAGACTTTTTATTTTGTTTAAACAAAAAGACTGCTTTAAAGCGGATTTTACATAAAATCTCGCGAATAACAAACGATATCAAGTTTGTTAAGAATCAATCGCAGCTTATTAACGTCAGTATGATCTGAAAGAAATTTGATCAAAATCGGGCGAACCGTTTTTTTATTTAAACAAATAGACTACAAAAAAGTGTATTTTAGGATTTTTGGAAAATATTTTTCGGGCCTAATTTGTTAAATACCTACATATTTAATATTCAATATTGACCATACTAGAAAGTTGTTCGCGTGGATCTAAAGGGTTGCATTGTTTCTTTTTTTATTTTAATGTTAAGATAAGGTTAAATTAAATTATTAACACTGCATTACTTACATCACAATTTTTTATATATGGATAATTGATAATGGTTAGGTAAGATCTTCTTCAGAATACATCGTAATTTGTAGTTTTTCATAGTAATCTAAATTTTTTTAATTAAATAATTAATTCAAAGACAATAATTGCAAGAAAATTAATGCAAATAGTTAACTACTGTTTCACTATTTTACTTGATGTTTGTTTGTCATGCAACCCACGCCACGATGTTTTTAGCAAGGACGTTGAATTATTTTGTTGCGACAATCGTATTTTCCATCTTTTTGGTTCTAGTTTAAATAGTAATACCTATATTCGAACTAAACAGTACCTATGTTATCGTAAAATATATCTACATATTAAAATTAAAACTTGTTTTACATGTTAAAATATTTTAAAATAATTACAAATAGATCCGCAATATTATTTTACCATTCTAAACGCAAGTAAAATCAGTTGAAAATATATGGTGGTGAAACAGTGGCGGGTTTAACGGTACGCGAACTAAGCGGCCGCGTATGGCCCTAGGATAACATAGGGCCCCGGATTTCGGAACATTTAATTTTTGTACAAAAAAATTCAATTTATTTACGAAGATCAGTTTGTGTTTTAAAGAGAGTAAAAAATTATTTAAGGAATACAATGGAAGAAGAAAAACTAAATAACTTAGCCATTTTGTATATATAGAACAGGAAACTTTAAACCGAATTGAAACTAGCAAAATAATTGATGCATTTTGCAAAAACTAAAGCAAGACGGAAATTTATGTAAAAATATTTTTCAATTCAATATGTAACGATATTTAACTATTCATTACTTTTCCTTGTTGTCAATAAATTTACAAGTTTTTTTTGCAACTTATATTTCTAGCTTGAGTTCGAGAACCCCAAAATATTTACCGCTTGGGGCCTGCACTTGACCTGAGGCGCGACTGTGTTGAAAATATATGAGTCTAATTGTAATAAATTGAACTTATATCTATTGTTATCAATTTTATCATATATTTAGCAACAACAATTTTCTTCTATCTAACATTTAAGACATCGTAATCCGAATCATATTTCGTCACTCGACAGACCTGAGGGCCGGAGATTGTTCGTCCATATGTGGTTCGATTGCAGAGTACCTACTTTTCGTAATGACTAATGATTCTGAAGTTTAACAACCTCTCTCTCTTTCTGCATTTTACTATGTTATTGTGTACATGTTATGTTACACAAAAAAAAAACTGAAAGGTGATTATTATAAAAAACTAAGTGCTATATTAG
The DNA here is from genome assembly GCA_034508555.1 of Venustoraphidia nigricollis. Taxonomy (NCBI): domain Eukaryota; kingdom Metazoa; phylum Arthropoda; class Insecta; order Raphidioptera; family Raphidiidae; genus Venustoraphidia; species Venustoraphidia nigricollis. The sequence continues at coordinate 28,310 of JAVRKA010000018.1, read as the reverse complement.
AAATTGGTCTGTGTTTTAAATAAACACGTGTGTGTAGTCAAAGTGGTATTATTATATTACTTTGAAAATGTGTTGATTGCACGCTCCCAGTTCCAGCTTTATTGCAAAAAAAAGCTCGCCACTAACGATCCAATGCCGCAGGAGTACGATTTTGTCGAATGCGATTACAGTACAATTTTGTTGGAAATCGGATGATACCACACATATAAAGAGGTGTATATAAATTACCTCCTCACAGGGGCTTAAGCGTTGGGTCCTCAAGTGTCAAGGATTCACAAAAATTAAATTATTATTCTACATTTTTATACTTTTTCATTAACAATGTGCACTTACCATATAGTAAAAAATAGTTAACATTAATGATTAATTAATTAATTATCATTAGCATGGGTGAATTTTGATAATTTTTTGGATGAATTTTGACAAGTTTTTGGGTGAAGTTATATTATTGTTTGTTTAATCAGGTTATCAAGTTTCAACTTTGGTTCTGATGTTATTAAAATGAGTTTTATATCTCATTTTAAAGATTGTTAATCTAACAAAAAAATCGGGTTCGATTGGACGTCAATAAACCCCAGGCCCTGAAAACCCCAAATTCGCTCCTGCCTGCATCGAGATTTACTTTAAGTTTGACAGAGTAGATTTATGCTGAGTTGGAGAAAACACTGTCAAATTTTTTTATTTAACAAGAACCTCACATTGCGATTCTGTACAATTTTATAAATTCAGGAACAGTCTGATGTGAAAGTTGTACTCGCACGAAATAAAAGAAACTTATCCAAATGTTGTTTCGAAGTGAAAATTGTACAGGAAACGACGGTAAATAAATGTTTACGCGCAGTTTAAAAAATATCGTTTCAATTGATCAATTATTTTTTTAGTAAGATCCATTTAAAAGTCTACAGTGCTTTTTATATAGAGAAATATGTATGGTCACAATATTTATAAGGTCGTTGTTAAATCAAATTTACAACCGAGAACTAATCAGCCAATCACAGGCTAACCGAATGTTTACGTTATTTTTGTAGCGACATATTTTCGTGTTTTAAATTATATTGAGAAATGCATACTGTTGGGATATTTTCTGTAAAAAAACTCCCGAAAAATACTTTTGAAAAATTATTCATAATCTATTTGTAATGTAGATTCCAACCCTAAAAAAGTGTTGGAGTGTTTAACCGTGTATTGAGCGCGTACAATAAATTAAAGTAATATTCGTTGCAACGTTGGTATAAAATATAACATTCTAAGTGCGTTTATATGATTACAATTCTCACGAAAATAATTATTATGAATAATGCAAAATACTGTTTTAAGATTAAGTAAACATTGACCGGCATGTAACAAATAACCGGACGACGCGAAAGCATATTATATTAAACCTTAAGGCAAGATTTTAAAAATACTACACTTTATATTGCACAAAACGACCTATTACTATTTTTTGCGCATAATGTCGTAATAAATTTAATACTATGTAAATTTCAATGTCTGAAGGATTTTCTTTTATCGATCCATAGTGTATAAAATAATATAATCCCAGAATCGACCGCCGGATTTCCTATATATCGAATACACACACAAAGTCTGTGTGAGTTAACATAGAAACAGATAAATAGGGAGCCGCAAAATAATTATTATTTTTACAAGCTTTTAATTAACTTGCAATGTATGTAATATGTAATATGTTTGTTCGGGTGGAATCTGGCAACTGATTTTTAAAGCAGTTATCCTCAACCGATTGAGCTGAAATTTTGAATTCACGTTTAGTTTAGATGACAAGACATGGTTATATAAATGACGTGATTCTAAATTCAATATGGCGAACAGTCCAAGATGGCGAACTAGTTATTTTTTATGCACTTCCATGATATGGGTATCAAATAAAAGGGTATGACAAGTAGAATACAATCAGCAGTGTGACTTAGTTCCAAATTCAAAATGGCGGCCGACACAAAATGGCGAATCATCTATTTCTTTACGACCTCCTTGATATGGGTAGGTATCAAATGAGAGAATATGAAAAGCAGAATACATTAAACTGTGTGACGTTATTTAAATTCCATTATGGCGGCCAAAACGTGTAGATAACTAAAAATTTAAAAATAAAATATTAGTAAAAAAACTTTTTAAAAACAAACTTTTATTAAATTGTACTAAAAAAGAAAAAATAACTCTTAAGGCTGTCGGAACGCTTTGAATTTAAGCCAAAAATAGAGCTTCGGCTGTCAACTGATTGTAGACTTATTCGTCAACATTTTGCAAAAATTCTTTCTCTATAAGGAAGATAAAGGACAAATCTAGGTCTCTAATGGACTACTTTTGTAATTTATGTCGATTTACTAGAAAAAAATTGACATTAATTGTGCTAAAAAAAACACACGTTTTCAATGTCACACTATGACCTTATTCGTACTTATTTCACAAAACTGTTCCATCACAAACCTAAAGTGACTCTTCCTTTTTCGGAAAAGTTTTTTAAATCTTCAAAATATTTCCAAAAATTAGAGTAATCAGTTGACAGCGGCACCCTTGCAATAAAATTTTTTAGCCTCGTAGTTGGCACCAGCCAAAAATTGAAACGTGCGGATGATTTGAGCGAGACAGAGCTAAAGAAGGCCACACTTACAATATGTCTTTTGCCTACCTCGCCCCTTACCGCTGGGTCTCAGCACAAACAAGATTCGGAGCGTTCCGACAGCCTTAATACTTTAGGTTCATAGTTATAAAAGCATGGGTCGTTATTATCATAGAGCTTACAACCCACGCTTTTATAACTATGAACCTAAAGTATTAAGAGTCATTTTTTCTTTTTTAGTACAATTTAATAAAAGCTTGTTTTTAAAAAGTTTTTTTACTAATATTTTTATTCTGCCAAATCATGGAATCCTGTCACTTTCTGTCATTTTTTGGATTGTCTTTTATGTCATTGTTTACACAAACAAAAGCAGTAGTTAGACGTAAGCAGGTTATCATACAATGGCGAGGCGGGAAACGCGTCATAATCAATGCTGCCGGCATTCCCTAGACGTTTGTCTAATTTGTCTCCAGATTATAAAACAGTTCTATTCATTGTAAATGCATATGCGGTGATGTAAATGTACGAGTACTAGTTTAATGATTGATCAGTGATTATGTATGCATATATTATTATTATAATGATAGTGACCTGATTTTGTAATTATGTCTACATTTGAAGAACATCGATTGAAAACAAGACACTTGTTAACTATCTGTGTTCGTCTGTTATTATTTTATTACTTGTAATAAATACGTCACATGTCTGTCAACAGTGACAATTCAGGGTCGCTGATGTAAATATTTTTTCAGAAACCCTCTTAGAAAAAAAACTCTCTATAGAAAAACATTTTGTCAACAAAAAGTCATAAAGAAATCTTTGGTGTACGATTGAAATGTGCAAGAAGCTTGCTTTTTTTAAATTGCAAACCATTATGACGAAAACAGTGCACTAGCATCGATCGTGGGAGTAACTAAGTTATTATGTCGACAAGCGATAGTATTCTTCTACCATTTTCTCCCGTTTATAACTTACACCACCCTACCTTATTTACGCATAATAATGTCTTATGATACATTGATTCACGCATACAATAATGCATGTAAATAGTTTATAAGGGTAATAAGGGTATCATTGTATAAGGGTATCATTGTAACTCCAAAAATTGTCTAAGTTACTCGCAAAGTCAAAGTCACCTCGGCTTACGGTACCGAAATAAAATACACGGTCATAATATGTCGTTTGCTGAGCCGTATTTTTTTGAAAAGTTGTGTTCAGTAAGGTTTGACAAATCATATCTAAATATTCATTATCAAAATGTTGTTCGTTCAGCGTTCTGCATGCTACGTGAAATTTATGGACTACATCATCGACCTACAGAAAGCACAACTCGTCGAATTATCAGGAAATTCGAAACGATTGCTTCAAGAGTACCCATCAGCCAACACTTGAACCTGTACTTGTTCATTTGGATGAGAATATTTCCGGTGTTCGGGAAAGTGTAAACTAAGAACCAAATTTCTAGTCGTGCATAAAACTTTTTAAACGCTAACTTGGCGAATTTTGCGTAAAGAATTAGATTTTCTTATAAGATTCAACTGATCCAAGAACTTAATCCAAATGACCATTTGCAGCGTCAAAAATTTGCTGATCCGGTTCTAGAGCAAATAAAAATTGACCCCGATTTCGGAAAAAAATTGATAATTTGGAAGTATCCACTAACAGTGTGCGATTTAATTTCATTACATAATTTTCTGTGGGGCTATGTCAAGTATCTACATCAGATTCGTATTTCTACTGATCCGATATCGGCCAAAATCGAAAGAAAGGCAAACACCAAAATTATAATGTAGGTGCCTCTATTGGAAACAGAAACCCGATGCGATAACAGCCATTAGCAGACCGACGAGTCGGACGAACAAATGTGTTTGTTTCCAATCCGATATCTCATTTCGACGGCACATAAGGACAGAGAGTCGTTGATTGATCTTGTGAGAAATAAACATAGGGTGGTAGTTATTGAATTTATTCAGGTAATTTCGCATAGGTGGCAAATTTTAAAAAAGTTCCCTTTCGATTTATTTTCATTAAGTTGATGCACACATGCAATTTTTACGTCTCTTATTCAGGAGAACGTTCTTCTCTAGCAAATCCAATACAAAAAACAAGTCGTCAGAGTCACTCATCATAACCCCACAACACATCTGCGACTGCTTCCCGATCAGGAACAGAGTAGGCACTCACGACGGACGAGATCGGAACACATAATTGATTAGGATCGGATCGGAAGAAATACAGGTTCGATGTAGGTGTAGCCTAAAGAGCAATATTACTAGCGTTATTCGTGAAATAGACCTTCAATTATGCGAACAAGTAACCGAAAATTGGGTCAGTCATTATATACCCGCTACACAATGGAGTCGGCCATTTGAATATGCATATGAAATAAAAATTTCTATTATATCTAATGCACACTTTGTTTTATTTTTAATTTCAAGAACGATCGTACTTAATAATGTTTATAATTCTTCTTAATTGCTTGTTTGTAATAATTATTGATTGGTTATGTTGTTCTGTTTTACAGATTCCAGTACACGACTAGCGTTGGGCATTGTGTTAACAATTTATGGTTTGGCAACCATAGTGTGGACACCTTTGGAGCTATGTATGCAAGAACGACTCAGAATGAGGCCGAGTAAGTTTTATTAATATTTACTGTAATTTTGTTAAATTTAAACTGACTTGTTCATTGAAGCTGGCCAGATATTACATGCTTGATAGCCTTGGGATAATTTAATTTTAATTCCGGAACACAAGTGTCACTGGTCGATAGAGTTGGAAAACTACACATAGCGATAATTATATCCATGTTTCTGACTGTATGCTATTGATTGTTTACCAATATTTTTTTTTTTTTTTTAAATTGAATTAAAATGGTACTGAAGTGAGATTAGTATAAAAACAGCCATTAAACGCCACGCGCATGCGAACATATTGTCTCTACCATAAGCATACTCTATCCTCCTCACACAGTGAACCAAAAAACAACTACGATATATGGCGAAGTAAGTCAATGGTCTCTACCTCATTTCTTGGGAGACTTTTTCTGCGAGCAATTTCATCCTGTTAATTTTGATGTTACATCATAAAAATTAACTCTCTTTTTTTCAAAAAGCGCCAAAAGAAATATAACTTAAAAATGCGTATGTTTCCTTTCTATGGTCTCATTAGATTGTTTAGAGTCTTATGACTATTTTGTTTATTAAAATAGCTAGTATTGTATTTCTGAGAAACCTGTCGAAACGGAACGAGTTTTGAATATCATCGGGCAAAATTTCAAAGTAGCGTTCTGGATTAAAGGAATATAATGTGGATATCTTCATAAAAATTGGTACAATAATCCATAAAATATGTAGACACTGGATGTATTGGCAGTCTAATAATTATGCAAGTTAATAAGTATAAGAAATGCAAACAAAGCAATTGATTTTTTTTAGATTTTCTTTTATTCAGGCTTCAGGGATTATCACAATATAATCAGACATGATGACCTCAGTGTATGAGGAATTTTTTTATTTAAATCTGCTATCAACAAGTTTTTCTTTATAATAAGGAAACACTGAAGGGCAATCATGAAGACTGTATTAATTACACTGTATAAAAATCGTTAGCTCACAGCGAATTGCGGCATTTAATGTACTTTGCCTGACAGAAAGAATGAGTGGTGCTGCGTAATAGTCAAAGAATGCAAGCGAAAGGGGTACACTTTGTCAAACATAAAAACGAAACATGTTTTTTGCTGAAATTGTAACTTGGTGTTAAGAAACACGACCTTAACTTTTTTTCCGTTTGAACGGGGAATATATAAGTCTCCAAAGGTTTACAAAGGAACATCAAGCTACAGCTTTAGCAAAAAATGTTGTTCAACATTTTTTCTATTTAGAAAAATCTTTGTTGTATGAATTATTATTTTGTTGATTGCATGACGATTTATATACAAATAATAATTGGCAGGCGTGAATAAGTATACATCCCGTAAAAAACTCTCGCGTCACTCGAGTTTTTTTCTTTAAATACGTGAGTTATGGCGATAATGTTTTCGTGGAAGATATTTAAAATTGTATAATGTAATTTTTTATCAGCATTTTTTTCCTTCACGTCACCCTTCGTTAACAAGTTTGTCATGAATCGTTTAATTGTCGAAATTTTATTTAGTTTACAGGTACTTATTATTTCTAAAGTTTTAGAACTAAAATACTACTTTTTGAGGTACAAAATAGTGTGTCAATTCCCAAACATGTCGCCTGGGCCTTGGACGTTATATGGCACATAACCGCTTCCCTTGTGCTCTGTAGTCTCAACATATTCACGAGGCACCTTAGACATAATGCCTAGGATTTGTACCGTCGCGAAGTTAACATTTTTGACAAGGAGTCACCTATTAATACCATTAAGGTCAACGAAAATGTTAAAACCGCTGCGGTACCCTGTATATTGAAGAACGTTTTTTACTCACTCTGTATATCCAATCATAATAATATATTAATAATATTGATTCTACCAACAGTAATATACTATTAAATAAAACGAAACTACTTGCGTTTACTGTTCAAAATATTTTTTTATTTATAAAACGTTTCTACCAAATTTTTGGTCCTTTTCAATTTATCAAAATACAAAATAAATTATAATTGTTTATATAAAAACAAAACAGTTAAGTACTAAAATTTTTTTTATAAAAATTATATGATCTATGGTAATGAAATGCCATATATTAAAACAATGAGTGACACAAAAAACCTAAGACAAAGAACAATTATTGTAATAATTTATGGATATAATCCTTAAAAATCAATTTTAGATTCTTTGTATCACTCATCCTATTCACAGAATCATATTTAATAATAATATATTGTTTCTTTATCAATAATTAATTATAGCATAGGCTTCTTTCATTGAAAAAAGCAACTCGTTATTTTAATTACTGTATTCGCCATGTGACACATACACTATTGATGTCGGTCGGATGGCGGGATCTAGGCATCCGACCAAAATTTCACAGTGTTTTCATATCTTCCTCAGCATTTTGGCACTATTTTGGGAAATGTCTGTTTATAATTTTAAATTTGAATTTCGCTGACGTGTCAAATGGATGTACCTATGTCTCAACTGACTTAATAAATATCTATCTGTCTATCTATATGTGTATACTGTATATATGTACGGCCAATAACTAAATAATAATTAATTTGATTTACATGCTGGAAATCATCACCGCACGAGGCCTATGTAAAATGGACCTAATCGAAATATTTGGAGTGTGGTGTTTAAGCGGAGAAAAATGTTTTTGGACTCAAATATACTAAATAAATCCTGAAAATAATTTCAAAATTCGAATTTAACCCTTTAGTAAAGATTAAAATGTGATAATATTATAAATATTTTAGAGGAATTAGGATCAATTCCTCTAAAATATTTATAATATTATTACATCAAAAGGATTTGAATTATACATGATTAAAATGTGGTTAAAATCTTAAAATCGGCCCGACAAAATCGAACTTTTTTTTTTGAAAACGCTAGTTTGTGGATACAAATTTTCTTACTGAAGGGTTTATTTAATTTACTGCAGGTGTTTGTAATAAATTGGCTCGTGTCATTGACTACTTTCGTCACAGTGTTAACTTGATAATATTAAAATAAGAAAAAAATCATTTTAGGGGGTGCACGTATTAAGGGGATAATTTTTGTTTATTTTGTCTAAAACCAAATTCAAGTCAATATAATAAAGCCACAATACGTCATGTTTTATCAAATACACTATATTATCGGCAGGGTTTTGGTACTGCGACCCAAGTTTATTTAGAATTTATTGTTAAAATAATGATTATCATAAAAAGTGCATACGTATCTCGATGACTCATAGAAAAGTGCATTAACGATAAATAATAAATTCAAGCAGAAGTTCCTGGTTTAGTAACAAATTGTACATTATATGTATTTAATTGTTATAATTTTTGTTTTCGTTTTGTTCAAATATATGTTTGTTATTATGTAAGGAGAAAAAACTTATTTCAAGGCGATTTACGTTTAGACGAGGAAGTGACAAATCTTGTTAATATAACGCATTTTTATTGAAATTTTCAACTATTATACACAATGAATAAATGTTTGTTAAGGCTGTAGTCGAGCTTTACGTTTTTTTTTTCAAAAAACATGTGAGTATAAACATCTATACCGGATGTTGGACGTGCTCATTGCACATACGGAAAATGGTATCTGCCATACTCTATTCTTATCACTTAGCGAACCGAAAAACCACTACAACGATAATATATGGCGAAGACATGTCTACTTGTGTTACAGTGTAAATTAGTGGTTTGCTGCAAATGTCAGATCTAAGTACCTAGAAAAGATCGTTTTTGAAGCTAAATTTTGATTAAAAAATGTTGTTTCCAAGAGCAAATTTTACGAAAAACTATGTTAAATATTATGCCCAAAATTTAAAAAAATTCAATTTATAAATTATTTTTCGAGCAGATCTATCTGTTAAGATGAAATTCAATAAAAAACAAACTCAAAAAAGACACACATGAAACGAATAATTAAATCACTACTAGCGTTATCAAGTGGTATTCTAACTGTAGGTTGTTTTTGCACAGTTCCTAAAAAGAGATAAGTTTTATGCGTGTATAGCGGTCGTAAAATGACTCATTTAACACTGTACGTGAAGTAAAACGAACTTAGGCTATACTTATATGAATTAGTAGCTATTTTATTTTGTAAGAAAGTAAATAGCAAAACATAAATGAATTATTGAATTATATATAAAAACTTACAAAAGAATATTAATAAAAACTCGACCATATCCTTAATACTAACCGTAAATCACGAAGTTGTATTTATTTAAATAATATTTTAAAAAGCAAAACCTATGTACGTATTGTTATAATAGTTAATGATGATATAGTCAAACTCAAGATCAACGACTTTTATATCTTTTTTTTTTATAAATTACGTACTTACAATTTTTTTATAAATATTATTTATGGTGCTATTCCGTAGTTTCGATCAATATGATAGTGCTTTTATTTCTTTGTCCTTTTCTAACAAACTTAACATTACGTAAGCTTTAGTCAAACAAACATTTCTCTTCACTGTAAATTCTAATATTAACCACACAGAATAGAACCATTGTATGGAACAAATATACTGATATTTGCTCAGCCATTTAATACGCCTACATTAAACACTTTCGGAAAGATATGTAAGTTACAGATTTTTTGTCTGTCAATTTAAATGTATTATTCATACAGCATCACGGTCAGGCTTCGCCCGGGTTATATATATATTTTTTCACTACTCCCTATAAAATAGCTGCTTTACATGAATATGTATATAGAGATCTAAAGCGACTCTTCACACACTAATAAAGTAAAACAAAACTGGTTGCGCTATACTTATTCCATAGTACACTACTGTTTGCCTGTCAGTTGTTTTTCTCATAAGTGAACAGTCAAAAATTTTGAAAATGGAGTGTGACTCATGTAACTGTTAAAATCCGCCATGTAGACTTCGTGCAGCAAACCACTATACCCAATAATAAAAATACATCTGGGGAAAAAGCTGTATTGTATATTCTATAATCTATATGTATTAAATTTACACCGGGCGAAGCCAGCCCGGGCTGCTAGTATTTTATATAAATCTAAAGAGTTCGTCAATCATTACGCACATTGGTAAAAAATGTATATTAATTTTTAGTAGCGATATTAAATTTTTAATTTTTTGATTAATTCCGATATTAATGTTTTCAGTGCCAGAATAATATATGTTAAAAAATGTTGTCCGAAATACCGGAACTGTGAAATCTCACAATTCTGGTATCGAAACCATAGTCATATTGTAATCATTGCATTTTAAATTCAAGTTAATAGCTGCACAATAATATAATTTGATATGTGGAGCGATCGGTACTGTCGACTGCCAAGATAATAAAAAAATCGGTGTCAAGTTCGATGTTGTCCAAAAATCAATTGGCTGTTAAATGCAACTAAATCTCGTAGGATTTTATGCAAATTAACGGTTGTGACACAGTTATTTATTGATTATAATTAATTGTGTAATTATTGATGCGTTTGAAATAGTTGCTCCAGGAGTAGTCAATAAATCGATCACACAAATTTCAGTCACGAGTACCGTTAATTTTTTTCGCCTACCTATAAAATAGCTACGTAAAATGCGTGTAAAGTGAGCCATTATGCACTAGTGTGATAAAATAAAACAGGTTGTGCTATATCAGTTGCATAGTAATAAACACATTGAAAAAATAAAAAAATCCTAAATAGAATTTTTGTAGGAAATAGATCGAAAAATAATTTAACGCATTATGTAAACGCTCTTTAAATTTAAAATTCATAAAGATCACTCATCGAATAAAAATCTGCTTCAAATTACGGCCATACCTGAAAGAGAAAAAAAGATTTATTTATCATGACACTCCAAGAATAAATGTAACTTCTTATGCAATACTCAAAGTAAAATTTGTTTTACTTATAAGACCGCGTGGTTTACACTACACAAAACAAAGTTTTCTACTAAATGACCCACATTACTTTTACTGTAGTCTGATCAAAGGCCCAGATTAATGTCCCACAATTATTTTCTAGCTTTTAGTGAATCATTGATTGTACAATAAAACCGTTTAATTTAAGATTTTTTACCTACTAATTGATTTATATTTCACCATAATATTCATTTTTTAATATTTGCGTAGTGTTTGCATGTATGTGCATCTATCTGTTTGAGGCTCTATAGTTATTTGAGGGGTTTACCGATTTTGATGCGGTTTTCATACATAGAAAACTAATGAGACACAAAAAACACCTTCAGTATCAAATGATACAATATTGGTGTCATTTAAGAAACTATGCAATATGTTTCGTAATAAAATAATTTAAAAAGAAATTAATTGCTGCTTAACCTAAATAGTGCTGGATGCTAAGTAGGAACATACGAACCCACTAGTACACTGATACTGAAGTGAAACTTCTTTAGCGACGTGTTCTAACAAGGGGAAATTATTTAACGGCAGTGAAATATAAGCTTAAAACATTAATTGGTAATGTAAAATGAAGCGAGTTCATAACTCTAATGAAGTTTCACTTCTTCTGTGCGCTTATGTGGGTGAAGCTCAGACATTTTTTTCATTTTAAAGAGTTATGTCAGAGGTTTTTAAAGAATTTTTTTATCACTCGTAATATCAATGTTTTGTTTCAGGTTTCCCGCCATATCAATGGTGGAAAAATCCTCCGGACGAAGTTCTTTTAAGAGTTTATGTTTTTAATATTACTAACGCTGCAGAATTCTTAGCAGGAAATGACAGCAAATTGAGACTACAAGAGGTGGGACCAATTATATACAGGTGAGATCAAAGTTCATGTTTTTTTATTTTTAGGGTTTCGTAAAAGGTGGAACCCTCAAGCCCTGGTTTCTTAATGAAATCTTTTTGCACCAATTACTGTTACTTCATTGTATTTTCTTCTTTACAGAGAAAAATTAATTCACAGTAATGTGACATTTAACGACAACGACACAATGTCGTATATAGCTACTCGAAAAGCTATATATCTACCTGAACTGAATACGATAGACTTAAACCAAAAATTAGTTTTGCCAAATCTCGCCGTATTGGTAAGTTCTCGAAATAATAAATTTAAAGCTGGAATTAGTGTAGCAAAATACCAGAAATAATTATTGTTCACTTAAAAGCGTGATGAACATACACTCGAAGGGTCATTTTAAGTTATTAGATCACTTCAAAATTTACCCAAGTGCCCTCAAAATTCAAAATGACGGCCATCATTTCAATATTCTCTAGTTACGAGTATACTGTTAGTCCGATGAAAAAAAATCGCTGCCTATTTAAAATGCACGGTTGTCCTTTTTTTTCTTCGCCCAGTGGACTGCACTATTATATTTAGTGACATTCGTTTGCAAATTGCTGAATAAATTTGTGGAAAGTTTTCACGTAAAAAATGAAAATGGATGTTTATTGACGCCGTAGCATATTTCACGCTTGGTTCAGCTTTATTGCAATTTTTTTAGGGAATGGCTTCCTTCTTATCAGAAGCTTCATTTTTTGTGAAGCTTGGTTACAATATTCTAGTCAGTAAATCAGAACCTATTGTTGAAGCAACCATTCAAGAATATTTATGGAACTTCACTGATCCAGTCCTGGAATCTGCTCAAAAAATTGCACCGGGGCTAGTTCCTACCAAAAATATGGGAATATTAAGCAGAGTAAGTGAATTAATCAAATACCTGTGTTATCGATTACAAACCAGGGACGTAGCCAGAAGTTCAAAATTAGGGAGAGTTGATGCCTAAGCAGAAGCGTAGCGTGCCTAGGCGGGGCCCCGTAAAAAACATTTGTTTGGGGGCCCTTCCCCCGTTGAAGTAAATGACTTAAACGGGGAAATCCCGCAGCCCGCGATAACCGACTTTTGAACGCACGCTTTACACGGGAAAAAAAAGAAATAGCTTTTTTTGACTTTTGTCATTTCTGAAATAAAAAAAAAATTGGGAAGTTTTTATTAATTTTTGCTTACGCACGTTGGGGGCCCCCGTGGCCCGGGGGCCCCGTATAATTGATACGGCAGATACGGCGGTAGCTACGCCCCTGGGCCTAAGCCACCTAGCATTTTACACAATAGGCACCTACTGTTCCAATCTATTATTCCAAAACTGCCTAGACATCCTATATTATTTTATCAATATACATCTTTAATGAAAATGTGAATATCAATTATCGCGATCACGCCAAAGAAGTATAACTTCTGCTGCGTGTACACGCACCATTTTTACGAAATTCAATTACCTATTTATAATATTTTTCAAGTAGATATACGATGACTTTGAAGACGAGCTTAACGTATTTATTGGAACAAAAAATAGCCACGAGCGTTTTTTTATGATTGAAAAGTTCGACGGCAGTGTATATATTCCCGGTTTCAATCCAGAAATTTGTGCTGAAGAAATCACTAACTCGACAGAAGGAGTTATGTATACACAATTCATAACCAAAAATGATACTCTCAAATATTGGAGAAAGACAATGTGTAGGGCTATGCCACTGTATTTTGAAAGTAAGTACAAACTAAACTTGTGAACTCTTAAGGTCACTGCACACGACCTTGAATTGTCTAGCAACCGTGTTGGCTACACGATGCAAATGACGTTACTGCGGGCTCCGCTGCTTGGTCACAGGCTGATTTTCAGAATTAGAACCCGGACTATTTTTCGTGCTTTGCTTTCGCTTGCTTTGAGCAAGAACTAATCACGAAACAGTATCTTGTCACGTAAACGACATAGTCAAACGTTATTTACAAACATGACAGTGTATACGTTTGTGACAATTTATAAATTTTTACAATGCAAAATCAACATAAAGTGAACCCAACATTCGACAAATGGTCGAAACCACAAATTAAAGCATTAATTGAAGCATTTAATTTGGTTGATATCCGACCTGATACAGCGCACGCAGCAAAACCTTCTACAAATTTAGCTTTAGAGCGCGCATTGCATGAAACCAAAATGCGTACAAACCATCACAAAACATCTAGCGCTACAGCACGCAGCTGCGAAATCAAGCAGTCAATTCGGCGTCGTGTGCAACAGCCTCGACGATAACCGACAATTTTTGCTAGCGGCAATTATTTTGCCGACCGATCAGTGGTCATAAAACCCACCTTAATGATTCATAAAGTATTTAACGGCCGATTTATATATGTACTGTTTGAACAGATTTAACTTAAAAACTACACAGTAGAAGAATTTTGATGAAACTTTTTTTGAAACGTTTCTTATGATTTCAGAAATGTTATACGTGGATGTTTTATTTCACTTTTTAAATTTTTTTTTGAGCTAGTAACTGAATTGGGTTTATATGGGCTTCCTATTACTTAAGTCGTCACTAAGATCCATTAACACTTATGCTTATTCCGATCACCCGCATTGGAGAAGCGGAGCTACGTCTGTAATACTGACAAGCTCACGCGAAAAAACACACGTCTACGCGAATACTGTGTGGACCTCTTCTATGAATTGAAATTTTTTTCTTTATGAGAATTTCCAAAGTAAATTAAATTTGTTCATAATTATCTATTAATAAATTAACTATTAATTTGTTTAAGAATAAATAATTTAATAAATTAATAATAAAAAACAACGCCGGACAAATCGGGTCATTATTCTATAAGAAAGTCCTCTGCAGAATAATATGTCTGTCTTTAATATACGCAATTTACAAATCCGGGCGAAGCCGGACTGGGCCGCTACTGTTCATATAAGAAAGCTTGGTAGTCACTATGAAACTTCTTTTCAAAAAGTCGATGTTTCGTAAACTTATTTTTTTATAATATAATAATATAACATCATTTAACGAGTTTTTTAAAGTCTGCCCCTTTACCCTTTGGAAAATTTTCTGTCGACGCTCTTGAACGTGCTATTCCAAAAAAAAAAAAAAAGAAAAAATGTATACATATATTTTTTTCAATTTTTAGAGGAAGTGCACAAAATGGGGATGTTAGCGTATAAATTTTCTCTGTTAAAATCAATATACAATCGCACATATCCTAATGCCGATTGCTACGAAGGATCGCCTGTTCTACCAAACGGTGTTATGGATGTTTCAAAATGCTATTATGGTAAGTTATTTCCAAATATGGGGCTTAATTACTTGATTTGTATCTGTCGATATTCCATAGCTAATAAAAAACAAAATTAATTTTTTTAAATATCCATGGCGGAAAGTGGCCCTTTAAAAAAAAACTGTCTTAATTGTGCCAATGTGTTTGTGGGTGCGTTCTTTTCTACTTAGCATAAAGATTATATAACTATGTCGAGCCTACGAACCCACCAGTACAAAACAAATTATTTTTGTCTTTTTAAAAAATTATTTTCTGTCGTTGGTTTTTCAAAATTTTCAATTTTGTTCTTATGTGGAACGACAAACTGTTCCCGACGAAAGCTCAAATAGATACAAAGACAAAAGTTTTTTTTTATTTACGGAAATATTTATTTATTTACGATAAATATAAATTTGGACAAAAATTTAACTATACAGCAAATAAAATGCAATAACCTAGGGTTTAGAAAAATAATAACTTAGCGGCTCCACTTCGGAGACAGACAAAAACGGTAAAAGCTTTTCAATTCGAAATTTCACATGTAGTCTGTGTTCAAGATCTTCAAGTAATTTTTGGGACACTTTGTATAAATATTTCTTACACCTATAGATATGAAACAGTCGAAAAACGAGAGCACTCAAGTGTCTATGTAGAAAAGAAAATACGATAATTTTATCGACAAGTTCACAAAAACTTATAATTGATAAATGTGATTGACACCTGGGTCCTTACTTATAAAGAATAATAATATTGTTAATAATTTTAGAAAGTATTAAATAGGTGTACCTATGTTAAAAATTAATAAGATTATTAAATTAACTAAGCATTATTTCTCAACAGTTTAAGTGATTGCTATTCACCTAGTTAATTTTGAAATATTTACAATGAAATTGCGGCATATTTTGCTTGCAATATACGATTAATAGGCAATCGTTCTTTCAAAAACTATAATCTTTTAAGAAACGGACATCTCTGTGATGCTTTAACGATTTGTAAATACATTAAAAGTTATTAAAAGTTACGACAAAAATTATATTGGTCTTGTTTATCAAGTGAATTTTTGTAATAACAAAACGCGAATACAATCGACATAGCCTACACAGAAATATGATTTACAGTGCCAACGATTCACTTAATTGGAGCCAAATTAAATATTAGTTTGTCAAAAAGTATAAAAAATTCCACGAAAACTCTAAGATTCTATTGTTTTATTCGTCTAATTTACAATGTTTGATTTAGTTTCAATTGATGTAAATAGCCTATGCTGCTTCATTTGAAATGTATTTAAAACTTTAGTTCTTTTTTTAACAACATGAAACATAGGTAAATACTTTGCTTGGAGATTGCTTGGAGATATACATGCTGACCTAATTAAGAAACGCGGACAAATTATCTGAAAATTCGAAATCGAAAATTATTTTAGCGTTTTTGAAATGTAATTTCCAAATGTAAGATCACTGATAAAAGCACATAAAAATATTTGTATTATTAAAGTTTAAAAAAACTTGGTGTACTGGTTATCTCAAAAAGAACGTTACACCCTATAATACTCTTTCATCATTTTATAAAAATCAAATTTCGTTACTTCAGAACATTTTTAATTACAGTTTTTCAATACCTAATTTATTAGCAACATTTGGATTCTTTATTGCAGATTTTCCCATAGGAGCATCTCATCCACATTTCCTTCATGGAGATCAAGTACTAAAAGACTATGTTGACGGACTTGAACCTAACAACACTAAACATCAGTCTTTTGTGATTGTGGAGCCGGTATGTCGTTTAAAAACTTACGAAACTGTAAATATTAGAAAAAAATGAGATTATAAAAATGTAAATTAATTTATATTTAAAGATGACTGGTTTACCCTTGGAGTCATTCGCGCGATCCCAAAGCAATCTTATTATAAGAAAATTGGGGGGATTCAACAAAAATCTACAGAGATTCAGCAATTTGGTTTTGCCAATGTTTTGGGCTGAATATGTAAGTACAAGTTTACTTAATCTTAAATCGTTAATAAGACACAATGTCTTTTAAATTTACGTATCTACTAATAAGTTGGATAATTTTTCATATAATATGATCCAGGGATGTTACGGAGCTCTCACTCTTATTCCGAAACTACGTTTTCATATCGTATTCTATTGAGAAGAGCCAAACTGCTACTTTTCAATCGTGATTTGTGATTGCTACTTTCAAATAACAGTGATTATAAACTGTGACTGTGATCACAGTTTGTGTTTATCACGCCATTCATATTTCATATGAAAATAACGAGTTGATGTAGTGAATGTTACTGATACTGACGGACTAATTTATTTTCATTTACTATGATTAAACAACACTGACAGCCCTTTTAAAGTCAAATTATGTAATTATTGCTCTTGTTTTAATTACAAGGAAGCGAGTTTATTCGTCAAATATTTAATGAAACTTTAAAACGTTCAAATACAAATAAATACAAAAATTAACAAAATAAAATAATAAAAAAATCGAAAAATGATTAATATTACCAAAACATAGCTAGGTAAGTAGAAATGCATAATAATATATAAAAATTAATAAGAAAAAATAAGATTTTGACAAATATGCTAACAATTAACATGATTAGCAGTCATATTGCTGTTTCAAGAGTTGATACATGATAAACATCAGTTCGTGATATATTATTTTGTCAGCGTTGTTACTTGATATTAATATCAATAATCATAACTTAGTCTTTAATATTGTAAAGTAGCAATCAGTAAATGATTAATTTATTATCATTAAGATGACCAGACTTCGTACCAAAGACTAATGGTCCGAGCCGTGTATGTGAGGAGAAAATTTTGATAATATTGACTAGAAACGTACATTTAATGCATTTCAAACAGTTCAAACGAGAAACGTGCTTCGATAAGCGGTAACTTTATTATAAAAAATGTTTCTTTCAACATTCTAAAAATTCGCCACCCCAAGCCCGGGCTTGATGAACCTTCGCCAAAAGTCGGCACTACGACTGTCTCCTGTAGAATTGGTACTTCTGCAGTGAGCAGGATTGTAGTCTAAACCAAAGATATGTCATTTTAACACCGAATCCAATTCTAATGTTCGTAACATCTCGATATAATCTATTCTTCTCAACTGTAGCCGTGACATTGCAAAAAGCAAGAGCAACTGGCGCCACGGAGCTGTGAAAATGGCTTTATTACGCGACCGGCGAAGCACGGATTTGTGAAAAAGGCTTTATTGCGGCTCCACTTTCAATCTCTATTTTTGATATGCAAATTTAATCTGTTGTTATTTTTTTCAGAACCAAGTAAGCCTTCCTTACTACATTCAGTGGTTAGTGTACTTTACGGTAAGACTATTGCCTTGGATGCAATATGTAGGCACTGCTATAGCTCTATCTATAGGTTTGTTTGTGCTTTACAAATCTTTAAGATATAAATTCAATAAACGACGGACAGCTGACAATTATCACAAAAATGCGATGTTACATTTTGAAGTTGAAACTTTCGTAAAAAGTTAATTTAAAAATTTTGTTTTAATTGTTAATTCTTATTCACCACGGTGCAATTGTTAGTGAAATGTTATGTCTCTGATGGACATTTTGATTTTTAATTGTTACATTATTATTTAGTTGTTCTGTAGAGATAATAATAAAAATCATGTTTTAGGTTGCTTCTATGGCACTTTTTCTCATTTATATTTTAGTGTTTGTCTACGCTTGAACATTTTTAGGTAATCATAATTATTTAAATTAAAAAAAATGTAATGTTGCTACCACGTTTTTAAAACGGATTAAAAAGTATAAAAAAATCTTCTCGCCCATTATTAAAACGTGGGTTGTAAACACTGCGATAGTTCGTCACAACCCACGCTTTTTTAGTTCATTTTAGAAACGCGGTATATTATTTTTTTTTATTTAAATAATTATTTTCTGCTTTTTAATTGTGTGTGTGAAATTTTATACTCTCAAGTCTCTAGCTCATTGGGAAGTACGATTGCACTCGGAAGGAGAGTCGGGCCGGTCAGCTAGTTTCCATAATATTGTATTCTCATAGAAACTACACATGAATACAAATAACTCAGTTACCGGGAAGTGGGTGAAAATTCAAAAGTGTGATTTGCACCCGGACGAAGCTGGGCCAGTCAGCTAGTTACCATGATATATATATATATATATATATCATCTGCAGGAGCATATTTGGCTCACGTGATACCATAGGCCTCATACCTAGTTTTTCTCTCGGGTTTAAAATATGTATATATATATATATATATATATATATATATATATATATATATATATATATATATATATATATATATATATATATACAGATTGTATCAACTCAAAGCTGTCCATAGGGCACTCTGTGTGTAAGACAGAGCTCTATATACAAACGATAAGTAAGAGTGAAATAAATGATCGCTAATAGGTAGTAATTACTGTGGTTACTGTAAAATAAATTTAAATAAACGTCTTTGTTTTCTAAGTAAAAATAGCCGTTTTATCAATTAATGACAGTCTGTATAGTCACTACCGAAATTATTGATAAAATGGCTATTTATACTGTTCACGAAAAAATCCAAATAATTAAATGGTTTTATGGTGGTAATTCAACCGCCGACGTAATAAATTTATTTGTAGCTGCCTTTGAAAACAGACCGACTCCTTCTAATAATTTAAACGAACTAAAAATACAAATTTCTAATGCATGTCAGTCCGTTGACCATGAGATGTTAGCCAATGTGAGGAAAAGTATTTATAATCGATTAGGTTATTGTTTGACAGAACGTGAAGGTCTTTTCGAACACTTAATAAATTAATTATTAAAATTATTGTTCAAACTGTTGTACCAGATACAATAATAATACGAATTAATATTACGGTTTAGTTGTTTTAGTTTGTAAACTGGTAAAAAGATTTACAAGTATTATTTATTTACAGTAACCACGGTAACTATGAGCGATCATTTATCTCACTTTTACTTATCGTTTGTATATTGTTCTCTGTCTTACACACAGAGCGTCCTATGGACAGCTTTCATTTGATACAATCTGTATATACAGATTGTATCAACTCAAAGCTGCCCATAGGGCACTCTGTGTGTAAGACAGAGCACCATACACAAACGATAAGCAAGAGTGAGATAAATGATCGCTAATGGGTAGTAATTACTGTGGTTACTGTAAAATAAATTTAAATAAACGTCTTTGTTTTCTAAGTAAAAATAGTCATTTTATCAATTAATTTATTACGTCAGCGGTTGAATTACCACCATAAAACCATTTAATTATTTGGATTTTTTCGTGAACAGTATAAATAGCCATTTTATCAATAATTTCGGTAGTGACTACAGACTGTCATTAATTGATAAAATGGCTATTTTTACTTAGAAAACAAAGACGTTTATTTAAATTTATTTTAGAGTAACCACAGTAAATACTACCTATTAGCGATCATTTATCTCACTCTTGCTTATCGTTTGTGTATGGTGCTCTGTCTTACACACAGAGTGCCCTATGGACAGCTTTGAGTTGATATATATATATATATATCATCTGCAGGAGCATATTTGGCTCACGTGATACCATAAGCCTCAGACCTAGTTTTTCTGTTGGGTTTAAAATATTTATCGCACACAATTTAATGAAAACAGCTTTTCCTTAAAACTGCTGTCCTACACCCGGACCTAAATTTTCATCCACTCCTGCATGTCCCTAACGAAAACAAATGCCCTTTAAACACATGGAAATGCGGGTATGAATTATTGACCCTGCGCTTCCACCATATGCACTTGTACTTCCACCTTATTTTAAAAAATTAGACTGCCTTCGTGTAATGATCGAATCCAATTTTGAAAATGTATTTCAGAAATAATTACAATTGTATATATTATTATAAAGAAACAATAACAAACGCTCATTTTTAACATGCTGAGCGGTTAGATGAAACTCTATTCATACACAGTCATGTTAAAAAGGAGTGCCCAGAATAGTTTTTCTAATATAAATTAGAAGTTACTCGATTTACCTTGGCTAAACTGAAGAATTTAAGGGCCTAAAACGATTGCTAAACCGTCTTGTGACAGTTTTAAATTATAGATCATGTAATCTGTCCGGCCCGAAGCGAATGATTTTAACAGCGGGAGAAGTAAGAACCAAAAACTTGAAAATGCTTAAATCTGTCGAAAATAGATGATTTTGAAAATATATGAGTTGAAAATAGATGAATTCGACTGTAATTAATAATAATAATAAATAATCAGATTAAAGCATAAAAAACGAGGTTCAGCCACTAGCTGTTTTTTAACCCAACTCCTTTCATCATATACTAAAAAAAAGATACAGCAACATTTATGGAAAATACAGTGTATAGAGCTTTTCGAAATTACTAAAGGAACAAAAAAAGAAACGAAACACTTGAGAAGGTGGGGGCGACGGTTCGGATTTTACTGCTGGAATATGCGGTTAGCGAATCGTATGTCGACGAAGAAGTGCTAATGATTTCAGTTTTGGTGTTTTGTGGTTACTTTTTTAGTATTCGCAGTGTCTAAATGTTTCAATCTTCTTCGAGAAATGCATTTATGTTCTGTTAACAAATTACTAACAACTTTTTTGTTACTGTCATCTTTTTTTAGTGTTACTTTAAAACTTTATTTCGAAAGTTCCTAAGCTATGAATTAATGGTGTAGTCAAAAAACGTCGAATTTTATATAGCTTAAGTTAAAGTCTATTAGAGAAGTTTCAATTTCTTAATTTTGAGTGAGTGGCCCTCAGATCGATTAATCATAGCTGACTCATTTTCAATTCTGGAAATTTCGCACATTCATACGAAAAGATACTATAATTTCGCCTACTAGATAATAGCAAAGAAAATAAGTTTTGGCACATCTCCCTATAAAATAGCTGCTTGTCATGTCTGTAGAACGGTAGTAAAATGACGAATTTAACGCTCGTGCTATAAAGTAAAACAAATAAATGTAATTTCCAAAAATAGTCTGTCAGTTATCATTTAACAGTAGTATAATGTAGACAACACAATAGACATAGTTTTTGTAAAAAATAGATTGCAAATAGACACAAGTAGATCTTTCAGGAATATTAAAAAAAACTTTTAAAAACCTCCTTAAAAAAAAGCCACTTAAAGCGTAAAATAACAAACTTTTGATACGGTGTCAATTTAACTTTTTCTGGACCATGTACAATTATCAATTTGGCGTCGACCTCAAAACTTGGTTATTTTACGCTTTTTAGTGTGGGTTTTTGATGGTTATATTTTTTTCAGTTTTTTTTTATTTCTTACTTTTTAGTGGCTTTGCAATAGGTGGTTTGCATGTTATTAACCGTCTTCTTCCTTAGTATTTTATTACTAAACTGCTGAACCGATTTAAGAAAAAATTATGTCAGATAACCCTGAAGGTAAATTCTATTAAATAAAAAAATAATCCTCAAAATCGGTTCCTCATTTTTAAAGACTGGACCGATTAAAAAAAATGGTAATAATCCGTAAAAACATTCTGAACAAAACGGTGTCGGATTTTTTCAAATTGGTTAATCCCTCGAAAAGTTATGGTTGAACAAATTAAAAATATACATAACGAATTGATAACCGAAGTCTGTTGAAAATATTATGATGTAAAAGTCAGCTATTTTATAGAAGGTAGATGCAAAAATTTAGTAGTTATCTCGGACGTGATGATATCTTGGTTTGTGTGCTGTTAAAGCATAATGTCACTTACTCACTGAAAATAGATTTCATCACATCCTAGATACATAAAATATAAAAGTATATAAGAAATATTTTGTTGTATTGAAATTTTTATCAGCGATTTTTATGACATTGTAAAATAAAGGAAGTGCAATCTATTTTTATACTAAGTGATTTTATATGTATACATAGAGATATAATTATGGTTATTAGCTAAATGCAATTTCTTGAGCCATAATATAATATTTAAAATTTAAATGTATGTACTAAAATTAAATTGCAATACAAATTGTGGAGATTTCGAAACCCGTAAAAGGTACAAGGTTGTTCTAAATTAAGAGAAATATCTATATAAAATCCCAACTATATGTTTAAAACTGCTACCAACCATTTTTTTAAACCTAAAATGCGTCTTTTTTGACAAACACCGCTTAAAAAAGTTTTTATTTTTAGCTTTCTTTTTCTATAAAATTTTATTTTTTAAGAATAATTTATTATTTCTAACTAGAATGTGGAATATTTTTTAAACGTACGATCAAAATTTTAATGGAACAATAAATTCAATTTTTCTCTGCTTGTACCTACTAAGACTTATTGTTTTCGAAATATCCATTATTAAAAGTTCAATAAAGTACATCCGTTTGTAATACTTTGATTATAGCTATGATAAAAATAAGTACCTACATTTTCAAAAATCTTGAAAAATTATTCATTTTTATTATAATTTATGTTTTGTAACATTGAAACACTTTTCTTCTTCATGCGTTTTTCTTTTTTTTTTTGATTAACAAACGTGTTTTAATGGGTTCCTTAATTAATGTTTTTTTTAAGTAAATGAAAAATATTCTAAAATGTCCGCAAATTAACGGTCTTTCAAAACATTTAACGCAAGTAACCAAATTGTCCGATAACGAAATGGTGGCTAATTCTAGTCTACCTTAAGGCAATATTGTGGTTTGTCGTGCATAATACGTCGCAGGCAGATTGTAAATTTTGGTATAAATTTATTATTTTGATATATTTTGTATTGTATAGCTTTGCGGCTTTTACTAAAAATTTTAATACTAATAATAATTGAGGGTACATATAAAATCCGATAATGGGTTCAGAGACTAGAACTCTATTAAATAATTTTGGATCCCATTAAAAATAAAATAATTATTAATTAAGTAATAAATATACATTTGAACCAAAGATATACAATATAATTTATTGAATATTTATCTGAATAAACTTCCATTAAATGAAATGTGTTTCTGTTAATAAGTAATTAAAAATAGTGTTACATTATTAAATGAACAATTTGTCTAATTTTTACTTGAAAGGTCTGGGATAAAGGCCAGACCTACAGAGGATGAAATGGGAAACACTTATATAGGGACTGTTAATATTATTTTGCCTTACACGTTGATACTAAAGAAAATCCGTTGTTGTCTCTTAGAACATTCCTAATTTGACAAATTCAAGACGAATCCGTAGCCATCAATAATCTGAGGCGGATATATAAGTTGTATTTCCATTAGTGGACAAATGTTTACCACGGTACCATTGCTAAAACACTCAGTGGCGTAGATATGTTTTTGCTCTGACAGGTATTTGCATTTTTTTTTTCCCGATCCGCTTGGAAGTGGTGCAGCGATGCACAGAAACATCATAGAGGAAATTGAATGTCAGGTATTGACAATTGAATCAATGCCAGCGCCGGATTTAGTCCCCACAAAGAAGTTCTCCACAAAAACCAACCAAAAAATATTCAAAATTTCGAAAAAATTTAACTCGAAATTTCGATTGCCTTTTAATTTCGAACTTTTTTTGCAATTCAGTTTTTTTTAAACTGAGTTTTTTCAATATTTATTTTTGATATAGGTACCTAGTTAATTTAAAAAAAAATGTCTACACATTATATAGTCACCCACAAAATTTAATTTAATCCAAAACTGCCTATATTGATTATTGAAGTTTTTGCTGCACAAAAAAAATGTCAAGTAGTCGTGAAAACTGAGACAATCAATGCTGAAAATATTTAAAATTCTGGGAACGAGACAAAGGCTGCTTTTTTATAGGGTGTTCGGCAAAAGATACAGTACCTACCAAGGATTAAACACGATTATGGCTCGTGGGACTGGAAACAGTCACACGAGTCAAAATCGTAGAGTAAACTCGCTGCGATTGTGTTACATATCACGTCTCATCGAAAATCGGCTTCATTATGCCGTTGAAAATCTTTATGTTTTGCGATTGTCATTAATTGAATCATTGTGAAATTTCACATACAAGTTGAATTTTTAGTGCCTATTGGCAAAGAATTTTTAGTAATTATATTTCTCGGCAGATCAACAGAAACAAATCTAAAGTAGGTAATTTTTAAAAGATCCGCAACTCGTTATTTAATAATATTATTTATTATGAAGAATTAAATTCAAATTCTGTTTGTACTGGGTTATAATCAATAAATTATAAAAACTAGTTCTTAAGATTCATATTCGAATTGCTCAATTTTTACAATCATAAGTAATACTTAAGTGTTTTGTCATTCATACTTATTTTAATACTTGTTCTATCAAAAATTGTGCCTTAATAACTGAGCAAATGTATATTTAGATATAAAATATTATGTTTAATTGATTAGGTTTCAAGTAAGACTATGTACACAGTACACTGGTCAATTAATTTTTTTTTTTGTTACACAATCATCAACAATGTATCAATTAGGAATGTTGCAAACATCCGCAACCGCGGAGTATTCAACTTATTTTTGACATCTGCATCCGCAACACGCGTCGCGGAGTTCTTGCGGATGCGATACAAGTCATGACAAGATTTTTGGGGGCGGGCGTAATGAAAATAATGACTTTCTTAATAAAAATGATAATAAATTACAAACTCATTGACTTCGGTAGTTTCAAGAAAATTTAATGTTTACCAATCAGACGTCACATTTAATGTAAAAAATATTATTATTATTTTCACATTCGCATCCGCAAATGTCAGTAAAACTCACATATCTAGCATCCCTAGTATTAGCAAAATTGAATGATTTAGCATGTCATTTTGAAGTGAACTTTTGATTCATTATGATGGCTGATCAACATTCAATTTTCATGGCGAACTCTGTCTCGTACGCTAAAATAAAAATACTTCACAAAAAATCTGTTTACTTTATTTCTCAAATTTATGGTCGAAAGCGAAGGATAATTTCTCGGCTATAATTATAATGTAAGATTTATAGTTTGTCAGTAAACCGGCATTAACGTCAATAAACAGTATGTGAACCAAATTTGTTCCTCAAAACGTTTATGTTTTATGAAAACATTGAAACCTAATAAATTAAAGGAGAATTTCAAATTTATTTTTACGATTTCAAACCAAAATACTGTTATTGTTACAAAGAATTGTTAATTATGTTCTAATTAAATTGTAGTGTTCAATTAGAAAAAAATGTCTATAGGTATACTATTTACTAAGTTGGTTTGTTATAGCGAGGGTTCCTAAATAAAGATTAGCAAATTTTATTTAAAATGCCCATTAGATGTAATATTTTAGTACCTCTTATCAATAAAATAAATAAAGCTGTACCTATACAGTTATGTTAATTAAAGAAAATTTAAAATGTGATTCAAATTATATTTTACAATGAAAATTATTAACTGTTTTTTATTATCTTGTTTTTCTCCTTTCTCATTTAATTAATACCAAGTCCAGAGTCGGTTCTGAGAGAGCTTTTAGCTATAGTGGCACCAACATATTATGATTCATATTAACATCGGCCAACCTCGAGTCAATTGCACAGTACCTACGCATAATACATCTTACATTCCCTGCCTATGATCGGATATCGGGAATTGGTCGAAAAATCGATCGTTAGATTTGTCCATGAGATACACACACACAAAGCTAACAAAAAGCTTGTTATAATAATAATAATAATAAAAAGCAAACAAAAAACATACCAAAACGTCTGCGCCTTTATCACTTTGCAATATTCACAATCACTTCCGTAAATCACATTTAATATCCTATTTAAATTTCATAATAATATAAAATGAATCCACTTTTTGGAACTGTCACTCTTTACTTTAAACAGGTAACACTGCGTTGTTTTGCATCATCAACGAAGAAAATTTACACACGATTAATCTTGCACGTAACTTGAAACTAGAATTACGTAAGTAGGTACTAAACAGTATCAGCCCTCGACTTTGAGTGACAGTGCGATGAATATTAAACATGCTTTATTTTATTATTGTCAACCAAGACAACTGACACTAGCGTTTATAAAAGAAGATATTTGTAATATTTTTGACAGTTCAGTTTGGCCATATTGGAATTATTTAGAGATGTAACTAATCGAATTACTTTTGTTTTACCTACTTTACGCACTAGATCGGAAACCATGAAAATAAAAAAAAATCCTTTTTATATAGGACAATAATGTAACTTGTGATTTAAGTCCACATTAAATAATGTAGTAATATCCAAACAAAAATCAAACTTACCACAAATCCAAAATAGTTGAACTATATGTCTATTGTGCATCTGTAACAACTAACAAACGACTAAAGTGCTGTATTGCGGAAATAATTGCTGAAGTGAGTTATGTTGTCACTATGAATGAAAACAAATTTAAGATTCGTGTTATAACTCATTGTTAGAAGCTAGATTGGTCAAAGCACAAGTAAATAGTACTGTTAAAGTTGAAAATAATTACTGTAAAAACATAGTAACTGGTTACTGCGACAATTTTCGAGGTCAAAACTCATTTTCGCACCATTTTTTCACCAGAGCGACATCAGCAACGATACACAAAATGCGTTATAAATTATGTACTTGATTATCGAGACACGTTTTGGGTGTTCAAAAATTGGCTACACATTTAAAAAATATAATAGCATTTTTTATTACTTACACCTTACCAATATACATTATTTTCTTAGTCATTATTTATTTATAACATGTTAATATTATTAATAAACATATTTCTTCATAATTATTCAAATAAATAGTGTAGGTTATCAATAAAATTAAAAAAATCATAATTTGCAATATTAATTATTAACAGATATCATTAATTTATCATTTGCTAAATTCACGTTGACTTCACAATTGTCCCGTGTGCCATCTGCACTTAGTCTTTCAAATTTCCGACTGCTTTAACGCATTTTTGTTACAATCTTAACAAAAGTCTCCGACATGCATTAAATTTCAATTTGTATTTATACTCATGAATCATGCTGCTTGAACATTAAAAGAAAAGAAAAATTTTGAGGTTGTAGTATGTCAAAACGTCCTGTTTTATTCAAAATCCATTACCTGTAGGACACAGACAAAGGCTTGAAGAATGTATCTGGCCAGTTCTAAGCCTTCATAGAAGGAAATCAGCCCAGAACATCAATTTCTGAG